>CM060242.1:41151914-42425977 GCA_030555515.1 Acutogordius australiensis
TTTTTTTTTTTTTTCATAGTTAGCTTTTTTGCCATTGAGGCAGTGAGCTCTTTCAGTTTAAGTCTCCATTTGTTTCTATCTCTACACTCATTTCTATTTAGGTTGTGACATCTCATGCTAGCGTCTACTCTTTGAGACCAGGTGAGTTTAGGTCTGCCCCTTTTATTCTTGCCTTGCACTTCAATTGCATTTACCAGATTGCTTAGATACCCGTCTTTTTGCCTCATAACGTGTCCAAACCATCGGAGTCTGTTGATTTCGACTTTATTTTGTATGGGTGTTATGTGTAAACTTCCAAGTATATGATCGTTGCGGATCTTGTCTTTGCGAGTCACCCCCGAGAAACATCCGTAGCATGCGCATTTCCATCGTTTGTAGTATTCTTTCATCGCTTTTCCTTAACGCTGTTGTTTCTAAGCCGTATGTTATTGCCGGTTGTACTATGCTTGAGTAAGCCTTGCCCTTAACTTTTATTGGTATATTTTTGTCGAACAGGACACCTGTCAACGATCTCCATTTTAGCCACCCAACTTTGAGTTTGTTCCTAACTTCTTGCTCGACGTTTTCATCGGATTGTAGGTAAGCACCTAGGTAGGTTGCTGTTGGCTTTGATTTAAGAGACCAGTCTTCGTTAATTACCAGTTGTTCACCTTCTGAGCCTCCGAAAACTATCAATTCAGTTTTGTCTTTGTTAATTTTTAGGCCTAGCTTTTCAATCGCTTTCATCCAATTATTCAGACTTTCACACATCTCCTGCGGGTTTTCAGCCATTAGTAGAATGTCGTCAGCGTACAGTATGTGCCACGGTGGATTTGTGGCAACGCTCTTTGAGAGCACGTCCATCACCGCGATGAATAGTAGGGGACTTAGGGCCGAACCTTGGTGCACACCTTCATTAATTGTAAATCCTTTCGATGTTCCTGACGAACTCCTTACATACGTCAAATTTCTTTCATACATGCTCTGAATCAACTTGATATACATCTCAGGAACATTCTTTCTCCTCAAAGCCCACCATACTACTGATCTTGGAATTTTGTCGAAAGCTTTTTCCAAATCTACCAATATGCAGTATAGCTTTTTATTCTTTCTCGTGAAACGTTCTGCCATGTTGCGCACGGCATGAATCGCGTCAATTGTCGACCTTCCTTTCATGAACCCGCATTGCTCAATACCTATATCGATTACGTCTCTTAACCTGGCTTCTATGACTTTTTCGAAAAGTTTTAAAGTATGAGACATTAGTTTGATGCCTCTGTAATTGTGACAGTCAAATGCGTCGCCTTTATTTTTGAAGATTGGAATAATGTAGCTTTCTTGCCAATTCGGAGGTATTTTCTGATATGTTAATATCGAATTGAATAGAGTCGTTAACGCCGAAATTCCCTCATCTCCTAAAGATTTCCAGCACTCAATGGGTATGTTGTCGGGACCTGTCGCTTTTCCGTTTGAACACTTTTTGAGCTGAAGGCTGACTTCTGATTTTGAGATTGGTGGTATTAGGTTACAGTTTGGGGGTATCTCCTCGAGCTCAACTCTATTTGTGTCGCTGTTCAGTAATTCATTGAAGTATTCTTTCCAACGCTCCAGTACCTTTGTTTGGTCTACGAGAAGCTTGCCTTCTTTGTTTTTGATGAACTTTACGTTTCCGTCACAATCTCTTGACTGTCTTTCACGTTGCTTTGCCATCTTGTATACCAAATTTTGCCCACTTTTGGTGGCCATCTCCTTGTATGCTTGTTCATATACTTTCTTTTTCGCTTCTCGTACGACATTTCTCACAACTTTGCATTGTTCTTTGTAATCAAGCTTGTCGTTGGTCAGTTGACTCTTTTTCCATCGTTTAAGCAGCTTTTTCTTTTCTGATATTTCTCTTTCAACTCTTTCATTCCACCACCATGTAATTCTTCTCTTATCACGCCCACCTTTTGTAGTTCCAAGTATTTCTTTCCCGGCCACTTTGAGTTTTGAAGATAACTCGCACCAGAACTGCGTAGGACTTGGTATGATTTCGCAATTGTATTCGCTGTCAAGGTTGCAGGTGATTGCGAAGGCTTCGTTTCTCTCCTTGAGCTTTGACCATTTGATTTGGGGAAGAAATTCTGTTTTGCTGGGCCTATGTTTCTGGCGCCGAAACGTGAAATCCATCACCAGGAGCTGGTGCTGCGCTGATATGGTTTCTGGGATGATTTTGCAGTCTTTGATTCGTTTAAGCTGTCGTCTTGAAACTAGCATAAAGTCTATTTGAGATTGTTTGAAACCACTTTGGTAGGTAATGAGATGGGACCTTCTTTTGCTGAAGAAGGTGTTGGCAATGGCCATGTCGAAAGCTTGGGCGAATCTTAGCAAGTGCCCTCCGTCATCATTGATCACTCCATAACCTTTGCCTCCGTGAACTCTTTCGTACCCCACATTTTCTTCTCCTACATGCGCATTAAAATCCCCTCCAATCATTGTCAGTTCCTCGTTTGGTATGTCCATCAGCACTGCTTCTAGTATTTCACGAAACTCTTCCTTTTCTTGGTTCGAAAGATTTGTTTGGGGTGCATACACCGAGATAACGTTGGTGACTTTGCCTTCAATAACCAGTTTGATTGCTATGATTCGCTCGGAAGCTCTGTTAACTTTAACGACTGTTGGAATTAGTTCTTGCGCTAGTATTATCCCAACTCCGTTGCGATGGTTTTCCTTTCCATTGTAGTACATCTTGTATCCTAAGCCCATCATCAACGCCTTTGAGCCTTTCATCTTGGTTTCTTGCACACACATCACATCAATCCGTCTTTTAGCTAGCATGTCCGCCACTTCTGCCATCTTTCCCTTCATCGTTCCCACGTTTAAACTTGCAAATCTAATGGTTTTTTGTTTTGCTTGGACCCTAATGTTTCTTCTCACTTGATGCGGGCCAGATACACCAAGCGCGTCGCATACAGGGGACGCCTTAACGTTTGGTTTTTCATATTGTTTGTTTGTATTCATTTTGTTTTGTTCAGAGTTTTCGGGATTTTCACACCCGCCTTCTGAGGGCTGACGGTGACCCAGATTTGACTCTGGACTCCCTAGGCATCATCGTTTAGGGCCTACTGCCTTGTAGGTCACCATTATTAATGGGGCTCCTCTTTCCCTAAAATTTTTCCCGAAAAAAAAAACTGCCTTCCCCGGGGGTTTAAACCCCAAAACCCTTTGGGTATTTTCGGGTTTCAAGCAAGGGCTCTGCCACTACACTATAGGATTGCTGATAAATCATTTAAACATTACTTTTTTTTAAACATCTAACTTCAAAGTTTTATACATTTTTAATTCTAGAGTTTTTAAAAGTTTCAAATATGACTTTAAACCTGCCCTTATTTATAAGATGTTTATAAATATGTTCGAAAAATATTATTAAGCGTAACAATAAATTTATAGAGCACGTTTTTAGAATAAATAAACAAAAACGGAATTCTAAAATTCATGTATATATGAACGTAGCATAAGGGAGCACGTGCAAAGTGAGTTTTTATTTTTGTGAAAATTTCAATATTTTGAGAAATTTTATTTTGAAATAAAACGCAAATTTTTTAAAAGTTGCCAAATTTAGTTTATGCACATAAAACGCTATTTCTGAAATAATAAATTTTCAAAAATATTTTAAAAATAATAAAATTTTTATAAATTTCGAAATTTTCAAAATTTTACGAAAATAAAAAATCACTTTGCACGTGCCCTAATGATAAATTGTAAATTTGAGCTTAGTTTATTTTATACCATTTTTTTTAAAACATTAATTTAAAATTTTTCTTTATTTATGAAGTTAATATCAATCCTAAAATTAAGACACAATTTTGGTATTTTTAATTATGAAATACATTTTGTTTTTTAAATAAATTCACATTTTGATTATTTCCTAGTATTTTGCAATGGGATTATGTTTAAAAAGAGGTTTATAAATAATGTAACCGATAAAAAGCTAATGTCATCAATCCTATCACGTTTAATTGTGTTTTATTTCTATTTATGTCTTGTTTCTAAATTATAGCTTAATGCTATACAAATACGGACGGTAGGTAGCCTGTGCTAAGACGTTTAATTAAAATGCCGTTCGAGTGATCAAAAAAACATATGTTTTAATTAATTATTAAAGTTGGACCCTATCAGCCGATTTTAATCTTCTAAGAACTATAGTGGACATGTAACAGTGGTATATTAACGACCATCGGGTTACACTCGTCATGGTTGCCATTGTATTTCACCATATGTGCCGTGAATGCATGAAAAAATTGTTCCCTCTTATCGGAATTTATATCATCGGGCAAGACTTGCGGGAAAAATCCTAAATATATGGAAGGCGTGGTTAAAGTTTACAAAAAATTGACGAAAAATTGTTTTCGATAAAAACGCTTTTTAATTTTTGAACCCTCGCGCTGAGGTTACGGTATTTTTTTTAGTTTGGAAACGAAATAAAATGCTTAGACATTTCACAAAAAGAATTAATTTAAAAATCGCCCTATAATATAATTGATTAATGTTAGCGTCCAAACGAAATCTGACTCCTGCAAATATTATTGAAATACGGTGCTCAGCAACTTATGTTCACACCTAAAAAATCGTCTACATAGCCAGGCTTGGTGGCCCGTTAGGATCACCAACGTTGGAGTTTAGAGATAAATATATGGAGTTGGATGATAATATTTAATGGTGCCCTTTATTTGAAAAATGTTTGGCCCTGCAAAAAAATTATTTTGGGCGAACAATTAAAATATGTAAATACAGACAAACTAAACAATAATTCCGTGATTTAGGGCGCGTTCAGACTCGTTTCATTTTTTTTTTAAAATTTAAAATATATTTTTTTTTATTTCAGAAAAACTATTTAAATGCTAATAACAAAGGATTGGCGCTTTTTGTGAAAAAGCGTTCAAAATCAAAAGGTAATAATTTAAAATTTTTTAGAATTTTAAAAGTTTTTTAAAAAAATGAAATGATTCTGAACGCCCCAAAAATTATTAAAATAAAAAATTATTGTAAAAGTTTCATAGGATTGTCCGGGTTTTCTTTAAAAATTAACTTAAAATTTGTATTGAGAACAATAATATTAAAAAAAATATAACTTTTATTTTTCGACCCGCCCCAAATTGACGAATAGGGATAAATTTTTTTTGCAGTAAAATTATTATCAATAAAATACAGGTGAAGAAGTAACCCCTTGTCACAGTAATTAATTTTTGTCATTTTTTAGTTTATGGTAACCGTTAAGAGACAAAACCAAGCAAAGTGGATCGGCTGGCGTAATCTCATTTTTTACTAATTCCGGCCCGTTTTCCAGGCAAATCGGTTTTGGGCGGGGTTTTTAATTCCATACCCAATCACTTCTTTTAATAACTTATCAATCGATATATCGTTAACAACCTCGTACGAAATTTTCTATGGCAAGTTCCGAAGGAAACTTTACATTTTCAAACGCATGCATTCGTTTCGTGACAATATTATTCGGCTCGTAGCCGGCCCCTTTGACCATAATGTCGTTTTTGTAGAATTTTGCAGGGTCAGGATGATCCGTCCAATACCGGCGCCAGGGTAAGGCTTGCTCCTCGTGGAACAATTTGAGTTTGGTGGTGTAGGAATTCCAGCTGGGATCTTGTACCATTTGCTCAGTGGCATGATTCAAACTCCCTGCAAAATATCCAATTTTAATTATTATCTGTTTAGTTATACGTCTAACATAAACTTGTGTTTTTTTGGCAAAAAAAAGTACCGTTAAATATTTTTTTGATCGATTATCGTTTTTTTTTGAAAATGCTTGATCTAAAATAGTATTTAAATATTTGTTTAGTGTTTCCCAAGAGCAAATTATTACCTTTTTTTATACCTTTGTTTATATAAATCTACAAAAAAAACGCTTTTTTTTGGTTATCTTTAATATACGATCTTACCCATACTTGTAAAAAAATTTTTGTAATTTCAAATATATTTTGCATGTTCCACGTCTTACGAATCAAAGAATTAAAGCAGAATACGTCAATTGATTTTTTCTAGCAATCAAAAATTGGAAGCTAAAAGCCACCTATTTTGGTGACCGGGTTGGGGCAGAGGGTGATATCTCGATATTGTTTTGAGATCGTTTATTTTAAGATATGAACTATTTATATTAATCCTTAATGATTTTACATCCTCTGATTGATGTTTAATTGATAACACAGGTCAACAAATATTTATATCAGTAACGAGATTATTATGAAAATAAAAGAACGCATCCCCATGATGGCCTAATCTCATATACGATTTTCGTTTTTCTTCGTTTCTTCCCCGTCTTTGGCTCCTTAGATCCGTTTTTAACAAAAAAAGGCCTTTTTTGACCAAATTGAATATACCCTCAAAAGAAATTAATGAAAAATCTTTTTTGCATATTAAAATCCCTTGTAACTTATATTTTTTATCACAAATAATGGAAAAAAAATTTTAATAATACATCAAGCTCTTAAATCAAGCTCTTACATTGGCATTTAGATAATACAAAATATTTCGCGTCTAAACTCAAATATGACACGATGTATCAACGTTCAATGAAAATATTTTGAGTTTAAATTTAATAGTTTAACTATTGTAAAAATGCTGAAAAAAAATTTTAATTTATTTTTGTTTTTGAGTCTTTTTTGATTTTTTAATCTTTTTTCTAAAATACTAAATTTTTAAGAAAAATGATATACATATTTGATATTCCCTAAGATGGCAGGTTTGATCTCTGTAGTTAATTCATAACTGTCAAAAAATTATTGGCCTGTGAAATAATTTAGTTGGTTATAAATTTTAAGCAATACAAATATGTCAGAGCATTGTACCTGATTTAAAGCGTCTAAAAAATTCCTTCAACCAAAGATATTAAAAATAGATAGGGCCGGCCGGGCCATGGCCCGTTTTACACAACTTCTGGCCCAATATGCATTGCAAATTAAACAGCTATTGAAAATTAATTAAGTTTTTAAGCGTGCGCAATTACTATTTCACAAAAACCTAGTTGTTAGAACTGAAACAAAAAAAGGTTTCCTCCATACCTTTCCCCATTTAGGGGTCCCTACCCGTAAGGGCTTTGACTCTTTAACCCGAGCAAAGCAATTAATTGCCGACGGATTAAATAAGATTAGCACGCGCGCCTGCGACCTAGGTTTTTAGCCTAGGCTCTTACTTTTAGACATATCGTTTAAGACCTACTGCCTAAGCAAGCCACTCAAAAGCTTTTATAGTGGTTGCACATGTATGCTATTCTTCTGAAGAAAAGAGCTACTGTGCACGGATTCGAACTCGCAACCTCCTGCGTCTAAGGCAGAAGGTTTGCCATTGAGCTACCTAAGCCGATTAGACCTTGATAAAAAATGCTCAGTGTTGATTAAAAATGCCATAAAAAACTTAAATATAAAAGCACTAATTACCTATAGTTTGCCCAATGAATTGTAAATCAACATACGCAGGTAAGCTTTCCCCGGATGCATTACTACTATTGAGCATGGAGCTGATGTTCTTCAAGGCTTGGACCTGATCACGAACCCACTGGAAACAACATGAGGATAGGATTTGATCGAATTTCAAATCGCATGGTCCCGCATCAACCTCAAAATAATTTTTATGGCATTTATCGCATTTTGAAACAGAAGTTTTAAGGTCGTTTCGTATTTTATCCATCACCCCGGGGTCTCCTATATCGCCGCAAACAAAATGGAGTCCCGTTAATTTATTGTCCATTTTGCAATTCGTGTTTATTTCGAACTCATTTGCCTCTCCTTCAAGAGGGTCGTTTCCAGTGGTACACACATGATAAAGTTTCTGCGCATGTTCAATCATAGTGGGCAGCGCATCCAATCCTATCACTAAGACCTGATCAGCTGGGATCCCGACCGATCGCAAAAGAGTGTCGTAAAGCTTGCGGGTACTAAAACCGTCCCCCGACCCAATATCCAAGATTCTTAAAATCTTTTTAGAATCCTCGCAAGATTTTGTTTGTTGGTGCTTATACTTCGCAGATATATTGGGAAGAATACAATACATAAGATTCTCGTATATGTTGCTTTGGTAGGCGTTATTTTTGGCGTAACGATCAGAATCAGCGTTCATACATGGCATAGATATGGGATTTGATGTTTCGGGAGAATTAACGTAGAATGACATTTTAAAGTTGAATATATCCTTTTTTTATATAATATTTTAATTAAATTTAAAATATTTAAGTAGCAATGGTTTAAAAAATTAATTAATTTGTAGTAGAGATAAGTATATAATAACTAAAAATTGTTGGCAATCGAGCTTTGTAAAAGTAATTTTACCGCCAATAAGGAATATATTATTAGCATGCCTAAAGCAATACATCATTTAGAAAATTAACTAACATATGTAGGTCGTAAACTGTATACATCAAAGAAAGAATCTTAAGTTATGTTTACTTTGTAACAATAACAACAAAATTTTGACACAAATCAACTACATTGACTTCAGGTACTTTTGCCGCCTTATATATTTTATATGTTCTAGTAGTTTTGTATAAAAACCTTGGTTTTATTCAGTCCATAGATTTTGCAGCCGTCGTGTTAATTTAAAATTGAATGACCAATTGAAACAGGGTGATATCGGCTACCTCGAGTCAGAAATATTAAACGAATCAAACTAATAAGGCCGAGGTATATAGATATTTTCGGGCCGGATCAGGTTTAAATAATAATTCTGAAGTTCACCTTTATTATTTGCGTAAATTTAGTAAAGACTCATGGTGCGATACTATCCTATTAAAAAAAAAGTGGTTTAGTTTTAAGCAAAATCAGCGCAAACAAATTGCTTAAAATCTTCCGAAATAAAATTTCAGTTATAAAAATTAATGGGATGTCCCGGGTGAGTCAAAAATCAAAATCCTTCCAGATGAGATACAAGCTTGACTTGTAACCTAAAAATTAGCTGACCGATAAAAATCAATCCTACGTAAACCGGGCCGAATACTTTAAGGCCTAGTTATTGTATAGTGTTAAGTTTGTTTATATTATATTAATTAACCTAGATAATTCTTACAGGAGATGAACGGCGAATTATTTCAAAAATCGTTTGAGATAGCTCATTGGCATACATCCCCGTCTTACACTGTAAGATTTCTCAAATCCGTGCATATAGGAACCTTTTTTCTCCGGGATATCGCACATTGTGTAACCAAATTGAAGCTGCTGGCCTTCTTAGACGATAGGCCCTAAACAATATGCCTAAAGTGATAGCATAGGCCATAAAACCTATGTCATCGGCGTGCGAATTTTAATATTTAACCCGACGGCTAAATTAGCTTTGTTCGGGTCTTTATGAGAGTTAGAGCTCTAATTGGGAATAGCGTCCCTTTTAATTGGATAGGTAAGAACTTCAATCACCCAATTGTCGCATCAAGATTGAAAATGTTTGGGGAAAGATTGAGCTCTCGTGTACATTAGGTTTCATATATAAATCGCGTCTGAGCTCGCCCACTGACGTGGACAATGAGCGAGAGTCAAGGGATTGTTGCATTTAAGGAGTTCGATTGATAGCTCATTCGGTAGGTTTAAAAAATGTAATAAAAAGGCGATTTTATGATTACAGGAGCGGTTACTATACCACCGAGCTCTGTGCAAGAATACAAGGTATTGTGGTTTATATTATTTTTTATTTATTTATCACATATGTATTAAATAAATCAAATATTGCATAGGGTGGTCGAATCGAAATATAAAATTTTTAATTTTATCAAATCCTAGAGAGCAAGACCATTCATAATTTTCGTAATCCTACTTACCAACTTAGTCCGTATGTAACGATTAAGGTTACAATCTAGAATAACGTAAGCCAGGGGCACGATTATGTAATTTAGCGCTTCAGCCAAAATTATAGCCGGTCGGTATATCCGTAATATATTCCAATAAATCGGGCATGTTTTATGTCCCATCGCGGAATAATTGAGGAACAAGAGTCGAGAGAAAATGTAAGGTGCAATCAAGAGGATCGAAATGAGGCTAACCAAGGCGTACATCGAACTCACACGCAATGCCCTACGACTATTGCGAATCCTTAGTTGTCTCATCCGCTGGCTAAAAAGGACGCCCGTCCTAACGTCGATGCTAGGGGTCAATATGGCTGACAGGGTACTCTGGATTAACCTAAAATCACACCGTTTCATTGTCAAATTTAACTCTCGATTTTGACGTTGCAACCCATTTAAACCTTCATGTGGGTCAATGGAAGATGAACAGCCCATCGGAGTTGTCGCCGCCCGATGGTAGATCTTATTTAATTTACGTATACTTGCACACATAAGTATGCTAATGGTCGTCAAACAAGTCCAATTGATCACGAAAAACAAACTCTCCCGGACCCTGAAATAGATCCTTATGGCTGGCCCGTAATATGCGACGAACGAATACAGCTTCGTTGTGTTGTTGGGATGCATCTGCAAACCTCGCAGGCCAATTTCAATTGCCTCCTTAGGCACCAATGTACGACAAGCCGTTGCAGTAGATGCGTTCTCGTATTCGTCGTATGCCTCTAACAAAGTCGTAATGTCGTGGGTGACTACTCTGAAGGTAGGTTTGTATTGCACGAGGTAAAAGGAGACGTAAAAAACGGCTAAAATGAAGGGAATGAAGGGGTAGAACCGTTTTTGCCTGGTCTGCCGATGGGCGTGTGGTTTTACTGATTTAGCGTATTTCCCGTAGAAATATGCAACGGAACACGTGACAGCAACCTTTTCGGCCGTATTTTTGACCACTAAATAAGTTAAGAAAGCATACATCCGTACTTGCGTCGATATCCTGTGCGTATCGAAAGGGGAAAAGCTTTTACGGTATAGCTCGTAATAGAGCTCGATAAACGCTGAACTTAGCACTAAGTTACAAAACACGATCGTTCGGAGGAACAGGTAGGAACAGTTATGTCGAAAACTGAGGTTTCGGAACAGCACGATGCACAGGTAGCTGTTGACGATGATTCCTGTCCCGATAAGGATCGGAAAAATCCTAAAATATGCGATGAGTGAGCAGCACATAGCTTTTCTTTGATTAACTTTATTTTTTAAAAATTGGATGTTAAGAGTAATAATGAGATACGTATAAAATAATTTCTAAAATTAAAAAATCAAACTTTTGTTTTTGCAATATTTAAGTAAATTTTTTTGATGTAAAAAATGTAATCAGGCTTCTCTTTTCAGGTCTAAATCATTCCAAAGCCTCTCTCATTTATGATATAAAATTTCTCAAAGAAAGATGCCCAAGGTGTTAGTTAAGTTTGATTGATTTCATTAAGTATTAATGCTGCATATGTATTATAAATTCTTAAATCAAAGTCACCAGTCATGTTAAAGGAAAACGCCCAATAATCCTGAATAGGGCAATTTTTTTCAGGGAAAAAATATAAGGGGTGGTATGGTATTGATTCGAATGCTTAAGTCAGCTTTAATCGCTTTATAACGGATAAAAAATAGCGAGTGTTATTTAGTGTATATTTATGATTTATAGAAAAATTTAATTTTTCAGTATTTTAAGTATATATCAGGGTTTTTTTTATGTGTCATATTGATTTGGCAAGTGACACGCGTTTTTTTGGGCAAATAATGTATGTTTTGGGTTAGCAGGAAACAGTATTATAGCCTTTGCTCAAATTTAATTTAGGGCACGTACAAAGTGAGTTTTTATTTTCGTAAAATTTTGAAAATTCTAAAAATTATAAAAATTTATTTTTTTTTCAAAATTTTTTTCAAAATTATTTATTTGAGGAAAAGCATTTTATGTGCATATATTAAATTTGGCAACTTTTTTTAAAATTTGCGTTTTATTTCAAAAAATTTTGTTTCAAAATTTTTAAAATTTCACAAAAATAAAAACTCCCTTTGCACGTGCCCTTACATAACAAATTTTTATCAAACTTAAGATAGTGTCTTATTTTCAAATTTTTATGAATTATTAATATTGAAATTTAAGAAGCTTAACATTACTTATCAATGGGTCTTATGACGAAATATTGCAAGTATTGGTGATGTAACTTTGGCCAGAGAAAAAAAAACGATCTAATAATATAATTTCTAGACACAAATATTTCATAATAAAATCAATATTTTCACAAAATTTTATTGAAAAATTAGAAATAGGCCCCGAAATTCCACTAGATTTTAACGCTCAACATATTGGCAATGTGCAAATCAGGAACACGGGATTTTTCTTTTAATTTTAACCAATTATTAAATATGAGTTCTCATATGGGTTATGTTAATATAAGGTGTGTAAATCAACTTTTATCAAAATTTTTTTGCAAAATAAAGTATTATACCTGCGATTTATTCGGTTGTAAAATAAACTAGAAATATGAGCTCATTTTATACCGAACAGACCTGCCCTATTAATAGTACTTTATGTATTGCTTATAACATTGTTTATGACTGTTTAAAATGACATTAAAATTATGTAAAATTTTTAATTTAAGTTTTATTGTTTGAAATATTGTATTCGCGAGTAAATAAAAACCATTACATATCTAAATTTTATTTCTTTTATATACGATGTGTATTTTTAAAAGATTTTATGTTGCAAGCTTTTAATTTCTTGGCTATTGCCAAAAATTAGCAAAAAAATTTCTAATCAAGTTACATCAAAAATTAACAAATTTTGAAATAGATGCGATAGTATATTTATGTCAGGATTGAGAATATTATAAAAATATAAAAGAATGCATATCCATGATGACCTAATCTCAAATGTGTTCTTCGTATTTCATAGTTTCTTCGGGTGGGTCTGAAAAGCAAAATCCTAAAATGCAAAATCCCAAAAAGCAAAATCCTAAAACGCAAAAACCGGAAGTAATTAATCATTTTTAAAAAAAAATGGGCGGAGATTTTAATGTTTACATTGTTATGGAATTTGTCGGTATTTTGATTGTTTCTTTGATCTTTAAGTAATTTTTAAGGGATTTTGCTTTTTAGGATTTTGCGTTTTTCGGCCGAATTCAGTAATTTTTCAGACAAAAAATTTTTTTTCAGATTTTGATTTTAGTTGATTAATATGGTGTCCCTTTGATGTTTTAAAGGAAAAATTTTGTCGCTTTTCGGGGATTTTGCGTTTTTTGGCCGAATTCAGTATTTTTTCAGACAAAATTTTTTTTTTCTGTTTTTGATTTTAATTGATTTATATGGTGTCCCTATGATGTTTTAAGGTAAAATTTTGCCGCTTTTCCGGGATTTTGCTTTTTTTGGCAGAATTCAGTAATTTTTCAGACAAAATTTTTTTTTCTTCTGTTTTTGATTTTAATTGATTTATATGGTGTCCCTATGATGTTTTAGGGTAAAATTTTGCCGCTTTTCCGGGATTTTGCGTTTTTTGGCCGAATTCAGTAATTTTTCAGACAAAGTTTTTTTTTTCTGTTTTTGATTTTAATTGATTTATATGGTGTCCCTATGATGTTTTAAGGTAAAATTTTGCCGCATTTCCGGGATTTTGCGTTTTTTGGCAGAATTCAGTAATTTTTCAGACAAAATTTTTTTTTTCTGATTTTGATTTTAATTGATTTATATAGTGTCCCTATGATGTTTTAAGGTAAAATTTTGCCGCTTAGGATTTTGCGTTTTTTGGCCGAATTCAGTAACTTTTCAAACAAAATTTTTTTTTTCTGATTTTGATTTTAATTGATTTATATAGTGTCCCTATGATGTTTTAAGGTAAAATTTCGCCGCTTTTCGGGGATTTTGCGTTTTTTGGCCGAATTCAGTAATTTTTCAGACAAAATTTTTTTTTTATGATATTGATTATAATTGATTTATATGATGTCCCTATGATGTTTTAAGGTAAAATTTTGCCGCTTTTCCGGGATTTTGCGTTTTTTGGCCGAATTCAGTAATTTTTCAGACAAAATTTTTTTTTCTGTTTTTGATTTTAATTGATTTACATGGTGTCCCTATGATGTTTTAAGGTAAAATTTCGCCGCTTTTCCGGGATTTTGCGATTTTTGGCAGAATTCAGTAATTTTTCAGACAAAATTTTTTTTTTATGATATTGATTATAATTGATTTATATGATGTCCCTATGATGTTTTAAGGTAAAATTTTGCCGCTTTTCCGGGATTTTGCGTTTTTTGGCCGAATTCAGTAATTTTTCAGACAAAATTTTTTTTTTCTGTTTTTGATTTTAATTGATTAATATGGTGTCCCTTTGATGTTTTAAGGTAAAATTTTGCCGCTTTTCCGGGATTTTGCGTTTTTTTGGCCGAATTCAGTAATTTTTCAGACAAAATTTTTTTTTTCAGATTTTGATTTTAATTGATTAATATGGTGCCCATTTGATGTTTTAAGGTAAAATTTCGCCGCTTTTCGGGGATTTTGCGTTTTTTGATCGAATTCAGTAATTTTTCAGATAAAAATTTTTTTTTCAGATTTTGATTTTAATTGATTAATATGGTGCCCCTTTGATGTTTTAAGGTAAAATTTCTTTTGTCTAAAATACTGAATTCTGCCAAAAAACGCAAAATCCCCGAAAAGCGGCTAATTTTTACCTTAAAACATCAAAGGGGCACCATATTAATCAATTAACCTCAAAATCAGAAAAAAAAATTTTGTGTCTGAAAAATTACTGAATTCTGCCAAAAAACGCAAAATCCCCGAAGAGCGGCAAAATTTTACCTTAAAACATCAAAGGGACACCATATTAATAAACTAAAATCAAAATCTAAAAAAAAAATTTTGTCTGAAAAATTACTTCGGCCGAAAAACGCAAAATCCCGGAAAAGCGGCAAAATATTACCTTAAAACATCATAGGGACACTATATAAATCAATTAAAATCAAAATCAGAAAAAAAAATTTGTCTGAAAAATTACTGAATTCGGCCAAAAAACGCAAAATCCCCGAAAGCGGCGAAATTTTACTTTAAAACATCATAGGGACACTATATAAATCAATTAAAATCAAAATCAGAAAAAAAAATTTTGTCTGAAAAATTACTGAATTCGGCCAAAAAACGCAAAATCCCCAAAAAGCGGCGAAATTTTACCTTAAAACATCATAGGGACACCATATAAATCAATTAAAATCAAAATCAGAAAAAAAAAATTTGTCTGAAAAATTACTGAATTCGGCCAAAAAACGCAAAATCCCCGAAAAGCGCCGAAATTTTACCTTAAAACATCAAACTGGCACCATATTAATCAACTAAAATCAAAATCTGAAAAAACATTTTTTGTCTGAAAAATTACTGAATTCGGCCGAAAAAAGCAAAATCCTAAAAAGCAAAATCCCTTAAAAATTACTTAAAGATCAAAGAAACAATCAAAATACCGACAAATTCCATAATAATGTAAACATTAAAATCTCCGCCCATTTTTTTTTAAAAATGATTAATTACTTCCGGTTTTTGCATTTTAGGATTTTGCTTTTCAGACCCACCCGTTTCTTCCGTATTTGGCCCCTTAGATCAGTCTATAACAAAAATTGGCCTTTTTTGACCGAATTGACTGATCTATATTTAAATCTCTTTTATATTTTTAATCACGAATAGTGGAAAAAAAATTTATTAATACATCAAGGGCATTTAGATAATACAAAATGTTTCGCGTCCAAACTTAAATACGATACGATATATTATGGGTTTTTAATAAAAATACTATTTCAAGTTTGAATTTAACCGTTTAATTATTGTAAATATGCAAAAATAAATTTTCAATTTAATTTTGTTTTTGAATCTTTTTTGGTTTTTTAACAATTTTTTCTTAAATTTTCAAAGTAACTAAGTTTGATTAGGAAAAACGGTAAACGGATTTGATATTCCCTTGTATGGCAGGTATGATCTCTTAACCCATAACTCTCAAAAAATTGTTGACCTGTGTAATCAACACAAATTAAAAAAAATTAATTAGTGAGCAAATTAAAACAACCAACTTATGTGATAAAATTTTTTCAAAAAATCCTTTTTTTAGCAATTTTCTGATATTTTAAGAACATAATTAAGCTAAAAAATGTTATAGCATGTCTGTTAAATGCCTTACACATTTTTTTAGAAGCAATCTGTTCTTTTTCTAACAATATCAATTTTTTATATATATACATGGTCAATCGGGGTCCCCAGCTAAGATATCTTTTAAATAAATCATTGCTTAACTCCTTTCTTACATGGCCGAAGCCATAAATTTGCAGTCACCCTTTGGGCAACAATATCGATATCATTTTTTGAGGCGTGAGAAAAAAATTATGTTTTTAGGGTAAAGATATAAAAACTGGCTAACGTTTTTTTAAAATTTACGTCAACAGTCAATAATATTAACTCGCAGTTTTTGTGGTCTTAAACTCAGTCTTGGTTGGCTAACAACTAAAACTTATAATAATTTTTTTTAAGCTCTCATACCAACAAACAACTACCAGTTTTGTTTTTATTTTGACATCCTCTATTTATCTCTAATAAATATTTATGCATAAATCTTTAGTGGTTTTAAACATTTTTAAACTTCTGCGTAAATAAGCAAGCTAAAATTTTGATACAACTACAGAAATCACCTGCCCTCTTAAAGAATATAAAATCAGTTTACCGTTTTTCCTAAATAAACTGTTATAAACATTGCAAATTTTAGAAAAAAAAGGTCAAAAAACCAAAAAAAATTTAAAAATAAATATAAATTAAATTTTATTTTTGCATATTCACATAAGTTAAACTGTTAAATTCAAACTTCAAATGATATTTTTATTAAAAATCGATAATATATCGGGTCGTATTTAAGTTTAAACGCGAAATATTATGTATTATCTGCCGATGTAGCTTGATATTTTATTAAAATTTATCTTCCATTATGTGTTATTAAAAACACAAGTTACAAGGGATTTTTAAATGCAAAAAAGATATTTAATTATTCTTTTTATGGTATATTTAACCCCGTCATTTTGGTCAAAAAAGGCCAATTTTCGTTGTAGAAGGCTTAGGGGCCAAAGACAAGAAACTAAGGAAAACTAAACATATATAGATTAGGCCATCATGTGGATGTATTCTCTATGTTTTCATAAAATCCACCTTTCTGACATTAATAATTGTTGACCTGTGTTATATAAAAACATATTATATCAGCTTACGTAATCAATAATCTGCCCTTCTTGATATAAATTCAATGTCGATTTTGAGCAGCACGTCAATAACCCTTTTTTTGGTAAGGAGCATTGAAATTGCTATGCGGCAAAATTTATAACCCCTGGCGTCAGTAGAATAAAATGCGTCTACCCGCCAACACCATAATATCCATTGAAATGACGCCACATTTCCCCAAATATTATAGTATAAAGGCTTCACAACCTTAATTTTGATTAAAAAAATATTTTTTAAAAATTGTTTTTAAGTTCATTTTTTACAGATTTTAAACTAAATCGAGATTGGATAAAATACATTAATGTAAAAGAGTTTGATACGTAAAAAAATGTCATTTCTATTCTTTTAAATACAATATAAATTTTTGTTTTCTTAATTAATTAAATTAGATAATTTTCACTGCTATAGTGAAAATTTACAACAAAACTATAAATTATGTTTTTTTAGTGATTGGCAGGCCTGGGAAAACAATGAGCCAAAAAACTTTGGCTCATTTTTTCCCCTAAAACATAAAAAAAGAAAGGGGGAAATATAAAGGGAAAATAAAATTAAAATAAGCTTATAAGAAAGGGGCAAAAAAACACAAAAAGTGGTCTAAAGAGCAAAAACATTTATGTTTCTATAATAATTTCAAAAAATTTTGATGGGTGGGTTATTTTTTCTTAAAGCTCCTAGGAGTTTTTTTTAAGAAAAGGGGCTTTTTTTAAACATGCCCCTTTTCTTTAAGCAAGAAAAGGGGCTTTTCTTTTGCCATGCCCACGAGTTTGTGGGCATATGGAAAAAAAAACCCAAAAACTTGTTAAAAAAAAGCCCATTTAGTTTTTTTCCCCAGCCCTGGTGATTGGATTTTAAGTTGTAAAACATTTCTCTTTCGCTTAATCACAAAAAAAAGGTTAAAATAAAATTTTTCAAAAATTTGCTTGACATTTTCGCAAAGAAAATTTTGTCAGCTTAAATAAGAAAGTTTTTTGAAAATTTCTGTGCAATTTTACAATGCATTTTTTTTTATCTATGATCATATAAATGGAAAATGGAATAAACTATGTGAAATGAGTTAAAAGATTATAATTTTGTAGGTCAATTTGCCAAAAAAAATTTTCAACCCCTTTTTTTGTTGTTTTATATTAACCAATTTTAAAAATTAAAATAAGTACAAAACAATTAGTTTTGCATTTTGTGAATTTTAATTTTTTATTATAGTATACAATTATTTTTATATTATAGAAATTAATATTAGTAATAAAAAATATGACTAAAATTTTTATACATTTTAGGATAACAACATAATACTTGTTGATATGTTATCATAAAAATTATAGTTACAAAGCGAAGCATTGGTTTTCCCCGATTCAATTTAGAATGACTCCAAAAATATATACTCAATACACCCAAAAACCAGAAAAAACAAAAAAAAAGCTAAGATGAGAGGTATTTTCTTTTGATTGTGGGAATGGTAGTAGGGCTTTCATTACTTATTAAAGTTCTTAAGTGATCTCCCTTTTTTAAGGCATTATTATCTAATTTTATGGAATTTTGAGCATTAAGAGAGTTGGAATTCCTAATTTTTAAATTTGGCTCAATAATATTATTATTATCCGGAGGTTCGACGTCATCCAATTCGTTTATAGAATCGTCTTCATCGTCGTCATCATTGTCACTTAGGAGGGCATCTTTAATTTCTTGTTCCATACTTTTGATAAGTTCGTTATTGAGTGGTTCAAATATAGCGGACGAAGTTAAATGCTTATTCGGGGTCTCAAAATTATTTTTCACGTTTTGTGTATGAATCTTATTATCGGGCCTAATAAAATTATTTGATGTAAAGTTAAGCCCTACGGGTGCACCAATCTTTGTATTAATTGTATTGCCATATTTAACCTTTTTACCCGTTACTTTATCGTAATAATAATTTGTAGGAGTTGTTTTAGTAGTATCAATTGGTATTTTAATATCTTTTGATTGATCTGATTTGCTCATGGTTGATTTAGTCAAAGGTTCCATTGGAATTTCAACAATTACCTCCATATTTGGGGTCATGTCAATGTGATCTTGATTAGTTTGTGAGGGAATAATTGCTTTACCTAAACTTATAGCTTCATCAACTTCAAAGGGGTCTACAACGTTTTTGGCAGGGTTATTATCATCAATTGAATTTGGTAAAATATTTTTAATCTCGTGTCTATGTATTTTAAAGTTCTCGTCAAACTCTATTGGGACTAATTTCCAAGGGTTAAGCCTGTTTGTTTTAGAGCCGGCATCATCATCAAATTGCTTATTCCTAATGCATAATAAATATGTTTATATTCACCGTTAAATAAGAAAATTTAACATTTTATACAAAATTATAATTAAAGAGATTTAAGATTTATATAGGGTTTTGTCATAAAACCGCTATCCTAACTATTTTGATTACAATTTTAAAATAATAGGTTTGCGCACATTGTCTTATTTAAATTAAATAAAAAAATTATTTTTTTATTTTGTTTTTAGTTTGTGGATTTACATAAAAAACTTAAAAAACTGACAACTATAAATATTTTCTTAATAAATTGAAAAAAATAGTATTTTTATATAAATTGTGTTTCATAATCTTTGGTTTAACTGTGTTTTTTTTTTAAAATATAAAACAATCTCAAATTTAAGTCTTCAAGCAATTAAAACAAAAAACCAAATTTTATCCTATTTTGTAGGAAAAAAGATAATTTTGTTGAACGTATCAATAAAAAAATATTCAATTTGAAAAAAAATTAAGGAAGAGTAAATGCGGTTTAGCCCTAACTGAGATGTATTTTCATCTTTTAGAGGAAAAAGTTTTTCGCTCGCATGTTCCCATCTTTCGTAACAACTCATTAGCCAATCAACAGTGACTATGTTAATGTTCCCAAGTTTTTTGGCTTTGTGGACTTTGTTTGTGCCCTTGATAGCTGCAATCAGGTGAGTCGTGTCTATAGTATGTATCAAAAAATAAAACTATTTTTAAAAAATGTTAAGGATAATTTATTTGCTGAATATTTATTAAAAATTGCACAGATGTTTTTTGTGAATTAGTGATACTCAAATTAAACAAATAACTTATCGTATACAGCTGGTTACGAACAAGCTATCAACAATTTAAATAAAACTATTTGTTATTTACATCTAAAGAATAATAAGGTAAATAAAATACATGTTTTGTTGATTATGGATGAATTTATTTTTTCTTCTAATTTTTCAATGTTTAGACATCAATTGATAGACTTAAGTATCCTTTATAAATATTATCCTTAACATCCATAGTATAGTTTTTTATACTCTATGCAATTGATTTTGGTGTCAATCGCTGAAAAAAACTTACTTTCGTGTAAAACTCACCTTTAGGCACAATATCTGCCGTGACTTTGGCACCAAGGCTCAAAGCTATTTTCCGTTCCTTACTTTGTTCGAGAGGCACGTTTTTAGGGAATACGCCACTAAAAACGATACTACTGCCGCCAAGGATGTCCTTTTTGATTTCAGGAACTAAAATTATATTTTTAAAAGATATAGAAAAATAAATTAAAAAAGAATTAATATGCATATTTATACATAAGGAGCAATGATTAATCAATACCGTAAATTAAGAACCGTGACCGGCTATAAATCAAAAACCAAGTGTTCGGCAAAACCGTTATAGAAATTGCAAAAAAAAGGGGAAAGACAGGAAAATCTCAAAATATTTTGCCATTTAGCATATTAAGCATCAAAAATGTCAAATATTTTACAACGAAAAATAAAGGCCTTTAAAAAACAAACAAACAAAAAAGTGTTTTAAGGTTTTACCCATATTTTTACCCACCTAGGGACGCCCTAATAGTTGTTAACTCTTTTGACTAAGCAATACAATTAATATTGCCTACGGGTTAAATAGTAAGAATTGCTAGCACACCGATTTAGGTATTTAGCGGCTCTAGACATATCGTTTGAGACCTACTGCCTAAGCAGGCCACTCAGAAGATTTAAAGTAATTGCACATGTATGTTATTTTCACAAAGAAAAAAGTACTGTGCACGGATTCGAACTCGCAACCTCCTGCGTCTAAACGCCAAAGGTTTGCTACTGAGCTAGCTGAGATAAAAAATGGGCCTTTAAGAAAAAAAAGACGTAGAAAACTATGATTTTGTTCATTGTTACATATATTCTTCAACTTAAGCCGGTAATAATAAATATACTGTTTGAAATTTAACTTTTCTGATAATTAATGCCACTTTAAATTGGCATATTTAAAAATCCTGAGAAACTGGGTTATGTTTTTACCTTCACTAGGCCCAAAACAAGCCTAATTTATTTTGGAAAATTAAATTCAAAATTAAGTCAGGCTTGTCAAACCTCACTTGACAGACCCCAAATTGAAAATAAAAAATGACCCTAAGGCCTCCCGATACGAAAATGACTTGACTTAAATTTGAGAAATTTAAAAATTTTGGAAATAACAAAATATATAAATTTTTATAATCCATAAACAGGATTACTCACTAATTTCTTTTAAGGATGGCAACTTTATGTAAGTTATATCTTGTTTTTTATTTGATTCCGTATAATTGAGACTATTACACGTTATGTTTGGCTGTGATAGCTTTTGATTCAAATCGTAACTTTCGAAAAAGCGTTTATAAACACGCATAAGTATATCTTCGAGGTAATACAAATAATCATCATTGTCGGGCCATACTTCAAGTGAAGCGTCTTTCTCCCCTTCACTGGATTCTGAAGGTGAAAAAGAAGCTTGACTTAATGTATGCTGGTCATCATCTTCCGACTTGCTTTCAGCACGTTTATTTGCCTTATCATCAACCTCGCCAAATTCTTTACCGACACTTACATTCTCTTTTGGGGGCAATAGTGGCGATTCCGATATATCAATCACATCTAAAATAATAAAAATTTAGCTTTTTAATATATTAGGTATATCTTAAATTTCGTTTAGACATCTCAACAAATGCAAACCAAATAGATTATAAAAATGAATTACAAATAAGCAAAACCCCATAACAACAAAAACTAAATTCAAATGGTTGCTGAATATAAAAGAATTTTATAATGACCTGTCGTGGGTCAAAATAAAAATAAAACTATCACACTGTTATGCATATTTCACGTTTTTTTAAGCAAACAAAAAAATAATTAATTTTAAAAATTAAATTTTTTAATCATTTGTAATATAATTCAGTTGGCAAAATTTTATTGTTAAGAATTAAGGTTTACACCTAAGGACTATAAAAAATACATGCAGCTTGAGGAAGGCTTAAAGTTTTTAAATTAAAAATTAAGAGTTTAATAAATAAATTTTTAATTATTGCTTAGTTGTTTGTTCCTACAATGCTGCATTAAGTTTTTTAATAAAAAAATCAACCCAACCTACCAAAATTATCATTTGCATTTTTTTCTTTGCTACAATCACTTTCAATGCTATCATTTATAAGGACAATTTCGGGCAATTCCTGATTGAAAACTTCTTTAACTATAGTAATTTCTTCTTCTTCCTGAGGTTTTGCTTCAGAATTAATTTCTAGTAATGTCAGTTTTTCAGTTTTTTTTGGAGGTATCAGGGGGTCATCATGTGGTTTTAGACCTTTGGGCAGATTAATATCACCAGTGTGCTCAAAATATCTGTATGGCTTGACATGGATTAAATTCTCAGCATTGTTCCAGACATCCTCCCTGTCATCTATAATACAAACCAAGGAATCATCGGTGGGAAAGATTGATCTTTACAATGTAGAAAAAATAATTTAATAATAAAACATTTTTCATATAGACAGAAATTTAAACATAGTAGTTTGTAAAATAAATTATATAAAAGCAAAAATAATAAGTAAAAATTATTTAAAAAATAATGATTTTAATGACTTAAGATTTTGTGTTTTAGCTGTGGGATCTAAAAATTCATCTCGGGAAAGTATTCTATGAGAAAAGAGCTTTCCATCCTTGTCAAGAATATTGGCTATTGTATGAGCATATGGTCTTGCACCAAAAGTACATATATGAAGTTCAAAATATTTATCTAAAAAATAATTAACAATTATGTTACGCATTTTTGTTAAAAATTCAATAGTTCCAGGTCTGCACTTAGTATGATACCATATAGGAGGACTGTTTGGTAATTGATAATGATAAACATCTTTGAGATTTGCTGGAACTTCTTCATTTGTGGTATGTATCAAGGTGTGATCCAAATCAACAATAAGCACAAGTCTCTTTTCCCTCAACAATCTAACTTCATCTGCTTTGCCCAATATTGAGGCTTGCTAAAAATATACCAATGCATGCAATTTTTACCTCTTCATTTACAGTTAATTCAGGGATTTTGTGAACCATGGATATATATTTATTTTGTTCTAGAACTTGATTTATTTTGCTAGTGATTTCTTCACCACATATAGCACAAATTCCACGAAGTAAGGTTGGATGAGGACAACCAGGCTTGAGCTCAGCAATTAATTGACTACCATTATAAAATAAATATTTACTCATTTTTTATTATTTCCCCTTTAATAACATGAATTTTATCAAGAACCCCTAAACAAGGTGATTTAAAATTTTTTAATAATCCTTTTTCATTTTTATACGTAAAAATTATTCCATTTCGTAAAACAATATCTTTGTCTCGTTTTTTTAATTTTATAATTAATGAATTATTGTCACAAAATTTTAAGTTAAAATTATTTGAAAGCATAATAAATAAATTTTAATTTAGTCCACGAAAAATACAAAGTATGATTTATAAGCTAGTTCCGAAGTGCTTTTATAGAAATTTAAAAAATCTAACAATTAAAATTTAAAACTTTTAAGAATATTAACCTTAAATATTTTTGCTTAGAGCAGTAATTTATATCTAAAAATCTTTATATTTTGAATTTGATTAGCACTATAGGTTTATATAAACCTCAACACTCTCTATTAAAAATATCTATAGAATAATATATAATTATCCCAAAATGATCTTTTTCTATATATATTTTTCTAGTTTCTTTTTTATTTATTGTTATTAAAAGAATTGTCTCTTTTTGCCAAAATGACAAAGCGACCTTGAGAATACTTTTAGAATAAAAGTATTAAAAAATCTCTTTTACAATCTCTTGTAGCCTTTATCTAACATGTCAAATAATAAGAAATAAAATATTTCAAGTTTACAGTAGCATAAATACTGAATATTAACGCCCAATCTTAATTATAACCGATATATCGAATTTTAATAATTTTAAGTAATAATTTCGCTGATATAAAATGCAAAAAATATTATTAACTTTTTTTTGTTTTTTTTGGACATAATTTTTATTTTGAATGTTAGCACTTACTTTAAATTACAGAAAACGGTCATCGGAATCAAAATTTCTAAAGATGGCAGTAATCTTTGTAATTAGCTTAACTCTCAAAAATTTATTGCTTTATGTTAAATCTATTCAAAATCTGGGGCGCCTTTTATAGCTAATCCCTATTTTAATGGGTTATAGTTATTTTCACCTCTATTAGCTCTTTGGTTAGAACAGGCGATTTGAGCTAGGATTACAATAATAAAATGCTGAATTGTTATTGTTTATAAATTAGGCATGGAAGCAGTTATAAGACAAAGCAGCTGTTTATTTTGACTTTTTAATAACTATCAATAAATCAAATTCTTCTTCTATATGCATTCAGCAAGTATTTAATTTGATTTAAAAATTATAAAATTATAATCTGAACATTTTTGTGCTCTTATAATGTGCCTAGGCATTCGACTATTTTTTTATTAGAAATCTAAAAAATGAGCTTATTGAACAAAAAAATTGTTTATATAATTACTCTCGCGCACGTATTTATAGTAATTGTTGTTTAGTAGCCCATGAATTCAATTAACGAATTACTAACCTTTTCTTTGTGTTGAAAATATTATAAACTAATTTAGTAATAAATATTTGGCCATTCCCATTTTTTACGATTAAACTTTAGAATTTTAAGCCCGCGGTCCGTAAACGTATATCTCGGGCTGATATATTTATTAGAAGTATATAGCGTGGATTAAAAAAAGGAATAATTAAATTTGCATTTAAAGTGGTATTAGCACCCTTACTTATTCAATATTAATCTTGTAATTTTTTTAAATAGGTCGCTTTTTAAAGAATCTTTCTAATATATAAATAAAAGTCCAATTCTAACTTCTCCAATTAGGATATAAAATACCGAGGGAGAGGGGCAGAAAATTTTTTGTACACCAATCAAATCCATGTTCAAACTTTTTATTAATAAAAATGTGATCTCACAACCCGACTTTGAAGAGCCAAATAACAAACTTATAGAAAAAAATGTTAAATAGATTAGGAAACGCATCTTGGTAATCATATAAAAATTTAACAAATTCATTTAACACATTTATTATTAAGTTATTTTATTAAAAAATTTTTTTTGCTCTCTTTAGATAATAAATTTTTAAAAATGTTACTTTAAAATAGGCTCTATTTTGTTTATATTTAACTTTTTAAAAATAATCTAAAGTTAAATAAAAATTATCGGTAAAAAATCTCTTATTTAAATTAAAATAAATATTTTTTAATTAATCATTAGCATTTAAATTATTTGTAAACTTATGAATAGAAAATAAATAATCAAAAAAATCTAGGTTTATTTCTTCTTTTATCTTTAAATAACTTAATGTAATTTAAATAAGTGTTATATATTTTAAAACAATTTTTAAATAAATCTTTAAATGTATTTGTAATTCTTAATTGTTTAATTTCTACCCAAAAATGGTGTATCAAATCAAAGGTTTAGATACATCGTTTTGCATTGAAATTGATTATTAATTATTTTTAATAATTGAAATAATTTTTCAAATGATATGTACAAAAAAATATAATAATTATAAATATGGTCAAAAATCCGAAGCTTTGGCCCTGTGACCTGGAGATATAAGAAATGTTTATTTTTAATTTTCAAAAGAGTTTTAATATTTTTATGTAATTTTAAAAAAAACAATGGCGTCGTAGTGACCGCACCACCGATGGGGCAACAGCCAAAGTATGGTCCCGCATTCATTTACTTCCTTAATTGCATCATGTTGAAAAAATTTATGCAGGAAAGAAATCTTTTCCTTTTCTTTCAAGATAATCTTTTACAACATGAAGCAATCGGTGATTAAAGCAGCGATTATACGGAACATGGTGTCCAGCCATTTTGCTTAGAAATACTTGAACACTACCTTTTTCCCCGGACAATACGTTCGACTCATCGTTGCATTGGATCAGGTACTTTAGTTCTAGATTATAATCTAACAAAAGATTGTTGATAAGATAGGAAATTTCTTTGGCTTAATTGCTTTTAGAAATATACAGCTTTCTGTAACATCATAATAACAACAGAAATAGTTTCTGTATTAATTAGATCTCTTTAGCGGATGAGATATGATATAAATAAGCATATTCAATATAATAATTAATATTTTTGAATAAGTAAATTATTATAGGGCTTAAAGGGCGAAAATAAAATTTACACAAATTTTTGGGGGGGGGGGGGGGGGCAAATTAATTTTTTTTTGGGTAGGCAATAAAAACTTTGGGGGGGGGGGGCAATGCCCACCAAAAAGGGTCTAGAATCGTTCCTGAATTATTATAATTTTTAAAGCTAATAATTTGACAAATTATTTTAACAGGGGACAATTGTAGAAAAAAATGTGAACAACTATTTACAATAATCCAAATATTTTTGCTACATACCAAGAATTAGAAAATTGTATTTGATTAGTACAATTAGTAATTTAAAATATTGACACTATAAGGGCTAAATTATATTTTGCTTAATAAAATTAAGACATTTACCTTACCCAAATATTTAAAATTTTGCTTTAAGACAATATCTTTTGCCAATAGCGTTATAAATTAATTCACATGCCACACCTTAGCAAATGTGTAAATTTGTTAAACGCATGATCAAAAAAAGGTGAGAGATTTATGGTGTTATTAGTTCTATAAAATATATAATCATATCAAAGATAAAGAAGATAATATGAATAAAGTTGGCCACCCTCAATCATCGGATATTCGACTCGGCTAGCCTAGCTCAAAATACTAAAATTCAAGATTTTGGGTGTGCACACTCTAACCTTTTAAACATTTTAGACCTACGGGCGAAAGAATAAATATAAATATCTATTAATGAATTTTAATAAGGGTACGTGCAAAGTGAGTTTTCATTTTAGTGTGAAATTTTTAAATTTTTGAAAAATTTTCTTTTTTATTAAAAAGCAAATTTTAAGTAACCAAATTTGGTTTATGCACGTACTGCTTTTAAAATATATTTTTTACAACAAAACAGTTGCTTTCACAAATTCATACCGAAGTCGTACGCAATACAATTAAATCTTATAAACCTCCTCCCAATCTTTTAAATGGTTGGCCTCCTCCCATATCACAATCCGAGAGAACTCTCCTCAGGCGGGAAAGATCCCTATTATCTCAGCTAAGATCAGGCTTCTGTTATCTACTAGCAGACTTCCGTCGCGTCTATTCAACAGACGACAAGTGCATCGACTGCAAAGAAACGACTGACAATCTTCTACATTGGCTATCGTGCCCCTCACGTGGGACCTCCATAAATCCCCTAGATCTATGGACAAACCCCATCTTAGCCGCCTCCAAACTCGCTCACACCTCAGAGCCTCCCTCATCATTTTTCAAGCGCACGGGTTAGAAACAACAACATCTATTTTTTTAAAAAATTGAAAAAAAAATTAAATTTAAAATTGGGAATATTAAAATTTTACCACTATAAACTCACTGCTCGTGCCCTAATTTGCAAATGTATTTTAAAATCACACAAGCATTTAGAAAATTTTTTACAATCTAATACTTGCTTTTTTTAGTTTTAAAGGTGGTTGATTAGTTTTTATTATTTCTAAATTTTAAATAAATTAAATTTACACATTTTATACAAAATTTATTTATTCAAATTATTAGTGAAACTGATTGCGGCCAGCGCTGTGGAAAAACCCATTTTTGGGCAAAACTTATTTTTTCCTTTTTGGAAATTAAGAAATATCCAAGGATATTAGTTATAACCAAAAAAAAATATTTAAAGAAAAATTTTCTGCTAATATTTTATATATTTTAATTAGTGTTCTCAGTCGGGACCCGAAAGCCCGGTCGGCCCGGGCCCGTCCGGCCCGAAACGCCGGGCCGGGCCGGGCCTAAATAGAAAATTTTAGTCGGGCGGGCCGGGCCAAAAATTTTCGTAATATGGCCATATTTTAAGCGCTTGGCGCAAATCCTTATTGTAAATCTCTGGTTTTATTTAGTTTTGGGTATATTTGCCCTCAAAAGTTCAAATATGACAGTTATGAAAAAAATTGCTGGTTATAACAAAACGCTTGAACTTTTTACTGAACCTTGCAATGAAAACTAATCTTACTGACCCTAACTTAATCTAACACTAACCCTTAACCTTTAACACCACTTTGTACTCAAACTATTTTTTAAAGTTATTCCATTGTTTTTTGCAAGCAAAGCTTGTGTATTTATTTATAGCATAAAATGAGTACATAAAATAAATTTCCAATCATTATATTAAATTTGACAAGCTTCGCCCTTTATTAAAAAATATGCTCTCTCTTACATAAAATTAATTGTTTTTTAAAAAATTCCATAACATTCGATCTTCATGGAAATTAAAGAGAAATTAGCAAACGGTGACCTCCGCGAAAAATCCTGTACTAAAAAAAGCAAAGTCTGGAAAACGTTCAACAAAATATTCGACAACGATAAAATAATAAACTACGTAATATGCCAGACCTGTAGGGAAATTCTTAAATATTCGGCAAAAATAGGAAATAGTTATCTACTCAGGTAATCATATTATATATAAATATAATTTTGAAACATTTTAAGCTCCTACCATTTTATTTATTACTTTTTTTGAAGGTGTATTTCACATTATAAAAAATTTTGCACAATTTTTGTTTTAAAATTGCAAAAAATGAATTTTTCTTTGTTTTTTTAATATCTATGCCAAGCATTTTGGTATAATTTTTGTGTCATCTACATTTTTGTCAAATCGGTCGATGTTGCTCATTTATTGTATATTATTACCTAACAGCAAGGTGCGTGAATTACCTCGACTAATTGTAAAACATAGAAATTAGATATCGCCCCACCTACGCCCTTCAGAGGCAAAAAAAATTTACACTTTTCAATTAAGCAAATGTCGGATTTGGCGAATTTATTTGTCGCGCTCATATTCGCAAATCTATTTCATTTTTCTATTCAAATATACATGTTATGTATGTTTTATATCTATATATATATTTATATATATATAATTTTATTTGTATTTTACCTATACTTGTATACGAGAAAAGTCGCATGTCGATGAATATCGTCGATATGAAACTTAACTTTAACACTAAACATTATTTGATATATATAATTTCATAATTGATAGAGCTCATGTTGTTTAGATCCTCCATTAATCCTTAATATTCTATTAAAACCTAATAACCTAAGAAGATTAGTCAAACTAGATATTTATATATGTAAAAACTATTAAGAAAAATTAGTTAAATAAAAATTATACTAATTAAACTGTCGGATATTTGTCCCTACATAATTTGAGACTAGCTTTTTTGAACAAATCTAGTATTTCAATAAAATCTTTTATTAAACCAAATTCATTTTTAAAAACTCCCTAAGATAATGTAACCTGTAGGTAACAGCAAACAAATGAGAAAAAATATAAACAATGACTTAAATTAAAATTTTTTTTCTATAAATACAATTTTTATAATGTATAGTTTTTGAATTTCATAAATTATAAGCCTTCAAAATAGGTGAAACCTGTAGGTTACGTTTGAAATTCTCGGGTTAATTACGATTGTCCTATTAATAACCATTAACAAGTTGCTATTTTAGAACTTACTATATTTTGACACAGGCATCGTTGCAATGTTTCCTCTCAACCAGTCAAGAATAACGATAGCATTACCAATCACGTTATTTTTAACACTCCTGTCGTGATCACGAGAAAACTTACTTTATTAAAAAATATTGATTTTTTTTTTTTTTATTAAAACCAAAAAAAAAAATGAAGTAACAGCAAGCTTAGTCAAGTTCATCTGTCAGGATCTTCGACCTCTCTCACTCACAACAGGACGAGGCAGGCAACACGCCCAACATCTTTTGGATTTGGGATCAAAATACAAATCTTTGAAAATCAATGACATTATGCCATGTTCAAACACTGTTACAACTCAATTAAAAATTATGGCTAACTGTGCTCGGAAACAACTGATACTTAAACTTATTCCTTTATTGGATAAGGAACTTTGTTCGGCAACGCTTGACATCTGGACCGATACTTACATAAGGAATTCATATCTCACTTTTGCTTTGCATTTTGTTGAAAATCAATGTTTAAAGCATAATGTTTTGTCACTTCGTTATTGCCTTTCGATGTAAAATCTGCCTCAAATATTGTCAATTTTCTTTTTACACGTTTTGAAGATCTCGACATAAACTCCAAATATTTACAAGGAATCATTTATGTGACGGATAGAGGGTCAAACTTAATTAAAGCCTTGTCAAACTACAAACACATTTCGTGTGCGGATCATATGATCAACACAGCCTTGAAATCTGTTTTTGATAAAAAGGATCTAGCCATTAAGTGCCCAAAATTGCTAAATATATTAAATACGTCAAAAGCAATAACTAGATATATGAAACAATCAGGTTTAATTATGTTAATAATTTTGCTCATTTATTAGTAGTCTTTATATTATTTATCTTACATATTTAATTTATAGGAAAAAACAAACATTTGAAAACCACCCTAATCCAGGAATGCGAAGTAAGGTGGAACTCGAAACGAGATATGATGGAATCAATTTACAATCAATATGAAGATATAAAAAAAGAAATTAAAGATTCTCGGCATCTTAGCGAGTTTTTAAATATAAATTTGGGTTTAATGAAAGACTTTATAGAAATACTAGATTTATTCAAAAAAGCTAGTCTCAAATTATGTAAAGACAAATATCCTACAATTCAATTAGTAAAATTTTAATTTGACTAATTTTTCTTAATGGTTTTTACATATATAAATATCTTGTTTGACTATTCTTCTTGGGTTATTAGGTTTTACTAGAATATTACGGATTAATGGAGGATTTAAACAACATGAGCTCTATCAATCACGAAATTATATATATCAAAGAACAACTAATGCTTAGTGTTGAAGTTAAATTTCATATCGATGATATTCATCGACATGCGACTTTTCTCGTGCCCAAGTACAGGTAAAATACAAAAAAATTTATATATATAAAAAAAATATACACAAGATGTATATTTAAATAGAAAAATGAAAATGATTCGCGAAAATGAGCGCGACGGATAATTCGCCAAATACGGCATCGGCTCAATTTGACAAATGTAAACTTTTCTTCCCACGATGGGGGCAGGTGGGAAGATGATGATGTTAGGACAGAAGACGAATTAGCAACCTATTTAAATCTACCACCGCAGGACGTAAATGATCAAAATCTTTTACAATTGTGGGATAATAATAAAATACTCTTGCCCAAATTAAATAGTTACGCAAACAAAATCTTTGCCACTCCAGCTAGCTCCTGCACTGCAGAAACGTACATTTTCGACAGCCGGTCAGATATTTACCAAAAGAAGAAACCGTTTAGGCCAGGAAAAACTGGATTATTTACTTTTTTTAAATGATTATTATAAATCAAACGATACATTTAAATATAAATAATAGCAATAAAGATGTATTTGATGTTTAATTGTTTATAGTATTCACAAAAATGTTAAGGGCCCATATTTATAGATTCGGGCCGGGCCGGGCCGGACCGGGCCTTTAAAAAAAACATCGGGCCGGGCCGGGCCGAAAATAAAAATTTTGGTTTCGAGCCGGGCCACACATAAAAAATTTTCGGGCGGACCGGGCCTTAAAAATTCGGCCCGTTGAGAACACTAATTTTAATAGACGAATATTTTGGATTTGTCATAAATTTATTGAAAAACAAATGTATGAGTTTAGCCAAAGAATGGGCTATTTTCTAGCTCTGATTAACGTTTTATACATGTTAATTGAATGAATAAACTTTAAACGTGCCTAAAAACATATTAATATTGGTAAAAATTATAAAATGTGAAGAATATTAGTAATTGAAAGGGGACAAGATAAACGATGATTGCAAGACATATCTATTTTAAGCAAAATGACAATTAACAATCTAATAATTCTGATAGACTTTATCGGCCTGATGCCCGAATATCAATACAACGGTGTAAGTTCCTTTGTTTTTTACGAGACTAAGATATAACACAATTTTTGCCGTTTAAACAGGGCTGGGAAAAAAACTAAATGGGTTTTAACAAGTTTGAAAGTTTTTTTCCAAATGCCTACAACTGGTGGGCATGGCAAAAGAAAAGTCCCTTTTTGCTTAAAGAAAAGGGGGATGTTTGAAAAAAGTCCCTTTTCTTCAAAAAAAAAAACTCCTAGGAGCTTAGAGAAAAAATAACCCACCCCACATTATTATAAGGAAAAAATTAAAATTTATCGAAATTATTATAATGAAAACATATGGGGCTTTTTTAAGAGCCACTTTTTGTGGGTTTTTTTTTGCCCCTTTTCTAAATAAGGGCTTTTTTTGAAGATTTATTTTGGCCCTTTATTTGTAGCCCCCTTTCTTTTTTTATGTTTTGGGGGAAAAAACAAAGTTTTTTGGCTCATTGTTCAGCACTGGTTTTGAACCTATTTCCTCCAATTCAACAAGTAAATTTTCGAAGGATCCCTAGGGCGAGAGATTAAAAAATTCATCTGACGAGCTTGATTGGGTTAAAAAAATTTCATCCCCTGCAGATACAAATAGTTGTTTTCAACGACTGCTGAAAAGTCCCGTTAATTTGGGGCAAAAGGGCGAACGATCCCGATTTATTCTTGGTGCCTGGCTAAAAAGGGTTAAAAGTTTAGATTTTTTGACGAATTGGCAAACGATTAAATATCAATTATAATGTAATTAACAAATTGGTAATTTTGTACTAGATCTCAAACACTATAGAGTTTTTTTTAATTAATTGTAAGGTACAACGAAAAATTAGAACTCCGTTCAATACAAATGGGCTTTTCACTGTACGGGTGTTTTCAATATGCGAAAAACTAATAAGAGTAAAAGAGGAGATACAGGCAATGATTTAGCTTTGTTAAGAAACGGATTTTATGAATATGCAATTTTAGAACGACGATCTGACCAAATAATTAATTATCAATTTTATAATAAATAGTTTTTGACTTTTTTTTAGTAGTATAGTAACTGTTTTTAATCATCTTCAATGAATACAACAATTCCAAGGTTTAATTAAAATTTGTATTTTAAGACCTTAGCACACTATGGTTTTAGAGATGACAAATTTTTTATGGCACATAATAAAAAGTCATTGAATAATTCCTGCAAATAACTTACCAACTATGCCATCCATGCATAATACCAGCTTTAATTTTAGTGACCCAGTTCGCTCCCTAATCAAAACCTCTACTGAGGTCTTATTACCGTATAAACAGTTACAAATAAATAACATTACGTCCCAAAATGTTAGCCTAAATTTTTGCGGTCCGTTGGCTACCCATATCTCAACTTCCGAAGTACTACGCAAGTATAAAGATATCTTGGTGCCAATCTTTCTAGTTTTAGGGTTTGCCGGTAACCTGATCTTTCTATGGGACCTTCGGCTAATCAAACGGGCCTTTGCCGTCAGTATTAGGAGCAACAGCACACCTAGGTCTCCAATCGCTGGATCGGGTTATGACATTGAAGCACCAACTTATTTCTTCCTCCAATTCACGGCATACCTCAACATAGTGTTACTCGCTTTCATAGTAGCTACAAAATATTATTGTCATTCAGACCCATTCTACCTTTTCCCAGTTATCGAGGCCCGTTGTATCCGGTATTTTCATTTCGCCGAAATTGCTGAACGATCACTCTACTTTGCCAGTATCTATTTCATGGCTTTCGTCATTATCGATAGATACCTCTGCCTTTATAAACCCATTCTCTACCGATCAACTATATCAGTGGCGAGATCCAAAGCACGAATCTCGTTCAAGGCGGTCCCTTTTATCCTCATGGCACTCTTCTTTGTGATAAACAGCATTAGAGACACGCATAGGCGCATAATCACACCATGTTTTTCACGAAAATTTAGGAAAATGGCTTACCACTATACCCTCATATACGATGGTTTTCATTGGTTTTATGTCGCCTTTTCCGTCATTTGCTACTACCTTATACCCGTCGGTATCATTATGATTTTGGGCTTTCTCCTGAGTACCCGATTAGCCCAATACTATGCCCAGAAATATAGGAATCGCCGAAACGCCACCGTTACACCTTGGATCGTAGACATCGGTTGCATCAGCCTACCGACGCCTGCTATCCAGAGTTACTTGCCTTTCGTATTAATCACCATATTTTTCGTGGCAACAGTGGTTGGTGCTTTGTTCGAAATTATTTATATCACTTACCGAAAGCCCCTAATTTGGGTCCCGCTAATAACCCTTAAACGTGGGCTCGATATAAAACGTCTGTTCCAGCTCTTGTACATCAGTGGAAACGTATATTTCCTACTCTTGTTCGATCATAATTTTCAACGCGTGATTCGTCAACAATTTCAGAAAATTTTAAAAAAAAATTTCCAATAAATGTTGTAAGAAATGAATGTTAAAACTGAAAATAGTAAAATTTTTAGGTCATACTCTCGTTTTTAACATGTGTGTTTTAGATATTACAAACAACTGTTTGCTCGAAATATTTTTGAACGTTTTTCATAAAGAAGAAGCAAAGCAAAAAAAAAAAAATTTCAAAAAAATTAAAAATGTTTTTCAGTGGACCTCTAACGATAATTTCTATAATTGAATATGCCATTTTATTTTAATATATATATACATATTGATAGTATGGACAAAATTAACATACTAACTCTAAATTACATACGCCGGCGAAACACAGGGCTTGGGCGGCGAGGCTACGTTTTTTTTATTATTATTATTATTATTATTATTTTGAAGATTATTTTGAAAATTAGTAATAAACCGCCAATATATCATCATATATTAATACATATGTATTCAAATAAAATTTAAATTAAATTATGCTGTTGTAATAATGTAAGAAATATTTTATCAACATTTCTTTATATTTGGCTGCGGTCACACTAATTTTAAGATTTGAAAAAAAAATTTTTTTTGGTGGTTTTACGATATGCCTAATTTAAAAAAAAATAAATTTTATGTTTTTTAAGTTTTTTTTTATTTTTAAATTATTTAAATATTTCTTACATAAGACATCTTAATAATCAAATGCGCTCAATTTTCAAAAATTTGTTTTTTCACTAGCCGAAGCCTTTTGCACAATCGATATCTTTTAACAACAAACGCCATTGTCACAAATCTTACAAAACTGCACTTTTTCTAAAACAAAAAATTTTACATGTTTCCCTAATGTTTGATTTAACAAATTTAACCTGTAATTAATGTTCAACGATGGCAAAAATAAAAAAAATTTGGAGTTTGGCCAATTTATAGGACTTCTAGAATAAAATATAATTAAAATGGTTTGAAAAAAGCAAAATTCATTCCTCACATTGTTGCTAAGGCTGAGACCAAAACTAATTTCAAAATGAGAAAAAAAATTTAAAAAAAATTATGGATTGTATCAACTAATCAAAATTATAATTTAGCCGTTTTGGAATATGTCTAACAAAACAGTTTCTGAAATGCACTTAGTTAATTACAGCTCAATTTTTTTTCCTCTAAGCACAGCCTAGTTTCATGTCTTTTAGGGCGTCATTCTTTTGATTAGAAAATTTTAAAATTCAAATTTGGGTTCTAGAAAATTATTACCACTTGTATTTAATATCAGCTGGTGCATGTATGCCATATTTTTTTTTAGAATTACATCTACAAATCTAAACGGGACACCTTTTAAAATTATACAGTTTTACAAAAAAATTGTTATATTAAATTTTTTTTTCTGGAAATCTTGTATAGATTACCGTCTTCGGTCGTCTCGTATTGTGTCATTTGTATATTTATCTGAATCATATCTATGGAAATTAATAGCTAACAGTGTTAAAATCATTCCATTTTTTAAACCAATTGTAATAAATCCCAATTTTCAGCTCGTTGTTGGTATGGCTATATATGATCACATTCAATAAAGTACTGTATCATTGCATCTTATTCCAATCTAAATACTGTATTAATTGGTCTTCAAGCTTTTCCGAAAAAAATATATTATTCAACGTTTTTCAAAATATCGTATCTTTTTTTACCTCTTAATCACATGTCAACCGTGTGAAATCGAGTAATTGAGCATTTTCGAAAACAATGTTTTGATCGTTGAAATCGCTAAATACAATTTTATCGTATAGTCGGATATTAGTGAACTATTTAATATCGGTTCATTATACACATATATGCCTGTTTATCGATAAAATCATATAATCTTTTTACTAATGTATCTCGAGTTATTAATTGGTTGATCTTGATAATGTCATCCAATACCACAGGTCAACAATGTCAGAAAAATTATGAAAACATAAAAGCATACATACTCATTCTCATCTCAAATTATATAGTTTTCTTTTTGTAATTACATAAGCCTTTTTGCTCATTTCCATCCATTATCAAAAAATGGATTTTAACAGATTTTGCGGCCTTGAGATTAGCATAAAAAAAAATCAAGAATCATTTTTTCATATAAAAATCTCTTGTAACTTATATTTATTAATTCAATTAATGAGAATAAATTTTTTAGTATGTTAAGCTCTTACGTCAGGATTTGGAAAATACAGAATATTTCGCGTCTAATATCACGATATTCGGTTTAAAATTTAATTTTAACAATTTAACTATTGTGAATTTGCAAAAAAATTTAATTACTTTTTCTCTTGGAATCTTTTTTTTAGACAGTTTTTCTCAAATTTTTAATGTTTATAGATGATATCCTAAGTTTGCTTTAAACGGTAAACGGATGGAAATTCCTATTGGCAGGTTTGATTTCAGTAAGTAGCTCATGCTGACCTAATATTGAAAATTCTGAAATAAAATTACGAATATTTTTAATAACATTTTATTTTAGAAAAAGCATTTTATGTGCAAAAATTGACAACTTTTATAATACGAAATAAGATTTTTTTCAAAATTTTGAAAATTTTATGAAAATTTAAACTCAATTTGCACGAGCCCTTAAATGTTATAATTTCAACCAGTGCTGGGAAAACAATGAGCCAAAAAACTTTGGCTCATTTTTTTACCCAAAACATAAAAAAAGAAAGGGGGCTACAAATAAAGGGCCAAAATAATAATTCAAAAAAAGCCCTTACTAAGAAAAGGGGCAAAAAAACCCACAAAAATTGGCTCTTAAAAAGAGCCCCAAAAAACCCATTTTGTGTTTTCCTTATAATAATTTCGAAAAATTTTGATTTTTTCTTTATAATAATGATGGGTGGGTTATTTTTTCTAAGCTCCTAGGAGTTTTTTTTGAAGAAAAGGGGCTTTTTTTAAACATTCCCCTTTTCTATAAGCAAGAAAAGAGGTTTTCTTTTGCCCCACGAGTTTGTGGGCATTTGGGGAAAAAACTCAAAAACTTGTTAAAAAAAAGCCCATTAAGTTTTTTTTCCCAGCCCTAATTTCAACCAAAAAAAAGCCTCTAATCATACTTATTAAGAGAAAAAAAACTCTCGTTCTCTTCGGAAATTGATCAGGCATTGACAATCAAATATCAATTTAATTAGGCGTTCGCTTTCTATAATGATATAATTTATTAATTATCATACGATATAATAAAATTTTAATTAAACCGCAGGTATATTCAATATAAAATTATGTCTTTGTCACTCATTAGGTAATATAGCCTCTCTGGCAAGCGTGAAAAGATCAAGGTTTATAGACAGGTTCCATTAATGATATTAAATAATGATTTTGCACCTTATTAGGTAGTGTTTTATAAATATTACAAGGCGATATATCATAAAAGCTTATGTGTTTTTTTTGGTAGCATTTTGGTGTGGAACCATTCCACAAAATACTTAGAGATCCAAAGTTATAAAAATTTTATGTATTTTTTCTTATAGGGTTTAATTGTTAAATACGGATAGTCATGGACCTTTTGGCACAAAGCGACCCATTTCCCAATCAAAACGCTAGCCAAAATTTCTGTTATTCAGTTCACAGTCATTTCACACATTCGGAAGCCCACTTCAAGTTTTACTGGATTTTCGTTCCAATTCTTCTCGTTTGGGGATTTGCCGGTAACTTGGCCTTTCTCTGGGTACTATGCCTAATTAAACGAGCATTTGCCATTAGCTCCAGGAATGGTAGCTTACCCAGATCCCCACTCGCTGGACCGGGTTACAACATCGAAGCCCCGAGTTATTTTTTTTTACAAATCACGGCATACCTCAGCATAGCGATACCCGTAGTAGGATCTCCTAGATACCGTTGCCATACACACCTTTACTACTTTGCGCATTTAGAAAGCCTTAGCTGTATACGTTATTTACGGATTGCCGAAGTAATTGAACGATCGTTCTACTTTTCCTGCATCTATTTCATGGCTTTCGTTATGATTGATAGGTACCTTTGCCTGTATAAACCCATTCTTTACCGAACCACCATAGCCATACCTAATTCCAAGCCACGCCTATTGTTTAAGGCAGCCCCGTTTGTCCTAACGGTCCTGTTTTTCATAATAAACGGCATAAGGAGCTTACAGTGGAGAACCATAAGTTCTTGCGTTTCGCGTCATTCTGGAGAGAGTGTCTACTTCTTTAACGTACAATACGATGGCTTCCATTGGTTTTACGTAGTTTTTTGCATCGTTTGCTATTACCTCATCCCCGTAGCTATCACGGTAATTTTAGGATTCCGGCTTAGTACCCGATTAGCTGAATTCTACGCCCAAAAATATAGGAATCCCCGAAATGGAACTGTGACACCTACCACCGTGAATATCGGTTGCTTCGATGTCCCGACTCCAGCTATACGGAGTTACTTGCCTTTCGTGTTAATTGCCTTTTTTTTCGTGGCAACACTCACCGGTGCCTTGTTTGAAATTTTTTTAATAACGTACCGAAAATCCCAAATGTGGGTTCCACCGGCAACCTTGCAACGGGGTCTCGACGTTAAACGTTTTTTCCAACTCATATATATCGGGGGGAACGTTTACTTTCTACTCGTGTTTGATCAAATCTTTCAACGCATGATACGGCAACAATTTCAGGAGTTTTCAAAATTCCTATCAGTTAAATGTTGTAAGAAATGACTGCTGAAATAAAAATTGTGGTGAAATGTGATTGACGCCACCTATTCTCTAGTTTTGATCATGAACTAGGCATTAATTTGAAACAACTATTGTTCAAAAAATAAAAAAAAACAGTAAAATTAAAATAACACAACGTTAACCTTAGCCACTTTCAAAATGAACATTTATTTGTTCAAAATTAATAATTTTTTTTTTGCAAAAAGCGTATTTTTTTAATTGATTTAATACCAGAAAAAATATTTTGATACTAAGGGTTTTCAATTTTAAAAAATAATTATTTCAAAAATTTCTCAAAATTTACTTGCACAACAAAACTTATTTATATTTTCCAATTAATTATAATGGTAATCGATATATTAAATGTGTATTTTATAAAATTAACTTATTTTTATTATGATTAATATAATTACATTAAACTTCTTTTATTTTTTAAAGATTTAGATGTATAATATATATTATGTTTAGACACCAATGTATGTATAGTATAAATAATTAAAATTAGATTTAAATATAGAATAAATACAGTTTCAACAAATTCTTGTTAATATATACGAATTCAGGAGGTTTTATACATTATATAAACATATCTTGTAACCTGATTATGTTTCCAAAAGCGTCAAATGTTTTACAAAATTAAGCTTCCTTATAATCTAAGGATTGAGATGCAAATGATTGTATGTTACCTACATATAGATGCCCATCTGATAATATATTTGTTTTTTTTTCTTATTAATAAATTTCTCCTAATTAAATTATTATTACAATATTATATCTATAATTTCACTTAATATGGGAAGTTCAAGAAAAAAGATAACGGCTTACGAGATAAAGATTACGTCGCTATTAGCCACCCAGTTGAAAAACTTAAGTCAATAAATGGTGCAGATGCAGGCAAAGGGCCTAAAAATTAAAGTAAGCCAACAAACTCCACCCCCTCCTCACTCCAAGCTCAAAAAACCTGAGTGACAACCAGAATTTAGACCTCGTCGACAACTTTCCTCCCAAGGCTTACCAAATGTCAAGGGGAATCTTATCGAGCTAAATTTTAGTAACTTAAATAATCCCTCAATATGCCAAAAGGCAACTGGATAATCCGGGAGTAGTATCTCTTCCAAGGAACGGGGAGAGATATTTTGTAACAACCTCTTTGGCCCACCGGCTATCCTAAAGTCAATACCTCTGCTTCAATTTAGGAATCTGTTTTCAGCTGATGGTTCTGCATTCAGACATACGTATGTTCAACCGACAGAGACTGTTTTAGCTTCCGAGGGCTCTAAATTAAGGACCCTTGTGCGTCTTAAAAATATAGAGACAGGACTGAGAAATGGGCTATAAAAATTAATACTGTCCCTATATTAATTCCTTAATAATTGAAAATTTAAAGTATAACGCCTTAAAACAATCCTTACATAAACTAAAATCAAAGCTTAGCACAAATAAGATTTTTGAAATTAAATGTATTAATAAAAAATTTTGTATATCACAAAAATGATAAAAATGTAATTATACTATACTGAAATAATTTTATTACGCGTCAATAATTTGTGTTGGTAGCTGTGAATGCTGTATCAGCGGTAGGTGAAAGGCGCGTAAAATGGGCATTTCCTCTGGCTAAAAAGGGGAAAAACCTTCTATTAATTTTAAATTTTATAACTAAAGCCCCGAAAAAATAGAAAAACCCTCTCCAAAAACTCCTTATAGTTTTTTTATATTCGTTGTAATAAGATTCATTATACAAAACCCTTTAATAGAAGAAGCCGATATATAAGCCCCTAACTACTAAAGGCTATTTTTTACAAGGCTTTTCCCTCCGCTTTATGGGCAGGCTCTGTTTTATTTCCTAGCCCTGGTTGTGGCACAAAACAGCTTGTATAGCTTAAATATCAGTAAATTCATGCTTTAAAAAATATCAATTGGATAAAAAATTTTTTTTTGAAGAAATGAAATTGAATTGATTAACATTAAAATGGCCTGTATAATTTTTTTTATAAAATAAAAATTTTTTTTTGAAGTTTATGTTAGGCGTATGGGCCTATTACATAAATTTTTATTTTTGATATTAGCCGTTAAAATTTTTTTTTAAATTTTGGTATTAGTATTAGCCACAGCTATTTATTCATTTATGTGAGAAAAGTTAATTCTTGTTACCTGATAATCTAGCCCCTTTTTCCTGATTTGTTCTATTATTGGCAGTTTTATTATGTCCTTATCATTGTTTAAAAATGTAATGTGCATTGTAATAAATGCCTTGATGAACAACATTTATTCGTGAAACAATCTCATCTTTTCAACATTTAATGTGACCCTGGTGTGATGAACGGTGGAAGCAAAGAATCTGAATCAGGATTTCTGGATGTTATATTTTTGTACTAAGACATCGAGGATTTATAAACTAAGTTTTACGACCTCAGAGAGCCATCACAGGCACAACGAGTCACCTTTGGCTCAGAATGTCATTCAAATTTGATTGCCAAAAATATCATCTTCTACATTAGTTGGAATGGTTGCAAAATTCACTACCACCTTCAAAAAAAAATATTTTCCCAATGTTAAATGTAATAAAACAGCTATCATTGATGGTCATCTAAATATCTTAAGTCGGCTCTAAAAACCAATTTTCGATATTATAGATTCCAGAGATATTAATGAAACAAATTATTTCGTAGCCTGGAGCTTATTGGAAAGCCGGTAAGTAGAGTAACCCTATGTTGTTAGTATACACATACGGTCAGCGAACTGCCTAGATTGGCCATAGGACACTAGATTTAATTTAAAGAGCTCCATGACGGATAAATTAAGGCCAGGGGCGTATGCAAAAACTTTTTTAAAGGGGGTAAGAATTTTTTTGGAGGAAAGGAACTACAAATTTAATTATAATATTGATATTATTATTTGCAAAATTATTTTATGAGGCTGTGTATATTCAAAAAATAGCAATTTTATCGATTTCTATTCATTTATATGTTTAAAATATGAATTCAGCCGCTGGTTACATCATAAAAATTAGAAAGAAAATATAAGGGGGGCAATTACTCCTCCCCCCCCCTTTCCCCACCACTTTCCTCAATAGGCCCCTGATTAAGGTCCATTAAAGCGAAACTAATTAGACTTGTTACGTATAAACTAAATTAGACCAAGCAACTTAACCTGGGGTGATGAGTTGCCCAAGGAAATGTATTATTGGGCTGTTAAATTTCCTAGCCCATAAATACGGAGTATTTAAAGCCACAATTAACAACGAAAATACGCCGCGCGACAACGGCATTAATTTCTATTACTAACTAAGATTGTTTTTCTTGTAGCGACCCCCCCCCCCCCCCCGATTAAACAACTCTAGCTGACAGATGTCCACAAGCAAACGTGTCAAATTTACTAGGGACAAATGGCTTACATTGTAATTTTGCCTTAGACTGAACACAGGGTAAAAAACCGCAATTTGAGAGAAAATTTTATAGTTGTAAAATGCAACTTACACTTTTGTACCAGCATATAAGACGCTCGCATTACAAACGGCAACTCAGCCTCAACGATTTCGGGAATTTAATAAATATCTTAACAATTATAAACTTAAAAAGATGTTTCCCATGACGGATCCTGGAGCGAAATAACTACGACGTTGAACAAGCTAGCGCCAATCTTTACAACAAGGCTTAGACTTATAAACGCAAACTCTAACACCCAGGTCTACGTGAATGTAAAAATTCCTTTTAATGCGTGTATAAGTTCAAAATCCAGCCGTAAGAGTGCCGCATGATCCGCCCGACAAACAAATCAATTTAAGGTTGGTATGGTACGGAATTTGTGTTAAGCATAAGGCCTGACTGACCCGGCCCCGCTCAAATTCACAAATTCGACCCTAAAATGTGTTAAAAACCAAAAAATGTTTGTTTTGAAGTTCTATATAAAATACAGAGTTATAGAAGATATCTTTTATGGTGTGACAATAATTTTACAATTTATTGTTGGCTAATGATAGTTTAAAAAATTAGACAAATTGAAATGCTATTCGGCCTAGCCCCTATTTCTTTTTTTTCAGGCCCAAATGTTGATCTGTCTGGTTTTGCGACGGAACACGGGCGGGTGGGCTTTCTGGTACCAACTATCTATAACGCGTGAGAGTTATGAGCTTTCCAAATATTAGACCGGCCATCTTAGAGATTTTTAAATCCGTTTACCGATTTTTAAATCAAACTTAGTAAATCAGCTGACCCTTAAATAATTTTAGAAAAAATGTCGAAAAAAAAAAATTAAAAAAAAAATTAATTTGATATTGTTTGTGCATATTTACAACAGCTAAACTGTTACGTTTAATTCAAATATTATTTTATTTAATAAATAATATCATGTCGTATATAAATTTGAACGCGAAAAATTCTGTTTTTTGAAAACAGGCCCGATTCTAGCTTTTCCATTTTAGGGGGGCAAAAAAAACTTGTGAGGGGGCAGAAAAAAATTTTTTGCCGCCTTCGGCGGCAAAATTGGCCGTGACCTTTGGTCACGGCAAAAAATACATGTACAACAATAGAATTTCCATGTTTAAAATTTTTTAACAAATTAATAGTAATTTATTATATTCTTAAATTAAAAAAAAATGAGTTTATAAATGGAATATGTGAATTAGAATTAATTGTTTTCACTAAAATCAATTGCTTAAAAAGATATGAGATTTGAATTAATTGTAAGTATAATTTTATCATTTGGTATCATTGCGCATGAAAATTAAAAATATGATAAATATGAATGATAAAAATGAATTATATAAAACTTTGGATTTTAAAAAATGAAAAGTGAAATAAGATTGATTATCTCGAAAACAAAATGTATAAGTATGCTAATTTGGAAGAATAGAAAAAACACTGGTTATATATAGCTAGTTATTAATCAGGGATGGGCACAATTACTTTTTAAAATTAATCATTGAACATAAACGTTAAATGCGCATAAAAAAGTTTGCAACCATGTTAAAATACTAAACAATATCAGTTTTAAAAATCTTTAGGTCTTAATTTCTATCTTTTATCCATAGATAAATTATTGTCATTTAAAAAAATATTAATATCAAAACAATTTTTGAATAAATCTTCAAATGTATTTTTATTTCTTAATTGTTTAATTTCTAACAAACAATGGTGTATTAAATCAAAAGTTTTAGAAATATAAATCGTTCTGCATTGAAATTGGATCCATAATTATTTTTAATTAAATAAAATAATTTTTCAGTTAAGTAAAAAAAGAAAGTTTGATTATAATTGGTTAAAAAACCCCGATTCGGCCCTGTGACCTGAAGATATAAAAGTTATTTTTATTTTTAATTTTTAAAACAGTATTAAATATTCTCAAACAACTCATTGGACAATCTGTTTCTATTAAATCTATTTAATAAAGTGACAAGACTGAATAATCTTTCGACTGAGGCTGATGAGCCTAATATCGTGTTATACTAAAAAAAAATCTTTTTAATTGTTGGGTAATTTTCTAACATTGGTAGCTTTTCACTATTATCATTTAAATATTTTAGAACCTCTAATTCTGCCTCATCGTAGAGATCATTTGTTAATTCTGATTTAGGGCACGTGCAAAGTGAGTTTTTATTTTTGTGAAATTATGAATATTCTAAAAATTTTCAAAATTTATTTTTTTTTCAAAATTTTTTCAAAAATATTTTATTTCAGAAAAAGCATTTTATGTGCATATATTTAAATTTGGCAACTTTTTAAAAATTTGCGTTTTATTACAAAATATTTTTTTTCAAAATTTTGAAAATTTTACAAAAATAAAAACTCACTTTGCACGTGCCCTTAGGTAAATTTTTAAACCTGTATAAACTTTGATTTTTAGAAACATTTTGACTTGAAGATATGTCAATTTTTTTCATTTTTTTTGCTTCTGATATCAATAACGATTTTAAATTTTCTTTGTTCTCCCTGCCCTCTACCCAGTCTAATTTAAAAAATGGATGAGACATTGATGCTAATAATGCAAAATTGGAATTTACCGACATAGTAAGATGGTCTTCAAACCTATTTTCAAAACTAGAAATCATTTTTGAGACAAGGTTTTTACAAAATTTTAAATTAGGTTTAAGGTCGTTTAAATCCGCTAATTTTTCAAATAATGTTGGCACTAGTTCTCCATAAAAAAACGTTTTTGCATTTTGAAAAAAATCTAAAGCTTTGGCTAAAGGTTTAGTAACATATAAATATTCCTCAATGAAATCTAACTCAATTTGTTTAAACTTAACAATAGAAATTATTTTTGATTTATATTTTATAATATCTTTAAATGCGTCAAATAAACTATTCCATCGCGTCGGTACAGGTGTTTTAAGTATATACTTCAATATAATGATTACTTTAAAAAAGTAATCATTATCATTACAACTACTTTACTAAAAAATGTAATTAATTACCATTACAATTACTTTATAAAAAATGTAATTGATTACTAATTACTAATTACTATGAGAGTAATTAGTAATTGTAATTTAATTACAAGTAATCATTACTTGCCCATCCCTGTTATTAATATTAGGGTAAAAAATTAAAATAAAACATGAACATAAACGTTAAATGCGCATAAAAAAAGTTTGCAACCATGTTAAAATACTAAGCAATAATTAGCTGATTATGAACAGTGTATTGTATTGATCAAACTATTTTATCTTAGAGGATTTTAATTAAATTACAATATTTATCAAAATTCAACGCCCCTAGTTAATGATTTTTCGTGTTCTAAAAGAACCAAATCACCTTTAAGCAGGTCACTACTTGTCAGCCGTTATTATCCTTCTTAAAGAAGAAAATGTGGCCTCACAACTAAATAAATCAATCATATTAAAATAAATACTTTTTTTTATCATTAATATTTAAAATATTTTCAAACTTAGGAGTAGAAAATAAACAAAAATCAGAAAAATCTTTAGGTTTAGTTTTTCTTTTATCCATAGATAAATTATTGTCATTTAAAAAAATATTAATATCAAAACAATTTTTGAATAAATCTTCAAATGTATTTTTGTTTCTTAATTGTTTAATTTCTAACAAACAATGGTGTATTAAATCAGAAGTTTTAGTAACATAAATCGTTCTGCATTGAAATTGATCTATAATTATTTTTAATAAATAAAATAATTTTTCAATTAAATACAAAAAAATAAATAGATGATTATAAATATGGTCAAAAAACCCCGATTCGGCCGACCTGAAGATATAAAAGTTATTTTTATTTTTAATTTTTAAAAGAGTATTAAATATTTCTGTGTAATTTTTAAAAAAAACAATGGGCAGGTAGTGACCACACCACCAATGGGGCAACAGCCGGGGTTGATTGCATCATGTTGAAAAAATTTATGAAGGGAAGAAAAATTATCAAAAAAATCTTTCCCTTCACTTAAAATAGGACAATCTTTTACAACAAGATGTAATCGGTGGTTAAAGCAGTGAATATACGGGACATGGTGTCCAGCTATTTTGCTTAGAAATACTTGAACACCATTTTTTTCCCGGGCATTACGTTCGCCCCATCGTAGCATTGTGCGAGGTTTTTTGGTTCTAGATTATATTCTAACAAAAGATTGTTGTTAACTGAGAAAATTTCTTAGGCATCAGGTTTATGAATTGGTTTCACAAATACAAAGCTTTCTGTAAAATCAAATTTTTCTATATATTTCTGTTAGTTTGATCTCTCTTGCGGATGAGAAGTATTATGAATAAAAACACTTTTAAAAAAAGTAAATATTTTTAGGATAATATTTTCTAAATATTTTTGACGGAGCAAATTTAATTATATTATGTGGAAGAAATAAAATTACTATGTATTTTGGGGGGGGGGGGGGGGGGGCAAACATAAAATTACTATGTATTTTGGGGGGGGGGGGGGGGGCAAATTCAATTATTTTGGGGGGGGGGGCAATCAAAAACTTTGGGGGGAGGGGGCAGTGCCCCCCCCCTACCCCAAAAAAAGGGGTCTAGAATCGTGCCTGTTTGGAAATGCAAATGTAAGAGCTCGATGTAAAAAAATTTAATGTCTCATTACACAGGTCAACAAATATCAATGGCACTAAAAAGAAAGAATTTCTTACGATGGCCTTATCACTTATGTATAGTTCGTTTTTCTTTCTTCCCGCCTTGCCACCTTACACCCGTATATATCGAAAAAATGGCCTTTGGCCAAATTGTCAAAGAAAACCTTTAACAGAAAAAATTTAAATATGTTTTTTTCATATAAAAATTACTTGTAACTTACTTATCTTTATTGTATCAAATAATAAGAAGTAATATTTTTTAATATAACTAGCTTTTACAGCATCTAGATAATACAAAATAGCTCGCTTTCAAGCTTGAATACGATACGATATATAATCGGTTTTTAATTAAAGTTTTATTTGATGTTTGAATTTAACAGTTAAGCTGTTGTAAAGCATACAAGTTTCAATTTATTTTTGTTTTTGAATTTTTTTTGCTTTTTTTTGGCATTTTGCTTAAATTTTTAATGTTTATAGCTGACTAACTCATATAAATTAGAATATGCGAATCGGATTAAAAAATTTCTTAGAGGGCATTGGTTTCTGCAGTTAGCTCATAACTCTTAAAAATTTGTTGACTTGTGTTATTTTATATGCTAAATATGAGTTACAAGGATTTTCATATAAAAAAAAATTCTTAAATTTTCAATTGTTTGGGTATTTTCGAGGTCGCAAAATCTGTAAATTTGGTCAAAAAAGCGCCGTTTTTTCGATGTGGAAGGATCTAAGAAGCCGAAGGCCGAAAAAAATACAAAAAACGGAAAATATGTGTAATATGGCCGTTCATGTTGTATGCTTTTATGTTTTCATTAACTTATGTTTTCTAATATTAATATTTGTTGACCTGTGTAATTCAAATACCAAGATTTAGTATTAACAACTGTCGGAAATTCCTTCACAATGAATTGTTTTGCCGCCCCTTAAGTTTAAGAGTAAGAAGCATTCCCTGGCTATTTATATTTATTGCCTTCCCTGGCAAGAGAAAGCAAGCAAAAATTTGTTGAATTTTTGACGGGATTGACAAAAATTAATTAAATATCAATTATGAAGAAATAAATTTTTTGATTATATAAGTCTTAAGTAATATAGTGTATAAATTGATTAAGGGAAAGGGTAGCAATGATAAACCGCATGACGAAGCCCGTTATATGAATATTCTCCTAATCACCAGCTTCGTCATTTAGTGACTATGTCTATAGTCGCAAAAAGTTATTTAACATTATCGATGATTGGAATATTATTTTAAGTTTTTATGTCTGTAAAGTTTAACTTGAGGATTTGCTATCTCCTCCCATAGCAAGCATAATATATAACGAGTTTTCTAGAATTGCTTGACACAAAAACCATATATAAAATATGCCACCTACCCAAAATGGCAATAGGCTAAGTTTTTGGTATTCCCAAGTTACGACCTCTGGCAAGGCCACAATCACGACGCCACAAATTAGCAGTTTTTCCACCCATAATGTCAGCCTGAACTTCTGCGATCCAATGGCCATCCAAATCACAACCTCCGAGATTTTGCGAGCATATAAAAACGAAATTATTCCAATCTTTTTAGCCTTTGGGTTCGGCGGTAACCTAATATTCCTCTGGGCCCTTCACCTAATCAAACGGGCATTTGCCGTCACTACGTGGAATAACAGCTTATTGAGATCACCGATCCCGGGACCGGGTTATAACATTGAAGCACCTACTTACTTCTTCCTTAAAATCGCGGCCTATCTCAACATAGTACTACTTACATTCGTGGCAGTTACAAAGTATCATTGTCACTCGGACGCATTTTATCTTTTCCCAGTTGCCGAGAACCGTTGTATTCGGTATTTGCACATGGCTGAAATCGTCGAACGAACACTTTACTTTACATGTATCTATTTCATGGCTTGTGTCCTAATCGATAGGTATTTATGCCTATACAAACCCATTTTCTACCGAACCACCATAGCAATACCAAGATCCAAAGCACAAATCGCGTTTAAGATGGCTCCTTTTACCCTTATGGCTCTATTTCTTGTAATAAACGGCGCAAGGAGCATGCATTGGCGCACTATCAAACCATGTTTTTCACGTCAATTTAGAGAGGTAGCCTACCACTATACCCTCGTATATGATGGCTTTCATTGGTCCTACGTCGCCTTTTCCGTCATTTGCTACTACCTCATACCCGTCGGTATTATCATAATTTTGGGATTTCGTCTAAGTACTCGATTAGCCCAATATTATGCCCAGAAATATCGGAATCACCGAAACGTGAATGTCATTGCCTGCATCGTAGACATCGGTTGCATCAGCTTACCGACCCCTGCTATCCGGAGTTATCTGCCATTCGTATTAATAACCATATTTTTCGTGGCAACACTGGCTGGAGCCCTATTCGAAATTATATACATCACGTATCATAAGCCCCTAAATTGGTTTCCAGTCCTCACCCTTAAGCGTGGGCTCGATGTTAAACGATTTTTCCAGCTCTTGTACATTAGTGGAAATGTGTATTTCCTACTCCTATTCGATTATAACTTTCAACGCGTAATTCGGCAACAATTTCAAAAATTTTCAAATAAAATTTCAGTTAATTGTTGTAAGAAATGATAGTTCAAACTAAAATATTATAAAATATTAGGTAATTATTTAACAAAAAAATTGGATATTTCAATCGGATAATTATCAATTTATTGAGGTATAAAATATGTAGTAAATAAATATTTAATAAAATCATTTTGTTTTTGATCGCCCTAATAGGGCAGACCTCCTATGAAGAAATCAATTTATTTTTAGAAAACAAGAAAATGACTTTAATTTAACAAAGGCGCTTCCTGAGCCAGATGGTTCCAGGAAGCGTCAAAATTTATTAAATGAAAACTTTATTATAATTAAATTTAATTTAACTATACTCTGCTTCCTGGGCCAGATGGCTCCAGGAAGGGTCAAGAATTTCTAAGAATTTTTATGCTTAAACAGTAATCATACTGGTTCCTATCGCTCAAACGTAGTGTTCCAGGTTCAATTACTAAAAATGTATTTTATTTAAAAGATCTCTAATAGTCATATGGAGATTAAAAAATATAAAAATCAGCGTACACATTAAAAAATACTCAGTAGGTGATCCACAATCATCTAAATTTAAATTGATACACTTTTGGCATATTTGCTATTTTTTTAGGTATTTGAGTTAACTATAAGATATGGCTAACCTTATATTTAATCTAATTTATTTATTGCTGATGTGAAGAATAAGAATTAAATAACTTTTATAAATATTAAAATTGTGTTAGCGTACAAAAGGCTATATTCTCCGCCGGCAGAATATTTTTTACTTGACCTTAGCACACAAGGTATTGCCTATAATATACATAATTTAGCGATTTTTCGACTACCCAAAATTGTTTAATATATCAGATAATCTTTAGTAAAATTTGATTCATACATAAATAAATTACACATAAAATATTATAGTTTTCTATTGTTCAAATATTTGTAATTATTAAAGCGAATTCCCAACAGCATATTTATCCACAATAGAAACGCCGGGTCAAGTTTGATATTTTATGATTATTTTCAGAGTTTAAGATATTTTTTCCCATATTCTTAATGAAAAATAATAAATTATAAAAATGAATTTAAATTTTAAATATTTGGACCATATTCATATCATAGCACGTAATCATTAAAAAAATATTTTTTTTATTAATTTTTCTAAGATAAATGAAAGTTTGGCCAATTTTTTAATAGAAATTTGAAAAACTTTAAACGCAGTTATACATTTCGAGATATTCATCACGCCGACTAACTTAAATTACGTTGATATTTGAAAACATAATTAATTATATACATGTTAAATGTAACTAAAGAATTATTTTTTTTGGGGTGAGGAGCATTGAAATTGCTATGCGGCTACGTTCATAGCCCCTAGGGTCAATAGGATAAAGCGCGTCTCTACGATAATAAAATAATATCCATCGAAATGACGCCTCCTGGAATATAATAGCATGCAGGCTTAACAACTCGGGCAAAAGTCGAAGGCCAGAGTTATTCACCTGCTAAAACAATGCCCCCTTTGACTCCATTTCTTGAAAAAGACGGCATACCCGTCAGGGCATAGCCCCTTTTAGCCCTGTCGGGTAGGAATCACTAAACCTAGACCAAGAGGTAAAGAATTTTTGGTCAGCATAATGACAATATTTAATTATATTTAAAATTTGAGACTGATCAAAAAGCCCTAAAATATCAATTAACAATATACTATCACATTTATTTGAAGATATTGCAGGTATAAGTGTTTGAATTCATGCAAAGCAGAGCTGTGGAGAAAGAAATGAGCAAGTGGGTCATCAACTAGTGATTTACAACACTTAAAGTCGAAGTCATTTGTAACAGGGCTGGGAAAACAATGAGCCAAAAAACTTTGGGTCATTTGTAACAGGGCTGGGAAAACAATGAGCCAAAAAACTTTGGGTCATTTGTAACAGGGCTGGGAAAACAATGAGCCAAAAAACTTTGGGTCATTTGTAACAGGGCTGGGAAAACAATGAGCCAAAAAACTTGGGCTCATATTTTCCCCTAAAACATAAAAAAGAAAGGGGGCTACAAATAAAGGGTTAAAATAAGAATTCAAAAAAGCTCTTACTAAGAAAAGGGGCAAAAGAAAACCCACAAAAAGTAGCTCTTAGAAGAAGCCCCAAAAAACCCATTTTATGTTTTCTTTATAATAATTTTAAAAATTTTTGATTTTATAATAATGATGGGTGGGTTATTTTTTCTTAAAACTCCTAGGAGTTTTTTTTGAGAAAAGGGGCTTTTTATAAACATACCCAATTCTTTAAGCAAAAAAAGGGGCTTTCCTTTGGCATGCCCACGATTTTGTGGGCATTTGGGGAAAAAACTCAAAAACTTGTTAAAAGAAAGCCCTTTTAGTTTTTTTTCCCCAGCCCTGATTTGTAACCAATCTTGTTTTGCTTTTTTATAATTCCACCAATTACCTGTCCTCTAAGCAGAAGTTTGCAGCCGAAAGAAAACCTTATGCGATCAATACTTTTTAATTTTTTTAAAGAAAAATAAAAAGGGTTACTGAACGATTTAAACAATGTGTCATTTTTATACTTACTTTCGCTAAGACTAGCTCTGCCAAGGTTACCAAATATAATATTTGGGTCTCCATTAAATGATATTTTGTCCTTATTAAAATACCTAGAGCAACGCGAAACCCACATCCATTTGCGAGACTTAGGTAGATAAGACTAGATCTTTTATAAATGTTTTACTATATTGAGATTTTAAAAAAAAGGCACGGATTTTTTTTTGTATAAACGTCAAAAGTACTAATATTGAGGTCTAAGTACAAATAAATTTTAGGCCCAATTAGTCTTTTTCCAAATTTTCCAATCCCCCTGCGAATGGCTTGATCGTGAGTTTTTGAAAGCGAGGGCAACAGTTTATTAGAGAGAGGATATATAATGTTAGAATGGGTATGAAACATAAATATGAAATTTAACATTTATTGCTATGAAGCTGGACCGCAGGAACGGACCGTATAGATGAATAGCCTTCATTCCCCTTAACGCCCGCTCCTCAATAATCTTGTCGATTTTAAAGTCCTCATTTATTAAAAGACCCAGATATCTATAGTTTGATACTTGAGGTATAGAGTTCCCCTAATTTGACCACTCGCAGGAAGTTAAATTTAAGGGATTGTTTATCATAATGCCACATTTTTCAGCTCCAATTACCATTTCCAACCTATAAGCCCAATTTTCAAAATGGTGGAGCATTGTTTTAAGTTCCTCACATAACTCTGCGCAAAAACCTGATCGTCGGCGAATAAATTAAATAATTATAAAAAGCTATTTTGACATTTAAAATATAAACAACCCAAGAAATTGCTATCATATAAGCCAGGTATGTGGAATATAGAAATAAACTGTAAAATAATGTTTTTTGGCTCCTCACCCCCCCCCCCCCCCTATTTGATTTTTACATTAAATTATATAGGTTAAAACAGTGAGTAATGTTGAGCGTTTTATACATCTCCTACAAAAAATAAACTGCTTACTTAGTTTAAAAACCTGTGCCTTGTAGGCTTACTTTTGTTGTAAACGCCTATCACCTTAATACTTAATTAGTTTAGCTGTTGTGAATATACAAAAAAAAAATAAAAAATTGTTTTATTTTAGTTACATTTTCATCAAACCAGTACATGAAAATTGATTCAAACAAGAACGAGCTTGGGTATTATGATAAACCTTACTCTAACTAATCAAAGGTTAAATGCTAATACCTAACCTTGTCACATTATTGGGATATTTTATAGATTTTCGTTATTTTATGGATTTTCGTTTCGTACAAATTTGGGTCCACCTTTAATGTTTATAGCCATCTTACAAATGTGTTTAGAATACAAAGTAAACGATTAAAGTATCCCTACGAAGGCAAATTAGATTTCTGAAGCAAGCTCACAACTCTCAAAAATTTGTTGCTATGTGTAATAAAACATATACTCCAGGAGCTTAACCAGTATTTTAGGGGTGGAAATAAAGAGTTGGAAATTTTTTGGATATAGAGGTGGTAAAGTGTTGTAGTAGGCCTAAATTTTATTGCACATTTTAAACGTTTCACAGAAAAGATCATAGCAAAGAATTTGTGGACATAGGCTCTTATTCCTAACGCCAATGAGTGTTACTATGTTGCATACAAACTAATAGAAAAAATGGCTGTGAACAATAATTTGAGGAAGAATTACTAAAGGTAAATCCAAAAAGGCTAAAGTGTTGTTCAAAAAACTGAAATTTTCATATAATTATTTAAGTTAGTTGGATTTAGTTTTAAATCTCATGGTTAATAGCGTTATTTATCTTTCATGCAACACTTGAATATTTATGACAGATAATTGCCAAAAAATGAATAAAATTTGCATTGAACCTCAATTATGGCACTTGCAAAGTGAAGGTTTATTTTTGTGACATTTTCAAAATTTTGAAAAATTATTTTTTTGTAAAAAAAAAAACCCAAATTCCTATAAAAGGTTGTCAAATAAAGTTTATGCCCATATAATGCTTTTTCTGAAATATAATATTTTTAATAAATTTTGAAAAAATAGAATTATTGAAATTTCATAATATTCAAAATTTAAACTCACTCTGCACGCGCTCTCCCTATTTATATTCCTTTGGGCATTTTACCCAATATAGGTAACTAATAATAATTTGACGTTAAGTTTATCAAAAAATATATTTAACTATATTCAAATTTAATTATTTCTATTCACATACATTCGTATCTATATATGATAGTGAGGAAAGCAAACATCTAATCTTCAAAATAATATATACAAAAAAAGTGTAATATATTTATTGCTATGAATTTGCTGTTCTATATTATTTTAATTTTCCGAACCTTTAAATAGCATTCGAATATCGAACATAAAAAAATTTAAAGCCTATATCGCAAACATGTAAAAGCAGCGCGTCAATCTAGAAATTCCACCATTGGGCACTTGCAAAGTGAGTTTTTATTTTCGTAAAATTTCAAAAATTTAAAAATTTTTAAAAATTTTATTTTTTTTTCAAAATTTTTTAATAAATTTTTTATTTCAGGAAAAGCATTTTGTGCACAAACGAAATTTGGCAACTTTCAAAAAATTTGCGTTTTATTTCAAAATAAAATTTCTCAAAATTTTGAAATTTTCACAAAAATAAAAACCCACTTTGCACGTGCCCATATATAGTCACACCTTACAACATTAACCTGCCAAATATTTTGAGAACTTTTGAAATAGCTGGTAAATTACGTGCTGAAAATATTGATCAAACACGAGTAGTAAGTAAACATTTCCACCAATGTACAAAAGTTGAAAAAAAAAACGTTTGGCGTCAAAGACCCTCTTGCAAGGTTGCCGGCGAAATCCACATTTTGTATTTTCTATACGTTATATGGTTAAATTCAAGTACTCGTGATTGTTGCCACGAAAAAGATGGCGATAAGCACCAAAGGCAAGTAGCATCGTATATATGGGTTCCTTCGAGGCAGCTGATATTGACGATGGTAGGAGTCACAAATACATTATTTTGAAAATTCTTATATTTTTGGGCTTAGTATTGAGCTAATCGGGTACTTAGGTGGAAGCCTAAAATAACCCTTATAGCTACGGGGATGAGGTAATAGCAAACGATACAAAAAATTACGTAAAATCAATGGGAGTTATCGTATTTTACGTTGAAGAAGTTAACATTTTCTCCTGATTCACTCAAGATGCATGAATCTATGGTCCGCCAATGCAAACTCCGTATACCATTTACTACGAAAAACAGGACCGTTAGGACAAACGGGGCGGCCTTAAACAATAGGCGTGGCTTGGAATTAGGTATGGCCATGGAGGTTCGGTAAAAAAGGGGTTCTTAAAGGGGAAAGTACCTCTCAATCATAACAAAAGCCATGAAATAGATGCAGGAAAAGGAGAATGATGGTTGAATAATTACGCGAACCGTAAATAACGTATGCAGCTAAGGCTTTAGAAATTTGCAAAATAATAAGGGTGAGTACGGCAATGGTATCTTAGAGACCCTATGACTGGTGTCGATTTGAAGAAAAAGTAACATGGGAGGCTTTAATATTGTAACACGGTCCAGCGAGCGGAGATCAGGGTATGCCTACCATTTCTAGAACTAATGGCATTGCTCGTTTAATTAAGTGAAGTACCCCGAGAAAAGCCAGATCCGGCAACCTTCAAACGAGGATGATTGGAACAACAACCCAAAACTTGTAATGGGCTTCTGATTGGAGGGGTGGAAATTGAATAACAAAAATTTAGGCTAGCGTTTTAACTGGGAAAGGTATTGCTTGGTACAAGGTCCATATATCTTATCCCCATTTGACAATTAATCCTATAAGAAGAAATAACTTTAATCTTTAAGGGTTTTGTAGGGCGAATGGTACCACATCAAAATGCCACCAGAAAGAACATAATGTTACCTCATAAATAACTTTAAGCCGCATCTAAAAGACGCAATCTCATCGGTTGATTAATTACACCAATGGAGCCTATATCATTCTTAACGTTGATTTTCATGCTTGCCCCAGGGGCATACTATTTATTAAGTGACAAATGCCCGAATTTATATTAAATATACCTGCGGTTTAATTAAAATTTCATTATATCGCATAATTTGATTAATACAATATATTACTACATTGTGTGCCTGAATAAAGACTCTTAATTAAATTATCATTTGATTGTCAATGCCTGAATTTCAAATAAAAAAATTGTATGTACATTTTTTTATCATAGGGAAGCAGGGGCGTATTGAGGGGGGGTGGGTCCAAAAGGCCAATTGCCCCCATTTGGAATTTTTTTTAATTTTTATGATGAAACCAGCGGTTGAATTTATATATCAAACATATAAATGGGATTAGAAATCAAAAAAATTGCTATTTTGAAATACAGCCTTATAAAATAATTTTGCAAATAAAATTTCAATATTAAAATTTAATTTTTCGTTTTCCTCCAAAAACTTTTTTTGCCCCCTTTAGAAAAGTTTCTGCATAGGCCCCTGACGAGAAGGCTAAGTAGCCTAACCCCTTGCATATCTAAATCGATATGTTGAAAGGCTAATTTAAAGATTGATTTTTTAACAACATCAAAAGTGTTTTTGCGGATTCACAATATAAAAAAAAATTTTTTTTGCATTTTTTATTTTTTTTTGGTTTGTTGTGAGTATTATTAGCTAAATACATGCATCAGGTTAGTAGGTGTGCCCATACCTATCTTTTTTTTATTTAAAGCCATTAGAAATATTCTATCCAAAATTTATAAATGAAGCGTCGAGGTAACCACTTGTTACCGAAATGTCTTTTATTTTCCATTTACTACTCATTTTATTTGTCACATTATGTTTTAACAAATCGATGTAATTTTTATATTTTAATCTCGTGATTTTTATAGTCCATCAATTATTTCAATTTAGAGGTTAATATTAAATAAAATAAAATTTAAGACTTTATTTTAAATCGTTAACATATAGTTTATATCCACGTTAAATGGTAAAGAATGCAGTTTTTGTTGATTAATATATTTTATAATTTAAGAAATAGTTTAGTTAAACATTTATTTTATATGACATAAAAAGTTTATATTTATTAAGATTGTATAGATAATAAATGCAGCCCGTTTTTTAAACTAATTTGCTATTGAATAAAAATCGGATTCCGGACCAATTGTTTTATAAAATAAAATCCTAACAAACATATTTTAAGTGCAGTTAAATGTCAAAAACTGGTTAATATGCCAACCCTTATACAATAAAATATAGAATTTGATCGTAAAAATTGAAAATGCACAACGGTGTCTAGTTGTGGAATTTAAAATTTAAAAATTTTATTGCAGTCACGATAAAGTAAGATGTTACTTACAATTAGGGCATGTCAAAATTCCGGAGTCTAGAAGAAGTTCATAAACTCCGGAGTTTTTTTTATTAATTTGCTAGTTAATATATGTGATTATTACATAATTAGCTGCTCTTTCATTTATTTACAACTTTCATTAAACAAAAATGTGTTTTGACTACAAAAATACAAATTCCAATATTTTCAATAAGCTAATGTTTACTAACAAATTCCAAAAAACTAAAACTCCGGAACTTCGGAGTTGATGGACTCCTTCCCGACTTCCGGAGTTTTGACATGCCTTACTTACAATTTTATATTTTTTTTACAATTTTATATTAAAAAAATTTTTTGGCAAATAGAAGACTTTAGCAACTTTTTGAAATACAATAAATTCTCGAATATAAAAAGGTTCGTTTTAAACGTTCGGCCTGTACTTTGTTAAGTTTTTGAAAAATAATCGAATTCTGAAAAAACAATTGTTTTATATAGTTAAATCCTAATGCCTATACCTTCTACATTAAAATATAGATTTTATAGTAAAAATTGGAAATACATAAAGGTGTCTAGTTCTGAATTTCTAAATTAAAAAACTTATTGTTTTAGTCACGGTAAAGTAAGTTATTACTTACACTTTAAAAAAAAATTTTAAAGTTTTTTTTTAATTTTGTATCATGTAAATTATTTGGTTCTACGAAAATATTTAAATCAAGCGTAAATTTTTCTAGTTCGACATTAATGCTATTAATTTTATCAGACTAATTATTGCCCCAATGAAACGTATATATCAAGAAATTAAGTAACCCATTTTCCAACCTCTATATCCTTACTTATAATATAAAGCGAATAAAAGCAAGATATCACAAAATTTGCAATTATTATAAATTTTTGAAATATTTGATTTGTAGCCACTAGCTATATTTAGCTCAGACAGATAATTATCATTAGTTTTTGTACTCTCAATCGGCTGAGTATATTATTTACACTAATTTAAATGGCCCATATTTTTTGATGAAGGTAGTTCCAATATAATCAATTGATTTTTGAATTAAACTATAGGTTAAAACAGGGATGTTCTGACGAATGTTTTAACTTAATAAATCTCCTATAATTAAAAAAAATAACTAAGCCCGGTCAAGTCCTGTTCGATAAGTTTTGATCCCTTATATAATTACAAACGTGTGCCTGGTTGGTTTAATAATCCACTAGTCAAGTAATTTTTGTTTTTTAAAACATTTTTTTTAAATTTTCAATGTAGTTATGATGATTAAAAAAATAAACGGATTTAAAAATCTTTATTATGGCAAATTTATGTAAGCTCATACCTTTCAAATGTGTAATAAAATCCCAAAGAGCCAATATTGGGGTGGGGGGGGGGGAGTGAGAAAGAAAGTGTGGGGAATTTTTTGGTAAAAGAAAAAGGGGTATATTTTAGGCCTAATTTTTATTGCAATTTTTAAAACCTTTCATAAAAATGATAAAGGAAATTTTTTTTCGCATTGGGTTTTTTTCCCGGTGGGGATGTTATATAAAAATAGAAATTATGTAGTTGCTAATCATCTAATGGCAATAAACAATGATTTGAGGGAAAATAACAAAAGGTGAATTTAAATCCAATATGTTAGTTTTCAAAAAATCGAATTATCATAAAATTACATGAGCTGTTTATTAAATCTCACGGTTAAAAATGTTTTTTATCCTTCTTACAACGAGGGCTGGAAAAAACTAAATGGGCTTTTTGTTAACAGAGTTTTTTTGCCCAAATGCCCACAAACTGTGGGCATGGCAAAAGATAAGCCCCTTTTCTTGCTTAAAGAAAAGGGGCATGTTTAAAAAATTATAAACAAAACTCCTAGGAACTTTAAGAGAAAATACCCACCCATCGGTATTATAAAGAAAAAATCAAAATTTTTTATAATTAAAAAAAAAATGGGCCTTTTGGGGCTCTTTTTAAGAGCTACTTTTTGTGGGGATTTTTTGCCCCTTTTCTTAATAAGGGCTCTTTTTTGCTTTATTTTTAGCTCCCTTTCTTTCTTTATTTTGGGGGAAAAAATGAGCCAAAGTTTTTTGGCTAATGTTTTCCCAGCACTGCTTACAACACTTAAAATATTTATGATAGGTTATATAGTCAAATAAAACGAATAAGTTTGCAATAAAACTCCATTATGTTTGGGGTATTTTAGCCAAAAGAGATAAATAATAAATTTTACATACGGGCACGTGCTTTAATTTAGTAAAATTTTGAAAATTCTGATAATTCTGAAAATTTTATTTTTTATTTCAAAAAAAGCATTTAATGTGCATAAACTAAATTTGGCAACTACAAAATTTGCGTTTTATTACAAAATAAAATTTTTCAGAATTTTGAAAATGTCACGAAAATAAAAATTCCCTTTGCACGTGCTCATATATGTAATATATCATGTGCATCAAAAAGTGAATTTAGTGGAACTATATATATTCTAAATAAATCTTATTATAATTACTATTTGCATACATGATATAATAATAACGAAAGTATACATCTCAGGCACGATTCTAGACGGAAGGGGGCAGTGCCCCCCCCCAAAAGTTTTTGTTTGCCCCCCCCCCCCAAATAATTGAATTTGCCCCCCCCCCCCCCCCCAAAATACATAGTAATTTCATTTTTGCCCCCCCCCCCCCCCAGAAAAAATTGAATTTGCCCCCCCCCCCCCAAAAAATATATAGTAATTTTATTTCTTCCATATAATATAATTAAATTTGCTCCGTCAAAAATATCTAAAAAATATTATCTTAAAAATATTTACTTTTTTTAAAAGTGTTTTTATACATTAATACTTCTCATCCGCAAGAGAGATCAAACTAACACAGAAATATATAGAAAAATTTGATTTTACAGACAGCTTTATATTTGTGAAAGCAATTTATAACTCTGATGCCTAAGAAATTCTCACTTGTCATCAATTTATTGTTAGAATAAAATCTAGAACCAAAGAACCTGATTTCACAATGCTACGATGGGGCGAACTAATGCCCTGGAGAAAAGGTGGTGTTCAAATATTTTAAGCAAAATAGCTGGACACCATGTCCCGTATATTCACTGCTTTAACCACCGATTGCATCTTGTTGTAAAAGATTGTCTTGAAATTTTAAGTGAAGGGAGAGATTTTTTTGATAATTTTTCTTCCCTTCGTAAATTTTTTCAACATGATGCAATCAAGGTAGATAGTGAATGCGGGACCATACCCCGGCTGTTGCCTCATTGGTGATGTGGTAACTCCCTGCCCATTGTTTTTTTTAAAAATTACACAAAAATTAATACTCTTTTAAAAATTAAAAATAAAAAAACTTTTATATCTTCAGGTCACAGGGCCGAATCGGGGTTGACCATATTTAATCATCTATTTATTTTTTTGTATTTAATTGAAAATTATTTTATTTATTTAAAACAATTATAGACCAATTTCAATGTAGAACGATTTATATTTCTAAAACTTCTGATTTGATACACCATTGTTTGTTCATTTGAAGATTTATTCAAAAATTATTTTGATATTAATACTTTTTTAAATGACAATAATTTATCTTTGGATAAAAGAAAAACTAATCCTAAAGATTTTTCTGATTTTTATTTATTTTCTACTCATAAGTTTGAAAATATTTTAAATAATAAGGATAAAGTAAAAAGTATTTATTTTAATATTATTGATTTATTTATATTTTGATAATAGATTTTACCGATAATAGTTGTTTAAAATCTTTAGATTCCCTTTATAAATTTGATTAATATTTTAGATATAAATAAATTAGAGCCTATTTTAAAAATAAGTAATATAGATGAAAATTCATTATCTAAAGATATTGACGTAGTTAAAAAAATTTTAATAAGAAACTTAATAATTACAAAGAATGTGCTACTACTGATTTTGTTAAATTTTTATATGATTACAAAGATGCGTTTTCTAATCTATTTAACATTTTTCCTATAAGTTTGTTAATTGGCTCTTTAACGTCAAGTTGTGAGGCCACATTTTCTACTTTAAGAAGAATAATAACTTCTTGCTGTTAAGTAGTGACCTAGGTAAAGGTGATTTGGTTTTTCAAGGACACAAAAAATCATTAACTGAGGGGTTAAATTTTGATGAATTTTATAATTTAATCAAAACAACCTCTGGGATAAAATTAGATTAATAAAAAACACTGCTCATAATCAGCTGATTATTTACTATTTTGAAACTTGGTTGAAATTTTTTTTATGCGCATTTAACGTTGTTCAGGCTTTATTTAGTTTTTTACCCTAATATTAATTACTAGTTATATATAAGCAGTGTTTTTTCATATATATTCCTCCAAGCATACTTATACAATTTGTTTTCATGAAAATCATTCTTATTTTACTATTCATTTTCTAAAATCCAAATTTTATATAATTTATTTTTATCATTCATATATATCATATTTCTAATTTCCATGCGCATTGATACCAAATGATAAAATACTTAAAATAATTTTCCAAATCTCATATTTTTTTAAGCAATTGCTATTAGTGAAAACAGTTAATTTTTATTCATATATCCAAATTACAAACGCAAATATTATTTTTATTTAGAATATAATAAATTACCATTAATTTCTTAAAAAATTTTGAACATGGATTCTATTGTTGTACATGTATTTTTTTTGCCGTGACCGAAGGTCACGGCCATTTTTGCCGCCGAAGGCGGCAAAAAAATTTTTTCTGCCCCCCACGAGTTATTTTTGCCCCCCTAAAATGAAAAAGCTAGAATTGGGCCTGATACATCTTATCTTTAAAATATTATATATAAAAAATTTGATTGTAATTATATTAGTTGCTATGAAAGTTACTTAATATGTCCTCCGATGCAATAAATTATACATTCGATTTTTTTAACACAGTTAATCATAAAATAAATCGGGGGCGTATTAAGGGGGGGGGCGGGTCAAAAGGGGGCAATTGCTCCCCTTAAAATGTTTTATTCGATTTAACTATTTTTCTATTATAATTTATTGAACATAATCACGACCATGTTTAAACTAATAAGCAGCCCGCAATCTAGAAATTCCACAATTCGTATTAAATCATCTCTTACAACATTTGACTGATAAAAATTTTGAAAACTCTTGAAATTGCTGACAAATCACACGCTGAAAGTTTTGATCAAACACAAGTAGGAAGTAAACATTGCCACCAATGTACAGGAGTTGGAAAAAACGTTTGACGTCGAGGCCCCGGTGCAGGGTTGCCAGCGAAACCCACTTTTGGGATTTTCGGTACGTTATTAGAATAACTTCAAACGAGGCACCGGTCAGTGTTGCCAGGAAAAATATGGCGATTAACACGAAAGGCAAGTAGCTTCGGATAATCGGGGTCGGAATATCGAGGCATCCGATATTTACCATTGCAGGCATAACAGTTGCGTTATTAACATTAGCCCTATGTTTTTGGGCGTAATATTGAGCTAATCGAGTACTTAGGCGGAAGCCTAAAATTACTATAATAGCTACGGGGATGAGGTAATAGCACAAGATACAAAAAGTGACATAAAACCAATGAAAATCGTCGTATTTTACATGAAAAAAGTAGGCGATATGCCTAGATCGACGCAGGATGCATGGAGTTATGGTTCGCCAATGAAAGCTCCTTATGCTGTTAACTACCAAAAACAGGACCGTAAGTGCGAATGGGGCCGACTTAAACAATATTCGTGCCTTGGAATTTGGTATTGCTATGGTGGTTCGATAAAAAATGGGTTTATACAGGCAAAGGTACCTATCAATCATAACGAAAGCCATGAAATAGATGCAGGAAAAGTAGAAGGATCGTTCAATAATTTCGGCGAACCTTAAATAGCGTATACAGCTTAGGCTCTGGAACTGCGTAAAATAGTAAGGGTTGGTATGACATCGGTATTTAGGTGACCCTAGTACGGGGAGTGCTATGTTGAGGTATGCCGTGATCTGCAAGAAAAAGTAACTTGGGGCTTCAATGTTGTAACCCGGTCCAGCGAGTGGAGATCTCAGTATGCTATTATTTCTCCTGAATCTAATGGCAAACGTGCGTTTTATTAAGCGAAGCACAAGGAGAAAAGTTAGGTTACCAGCAAAGCCCCAAGCGAGGAGGATTGGCACGAAAACCCCGTAAAACTTGTAATGGGCTCCCGAATATGTTACATGAGTGGGAATCGGATAACAGAAATTTAGGCTAGTGTTTTGATTGGGAAGGACGTTGCTGTGTGCCATAATGTACATGTTATTCTACATATCTAGCAATGGAATTTTATGCGATGGAATATAGGTGTATGTATGTATAAGTCTTTAATTTGCGCAAATGCTGACCTTGTGCGTTCGTTATATATAATATTTAAAGCAAACAAACCAAAAAAATTAACAAAAAATTAGGGGCTTTTACGCTACGTCTAAATTTATTATTATATATTTATAAATTAAATCACTTCTCAAAAGGTGCAATATCATTAATCAATATTACCAATGGAGCTCTCATCATTGCCCATATACCCTAGCTTAAAAGTATTCACGTGCCGTAGAGACTTAAAGCCATATACCCTTTGAAGCGAAAAAAGCCGAATTTTCTATTGGATATACCTGTGTTTTAGTTGTGGGACTTTTTGTTAAGACGTATAATAATTAATTTATTATTATATTAAAGACGAGAAAAAAAATTACTTCTAATTGCCTTAATTGATATTTGATTGTCAGTGCTCAATGAGATTAGCAATTAAATTTGATTACATCCCCCTAGCATATCTCAATTTTTAGATATTTTAAAAAGCTACTCTTATATGGTACATGTTTTAACACTTAAAATGTTTTTGCGGCTACACAAAAAAACATTTTGTTTAATTTTTTTTTGATTTTAATAACAGTTGTGGATTTAAAGTTAATTAGTGGTTAAATAAACAAAAGTTGCCTCTAAAAGTAAAAAGGACAAGCAGACGTACACTGGTTTATTTTAAAATTATAGTCATGCTACTTACTTTTCATATAAGGGCACGTGCTAAGTGAGTTTTTATTTTCGCACAATTTTCAAAATCATATATTTTTCAAAATTTTTTGAAAAAAATTTTGTAAAATTTATTTTGGCAGAAGCATGTGCATAAACTAAATTTGGTAACTTTAAAAACTTGCTTTTTTTTTAAAAAAAATTTTTTAGATAAAAATTTTACGAAAATAAAAACTCACTTTGCACGTGCCCTAAAAAAAATAAGCGCTAGTTGTTTTAATATATGCAATTTCATCCGATGTTTCTTTTATTAAACACAAAGGTGAATTAAAAAAATTCTGATGTTTTTAACATAGTTTTTTTTCCAATGCCTCCATTTTTTTTAAACCGCGTCCAAAGTTTAGAAAAAAAAATTCACAAAATCTCTTTTATTAATAATTATACAAAAAATCTATTGGCATATATTCCTAAAAAAGGTTAATATATAATATAAATTTTAGCAATTTACTTTCTTATTTAGGATCAACGGAGTTTTTGACAAAAACCACTAATTTTACAAAAAAAAAATAAAAAAAAAATTAAATATTATAAATAAATTTAAACCCCTTACGTTAATAATGAACGTTTCCGTCATCTAAATACATTTTTAAAATTTTGTTACTAGCCATAGGTATGATATAGAAGCCCAAAATACCCCAAAAATTAAAAAATCTCAATCTTGACACCGTAAAACTAAAAATCTGAGGCATTGGCTAAAATTGTGATTTCATATTCGATCAGCATCAAAAACTTGACCAAAAACTATAGTTGCCATAAATAATGCTTAGGGTGGTCCAAATTTTGATGTCCAGTGTAATGTAACCTAAGGGTTCAGACTCATTTCATTTTTTAAAAATTTTTAAAATTGTTAATTGACATTGAATAGTTTTTTACAAAAAGTCGCTAATATTGGTTATTAGCATTCATATAGTTTTTCTGAGAGAAAAGTTTTTTTTAAAAATTTTGAAAAAAAAAATAAATTTTAAAAAATTCGAAATTTTAAAAATTTTTTAAAAATGAAACGAGTCTGAACGCGTCCTGAGAAAGAAATATATAAATTAAAAATTTTTAAGTTCAGACAATCGTTTCTAAATGGCCTTAATAAAACATTATGTTTATTCAATAAGACCGTGTACATAGGTAAATAAGTAGAGCCCGTTTTGCCAATTAGAAAATAATAATTCTCAATTGTCGTTGCGGTATAACAAATGGTTAGCGAGTGTATACTTGTAGCTCATGCACATATATGGCTGAGCATGCTAAGTCGCGAATGCGTAAAGCCAATTGATGCAAAATAAATTACAATACCAGAAGATATGAATTAAAAAAAGATATCAGCATAACACAGGTCAACAAATATTTATGTCACAACCTAGATTATTATGAAAACATAAAAGCGTCATGATGGCCTAATCTCATATATGTTTTTCGTTTTTCTTAGTTCCTTAATAAACGTACATCAAAGGATAAGGCAAGTGGTGATGAGACACAATATTTATAGTTTGGGGGTTTACATATTTACCTAATTTAGGCAATACTTTTTATATATTTGCAAATTTCTATAAATTGCCTTTCTGTATATAACATTATTCAATAAACAATTATTCCGGACTTGGATTTATGACTTTTTAAATTGCCTTGGATATATCTACAAAAATCTATAATTTATCTAATGACGTTTATCGCCATATTTATGAAAAGTGTGACGCTACATTTTCTGCCGTTTAAATGACATGTCAATGTGATTCACTAAACATGAATTTGCTTTACAATGAATTATTAGATAAAGTTTTTGTGATGAAAAAAAGGTTGTTCGTTGTGTTCATTAACTTAAATAAAGTTTCGGGTTAACACAGCAAATCTAATACGTATAAGCATTAATGTATTTTAAAGGCAGATATATGAAGAAGATAGCTGTACATCTAGCAACATTTCTTCTACCATGGATTTTAAATGTAATTACGTTCCTAGTAAATGTTCAACGATTAAACACAAAATATAAGCATTTCAGTTTTACAAGAATTTTATATTTTTGTTAATGTATTTATGCATTTAACCTTATAAAACTCATGTAATTATAAGGGAAATTTAGTCTTTATGCAATTTTAACTTCGTCTTATCTAAACACGCGCTTGGAGGATAGGAAGCTCATGATTTTATTTTTTAACTTTTTATTCGCTTTGAATAAGAAATAAAGTTTATTGCATTTCAAATGATTTGTAACATATATTTTTAAAACTTGATTAATGGCTAAAAATTTAAAGTAGATTGAGTTAATCGTCGACATTTAAGTTATATAAAACATATGAAAACAGAATAATTTTAGGTGAATAAAACTATTATTTGAACTTTAATATAATTAATAAACATAATAATTTTTCCACTTTTAATTTTTAAATCATATATTTTTATCAATTTTTATTTAAATTTTTTAATGTTTATAGCTAGCTTAGAAAATTTAATTAAAAAAATAGGCCAGCGTATATATAAGTTTCTAAGATGGCAGGCCTGATCTTTAAAATTGCTCACATAAACAAATTAGCTGATTGTGAGGAGTGTATTGTATTGATCTAACAATTTTATGTTAGAGGTTGTTAAATTGTAAAATTAATCGAATTTTAACGTCCTATATAGATTTTTCGTGTCCTAGAAGAACTAAATCACCTTTACGCAAGTCACTACTAGCCTGCCTACTAGAAGTTGTTATCCTTTTTGAAGAAAATCTAGCCTCACAACTAATTGGCCTTACAACTATCTGGCCTCACAACTCTTTGAAGAGCCATCTAACAAACTTATAGAAAAAATGTTAAATAAAATATGAAACGTTTGTAATCGAATAAAAAATTAACAAAATCATTAGTAACACATTGTAATTATATATTAAATTTGAAGTCACAAAAATTTGGCCAATATATAAATTATATTTGTAGATCTTTAAAATATAAAAAAAGCCGGGGTTCGTATGGACCCCATAGAAACAAATATTATTTAACTAATTAAAGTTTTTATAAGTGTATATTATTAATTTTATTAAACATTAAGTAGAAATCTAAAATAACATTAAACAAATCTGGTAAACAAATTAATGTGTCAATTTTTTTGATAAAATTGTGTAAAAACTTTATAAAATTTATAAAAATAAGTTTAACAAAAATTGCTATCATTTACCATAAATAGGTATTAAAGAAAAATTTAAATATTAATACTAAACAGTGCAGACATTTTGTATACTTAATTAAAGTATTTAGTAAAAAATAATTAAAAAATTTGCAAATATTTAAATTCGATAAAATAATTTTTAATATTTAAATTTACCACGGGAAATTGATACAAACCTAACTCAATTTATTTTACACAAATTTTATTATTAATATACCAAACTTAAATTACTAATATTTTTATTGTATATTGTTTTTGTAAAAATTACTGTTTTTGCTTTTATCGATTTATTGCGGTAAATTAAATGAATTGATCGCCAACAAGAAAGAGCGTAAAGTAATATGTGTGAGACAAGAAAATGTAAATATGTGGAAAAGTGATATTATGATATGTGATGATTAAATTCAGGGTTTATATATTGGCAAAGTTGTAAAATCACTAAATTTTAACATTTTATGATTTATTAGTACATTTAGTTGGTAAATTGGGAAAAGGTTAGCTAAAATGAACAACCGATAAAGAGCTAATTAATCAAAAACTTTTACTTTATAAATTGACTAGATTTATTACTAAGACAAACTTTTACTATTTAAATTGACTAGATTTATTACTAAGACAAACTTTTACTTTTTAAATTGACTAGATTTATTACTAAGACATTACTAAGACACCTTACCCTATACGAAAAGTATAGCGTAAGCTATCTGTTTCAATTATAGAAAATTAGTGTGAATGTGCGCAGTCGACTAAGTCTGTTCATGATTGTTTCTATCGTAGCCATAATCAGGTATTCCCATAGTCTTGAGGTCTAGATTTGTGGTTACCGTTTTGATTGTGCATCGATTAATAACTATCCATACGTGAGCATTGCAAGTTTTGTTTTTTAAGGTTTGAAATTTTTACATTAACATTAACTTTTAATTATCAAGAACTTTCTGATTCTAAACATACAAAGGTGGTTTATGCTTTGCTTTCAAACTTTATAAATATTTTTATAATTTATGCTTCCAACGTAACCCTAGTTTTAAAATATATGCGGCTAATTTTTAATTATAATTATTTAATATGCCGACTTAATTCTTCCGACATAGCGGGTATATCACCGTCAAGCGGGAAATAAAAACTTTGGGCATAATGACGTTGGTTTAAATAAGCTACCTTTAAAAGGAAAAATATCGTACTAAACACTCTGGACTGTCCACCTGCCAACTTCGGACAAAATGTCACGGTTCTTTATGCTTGATAATTAAGAAAAATTGAAAAATAAATTTTGTTTAAACTACGTACAATTGGCGTTATTCACATTTTTAATCCGTAAGGAATCTATCTTATTATATATACATTTAAGCTTCCCTGTCCACTGCTAAAAATTATTTTGACCATATTAGGTATTTTATTAATATTGCAGTATTTGGATTGGGATAATCTTTCTTATTTATCATGCCATAGTTAAATAATTCTTTTATATTTTTGTATTGTACGTGCCTTATAAAATTTAAATGGTAAAAACTTAGGTTTTAATATTATTTCCAAAAATCTTAGCGTCTGACGCAGCGCTTTAATAGCATGGCGAGCGTCATAGGCTGGAAAAAAAAATTGGAAACTTGCCAAACATAATTGGGCGAGTTTGATTGAATATGAACAACTATTGTAAAAAAATTGTCCATGTGGGTTGTATATCTTTATTAATAGTTTATACCATCACGAATATGTTCAAAAATTTGCGAAAAATAAATTGGAAACTGAATAGTTATACTAACTATAAACTTTTGCTAAAATGGCATTCTTTTACAGAGATTGTAAAGTAGTGTTGAAATTTTTGTACTCTAGAATACCTGTGGAAATAACCTTAAGTACCGAGTATTGAGAAAAGTTCTGCTTTATTGTTAGGATCTCTCATTTTCATCAACGCTTCGGTCTTTTGAGGTAAAGGTCTGATACCTTGTGCACTAATCTAATGTTCTATATATTTTTTCCCGAAAGAAATGTGCATTTGTTTTGACCTAATCTCATCCCCATTTCCTTGATGCGACCTAATGCGATAAAAAGTCTTGCACTATGTTCCTGCATCATCTGGCCATGTCGTCTAGATACGCAAAAACATCTTCTAGGACTACAAATATTAGCGACATTGCCCTATGAAATATTTGGGCCGATTCTGGGAGGCCATAGGGTAAACGTAAAATATTGAACTAAACCTATGTATGTATTTATGGTCAAAACATTGACACTTTCTTCCGTTAATGCTAATAATTGATAGGCTTGCGAAAAATAAAGTTTGCTACAAATTTAGCACCTGAAAAAAAAAACATGATATTATTTCATCAAACTTTGGTAACGGGTAGTTACTTTTTCTAAAAATTTATTTACTTTTTACCGCGCCAATGCGTATTTTTTTAATTTTCTTTGCATGAATACTAAAAGAGGAGCACAACTATATATTCGACTAATTTAAGTATGCTTTAAATATGACATTGAAAAATAACTTAAGAAAAGCAACGACTCTATAAACTTAAATATGTTTAAAATAATAAATTTTGTACTAAATATGTTAAAAATAAAAATTAAAAATGTTACCTGTAATGAATAATAATTTTTTAACCGTAATCACCAGTCCAATATCTCCTTAAAAATTCCAACATCTTAATACCAAACACGCTAGTCGGTCTCATATAATTGTTCGATGGGTGCGAACACCAAATTGTTTTTGTAAAAATCACTGTTTTTGCTTTTATCGATTTATTGCGGGAAATTAAATGAATTGATCGCCAACAAGAAAGAGCGTAAAGTAATATGTGTGAGACAAGAAAATGTAAATATGTGGAAAAGTGATATTATGATATGTGATGATTAAATTCAGGGTTTATATATTGGCAAAGTTGTAAAATCACTAAATTTTAACATTTTATGATTTATTAGTACATTTAGTTGGTAAATTAGAAAAAGGTTAGCTAAAATGAACAACCGATAAAGAGCTAATTAATCAAAAACTTTTACTTTATAAATTGACTAGATTTATTACTAAGACAAACTTTTACTTTTTAAATTGACTAGATTTATTACTAAGACAAACTTTTACTTTTTGAATTGACTAGATTTATTACTAAGACATTACTAAGACATATATTTAAAAAATAATATACGTAGGGATATTTTTAATAGAGTGCTGGGGTTTGTATTGATCCCACAGTTAATTGAGGGTGAAAATAAACAACACGCAATCTTGCATTCATATATTTCCATACGGCTGCAACTCATGCTTTTAAAATCCATCAATTTTAAAATTATTAGGATTAAAAGGTATACAGTTGCTCCCACGCTCAAAGACTTTATTAAACCTTCTAAAGCTGTGGCAAACTTGGATAACATACCTTATCTTCCTTCTCAATTTAATGGAAACTTTAGAAAAAGTTATAAATTAAATTAATTAATGTTGCAAAGTTTGTTTTGAAGTGTATGGCTGTCCCATGAATCATAACGATGCTGAAATAGCATGGAGCATCCTTAAAAGACATAATTATCTTAGAACAAATTTATTGATAGACGTATTTTTAAATAAACTATTATGGTGTTTTAGGCTAATATTGTTTTATTGGTGACTTGTGCTATACGAGAAAAAGCTGAAGAAAAAATTTGGAACAAAATTGATTCTATACATTACATTGCAATAAAGAATCAAATTAAAGTTGGGATATTAGGTATAAGTTTTAATATTGTTATTGGTATAGGAATATTTACTTAACTGCCATAAATGTTTATTAATTATCTAATCATTAAGCTGCCCTTATATTAATTGTAAAGAAATTTTTTTAACAAGGCAAATTTAATGACATATTTATTATAAAAATACTTTTTAAAAAATTATATTTTTATAAATGCTGAAGTTTTTACCAACTAAACATTTTTAGAATGTTTTAATACTTGGTTGGCTTTTTAGTATACCTTAAAATTGGATGTATATATGCTATTTCAAGGTTGCATGGCTGAACGTATGAAAGAAAAGATATTTGAAAGGAAAACAGGCATTATAGATCTTATAGCTGGCCCTGATTCCTATCGTGATTTGCCAAGACTATTAGCAGCAGTATATATGGATCCCTTAAATGGTAACTTTAAATTTTTAGTTTTTTAATTTTCTTTTATGTTTGTGTTATTAATCTATACTCAAAATTGCATAATAAATTTTGTCAAATACAATCAGGTTTCGGTCATCTAACTGAAATGAATGCTCTTTATTTTTGGTGGTATATTTTACTATACTTAGATTATAATTTAATAGAAAAAGATCAAAACCATGTTTCTAATGTAATACTCTCATTGGATGAAACGTACGCAGACATTTTCCCTGCTAGATTCAACCCCGGATCTCCAGCAGCTTATGTGTTATACTTATAACATTATCCATTAATTTTCTTTTTATGTATCTATTTTGTGTGTAACTCACCAACTAAAATAACTTTTTTACACTAATAAACTTCCATACTTTTTTGGGGCGTGTTCACACTTTATTCGTTTTTATAAAAAAAATTTAAAATTCTGTTATTTTGAATATTTTAGCTTTTACATTAAAAATTATTAATTAATGTATTTACAACATTTTCTTAGCACTTGGAGCACTTGTTCTAAGAATATTTAGATAATTTATATTTAAATCTGTATATACATAGCTAAAAATGATTTTAACAAGACTTTAAGAAATATGCTTACCTTTAACAAATACATTGGACTATAGCTTTTATTAGATAAGTTTAAAATTTCTAAAATATGAATGAAGTTTGAACGCGCCCTTATAGCTTTTATCTTATTTTTTATTATTTAGATCAATATCTCGAGGATGTAACAATATGTGCTCCTTTTGTATAGTACCTTTTACAAGGGGCCGCGAAAAAAATCGGACTTTTGACAGTATAATGCGGGAAATTGACGGTTTGGTCCAACAAGTTCTACCTAAAATATAATAAATTGTTTTTTTATTTTATCACGTTCAACACAATATATATTTTAAAATTTTATTTTGTAGTATTTTTTGTTGCTATAATTGTATGTGGAGGCGTTAACGCTTTTTTTTGAGCACGTGCAATGTGAATTTTATTTTCGTGAAATTATCAAAATTTTGAAAAATTTTATTTTGTAATAAAACGCAACTTTTTAAAAAGTTACCAAATTTATTATATGCACATAAAATGCTTTTTTTAAAGTAAAATTTAAAAAAAAACATTAAAAAAAAATTAATTTTTAGATTTTTAAATTTTACAAAATAACAACTCGCTGTGCCCTAGTTAAAAAATATAAATTTTTTTAAATGTCTTTCAATGTAAATAAATTATTTTTTAACTAAACTTGTGTGATAGTTAAATTTTATTTTTTGATTTTTAATATATTTCCAAAATTTATTCATATTTGAAATATTTCCTAGAATGTTAAAGAAGTCACTCTACTTGGGCAAAATGTTAATAGTTATTTTGACCCCACTACGTTGCATTCTCAGCCTACAAATTTTCACTTATCGATAAACAAAGATAGCCATAGCGAAAATAATTATAAAAAGGATACGTTATACGCCAACAATAGTCAAAAATATTCAAACGTAACACCTTACATGAGCCCAGGGTTTAAATTAAATTACAAAAAAAATATTTCGCCTTTTTTGAACGAAACCCTTAATAATGAAACTGTCCAAAATTTGAATTTGCAAATTGATGATACATGCGATACCACGAACCAAAAATTACAGAGATTCACTCATCTTCTAGAAAACCTAGCTGCAAAATACCCTAATACACGTTTTAGATTTACTTCACCCCACCCAAAAGATTTTCCTGACGATGTAATTTTGCCTAACTTACAAAATTTTCTATTATTCAAATTTACAGTTATATTAGTATCAATAATTGGTAGTTTTAAATATTAAAATGGCAAATTAGGGATGTTTAGGACAAATTTTGAGATATATGAAGTAATTTAAGAATTCAATCATACCATTAAGATTATTTACAAATCCATTTACGATTTTTAAATTTTGAAAGCCAGCTATATATAGCAAATTTTAAAAAAATTACTAAATTTAAAAACAAATATAATATAAAACCAAAAAAATCTGTAAGGAAATGTGTTTTTGTGTCTTATTTAGGCCACAGAGTATTTTATTCATTATAACCTTTAGGGTAAAAATATGCTTAAACATATAATATCTCATTATTTCACATAAAAGTTACACTTGATTTTATTATATATGTAAATTTATAAAAAAAAATTGTAAATTTTTTTTTTAATAATTTTGCCGTTATTTACTTTTATTAGTTGAACAACCCGGTTACAGAGAGTAAAATAAAAAACGGATTTGAGACGAAAGATTATTTTTTTAGCAAATTTTAAACTTTCACCCGAAATGCCTTTATATACGTCTACCATTTATGTTTTTTGCATGTCCTATAACGACTTTTTATAAATTATTTATGCGTCAATATTTTATAAGGGGCTTTTAAAAATGCTTTGCTTTTCGGGAATTGGGCAAAACTTTTTATTTGTTTTTTCCACAAAGCTTTGGTGTTATGAAAAATGCTGACCCTATATATACAGGCCTCATTAAAACGCTAGGGTTTTTTTTACAATTGACCTCATTCATTTATTAATGAGTAAATAAACGCAATTTTGCTTACTCTACGAACTGATTTAAAAATCTTATTTTTCTTTAAAAATATATATAAATTTGACTATTGAGCTCTTAATAGGTAAATAGACCTTTATATTAAGAATTAAACTTTTTTGACAAGCAATATAGTAAATATTTTTTACTTTTGTATAAACATTAGCTTCTTCATGTCATAAACACCTATCCTAATGTATGCAAACAAATTCACTTACCTCTTCAGTCGGGAAGCTCTGACGTACTCGAAAGGATGCGACGTGGTCACGATAAACGCGCCTTCCTTAATTTAGCTCGAAAGATTAAAAGCATAATTAAAGGTATAATCTGCAAAAAATATTTAAAAAGCAGCCTAATTATTTGTCTTTGGTAGGTGATAACATAATAATTTTATGCCTATATTATATGTTAGTTTCAGAATAATGAATGACTGATTCCATTTTTTATAAAACTCCAATAATAAATAAGAGTTTTTGTTGAAACTGCAATAACTCGAATATATATTTGATGTATCCTAATAACACTAGGTAATTTTATTTTACACTTGCCATAATTGATTAAATGTTTTAACACTGGGGAAATATAGGGTATACAACATCAATCTTTTCACCTTTATCCTGAAATATCTACACCACGTTGACTTATAAATACACAGGCCCAAATTTAAGAGTAGGATCAAATTAAGACCTATGTCATTTGTGATTCAAATATTACTGCTATTTCTACATTTAGCTGTTGAGAAACATAAATTTATTTGCATACATTAAACTTAATTATTTAAATTATATAAAAAATCTAATTCATATTAATACTAATGCCATTTGTGTTTAAAATACAGCTATTTCTACATTGATGTAATTGATTGAGAAACATATAAAATTCATATACTTACAGCTAACATAATTATTTACATTATATTAAAGAAATCTTATTGTCTTTATGCCTTTTAAATTTATTATTTGGCTTATAGTTATATAGGGATATCACGGAATTACAAGAATAGGGGGTGTGAAATTATGTTTAAAATAGGACACACTCAATCTTTCTAGTTGTAAATTTATTTTGACGACTTTGATAACTCTAGACTTTTTTAAACCATTAACACATTTGTATTCGTATTTTGAAGAATATTTATGATTTAAATAAATAAATTTATTATATAAAACATGTATTTATTGTTAATTAAAACAAGGTATATTATCTAGCAGAACATTGCGTTAACATTAAATTTTTATTATCATATAATTCCCCATATTACATAATGTTTTTTATAGGAATTTTTTAATTTATGTTTTATGTTAGATGTTTCCCTAACTACTGACGTTATAACCGGTTTCTGCGGTGAAACTGAACAGGATCACGCCCATACCCTCGACGTTTTGAGGGAAGTTAAATTCGATCAAGTCTACCACTTCGCTTACAGTATGCGTGAAGTATTATTTTTCATATTTTTAATTGTTACGTTATTTAAAATAATTTTGATTTGTTTTAGAAGAGCGGTTCTCACTTGTATGTCCAACAACTAGGCTCTTTGTATATAATTAGACCTAAAAACCTACAAAATAACGATTTTTTTTGGTATTTGTTTTTTAATAGAAAACTAAAGCTCAACGAACGATGGCAGACGATGTACCCGAAGGAATTAAAATTCAAAGGCTTAAAGAAATTACAGAACTTACCCGAGCCATTGCTTTACAAAATTTTCGTGAACGATTTTTACCAAAAAATGACCACAGAAATAGCAAATCTTTATCCGATCGATTCAAAGCCAATGACATTCAACTCGTTTTGGTTGAAAAAGTTTGTAAATATTATTGTTAGCCTGATAATAGAATTTATTTTTGTTCAACAAACTTTTGAGAGGAGCTATACAGAGATCAAATTTGCCAAGGAATTTTTAAATCCGTTTACAATCAAACTTAGTTTGTCAGCTGTAAACAATGAAAATTTTAGAAAAAATGTCATAAAAACAATAAAGATTTAAAACAAAAATAAATTCTATTTTGCATATCGACAACAGTTAAACTGTTAAATTTAATCTTAATATTATGTTTTTCCCGTAATATATCGTGTCGTATTTAAGCTTCGTGATATTTAGGGCTTTTTGTTTAGTCTCATATTTTAAATATAATTAAATATTGTCATTATGCTGGCCGAAGATTCTTTAGCTCTTGGTCTAGGTTAAGTGATTGCCTAGTACTCGACAGGGCTAAAAGGGGCTATGCCCTGACGGGTATGCCGTCTCTTTCAAGATGCAGGGCAAGGGGGGCATTGTTTAAGCAGGTGAATGACTCTGGCCTTCGACTTTTGCCAGAGTTGTAAAGCCTGCATGCTATAATATTCCGGAGAATGCGGCGTCATTTCGATAGATATTGTTGTATTGGCGGAGAGACGCGCTTAATCCTATTTACCCTAGGGGTTATGAACGTTGCCGCATAGCAATTTCAATGCTCCTCACCTAAAAAAAATATTCTGTACTATCTAAACGTTGATGTAAGATCTTGATATACTATGATTGTTTTTTCTTATTATTTGAAATGATTGATGTAAGTTACGAGTTTTCTATTAAAAAAATTCTTAAATATTTTTTAGGGTGCTCTTAAGGTCGCAAAATCTGTTGAAAAGGTCATTTAGATATAAACGGATCTTTATAACCTAGACGGAAAACAAATAAAACTTAAAATATATATGAGGTTTGGCCATCATGGGGATGTGTCATGTTTTTATAAAATTCATTTACCTGAAATTGATATTTGTTGACCTATGTTATATTATATAGTTAATGACGATTGAGGAAAATATTTTGATATTTAAACATTATTGGGTTTTAGATAGATTAAGTGTTTGACCAATCGGGTTCTTATCTGTAAAACTCTTTAAGTGCCAAAGTTCTCAGGTATACCCTTAAAAAGAAGAGACTGCTAGGAGGTGGTTTATTGGCAGGTAATCCTAACCCTGAATGCACCGGATATTTTTTTTAAATGAATACGAACAAATTAGAAAATTCAACATATTTTTATATTTTTTTCTTAACTACGCACTGATCCATTTATTCTTTTTAAAAATTAGTGGCTTGTATTTGATGATGTCGGTCTATTTAGACGCTTGAAACTTGAATTTTTCACCTTCATACAAAAAATGAAAAATTCTAAATTTTTGATTATGATGGAATAATACACTATGATTTATTTGCTTTTTAAATAAAAATTTATGTTAACAACATTCTGGTTCATTGGCGTAGGAGAGGGGGGGGGTTTGGGGATCAAACCCCCTTCAAACATGCCATATCCCAACCCAAATTGAAAATTTTTAGTGCATATCCCCCCCCCATCCCCCCCAACTAAAATAAAATTAAATTACATTTAAAATATTTTTAAATATTTAACTTTAAAATCTTCCTTCCCCTCAAATTAAAATACTAGTTAAATAAAAATATTAAGATAATTTTCATATTTTTGAATAATTGTTACGCTCTAAAAAGACCAGGGACGTATGCAAAACCTTTTCAAAAGAGAGGCAAAATTTTTCTAATCAATTAAAATCAAAAAAAAATTTGTCTAAAAAATTACTGAGTTCGGCCAAAAATGCAAAATCCCCGAAAAGAGGCGAATTACACGTTAAAACTTCATACAACTTACACTTTTTTTGAAACCCCCCCCCCCCCCCCCCCTCCAAGGTTTACAACTTCCTAGCCCTTGGATTGGTTCGCACATTTATGTAATTCACACTAAAAATTTAAAACCTTCTTGACCTTAAGCTGAATTTTTATCTAATTCTTGCCATAAATTTTTTTTTAATTTGTAACCTTATTAGCTTAGCCGCAGGTCTAACTTAGATTCGATGGGCCGATGTGATAACGGAATCATAACAATTCTGCCAAACACAATACCAATCCTTAAATTTGTAAATGATACATTTAAAAATATTGAGACATATGGTAGTTTGGAAAATCTGGAACTAGATGTTAAATCAAAGACGTTTCCCGAAATTGGTGACCTCGTCGCTGTTCAGGTTATTAATCATTGGCCATCTTACTCTATAAATCATCTTATGTAAGGCCACGTGCATAGTGGGATTTCATTTTCTATGAATTTTTAAAATTTTAAAAAAAAAATATTTTTGTAAATGAATGCAAATTTTTAAATAGTTGCCAAATTTAGTTTAATCTACAATAATTAAAAAAATATTTAAAAACTTCAAAGAAATTAATTTTATAAAATTTTATGAAAATGAAAACTCACTTTGTACGCGGGTAAAACTAAATTGTTAATTATTTCGTTTTTAATATAGGTTACAGATTGTTCCTCGCTTGTTTTGAAGGCCAAACCTTTATTCAAGGCTGATATAATCACTTTTCATACCCTTAAAACCTCTACATCCAACCAATATGAGCCCGTTTTATTGCAATTTCTGGAAAATTCTAATTTACTACACCTTGAAAATGAAATCGATAATGTTAACCATGATAACACTAATTTATTTACCAAGGTAGCATCAGTTAGCTCCATATAAATATGTATACCTTTTATTGACAAGAGAATGGTTGTTTTTATACTAATATGTTGTTTATAAGTGCAAATAAAAATATTAAATTATTATTATAACTGTTCATAACATTTAGTTTATTTTGTTCCATTGCAATCTGTATAATATTGGGCCAGAAGCTTTGGCCAGATACTGGCCAAATTTGGCCCCTATATTTATTAATGAGCCCAACCCGGTCCGTTATCTATAATATGAATATGAATTTAGCAAATAATTACATATCTATTGAAAGTTATGTTTTCTGAATTTTTATTATGCGATAAGAAAAACTAATGTAAAAATCTGTCTTAATTTATATAAGCCGCCTTAATTTTTTGAGTCATTATCTTTCAGGTAGGTGCTCTTAAGTAAGCGCTGAATACATCCTATACTATTGCTCAGGGATGGGCAAGTAATGATTACTTGTAATTAAATTACAATTACTAATTACTCTCATAGTAATTAGTAATCAATTACATTTTTTATAAAGTAATTGTAATGGTAATTAATTACATTTTTTAGTAAAGTAGTTGTAATGATAATGATTACTTTTTCAAAGTAATCATTATATTGATAAAATATAAATCAAAAATAATTTCTATTGTTAAGTTTAAACAAATTGAGTTAGATTTCATTGAGGAATATTTATATGTTATTAAACCTTTAGCCAAAGCTTTAGATTTTTTTCAAAATGAAAAAACGTTTTTTTATGGAGAACTAGTGCCAACATTATTTGAAAAATTAGCGGATTTAAATGACCTTAAATCTAATTTAAAATTTTGTAAAAACCTTGTCTCAAAAATGATTTCTAGTTTTGAAAATAGGTTTGAAGACCATCTTACTATGTCGGTAAATTCCAATTTTGCATTATTAGCATCAATGTCTCATCCATTTTTTAAATTAGACTGGGTAGAGGGCAGGGAGAACAAAGAAAATTTAAAATCGTTATTGATATCAGAAGAAAAAATGAAAAAAATTGACATATCTTCAAGTCAAAATGTTTCTAAAAATCAAAGTTTATACAGGTTTAAAAATTTACCTAAATCAAAATTAACAACTGATCTCTACAATGAGGCAGAATTAGAGGTTCTAAAATATTTAAATGATAATAGTGAAAAGCTACCAATGTTAGAAAATTACCCAACAATTAAAAAGATTTTTTTTAAGTATAACACGATATTAGGCTAATCAGCCTCAGTCGAAAGATTATTCAGTCTTGTCACTTTATTAAATAGATTTAATAGAAACAGATTGTCCAATGAGTTGTTTGAGAAATTAATTGTTTTAAAAAGTAAATATAAATACGAAACCGGCTATAAGGATTTAGTAACTAATCAAACTTTCTTCCACTAACTCAAATATATTTTTAATTATATAATTTAACATTTATATCCAAAATAAATGAATCTTTTTACATATTGTCTATATAATAAGTGTTTTTATTTTTGTGTATTATTATTTTCGTGTTTTCTAATTTTATATATAATAATTTTTGAAAAAGTAATTGTAATTGTACTTGTAATTAGTAATTAATTACTTGAAAATTTATGTAATTGTAATTGATTGTAATTAAGTACTTTTTTAAAAACAGTAATGGTAATTAGTAATTAATTACATTTTTTTCTAAAGTAGTTGTAATGATAATGATTACTTTTAAAAAGTAATTGTGCCCATCCCTGCTATTGCTATATCTAATGTGGTAATATGATCTAAGATCTTTTATGATTCCTGGTGTTCAGAAATTTTAAGATGTTTCAATCAATGTCATACTTTTGTGAATACAACCAACGATGACATGTAGATCCCTAAAAGATCACATAATCGTCTATTGGTTTTATTTCAGCTCATCCTAAAATTTGTAAATTATGTCTTATATTTGAGGGGGGGGGGGTATACCGGTCAACAAATTTTTATGTCAGAATCGCGAATTTTATGAAAACATAAAAGAATGCATTCTTATGATGTTATATGAAATGGCCTTTTTGACCAAACAAATATACCCTTAAATATATAAAAAATCTTTTTTGCACATAAAATCCCTTGTAACATTTTTAATAAATAATAAAAATTTTTTTAATGTACCTAGCTCTTCCAGCATTTAAATAATACAAAATATTTCGCGTTCTTAAATACGACACGATATATTATTGGTTAATGAAAATATTATTTGAAGATTAAATTCAGTTTTACTATTGTGAATATACAAAAATAAAATTTTAATTTATTTTTTTTTTGAATTTTTTTGGTTTTTTAACCTTCTAAAATTTTTTATGTTTATAACTGACTAACTAAGTTTGATTAGGATAAACGGTAAACAGATTTGATATTCTCTAAGATGGCAGGTTTGATCTCTGTAGTTAACTCAAACTCTCAAAAAACTGTTGACCTGTGTGATAGCTGCCCAACGTTTTTATTTTCTGTTGTATTAAATATTGGTAAAGATGTTAAAAATATAAGTCTACTTCCCATAGTCATAGTTTTTGCATTGAATTTCAATTTTCAAACATATAAAAATCTTGTATAAGTTTGTATTTCTTTATAGGGAAGATGATCAGTCCATGCTTGTATTCAAAACTAATTATAAACTCCTCGTTTTGTATGATAAAAATAATCATAGCCAATTTCTTGTCTATTTCCATTTACCAGCATAACAGGTATATTTTGTTTCCATAAAAACCTGTGTTAAAAACGCACAAGGTTGCTGTAACTTACACATCTTTTTCATACTCGATATGAAACTTATAAAGGGGTAATAAATGTTTAGTAAATCAAACGTATATGTAAATGTAATAAGCCTAGATTTTTTTTAAATAAAGTAGTTTGCTCCAGTTCTAATCAGTTTTACTTGTAATTTGTGAATGAGATATCTAAAAGCAATAAAGTGAATATTTTAATATTTAAAAAAACTTAACTAAAAAATTTAGTTTGCAAGTTGCTATGTAAAAAATTATATTATAATTATGTCATTAAATTTAAAAAAATTGGACACTCAGACGGTGACTTTGTCAATGAATTCCGATTCAAAATTATACGCGAAAAATAATTTCTACCAAAGTCAAGTGTATGATCGATTAATATCACTCGTAGTACCTCACATTTTAGCTGTGTATGAGCAATCTCATGAACAAAACGGTCAAAATTCCTCAAAAATTGTAAATAATACTAATGGGGATTCGCACTCGGACGACGTGATAAAAGTCCTCGATGTGGGCTCTGGGGATGGCGCAAACACTCATCGACTTTACAAAATCCTTCTAAATCATGGAATTCCAGCCAGCAGATTATTGGTCATTGGAATAGACAACCTACCTTCCATGGTTGAATATTCCATAAATCTTTACAGTAGTAACTTAGGTTGTAAAACCTCGATGGCTGAAATATGCCGAGATGTCGAAAATATTTCCGAGATTACCCAAAATCATTTAGTACAAACCGGGCTCCATTTCGTCTGCTGTGACATATCAGACCCAGATATATCTAAAATACGAAACACTATTCGTGACCAACTTATATGCAATTCACAAGACTCAAAAATGAGTATTGCGCAAGTAAGAAACAAAAAACTAGGCTCGTTTCATATGGACGGTTATTGCATTAAATTTGAGCAAGTAGTTTCTTCGTGTTGCCTCCATTGGATCGGAGATCAAATCCAAACCTACAAAAATTTGAAAGATTTGCTCAAAACGACGAAAAATGGCACTGAAAAAGCCAATATGGATCTCATATTCAGTGATAGAATAGTTGGTATATTTATTATGTCAATTAATTGTAGGTTTGGCTTGAAAAATTCTTATGCCTTGTAAACGCAGTTTTTTCGTAAAAGTTTCATTTTTATAATATTAGTGGTTTTCGTCATAAAATCCGTTTTTTGATCCTAAATAACATAAAAGCAAATTGCTAATAATTTTAGGTAATAACCTTTTTTAGATATTTCTTTTATGAGGAATCTGAATATGCTAATTGATTTTTTGAAAAATTAATGGTTTAAGAAATTTTGTGAATTTTTTTCCAAACTTTGGACGCGGTTTAAAAAAATTGGAGGCATTGGAAAAAAAACTAAACCCGGGGTCGTTATCACAAGAAAATTCTCTACAAAACCCTCGAAAAATCGTTAATGTTGTTTTTTTTGTTGTCCAGTGTTATTAAACTTATTTGCTGTAAAAATTGATATAAAATCAAACATTGCATGGATGAGATGGTGGTGGAAGTAATTTAACATTTCTGTTATTACCTGTGCCCTAAAACAAATGTTAATACTAAAAAATGACACGCGAATTTTATTTTTGACACTTTTTTATTTCAATAGTTGTATAATAATAACGTTCAAAAATCGTTTCAATAACAATATAATTCAAAATTACCATTTGCAGATTATTATTTTTTGTAAGCGCCCAAATTTTTGATGCAATTGGAGAGGCATTTGCAAATATGAGATTTTAAATGCACTTTAATAAAGTTTCAATTTTTTTACTATATCTCAGGTGCTTAGCCATTTAGTTTGGTTCCGTGAATGCTAAAATATAAAAAACTAATTTTAGTCGTAATAAAATATATAGAATTTCAACATTTACAATATTGTTGCTTAAGGCGCGTAATATTTCTTTAAAATATTGTTTTTAAAACAATACATATATATATATCTTTTTAAATTTAATTAAAACTATCTTAGAAAAAGTATTTTTTGTTCTTATATTTCAATCGGCAACGATTTTTTGCTATACTAAGCTATATGTCAACATTTTATTAATGTATCCGTAAAATTGTTGGTAAACTCTGTGCCCTTAAATAAAAAAATAAATATTTTTCTAAATGACAAAAGGTAGTCTGCAATACGCCACCCAATCAATTTGCGACAATCCTGAATGGGCCCCATACGTCGTCAGGCTTAAATCGTTCCACGAAACAAATTCCCTGCCGTGGTGTCGATTTTGGATGTTACAACAAAATCCTGACCCGGCAACGTATTACAAGGACGAAATAATGGTTAAAGGAGCTGGGCTGGACAGTGAACGTATCAGCCTTACTCAACTCAAAGATCTAGAGGATTATAAATTTGTGTCAGTCAAGTCCTTGGAGAATTTCATTACAGGTAATTTATAATTATATCACAGGTCAACAATTTTTTGAGAGTTGTTTTTTAATTACGGAGATTAAACCTATCATATTAAGGAATACCAAATCCATTTACCGTTTTTCCTAATCAAACTTAGTTAGTTATTTCTAAACATTGAAAATTTTAGAAAAAAAGGTAAAAACCAAAAAAGAATCAAAAACAAAAGTAAATTGAAATTTTTTATTCGCATATTTACAACAGCTAAAATGTTAAATTCGAACTTTAAATAAAAATTTTATGAAAAAATCGATAATGTGTCGTATTTAAGTTGGTAAATATTTTGTAACATGTAAATGCCGATTTAAGAGCTTGATATTCCGTTATTTGTGAATAAAAATATAAGCTACAAGGGATTTTTATATGCAAAAAACATTTTTGATTTTTTATTTTTAGGGTATATTTAGATCTGTCAATTTGGTCAAAAGGGCCATTTCGTTATGAACGGATCTAAAGAGCCAGACGGAAGAAATTAAGAAAAACGAAAAACATATTTGAGATTAGGCCATCATGGGGATGCATTCTTTTATGTTTTCATAATCGTTTCTAACATAGATATTGTAGATATTCAAATTGATACTATTCAAGTCGCCTCCCCAGTTACACAGATAACATTTATTTTCTATTTTTAGATGAACTTCTATGCTAATATTTATGCTATATATATTACCAAATATCCAATAATAAAGAGAATATACTTTGTTATATTACAATTCTTACAGAATTTTTAAATTGTAATAAGAGTTTTTAATTGTTAGGTTTTTTTCTAACAAGATACATAAATTAAATAAGAATTAAAACCGGAATATTCCCCACCCTTTGTTTTTGTGTAACGATACGTGAAAACAGTCGAATTTTAACAGAGCCTTTAATATTAGACTTTTATTTATAACACGGGTCAACAAATTTTTGAGAGTGAGCTAACTACAGAAACCAAACCTACCATTTTAGGGATTCAAATCCGTCAGTTTTTTTAATTAAAATTAGTAAGTCAGCTATAAACATTAAAAATTTTAAAAAATATGTAAAAAAAAACAAAATCAAATAGGGTCATAATTAGGTTAAAGTGCCAGTTCAATATAAATCTTGATGTAAAGCTTGATATACTTAAAAGTTTTATTCCTCCTTATTTCAGATAAAAAATACTATACAGATAGTTTTGATCCAAAAAAATTTCCCTAACTTTTTATCCTTGGGGTTTTTTTTATACGAAATTTTGTGTGAATTTCGTCAAAAAAGGGATAAAATCTCTAAAGGGCAGATGAAATTACTAAATACGGAAATTTACATAAGATAAACCCATCGTGGGAATCCTTATTAATTTCAATAGCTTTTTTTTACATTGATATTTGTCGACCTGTGTAGTAGTAATATTTTTATTGCTTTTAAATATTTTTAGGATTTTTCCCTCGAAGTCTGGTTGATTTGACTACCTGTGACATGTCCAATAAATTCTTTTTCGAATTTTCGACATACGTTTACGAATACAATGTAAGCCATGGGGAAGAAGATACACTCATCATGAATTTGCCACTAATTCACGTTCACTATACCCAATAATATTACTATATTGAATGCGCGTTCAGACTCATATTAATTTTTTGTAAAATTTGTAAATTTTATTTTCATAAGTTTTATCTTTTGACATTGAATGCATTTTAACCAAAATTTGCCATTCTTTGATATTGGCATTTTAAAGAAAAATTTAAATTATTTTTTGTTTTTGATTCTTTTTTGTTTTTTTGGCATTTTTTTTAATTTTCAATATTTATAGCTGACTAACTAAATTTGATTAGAAAAAACGGTAAACGAATATGAAAATCCCTAAGATGGCAGGTTTGATTTCCGTAGTTAGCTCATAACTCTCAAAAATTTGGTGACTTATGTAATTAGAAATTTAAGCTATAACCTTTTATGCTCCATTTAGCAATTATTTTTAAAAATGCCAAAACTTCACACATTCAAAACCTATCTGAATCAGGGTGACCTTAAAAAATACTCAGGTTATTGAGATAAAAATTTATAGTACAAACATAAATTAGCATTAAACTTTTATATATGGAATTTATATGTTATTGATATTGTATACATATATACAATAAAAAAATTGCCCAATTGACTTTAACATTACTGGAAATAGATCAAGTATTCTCGTGTTTACTCAAAAAAGCTTACAATACTTAGAAAGCTAGCTTTTCAGTTATTTTCTTGGCGTTTAAATTAAGGTAAGCTTTACTCTTCTTTTATAAAACTCTAAATTTTATTCAATTATACATACTAAGTCATTATGAATTAAAAATATACAAAAAATAAATCTTTTCTTAAAAAGAGTGATCTTTAGGCAAACAACTAATCAACTCAGAAAATCTACACCTTCTTTAAAAGTCACTGAACGCGCTAAAGCTTATTTAACTCTTAAAATTAAAAATTCTAAATTTTCAAAATTTATGTTTTTATATCAAGGATTATTAACCATTAAATTTTAAAGAAAAATACTTTAGGCCCATATTTTTCTTAAATTTAAAAATTTTCCCTAAACTATGAACGCGCCCTTAAAGATATATATACTTCATGTGGCTCTAATGATACCGTGTTTACGTCGTGGAGCTATTATTCTTAATAGAATACAAATGGCATCACTTATATCTCCCCTTATTTCTTTACAATAAATTTACAATAAACAACATCATATTCCACATGTTTTATTATTTTGGGAAATTACTAGTTACAGGCAGGCCTGGGAAAACAATGAGCCAAAAAACTTTGGCTCATTTTTTCCCCTAAAACATAAAAAAAGAAAGGGGGGCAAATATGAAGGGCCAAAATAAGAATTCAAAAAAAGCCCTTACTAAGAAAAGGGGCAAAAAAAACCCACAAAAAGTGGCTCTTAAAAAGAGCCCCAAAAAACCCATTTTATGTTTTCTATAATAATTTCAAAAAATTTTGATGGGTGGGTTATTTTTTCTTAAAGCTCCTAGGAGTTTTTTTTAAGAAAAGGGGCTTTTTTTAAACATGCCCCTTATCTTTAAGCAAGAAAAGGGGCTTTTCTTTTGCCATGCCCACGAGTTTGTGGGCATTTGGAAAAAAAAACCCAAAAACTTGTCAAAAAAAAAGCCCATTTAGTTTTTTTCCCAGCCCTGGTTACAGGACGTTTCATATTACACAGGTCAACAATTTTTTGAGAGTTATGAGTTAACTAGAGAGATCACACCTGCTATCTTAGGTAATATCAAATCCGTTTACCGTTTTTCCTAATCCAACTTAGTTAGTAAGGTATAAACATTGAAAATTTTAGAAAAAAGGTAAATAAACAAAAAAGATTCAAAAACAAAAATAATTGAAATTTTATTTTTGCATATTCACAATAGTTAAACTGTTAAATTCAGACTTCAAATAATATTTTCGTTAAAAACCAATAATATATCGTGTCGTATTTAAGTTTGGACGCGAAATATTTTTTATTATTTAAATGCCTATGTATGAGCTTGATATATTAATAAAATTTAATTCTCAATATTTGTAATCAATTTTTATATGCAAAAAAGATTATTATATCATTTCTTTTTAGGGTATATTTAGATCTGTCTATTTGGTCAAAAAGGGCCATTTTTTATTATAGACGGATCTAAGGAGCCAAAGACAGAAAAGTTAAATATTTATATGAACTAAGACCAACATGAGAATGCATTCTGTTATGTTGTCAAAAAATTCACGTTTCTGACATTGATATTTGTCGACGTTATATGATAGTAATATGCCAAGTTTTTGCCATTAAGATTCCTCCAAATTTTTAAAAGGGAAAAAATAAACCGGTTATAAGATTTACCTGTGAATTAGAATGTTAACCGTCCGTGAGTTTACGGCTCGTCCATATATTACTCTTAGGCCAGCCAAAATTAGCGGTTCGGTTGAAAATTAATTTTTGAATTTCATGTCCTGCCAAAATTTTAACGCACGGCATAAATACTTTTTAAATAATTTTGTTTTTTTAAAAATTACACTGGACAACAAAGTTTGGACGATCTCAAGCATTATTTATGGCAACCATTTTGGTCAATTTTTTGGAGCTGATTACGAAAAAAAAAATAAAATTTTTAACCAATGCTTCAGATTTTTAGTGACTTGATGTCAAAGCTGTAATATTGTTTTTGGGGTATTTTAGGATTTTATATTTATAAACCCAAGAGTAATAAGTTTAAATATGCATTTAGAAGAACGAAACATTCTTTATTAACGTAACATGTTTGAATATTTTTGTGTATTTGTAAATTTAGTGGTTTTTGCCATAAAACCTGTTTTTTATTAATAAATAACTTAAAAGAAAATTACTAAATATTTTAAGTAACAACCTTTTTTAGATGTGTTTTTCATTAAGAATCTATATATAATAATTTGAAAAAATAATAGTTTAAAAGATTTCGTAAATTTTTTTCTTAACTTTAAACGCAAAATTAAAAAAAATTGGAGGCTGGGAAAAACTAAAACCGAGATCTTTATCGAAAAAATCTCTACAAATCTTTGTAAAAATTGTTTATGTATTGTTTTTTTTGCTGTCTATTGTTATCAATAAAAAACAAAGAGTAAGTTATACGCTTCACCAAGTGGCAAACATATTATTTTTAGTTCTAATTTATGATAATAATAAATCACCGGCTATCTATTACTAAATTTTGCCCCCCCCCCCTCCCAATAGCCCGTTGAGCCGGCTAGCTATGCTTTTTCGGATTTATACTAACAAATCTACATTTTGGAAAAAATTAACGGGTCCATAATATTGATCGTTGAAACATACAAAAAGCCGTGCCGGGTCGGGCCAAAAGAAAATATTGGCTGGAACCATATATAATTTTGCCTACTAACTAAAATAAATTTATTTAAATCTGAGAAATAGCCCGAATTTTCCACCAATAAGTGGATTTTTTATATTCATAGCATTTTAATGTTTCAATGTTTATATTAAGAGTAATAGGGACCGGACCTTTTATTGTTCAATGGAAGAAAATACATTATAGCCTTTAGGTAATTTTGATTTATAAATCATGTATCTTTATATTTTATAGATATTTTACAATTATAATATGCAATATGTCCAGGTAATAATTAAATTTAACAAGTTAAAATATTTTCAATAACAAATACAGTAATTGACTACTCGTACCGGTCAGTTAAGGTTGGATTAATTTTAAGATGACTTAACCTAGTGTGTTTCTTACATATAATGTGGTATAAAAAATAATTTCCCTCTTAGTTTGCTACCTGCAAGGTGCATTTGTTTTCAAAGTTTATAAAGCAATTTTTATAAGGAGCCATGTTGGCCAAAGGTAATCTCTTTACTTTATAAAAGGCAAAAAGGCAAAAAACCTGATTATATTCAGTGAGAGGTGGTGGTGGCCATCTTAGAAAATTATGATATGCCTTAGAACATATAAAAGGCAATATGTTTTAATTGCAATTCAAAAATTATTTTTTAATAAATTTTTTGAAATTATTATTTTTCTTTGAATATAATCTTTTTTGTTGAACTACTACACGCCTATGGCCCGGTATATGATCAAACATGTTGCCCAAGTACAGGTAATAACGTTTTTTTAAATTATTTTTGTATATAAACGACAAAAAAATTTTCGTTTAGCACACCTTCTATCTAATTTGTTAAAAATCTTCATATATTCTGCATTAAAATCACAAGTTTTAGGGATGAAAATTGTGAGTTTGATAAAATTATGTGAGCCAAGCCTATACACTTGAAATATATTCATATCTCAAATTGCACAGATTGTATTAATTATAATTTATACATTTTAGATTGTCTTTGCCCTATTCTCAATCATCAAATTTATACTTCAAGGATACCTGTTAGGTCTCACTGGAAAGTCGAAATATTTACCCATACCCTACCTGACAACACCAGCTTTCTTTAATCTCCCGACCTTTATTTACCACATCAAATTCAGCGGAACGCAATATCACATTCCACTATTTTCACCTGCAACAAATTTCACAGAAAAAGCTCTATACCCACGACATCATCATCGTCAAAATATTCAAAAAAACAATGAGCTCGATTCGATGGAAGTTCCTAGTCCGGCCTTTTTATTTGCAGGCGTCTCGGCCCACAGGGGTGGCGGGCGAGGGAGCGGAGGTCATTTTGGACGAGGTGGTGGCAGGGGATGGGGCGGAGCCCGTGGAGGATTTCGTGGGGGTTGGGGTGGAGGGACCGGAGGTTGGGCCGGTCATAGATCATCCTTCGGGGGCTTTAACCGTGGAATTTCGACTTTTAACCGATACCGACATCCCTTCGCAAGTTCATATCGAAGACCTTGGTATAGTGGTGGAGGATACAATCGAGGCTACAGGGGCTACTATGGGGGATACCGAGCTCCGTATTCACCTTATTACGGGTATAACAACAATTATTACTATGGTGATCCCTGTCAGTACGCGAATGGCTATTATGGTTCATCTTATTATGACCCCTATAACTCGGCATCCAATTGTGCTGATCCTTATTCCTACGGCTATGGTTATGGTGGCGCATATCCACAATATTTTAGATGATAGCAGTGATTGTATTATAATATATGTTAAATAATTTTGCTCTTTTAAATGATTATAAATATTTTTAATTATGATTTTATTTGAATAATAAATAAATTTATAAAACAATAATTACTATATTTCGTCTTGCATACATGTTTTTTTTTGTATTAAGGCCAATTAAGTCTAAACATTGAAATAAATTTTTGGTAATTTGCTTTAAAAATTTAGGTAAAATAAACTTATTTTTAATTAGCTTACCAAGTTTAAAAATTTTTTAAGGCCTCAGGATCAAATGAACCATAGGTTGTAGCAATAATTGGTATAAAAATATTATAAATTTGAAAAACAATATTTTTTAATTTCGGCAATTAATTGGATCACAATCAATTTGAAGGGGCCAAAGGATTAACACAGCCAAAACCAAAATAAACGTTTCCTTCGAGAAGTCGACAAGAGTTTTTCCATCCGGTCTAGTATTAAAAGAAGAACCAAATTTTAACACACGGTCTATTAACCTTCGATAATGCAATTAACCTTATTGTGTCGCCCAAATATTGAATTCGACAAACAATGGAAGGGATGCCGACCAACACTAGTGAGGGTTTTGCATTTGCTGCAAATGTAAGGAGTTGTAAAAGGAATTTCCAAACGCAAGTACAAAGCATATTGTAACGTTTCGTTAGGAAGTAATTGATTATTTAACCTAAGAAACTCCTCTAACTATTCATCGCCTTTCTAAAAAGGGATTTGTACGTGGTGTTTTCACTTGAAAAAAATTGGATCCCAGTCAATTTGTGAATTTAAAGGTTGTATCCTTAAAAAATGAAAAGGAAAGCGACAAGCGCTATTTTTCTGGAAAGGCATACTCTTCCAAATTTTTTAACTTTTAAATTTTTGGCCCTGCCAGTATTTGTAAACAAAGTCCCAAAATATGAGCAATAAATTTTTTGTTTACCTAAATAAAGTTACGGGTAGCGCGGGCTTTCGGGTCCGGATTTATATCTCTACTAAAAATCACTAAAGATAAATCACCGCTTATACCCAAAAGTAATTACAATTAGAATTTTCTAAACAAGACCACTCCTTATACGTGAGACAACACCGAATATAAAGAAGCAGCAAAATTCTATTATAATTGTATAGCTAGACTATCATAGGAAAACATTACAAAGAAATATAGTATATATGATTTCGTGTGCTATTAATAAAAAGGCTTTCTTAAATACAAAATAAAACGTTTATATTATCGACCAATTAATCTGATTGGTAGTATCATTTGAGATCCAAGAATCAGTTTACTCATTTAGGGAACGGTAACTAATTATAACATATTTTTTTTTTAATTTCCGACATGACACCGTATATATTTTTTTTTATTAGGTTAGTTTAAGATTTTGGAACGTGTTTTTGGTCCTTTATTTGGTACCTTTAAATTAGTATTTACCATGTTAATTAAGAAATCTATAAAATAATTTGGGGTTAACGCTTTAACCTTGTAAATTTTTAATTAATTATAAATAACCACGACTACATTTTCCTCGTTGATGGTTATGTATTTGCTTAAATTTAACGCCCACGACTAAATTTGTCAATAAAAATTTATTCCTAAACAACCTAAATCTTTATGTAAAAAGATATAAAATGTTTCAACATTAAGAGAAATTGCGCAAATGTCTATATTGTTCAACAATTTATCCATACAAAATTCACTTCAGCATGCAAGTCCAACCGTATATCAGTATGTTGGCAGGAGCGGATTCCTTAAAAATATTACTATGGGCCGAGGTCGAACCTTTGCAGTTATTGGATTAGCCAACATTAGTGAACAAGCACGGGAAACGGGTCCAACTCACTCAAAAGCCCATGCCATTCAACATTGCACGAATTTAACCGTTATTACGAGCCCGCCGGCCAGGACACTACTAAGAGAAGTTTACCAATATTCCCTACCAGTCATTTTAATTTTAGGGATTATCGGGAATATCGTGGGCGTTTACCTGTTTTGGAGCTTGCACCCTTGGCGACGATCTTACCAAAAACGATTAGCACAATCATCAGTCGTGTTGACGGGTGCTAGGCGAATAACAACTGGTTTTATGGCCCCGGTCTCGACTGTATGCGCCAATGGCCAAGATCCCATGACATCTTCTCCGAAAAGACAAGCAGAAGAAGTGACTGCACTAGAAGGTCTCGATTCATTAGCTATAATAGACGGTGGCGCTAATGCCATTCCATGCATAGGTGATACGCCAATCACTTCGATGATGACAGGAGGCCACGGTTCGGACCCCAAAAGAAACCCTGTAACCACATTTGCATCCCATTTCTCTATTAGTCACCTCAGACGGTTGGGGCATTTACTTTTATGTCGTAGCTTAAAGCATACCACAGTCATTGAACACCTTACCGGGCTGCTATTCCTTATCAACATCATTAGTTGCTTTTTCATGTTCCTGTATCCCTTGCTCGATTACTACGGCGAATACAATAATTGGGAACTTTGGTACACTTACAAATGGAATTTCTATATCGTTTACCTGCATTTTCCGCTTGCTAAAACGTTCATTACATTCAGTTTTCTCATATACGTTATAATGGCCGTCTTACAAATGATAGCCATTGTGCGACCACACTCCTACAAAGTAGCCAGTAAGGCAAGGAATATTAGACTCATATTAACACTTAGCTTCTTGTACTCCCTAATTTGGTACATCCCGGCGGCATGGTGGTTTGCCATTGTCCAACACAAGATTTGTGAGGTTCCGGAGGCCGAAGTTACAATGACGGCGCTGCATCCAGTCTTTACACGAGTTAGGACGCGAATTATCGAAGAGGTATACACGAGTCCGTTTAGAAAATACGAAGGCTCTTTCAAAGAAATTAATTGGGTCGTTTACGGGATCCTACGGGAGCTCGCTACGCGTATCTTTCCCTTTTTCGTGATAATAGGACTACGCGTCTTCCTTATCACGAAAAAGAAAAAGATGTGGGATTGGAGGATACAAGTGACCGAAACGACGGGAGTTATGCACTCAGCTGCGCAGAATACGTCTGCTGGTGGGGCCGCCAATTATTCTTCTTACACGGACAAACAAGCCTTAGCTGGTCAACCGGATGGTGAACAACAATGGCAAAATCGTTTAAAAAATATAAAAACTGGCCTTCGAAAATCGGTGAGAATTATGCCTACCAATGAGAACAGTTCAGGCCTGAGTCCCGATAAGACGAATATAAAATCCTCTAAATCTGGAATGTGTGATCAAGATTCTAACAACGTATCTTCCGGACGATATGTGAGCCATACGGCTCAAAGGTCTCTTAACCCCAAGAAATCAACGAAATCTATGAGCATGAGAAAGAGGCAGAAACGGGATCACCTAACTAACCTCGTTATGCTCATCATCCTCATGCTAGAATTCGTCATTTTCCTCCTACCCGTCTCAATTTTCATGATGGCCTTCGACTTTTACATCGAAGACATGGACCCGCAAACCGTGGATTTCGCATTCGCCATTTGTAGCTTCTTTGAATACCTCTACGTTACACTTACCTTTTACCTCAATCTCATATTTAATCCCGGATTTCGCGAAGATTTTTGCCAAATATTTCGGATATCTTGTTGTAAAAATTGATTTTTTGAGGTCGCCCGCCGATGAATTCAATGTTAGCCGCCCTATTCGCAAGCTTGTTTAACATACTGACTCATAATATCAAATTGTATTTATATCTATTAGTTAACGAAAATTCATGGCAAAACCGCGAATTTTTTGAAAATGAAAGAATTAATTACCATGATGGCCTTTTCTCATATATTTATATTTTGCTTTTCTTAGTTTCTTCCTTGGCTCCTTACATCCGTCCATATCGAAATAATGGTTTTTTTGACCAAATTGATAGGTTGAGACTACCCTTAAAAAATATCTTTTTTTATATAAAAATCCCTTACTTATACTTTAAAAAGAACTTGAGTATTTTTTTTTTATATAAAAATACTTTGTAACTTATATTTATCATGTCAAATAATGAGGAATAAATTTTTTTTTCAATATATTTATTATCGAAGTTTAAATTTAACAGTTTAGCTGTCGTAATATACAAAAAAATTAATAATTTTATTTTGCCTTTTAAATCTTTTTGTTTTTTTGCCATTTTAACTAAAATTTTCAATGTTTACAGCTGACTATCTAAGTTTGATTAGAAAAAACGGTAAATCGATGTAAAAATCCCTGAGATGGCAGGTTTGATCTCCGTAGTTAGCTAACTCGTAAAGTTTGTTGACCTATCTATTTGAATATACAATATTGTTGACAACGTAATCTATTTAACGTAACTTTCAAAAATAGGATTAACTCACGTAGACAAAATATAATTACCATGTTAACTTATATTAATTTTTTCATTTACAATTCAAACTTCGCCAAATTATGTAGGTATATGTCAGAAAAATGACCAAACTGACTAATTTTGTGGGTTTAAAAAAAGAAAATTAAAATTTTTTTATAATAATTGTAATTGTATGTCAAATAAAAGAGGCACTTATTGAAATTATTACATAAACTATGATACAGGATACGTTATATATAAGTAAAATAAAAATATTATAAATATTAGCAGATATTGTAAATAAAAAAAATTATATTTCTTTTTACATCTTTTTAATTTAACCTTTTTTAAAAATTTGTTTATAGCTAACTTAAAAGTTAAATGAGAAAACCCGGTAAACGGAAAATCTATAAGGATATTTTTGAGTTAGCATATAAGTTTCATAAATTTGCTGACCTGTATCATGCCAATGATTAAATTATTGAAGGCAATCAGAAATGTAATGAATGTTAATTCTCATTTGAATCTATGAGATTATAATTTTATGTAAATCAAAAAAAGGCGCGTTTTACATATTTATCAAAAAAACAAATATAAAGCATATAATGTATATTTCAATTAGGCTTTGAAACTTAATTATAACATTCTAAATCCCTAGGAAGGGTCACATTAAAGAAGAACTTGTTTTGATGTAAAGTGCTTATCAAGTTTTTTTAGACAAATAATAAACGTGCTTTAGTTTGGAAATAATTATATTTTTAAGTTTCCATTTATTTCGTTTTTGGCACAGTTAGTCTTATTATTTTTTTATCTTATGATTAAGAAAAAATTGGTCTAATAGCAATATTTGCTTATTTATGTGTACTTTTACGGCTATAGTGACCCAGTATTATTATTACACAATACCTGCCGTGTTAAAGAGCCTTATTAATGGCAATTATTATAATTTTATATAAATCTATAATTGAATAATTGCACACAACAAATTTTAGACGATTAGAAGTATTATTTATCGCAACAATCTGCGGTGATTGGTGTTGAGCAGGGGCTTATTTAGGGGTCGTCAAAAGGGGGCGATTGTCCCCCTTTAACTTTTTATGATGCAACAAGCGGTTTAATCTATATATCAACAAATTAAAGGAAGTAGAAAACAAAATTGCTTCTTTTTGGAAAATATGCAACCTTTTAAAATAATTTTACAAATAATATATCAATATTAGAATTAAATTTGTTGTTGCTTTTTTTCCAAAAAAAATTTCTTGCCCTCCTTTAGAAAAGTTTCTGCATACGCCTCTGGTGTTAGTAAGAATAAAAATTGTTAAATGACTTTGGTGTATAATCAAAAATTATAGAATATATGATTATTTAAATTTATATGTGTAATTCAATATTGTAACGCGAGTGCTATAATGCGCCCATTCGGACCCCTGCAAAAATCAAAAATATGCCACATAAAACTTTTTTATTATAGTTTACACCTATATAACATTAAATTTTAACCACTTCTAGAGACATGATTTATGCCCTTGTCGCATTAATGTTAGTTTTTAGATTTAAAAGGCTTCTGCTGCACATAAAACTTATGAATTTTTTATCATAAAATAATTTATCTTTAAAATTTTAACTGGCAATGTAATTATTATCAAATTTTTCTACTCCCTTCCCCCCCCCCCCCCCCACAAGTTTTTTTTGCCCCCCCCCCCCCCCCCCCCCGAAATTGGAAAAGCTAGAATTAGGCCAGTAGTGAAAATATAGTAGGCCTAGGTTATTTAGTATCTTATAATATATTAATTGTGAGACAAATAAGTCACACATGTAATTAAAAAGATGGCGTTAGTAAAATTGCCTGCTCACAACGGTTTTTTTGTTACAACAAATAAAGCCGCCTAAATTTTTATATGATATTGTCACATTATATAATGTCCCTGGCACCATGATTAGGCTGCGGCTAGAATTATTTACAAAAGAACCTAAAATTTTTAGAAAAGGCTTGACACTTTTTTCATGCCATTGCCGTGTAAAGGTGAGGCTATTAAAAAAAGTGTATTAAATTGAGCGCATTTGATTAACACTGTGACTAGTGTAAAAAAAATTTAGATATTTTTGTTGGTAAATATTAAAAAACCTTAATTTTTATTTTTTAATATTAGCCGCCAGTATTTTATAATTTTTTTTTACAATTTTTAAATAATTATTAGCTCTCTAAGTTAAAATATTACAATATAATTCTGTGCTTTTGTATTCTTTACATGCACACATTCATTTCAGCTGAAAAATGATATGAAATTTAATTTTTTAATTTTTTCGCTGTTGGGTATAATCTTAAGTTTTATATATTTTCATAGTAATTTATGTTTTTGGTAATGCGCCGAATTTAGGAGACAAGTTTGATTGATTTATTAAAATTAAATTTAGGTTTAAGGACGTTTACAAAGATGGTTTATGGTACATAATGGTAATTAAGTTAATTATTTTATATATAGTTTTATGCACCTTGGTGTGGCTATTGTAAACAACTTGAGCCAATTTGGGATAAGTTACATGATATGCTGTCCTCATCACAAATTCATGTTGCCAAAATTGATGCAACTGTATACAAAAATTTAGCAAACCAATTTAAAATTGAAGGATTTCCAACAATAATTATGTAATTTTATATGTATGTATTAAATAATAATTTTATAAATTAAAATTTTTAATGTAGGTTTGCAGGGGGTGAGCCTCATATTTATAAAGGTCAGCGAAATATTGAGGAACTTATTGTATTTGCTGATAGAGTCAAAGGCCCGCACATAAGGTCCATAGCAAATCCTAGTCAGTTTGAAGATATTTTGAATATTCATGCAAATGGAGTGTTTTTTATGAATGTTGATGATGTCTCATCAAATGATACAAAGGTTGATATTAAGATATTATTATAGATATTATTGCAAAAAAGTGTATTATTAATTTATTATTACAATACTTTTATTTAGGCTAATTATAAATATGCTGCCTCAAAATTATACATGAGTACCTACTTTTATACAATCTCATTACAAAATTTACCACAGGTTTTATTTTATTTTATGATGACTTAAACATTAGTTTAGTTAATTTAAACAACTTTAGTTCAGAATATAACCAACATATTTGTAATTTATCAAATGTTGAAAATAAACTTAAGAAAATTACAGCTCTAAAATTTCAAACATAATAAATATTATAAGTTTTCTTTGCATAAAAATATTTTAATTTTAAAAGAATCCATTCAATTTTTTAAGTTCTGTTTTTTATACTTTTAAGTGCTATTTTTTATAGTAAAACAAAATTATTGAAGAAATTAGAATTAAATTGCTTATTTATAATAATATATTTTTTTTAATATTTAAAATCTTATAATCTTTTTTTTCTTAAATGCAATCAATTGTTAAAATTTAGTTTTTTTCGATACAACTCATTCTTCAAAAAAGGCAATTTGTTGAATTAAAGACCAAAGGGAGCAGGCTTAACAAAAATTTCTATTTTAAATATCATAATAAATCTGTAGTTTACATATCTAAAAAAATTGTTGAAATGTGTAATTATGTTTAAATATGCATTTGATGTTATCTATCTATTTGTATATATTTTTCTTTATTTTATACACCCGATTTATTAAGGTTTTTTAATTCATAATTTTATTGATTATAATAGTCATATCACAGTATATTGGAGCAACCAAATCGTATGAAAGCAGTTCAAACTACTTTAGACTACTCCCCAACCCTTTTTGTATTCAAAGATGACCGAATTTACCCTTATATTCCAACTACACTTCAAAATTCTTATAACACAGGTCAACTAAAATCAAAGAGAGATTAAAAAAATATTTGACACTTTAGAGAAATAATCTATACGATGATGACCTTATATCATTTTTCTTTTTATTTTAAATCAGAACTTGACTATTTAAATAGATAAAATTTGTATAGAAATAACCAAATTTGGCAAAATTAAGATTTTTTAACCTCAAGAATAAACGTAAAAATCCTTATTTAAAATTTCGAATAAAGTGAAATAAAAATTAAGAATATCAAGCTTATACATTAGCTAGGTTTTACAAAATATTTGTGGCACCCCATCTTAAATAGTACACGACATTTTATTGGTTTTGAAATAAAAATATTATTTGAAGATTGAAATTATAGCTGTTTTATATGTATATAAAATTTTTGAATTTTTTTTTAATTTTTTGTGTATATATTTAGCTTACAAGGTTTGATTTGAGATCGCCAAGATGGCAGGTTTTAGTTAGCTCAAATAACTCGAAAATTTGTTGAGCTTTTTAATTTGATGAGAGCAAATCCTCTAAAAATAATATTGACTAAAACAATTAATTATATTTCTTTTTTTATCAAATATTAATATATTTTTAAATTGTTATTTGACATTTTATAATTAATTCAATGTTGTTTTTTTTTATTACTATTTATTTTGTTTTTAAATTAATCCTGTTTTTTAGTTCACATTATAAATTATTTATATTTGAACCATTTCAATAGAGAGTACCTTTGCTGTCATCATAACTTATTTTATAGAAATTTTAGTTAAAATCAAAAAATTTTTATTTTGTATTTAATCGTTAATTTTCTTTTCTATTTGTAAATAAATTTAACAACTTTATGTCTCATTGTATATTATTCAATAAATTTAGATGTTCCTTCACCTGACGATTTATATAGCTGGGTAAGGTGCCAGCAATTTAGAAGTTTTATTCCAGAGCTCGATTCAAACGTTATACACGAATCTCATTGGTGTGATCGGACTGTTGTTTTTGCTTACGTTAAAGTTTGAAATTTTTTTTTAAATTATATAAATTTATCATCTTTCTATTTTTTTTGTTCTTTTACTTAGGGCACGTGCAAAGTGAGTTTTTATTTTCGTAATATTTTCAAAATTTGAAAAAAAAATATTTTGTAAAAAAACGCAAATTTTTAAAAAGCTGAATTTTATATATGCACATGAAATGCTTTTCCTGAAGTAAAAATTTTTGATTTTTTTTTTAAATATTCAAAGTTTTTAAATTTTTACGAATATAAAAACGCACATTGCACGTGCCCTTAAATTCTTGAAATTTTTAAGGTTTAGGGCACGTGCAAAGTGAGTTTTTATTTTCGTAAAATTTTAAAAATTCTGATTAAAAATTTATTTTTTTTTTTAAATTTTTTCAAAAATTTTTTATTTCAGAAAAAGCATTTTATATATATCAAATTTGGCGACTTTTTGAAAATTTGCGTTTTATTAAAAAATAAAATTTTTCAAAATTTTGAAAATTATACGAAAATAAAAAGTCACTTTGCACGTGCCCTTATATAAAAAATTGCTGCTTGATTCCCTACACGTTTTGCCTTTTCGAATGCTTATCTTTATAATAGGACAAATCGTATTTTGTTTATACATAAAATGCCAATGGTTATAATTTTGCCATAATTTTCCCCGAGGAATAAGTGTGCTGAAAGAAATAAAGAGAACATTAAAAAGTCTGTTTTTTAATCAAATGTTTTATAAAAATTATTTAAAAAAAACGATATAAAAATTTTTATATATTTAGAAACAAAGCCGTACCACTTTCGAACAAGATAGCCTACAAATGATCAATGCGTTAGGTGCAATTGCCTTAAGAAATGTCCCAAAATCTGACAAGTTTTTTTAAAACTTATTTTGGCCACGTGCAAAGTGAGTTTTATACTGGTGTAATCTGTATTTTTTACAAAATTTTTTTAATGAATTTCCTATTTCAAAAGGCATTTTGCATAAACTATATTTGGCAAATTTTTAAAAATCTGCGTTATATTACTTAAAATTTAAAAATTTTGAAAATTTTATATTGAAATTTCACTTTGCACTTGCCCATTGATAATATTTAAGACAATTATGTTTTGCATAAAGATTTTTAGGTTAAAAATTAAAAAAAAATTTTTTTTACTTATTTTTTTTGCCAGAAAATTTTGGTTTGGTTGGACAAGCGATCCAGACCTAGTTTCTAGCCTTACTTCGACGCACCTGAAGGTGCCTTCCATAATTGCATTTGAACCACGGACTTTTAAATGGTACATCTTTACTGGTCCCGGTGACAACCAATCTATCACTAAAACTAGCCTTCCCAAATCTATTGGACCTCACGTTCAAAATCATCAGCTCGCTTCCAAAAATGAGAATTTGGAAATTCCTTCGTTTTTAAACCGAATAGCCGAGGGCCGGGAGAAGGTAAAGTTTAAATTCTCTGGAAATTAATTTACATTGGTAACGGTACGTATCAATTGAAATATTGATATAAACAAAAATAAAGTACTGCTTTAATTTAAAAATTTTTAATATATTGCGTTTGAAGGGTTTTAAATGTTGTTGTTGTTGTTTATTGCCGCATTCGTTTGAAGTTGGTAGTAAGATTGAGCTTGAGGGCAGCGAAGATTGGATTGATCCAAAGATCTATAGGAGAGATAGGAGGCCCGCGGTTAGGGTATATGAGCCAGTGTTGTATATCGTCGGGTGTTGATTTGCAGTCGTAGCAGATATTATTTAAAGATGGGTCCAGGCGTGCTCTGAAGTTCGCAAGTAGATGGCAGTGTCCAGACCGGAGTTGAGCCAGGTGGGAACTGATGTTCCTGGATAAAGTGTTTTCTAAAGGGGATACTGGAGGGGGTCGACCGTTTAAAACTATGTTAAACGGATAGTTAGCTATGGTTTTGTTAACTGCAGAGGTGTGAATACGTTTGATTATTTTATTTTAGTGGGAATATTTTTGTCAATGAAAGGCTGTTTTTGGGTAAAGCATTGATAGAAAAGCGTTCTTTTAGGGTTTTAAATAAAAAAGGGTATATTTGAATGGCTTTTATAAATATAATATTATCTTTTTACGTTTTGTATTTACCTTCTGTCATAGTTGATAATTTAAATATATTGATTTGTGATCATGATTTTTTTGATTGCATCATTTTAATAGGCTTACGGTGGAAATAGCTTGAATGACAAGATTTACAGAAAATTGTTTGGGATATATCACGGTATCTTGGTAATACATATTAAATATATTACAACATTATAAATTGGATTTTAGAAGACTTGGTTAATAAAAATAAAAATGATTTTTGTTGTCGTTTTATTATTTTTATAGTTACAATATCGTTAAAATTTTTCTTTATTAATTCATATATTAATTATATTTATAAAACATTACAATTTTTTAATACGTTCTTTTTGACGAAATAAAATTTAGCTTACACTTGATTAAATGTAAATTTTATGTATTTTTTACCAAAAATTTTTTGTTTAAGTTGAAAAAACTTTTAGCTGTTTGGCTACGACTTATATTAATATAAGGCAGATTTATTTTTGGAAAAATTTTTTTTGTTTCTAAAATTATATAAAAATTTGGACTTCACCCAAAGTTTCCATATGTATTTTGGATACTTATTTTTACTAATTAATTGCATTTAATAGCAAAAAAATCCTAAAAAGATATTTTTTTCTTTTATCTGTTTTGCTAATTAATCTGGTGCCTATTTTTTGACAATTATTTTTTGATTTTCCGCTCTCTATTTTTTTATTTATTTAATTTTTATAAAGGAAATGTTTGCTGCCCAGCCCTTTCTCTCTACCGTCATTTTCGGACTCCCATTGTCCATTTTCGCATTTCTCATATACCATATTTGTTGGGGATCAAACGACAATTCGTCCGACAATGAAGAGGATATCGACGATGATGACGGCCCACAAAATTCTACGTCCGAATCTAACTTGAGTGATACCGACGCTGCCCGAATCCCGAGATCTCACGATCAACCATCTACCTCAGTCAAAAATGACAATCAAAGAAGCTATATGAATGATAATACCAAATACGATACCAATAAGAAAATTTTACGTATAGACCGTAGCACATCTGCATCTAGACGACAAAAGCACCAGGAGCTCTTGCAGAAGCGGTCACACCATAGCAAGGTATTAATATCATTTTAAGCTATTTGCCTCAACTAGGCGAATTTTGCCCTTTTTAACTTTTTTCTATTTTGGGTGTCTCATTAGTTTAGGGTGTGGATTTTAATGCATGCTCTCAATTTTTGTGCCCAGGTTAGGTTTCCTCGGCCTATGTTATATTTCTCTGCTTTAGGTATTTTGCTTATGAGGTTAAATAATTGCTATCCTTTTTCACCTTGCAATTCTACGAACTCTTAAAGGTAATATATTAAGTTTGGTAGAGATTGGTGTTAAAAACTTCCGAGAATATATTATATACATAAGCGATTTTCTTATTATTGCTTCACTACTTTTTCAAGATTGTAAAGAATAATTGGCTGGATTACAGATGTGAACTATCCTGTCTTATACTTTACGATATCGTGAATAAAATAGCCCTTATGATATTAACATGCCAATATATTGATCTTTTGTGGATTTTGCCTTTTATTTCTTGAACTGTGTCTCTTTAGATGATAGGAGCCTCCAGATTTTTGCCCATTTTTTAAAGAGTCCATTCATTATCTACCAAATTAGGTGCCTGCATCTTTTATTAGATTTAAATCAGTCCTCTATTCATCCATTTTTTTTAGCCGTATTTTTCTATCAACTTTTTTAAAACCGACATTGATTTTATTGCTTTTATCTAATAACTCTTTTGATGAGTTGTCCATCTGCATATAGCAAATGCTCTGTGGTAAGATTTGTAAATACTTAATATTCACTATTGCGATTAATGGACAGTATGCCTGATACATTGCATTATTTTTTTAAAAATCCTTTTTTTGTGTCAATTTGATAAAAATACTATAATTAATTTAATTTTTTTTTTAACTAAAATTAAGAGCAGACAAGATTTTAACAAACAGAATATTTTTAATTCAAAGTGTCGTAAATTTGTGCCTCATGTTAAAAAACCTTACATTGTTAGGTCAAAAAAGTTTTTGTTCCTTAACAAATTAATTACAAAATTTTGAAATAGTCAGTAAGATTTATATCACTTTTGATATTTTATATATTGTTATGACAAAATTTATCTGGGCTGTATTTATTAATGAAATCTTTTCTTTTTAATAATTATTAATTATATAAAAAATATTTCACTTACTAAAAATATTTAATTTGTTGAAAAAAAAAATACTAAGGTAAGTAACAATTCTTATTTACATGTTTTAACTTAGTCACCAATCCGTCGACCGTCGAGTCCTTTGCGAATACAACCTATTAGTCAAGAACGTGTAAACAAATTTTTTTATTTTATAGTTTTTTTTGTGTTTTTATATTTTATTTCTGTTATTAAATAAATATATGTAAAATTTATTTAAATATTTTTAAATTCCGCAAAAATTTATTATTTTGAATGGGAATTTTAGTTTATTTGGTATATACTAAAATAAGTTAATAGTTGAAATAATTCAATATTTTATCAATAGTTAAACTTAAGTTTTATTGAACAAATATAAATGGATAAATTTTAAATCATTAACTGACTTTATATTTTGTTGCCTTAAATTTCATTAGGATTGGACAGATGTATCAGATGACGAATCTTCCGATCCAAACGAAACGAGCCTTTACAGACGACAAAGTTAAATTATAATTTGTTCTTTAATGAACTGTAATCAATTGAAATAACCGGTATATTCAGAAAAATGTACTAAAAAAATTCAATCGCATGGGTGCTAAAAAAATGATCAATTTTAAATTTGTTTTATATTCATTTAATTGTATATTAATCAAAATTTTGTTATCTCATAATGAATAAATGCAATATCACTTTTTGCCATTTCCCCATATATTATTATTGCGGAAAAACCTTTGGCATAATGTTTAAGATTCCTAGAGAAATGTTAATTTAAAAATAGATTAAAAAAAATATTTTAAATAATTAATGTAAAATTTTAGAATGAATTAAATCAAAAACACATTTTTTTTTGTTTAAATTTAACTTAAACTTTTTATGGACTTTTATGCATTTATAAATATTTTATATGTACTCTAAAATTTTGTATACTTTTTAAATTGAAATAATTAAACGAAATAGTTTTGATTTTGGATTTATTTTAGTTGCTATTTAACGAATAGAATATTTAAATTTAAGACTTTTTGTATTTTTTCTATTTATTAGGATATTCGGATCATGGAGCAAAGAGTGCCCCTCTCAGTCCGACCGAACAGCTACCTACCTCTCTAAAACGGGTTAAATATCGTAGACCTATATTAAGGCGATAATATTTAACGTGCCTTCAATCGAATATTAATTATTTTTCTTATAGATTTTGATGTTTGTTTGTTTGGTACGCGAATTTAAATATTCAAACTATTATTATTATTATTATTATTATTATTATTAGTTTTTTCCTACAAAGTGGTTTTTTTAGAAACATTCAAAAAAAACCAATGACATTTTGAATTTTGATTTTTTTTTGTCAAAAACATTTATTTTAGGATTCTAAACCACATTTTTTACACTCAAATATAGGTAATTGTAATGTTTCAGATAAAAAAATATAGCCGTGCTCTAATTCAACGAATAATTCGTTTAATTTCCTATCAATATTTCGAGATTGCGTTTTTAAATATTCAATTTTCATAAATTTTTAGGGCAAGACCCATAGGCATGAAAAAGATTACATTTCGTCTATTTTTAATTCATTTTTATATATCCCTATTTTTAAAGTTTAGTTTAGCCACAATTATTTTTTTTAAAATTATTTCTAGTTTTTTCTAGCGAGAAAAATTGGAAATGACATTTTTTCGCGGCCTTAAGATCAAAAATCCAAAACAGTAAGAAGTATGATTATTTATAGATAAGTTATAACTTTGGGTTATAATAAAATGAAAAAAACTGTTTTAATCAATGATTTTTTATATTTTCGTGCAATAAAGTATTATTACATTTATGATTATTATTCGCATATTTTTGCTTTCAATATTAATTTCAGGCCACGTAAATAAGTTTCTAATTTTGAAAAATTAATTTTAAATATTTTTTGTGTTAAAAATTTTTTTTAATTGTCAAATCAAGTTAATGCACATTAAATATTTTTTTTGTAATAAATTTTTTTTTTGAAAAATTAAAAAATATAAAATATCTTAATTTTTACGAAAATAAATAACTCACCCTTCACTTGGCCTCACCTTATACATTAATATTGTATTTTTGAATCATTTTCATATTGAAATAAATAATGCCTTATCAAGTATTAATCTTAAATATATTTACAAAATTTAATCACATTGAATATTCGTTCTTTTTACAATTTTGAATCTTCTCATTCCATTTTTTTTCTCACTCACGTCTAAAACTTGGTATAGATTTTGGCCAAATTATTAAAAGATTTACCAAATATGTTGATATTTTTTAGATGAGTTATCCACAAAATGGTTATGCAAACATATGTTTGAAAATATTTGGTCAAAATTTATCCTCTATATATATATTTTCACTTAGCGAATCTTTTTTTATTCATTAAATTACAAGGGAAAAATTAAAAATACCTGCTGCAATTTTTTTAACAATTTTTTATGTGTAATTATCATGTTTTCAAAGATAAATGCTTGGGCTTTATAAAATATACACTTGTTTATAAAAATAATTATTATAGCGAAAAACGAAGCGAATTTGATAAGAATAGGAAATGAAGCAGCGAATACTTGTTATACAAAAATTTTTTTTAACTGTTAAAAATTCGGGAATTCGGTTATTGCTGTCGAGATTTATATAAAGTAAATTAGATTTCGTTCTTTGATCTTAAATATCTTAATCATCATTACATGTATTAATTTTCGGTGTGGAATTAAAAAGCTTATACCTCTCCGGCCAAACTTAAAAAAATTTTCATCAGACCAAAAAAAATTCAATACGCTCCATTATCGTTTCATCCCCAAATCCTAACGTTAGCCGCAAGCACCTAAGGGCCAAATGATATAAATTTTTTTTTAAAATAAATATTTTTATTATTCATAGCCGCCATTCTAATATGTTTTTTAACTAATTATTTTATCAAATAAGTTATATGCCACTATTGTAAATCATACTATATATGGTAACCCAACTTGAGACCTGATTTGTTTTACTGCAAATTTAGAGTTCTTGTTTTTAAAAACACAATTTAAGTAAAGAAGTTTTTAAATAACATATTCAATAAACACAATTTTATAAAAATAATATTGATAAATAAAAGGTTTATTTGCTGTCCCCTATCTGACCCGACGCTCGACTAGAACCTTAAATGCTGCCTTGTTTTATTGAAGTTCTTGCACGCGAGCTCACCCAATAATATCAGCTCAATCCAAACTTTGATTTGCTTAAGAGATAAAAAGACCGAGTCAGATATTAAAAAAATATATTAGCTCTCGGAGAAATTTATTTTAATTACGATTATTTTATAATCCAAATTTATTAGAATGTGATTTGAAAATATTTTAAATTAATTAAAAGATCCAATTTTTTTTTCATATTTCTTATTTTAAGAGCTGCCTAAAGAATTAGATTTTTACTCTTATATAAATGAACTAATCTTAATTTAGCAAAAATCACTGGCAAATTAGTTTTGTATATGAATAACAACAAAAAAAAATGTTTTTTTGGATGAAAAGGAAAAATAGATATATTTGTTGTCAGTCAAAGCAAAAAATATTTCTAAAAAGTATTTTCTTCAAAACTTGTGAAAGTGGCCACCTTGTAACATCAAATATCGCCCATAAATGTTATTACAGATTTATTTAATTATTACACAAAGAAAGAACTACTACTATTAATGTAAACGTTTAATTGCTAAAATAGAATAAATGAACGAAGTTTTGAGGTGCACCAAGTTAGGTATAATTGTCCTCTAGCGTCTCACATCACGGTTATTCGTATCAAAACCTGCAAAAAATATTAAATATAAACTTAAAATGGTTTTCTTTGTAATATAGTACATCTAGATGCACTTATAAACATTAATTTTTTTTAGAAAAAGGTTTTAGCTTTTATATAAAAATAAATAATATAGAACGAAATGGAAATAACTCTAATTAAAGCCTATATTAATAAAGGACTTTAACAAAAAAATAGAGGGCTAAGTATTTTGTTTTTAGACGTATTTCTTGGACCAGGAGTTTTGATTTTTTGTCTAGGAATTATTTTTGTACAAAAAAATTATTGTTACAGGTTAAAACTAATTTAGATTGTTTTTTTGTAAAGATTTTTTTTTCTTTTACCATGTATTCCTGCCTGATTTAAATTTGCTCCACAACTTGAACGTGAAAAGAAAACCCGCCTAGGGCCTGAAGACACTGTAATTTAAGTAAAAAGAGCATTTAAAATACCTTTCTTATGGTTATGGCCCTTGTTTACGTTACGTTGCATTTCTGTTTAGATTATGGATATACAAATAAAATTATGTTTGGACGAAACAAAAATTAAAAGTCTCCAGCAAGATATTTAAACATTTTACCCTGATTGTGAGAAATTAATTTTTAGCTCACAGAGTTTTTATAACAAAGCGCATGGCTTATATGAAACCGCGTTTACGTCTTGGAGCTATTGTTCTCTATAGAGAACAAATGGTATCAATTATATCTCCCCTTATTTCGTTAAATACAATAATTTTACTAAAGACTCAATTAAATTAAATTAGAACATCTTTTACATTTATCAATATATTCTTCAACAAAGCATAAATGGAATCTCTCACAAAAAATAAGTGGAACTGGAAGCTTTCATGTTGGGGCAATAAACAACAACAAGCGCATTTGATGTTTCAGTGTTTAATGGATGGAATTTAGTTGGAAAGTATTTAGAGGTTTTTAAAAAAAGGGGCTTGAGACAGGTTTTACAGAGAGATAACAATAAATTAATTGCTCCTCACATACGACCTTTTTTAAGCTTTTAAATATTTTGTATGGGCAGGTGCAAAGTGAGTTTTTATTTTCGTAAAATTTCCAAAATTTTGAAAAAATTTATTTTATAATAAAACGCAAATTTTTAAAACGTTACCAAGTTTAGTTTATGCACATTAAATGCTTTTTCTAAAATAAAAATTTTTTAAAAAAATTTTAAACAAAAAAAATATTTTAAAATTTTACGAAAATAAAAACTCACCTTGCACCTGCCCTAATATTTAACAAATAGAATAGCTTTAGCCATCTTTGGTATTACTCAAATCCAAATTAAACTTCTGGGCGTTTTAACATAAATTTGTTTTATTAATATATTAGTTTAAATCTATACCTTTTTGTGCCCGGCCAAATATTGTAATCTCACCTGAACACATTACAAGGTACCAATGTCAATTTGACATTTTTTTTTACAAGTAAACCATTTTACACTTAAAAATTTAGGGTCATAATATGTCATTTTAGTAATTTACCTATTAAATAAGAGTAAACAATTTTTACGTGAGTTTATGAATCGTATATATTTTTTTAACTATTTTTTTGAGACTCAAGATTACAAAATTGTCATTTTTTGATGACTTCGCTAAATACAAATTAAAAATTTATTTTTAATGAAAAAAAAACAGGAAAGTGATTACACTAGACAACAAAAACCGAGCAAATAAAACAAACGTGCACAGGTTTGATAAAGTTTTTTATGGCTATACTAGTGGCGTCTCTTGATTATTTATTGAGTCGCAATGATTACCTTAAGGATTTACTTTTTAATATCAAAATAATTATTATTTTAATGTTATTAATAAAATAAAAGTGTAGAGTTTTGGGGAAAAACTCTTTAAAGCCATATAAAACTATTTTTTTTCAAAATTTTAATAAATTATAAAGTATTAAATGGATAATTTGTTTTGCGCACAGGATAGAGGTTTGTGTTGTGTAATTATACATATTTACCCTTCTCTCTATTCCCTTCATAAACATAAATTGCTTATCAATTTTTTTGGCAAGTAAAGTGGGATTAAACGAAATATTATGAACCATGTTATGGAATGGAACTAATACATGTTAGATTGTATTACTTTAATATGTTAAATTAAATTATAAAATTATTTTTAATTATAATTGTTCAATTCAGTTTTTCTGTGCTTATCAATTGTGTGAAAACAATTTGTGTGTCGTATAATTTAAACTTAAAGTTGTTTTAACCTACCTGCAAAGGTCAAATGTCTATCCCGAAACCTAGCACATTGCTTTATTACCTTATAAGTTTTGACTACCCCTTAGCCGTTAAAATTCCTAAAAAAAATTTGATAAAAATCAGCCAATAATTTGCGCGATCTATGAATTATAATGAGAGCATTCTCCTTATTTGAGCTACAAAATATATACTAACTTAAAATTTAGTGTTTTTTTTTTCATTTATTAATATTTTGCGTAATTAAGGCGAAGACGAAAATCGATTAAAGTCGTTTTATATGTGCGACAAAATAAAATTTGTTATTGTTTTATAAATGGTAAAAAATATTACTTTGTTTGCTAAAGGTTGAAGTTGGCATTTTTAGATATGACCCGTGCAAATTATATATTTTGTGAAATCATCAAAATATTAAATAATCTTATTTTGAAAACTCTAATTTTCGCATTGTTGTCATACTTTATTTTATGACCATAAAATTTTTTTTAACATTAAAATAAAAAACTAAAATAATTTTTTTTCAATTTTAAAAAATTTTAAAGTTTTACGAAAATTAGAACTCACTCTGCACGAGGTATAATCACCTAAAAAATTCCTATGCAATGTTTTTTGATTATTTCATCTAAAAAATTTTTCAAACATCCGACTTTGAAAACAATTTTTAAAAAATAAGACAATATGGAAAATTATTTTTATAAATATAAGAAATAGTTCATACTTCTAATGGAATCTAAACAATGGCGACAACAATATTATGTAAAAAGCTTTAGTGTCAGTCAACTGTGAGTACAGTGGTGCGCATATAAAATAAAATATTGTTTCTGCAAATCTAACCTATTTTCTCAGTCGACGCCCCTCCAATTACCCTATCTTTTTAATTCTAATTTAATATCTATAAACTCATGTACAAACTGTAATATCTAAAATTATTTATAAAAATTTAATTAAAGGCATGCAAAGTGTTTTTATTTTCGTGAAATTTTTAATCCTTAGATATTTTATTTTGAAAAAAAAATTAAAAATTTTGAAAAAAATTAAGTTTTAAAAATTAATGAATTATAAGATTTTACGAAATTCAAAACTCACCTTGCACGTGACCCAATCCGATAAAATTAAAAAAAAAACAAAAATCTTTGTTTTTTTAAATTTTATTTTGAATTTTTTAAACCGCGATTAGCATTGTGGGGTCTACGGACACCATCGTATTTTGATTATCTTCAAAATTTTATATAATGTGGGTAAAATTTTTTTAATATTAATATATAACAAATAGTAATTCATATTTAGTAAGTTTAATAAGATGACTCGCTTAAAAACTAGAAATTTTATTGGGGTCCGCATAGACCTCAAACTTTCAGGTTCACTGTTGAAAACCACGATATTGCCTCAATGTAAATTTATAAAAAATATTGTTATTTTCTAAGTATTTTTTTAATTTTGCATAATAAGTATAAAAAAAATGTTAATTTATAATAATGATAAAAATCATTTTTTTAAAATTTAGTTTTAAAGGTATATAATAGCCAAAAATAATTTTTTATTTTAAAATATTTTTTTTCTTTAAAATTTTACTACTAAAAAACACTTTTAATCAATAATATTGATAGATTTGGTTCATTGACAATATTTATTTAATAGAGCAGAATATTCTCATTTATATTAGTTTGTAACAAAAACGAATTTTTCTTCAAAATAATAAAAAAAATAAAATTAATAGCTATTAAACTCTAGAAATTAGAGCTGTAATTGGGTTTATAAACGCCACTAAAGCGTTCACGTTACAAATTTCTCAACCTACCATTCACAGTAATAAAAACTAAATTCCTTAGCACTCTTTTATTGAAAAGTATTTTGTAAAACATCTGATTATGACAAAATATTTCACAAATAAAAATATTTTGTTTATCCTTGATAAATTTAATAAAGTTTAAAAAATGATAGTTATATACTTCTAACGTGATCTAAATAATAGCAATAGCATTTATGTAGAATAATTTATCATTAGTTTATATTTTTAAAACTAATGGTCGAAATATGAACTGTACAATGAGAATAAATTTTTGCCTGCAAATTTAACCCTTATCTAAGTCGTCGTGCCATACAAAATTTTTGCCAATCTCTAGATTACTTTTTGAGTGAACCTAATAGGAGTTTTTCGATCTAGCTATCTTTTACAACCTATATTCATATGTATAAACTTATAAAAATATAATTATCCAAAAATTTATTTTATAAAATTTTAGTAAATTTCGGATTAATATAACGTAATAATAGGTTAAACTGCAAATTAAAACATAGGGTGCAAATGCAATTTCGGCAAAAATAATAATCTAACTAATGAATTATTGAATCGTATGAAAATTTGATTATTTAATGATTAAATGTTCGGCTATTATTAAATGACCTAAAATTAGGTCTTATACTTAATGCTTCTTCGTTCATCAAATTGTCATTAAGACTGGACCTAACAATTCTTAAAAAAACAAAAAATGACAAAATTTGGCTAAACAGATGCGAGAAAAATTTTTAGAAATTTTTTAAAATTTCAAAAAAATGTATTACTAATTTTTGAATTTATTTTTAGGTCTGCTATTCGACAATTTTGTCAAGCTCTAGAATTCACATTTAAGATAACTTACTCAAAATTTTACCATCCCTAAATAACAGAATCTACTTTTATCGTGATATTTGTGTTATATACAATATAAAAATATAAATTGTGAGGTTCCTCCCATACTTTTTTTCATTTAGAAGGCGCAAACAGGGTGGGAAAATAAATGGTTTTTTCCGGGGAAACCCCTTGAGGGGTTTTTTTTTTTTTTTTTGGTTTTTTTTTTTGGGCTCCATACCCGTTAGGGGTTTGACTGTTTTAACCCTAGCTAAGCAATCAATATTGGCGACGGGTTAAGTAGCAAAATTATCTCGGAGGCCGGCGACCTAGGTTTTAAGCCTAGGCTCTTACTTTTAGGCATATCGTTTAGGGCCTACTGCCTAAAGAGGCCACTCAAAAGCTTCAAAGTGGTTGCATTTCCATACTATTTTTCCGAATAATCTAATGAGCTTTGAAGGTGTTGACTGGCCTGGCTTAGTCAGTAGGCCCTATATATTTAAATCGTTTAAATCACACCTAGAGCTTTAAACCTAGGTCTCTGGCTTGCGATAACCCGTTCACAATGTTGCTCCGATCGGCGAAAAAAAGGCTTAAAGCCTTAAACGCGTTTGGTGCCTCTCTGTATGGAGAAAGGTATGGGGGGGGGGGGGGGGGGAGGAAACAATGAATCCAATTTGTAGTTTAAAAATAATCGATTTTTTTTATATTTATTATGTCAAAATATTGACAACGAAACTAAAAAATGGTTATAGGGTACAGCGATTTTAGAAAGAAATGGATATTTCTCCTATTATTATATTTAAGAAAGATCATATCAATTTTATTACTTCTGTCGTATTCATGCCCGGCTTGAAATACAATATAAATAAAATGAGATAGCAAAATAAACAATTTGTTTCTAAATGATTGAAATATCATTTTGAAATATTTTAAAAAGGTTAATTTTGCAAAAATGAAACGTAAATAGTTTTAGATTAATATTAGCAACAAATATTTGCGAGTTAGTTATGAGCTTATCACAGAGATCAACTCTGCCGTCTTCTAAATATATTCAAATCCGTTTTCTAATAATTAAACTTTGTTAGTCAGCTATAAACATTGAAAATGTTTAAAAAAACGAAAAGAAACTGATTTTTGAACATTGTAAATAAAGATAATATCCTGGTCAAGATAAAGTGATGTCGAAATTTGGCGACCTATATGTGACCTTGATATGCCGCCTCTTTCAATCGAAGGAAAAGTCGAGCACTTTTATGGTAACTAGGTCAATTTGTTTTACAAGGTAATAGCCTACATGGTGGTGGAACGTCAATTAAAAAAAAGGCATAAATCGACAAATTGAAATCAGTCGATAAATGAAATCTCTTTACAAAACATTTTCAGCATTGAATCGCAAAATATGTTACTTTAGACAGGCTCCTGTTTTGGTATTAAATATATTTTTCTTTTGATTAAAGTTTAAACGTTTTTAAAATCGCAAAAAAATAAATTGAATGCCAAACTGATTCAAAATTTTTAATAAAAAAAGGTGAAAATTGTGTAAAAAAAAAGGTTTTTTTGTTTTGCAGTTGGTTAAAATTATATGTAGGACAAAGTGAGTTTTATTTTTAGTAAAATTTTGAAAAATTGAAAAATTTATTTGTTGAAAACTTTTTATTTCAGAAAAAATTTATGTGAAAAAACAAAATTTAGCAATTATTTTAAAAGAGGCTTACAAAATAATAAAAATTTTTTAAATTTTGAAAGTTTGCTAAAATATAAACTATTTTTGCATGTGCCCATATCAATCTCTTTAATTTTGTTCACATTATATATATTAATATGGCTAAAATGTAAAGATAAGGCTTTGGGTGTATCGAGTAATTATTGGCTGCTGTGCTAATAAAAATACAATAAAAAAAAATGGTTTTTTATTAAAAATTATAATATTAAAAAATTGAAAATTTATGTTTTCTAATCGTTTTAAGATTTGCCTAAAAATTTTTTTAACTTCTTAATTTTTTTAAGACCGTTAATGAAGGAAAAAACCAAACTATTTTAGTAACATTTTACAAACATAAGCAGGTAAGCGGCCCTGTTTAACAAAAATTAATACAACGAAATTATTATAATATAATTAAAATTTTGATATTTTATGTATGATTTTTAGTCTTTTAAATGCAAAAATGAATCATAAAAGATAGCTTTTTGTTTATTATTATAACCTTAAATCAAATCTAAAATAAATTCAAAAATCATTTTTGATAATTATCTTAATAAGTATATAGGTTTTTTTTAACTTTACAGCTGGGGCGAATAAGCTTTTTTCACATTTTTATTTAAAATGATAATATCAATTATATATATATTTTGAGAACAAATAATTTAATATTACTTTCCTTTGCTGTAAGTTATATAACATATTAAAAAGATTATTATAAATATTTTCAGAAATATACAGCTGTGAATAATTTAGAGGAGAGGTCAGAGATGAAAACAAATTCCTTTTATGACATATTTATTTTTTTATTAATTTTATTTGTTTAAAAGGATATTATATTTATATTTTTCTCAAGTATAATTTGAAAATACAATCAAAAATGTAAAAAATAAATCAACAAAGAAAGAAAATAATTGAGGTGTCTCTTATACCTTTTAGTCGCCAAACCTATAAAGACATTCTTTTAAGACTAACAGCAATGCTGAATTGGGCTTATTTTTTTTAGGAAGAAAGAGGAATAAAGCCGAAATATTTAATTATAACAAAAAAGCCCTGAAAAAATGAGAAAAAAAGACCCAAAAGCCCAAATTTCTTTTTTCCCAAAACTGGAATGAGGTTTTATGAAAAGTTAATATTAGTAAGAAAAAAATGGGGCTTTTTATAAAACCCTTTTATAAAAAATTTTTTGGGTCCTTTGATTTCGACATTTTTTGTTAAAAAAAAAGCCTCAATATTTATTTTTATAAATTATAGTTATGTCTTAGTAAAGGTCTTTTCTGGTATATTTTACATCCTTAAAAGCATTACATTTATTTAGACAGGCAAACTATGTGAAATATGAATATATTTAATTTTTAAATACAAAATTTGACGCTCTCCTAAAATCCGATTTGTTATATTCAGCCCAGTAAATAATTCAATTGATTTAAATATAATAATTATTAACCTGTGGCGGGTTCTAGATAATAATTCATAAATATATAAATATCCTAATTTTGTAAAGTTATTTTGATGTAAGCGTCGCAATAATTCGTCCTGTTTTATGTTAGAAAATAAATATATTTACAAATTTGACATTTTTTTTTCTATTAAAAATAGAAAAAGGAAAAAATAGATAAATGCAAACAGCCCTAAATATAAATAAATCAAGATGAAGGACATGCGTGACACCAATTTGGTTAATTTAAAATTTTTGATGGGTTTCGGCACATTAAATTCTCTTAAATTTAATTTATAGTTAAAATGTAAATAAAAATATATGTTTCTGTTATTTTTTTAATTTTAATGGATTAGGGCAAGTGCAAAGTGAGTTTTTATTTTCATAAAATTTGAGAATTTTAAAAAATTATATTTTAAATAAAAACAAGCAATTAGTTGCTAAATTTAATTAATGAAAATATGGTTTTTCTGATATAAAAATCAAATAATCAGAATTTTTAAAATTTTACGAATATAAAACTCACTTTGCACGTGCCTTATAAAATTAAAATTAAAGTAAACCCACAGGGGGGCAGAAATTTTTATAAATCTCAAAAAATAATAGTCTTTGGTCAAATTGATTAATCTGAGTTTTCTTTTAGACATCATCTATTTTGATACTGTAAATGAACCCAAAATCCAAAACTATCAGTAAAAATAACATTATAATCTTATCAAATAATTTTATAGGCGGGTAATATAATCGGGGAAAACATCCAAGATGGGAGTTTACACCCAATCGCAATTATTTTAATTCGTACACGTTATTTTGGACACAACTTCTACCCAAACCTTGGCTGAATTAGCTCAACTCTTTCAGTCCTTGTGCTAAAATACAAAATGCTGTATAAAAAAATTAAAGTTCACCATAAAACCGCTAGCGTAACTGTGGTTATAGGAACCCCAGCGCATTCTAAACCTAAATTTTATTTTTTGAGGCAATAGAATTATTTATTTTTCGTAATTTATATGTTTAACAAATAAAATAATAATGGAATTTTATAAATTTATAAAAATTAAAAGTTTTTTTTTGGTTTAACATTGCAATTTCAATGATACGATGCATGATATAGCCTCAACATAAATTTGAACTCAAAAAATTAATCTTATATATTATCTAACACAATAGTTTTATTTGATAGAAAAGTTATTTTGTATTTTTTAACTTTACTTATTATTTTAATTTTATGATTCTAACTGCGTAAAATATGATTTTAAAATGTATTTTTTATTTCTAAAATGTTTTATTAGACCTAAATATTTTACTATTTGTGAAATATTTGTTAGAAGAAGTGTTTATAATATAAGAATAGGAAAATAGAAACACCCACTTTGTATTTATTTGTTTTAAAAAAAATTTACCATTCAATAATGATATAATGTGCTTTAATACCACAGGTCGATAAAAATCAGAGTAAAAAGAATAAAATTAAAAATAATCTCCACAATACTTCCCTTTTTCGAAGTTTTTATAGATTTTGGCTATATTGTTAGTTATATTTTTAAAAAAATGACGAAATTGGTACAAATGAACAGAATTTGTAACAAAGTTATAATAATTTTTTTATATAAAATTATTTACAACTTTTATCACAAATAATAAGAAATATAATTTTTATCATTAACATTTATGTTGAACAAAAAATTTGATATGGCACATTCTAGGACACAATTCAATTTTTAACTTTTATAAAATCTTAAAATAATAAACGGTAATTAAAAAAATTCTTTTTAATTATCTTCTGTTTTTTGTTTTTTTTAATATTTTTAAATATTACGCTGGCCTACAAAATAAAATCAAAATTAAAAATTCTCTGAAATGGATTTTAGCTAGCTCATAACTATTAAAAATTTGTTGACCTTTGTCTTAAAGTTCATTTCATTTTATTCAAATAAATAACAAAATCCATAGCTTTAACTCTCATAAAATATAGAGGTTTATTATTAGGGACTATATGGATTGGCCGGTTGAATTAAATTTCATAGATTTTTAAACAGCATTTTAAAAACACAAATTTCTCTGACCTACCAGCTAAATTCAGACAATACTTCTCTTCTAAATAATTTCCATATCTATTCAACATCTTCTAATTAAACTTGGAAAGAAAGTTATAAAATTATTAAAAATGTTGGAAAAATGTTTAAAAAAAAATTTAATAATTTGTGAACAAATTTTTGATATATTAAAGTTTTGATAATCTGCAAATTATTTATTTAAATAATATATAACGATCATTTGTGTGCTATGATTGGGTTGCCTAATATTTAACTTAAAAGGCAAAAGCTATTTGATTTAACTAAAATTTTTATTTCCCATTGGTTGTGATAAAAAATTTAAGTTACAAGCAATTTTATTATAAAAAATATAATCCTAAAATTTTATATTTAAGATATTTTAAGTTCCATGCTATATGGTCAAGTCATTTTTTTAAGTATATACTTACAAAAATAATTTGTGGAAATATCGGACAATGGATTGTAAACATTAGATAAGCCATTGTCTAATATTTTTTTCTATATTTTTTCTTTTTGTTTTTCTTTTATTAATTTTTGTCAACGTGTGTTTAGTTGTTCAAAATTCCATAATTAATAATTATTTATATATAATTTTCTATTATTATTTTAGATTATTAAATAATCAAATACGTTTATGAACCATTCAAGTCTAAGTTTAACCTCTGGCACCTAATATATTTGGATAAATTTTAATGTCTGGGCTGCAAAAACAAAAATTTTATCTTTGATAAAAAAAAATACGTAATTGTTATGAAGAAAACCTAAAAACACTTAAATTTACGAAATATTTAATAAACTAAAAACATAATACCAGGGAGAAGTTCTATATAAAAAAATTTAAATATAATCAATATAATTTAATAAATAATATAAAAACGTATTAAAATCCTAATTTAATAAAATTAGATTTCAAATCAGGCCCTGATGATCCAAACCAGTCGGCCCGGGTCAGGACAATATACCTGCTAAATTTTTTAGCACTAACATTGATTCATATTTCATTAGCAAATGTTAAAAAAATTTTTTTTTATACCCTTATATATTCACCATGATTGCATTACCAGAAATTTAAATAGCATGCTTATAACTAAAAAAATGATATTTTAAATTATTTGTGTTAATAAATATTCCTGTACAATAGTATAACATATATAAGGAATTAGAGATTTTATGGAAAACTGGCTTGTCTCATATGTAAAATTATTATTTGTCAGATTTTTCGATAGGCTGCGGCTAGTGAAAAAAAAAGATCTTAAAGAAAAATAATTGAACGTATTTGACAAGCTAAGTTATATTTAAACGGATTTTAAGTTCTGCATTCCTAATAATATGTTTTAGAACCATCAAAGTTTGAATGTAAAATCTTTATTGTTTTACGTATTTATATCGCATATTGTAAATAAACATTATATAGTTATCTTTTTAAAAAAAAATTACATTCAACATTTTTTTTTAAATTAAAATAAAATTCTGTATTTTAAAAGAAAAATTTATATTTGTAAAAATACAATGGATAAGGTTAGGCCTTTTCAATGTAAATTTGATGGTCATTTTTTTTAGCCAGGTCCCTCTATGGAATTTTTAGGGCGTTAACTACTTGAAAAAATCAAAACCCAGCATTTTTTTTGTTTGCTTAAATATGGCATTGTTACTAATAGCCCGGTCGACATATTTATAAATGCGCGTTTAGAGTAATTCATTTTTAGAGTTTATTGAAAATTCCCATTGAAATTTAGTAACACTAAAATACAAACACCGTACGATTTTTACATGGTTTTTTAAATTTTCTTGCGATAACGATCCCAAGTTTAAATTATCCGCCTTCAATTCTAGTACGCCCAGAATTTAGGAAAAAAAATACAAATTTGTTAAACTACCCATTTTCAAAAAATATATTGGGAAATTAAGATTTTTTAAGCACATCATTTTTAAAAAAGGTTAGTACTTAATATTGGCAATTTAATTTCCAGTTGTTAAGGATTAAAAAACAAATTTTATGACAAATATCAAACAAATTATAAAAATATAAATAATTGAATATTATCATATATTTATAGCCTATTATTTAACCCAATTATTATAGTATCTCCTCTTTATTATCGAATCACTCGAGGCAAAAACTAAAATTTTAGTTTATATACGTAATCAACACCAAATATTTAACCAAAAACAATATATAAATGGTGCTTGATACATATTTCGTTGTTCAGTTTCCTTGTTTTCTACAATTTTCATACACAACCAAATAATCTGAGTATTTTAAAAATTTTGAATTTAAATTTATTTAAACATACGAAATCATTGCAAATAAAAATTTATGAGAAATTTTTTAATTTTTTACATTGAACCAATAAATTTTAGAAATAAAATAAAATAATACACGAACACTGACCTCGAAAACCAACAAATATATATAGCTCTGGATTTATTTTTACATTAATATATTAAATAATTTCTATTGATACCGTAATCTTCCACCTCATATTGTCTGGAATTTGCTATAGGTAAAAATAAAATTGTGTTAATTAAATGAATGAATTTGAGCAATTAATCAATAAAAATTTGTTTATGAATATGATTAATCAATTCTATAGGAACGGATTTTGTACAAAAAATCTTAACGATTAGGATAAAGTGAAATTAAAATTTTGATAACATTTAGGATCCTGTATATTGGAAGTTAAGTATAAAAAAAATTAAAAAAAAAATTTCAACATTATTTTTTTCAATTTCCAATTTTATAAATTTAAGCGTTAACACCCTATATGTCTACCCAATCTAAATCCTAATAAAAAATTTTCACAGGAGGAATTTTAAAATCTGTTTTATGAATGTCGGCGTGTGATAACTAAATGTTTTTCTTTTTGATTATATATTATAACAAAAGTATTTATGCTTATAATTTGATAAAATCTTTAACAAAACGCTCTAAATACATTATTTAATTAAAAATAATTTTAAAAACTAAACTTTTTGATCTTCAAAATATTTGTCGAGGCAAATTTCTTTTGGTAAAAAACAAATTCTATACTAAAAATTTAGGTTTGTATGAAATGAGTTATTTTTAGTTATACCTTCCAATCTAGCGAAGAGAATAAGGGCAAAAACGAACAGGCTAAAGATGTATTTCATATTTAAGTGATTTTTTCAAAAGCACGTAAAAATTCCAAAAATTTGAAAAAAAAAATTTTTTTTTTGAAAGGAATTGTTTGAAGCTAAAAATTTTTTCTACCTTCGAAACTGGCTAATTAGATGAATCACGATGACAGTAACATAAAATAACAAATCTATATGATTTTAACCTCAATAAAATGTTTCAGGTGGTCGCTTCAAAATGCCATTCATCGTTACATTGTAACTTTAAATAGACAATTTTGTTTTTATTTTCACATTTATTTTTTCGGTTGTGTATTAAATGTCACTTAAAAATCATCTTTTTTTTCAATTAAAAAATGCATATATTGTTTTACCAGTGAGGAATCAATTTTTAAGTTCAAAGGCTGTATAAATAAGGTATGTCCTGTGTCACGGTACTTTATTTAACAATTTCAGGATTTTTATTTACACAACATGGTGGCCCAAGGCGAAAATACATTAACCAGGTTTTTCATTTATAATGGTTATTTTGGCTACTATACTGACTGCATCAATGAAAGTGAACCGTTAAGTTATTGATTAATCGATATATCATGCCTCCACATAAAAACTCAATTACGCCTATTTTAAATAAAATTGATGTCATGGAAATCAATCCTTTGCTTCTTATATTTAAAAATTGGCAAGGGGCTAAGTTTAAAACTATATATTTTTTTTTAAACATAATAAAATTAAACATATATCGTTTTAGACCTATTAAATTGTATATTATATAGAAATTATATTAAAAAAATTATAAATAAAAAGGTTTTATTTTTCAAATATTTTTTGTAGGATCATATGAAAGAATAAGATGGGAAAAAATTAAAAGAATGGATAAAAAAAATGGCGTTGTAGTTTTTAGGGTTAACAGTTGGAGAGGTTAGGTAAATTTTTAGGTCTGACTTATAAAAATCACTAAAACGATAATCAAACGTATTCATACCACTGCAGTTAACAATACCATAGCTAACTATCCGCTCAACTTAGTTTTGAACGGCCGGCCCTTCCGCATCCCCTTTAGAAAACACTTTACCCCGTAACATCCGTTCACACCTGGCTTAACTTAGGTCTAGACACTGCTATCTACTTGCAAACTTCAGAGCACGTCTGGACCCATCTTTATATAATATCTGCTATGAGTGCATATCAGCGAACAACATAGAACACTGGATTACCCAATCGCTGGCCTTCTATCTCTCCTATAGATCTATGGATCAATGTATCCCTATGCCCTCAAGCTCATTTTCACTACCAACTTTCAACAAATGGGGCAATAAACAACAACAACAAATATTTTTAGCTTTTAAGCTATTTTGAATGTATATGACAAACTGTGAAAATACATAAAACAAAAAAATTAAATGGAAAAATATTAAACTTTCTAAAACTATCAAATTAATAAACTGTAATATCGGAGTAGAATTTTGTATCATTATGTTTTTATAAGTTAATAAATTGATTTTTAAAAATATGATTGTCGTACTAAAGCCATTTAAAAGTATTATTAAAATTATAGGTACCGTAAAAATTTATTATTAAACTTAAATTGTTAACTATTTTATTTATTATTTACTATTTTATAATTTAATAATATAAAAAATATAACTAATTTACAATTTTTAAAAAATCCCATCGTTTTTTTTAGTTAAAAACAATTTTGCATCGATTGTTAATGCGTTCTATATATTAACAATCCGCCCTCTCCTCTCAAAATTCTTGGACACCTCTTTGCATATTCCCAAATACAAACAAAAAAGACCTTTGTTTTTCTTTTTATGTAATTAGGTGGTCCCCACAATCAAGATAAAGCGATTCAAAATTTTATTTTACAAGTTTTAATTTTAAAGCACCCTTCACCAAGCTTATAATAAATTGCAAAAAAATGAAAGAAAAATTAAAAATTTTATAGATTTTAGATATGGAAAAATATCATTCATTGCTGTTTGTCATTGGTATCTAAAAATGCAAATATTATATAAAAAAATAGAATTTTTTTTGTTACTTTATGATCAACCAAATCGATGGCTTAGAAAGGCAGAGAGTTATGAAAATTACTTTAAAAGGAGCATTTTATTTTTATATACAAGTTGCCTATATCTATTCGCTTGTTTTCAATGTTAAACTATATATTTAAGCAATCTCAGAACTGATTCATTCACTCCATTTTTTAGGCACGTGCAAAGTGAGTTTTTATGTACGTCAGTTTTAAAAAAATTTTGTAAAAAAATGCAAATTTTTTTTTTAAATTTTAGGAAAATAAACCATTTTGCATATGGACTTGTAGGTAATTTAAGTGATATTTTTGAGATTATTCAAATGTTCCATTTAAACAAAAGAACTTTTTATTATAATTGAAATAAAAATGCATTAAAAAAAGCAAATTATACAAATTCGCTGAGCACCTATAATATTTCTGTTATATTTGTTCAAACTATTTATCTTTAAAAATAAATCATGAATTCTAATAAAAAACAAATGTTATAATTATATTGTTTAAACAAAAAATTTAATCTTAAATTACACGTCCTATTTAGTTTTTACAAAAATCTATATAAAAATCAAACTATTTGTTATTAGACTAATTTTATTTCTCTACACATAGGAATATGTAATATGCAGACACCTGCAACCTCAAGACTTAACAAATAGTATTACTAAAGAATTTGAAAGCAAATTCAACATGATGAGTATATTAAAAAACAATTTTATTATTATATTTATAGGCAATATAAATATTCCTCTCAGCTTTTATCTTATGCATAAACTTTTAATATAATTTTTAAAATATGTAAATTAAGCAAAAAAGTCCAACCCACGAATTTAGGGTGAAATTTTAACGTGATATTTGAAACTTAAATCTAAAACTAATTTAAAAAGTTTTGATGTTAGTGTTGGATAACAAGTATTTGAGAAATGTATTTAATTTAACACACAGATATAAGTGATATGAAATTATTTAATTACCTTAACTACAAAAAAAAATTTTTTTTTTGAAATTTAGAACTGATATAATTTTTTTAGGTCTAGTAAAGCATTACGTATAATTAAAAGAAATATTTGTTAAATAAAAAATATTTTTGACTATTATTAACCTTTAAATTTTGTGATTATATAATTTTATAGAGAAATATAAATTTTTAACATATTTATAAAATGTATATATTAATAAAGTGCTAAGTTGACATAAAAAAGCAAGAATTATTTTACATATTAAGACTGGTCTGCACATTTAAAATTAAAACCATGTCTTTTAAGAAAACCCATATTGAGCTTTTAATTCCTTGTAACAATTCAATATTATTACTAAATTTTACGTAATTTGGAAAAAACCCAAATCTATAGTAATGCATATTTTTGGAGAAAATTAAGGTAGATAATGAAGTTTGTAGAAACCGAAAGTGAAAGCGGGTACAAAAAGGGTCATTTTTGTTATTTTACTAATCTTGATGTTTGAACAGCTGAAATTTGATTAAAAAAAGTACGTTTTAAACACTTTGATTTTTTTAATCCTAATTATATGAAAACAATAATTTTTATTTATTTTATATACTATAATCAAGGATTGGAACTAGTTCCAGAACTCGAAACTCGGAACTCGAAGAACTCGTCTTTTTTTTGAAATGGAACTCGGAACTAAGTACCAGGGAACTGGAACTCTTGGAACTCGAGTTCCTTTGCGATTTATTTCAAATACCTAAAATTCAAACTTTTTTAATTGAATAAAAACGCATTAAAATTAATATTTTTCAAAAAATATATAAAATTTGAATAAAAAAACCTCATTTATTGTTTAAATTATTATTTGATTGCACACAAGCCTTCTAAAATTATATTTGTTAACGTAACATTTTGTTCATACATTCATAAATTTTCCTGCATTTTTAAGTTTTCAAGTTTTTGAATAAATTCTGGCATACCATGAAATTCAGCGGAATTTATAAATTTTATGAACCTCAACTTGTTAATGACCAATATCAATGTTCTTTGTGCAAGTCGTCAAATAAAACAACCTATATAACGGTAATTAATTCTATTTAATATTTTAAGAAATTTACTTCCAACCTTAAAAAACACGTAAAGTGTGTACATAAAGCAGAATATGAAAAGTTTTTAATTGTTACAGAAAGAAAAGAAAAATCCAAAACTACAACTCAAAACAAATTTAAGCGGACAAAAATCTTTAATAACTCCGTGCATCCATGTATGGAAGATTGCGTGGAGTTGGTTACTGTTCATGGCAGACCATTTGAACTATTTTTAGATGATGCCATGATTAGAATCATAAACAAAGCAAGCCCATTAGGAACTAATTTTAAACAGATTAATCCAAGTAATGTTAGAAATGAAGTTGAAGAAAAGGCCAAATATATGCGAACAACTTTAATTGATGATATCAAACATAAAATACTAAGCATAAAATTTGATTTTGCAAGTGTTGCAAACAGATCCTTCTATGGTAAATTAATTTTCACATTCAACTTTTGTACATTTTAATATAAATATTTAATTATTTTTAAATTTTAAAATTATTTAGTTATACAAACTAAAAATTTAGACAAATTAGCCAAAACCAGTTTTTTAAGAATGTATTAATTTAAAATTTCTAAAATATTTATAATTTTGTTTTATTAATTTTTATAAGTCAAGTCAGTTTTTTATTTTCTAAAATAACCTAGATATTAACTTTTAAAAATTAAATAAAATCATTTTTATGAACATTGTTTAAAAAGCTTTTAAAAAGTTAAATTTAATTGTGATTTTGGCTACTTAGTGTAAAACTTTTTATTCAATTTTTTTTAATAAATTTACTTTAAGCTATAAATTGCCAATACATCCATATGGATAAAATTCAAGTCCGAGTGCTGGAATGCAAAGAGGTCTATGACCAGCATAATGCAGTTAATATTTCCAAATGGCTTAAAGAAACTGTTTTAAATTACAATATAATGAAAACCCAAATATTATCGATAACTTCAGACACAGCCCGTAATATGAAAGCTGGAATAAAGAATTTTATGGAGCTTGAAACAAGTGAAGATGACATCTTTGACCCATTAGAAGGAATGTTACAAGATGAAGATGATTTAAATTTTATAGAGGATTCTTACGAGGTTTGTGAAATATATGATTTCAACTCATCAATCATCATTGATCTCAACTGTGCTGCACACGTGGTTCAATTAGCAGTTAATTCATTTCTAGTCAGCACATCTGAAATAATTTTGGCAATTAAGGTAGCAAGACAATTGGCTACTAAGCTTAAAAGGCCTATTTTATCAGCAATGTTAAAATCTCAAAATCTTCCTCAATCAATACTTATGCATCAGGTGAGATGGAATTGGACTTACACCTGCATTGAAAGATTGCTCAAACTACGACCGTTTCTTGATAATCACAAAAACATTTTAAATGAGTTGGAAGTTTCCAATGATATTTGGCATATGTTTCAAAGATTAGTCGAAACACTAGGCCCAGCCGCAATTTTAACGAAACACCTTCAGGCACAAACTTTAGACATCTGCAATTTTTTTACAAAATACTATTTCTGCAAAGCCGTGTTAAAGACCCATTCAACCGACTTTTCTTTATCCCTTGTGCATTTTATTGAACAAAGAGAATCCCAGCTTTTAGATAATGACATAGTCAATTGTGGGCTGTTTTTAGAAGATTCTACTTTAAATTAAATAATAATAAATGCGAAAAAGCCAAAAAGTTTTTGAAAATAGTTCAATCAAAAGCATTATCTCTTCAAAGAAATGATTCAGTATATCACGAGGAAAAAATTATTTTAGAATCTTCTGGAAATATGTCAGATCAATTTTCATTATTAGAGGATGTCTTAAGAGACGAAGAAACATTTTATAAACACGATGACTCAACTGCCCGTATAATATATGAGCAATTAGATATAGAAATTTTAAAATACGAAAATTTACCGAGGTTTAAGGCGGATGAAAATATTAGCAGCTGGTGGGTAGCTAACAAGGCTGAGTTTCCGCTACTAGGAAACTTAGCTTTAATTGTTGTATCGGTCCCCTTGACCGAGGTGAGTGTTAAAAGATTATTTTCCTATTTAAGCTTTATTTTAGATTCCCAAAGGAATCGACTTAAGGATGATATTTTGAATGATATTCTTTTTTGTTGGAATGAATTTTAAGCTTGATAAATAAATGTTTCCATTTTATATAGTTTAATAAATTATATGTGCAATGTCAATAAATTATATGTGCAATGTGTAATCTTTTTTATCTGTCTAGTAATTGTTTAATCATAAAAATAAAAAAATGGAACTCGAGTTCCGATATTTGGGAACTCGTCGGTACTTCCAAGAACTTAGTTCCAGCTCTTTCAAAAATTATCCTAAGAATTCGGAACTTAGTACCAGCTTTTTTCAATAAGTTCCAATTCTTGACTATAATTCATATATTTTTTCAAATAAAAATGACATTTTAATCATTAAATTTTGAGTTTCAATGCAGACTTATTATATATTTTTCCTTTCTATTAAATTACAGCGGATAATTTACATTTACATAACATTAAAAGATTAAAGGGTAATGATTACAAAGTATATTTAAAGCGTGAACTTTGTAATGATCCTTAAGTAATTGCATGTTATTCTACTAAATGAGGATTTTTTTTAGCAAACAGTTTAAAAATTAGAAAAAAAATAATTAAACAATACTATTGAATATGGGATACAAAATTATCATTTTTATTCAATTATTTTGGTTATTAATGAATGTTCAAATTAAACACTTATACATTTTAGCAACCAAAATTCTGATTAAATTTTAATGAGGGAGATTTAGTTGTACCAGTTAATTGTAATTATAGCAGAATTTAAATAATTTAAAATTTGAATTTTTATATATAGTATATATGTAATATTTATATACTAACTATAATTTTTCACTGCCGAATTTGTTATTAGTTTGGTATAAAAAAACTTGCTATTAATTAGATATAAACTATTTACCAAAAGATTCTAGTTATGCTTGGGCTTGCCTAAAAATTAAAAAATTAGATATTAAATAATTTATCTTAAGAGCAAATAAGGCAAGTATAAAGAAAAATAACTACTATTAAATATTTATAGATATAATAGAACCTGCTTAGAGTATAAATTTTTTAAAATTGAAAAAAAAATTAAATTTAAGTAAAAGTAAATTATTTTTGAAATTCCAAATAATGCGTTTTTTATTAAAAATTAAAATTTTAAAATTATTTAAAAATACATAACACCGAATATTATAAAATATTTTAAACTCTTATCAGTCCCGAGCTAAAATCATTATAGAATTTGCATAAGGGCCTACTTATTTGATTTATTTTTATATATTATTAATTTTTGCAAAATTTTTAGCCTTTAAAAAATCTCAAAAAAATTTTTAGGGCTGTTAATATAGAGTGACTATTATTTGTGGAAATGTTTTGCCTGTTAATAAACCCTAAAATAAAAAAATTTTAATTTTGTTTTGCAAGGGATTTGGAGTTTAACCTATGATAGTAAAAAAACCTATGGTCGTAGCAAATTAATGTCAAAAAAAAAGAAAATTAACTTTTGTCATAAGCATTTACAAAAGCTTTGATTGTTATAAACCTTAATTGCTTTATCAAAAAATAATGAATTCAAAATTAAAGTTTTTAATAAATTATTTAAATTCATAATGTTTTGAGGACAGCCAAATGTTTAATCCATAAAGAATAGTATTTTTATTTATATGATATATTATGTCGTTGGTTGATATCCTTAATATTTTGTATATATTAAACGTTGGTGTAAAAGCTTAATACACTTAATATCCTATTTCTCAGCATTTAAGATGGAAATTTATGTTGCGGGTGATTTTACGACAAAATTCATGAATTTTTTAGCTTTAGAATTTTTTCTAGTTCGCAAAATCTGTAAACTTAGTCAAAATGGCATTCAGAATGTACACGGTATTAAAAGTAAACAAAAAAAACTATAAGTGAACTGAGGCCATCATTGTTCATTTCAATTTTTACAGCGTTTTTCTTTTCCTATCATTTTTTATATCAACTTTATGAAAGAAAAGCTAAAAAAATTAAATCCAAAGCAAAAAATACTGTAAAACATTTATTTTTATTTTTAGATCAGCTGAACTCCTAAATTTAATAACATTTAAAATTAAAACAGATAATTGCGTGTCTTAATTAGGTAAGGATGCAATTTGTATTTTGGATGTGTATACATAGCACGTGCAAAGTGAGTTTTTATTTTCGTAAAATTTTAAAAATTTTAAAATTTTGAATTTTATTTTTTTCAAAATTTAAAAAAAAATTATTTTAAAAAAAGCATTTTATGCGCATATACTAAATTTGGCAACTTTTTAAAAATTTGCCTTTTATTTCAAAATAATTTTTTTTAAAATTTTAAAAATTTCACGAAAATATAAGCTCACTTTGCACGTGCCCTAAGTTAAAATTTTTTATTTTTCATTTTAGTGGATGCTTAATAGCAACATCCGTAAATAATTAAATCGCGTATATTTTAAACTTAGCCGAAGTTTAAAGATTTTTTTGGGTAGCGGAATAATTTGCTTAGTTCTCATATTTTTTTTTATTTTATAAATTGATTTTAGTCAACCTTCGATATATTTAAATATTTATTAGAAAAACATAAGTGTTTAATATTTTACCACAATTACTATCGCCATCTATTTTAAGGTGCTTGCGTGATAATTTTAAACTCAACCAATCCCTAATTTTTCTTATTTATGGTGCGCGTTTAAACTTCCCAAATTTTAAAAATTTTTTTTTTAAATTTTAATTGCTCGTATAGTGTTGGAAGATATTTTAAAAACATTTTATTTTACGGTAAAATACAATGTTTTTAATTTTTTTTTTTTTGAATTTTTAAATTTTCTTACAAAATTTTTCATTTGGACGCAATCAAAACCTTATTCAAACTACATAAACTTATAAATCCTAATGGAAACTAATGAATCGTGGCATGGTTAATATATTTAAATTGCTAATATTCATTTGAGCAGTTTATCCGCCCTTGCTACAATATTTTAGAATTAATATTTCAGAAACTACATAGGTTTGGTACCATAAAATCGTTTACGCAAACAAAACTCCAAAAAATTTTAAAATATAAATTAAAATTTTACTTAAACCCGTATATATATTGCAAAATTTAACTTACGAACAAGTCCTAGAATTGATTAAAATAGAACACAATAAAATTGCAAGTTATTAAATTTATTTTTACTTTACAAATTTTTAAGTTTGAAATTTATTTAGAATTACGAGATATGATTAATACAAATTCCTAAAGATAACAAAAAAAATTAAAATTATTTATTTTAAAAATTTTTAAATTTAAATTTTATTATTTCTAAAAAAACTCTTATTTCAAAATAGAAGTATTAATTTTTATGATAGGAACAAAATTTGGCGACTTTTTGTTACAATTCGTTTTATGTATAAAAAACTTTTTAATATTTCTGAAATATTGCACTTTTTTGTTAACTCTAAACGCTACTTTACACAAAATTGCAACTAAAAAATTTAATTATAAAAAAAAATTGGTAAATCATTTTCTCTCATTAATCCAAACCAATTTGATAAATTTTTGGGCAAAGAAAGTTTACTTTATAATATTAACCTACGTAAAATTTTGTCAAATTTAATCGAACTTAATGGTAGACTCTAAGTTGAAACAAAAATTTTTAATGATTTGCTAAAATGATAAGATATAATTTTTTTAGTTTAAAAAATAATAAAATTTTGACTCGCATGCCCTTAAAAGGCCACATTTGAGCATAGGTTTATTTTCAAATAAATATAAATAAGAATTTTATCAATATTATATAAAATTTTACAAATAGCCTTATTTGTTTGCTATTTTTGACTTAATTAATCAATTCGTACCAAAATCTGTGTCTAATGCATACTCATCATCTATTGGTAATATAAAACAAAATTAGAATAAAACAATGTTTGAAAATAAAAAAGTTATATAGAATTTTTTTTGGTTTTTAAATTTTATTAACTCTAAATTTTTTTTTAAGGCGTTAAATCAAAAACTTGTATAAGAAATTTAAACAGCTCTGGAAGAACCAGTATTAGCATATTTTAGAAAAATGGAGGTGCATTGAATGTATTCCACTTTAATGGAGGAATGCAATAATTTCAAAAATTGTTAAAAATGATATTATGTTATTTTTTACACAAAAAATAGAAATTACACCATTTAAATTAAATAGCTTCGTTTTTATTTCCTAAATTTACAATCACCTTAATAATATATATGCTTAATTATTGGCAATATTCCGCAGACGAAAAATTGTTTTTAATCTCTTTAACGTCCAAAGAACGTATTTCCCTAGCGAAATAATTAAATCTTTTTATAAAATCCATTGTTAATTTATACATAAACTTTAAATAGGTCTGAGTTTTCATTTTTGTACTGCAAGAGATCGAATTTGGCCATCCGCCTATCCCGATGTCGGGTTACTAGCAAAGTTCTGGCCGGACTTTATTTTTTATATGAACTTTTACCACTAAACACTTGATCTAAAAATAGTAAATTAATTTTTATTGTAAAAGATATTAATTTTACACTCTATTATTAAAAAATTTTAGTATATGTTAAGCTTTTATATGAAATTTATTGACCGAATTTATATGAAATCGATTTGCTAAATTTTGATACAAAGTTAAATAATTCCTATTAGAAAGAATAGTAGCCTTGGTCAAATGTACAAAAGAAATAGCGATTACCCAAACGCCTATGCGATAACCTTCAAACATAAATTTTGCGTTTTTTCCATTTTTTTTTACTTTCCTTTTAAAAGAAAAAGCTAACCCAGGTAAATATCGATACTTAGTAATTTAAGGTAAATATAAACATATGTAAACTCATTTGGACATAATTTTTTTTGATCAATAATATTGCTCTCTTTATTAAAGCCTATGGAAGCAAAACCGAAAATAATGCAAGGTGGTTTTAAATTTTTTAATTTTATGAATAAAGCCCCCCAAGTATAAGAGAATAACCCAAAAAAAATTAAATATTTTTATTGGTTTATCATTGGTATTATATCAATTGCTTATATTGCTAATTTCAGTAGCGTCAATATCAACCTAAAGAATTTTTTCACAAAATGTTAATGTTCCACACTTAATCAGGCCCGATTTTAGCTTTTTTAATTTAGGATGGCAAAAAAAATAGTGGGGGCTGGCAGAAAAATTTTTTGCCATCCTAAGCGGCAGAATTTGCGGAGACCTTCGGTCACGGCAAAAAATATACACATACACTATTTAAACCTTTTTGGGAGGGCACTGCTTACTCCCCCCCCCCCCCCCCTCCCCCCCAAGGGGTCTAGAATCGTGCCTGCACTTAATATAGATCCATTTTAAATTAATTTATATCTTACAACCTGTATCTCAACCATTTTTAATAATTCTTTACATTAGCGAAAGGATGCGGCTAGCAAAAAAAAGTTTTAGAAGATAAAAAAATTTTAGTGCATTTGTTTAACATTAAGGTGGCCTTAATATATTTTTAGGGCACGGGCAAAGTGAGTTTTCATTTTCGTAAGATTTTCAATATTTTGAAAAATTATTTTTTTAAAATAAAACGCAAATTTTTAAAAAGGTGCCAGGTTTATGCACATAAAATGCTTTTTCTGAAATATCTTTAAATAAATTTAAAAAAAAAGGAATTTTTAAAATTTTTAGAGTTTTGATAATTTTACAAAAATAAACACACACGACCAAAAAACATTAATTTTCATTTTTTCATATTAGCCAATTAAATATTTTTATTAAAAAAAATATTTTTTTATAAATTTTTAAATAATTAGCGGCAGCCTATTACATACTTTTTACTAACGTTCTTATAGCCTTTATTGGTTAGTACTCTAAATTTTGGCTCTTAAATATATCTTACATCTTATCTTATATACCTAACCGTTTAGATTACATTTAGCATAAAGTTCAGAACTTCCGATTTCCAATAAAACGCAACGCGTTTATTCTCGCTTACTTAAAATAAATTCTCGTGCCAAATTCATAAAATATATATTTAAAAAATAAAAAATTACAATCACGATTTATTATTTTCAAAAAAAAAATAACTCTAGAATTTTTATGTAGCCCAAAAATTTAATAACCAGCACAACAAGTTTTTTTAAGTTACTTATATTTAATTCAAACCAAAATACACCAAATGCATTCTTTTTCTTTAGGGTGCGTTCAGATTCATTTCAATTTTTTGAAAAAATTTCAAAAATTTTAAAAATTCCAAATTTTTTAAATTTTTTTTTTATTTTTTTCAAAATTAAAAAATTTTTTATTCAGAAAAACTAATAAATGCAAATTACTGGCGACTGTTTGTAAAAAAAGCGTTTAATGTCAAAAGAAAAAAATTTAAAAATTTTTTAAAAAACGAACAGAGTCTGAACGCGCTCTGGGTCAGCCTCTTTTATAGAAAAATAAAGGGTTTTAGCTTTTAACAAAAAATATTTATATAAAATATAAGATTTCTGCTTAAATTTTGTATCAATTTATAGTTATTTTTTTAATCTGTCATAAAATTTTTCAAAAACAAAAATTAGAGTTTGGTCACTAAAAATTTTTTCCCCAGCCTGATTTTATTAACAACGAAAACATTTGCGCACGCATTTTGAATAAAAAACAAACGTTCTAGATGCCGCATTAAGTTTAAGTTATAAACTAAAATAAAAAGGGAATTAATAAGAAGATATCATAAGAGGATACGGAATTAATAAGAAAATATATTTTCAATAGAAATACGAAAGAATACAAATATACATTGAGTTTTAATAGAATAACGAGCGATACGAAGATACAATGAATAGAATAATTTGGAATAACGAACGAATACGAAACAAAAAAATATCCAAAAGGAATTAACCGAATAACAGTGTTGATCATATGTGTCAATGTCTTAACACATTTGAATCAAACAAATTTTTTATGTATTTTTAAAATAAACAAGAAAAGTGTAATAAATAATTTATATTACGGAAGGTCCTATCTAAATTTATATCAATACATAAATGTATATATTAGTTTTTTAATAGTTAAAACCTATGTAAAGAAGAAATAATTGCAGATTATAACTAACAAAAAATTACATTAAAAACTAAAAATATTTCCAATGGCTGCGGCAACAAAAAAACTTTTTGCAAAGAAAAAAAGATTAAAATCGGCTAAAATTTATTATTTCTAGTTGGGCAAAAATTTATTTTTTTAGCCGTTAAAAATGCCAACAAAAAGTTGTTTCAAAATAATTTTTTCAAATTTTTTAAATTTTTTTTTTACACTAGTCATCTAAATGTTAATTAAATGCGCTCAGTTTTTTTTTCTTAAAAGTTTTTTTCAATATTAGCCGTAACCAATTTAATCCGGAGATGACTTTTAGAAATTAAAAGTCCAAAGTTATTTTTTTCTGGCTAATATGTATAGGAAATATACAGGGAAGTATTCAGAGGGGGGGGGAGACAAAAGGTGCAATTGCCCCCTTTAAAATTTTTTATTTTTTGTGCTGATGTGACCAACAAATTTATATATCAAACATATAAAAAAGAATAATCAATAAAATTGCTATTATTTGGAAAATATACAGTTTTACAAAATAATTTTGCAAATGAAATATCAATATTAAAATTAAATTTGTAGTTCCTTTCCTCCAAAAAGTTTTAGATTTTGCATACGCCCCTTGTTAAGATGTTTAAAATATTATAAAGTATTTAAAATGCGCCATGTATTATAAAGTTGATACCTTATATTGTATAATTATTATTAAAATGTCCCTAATTGATTTGTACTAGTTTTTGAATCAATCGGTGTTTCGCTTGCACACAAAAACACATGTGGTTTGTAAATAATTGCCCATATAAATGAATCTTAAGCAAATAATATAAAATCTTTTACATAAAACAGAAAAAAAAAACACAATATTATTTATTTTCTTTATGTGTTAAAATATAAAACTTCATTTATATTTAAAAAAAATTTGCTTATAACAACATTTAAATTGATTTTATATGGCCGATACATATATTTTTGAATTTATAAATAAATTATTACCAATAGCTGGATCTAAATTGCGGACAAACAAAAAAATATAAACGAATAATGTGATTCAAATCATAAATATTAAAATGGCGTGCGAATTTTAGGGCATTCTTAAGTAGTGTGTCTTCCTATTCTATTATGTATCTGCAAAAAATATACCCAAAAAATGATTAAATAGAGGTCTTAAGCAAAAAAAAAATTCTTGAATTTTTGTCATATTACATTTTCCCTATACATCGGAATCTAATACTCTTTGTTACATACCTTTAAATGTTAGATATACTCATAAACAAGTAAACAATTTTATTTAAAGACCAAACCTGCCATTTTTAAAAATTTCTAAATCTATTCGTCGTATTTTTTTTAAAAAAGCGAGCCAACAACTATAAACAATACGCTAAAAAAATAAAAAAAAGGTTAAAAAATGTTAAATAAAACAATTAAACTGCTAAATTTAAACCTTTAAATAATATTCTTAACCAATAACGAAATAGGCTGAGGTGCCATATGTTCTGTATAAACGTTAATAAAAGAGCTTACGAAAAAAATTTTTACTCCTCATATTCAAGATAACCATTCAAGAAACAGGCCGACAATTTGACGATTAAATTGTTTAGATTGGGTCTTTTCAAAGGTCGAATGAGTCAATAAAAAAGAGAATATTTTCCACCAATGGCATAAATTTTTTTTTCATTGAACTTGGCTAAGCTTTTTGTAATACACAAATTTTAATAAATTAATTAATTAGTTAGATTATTTAGATAATGGATTTTTTTTTCTGACCTAAGTTATTTAAAAAAAGCTTAGATATTAAAAAACCCATGAAACTTGTAATCCAGGAGTACATAAATAATTATCACCTATAAGTATGATTAATTTTTCGTAATAAAAAAAAATTCTTTGCTAAAATGTGGAGCTTTTTTTTAAATAAAACTATATAAATAGCAAATTTCTAAAGTTCTTTTGTTCCACAAAATAAACAAGTAACATATTACCAGGAAGAAAATCTGTAACAAAAAAGTTTTAATAAAAATTAGATTTAATAATTAAAATTATTTTGTAATATATTTGATATTAATAGAACACATTTATATTTTGGGTCAAATCATGAGTATTATACACTCTTTGATATATAAAAAATTTAGCCATTTTTATATTTTTACATATTAAAATTAACAAAATGGGATAAGAATTAAAAAAATAGAGAAGTTTTTTAAAATAATTTAAGTGCAATCTAATTAATTATTGGGCAAATATATGGGTAATAGATAAAAAAAGAATTGTATTACAAATTCAAGGGAAAATATATAATTCTCAAAATTTATTGATATTTTACAACTAAGTGATGTAATTTAAGCCTAATATCCTATGTGTTCTCCCTTAAATATTATATGTAGCAATCAATTAATTCTAATTTTGCCGGCTGTTTAGGCATCTTCTATTTCATAAAGTGTCAAAGGGAAACGATTCTCCGGCCTCACAATTTGTTGAATTTAATATTTCGCCCTACTAGCACCAGATTATGTAAAAATTGACGATTTAACATTTATCGTGCCCCTGAAGGCGACTATCTTTCAACAATTTTGTTTAAATGAAACCCATTAATATATTAGTATTGGTCCAATTACCCAAAGCATTTTATGAATATTTTGCAGACGAACCGGCCTTGCAAAAGACTTAAAATTATTTTCGTTTTATTCACTCAGATAGCTGAATATACATAAAAAATAATTCTCTGTCTTTAAACGCATGAAATTAGGATTTGATTTTAAGAACCGAATAAATATCCTTTGTATTTATATATTAAATCATACCTTCGTTGTCTATATATTTTAAATTTTCTATTTAAAATAAACCGCTTTTTCATATTATTTAAAAATATTAATTTTAAATGCCTAAAAGCTTTTTTAAAGGAACATATGCCAGTCATATTAATTTTTAAAGATATGCCAAGGCTTTGTTTAATATAAAATCATACCATCGTCGTCTGTCATAATTAAAAAAAATCTATCAAATTTGCTAAATATTTAACTTTATTTATGAATATATTTTAGAAACAGTTTATAGAATATTAAATATATGCAACTAGAGTAAGTTCTAAAGTTAGAAATAAAAAGTCAAAAATAGTATCAATAAAAACCTTTAAAATTAAAAATAGTGAAAAAAAAACAATAATAATACAAACCATCTGTTTCGTCAACTAAAATTATTTCAAGATAAACACAATTTGCATTTTTTATGTAAAAAATTTTAGAAATGTTTGGACTTATAAGTTAAACCGTTTTTTAAAGCCAACAACTAATCCTGTATTTAAATAACACATTCTTTATGTAAAATGGGTTGTAAAATAACCCTAATATTAATCAAAAATAACGTTAAATATAATTACATTTATTCAAAAACATGAATTATTATTATAAAAATTTAAATAATATGAACTTTAAAAATAATTAAGGAAACTGTTAGGTAAACTATGTTTTAATTATTTTTGCAATTATTAATATATGAAACAATTTAATTTAAAAAATAAGTTTTACCGTAATCGTCTAATGAAAATGAAGTGATATGTTTATAAATTTAATGTAAAAATTTCTAAAACTCAAAAATAGTTAGGGTTGTTTTGTATGGGCGTAACCTACATTAAGTTTATTCTTTAACTCAAACTCACAATGTGCTTGGTTATCATAAAAGGGTGTGATCGCGCGCCCTAATCAGTTAAACATACCAAATCGATTTTGGAAGCTTTTATACCAGATTTGGGTACCAAAATAACTTTTTGTTAATTGATAATAACTTTTTGTTCAAAGCTCAAGTGTAATTGGTAGTCTATGCCATATTAAAAAACATTTTAACAATTATCAACGGCACAACAGGGAATTTTATAAAAACATATAGGAATTTTTCTCCATGTTTATCTTATATCTCATATCTGTGTTGCTTTATTCTAAGTTTGTTCCGGCCTTGGCTCCTTACATCCATCCATAAAAAAAACAGTGGCCTTATTGACAGATCGAGAAATATCTTAAAAGAAAAATTTAAGAATCTATTTTTTACAAAGTACCTTGTAACTTATATTTATCATTCAAATAATGAGAAAAAAAATTTTATCATCAAGCTCTTACATCATCGTTTAGATAATAAATATTTCGCGTCCAAACTTAAATATAACACGATTTCTTATCGGTTTTTAATTAAAGTTTTATAAGTTTAAATTTACCAGTTTAGTCGTTGTAACTATGCAAAAAGATAATTTCAATATTTTTGTTTTTAAATCTTTTTTGTTTTTTTTTTGGCATTTTTCGAAAATTTTTAATGTTTATAGGTTTAATTTCAATTAGCACTTTAGTTAACTAACTGATTTTGACCTGTGTAAGTAAACAAAAATATGGGAAATGGGATTTTTAAACTTTTTTCCCGGACGGCTTACACGTTAAGGCTTTGCCCCCTTTTAACTCTACAGCAGGCCCCGCAGAGTTAAATGGTATTTAATCATCACCCGTGAGTTTTTAGGCTTAGGTTCTCAGAAAATTGTACAATTTTGAAATTGGTTAACGGTCCCCCTCTAAGTACTAACCAGTCTCAACGAACTTGAAGCGTATTACATTACGAAGTTTACAGGCGCTCAAGGTAGTCCTCAATGAAACTTAAAATTATTTAAAAAGATTATATAATTTTATAAATAACATGTGTTATCGCTATTTGTAAGTGGAAATTACTACTTGTATATTTTACGGTGACCTTCGGTAGATATGAATTAAGGGGATACCCTAAATTCAAACACCAATAAGTAGCTGAATTTTTTTAGTTGTCGCATATATCCTAATCTTTCCATTACAATAAATGTAAAATTTTATTAAATCCAAAAAAAATAATTTTTTATAGTTTTATAATCAATAGCATTTATGTTAATGGTCATTTAAATAAATAAGCCAAAATATATTTTGTTTGTAACTAATTTTTAATGAATATTTGTTAATTTTTTAAAACAGTTTTTCAAGTTTTCTTCCTTTGTTGCCATTTACTTTACTTTTAAAAATTTAAAAAAAAAGATTTAATTAATCTTATAAACAATTGTATAAAATTATATTTGAATTAGTATAAATAGAAAATTTCTAAATATTTAAAAATTATTCAACTAGATATCTTAACATGTTTTGGGCGCACATACCCCACACCCATGTAATCGCTGGTTAAGCCAATGAATTATACCTATATTGGGATAAAAACTTGCATTACTTTCATTTCTACGCATATTCTCGGCTATAAAATTGAATATAAAAGGGTTTAATACATATTTTAAACATTTTTTTTGCAAGATGTATGGTCATGCAAAAATTACAATTAATAAATTACATGGGGCATCAATACATATATAAAATAAATTGAATATTTTGAATTTTTTTCTTATAATTATAAATAATGCATCGACAAATAAATTTTTAAACAATTCTAACGTTCTTTTAATAAAAAAGAGGTTCGCATTCTTTTTTAGCCCTCGTGAGTTTACTCAAATTAGAGTAAAAGCGGCCCATTGTACTTTAAAAATAAATATTTTTACAAGGGCACGCGCGTAGTGAGTTTTTATTTTCGTAAATGTTTTTTTTTATAATATAAAAAATTTCATTTCAGGAAAGGCATTTTATGGTGCTGAGACTAAATTTGGCAACTTTTCAACAAAAATTTGCTGTTTTATTACAAAATAAAATTTTTCGGAATTTGCGAATTTTACGAAAATCAAAACTCACTTTGCACGTGCATTAATTAAGCAAATTTTTTAATAAGCAGGAAAAGATTATGATCATAAATAATTTTTTATATAATTAGTAAATATATTTGGGCGAAAATATAATTCCCATTTGTAAATTGTGAGCTTAACTCAATACTAAATAAAAAATAACCGAATTTGAGCTTATCGACACGTAACATTTTATGTCCTAATTCCAGAAATTAAAATTTTGTTACCGTTAACAATGTCTCTCCGGTTCTGATTCTCTATGAAATTATATTACATTGTAATAAATATAAGACAAAATAGAAAAAAAAATTAAATTGATTACACAATTTTTCTTGCAATAAAATACATTTAGTAAATCATTTACTATGTTTATTTTTCGGAAAAGCTAGAAATAATACAAATATGTATACAAATTTATTCATATATGAGAATAAGGAGTTAACAAAAAATTAATAAAAATAAAAGGAATTATTGAAATATTTTTTACACGCAAAATGAAAGGCTCTTATTACCTTGAAAAGTTTAAATTTTAAGCCAAAAAAGTAGATCTAATTTATTATGAATATATTTAAATGTCCTTCGTAAAAATATATAGTTTGTAAAACAAAATAAATTTTTTTTTAAATTTGCGTTCTTTGTCCAAGCTGATATATTTGGAATTATTGAGTATAAAAAATTCTTTTGATATTGGTGAAAAACTTAAATTATAAAAAAGTGAATGTTTCAGCTTTAAACGCGATGAGTAGAATTTTGTGTACTGCATAAATAAGGGCTAAGGATGATATTGAGGTTCTAAAGATTATTTTTACCTTGAGTTTGTAATTTAAAACATATGGCAAACATATTTTTGCTATTATTTTTTTTTTGCAATTTAGGTCATGTGGCCGCCTAAGACGCATTCCCGGGGTTCGAATAAGCAAGATCGGGGTTAAAATTACAAATGGCGAAGTCTTAAATAACTGAAGAAATAAGTTAGATATAATTTACACAATATTTTAAAAATAATTCTTAAGTTGAACTTTATCGACATTGAAAAAACTATTTTGAAAAAAAAAAATTTTTTTATTAATACCTTCAGCAGTGTCTAAAAAGCTGAAAAGAAAGAAAGCCAAAAATATGGAGCTAATGATGTATTTCATGGCTAAAGAAAAAGATTAAAGTCGTTTTTTGGGGATATTAAATTTTTAGTTATATTTAATAAATTTGCTGGAAAAAACAAAAAGTGAAGGAATAATTTTTGGGCTGAAGAACGAGAAACAATTATGTGTTCTACGAAAAATTTCGTTTATTTGCCCATTATGGTGTTCCAGTTGGGCAAACACTGGTGATTATTAATTGGGTCGAAACGATCTCATTTTATATCGGCCAGGTAAAATTTTTGAGTAAATAACTCATTTTTGGAATACAAAGGAAAATGCGCTGATATGTTAAATTCAATAATTTGTACCAGTTAATTTTTTTTTAAAAGATTTTGGTAATGGTAGCGTTCCAACAAAATTGAAATTATAATTGGTGTCAGTGTATATATGACAATATGACACAGATAAACTAACCCAGTGAGGAGCATTTTTGCTAGGCGGCGACGTTCATAACCGCTAAGGTCAATAGCACGTCTCTCCGCCAATACCATAATATCCATCGAATTGACGCCCTACTCTCCGTAATATTATAGCATGCAGGTTTACAACTCTGGCAAAAGTCGAAGGCCAGAGTCATCCACCTAAATAAAGCTCCCTTGCCTTACATCTCTTGAAAGAGACGGCATACCCGTTAGGGCATAGCCCATAATTTTCATTTATAAACCTAAATCTAAATTGAAATAGACAACATCAATTTTATGACCTTAGATTAATTAATATTTAAAATCAATTTTTTTTTATAAATTTTAAAGATTTTCAAATGATATAATTTAGTTGTTTAATTCACAAAAATTTATTACCTATATAACACAATTTGACAAAAATAAGATTAAAAACAAAATTTAGATTGCAGAAGGAATTTCAAATATCTTATCTCATAAATATTTTTCTTTTTTCGGTAATTTTTTTCAATTTCGGCTAATGTGTGTATACATTTAAAAATGACCAAAATAAACTATGACAAATTTTAAAAGCTTGAGATATCTTAAAAAGATACAATTTAAGATTTTTGTTAAATAAAAAAAAAATTACTTTGATTACATTTTAAATTGTAAGCTATTCCTACATCAACATTTAGGTTACACAAAGAAATTTGGGCACCAACCTCAATAAGACACAATATGTTATCGGTTTAAAAGAAAAATATTAATAAATCAAATTAACAGTTTAGCTGATTATATAAAAAAATTTTAAATATATCTTGTTTGTAAATCTTTTTTGTTTTTTTAACAATTTTTCCATAATTTTAAAAGTAACTTACAAGTTTTATATAATGGTAAACGAAATAGAAAATATTTAAATTGGCAGGTCTGGTATGAAATTGATGTAAATAACTTTTTAAAATTTATTGTCCTATGTTATGGTATGATTTTAATTTTCTCAGCATCTGTCACCTTAGTCATTTGAGCCAACTACGAGATCGAACTTTTAATTTAACTTAAATTGGTTTTTAACAATAATTATTGTTTAACAACAAATTTTTCTGACATATGCTGATCAAGATAAATCTCTTCCTTTTTTTAAAATAATGTAATTTCGCAATTTTTTTCAAGTTTCTGCTTTAAATACAAAGTTTGGGAAAATCAATAATGTTTCAGAAAAAAATGTATCTTTATTTAAAAAAAAATTATTGTTATCACTAATTTTTTTTTCTCCATTTATTAAGTTTAAACGCAAATTTTTTAACAGTCTTGGCTGATGTGTATTATCAGTTAAAAAAATAAATTTTTAATGTGGAAAACAATTACATTTTTGATATAGATTTTTTTTTACTCTGATTCTCAAGGTCTGTATAACGTCAATTTTTAATTTGATTTTATTTGACTTTGAGAATGTAAGGTTTAGGCGGTAAGAAGGTTTATATTTATATCAAATAAAGTTTTGTAAAATTTAATTTCCACATATTTTTTTTTGAAATCTTAAGAAAAAAATATATATCGCAATTAGATGAAACATAAATTTTACGATTTTATTTATTAAAGATATGTTACTTTTTATTTGAATGTTGCAACAATATTTATAGACTTTTAATCATCAAGTAAATCTTTTATAGTTTAGTTAATACATAAAAATGTACATTAGGGCACGTGCAAAGTGAGTTTTAATTTTCGTAAAATTATGAAAATTCTGAAATTTTTATAAAATTTATTTTTTTTTCAATATTTAAAAATTTTATATTTCAGAAAAAGCATTTCATGTGCATAAACTAAATGTGGCAACTTTTAAAAATTTGCGTTTTATTTTAAAATAAATTTCTCAAAATTTTGAAATTTTCACAAAATTTAAAACTCTACGTGCCCTTATTTAAATTATTGAATATTTTTAAGTTTGAGGATTAATTTTACAAAAATTCTTTTGATTTTAATAAATTTTATTTTATTTTTAATTAGAGAAAATATTTAAGAAAATCTGAAGTGACCTTGTTTAGACATTAATTCGTATCGGCTCAGATAGCCTAGTGGCGAACTTCCTGTCTTACACGCAAGGGGTGCGAGTTCGAAGTGCACAGGAGGCTTTTCTTTGGAAAAATAGTTTAAATTGAGGGAAACCTCAAAAGCATCTGTATTTATTCGTATAATTATAATGGTAGGAATTGAACGGTTTTCATTTTTTTTAATGGGCAAAAATTTTGTGAAAATAAAGGTTGTGAGAAAATTCTATAGGTTCAGCTAAAGCTTTTTTTAAAAACCCTTTTACATATGCATCTAAACATGCCCATATACACAGGTCGACAAATCAGATGAGCTACGAGAGATCAGACCTGCCAATTCTGCAATCTTTAATTCTCTAATCAAACTTTGTATGCCAGCTAGGAACATAAAAACCAACCAACACTTTGCCCTCACTCTTTATTTTTGAATATAGCCTCGGACCTCGTTTGGCCACGAAATATTAGAAATTCGAATGGCAAATAAAAATATTAGACTCCGAGGTTCAACTAACAAAAGTTGATTTTAAATTTTATTAAAAATTTGCTTCAAATTTTTAGATAACTTAAAGGTAAAGGATTTAGTTATTTTATACCAGAAAATGTTTGTTTATTTTGATTAATTTTTTGAATATCTATTTTATAGCTTGCATTAGTTTAATGGTGTTAAATACTAATTAGTCTTACACTAATATATTATATTTAATTTGTTGTGTTGAAACTACATTTTTAGTTAAAAATATTAACACTATATAAATTTTAAAAACTAAACTATTTGTTGAACGTTTATGTGTAACCACTGATACCCTATAATAATTGTTTTTTATTTAGGATAGTTATCAGCCATTTTATCAGACAAATTAAAAATGCTTAAATATTTTTGTTTAAAATTTGATTTGAGCTCTAAGATTTTCAAAAATAATTTTTTTAATTTAGCTTATGTTTTAGAAAAAAAAGATCAATTTATAGATTTTCGTACAAAAAAGGCTAGTTGTTTAATTATATGGGCTGGCCGATAAGCAACATAACTATAATTTCTCCGAAAAGTGCCCTCTATTTGCCCAAAAGTGTGTTCCAGGTAAGTAAACACTAGCGAGGTACTCTTAATTTTACTATGTCTTTTAGGTCTTAAATTCTGTGTATCTCTCCGAATTTAAAATATATTTTGTAGTGAATTGAACGCTTATGTAAGTCATTTTAAACGGCAGTTGGATAAATAACAATTACCTCTCTTCAATGTATCGACTTTATTTTATTTTAAAACCAATAACAACATTTGTGCCGGGCGTTTAGGGCTTCTACCAGTACAAAATAATTTGATAACGGGTTCATATGTAAAATAAGGTGGTGATATGGTAGAATTTTGTAAAAAATATTTGTAAAATTATTTTAGTGGTCATGACGTTACCAATGCACTAAAAGTAATAAACCATTCTCTTAAAATTTATTATTTTAATTTAAACATTGCTAAACAATATTATATTAAATTCCTATCATTTCCAAATCAAGAAGATAACTTCAAGGCAGATGTCTAGAACGAGTTTAAAAGTGAGTTCACTGTAGGGCAATTAGGGATTTACTCCCCTGGCCTATAACTAATCGTTTAATTGAAGTTTGATGAAAAATCGGCAGACGAATGAATGACACACAAGGAATAATGAGCGACTTGTAAGTTTATCTTTAATTAATTGCTGAACTCTAACACTTAAAAATTTATAACGCTGTGTAATTACATTAGGTTTATTTTAAAAATTAATAAATTAATAATTGTAAATAAATAGGCGGAATACTGCACATAAATAAACAATAAGCTTAGTTGCATTCATTAAAAACTCGACAATCACATATTTAAATAAGTGTAAAAATGGTTATTTTATATAAATAATTTTAAAAATTTTAAATTGGTAACGAGCGATATATAGAGTATATTATATTAAAGAGCATAGCAAAAATTAAAAAATAAAAAGTATGAGTCAAAAGATGCATTGAGCAAGCAAAATAATATTTAGATAAGGCGCTGAGTTTAACAGTTTAATATTGAAAGGCTGGAATTATGGTAGTTAAGGTGGAATTAATTTTATCATTAGTATTTTATAAAATTTTATAATTTTGATTGATAAAAACATATAATTTAAGTTCAAGAATTAAAAAGCTGTAGGCATAAAAGAGGGTTCGTTAAAACGGTTATAAAAAATCATATTTAGAGGTCAAAAAAAACATATTTTATACGCTAGATGAAAGACGTTTGCGTTTAGATTTAAGGTAAAAAGCAGCTGATCGTTTGGCCCAATCATCGGCTTTTCTGAGCCAGACCAATCTTTGTTCCTGCTGTTGCCTATTTTTTATTTTCTCCTCAATATTTACGTTTTGAGGTGTCTCAGAGGAGCTCTTCACGACGCTAGCTGAGTGCTCATTTTTCGGATCGGTGAGAGTAACTAAATTATGTTGAGTAGATGGATGATCATGCGTATTTGTATCTACAATATTATTTGATGGTTGTACATTAGTGTTTGGCAAGTTATGTAACAAATTCGAAGGTATGCCTTGGTCGTTAATTTCTTTCATCTTAGGTTGTAAAGCCGTAGGATTGATGGCAGAGAGGGATGATTGAATTAATGGAGGTTGATCTATTGAACAAAAGTGTAATTCAAAATGGTCTATTAATTTTGAAATTTTCAAAATGATTAAAAACATAATTATTTTAAAATACCGCCGATGATAATATTGTCATTTTGTAAAAATACGTTTTTTGTTTGGGTTTGAATAGAAACTTTTTATGATATAAGATATTAAAAAAAATCGTTAAAACATAACATTTCAGATATAAAATATAGCGACACTTTGAACGTGGCCTAACTAGGGATTGGAACCGGAACCGGTTCCGGAACCGAAAGAACCGGAACCGCGGAAAAAAATTAGGAACCGGAACCGGAACCGTTTTGATTTTTGACTGCGGTTCCAATTGAACTTTAACTATTTTTTAGTTTTTATTTCCTCGTTAACATGAAGCTTAAAAATGCCCTACAGCACTATTTTCATGCCCAAAATAAAGATTCCCATTGTAGATACTGCGATGTTATCATTAAAGGAAATCATAACACAAATTTAGTAAAACATTTAAGATTTGTCCACTTATTTTTGCGAAAATTTTGGAACCGGAACCGGAACTGCGTTCCACTCGAAAGGAACCGGAACCGGAACCACTTTGAATTTTTGCGGCGGTTCCAATCCCTGAATCTAACAAACAAATAATACTAAAATAATGGGTATAAAAAATGAATATCGGAAAAATTACATAACAACCATATCATATTTGCAATATTCTGACAATTAAAATAAAAAAAAAAGATTGATGAAACTAGATTTAAATTCAATTTATTCGGACTTATAAGTATTTCTAACCCGGATTTTTCAAAGGAATTTCAAATGTATCATCATTGTTGGAAATGAGTGCGCATTCCTCGGGGAACGAAGCCGTAGACAAATTTGTGAGCGAAGCGTTATCATCACTCAATTCCTAGAAAAAATAAGAAAATTTAATATTTGTGTTCATTGTCATTTTAGAGAATACTAAATTTTTTTTAAAGAATCCATGTATATTTAATGTGAATATTTTCAATGGCCGTAAATTTAAAAAATTCTTCCAAATCTTTGTTGAGATATGACCTAATGATTTACGACCTTGAGACTCCTTAAATAATAGTTCAAATTTGGCGAATTCAAGAATATCAACAATTCAATATTTAACGGGAAAGAAATAATAAAATGTTTAAAACTATATCAAACGATAAGTAAAATTTGTTTAAATAAAAAAAATATTTTCCACCCCAACCACTAAAAAGCACAAATTTTAAATTTAATCAGATATTTCCTATTTGAAAATTGTCAATTGATATAAAACAAGTAGACAAATATCATGTGAGAAAACGAAAATGAAAATTGTGCTGTAAGAAAACAACCCTTACGATAGCCTAATATCATATATATCTTTCGCTTCCCAAAGATTTTTGCGTCAGATATTTTTTTAGGTATACATCAATAAATGGCAAAATTTTACCAAATTGACTAAATTTGCAAATTACTTGAAATATCTTGTTAAAAAAGATTTTAAGACTATAAATATTACTTGTAACTATATTTTTAGAAATAAAAATTATAAAATATAAAGTTATATAAATATTTAAACTTAGAATATTTGGCACCCCGACCTAAATTGGACTTGATGTATTATCGTTTTAATATAATAATACTCTAAGTTAAAATTTTACAGTTTAGCAATTATAAAATAAAAATAATTATTTTTCAATAATGTTTTTGTTTTTGAATTTTTGTTATTTTACTAGCATTGTTTAAAAAGGTTCAATATTTTTTATCTGGCTTACAAAGTCTGATTAGAAAAATCAGTATAAAGATTTGATCCTAGACAGGTCTGGTTTTAAGGTTTGCTTACAGTCTAAAAAGTTATTGTTGATTAATAAATTAAATTACCAAAGAATGCAGTCATAAAAAGTTTGGCTAAACAAGACGGTAATACATGTAAGGCAAGCGGTGTAATTATTATTGGTATTATTATTAATACGATTACAATTAAACTACTAACTTTAAATAGAGCCATGTAAAAAAAGTTTGTTTTGTGTATTTCAATTAAAAAAAGGTTCAAAATTATTTTTAATTTTCAACAAAACGCCGTTTTTAAGCTAAAGTATATACAATAAAAATAAGATTGACAAATAATTTATTTAAGGTTAAAGGATATCTTCATTTAACGTTATTACTTCTTATGTTTTTAAACAAATAAAAACTTTAAAAAAAATTGTTTTTTATGCACGTGGCCTAATATTAAATTCAAATAGTTAATCTTTTTTAAGCATTACCTCGTGAGGTGAAAAATCGATCATGTCTTCGTCGTAATCTTCATTCTCGGCTAGGATATTGTTGATTTCGGCATAAAAATCGGGTGGTTCTGCATCGTAAATATTGAATTACTATTAAAATATATCAGAATTTCAAATTAAAACTCACATTGCGAGCCCTAAAACAAAGTAACAATTTTTCAATATTTTTTTGTCCTAACAAAAAATTGTTTTTTCGTTTTTTGCCGCCAGAGACAAACTTTTAACCTTTTTTAGGAGTAAATAAATGATATTTTTGCAAGTTGCTCTCATTTTTAATATTTTCTCGGCAGCAAAAAACATCTTTTTTTATATGGCTTCAATGATACCGCGTTTACGCCGTGCTAATCTCTATAGAAAACACAAATGATATCAATTATATCTCCCCTTAGATCGTGATATAATAAAAACAAAATCTTTTGTTAAATGCAAATTTGAATATTTCTTCCATACGTCCTAAAAGATCAAAAAAATTTTCTAATATATGAAAAATAGGTTAGGACAATTAGGTGTATAATTTTAAATAGCTTAGTGAATTATTGGTTATAAAAAATTCGAAAAAGGCACTAAATTTTATTCTTCTATTATGCTTGATATCATCGACCAAATTTAAAAATTTGTTGATAAGTTTAAAAAACAATGAATATTTTTATGAGCCTTAAAATGATAGATAACGTAAATATTTACAATACCTCAATGCAAAAATTTTACAATAGGGTATTGTAAAAAAATTTGTATATTCATTTGTTTAGAATTATAATTAATTATAATGTAAAATAAAAATTTTTGTAAAATTTATAGATCATATTTTCCAATTTTAATAATAAATCGCAATAAAATCACAACTTTTTTTGTGGCGTAATTATGTCAAAAATAAAAATTGGACAATTACCTAACAAAGAAGAGGAACTAGGTGTAGGCGGAGTACGCTTAATTTTAGATATCATTTCGACCAAGTCGGTAAAAGTCGGGGATACATTAGCCTACAATAAAAATATAAACAAAAACTAATTCAAAAAAATAATAAATAAATTATACGAGAATTTGAAATAAATATCAAGATTAAAAAGAAAGTTACAATAATACTAATTTTTAAAATACAGCATGTATCACAAAATGTTATAAAAAAATATATTTAATTTTTGAGTGTTATGAGCTAACTACATAGGTCAATTTGCCATCTTAAGAATTTTCAAATTCGTTTACCGAACATACTTAGCAAGTCAGCTATAAACAATGAATATATTAAAAAAACATTTAAAAAAAAACAAAACAAAAAAAAGTATTTGGCATATTCACAATAGCTAATTGTTAAATTCAAACTTTAGAAAATGTTTCTTAAAAATCAATAATAAATTGTGTCGTATTTAAGCTTGGGCGCGAAATAATTTGTGTTGTGTAAATGCTGATGTATAAGAGCTCATATTTGGTATAATAAATTTAAGTTACAAGGATAAAAATTTCTTAAATTTTATCTTTATAAGATATTCTCGAGATCAATTTGGTCAAAAAGGCCATTTATGACCGTCTTTAAGGAGCCGAAGGCGGAAAAAATACGAAAATCAAATATATAGATAAGGCAAGAGGTCTGCATTTACGGCTTCGTAAACTTTTTTTTCCTTAGGGCACGTGCAAAGTGAGTTTTTATTTTCGTAAAATTTTGAAAATTCTGAAATTTTTACAAATTTTATTTTTATCAAAATTTTTTGAAAAATTATTTATTTCAGAAAAAGCATTTTATGTGCATAAACTAAATTTGGCCACTTTAAAAAAATTTGCGTTTTATTTCAAAATAAAATTTCTCAAAATTTTGAAATTTTCACAAAAATAATAACTCACTTTGCACGTGCCCTTACATTGATATTTGTGGACCTGTGTTATACAAACAGTTAAAATTCGAGAATGCTAAGTGTGTAGTGTAATTTATTATCAAAAATATTTAATTTTTTTGTCATATTCGTGAAAATTAAAAACACCAAATTGTTCAGTCTTTTTATTTTATGAAACTTTCTAAATTTTGCAATAAAAATATCTTTAGGGTCGAATGCAATCATATTTCGCTATAGTTCGCATATTATGTTTTAAATAATTGAAAATAGTAATTTTATTATTAATATAACTTATAATAATTTGGCTTTCTATCAAATAACATGTTTACTTTAATTTTTTTTCAAGAAATTATTTTTGCAATAATTTAAAAGTCTAGATGCAGCCCTTTAAACAATATAATCCTAATAAATTTTTAAAATTTTTTACGACATTTAAATCAATATAATTTATAACGCAAAAAGAAAAATTATAAATAACTTTAAGGCCAGCAGCATATGATTTTTGGGATGCGTTCGTGTCCCGTTTAAAGATGTCCCTAAAAGCTGGACTAGCCTTCCAAGCCTGAAAAGCTTCGAGGCCGTATTGATAACCGGTTTGCTAAAATTACATTTTTTATAATGTGACGAGTAATTTGAGAATTACTTAGAAAAATTAACAAAAATACGGTATGTAAGTTAATATAACCAAAATTGATTATTGTATCCTTATAGTTAGCAGACACCAAGAATCAATAATATCTTAATTTGCTCACATTTAATTTAGAATAATGAAGGAAACCTGAAAATTGTATTTTAAATAGTAATAGGAATAATTACATATAAATTAAATTGTAAAATATGTGAGACTAATGGATTACAAATATTTCATCGAAGGAGGCAAATTGAAGGGTCTTGTATTTATCGATAGGGGGTCGGAAATATTCACAAAGTTTGTTTTGTTTGATGTCTTGCATCGTTTTATTGCACGAAACGTAAGCGAGTCGACTTTGAATCTCGTTCATGTCAGGAACCTATCATTGACAAAGTTTAAAAAAAGTTTGGTTAAATATATTACTGTAATATGTAACGCATGAAACAGATTATTTAATTAAGTAATTAAACAAACATGTTAGGACCTAAAGATTAATATAATAATATCAAAAATATCATAGAATAATCACCAGAGGCCTCTAATATGTATTTTCCGTTTCCCATAGCTTATTATTCAGACTTCGGCTAATTAAGGTAAATATCAAAAACTTTGCCAAACTATGTTGACTAATTTTGCGACCTTGAGTATATCAAAATGAAAAAAATTAAACATTAAAATCATGCAACTTGAATTTTTATCTAGTAATTAGAAGTTATTTTAAGTATGCTAAGCTCTTAAATTAAAACTTAGGTAATAGCAAAATTTTGTTTGACCTAAATAGACTTAATGTATTGTTTTTTAAACTTGAAATTTAAATTTTACATTTTAGCTGTTGTAATATTCAAAATATTTTTGTATTTTAAAATTTTTAAAATTTTTTTTAATGCTTATAGCTAATTACAAACCTTTATTCGAGAAGGGTATAAATAATAATAAAAAATTTTAAGATAATTGGTAGGGTTCTCTAAAGTTAGCTCATTTTCCTTATTGCAGACCTGAATAATACATATAATAACATAAATTAAAAAAACTAGTAAAAAAATATAAAAAATGTAAATAGAGGTTTAAAGAGCTTAAGAATGCATATTGAGCTATTTTGAAAGACTAATATTTCAGTTTTTTTGTTTAAACTTAGCTCATTATAAGTTATATCCGTTCAGTTTTATTAAAACGATAAAAGTTTGTTGTTACATATTGCTCTAATTTGCAACGTTTTGAGCCAAATTAACTCGGCAAAAGAACAAAATTAACAAATATAACTTTATCATTAAAAAAAACTATTCAAATACCCAATAATCCCTAATTTCTCAAACAATATTTACACACCTCAGAAAAACCTTTTTATCCCGTAAAATCCGCTAATTAGCTCAACTTCGTTCTGGACATTGCATATTACTGGCAAACTTCAGAGCTCGCATCGACCCTTCTCTGAATAATATTTGCAATGACTGAAAATCCTCAGCTGATAATATTGAACACTGGCTCATATGCCCAAACCATGGGCCCCCTTATCCCCATAGATCTTTGGCTCAATCCAACCCTTGCAGCACTCAAGCTCAACTTTACATCCAACTTCTCACGTCCAAAGAACCGGGGCTAATAGCAACAATAACACACCTCAGAACCCACAAGGTATTTTAATCTCAAAACAAACGTTTATACTTTGACGGTCCCACCCCAAGGGAAGAAATAACGTTTCCAAAGGAGCCACCAGCCAGATAGATCATCTCCGTAGTTGGTAAAATCGTCCCGATTTTTGCTTCCCACATCAACCGCTATGATTATCTTGCATCCCATCTTTTTGGCTACGTCGGCTTTTTGTCATTTTATATTATGTAATACAAAATTAACATATTTTTTTCTCAATTTTATTGACTAGATTATGATTATAAATAAATCATTCAAATGTATGTTTCTAGTTGTATACTAAATTACTAACATCATATTTATATAAATTATTATTAAAGTTGTCTCGAATTAAATTAGAATTATTTTGAATTCTTTTTTATATTACCATAAACATATGCTTTTTTAATATTAGTATTTCAAAAAACTACTAAATGATCTTTAACCTGGCAAATTATTGCAATAGCCTCCATCAAGCAACAAATGTCCGTCTTGAGGGTCGCATAGAGGTGGTAAATAACCTGAAAGGGACATACTAGCTCTCACGTAACGCCAAAGGCATCCTATTACATGTAATAATCATAAAAAAATTGATTATTATAATTATAGTAATAATATTAATAATAATAATTATTGATAACAATTACAATCATTGACCTGTTATAAATATATAATAGCCTATATGAAATTTGTGATGAAATTAGTAAAATTCAACTACACAGGTCAACAATTTTGGAGAGTTTTGAGTTAACTACAGAGATCAAACCTGCCATCTTAGGGAATATTAAATCCATTTACCGTTTTTCCTAATCAAACTAATTAAGTCAGTTTTAAACATTAAAAATTGTAAAAAAAAAGGTCAAAAAACGAAAAAAGATTCAAAAACAAAAATAAATTGGAGTTTTATTTTTGCAAATGCACAATAATTAAACTGTTATTAAATTTTCAAAATTTATTTTTAACAAAAACCAATAATATATTGTGATATAAGTTTGAAAGTGAAATATTTTGTATTTATAAAAGCCGATGTAAGAGCTTGATGTATTATAAAAATTTTGTTTGTGATTAAAAATATAAGAGGAGCTTTTATATGCAAAAAAGTTTAAATTATTAATTTTAATGGGATATTTAGATCTGTCAATGGTCAAAAAAGTCCATTTTTAGTTAAATCTAAGGAGCCAATGTGTAAACTTAAATATATGTGAAATAGGCAATCATGGGGATGCATTCTTTTATGTTTTTATAAATTCACGTTTCTGACTTTGATATTTGTTGACCTGTGTTATTAAACAGGTCACAAAAATTAAATGTTTGAGAAATAAAAGTAAAAAAAATAGACCACACTGTGTCCTTATCTTAAATGTTTTTACTTTCATTTTAAAAATAATGAAGTGTGGCCATATAGTCTCAGACATTATAAAATAGCCAATGGCCAAGGTCCTCAAAATTCGTCTAACAATGTTTAAAAAAATTTCTCAAAAATCAACTGCTATTGTACATAAAACAAAGAAGAATATACCTCCGATAATATTTTTACACCCTTGTTTTATGTTAAAACAAAAAAAAATTTTTAATTTAGCGTATTATATATAAGTTTTATTGTTAATAATTCGTATATTATCATGCACATTATTTAAAATTATATACCAGATGTATGAACTTTCATATCGTAGGAAGATATATCGGTGGTAACGTTAAAGTAAGGAATCCACAAATCTTCTATCAATTTATTCTTAAACACTTGCGCTATGCTATCGTTGAAAGCGGACCCAGTAAACATGGCGGTGTAGGGGTACGTTAGGTCGGTTACTTTTTTCCAAATCGAAGTCATGTGCTATTGAAAATATTTGTAAAAACGAAACAAAAATTGTATTTACAAAATATGTAACACACTAAAATTTTTTATATTTAATATATAAGTTTGCATTGCTCGATTAATCTTTTATATTTATGTAGATAAACTCTACAAGTTAACAACTTTTTTAACCTAACTGCATAATGATACTCAATAATAAGTATGCTAAGTTAATGATGGCATATTAGACCCAATAATAATGTGTGTGAAAAAACCTCGTGATATGATTTTTTTATAATTTTTAATTATTCATATATGTTTAATAACTATGAGTATTAAATTTTATGTAAATTTTAAAAGATTATAATGAAACTTTCCTAACTAAGACCCTAATGGTAGATTGTCGGCCTTTAATTAACACAATTTCTGCAAACTAATTCGAGAAACTATGCGTAACTCTTTCATCTTGATGCCTCTGCTCGATCATTGAAAAATATTGTGCCCTTAATTAGCTTTCCACGTATCAGTCATTTAGACTTCAACCTAACAACAAAACAGTTGCTTAAACAAATTCATACCGAGTTCGTATGCAATACAATTAAATCTTATGAACCTCCTTCCATTCTTTTAAATGGTTGACCTCCCATATCACAATCCAAAAAAACTCTCCCCAGGTGAGAAAGCCTATTAGCTTAGCTAAGATCAGGCTTCTGTTATCTACTAGCAAACTTCCGTAGTCGCGTCTATTCAACAGACGACAAGTGCATCGACTGCAAAGAAGCGACTGACAATTTTCTACATTCGCTATCGTGCCCCTCACGTGAGACCTCGATAAATTCCCTAGATCTATGGACAAACCCCATCTTAGCCGTCTTTAAACTCGCTCAACCTCAGACCCATCCCTTTTCAAGCGCATGGGTTAAAACAACAACAACAGAAACTATGCGTGCAAAGCCTGGTAGCACAGCTTTTTATACTAAGTCAGATTCTTCTAGGGTTTTAATTAATTCCATTACACCACAAGTTGCGCGAAAATCTGGTAACATATTTAATCCCGCATACTGCAAAGACATATAAGAAGGGATTGTTAAATGAAAATATTTGACAATACATTCACAAGGTTTTAGCGTTGTTGGCGTATAGCAGTTGCAATTAATGACTTGACTGTTAGTCAGAGGAAGACTCTATCAACATTTGATAAAAAACTTATATCCTTATTTTAATTAGGAATAATATAATGGGTAGTTTTAGGATAAAAAAAAATTTATCAATAAGTCAAAATATTTTTTGTATCAAAATTATGCAATAGTCACCTGGTAAAAATATTTTCTAAATATTATTCTGTATATTCCAATATAGCGGATATAACTGGCGAAGCAAAGGGAAAAAGAGTGATATTTAGGCCTAATAAAAGCTTAAATCTTGCTCGAATTTAAATTTTGTTATTTTGACTTGCATAACAAAAAATTATTATATATAATATGCCCATTTTATTGATTAAGCCTTTGATGAAATAATCTTTGATAGAAACAATAGTGTTTTAAGCAAATTATTAAAATTTTTATAATCTATACATGTTTAAGTTTCCAGCTGTGCCCATTTACATCGAGAATATCAGCAAAAGCAAATTATTTATTAACTATTATAAAATATTAATTTAAAATTATAAAAATGCTTACGTTCGACCATTCGCGCGATCTACGGGTCATGTTAACAACGTCCCGGTCTTCGGCGTACAAGGCTGACATAAAAGCTCCGATTGAGGTTCCACCTATAAGGTCAATCGGAATTCCGGATTCTTTCATTGCCTTGATCATGCCAACATGTGCTATGCCTCTTTAACACAAAAAATAAATTGTAATTGTTATTAAATTATCTCATAATTAATTTACTATAATGATAGTAAAGAAGAGCAAAATGCTTTTTGCATTTTAAATTCATTTTCTACGGTCCCAAGAGGTCGACTAAATTGTCTAATCCTTAAACACAAATATGCTTATAAGGAAAAGGGTTATATAAATTCTCAAGAATGAGGTAATATTTTAATTAAATTTGGTGTGAATGCCTCTTACCCGACCAGTCAATGATAAAAAGCGGTTCCATATTCTATTTCTAGGTCGTGAAATCAAAATGCACTTTTTTTGAAAAATAATTGGTTGACCGTGCTCAGCCAAAATTGATATTAAAATAAAATATATTTTTAGAAAACTAATTTCCAGATTATTAATCGTTTTTTGAGATATAATGTAGACATGCATACAAAATTTTTTTAATTAATATTGATTTAAAAGTATTTTACATTCACATAATTATACCTTGCGCCACCCCCGCCCAGAACAAGGCCTACCGATGTGCCCGTCAGAAACCGGGCCAGCCTGTAGAAATCGTTTTCGCAAAATTCGGTGTTGCGTTTAGCTATAATCTGGGCTTTCTCATCTTCGCTCTTTGTTTCAAAACCTTCAAGACGGGAGGGATTGAACCACGAAGAATGGGCGATGAGGTCCATATAGAAATCGGACTATATATATTAAAGTAATATAAATTAAATTTAATTATTAATTTGGCATATTGCTAACAAATTACATTGAACCGCGTCCTATTTTGTATTTCTTCTGCTTCTGAAAACTATCCTGTTTGCTAAAAATCATCCTATACGTCGCTTCAAAGATGCAAATAGACTACTTTAATGGTAATTGTTTACGTATATCCAATTAGTTTATTGCAGCATTATTTTTATTAATATTTATACTTTACATTATTTTGCTGTAATTTTCTCATATAAGTTTTTGAAATTCAATTTTTGTAGAAAATTTAACATTTTGTGAAAATTATCTGTAATTTAAACTTTTATCATTAGCCTCATCAAATTACAAATCGGAGCTTTGTCGAGCAAATTAAACAAATTTCAGATATGTAAAAATTAAATAAAAAACATAATAGCACACAGCTTAATGCGAGAAAGGGAATGTTTTCAGATTTTTATAAACTGCATATTGAAATACAAAAGAATGATAAATATTTAACCGATAAGGTCGATCAAAAAAATGCAGCACTTGTGTTTTATATAGCTTTAATTGCTAATTGTTGTGCATGCACTACCAATGTATGTAAAGTTTAGGTTTAAATAACAATCCATACATATATTTTTTAAGGATGGTTAAATTTAATAGAGCCTAGATTTCTCGAAAAATATATATTTATTTAAAACATTATTACAAAATAAAAATACCAAAATATTTTACTTTTAAATACATAATTATAGAAAATAAAATTTAAATTTTACTATCATGTAAATACTCTTTATTAAATATAAAATAAAATATTAATTAAACGATCATCAAAAAATACATAATATTAATTTAAAAAATGTATGCATAAATTTATCGTTAGGTACCTTCCAGGTAATACCACAATATGGTAAAATTGCCGCGTTTTCGGAACTTTTCTTGTAACGAGCTCCGACGTTATGTATACTTTTAATACGGCTTTCGTCAGAAAAAACAAACTTCTTATCATCGTTGGTGGAAAGCGGTGGCAAATTTGGAAAATGGAAGTAATTGTCCTTATTGATTGCATTATCGCGAGATTTTGATGGTGACAAAGGTGCTGGAACGGTCGTAGGTGTTCCACTATTAATATAATGCAGATGGTGGAGATATGAGGTATGCGAAGGCTTGAGAGTCGAAGTGGAAACGCGCTCAGGGTGTTGCTGTTGATAACTAAGAAAAATATTTTTTAAGTGTTGAAATATTTTAGAGTTTATTAATTAATATTGTTATTGTATTCAAAATTAATGTAAATTAAAGATGATCTATTCACTTATGAAGGCGTTAAATCTTACCAAAAAAAATATCATCAAATTAACCTATTATATATTTTGAAGCAAATAGCTCAAATATAAAATTCTTAGGCCGTCTCCAAAAATTCAGACAAGCTTAATCGGGCCAGGCCTATGAAAGAGGTTTAGAACTAGGCCCGTGAATATCGCTTAGACACGACCCGTTGATTTTATTAACAATAATTAGGCTTTTTGCTGTACTGTTGGGTGAGAATCATTTTAGAAAAGTAAAAAAACCCCTTTTTTAATTTTGGTTTTTGAGTTCGCTAATATCGGTAAATTTCAAAAAAATTTAAATTCCAATAATTTGATTTAATATAAGAATGATATTCGTATAAAAAAAATCAGAAAAGCTTGAGCGGAAGTATTGGCATAAAAAAGTTTTAACACACAACATTTTTAAAATACTTCCAAAAATAAAAAAATTAAAAGCCAGATTAGATTAAATTATTAAAGAAAATTAAGAGTTTACATGATCATTGGTAATAATTTCAATTGTATCTTTTAAATATTAAAAAAATTACACCTAATAATAATATTTAAATAAGTGAAAAAGTTTTAAATAAAGAAAATTCTATATTTAGTGGAACTAGTTTTACCATCACCGAAGACATGAACAAAAAGAAAAAGGATAGGTGAAAACAAAATATCAAATGAGTGAAGTTAAACAGAATTTAATGGACACAGCTCCATATTTAACCTAAAACTGTAAACATTATATGAGGCGCTATATTTTAATTTTGATTTCGAATGATTGTTTATTTTAGTGCTTATTTCGCTTCATCGAACTTGAAAGGATAGAAAGGGGGATAAGGCAAGTGCAAAGTGTAAAATGGTTTGCAATGTGCTATTAAAATCGAACTTTAACCGCCTGGAGTTTCATTTTGTACTGCCTTCAATGTATAGATCTATAATTTTGAATATGTGAGTCTTTAAGGGAGGGTGAATTATCCATTAATTGATTTTATTTTCAAATTGGTGGAAGATTGTTAAAAACAAAACTTTATTTCTGATGATTATGAAGAAGATAATATTAGTATATAAATACAATCACATACAAAATTTGAACAAATGGGTCAATAATCAAACTATTAATCGTGGGGAAATAACGCAATTCAATCGAAAATTTGCAAAAATTCTAAAAAAGAACCCAGCCCAAATAATGTAAGAGACAACGGTTATAGGTCGATGAATTGGAGCAAATTTAGCATTTCACACGACACGTTTCATTTAAATTTTTCCTTCTCACCTATTAATTCTTTTTATTCAAGTCACCAATAATTGCAGAGGCAATTCCATCGAAATAAAAAACGGCGATCAACGAAAAATGTTATCAAAATATTCGATAAATTTTATCCTAGCGACATTCTTAAAAATTTGTCAATCTTCAAAGAATTATTACATTAAACATATAAAATAAATATTTTGTTATTCTTTTGTTTAATGTACATATAAATTATTAATTATTTTACTCAAATATGAAATAAAAATTTATTGATTTAGAAATTTTCAAATTTGAATGCAAGTAAAGATTGAACTTATTAAAAAAAAATAAAAACTAGTTAGTAAATATGTACAAAACATGCCCAATAATATTGACATTAAACAAAAAATTTGAATGTTGTATGTAAAAGACAAAAAATTTAATTTCTGACAAAAGCACATTTTTTTATAATTTATTCGTCAAATTACATAAAAAAATTATTTAGTAAAATAAAAATTATTATAATGTTGTACTTTTACAGACTTGGTATAAAAAAATTATTATTTTGTATATTCAAGGTTAAAAAGGTTTTTTTTTCTAAAATTTAAAACACCTTTGACCCTTTTCCAACCATTCTTCCTCCTTTTTTTGCGAAAAAACAAAAAAATGTTTTTAAAAATGTTTAAATTACGTATTAGATATATGAGTGCTAATATCCAAAGAAGAATAGATAGGCCCTAATTCATTGGGTGACCTACTGTACATAGTAAATCGGTCAGATCGTTTTTTGGGGCTTAGGGTTGCATTGCCGTTCGGAGTGAGCAAGGGAACTCTGGTTGCGTTTGAGTATTTGGCGTAAGGGCCGGAGTTATAAGTTACGGGTGTCGCTAAAAGAAAAAACTAGATTTTAAATGACTGTCAACATTCATGAAAAGAATATTCATAATAAATACAACAAAAGAAGATATACAATAAATGGGGAGCTATTAGGCCCATATTTTGATTTTTAAAAATTTTGTAGAGGAGAGAAAAATTAAGTAAGAAGGGAAACAGTTGAGCAGAAAAAACATATTAAGGTCGTGTTTAATATGAGTATTTTCAAATAATTTTTAAAATGCTAAAATTTTAAAATATCAAACATTTTTTAAATTTTTAATATGAGAAATGGTTTCTTATATAAATAAATTTTTTAGCAATGTGTTTTTTCACTAATTCAAATAAATTTTGAAGTAACAAAAGTAATGTGTCTTAAAATTATCTATTCCTATTTAGCTAAAAAAAATTTTTTAAATGTTTAACCAAAAAATGAGTCTCGGCCAATGAGATGTACAAAATTGTGGTAAAACATAATAGATCTTATCTAATCGAAATACAATATTCTACTTACTTAAAAAGTTGAGTATTTTTCGCATAAACATACGTTTAGGGCATACAATATGGTGATGGGAGCTGATCCAAGCTCTATTATTAAGCCAGTCCGCGGTTCCTTTGGGCGGGGTACCCCTGTCTTTGTGCAAAATTATGAGTTCCCGTTGCGCGCGAACCATAAAGTTTTCAAGTTGAGATTCGAGCTAGAAAAGAATTTTGCATCAAATAAAAAATATTGTAATAATTTATAAGCGAATTAAAAACTGATTGAATATACAGGCGAGACCAAAATTCGCTAACAAATTATAATTTTTTGCGTATATTTAAATTGTCTATTGCATACAAACACCTATTCAAATGTTTTTATAAAATTAGAATGAAAAGCGTTTGATATAATGTATTTTTACCAAAGTTATAAGGGTTGTTAAACAAAAAAAACCCAATTTATATTACATATTTAAATAGAAAATTTAAACAAGTTGTAAAAATTATCAAATATCAATTTACATATCCACACATCTCGGGACGAACTAATGTAAACGGTAAAACTAAATCTAAGAATATTAATTATTTACAGGTCCAGGAAGAGGGCCTGACTCGGCCAAGACTACGATGAGAACGCAATCAGCTTGTCGCACACACCTTCGGGTCCAGTTAGTGAGTTGGTGATCGCACTGGTACAATACCATCCCGTGTAGATCCTCTTGCTGGCCGAGCCAATTCGATAGGCGGTATTCGTTAAAACTAAAAAACAATCATAAGAAAAAAACAAATAAAGCTTGTGGTAAAAAAGAGCTTCCTAAATACCTTTTTACAATTACGGCTTACCCAATAGGACTTCTACCATTTAAAGGTGGCCCCTAAGAAATATCCCTGAGGCAATTGGACTGCTTTGGGACGTAGATGGTCATTTATTTAATAACTAAAAAAGTAGCTAAATGTAGAACGAAACAAAGTTTGAACGTTAAAAAAAAGTATGTAAATAGCAAATGCTTTATAATTTGCAAATTCATCATACTTATAAAATAAAAAGAAAGACAATTGAAAAGATTGTTCAAACTCAAAACTAAAAAAACTAATTTATACAAAAAATGCAAAAACTTGCAGGTTTAGGTGGAAATTAACAAATTATCAACTTTCAAACAGAATAATAGTAAATTTTAAAAAATTTAAGGAGTTAAAATATATTCTTTGCATTAACAAAGCATAAAAATTATTTTTGACCAAAAACTTAAGAAGTTTAATTTCAATGGGTAACTGTGCTAGGTATTTCGAAAATGAATAAATGACAATTTTTTAAAATTGATATAAGAAATTTGTAAAATAACATTTAAAAATAAATAATCAATTTTTACCTATCTAAAGCGCCGTCACCCAGCTCACGTTTTACCGTTACGCTGTCCAGTTTTAAGGTTGGCACTGAACAACATAATATATATTATTAAATATGTTTTAAATTAGTTAATTAGAAGCATAACCAATAAAAACATTTAAATAAATGAATAGTAATATACTTTGTTGCAATTAAAAACAAATTAAAATAAAATTAAGATAATAAAAATGTATGCCGACTTTTCGGTCTTCTATCAAATAACAAAAAGACAATATCATAACCAATCATTCTAACAAAATATAAAAATCATAAATATTGCGAAAGGGAGTTAAATAGTCCTGTCTACATGAAATTATATTCAAAACCTCAAAAAAAATGTTTCTATAGTCACAACAACGATGTATTTTTCTAAATGTAATTTTTGTTACCTGCTTAAAAATTAAGTTATAATGACGGGTAAATTACCCATTTTTTACCTATGATATTGAGCGCAAACTGAAGTTCGCAAGTAAAGTTTGAGATAGGCACGTCTGATCCAGCGGGTACTATGGCGACGGTAGAAAGATTAGAAGAAATGGGCCGGGATTCAAGACCGGGCAATTCTGAAGCAAGATAAAATACCATGAGCCAATCGCAGTTGTGGAAAAGTTTATATAGTTAGTAATTTAGAAACATGGAGGTATCAAAACAATAATTACATGTATATTTCTTAAATTGATTAAGGCAGTAAGCTATTTAAAAGCACCTCTTCATCAAACCAAAAAATGTAAGAGTTTAAAAATTGTAAATATGACATACAGTATAACACAGGTCAACAATTTTTTGAGAGTTATGAGTTAACTACAGAAATCAAACCTGCCATCTTAGGAAACATTAAATCCTTTGTTTTTCCTAATCATACTTAGTTAGTCAGGTATAAACATTGATAGACAAAAATAGAAAAAAACAAAAAAGATTCAAAAACAAAAACTAATTGAAATTTTATTTTTGCATATTCACAAAAGGTAAACTGTTAAATTTAAACTTCAAATAATAGATTAAAAACCGATAATATTTCGTGTCGTATTTAGACGCAAAATATTTTTTTATATTTAAATGCCGATGTAAGAACTTGATATATTAATAAAAATTTATTTTCCATTATTTGTGATTAAAAAAATATGTTTCAAGGAATTTTTATATGCAATGTAGATTTTTAAATTTTTTATATTAGGGTATATGATCTTCAATTTGGTCAAAAAAGGCCATTTTTCCTTATAGACGGATCTAAGGAGCCAAAGACGGAAGTAACTAAGAAAAACGAAAAGTATATATGAGATTAGGCCATCATGGGGTCGCATTCTTTTAGGTTCTCATAACAATCTCGTTTCTGACATTGATATTTGTTGACCTGTCTAATATATGAACAGTTGTGGTTAAGGTTTTTTTTAACAAGTTAACATTAATAAAAACTCTCTCAACGTTTTGATTTTTTTTGTCTCCCAAAAAAATTAGTTAAGTAATTTCATATAGAATTTAATGATATATATTTGACTATAATTTTGTAATGATCAACTATATAAAAATTTACCAAAACCCATTCCAATACGCGTTTGCATGGTGTCAAAAAGACGTTGCCCAAGTAGGTGAATCAACCGGGTTACCACCTAAATATTGAATTATTAAAATATTATGGGCCTAACTACAAACTAAAAAAAATTTGTTTATGGACAAGAATCCATGGAATAAAAATTAAAAAAATTTAATTTTCAATTACCTTTGGGTGATTTTTTTTGATCAGATCAAGCAAACCGACTGGAATTTTGGCTAACTCCGTATCCCTAAAAAATAATAAATATATTAATATTATAACGCAAAAAACAGATTATTTATATTCAAAATTAATTTAGTGCTATAAGTACATATAATTATAAATAATAAAATTAGATAAAATTTCTAATATAGCTAAATGAAATCAAGATTATGTCTTCAGAACCACCCTTATTATTATTATTATTACTAATTAATTTTTTGACTAAGCAGGAAGCATATATAATAATTACCGTATGGCGATAACGGTTGAAAATCTAGGTTTCTGGGTTAATACTTCAACCTAATTAAATAAAGTTATTGTGTGATTAACAACATTTAGTGTGGTGTGAGCAATTTGCTCAAAGTGCCATTATTGAAATTAAAGCATTTACATATTTTTGTTTGGCATAATATTACACAAATAAAAGCGAAACAGGTGTTAAATAGTTTCTCTAACTACCCTTTTATGTCAAAGCCCAAAGGCAGGTAAAAAATATAATGCAGGCGTATCAAATTTTTTAGGTAAAAAGAAAGTTTTAAAATATATTTTGAAAAATTTTACCAATCCGACTAGCTCGCCGCGTCCATACTCTCCAATAATTTCGCGCTTAACATCCAAATGAATATTCGCGTTTGCAGCATTAGCGGCTGCGTTATGAAGTAAATTCTCATCGTCCCAAAGAAAGGGAGAGGCATGAGTCTCGAAAGGAAGGGCATCGCTCCCTAGTATCGATTGTGAGGAAATGGTAGACAAGTGCTCCAAACTACTTAAAAAATTTGCGTTATTCATATAATTTTTCGGGTTATCATTCAGATTTTTCTGGAACTTGTTGTGCGATGATTTTGTACAAAGCATTTCGGAGGAGTCTTCTTCGGGGTCAAAGATATGGGCCGTTGATAATGAAGACTTTTGGGGTTTGTGAACAATAGCTCGGACACGACCATTTAGAACAATGTAAACGCTATCGGCTTTTTGGTCTTGCCTGGGACGCATAATAGTAAATTAATTGTAATGTAAAAATGGTTTACACAATTGTGTAATAATAAAAAAAAGAAAAAGGCACTCTATTAAAATAAAAAAAACATGTAATAATTGTTTTTGGTCTATGAAAATTACGATAATCCATATTTATTAGTTATAAATATAACAAACATTTCGTCTTGAAAATCCACAAAAAAAACTTCTTAAATTATATTCTAAAATCACATTCGATATTTCGAATATAGCGGTACTTTGTTTCGAAGCTTGTTATTTAATATCATACAGGCAAGTTTAACTAAAATTAATGTAATGATGACGTACGGATAGGGAAATAGTTCCTTTTTAAAAACGGTTTAATATTTCCAAAAAGGACTCATTATTTTGCCAAACTGTTAAAAATTTTGCAAAATTAATTCAATAAATTATCATTAATTGAGTTTTATAAAGTTTTTAATATATTTTTGTTAATCAAATACGTATTTGACAATTACTAAAAATAAATTTTTCTATTATTCTCTTATTTGATGTGGTCTCTTTGATCAAAAATAAAAATTTAATATACATATAAAAACATACATTTTGAGCATTTTTAAAAAATATATAGAATTTTTAAAATCACGTTTTTATATATATTTTTTTAAATAAGGTAATTTAACAAAAAGTTAACATATTTGAATTTAGGACATCATAACACACGTCAACAAATATCAATGTGAGAAACGAGATTTTTATAGAAACATCAAAGAATGCATCCCCATAATAGCCCAATCTCATGTATATTTTTGTGGGGTAAACGATTGATATTCCTTAATATCGTAGTTTTTTCTGTAGTTAACTCATAACTCTCAAAAAATTGTTAACCTGTGTATAAAATAACACCTATTTACAATAAGTTTGCCGTAAGCTACAAATTACTAATTATGTTTTAAATATAATTATTCTAAACTAAAATTAGGAAATATTTTATAATAGCACCTGTAAAGTGCTCGTCCAGCTTCAAGTTGTATCCAATCCAAACTGTAATCAATCTGTCTAAGGAACCGGGATATTTTAGTGACGACCGTTTGAGCGAGATTCAGGACGGCCCAGGGTTGTTCGTTGAGTATTCTAAATTGTAAAACAAAAAAAATGATTTATTTTATTGTTTTAATAATTATTAATCATTAAGCAAAATAGTGGGAATAAATCAAATAAATTTAATTTGCCAGGTATAATTTTCAACACCAAAATTGTGACATTTAATTATATAAAAAATTGGTAAAATCGTATTGTTTGAAAAAATTATTAACCTTAATCTAAGATAATATGAATTAAATTAAAGCAATGAACTTAATAAATTTTTCTTTTCGCAAAAATAATTAAAAAATTTCATAAAATTAAAAAAATGGTAAAAATCCCATTTTTGTTATAAATATAGGGCTGTATTAATAATATTCTATATATCGAGCTTATAATAATTAAGAGCTAAGATTAAAGACCAGAAAGGCTAAGTTAAGGATTTTCGAATCCGTTTATCGTTTATTCAAATTAAACTTTGACCAACGTTTTTTGAAAAAAAAAGTTATAAACAAAAGAATATTAGTGAGTTTTTATAGAATTATTTATGTACATAAAGTTAAACATTAACATTTCACCTTAAAATTAAACAATTACATTTAACCTTCAATAGTATATCTATTTAAAAAAGGATAAAACAGCAGGCATATATTCTTTATTACCTGATTGTTAATGTAAGAGTTTGACATACTTAAAAAAATATTTCCCGAAATTAAATTTATCAGAATTTGAGATGTTACAAAAGTTACAGATTATCTATCTACTTATAAAAATAATTTTTTTTTTAAATTTAGGCATTATTGATGTAGCAAAATCGGTTGACTTAGCCAATTTTGATTACAATTTTCAATTTTATCTAACAAATTAACATATTTCTGAAAAAATTGTGGAAAATAGAAAAAAATACATGAGATAAAAACATTATGTATAAATTTTTTTGATGAAAACTAATTTTCGGTGATTACTTAAAGTTATTTGTCGAGTCGACCTGTGTTTTATAAACTAAACAAAATCTAAAAAAAAAATTTACTGTCATTTTTAAAAAAGGTCTCGCCCCTATAAATAAAATTAAAGCGAACTCGTATATTTGAGCCTTTTCAATCGTTGCAATCCAAGATTTAACCCGAGCCGTTATGGTAAAGATGGAAGCTTCACCTGTTATTACTGAGAGGGCGTCAACAAACTCCCCAGATTTAACGGCAAACACACATATTTGTTCATCACCTATAAGTAGATTATAATACATTTAAAATTTTTGCACATTAAAACATATGTTTAAAGAAAACTCATTGCCCCGTCCCCTCTTAAATTATATTCCAAATACGGCACTCTTTTCTTAACAAGACTTATTAAGTATATTAAATCACCAATGCCCATGCCATGACAATCAAATTGATGGCCACCGGATCGATTATCGAAAATATCTTCAGCCTCGGAAGATGTGCCCCCTGATGTGGTGGTAGCAATTGACCGAACGTAATTTTTTCTGTTTTTGTTGGATAAATGCGAGAACATTTGGTTATCATGCTCATCGCTGTTTTGCGAGGAATTTGCGGAGTTTCGTGATGAAGCATTACCATCCAAAGGGTCGCTATGGACACTGTTTGAAGAATTGTCGGCTGAATTGCTATCACTACTGCCGCTGTTAGTTTCCACACCCCTGTTCATTGGACTTGTCAAATTTTTTGGAACATCTAAAAACATTAATCAAAAATAAAATACAATGTTAAATCTGAATGATTATAAAAAGGAAATGAATATTATGAAGTGCGATATAAAACAGTTCATTTTTTATAAATTATACGCCAAATTAGGAGATCAACCCAATTGATTCAAAGACTTTAGATCCGTTAATTATCAATCAAAGTTTGTATAGTTATAAACATTCTACATTTTTTGAAAAATTGTTGAAAAACAAATAAGATTTAAAACAAAAATTCAAACATATGCAAACTAAATCCTATTAAACTTATTATACATTTTTATTTCAAACCAATAAATAAGGCCATAACTAAATTTAGGATGCAAAATATTTTGGATAACTCAAATTTGCTTTTGGGAGAAAAAGAGCATTGGAATTGCTATGCAACGACGTTCACAAGCTCATATCATTATGATTGCTCCTCTCCCGTTGATGAAAGAGCTTGTTATACTTAAAAATTTATTTTCTCCGATAGAATATAGAAAATGTAATTATATTTTAATAAATATAAATTTTTATAGGTTTTATTAATTAAGGATTCTTCAAGGTAGAAAATACAGTCAATTTAATTTATTTGGACCCTTTTTATAATGGTCCAGCTAAACCAAAGCCCATTGGCGTATTAAATATTTTTAAGCTAGGCCTAAAAAATAACAAAGAAAAAACTGAATTGATAGTTTTCGGAGGCTCAGAAGGTGAACAACTGGTAATTAACGATGACTGGTCTCTCAAATCAAAGCCAAGAGCAACCTACCTAGGTGCTTACCTACAATCCGATGCAAACGTCGAGCAAGAAGTTAGGAACAAACTCAAAGTTGGGTGGCTAAAATGGAGATCGTTGACAGGTGTCCTGTTCGACAAAAATATACCAATAAAAGTTAAGGGCAAGGCTTACTCAAGATAGTACAACCGGCAATAACATACGGCTTAGAAACAACAGCGTTAAAGAAACGCGATGAAAGAATATTACAAACGATGGGAATGCGCATGCTACGGATGCTTCTCGGGGTGACTCGCAAAGACAAGATCCGCAACGATCATATACTTGGAAGTTTACACATAACACCCATACAAAATAAAGTCGAAATCAACAGACTCCGATGGTTTGGACATGTTATGAGGCAAAAAGACGGGTACCTAAGCAATCTGGTAAATGCAATTGAAGTGCAAGGCAAGAATAAAAGGGGCAGACCTAAACTCACCTGGTCTCAAAGAGTAGACGCAAGCATGAGATGTCACAACCTAAATAGAAATGAGTGTAGAGATAGAAACAAATGGAGACTTAAATTGAAAGAGCTCACTGCCTCAATGGCAAAAAGGTAACATTGAAAAAAAAGATATATTTTTGATCTTCATACACCTCTAACGACAAAAAAATAGCTAATATTTGAATTATATTAAAAACAAAAGCATTCTTGGTTTCGATTAGATCACTAGCATTTTTTAATATAGCCTTCAATTGATATCTAACAAACAAGGTAAGATTAAAAAGGGAAAAAACAGAAATATGGTTATAATTTCGTTAGGAAATTTATTGGCAAGGGAAACGGTTAAATAACACATAAAATTATTTCATAAGTAAAAATCAACATACCTGTAACTTTGGTTTTATTATTTTTATGCTCGTAAGCATCATGTCGCTTTTCCAGTTTTTTATTATTCATTTTTTGTTTCGATGTACGCCGAAGTTGCAAAGATCCCCTTCTTTTTCTGTCGAATGAATGTCTGGCAAACATGTGATCCGCCCGTGGACTTTTGAACGATTCACCACTATTAAAAGTCGAAGTGGGATCTCTTTGCCAGGCACAAAGAAGGCCGGTAACCACATATATTAATGCTACATTCTGTAAAAAACGGATTAAAAGTTATGCTATAATCTTGTTTATATCTAACAAAAGGAATATCAATGAATATTTATAAAAAACAAAATTATAATTTATGGAAAAGTAAGAAAAATTCAAGTCAAATCATGAATAAACTACACTACTACAAGGCTAATTTTTCCCCCCAGACTTTTTTTTCTCTCCTGTAAAACATATTCAGACTCAAATTCCCATGTGACTATCATATGAAAACAACATAAAATTTAAAAACTTAATATTATATAAAATTATTGATTTAATTTAAATAAACTACTGGCGGCGCAAATTACATTATGTATGAGCGTGTCCAATATATGAGAGGCTAAATATGATAAAAGATCGAAAAAATTGGGACACAGTAAAGAGAATTAACTAAATGACAACGTGTGCCCAAATATAGACCTCAATAAGTAATTACAAAACAAAATTAAAAATTAAATTAAAATAAAAACAAGAAAAATTTATATACATAGAGCTATAAAAATAAATGTAAGTTAAATTTTGATTTATTTAAATTAAAATAATCTATAATCTATTTTTTTTGTCAAAATATAGTTGCATCGCCAGAAATCCGGCAGAAATGAAAATAAAAAATAAATTTATTTTTTCCTGTGTTTAAATAATATTTAATTTTTTATATACTCTAATAATTTTACCAATGATATATCAAATTTTTTTATTAATAAAGCCGACGTCAACATTTGCGTTACGAAAATTTCTGATTCCAAACTTTTAAACAAAATTTCAGGATTGTATATAAGAAATTAATCAAAAGAAAAGTCTAATTATTTTAACATTATTATATCACATACATTTTTTTTTATTTTGAAGCCCTATTTTTGGCTTCTATCTATGTAATATTTATTCATTTATAGCACATAAAAAACCAAAATCGGGAAGATAGAACTCGATATGACGATTAGTCATTTATTTGTTATGTTTATCATAAAAAACAGTATAATAAAGCGTTATAATAAATAAAAAATTTAACCGAACTATCCTGCTCAGCCAAAATAGTCCCAGGTGGAACAAGCCTAACATTTATTTTGGATCTAAGGACTTCCACGGGCTACAAAATTAGGATAAAATATATTACCAATGAAAATATGAAAATTATAAGAGCATCTATAAAAAATAGGCTTTGCTAAACAATTTTAAATTAGGAAATAGCATAAATTAATTACTTAAACCTATATAAAATAATTCGAAAATAAAATTTTATGTATATTTTACCATCTCCAAGGCCAAATATTTTTTTATATCTTTAGCTGCAGTGTTAAGCACATCATTTTGTAAATCGTTCATGTCGGGAGTGGATTTCGATCTTAACCGATTCCTTATTTTCTGCGCGTTTGACTATAAAGAAACAAAATAAAGTATAAGACAGATCAACCAACATTATTGTCAGAAAAAAAAGTTTATGAAAACCCGAAAGCATGCATCCCCGTAAAAACCTTATCTTTACATTTTCCATTTTCCATAATTTCATCCATTAAAGGCTCTCAGATCCGCCGACTTTGACCAAATTGATAGATTTTACGGCTTTGAGAATACTCTAAAAGAAAAAACTAAGAATTTTTCTATAAAAATCCGCTGTAACTTATAATTATCATTTCAAATAATGAAAAAAAAAATTATAAAAAGCTCTTATATCAGATGTTAGAAGAAACAAAATATTCTACGCCCAAATTTAGATACGATGACATAATATAATACGAGTTTTAATAAAAATAATAAATTTGATTTTAACAATTTAGCTAATGTGTAACACAAAGAAAAATTTTAATTTTTAACCTTTTTTGTATTTTAATAATTTTTAAATTACAATGTTAGCTGACTTGTTAAGTTTGATAGATTTGAAATTCCTCAAGATGGCAGGTTTGATCTTTGTATTAAGCTCATAATTTTCAAAAATTTGCCCTGTATATAAAAAGATTTGAAAATAATGTGCAAGATAATTGCATTAAAAAACTAAACACCTTATATTAAATGGGCTTAGTAAGCCCCAGCTGACAAAAGAACAATTATTTTATATACTATTTATTTTTTCAAAATTAAAAAAAAAAACAGAAAACCTAGGATATATAAGATAGATTACAAAAATCTTTACAAAATATAAAATAAAAGTTTAATTAGAATTTACAAGCAAAAAATTCACATATTTAAAATTAAATTTCTTTGGGGTAAAAAACGCAATATATAAATAAAAAACTGTAACATAATCTCCAAAATGAAGTGAAAAATATAGGTTATGAATTAAACCTCTTGGTCAGACCAACTCTGAGGTAACGGGGAAAATTTGTTGATTTCCTCGTGTTTTTCATCATCTGTTAATTCGATCGTATCATCTTTTTCGACATTTTTGAGCGCCTTAGTTAGGGCATGTTGCGTGAGGGGTAAGGCATCGGATAAATGCCTTTTATGCCCTTGTTTTTTTATGACTCCAGGAATATTTTTATATGGGTTAGGTGTATTTACAAATTCGTGGAACTCTGATTTTTCTTGAATTTGGGGAAGGGCTGAAGGTTTTGGTGGTAATAAATCTCCGGCTATGGATGGTGGTATATTGCCGGCACTACTAATCCGCTCCATACCTTTTTACAAATATATAAAAAAAATCAAGCAATTCAAAATATACATAAATATTATATAAAAAAATAGATATCGCCAAAAAAAAATTTGTGTGCCAGCAATTCAACTTAGGATAATTAAAAATAATAAAAAAAGTTTTTTAAAAATATCAAATTACAGGTGAATAAGAACATGCCTTAATATTTAAGGCAAATTATACCAGGTGAAAATAATAATATGATTAAACAGTAAATAGCACAGTTTAGAAAAAATTTTAAATTTATAAGAGAATTTAGGAAATAAAAACCATTATTTCACAATTAATTTACCGCTTTTTTAGTCTTTTTTAAACCGGGTTTAAAAAGAAATTATGTGTATTAAAAAAATAGCTATATTGTTAAGTTCTAAAATGTTGTTCCATTTATAGATTAAAATCTTGCAAATGTACATTGGAGCTTTTTGAATTTAATATCCTATTATTGTAAATGATAATGTCAAATATGAGGATATAAAAAAATAAATTTATCTATATGTGTCAAATTTAGATTGCCATATTTTTTCATTTTCTTCTACCTTCCCTTTTATTGGGCCAGGCCTTTAAACAAAACATATGGAAAAAACACATAAGAACGTCGCTTTATAAATTTGTAGTGCAAAATTATAATCAACCTTTCCTTTTGCGACGTTCTTTTAAGGTGGCATTATTTGCATAATCCCAAGGCGTAGTAGGGGTACCGATGGAGAAAGAGACACGCTTATTAGTGTTGGTATTCAAGTGGTTATTGACATTCGTAGTACGTGAAAAAGCCATATCGAAATCGGAAAGTTTTCTGTAATTTTTACCGTGACTTTGACCTAATTTTGTGGAATATGAGGAGGCTGTTGAAGAAGCAACTTTACCTTTTGTTGTATATAAATTGTAAATGGCAAAATTTCGAAGTAATAACGCTATAATTTTATAAATTATATTCAGTGTAATTATTTCAATGATATTTGCAATTATATTTGATTTTTATCTATATCATAAAAATGAATTTAAACGAAGAGCAGTTTTTCTGCCATAAAGCTCAAAATGTTCGTTAACAAAAGAAAAATCGCAATAAATGTTTTATATTTTAAAAAATAAACCTATCCTAACTTAAACACGTCTCTTAAAAGACTAATGAGGCTCGTCAGTCTTAAAAATCCAAAAAAAATTACTTTTTCTATAATGTTTTGGATTAAAGTTATTGACAGGTAATCGTTTCCAATCATTTGAAACAGAATCATTTATATTGTTATTGCTGGTATCATCGGTGCCCTGTTTTTTTGAGGGTTGTAATATTAACAATTCTTTTTTGGGTAACTGAGGGGTTGACATGGGATCCTCTTCACTTGTTGTGGCCGTAGCAGTAGAGGTGCCGGTGGCATTTGTACTAGTTATCGCTGATTGAGACTGAATATCTTGTACATTGGGTTGCAAAGTTAAGGCTGGGCTTACGTTGCCCGATGTGTCCAAACGAGCACTTTCAATAACATCTGATTTAATTGAAGGACGGAGAGGTTTATCATGTTTCATATTAAAAAGATGCTTGTAACTGGAATGTGTGACTAAAAGAGGATTTGTACCTATCGTAAGGCTATCGCCTCGTTTTAAACTTAAATTTTCAAACGCGCCTTTTTTGGTCAAGATGTCTTGAGCAGAAGTGGTATCATTAACTACAATTTTGCAAATTAAATATTTTTAGAGTATTTGTATATGTGTTTTAAATTTTGTAATAATTAAATAAAAACCCGTTAAATTCTTGGCCATTTCCATAATATTCGGGCTAGATCGGGATTCTTGCATGTGTAGATGTTTATCATTGTTCTCTGCATAAATTTATAATAATGATTATACAGGAACCATGGATAAAATATAAGATTAATTAGAAATATATTTTTAGCCACCTTTAGAATTGTCCAAGGTGTGTTCGTTTCGCTGAATATTGTAATTTTGTTTAATCCGATTAAAGGCGTAAACGGAAGATTTTCTTCTTCGATCTGGTATAGTTGAGTTTAATACGTCTGCTAAAGCAGACGATTGAGGTAAAGTTGAACTTGAGGCGTCTGCTAAAGCAGACGATTGATTTGAAGCGATGGTTTTTTTAATTTTGTTATTTGAGTTTGAGGTATTGTGAAACAAAGAAGTAATTTTGCTTGATGTACTATTAAGAAAAGGTTTTATCTTGTTAGCTTTTAGTTTTACAAGACGATCAGCTAAAAATAATTTGTTATTTCGACCAAATGTAAGAGAATCAAGTATATTTCCACCATCAACGTTGGAATCGGTTTGAAAGTTAACGGGAATACCTAGTGCAGGTAAGGAGCTTCTTTCGTGGTAATTTTTAGGCATCGAAAACTATAAATTAAACGTTAATAGCATTTTTAGATATGATAAATCCATTTCAACTTAAGATTGCTTGATGCGCTTGGCTTCATTAAATTCTCTAAAACTTTCAAAAAATAACTCAACAGCTAATTTGAAAAGAAAATCAGTGTTGAAATGAGTAATATAAATTACAGGTATTAACAATTCAGAAGTTAAGCCGAGGTGACTATTGAGTGCCAGAAAGGTAACGCGTTGTAGTCTCACCATTATAATCTATTTATATTACACAATAACATATTTGCTACATGTCACAACAAATGAATCAAGGTCATTCTAAATAAAACAAAATTACTTGCACTAGACGCACTAAACTTTGTGGATATTTTTGAAATATTGTTTGAAGTGCCTTAACAGGCAATCTAAAGATTTTAAATTTTATAAAATATAATGATACAGAAAATGGTACAAATGTATGTGGCGGTTATGATAATTATTGTTAATTATAAAAAGATTCTTGAAAATTTACAAATAACACCCTAAAGTGTAAAAAAGACAAAACGAATTGAGGCATATAAATGAACAATTCAAAAAAAATACGATTAAATAAAAAAACAATATTTGTTAAAGAGAAACTCACTTTAAAACGATGGAATGTGTGTGGGCTTTGGCATAAACGTTTTCAAACAAACAATTGTTATCCTAAAGTTTAAAACCAAACAATTATATTAAAAATTTGTTTGTATGTAAGGGTAAGTTCATAGAGAAATATTTTCTAATAATTTTAATAATTTTTATTTTTTTTACAGCAAAAGTCCTTTATGTGCTTTTATAGATAAAATTTAGGTTTGTAAAAATAGGTTTGAAAAAAAAAACAGGTATATTTGTTTCCCGCATTTAAATTTTTTCATTTTTAGTAAATTTTAAATTCTTAACGTTAAGGCTTTCATTTCCCCCATGTAGGGCAAAATGAAATAAGAAAGTAAATTTGCGTAAGCTAGGCTTTTATTTATTTAAATTTGATCAGGTGTTAGTTTTCAACCTGGATACACCAGTATAGGTGTACAAATAACAATTACAAATGAAATAATCAAAAAACTCATTAACCATCAATCATTTTTGTGATCACATGAAATAATCAAAATTTTTCATTCAATGTACATATTCTAATCTATAAATTTGCGTAAAATTATAGGTTACTGATAAGTTGTCCAAAACACTAAGGAGGCTGTAAATAGTGTCCCCGGCACATGCTTTCTTGGTAATCATGTGAGATCCATCCTATTAAATATATGTGATCTATTAATTATATAAATTGTTTAGCAGCAAGCATAAGTAAAAGTTGGCTTAGAGCCAAAAATTGATTAAATTATGTGAAAAATTGGTGAGAAGGATACCAATCACATATATATTGATTGCAAATTATTGTACAAAAAATAATATATGTTAAAGTGAAGGCACCTTAAAATGTATATGGTAAATCTAGTATAGCTATTTTAAATCTCTGTTTTAGCAATAGTAATCAAGATAAAATTTGTGTTCAAAAGGCTTAGACAGTAATTGATAAATTATAATTTCAAGGAAGAAACTTTTTTGAAACATTTTATTAATGTCACCCTCTGCAAATAAAAAATTTCAAATTTTTAGTAAAATTTACAAAATTAAATATGCCCTAAACTAAAATAGCCTTATGGACACTAAATTATTTGTGATTTGGTTTGGGTGCAATTTTATGTAAATTAGGGCATGAGCAAAGTGAGTTTTTATTTTTGTGAAATTATAAAAATTCTGAAAATTTTAAAATTTATTAAATTTAAAAAAATTTTTATTTTAGAAAAAGCATTTTATGTGCATAAACAATATGGTAACTTTTTAAAAATATGCATTTTATTTTAAAATAAAATTTCTCAAAATTTTTAAATTTTCACAAAATAAAAAACACTTTGCACATGCCCTTAAATAAAAATTTTTAATAATCTATAAGGTATCATATAAAACTTCCTTCTTTTTTTAAATGGTTGCAATTAATGAAATTCATATGCAAGTAGCTTCATCATTAAAGGATTTGGTATTTTTATCATAATTTAAAAAAACTATAGAATCAACCTTTTCCATCACATAAACATAAATTTGGCCAGTTTGAACAACGTACATGCTATCATCCTTATCCCCAAGAGAAAATAAATGGTCCCTGTGGTTCAAAGTTATAGATTCAAAATGTTTGCAAAGCTCCAAAAATACCGGCTTTTCAAAATGGCCAAAAACTCTAAATATAAGAAAATATTTTAAAAAAACAAACCTGTATTTTATATATTAAATAAGAAAATTATTTTTACTGAATGCTTTTTAGCATAAAAATGACTTCTTCAGGTAAAAAATTTTCACCACGCAAAGATGAGTTTAAAAGATCTTCATCTAGTACAGCTGAAGGAGGTGGTTTTTTAGATATCAAAATTGGCTTGCCTTCATCATCTCTTTTAAGGCTTAATAAACTAATTAAAGTTAAAATAGTTAAATACCATACTTTTTTGCTAATCTAAACATGATGTATCTCTTTAATAATTTATTTTGACCAAATTGATCATCTTTCATGTTTTTTAGCTAAAAACATCAATTAATAATAATTACCTTTCGCAAAATACGTTTTCCGTAAAAGAGCATCTTGTCTCGCTTGCGAAATCGTAATTTTGGTGGTTCTATTTTAATTTTTTTGGAAACTAAAAAAATATTCATTAAAAAAATAACCTTTAATTTTATATTTGCGAAAAACGTATATAATGGTAAAAATAAAAATAAATCCGGTAATAAATCCAGCAATAATATAGCGGTCAAATTCTAAAATATATCTCTTTCCCATTTTGAAAAATTTTTAAAAATATAAGAATTTCAAAATATCCATATGAATATCAAATTTGCACTCGTTCACTTAGGTTATTTTCTAAAAATTTATATTAGTCATTTTGATTGGAGGAACTCTGCTCTAAAAAGCAGGCGCCGGAATTATATCTTTAAAAAACAGCAATTATACCTTTAACCAAATCAATTCGCTTATATATTTTATATATAAGATGATGGTATATGACTATAAAATAATTTTAGAGGGTGATAGTTCTTTAACCAAGAAAAAGCACAGATATTTTACATCACAGATTTTGTACAAAATGACGTTATTTTTATGGAGTTCCTAGTACCGTCATTTTTTAGTAAATATAAACACCACATTTTGTAAAGTGTTTAAATTATGACAAATAATTTAAATATTTTTTTAATATATATAATTAACCACCTTAGTAATTAAAATTTTTGTTTGGAAGTCTCTCATAAAATGACGTCATTTGTACAATATCTGTGCTGTACAATATCTGGTTTTTTTGGTTCAAGAACAATAACCCTCTAAAATTATTTTTAGTATACCATCATCATATATATGAAATATGTTAAATAATTGATTTGGTTAAAGATATAGTTGCTGTATTATAAAGATTTATTGTTTGGGCCATTTTGCTTTTTAGAGCATAGACCTTCCAATAAAAATTTTTTGGTTAAGGGCACATGAAAGTAATTTATTTTCGTAAAATTTTAAAAATTCTGAAAATTTATTTTTTTTCAAAAATTTTTTATTTTATGTGCTATATTAAATTTGCCAACTCTTTAAAATTTGCGTTATATTACAAAATTTTTTTTTTTCAAAATTATAAAAACTTGCGAAAATAAAAACATATTTTGCACGTGCCCTAAAATATATTTTAGAATTTATAAATTATTTTAGTTCGTATGATGTAGAAACAGCATACTGCCTTAATAAATATTTTAACAAAGTGCAACTTTTTTAAGCATTTTTTTTTCAAATTTTTTATAAGGTGTATTTGTATTGCATTATAATAAATGAATATTTTTTATACAAATAGTTATAATAAATTTAATATAAAATATTTTATTAAACCTATAAATTAATTCTTTTAGATACATTTAGTTTATTGGCAAAATTTATTTAATAACATATAGAAATTGGAAAATATTAGTATTTTTTATTTTATGTCAAAAAAACTTGCAATGTGCATTAATAAAAACTTGTATTAATACAATATGTGAGCATCTATTTATTTAAAGAAATTATAAATTCATAGTCTCAATAATTTTGAAGCCTATAATAATTAAGGTCCGTACAAACTCTACCGTAGCATTTGATTTTAAACCCTAGCATAATATATTACCCTTAGCACGGTTGGGTCCATTCTGACCAGGGGCGTATGCTGAAATTTTTCTAAAGACAAGCAAGAAATTTTAAAAGGGGGCAAAATTTTTATGAAGGTAAAAAACTACAAATTTAATTTAAACATCGAAATTTTATTTGCACAAATTATTTCATGAGGCAAATTATCTCAAAAACAGCAATTTTAATGATTCCTATTCCCTTTTTGTGGTATATAAATTTTACTGCTGGTTGCATGATAAAAATTTAAAAAAATTAAAGGGGACAATTGCCTCATATTGCCCCCCCCCCATCCCCTCAATACGCCATACTGAACCAAGCACTTTTTATTTTAAAAATAATATGCATTAATTGCCAAATTTTCTTAAATAGAATAAAACTAACTTCATTCAAGTTTGGTCTAAGTCTAAAACAAAATTTGCTCAGAAATTAAAAATTCAATAGTCCATATTGACACCACATTTTCAATTTCATTGTCATGCTGGCCTCAATGTATTTAAATTGAATAAATTGCAACCTATTTTGTAGCTATTCTTTCATAATGGGTATAATAATGATTGAAATTATCTTCTTTTCTCTTATAAAGTATCTAATTTTTAAAGTAAGTGATAAAAATAATTTTTTGTTTTATAATATTATTTTTCATGAGTCTTTCATATAATGATCTACCTAAAAACACAATAAAAATGTTAATAAAATTAATTTAGTGACATGAAGTATTTAATTTAGTTTAGAAGAATATAAAATTTCTATCTTTCAGATTTTTTTTTACTTTGTGAAAATTTGCAAAATTCGATAAATAACTTATATTTGTTTACAATAAAAAAGTCCGAAAGATCATAGCTTTATAACTTTTAAAATTATAAAAAATTTAAACTGGGGTCGGTATGAACTCCGCTGTAGACGCGTTATAAATTTCTCACCTTATCATCCGCGGGTTACATAAAAAATAACTAAAAAATATTGTGTTTTATTTTTGCCCAAAAAAAACCTAATAAAAATACTGGTTCAATTGAAATGTGTGAAAATTAAATTGTAAAATCTTATATTTATATAAGTTGGGAAAATCGGGTTGTTCTAATTATGTATGAATCAAAGAATAAACCGGTAATTATCTTCGAGCTCGACGCTGGCTCACTGATGTCGAGCGGTGCCAAAATCGAACCTAAATTTAGATATCAATAATTAATTAAACCGGAAAATTGATTATTCATAATGCATATATTTTTTATTGTCTTGACAAAGAAGTTCAAATAGACTAAAATTGGTAAATGTATACAAACATATTGGCTTTCAATATACGATATTTTGGTTAACCTCATCAATAATTTAAAAAAAGCTTTAGCTGGCTACAAAGTTGGGCTGGAGGCCTATGCGAGCTAGATTATCACGCAAACATCGGTAAGAACTTAAAGATATTAGGAAAAATGATATTTTTAATACCAATACCTTCCACAACCCGGCTCAGTGGCAATTTGCCTTGGACGCAGGAGGTTGCAAGTTTGAATCCGAACACAGTAGCTTTTTCCTTCGGAAAATAGCATACATGTGCAACCACTTAAAAGCTTCTTAGTGGTTAGGCAAACATTAAATATACGTTTACAGCAGCGTGACTTATTTTTTTCTGATATGTATGCTTATGAATCTTATATTTAGTAGTTAAATTTGAATCCTGATTTAATATTATATTTATACAGATTTAATAAGGTATATGGCCTGATTTGCTTTTGAGACATAAATCAACATAATTTGGTATTTATGAGATTTTTTTAACTTAAAATATTTTTTGTTAAAAAAATTAGGCGATATAATTCAACCAAAATGCCATACCACCCTTTCGAAAGAATTTGTCATAATAAAATTTTATAACTAATAAAAGGCAAAAATGCAACGTGATTGTTATTTGACAATAATTAAACAAACGAATGCTAAGTGAATAATTTGTAGCGTGAAAGAAACAGACCCGAATTTCGATCCGCTATTAGCACTGAGAGATCCATATGGACCCCAGCACATTTTTAATTTTAAAGATCATCAAAATAGGTCAAAATTTGTGACTTTTTTCTTTAACACATATCAAAACTAATAATTAAGTTTTAATAAATGTGAATAAATAAGTTTGATTAAAAATTAAAACTTTTGGGCCCGTTGGACCCCACACTCTTATTTTCACTGTACATGATATTGCATCAATAAATTAAAAAATGCAACATTATTTTATTATTATAGATAGTTTTAAATTTTGAACCAGGCACGATTCTAGACCCCTTTTGGGGAGGGGGGGCAGTGCCCCCCCCCCCCCCCAAAAAAAAGTTTTTGATTGCCCCCCCCCCCCCCAAAAAAATAATTGAATTTGCCCCCCCCCAAAAATACATAGTAATTTTATTTTTGCCCCCCCCCCCCCCCCCAAATATTGAATTTGCCCCCCCCCCCAAAATACATAGTAATTTTATTTCTTCCACAAAATATAATTAAATTTGCTCCGTCAAAAATATTTAAAAAATATTATCCCTAAAATATTTACTTTTTTTAAAAGTGTTTTTATTCATAATACTTCTCATCCGCAAGAAAGATCAAACTAACAGAAATATATAGAAAAATTTGATTTTACAGAAAGCTTTATATTTGTGAAACCAATTCATAAATCTGATACCTAAGAAATTTTCTCAGTTAACAACAATCTTTTGTTAGGATATAATCTAGAACCAAAGAACCTGATCGCACAATGCTACGATGGGGCGAACGTAATGCCCGGTAAAAAAATGGTGTTCAAGTATTTCTAAGCAAAATAGCTGGACACCATGTCCCGTATATTCACTGCTTTAACCACCGATTTCATCTTGTTGTAAAAGATTGTCCTATTTTAAGTGAAGGGAAAGATTTTTTTGATTTTTCTTCCCTTTATAAATTTTTTCAACATGATGCAATCAAGGTAGTTAGTGAATGCGGGACCATACCCCGGCTGTTGCCCATTGGTGGTGTGGTCACTACCTGCCCATTGTTTTTTTTTTTAAAAATTACACAGAAATATTTAATACTCAAAAATTAAAAATAAAAAAACTTTTATATCTTCAGGTCACAGGGCCGAATCGGGGTTTTTTGACCATATTTAAAATCATCTATTTATTTTTTTGTATTTAATTGAGAAATTATTTTATTTATTAAAAATAATTATGGATTTTCAATGCAGAACGATTTATATTTGTAAAACTTCTGATTTAATACACAATTGTTCGTTAGAAATCAAACAATTAAAAAATAAAAACACATTTGAAGATTTATTCAAAAATTGTCTTGATATTAATATTTTTTTAAATAACAATAATTTATCTATGGATAAAAGAAAAACTAAACCTAAAAATTTTTCTGATTTTTATTTATTTTCTACTCATAAGTTTGAAATATTTTAAATATTAATGATGAAAAAAGTTATTATTTTAATATTATTGATTTATTTATATTTTGATAATAAAATTTTTACCGATAATAGTTGTTTAAAATCTTTAGATTCCCTTTATAAATTTGATTAACCTTTATTTTAGATATAAATAAAATAGAGCCTCTTTTAAAAATAAGTAATATTGATAAAAATTCATTATCTAAAGAAATTGACGTAGCCAAAAATTTTTTAATAAGAAACTTAATAATTACAAAGAATGTGTTACTATTGGTTTTGTTAAATTTTTATATGATTAAAAAGATGCGTTTTTTAATCTATTTAACATTTTTCCTATAAGTTTGTTAATTGGCTCTTCAACATCGAGTTGTGAGGCCACATTTTCTCCTTTAAGAAGGATAATAACGGCTGACAAGTAGTTACCTGCTTAAAGGTGATTTGGTTCTTTTAGAACACGAAAAATCATTAACTAGGGGCGTTGAATTTGATGAATATTATAATTTTATTAAAATCCTCTAAGATAAAAAAGTTTTGTCAATACAATACACTGCTCATAATCAGCTAATTATTGCTTACTAATGGTTGCAAACTTTTTTTATACGCATTTAACGTTATGTTTTATTTAATTTTTTACCTTAATATTAATAACTAGTTATATATAACCAGTGTTTTTTCATATATATTCTTCCAAATTAGCATACTTATACATTTTGTTTTCATGATAATCAATCTTATTTCACTTTTCATTTTTTAAAATCCAAAGTTTTATATAATTCATTTTTATCATTCATATATATCATATTTTTAATTTTCATGCGCAATGATACCAAATGATAAAATTATACTTACAATTAATTCAAATCTCATATCTTTTTAAGCAATTGATTTTAGTGAAAACAATTAATTTTAATTCACATATTCCATTTATAAACTGATTTTTTTTAATTTAAGAATATAATAAATTACTATTAATGTGTTAAAAAATTTTGAACATGGATTCTATTGTTTTACATGTATATTTTTTGCTGTGACCGAAGGTCACGGCCAATTTTGCCGCCGAAGGCGGCAAAAAATTTTTTCTGCCCCCCACGATTTTTTTTTGCCCCCCTAAAATGGAAAAGCTAGAATCGGGCCTGTTTTGAACATATAAATGTTGGTACATATTAATTATAATTATTTTTTTTTCTAGAAAATATCTAGTTTTTACGGTTAAAGATAGCCAAGAATATTTTTTATTTCAAAATATTTTTTTCATAGATCCTTCTAAAAACGTTCTACAAGACGTAAAAACAATATATGATTAATTATTTGATTGACAAGATTAATTACAGAAAGATAAAAATTCTCTTTTTTTTTTAATTGTGATAAAAATTTACGATTTACATTTATAATAATTTAAATTAGTTTGCAATTAAAGAGCACTTATATTTATTCAAGAAAAATATTAAGACCATGACTATAATTTGATTATATAAGTTTAGATTTGAGGTCCGTATGAACTACGGTAATATTCGCGTTCAATTACTCACACATTCGCAAATTAAACTTCTATAACTTCAAAAGAAATTAACCTATAGTAAGTTATAAACTAATCAGATTAGCGTATATTGTAATTTTAATACAAAGTAAAAAAAAATTCATTTACTAATGTTACAGTAAATAAAATTAAAGTTCAATAAAAATGATTAGATCGTGTCTTTAGTATTAGGATATTTAAAAAATAATAATTCATATCATTAATTACACAAAATAAATATGTAAAATTATTGCAAAACAAATCCTATGAGGTTAAATTTTTAAGGTTTAAAGTACGTAAACTGAGGCATTATAATGGTTTTCAAAAATGAAATTGACCATGTGGTGTCTGTAAGGTCCAAATAATCAAATTTAAAAATGAGTTTTGTGTTAAACTCACCCTATTTTAAATTCCAGTAATGTTCACGATATATAATAAAGAAAAAAGTCACAAAAATTTGACCAAAATTATATTAAATATCAAAATTTATGATGTCAGTTCATAAGCATCCCATGCTAATCTTGGGTTATTAAAAAAAATTTACATACTAGTCTATATACTCAATATAATAAGGGGAAAAATTCAAATAATGTTTTTATTTAAACTTTTCAGTATAATTAATTATACACATAGTCTTATAAAATTTTCACTGAACTTTACCTTTCATACTATAAATGGCTTATCTTAAAAACCTAAGTATATAAAAATAGATTGAATTTATTAGTATATAAATATTATAATAAAGTCATAATATGTAGTTTATTTATTGCATAGTTTGTATTAGAATGGTAAATCAAAATTATTTAATTATAGTGCTACTAAATATTTAATATATCTTATTTATAAAAATAATTAAATCCATAAAATTAGACTATAACAGTGCAAAAAAATTGTGCATGAATAATAATAATAATAATAAATAATAATTATAGTAATTTTTTAAATATCTAACAATCAAAAATTATGTTACCTTTTTCTTCCAAATTAAAATTAAAAATATATTTGGGCATTGTATGACAGGAATTTTTAAACTCCAAAAAAAATTTTTTAATAAAAGTTGCCTATATAAAAATATATATACGCTATTTATGGTTTAAAAAAAAATAAAATAAATAAACTATAATCGTTTGCAATTTTGGCGAGTTTAGCCGCGAACAAATCGATTCCCTAGTATGCTCCCTATAAAGCTTCCAATCATGCCAGTTGGCATACCACCACGTTGAAGCGTCTGGGCGCCAGGAATTTGGCGCGTTACGTCGTACCCAATCTTGCTACCTGCGGCAGAGCCAACGGCTCCTAAAATTAAATCGGCCAGCTGATTGCCTGACCCCCTCCCACCAGGGACGTCGTTCCGGCCCGTGAACATGTTTGTGAGGCCGCCAAAACCTCCACCGTGTTCCATGTTGTTACGGTTGGCTATGAGCTTGTTTATGGCGTAGGCGCCAATCTAAAATTAGCGAAAAAAAATAAAAAGAACTTAAAAAAAAAATATTGCTAAGATTTCTAAATCGGAGAATTTTGGTGGAAAAACGAAGGCTTGGGCAGATAATTTTTTTATGAATTATGCGCTAATACGAAAACGTTAAAAGCAAAATTACCTCAACTTTATTTTCATGTCAAAATAAATTAATAAGCCTATCTTTTAAATTAATATTATCCTAAATAAATATAAAATTTGTTGGCGAAATGTAATTTAAAAAAAAAACATTTTTTATATCTCTTTTGATAAAAACCTGGTCGCAATTCGTTTTGGGGCCTAAACTATTATTTAAAAGTTTTTTGGTCAATTTTTTCTTTTTAATTTTAAGGATTCAAACCAAAACAAAAAAAAAAAAAAGAAAAAAAAAAGAAAAAAAAATATTTATAGATTTATAAACAAATAAACAATGCTGCTTAAATAAATTCACTTACATTAGATTGAATAACCATTAAAAATTTTCAAAAAATTTTAAAAAAACAGCGACATATTTACCAGCTAAACAATACCAATAAACGTAATATAACAGAATTTTATGTCCTATTAAATTCTAGTATAGTTTAAAAAAACCCCAAAATGCAATGTTGCTAAAAAATGAAATAAAATATACGGCAGTAGCAGCAGCCCCCATCATCCCATCTCCGCCTTGGAAATTAAATTTAGATTTACGCCCTGGGAATCTTTGTTGAACTGGAACTTGGTTGTAATCTCCACCGGGACTTGTTATGTAACCGGCATTGTAACCTGCGGGTGTTCCATAACTAAATAGATATCCAAACAGAATTTATAGTGTGCGCGAGTCGAAAAGTTTAGAAATGGTAAATAAATTAAAGTACGGATTGCATTGAGTGGATGTTTTATTAAAGTTATATTACGCAAAAATATATGTTTAAATTAAATTACGCAAAAATTTAAGTTTTAGAAATAGAAATAAACACAAGAACCCAGCAAAATGTATATCACAAATATTATGACGGTGAGGTTTGTAAGAAGTATAAATCTCCAGTTTTTTTCGCTTTTTTTTGATAAAATTTGGCCTAAACGGAGTATGTTAATGGAAAATTAGCCTAAAAATTCTAAAAAATTGCAATTTTCATTTCTATGAACAACCATTGACATAAAATACTAAGTTTTTAACAATCATAATTAGGTCGTTAAAAATACGCGACGCGCCTATAAATCATTTTAATTTAAAGGGCAAAAGATTAATTATTTAAAAAAAACTATATTTGTATTTTTCATCTAATTTGTGATTTCTAATGATTCCTGTTTAAATAAGGCTTACAAAATTTGACCAAAATTGACAGGAATAAAATTTAAAAATTTGAATTTGATCAAGTCGTCCTGATTTTAAAGATTAATTTATATGTCTGACAAATTTATTGTATAAATTAGATAAGTAAAAAAATTTTTTAAAAAAATTTCATTATAGTTAATACCCATATTGAGGTGGTTGTTGTGGTGGAGGGTTAGGCTGGTAATTGGGCGCGAGGGAGTTTCCGGCACCACCTGCCAAAGGGTCCCTCCAGGGTTCAACATTTTGACCGCCGGCGGGTGAAGCTCGACCAGCCCCACTACTACCATAATAATCATCTGTAGATTAAGGCAATGGATATTAGACATTTTAAACAAATTAAAATTCTAGATTTAAAATAAAATTTTCGCAAATCAATAAAAACCGGAGTCATAGCAATGTAATATTATAAATGTCATAACAGAGTAAACGTTAGTAATTTTCGCTAGTTAATTTTAAATTCAAACTAACTGCAACGTTATACATTTTAAACTGAAATACGAAAAAGATTTGAAGAATAAAATAAAGAAAAAATACCAGAAATGAAAAAAAGTTTAGAAACCTTTACAAATATAGTTATTTTTTGTGTTACCATGATAATCATAGCCACCCGTTGTGGCAGAATATCCAGCATGAGAAACACCAGCACCTGTAGTGTTAATAGATGCCTCACCTAATGTATTAACATTATTAATGTGGGAATTGCTATATGGTGAGCTCGTAAAAGCATCTGGCTGACTTATATCTCGTGGAATATTAAAGCCAATCACAGGTGGTTGAGCAGGCCTTGGAGGTGGACCTCCGCGTGATTGAGACTGCTGTGAGTTTACCTTAATCACTTTAGTAGGAATGATAAATTCATCAACGGGTGCGTTATTGTGATTGGTTGAAAGCGGTTGAGCGTTTCGATTGGCTGTAGGTGCCATGATTAAAATAACCGCACCAAAAAGAGGTGAGTATAAAATTAGGGCGTAAGAGAAGCAACAAGCAAGCAATAGTGAAGTTAAAGTAGGCGATTATAGTTAAGCTTAAAATGTGTAGTAACTAATAGTAATCATAAATGCTTCCCCCCTCCCCCTCCCTCAACACCTTTGTAAATATGAGTCATAAGGGGTATGACAAAAAAATCCCATTTTCAGAAAAGGGGAACAAGTGTCAATATTTCTTTTGGCCAAATCGAAACAAATTATAAAAAATATTGTAAGTTGGGGTGTGAAAATGTATGTTTTAAGATTAATTTTCGGGTTAAAAACCATACCGTAATCAGCTTTGACATCTTGGGCCCGAGTAGGTACGATGTGACCGTCGAGACTGCTCCCTCCTTGCGTCTTGAACGGTGGATTGGACGTCGCGAAATTATTGGTCTAAGTTAGTAACAAGTATTGGCATACATTCATTTTTAAGGTAAAGGATGGCTTATATGGCCCGCATGTTTTAATGTTTTTTAAATACAAATATTTTATAAGAAACAGTTTAAATTATACCTTACAGCCAATTTTTTTACATACCTAATGGTAATAAATCTACAACTGGTTTTTTAATATACAAAAAATAGAGCATGCGTATTTAATCAAAAAATATGACTTCGTGACAAAACATTTATAGAAAAAGTCGGTTGAAATGAATATTTAATTAACTAAAATATATGAGCAACAATCTGTTTAAATAATAAAAAATTCGTTTTAAGGCCAAAGTGTATTAAGCTTAGCTACGACGATTAATTTTTCTAATTTTCTGCAGGTAAGAAAATTATTTGTAAGAAAAGACGTTTAAATTACCTTACAATTTCAGCATATTTATAAACTAATTTGATGATATATCAAATTAAGGTTTGTGAATGAAATTTCTATAAAAATTTAGTAAAAATTTGCGGTAAGAGAAGTAAATTAAGAAGAAGTTAAAAAAACCGTAATTGTAAGGTAGTTAGTTGCTTATTTCTCCTAAACCTTCAAATCCGATAGTCCGTAAAAATGACAAAAACACGTTTTTGCGATGTTGGAATTAAAAAAATAACTTTTCATTTTTGATTTAAAATAATGAAATATTAAGATTCTAATAACTTAAAGCTCCAGAATTCACGCTTGTTTTATATCTGTAATGCATCTAAAAATATTTGATGCAATAATTTATTAAATAAAAAAAAATTATTAAAAATAATTGTTACTCAAATCTCTGTCTTGTGTTATTTATACATTATTAATAAAATGCTTATAGCGGGCCTAGAAAGTTTGGAAAAATACCGGGAACTCTGTAAATAACAAAAGTTTTGTTCTGATTAGATAGTTAATATGTTTGAATATTTTGTATGTAATAATACATCGTCGTTATCGGCGGTTTCGTAGAAAAAGTTGACACCAATGAGCTGAACATCTCCATCTACAGTCACATTTTTGAGCTCTTGAGCTGGGACAGAGTGCCGAGCCCGTGCGATCAATTCTCCATTTAAAGCGACCTAATAGCGATGTTTTAAATCATATATGATTGGAGTGTCACTAACATAATGGTATTATATATTTTAGGTATGCGGGATAGAATTTGGTAAAATGAAAATTAATTTTAAAATATTGTCGTGAGCGCATACACGCCGTAGGCACGCGCCTGGGCGGTTTAAGTAAAAATAGGTTAAAATAATTTCAGTATTCTCATTTTCTAGAAAGAAAGGAGGAAAAATAAGAATTTAATTGTTTGAGTGTGAGTGATCATGAAATAAACCACATTACCAGGTTATATTAGATACTAGTAAACGATCTCCCCATAATAAAGTATATTATCACTAAAAAATATTTGCAATTTACATTAGAGCACGACGTGCAAAGTGAGTTTTTATTTTCGTGGAATTTTTAAAACTTTGAAAAAAAATTTTGTAATAAAATGCAAATTTTTAAAAAGTTGACAAATTTAGTATATGTACATAAAATGCTTTTTCTAAAATAAAATGTTAATATTTTTCAAAAAATTTTGGAAAAAATAAATTTTTGAAATTTTCAGAATATTTAAAATTTTACAAAAAAACTCACTTTGCACGTGACCTTAAAAAAATTATCCCAAAAATACGATAAGTACTAACAAAAGAAGAAAAAAATCGGACAAATCAGAGTTTTTTGCCAAAAACTCGAAAACGGGTTAACCTTCTTTGCGTAACATCTTAATGTTCATATGTTTGTTGACTAAAAAATGCCAGGTAACGGGAAAAAAAAAATTTTTTTTTCAAAATTGTTTTTTGCCATAGTGACCACCTGGTAACTGCTTCAAAATGTTAAATTTTTGTAAAATTACCATTTGTTTCACAATTATAGAAGATAAGGACCCCGAGTGCATTTTTCAATAATGTAAAAAACATTTTTGTGTAGCCCGCGAGTAAAATATGCACCCAAAATTAAAAACAAATTTTGTCTATAAATGATTCTCAAACGAATAGGACCCCGATGTGTAGGCTGATAAATGTTATACGCGTATCAAAAGAACATTTTTGACGGATATGTGGACACTATAAATAACCATGATGCACACCCATTGATAAAGGATATTCATATTAAACCACGGTGATTTTTCCCGTTGTCGCTCTATTAAACAGCCCTTATTCTTAGGGACTTAGCCGCAAAGCAATTCTGATGCTCCTTCACACAGAAAAATTCCAACTTAATGTCAAAATTGATATTAGCTGTGTTTAGAAAGTATACCAATCGAATTATTAACACAGCCATCGTTTACGGCAATGTTGATAATGAATGTGTGAGCGACCTAATACGAAAGGTACATTTGACGGAACGAAGCCTACCACAAAAAGCTGCATTTTCTGTATTTTCAGTAACATTTAGGATCAAAACATATATGGCAGTCTTACGCCTGGTGAATGGCGCTTCATGATTTTGGCTCAACCGTATTCTTTATTACTAAAAAAATAGGCGAATTCCATTACAAGATAAATCAGTCTTTGTGTGTAGCTATTTAAACCCCTTTTCTAAAAAATGAGTCCACCATTGCTTAAACTGATTAATAAAGTCGAGGTTGAATCACATTGACACATAATGTCAACACCAAGTAGCTATTGAAACGTATGTTGTAACAAATTGTTCAAAGAATGGGGACGCGTGTATGGAATGCGAGCGCAGCACCGGCAGGAGGTGAAGCTTAGTTGCCAAATTTTGTATCGAGATGTTGCAAAACAGGCCGAGGTGATATGTATAATGGACACAATATTTGTATAGATGGTTCATCGATGAAAAATGCCCGTGGGCACTAAGCATAAAAAATGACTGGGCGCTGATACGCAGTAATATTCTGAGCGCCCAACGTACCGTGATTTTTTAACAATGGCTATTGCAACCTGACCGGTCACATGCTAAGTAAATATTTAGGATATTCAAAGTCCGCACGTAAATATCAAGACAATCTAGTTGGGTGAATAATTAACTTAAACTATCGGCACGTTATCGAAAGAAGTAATGGTATGTAATCATTTTGCGGCCGTATTTTTACGCATGGAAATTGAGTAAATCGAAATGCAGTGGTGGGACGGGGCTGGCATTGTACCGAAAAATAATATTCTACGAATGTTTTTGTTCTTCATAAATTCGAGAGTGGTATTCCGCTGCGTAAAAATTTTAGTAGACTCAGGCTAAACGCGAGTCAAGCTTTGATTTGAACTTGTTAAAATTATTCGCCGATAGTCCACGTGGTGGAAATATAAACAACGAGCCGCCAAAACTTAGAGGCTAGCTCCTCGAGGTTTCTTACGATCACATATCTATCTAGTTTAGTAACTGTGATTTGGTCAAGTTGAACATGATGCAGGATTGTTGGCAAACATTTTTATTAGCGTCAACTATGAATTGCCAACTTTGCGAAGAGGGACTAGTTGATGTATTCTATTATTTAAGAAGCAAACGTGTAAATATCGGTGATAAATTGGATGTCCCTATTAGCCTAGTGTGTTTACCCCATTATTCAAGGATTGTAACGCGCGTCAACCTACGAGGCTTTTAGTGAAGCCCGCGGAGTGAAACATTAAAGTAATAGCTAAAGCTTAAGCGACCTTTAAGAAAATGCATATATTACAAAAAGGAGTCATCTTTAAATTTGTAAAAAAACGCAAAGGTCGGTTGTATGTGCATAGGGACTAAAAATTGGGTGACGGGAATTGGTGTCACAAGAAAACGCAATTTACTACTTTCACGATACTCAAAATTGTGTGCGTGTAGTTTTGTGCTTAAACTATAATACATAGTCGCGTACGTTGATGAGAGACTATCAATCAAAGGTACAGTGAGAGCGACGTATAGTATCTTTGACTAGAGCAAGACCGCAATTCATTTACAAGAAATAATGACCAAGTAAGCAGCTAAGGCGAACTCTGTTTTAAGAGGTTCAAAGCAACATGAAATGGGGCTTCTTACATCAATCAACATTGCTTGTAACAATGTTAGGAAAGAACAGCGCAGAAATACAGCGCCAATAATTGAACAGCAAGAGAAACGCGATTAAAAGGTATGTTTAAGCAAAACCATTTACACTGGAATAGGCTACCTCGTGGGTTGCCTGAGCTATAGCTATTAACTTTGATATTTTAGGAAAGGATAAAATCAGGCCTCATATAATATTAATGCGTTGCATCATTTATAAGGATAAAGCCCTACAATCCTTCTTATAAACTTAAATTAATTTTGGCATTCAATCTACAACCGACTCGTACTGAGCATCCCACGTGTGGCAATAACCATGCCCTCCATGTACAATCGAACAAGCCTCCATGATACTTAATAAAATAGGAATTTTCAGCACGAGAAGACACGTGTTCCTATCCATATATATACGCCCATAACTATCATAGTCTTTACAGTTCCTTATTTTGATAGCCACTAGGCCAACCGGCCTTCAAAATCTAGATTAAATCTCGATTCTAAAGACATACCTCTCGAGTCTCCAAACATTTGGCAAAATATTTCAATTAAGAATAATATCCACCATAGGGTTAAGAGCCCATTCTACTATGACCTACAAAATCTCTCAACTTACTTACAATGTTTTAACATAGAACCTTTATTTTACAATAGCTTTTTAATGTCTTGGCCCGTAGAAATTTTAAAAATATAAATAATTTAAAAAATCCAGTCACAAATTGATGTATTAATTTCAAGTTGTTAATTACAACCACCACTTGATGTAATTGCCAAAATAATAAACGAACGTTTTGGACTCCATAAAAATCGATAGGATCTTGCAAAAAAGACGTATTTAACTATAATAAATTAATACAGGTCGCTAGTAAAAATAGTTCAAAGCAGAACACATACTTGAGATCATATGAAATCTCTAGATCAACAAAATTATTTTGTGGGGCAATTTACAATATATTAATATTGTTTTGCCCACTAAATATATTCGTATAACAATATGTTGATTTAAATAAACATGGAACCTTACAAATGCATAATGCTAAAAAAATAAATGCAGTTTGTTTTAGAAAATTACAAAATGTTAAAACTTTATGTATCGAATAAATTGTTGAATGTTTTATTGGATTACCACTTTGTGTATATAAATTTCTACAAGGTTCTAATCAAAAAAAAATTCAACTCAATAAACATATATTATGCAAAAAAACCATTTTCAATGTTAATTGCTTCTAATTTGTAAGTTATTTTTATTGTTTTAAAAAAAGTTTTATCAAAATTTATAAAAAAAATCAAATTTTTTTTATAAGATTAAAACCTATATGCATCTATTTTCAAAGACGTGTTTATATGCAAATAAAAACATCTTAGCCCATAAAAATGTGTCTTTTGAATGATATTAAAAAATAATAAATAAGCTCAATTATAGGTCATGATACACAAATAATAATTATGATAGATGTTTTGGTTTTAAAAAAACTCCATACAATAAAATTAATAAAGCTCTAAGCCTCATTTATGACAGTTGTTATTTTTACTATTAGGAGCTTATTAATAATTTAATTAAATTTAGGGCCTTGGATTTATAGATGTTTAAGGTCAAAAATTAAATTTTTATTATTTTTTGGATTTTTGAGGATTAGTCAGGAAATTTAGAAGTGAAAATATATAAAAATATATTTGGTTATGGATAATGTAGAGTGTTTGATTGTTTCCAATTTAGAATTTGGTCATGTAATCCACTTTTCAATAATTAACTTGAAAGTTAACCAATTTCTAAACTAAGTTTTTACAGAAATCTAATGTCATATATTCTAAAACTAACAATTATAAAAACTCCATTAACCTTTTTAGTTCAATATTAAAAAAATGTAGGCTAATAATCACCATATATTATGTTTGCAAGATTTGTTACAAACCAAAGTTGTTTTTACCAGTTTAATAATTAAAATACATAATAAAAAATAAAAATTAAGAGAAATTGCACAGGAGTATTTGAAATTATATATAGATTATGCAAATATTTATAAATAAACCTCAAATTCATTATTTTCCAAGAGAACCATAATTTCAAATGAATCACCAGGTGTAAGTGAAAATTTGACATTCTGAATTGGGCTTTGTCCTTGTTGACTAAATATCTCAACTTGACCCTTTGTAAAGTCGGGTGTTAAAATTATTCCTTTTTTATTTTGATCAGTAAGGGAAATATTAAATCTGTATAAATTTATAACGCATCCATAAAATAAATGTATGTAGAAAAAACATATATACTTTTTAGCATCATGCGGAATATCTCCTATAAAGGTCACAAGAGTATTACCCTTGCTAAAATCAACATTAAAAGTCGTTGTAAAAGGATTTGCCTAATAAATTTTAGAAAAAAAAATAAATACGAGATAATTTGCCATTTATTATTCAAATTTATCAGCTGAATCTGATGTTATCATAATATCATTTAGTTTGAATTTTTTTTTTATTTTTATAAAAACAATTATCAAATATCAAAACGTGTCATACAAACAAAGTATATTAAAATGTTACTCACCATGTGGCTAATATAAAAATGGTTAATGTGTACAATGCGGCCATAGGCAAGATATTTATTATGGTACACATATAAAAATTAATTAAATTCTAAGAACATGGTCAATGTAAATATTAAAACTTGTATAACGCTAATTATAACAATATTAAATATTATTAGTAGTTATATTAATATTTAAAGTCATAATGTATATATTGCTACCTTAATGTAAAAGAGTTAATAATACACACTAAAAATTTATTTAATTTATATATGACACCACACATTAATAAAAAATTTCACACATATTCTAAAAACTTTTTTTATGGTTAATTACCCGTTTTCTCATATTTTATACCATATATTAATAGATTTGATATATTAACAGCAATTATAACCAGCATTAAGCTGACAAATTATCAAAAATAATTAAAAAATTTAGGTATGATTTAAAATAATAACTTTTTAATAAGATCCCAAACCCCAGAGAAAATATAAATTTATAACATTATTATACACATTCTGTACACTTAATGTAAAATTTTGGAGAAAATAAGGCTAAAATATTTTCGGTTAAAATAAATTGATGCAATATCATGATTTCAACTTTGCAAGTGGACTCGATGTAAATTTTAATAGAGTTTTATATTTAATTTTAATTTTTAAAAGTTTTATTTATATCATGTTAAAAGCAAATTTCTATTTTTGTAAAATTTTAAAATTTTTTTAAATATTTTTTCAGAAATTTTTGCCCTATAAACATATTATAAATTATATTTAAAAAAATTTTTAAAATTTGCATTATTATAGAAAAAACAATTTTCAAAACTCTGAAAATTTCAGAAAAAAAAAACGAACTTTGTATGTGGCCTTATGTAAAGACAGGACATGTACATAACGATAGCAGTTAGTTCGAATATTTGTTCAATTTAATTAATGAAATCATCCTATAACAAATAACTATACCGTTTAACAGGAGAAAGGGTTAGGCGCGGTATAACCATACCCAAACGCCGTTCTGAAAGCCCATATCCATTTGACACCAGAAAATAATTTTAAAACTAACAACCAAAATACAATTATAACCATTGGTGGCAGCGATGGAATTACAAAAATGCACATGTTAATTCTTACTGATTACTTCATCTATCCTAGGTTTTTGGATTAAATTAATGTTAGTTTTAGATTATGCTGAAAGTTATATTATATTTTAAAGATTTCCAATAATATACATTTTGCGTTTATAAATTACTCATACATGCATGTTAAAAGACAGAGCGATTGTAGAATTGCGGATTCGCACCCCCAGGGATTGGATAAAAAAAGGAAAGGGTGTAGATAGGGTTTGACACTAAATAAGACACCTGAGTCGTAGGGTTTGACACTTTTTAAGTCAATTAATTCTAAAGTCATTATTGCCATTTAAAGTAATTTATTTTAATTAGGCTGTACATACGTATTACAGGTCAACGAATTTAGATGAGCTAACTACGGGTATCAAGCCTGATATTTTGGGGATTTTCAAATCCGTTTACCATTTTTTATAATCAAACTTAGTTAGTCAGCTATAAATATTAAAATATAAAAAAATTTGCCAAAAAAACAAAAAAGATTCAAAACCAAAAACAAATTGAAAATTTATTTTTGCATATTTACAACTGCTAACTGTTAAATTCAAACATAAAAAAAACTCTTATTAAAAACCCGATAACATATCGTGTCGTATTTCATGTATTATCTAATGCTAATGTAAGAGCTTGATATACTAAAAAATTTTATTTCTTATTTTTTGATATAATAATTATAAGTTTCAAAAGATTTTTATATGAAAAAAAAATTCTTAAATTTTTTCTTTTTAGGGTATTCTTGTTCAGTTTGGTCAAAAAAGCCATGACGACATACACGGTTTTAAGGAGCCAACGCCGGAAGAAAATAAGAAAAACGAAATATGTTATATGAAATAAGGCCATCAAGGGAATAAATTCTTTTATCTCAAATTTTGTGCATTGTGTTGACCTGTGTAATCAGCACCAAAACATTGATTGCCATAAATGATGCGCAAGGTCGTCTAAATTTTGTTGTCCAATGTTATATATATAAACAAAGGAAGTAAATATATTTTTATATTCTAAATATAAATATATTTATAACAATGGAATTAGATATATAAAATTACAAAATTATTAAGTGATTATTTGGGGACTTCAATATTTTCTGCTGCCTTAATAAGTATTTCAGATGTTTTAAGTTTCCAATTCGCGATATCTTTTGATACGGAACACCAAATTTCACCGTGATGTGGTTCGGCTTTTATGCAGCGTTTTATGAGTTCCTCTTTTTCTTCCTAAAATCATGAAAATTATTGATATAATGGATCTATAATAACTACAAAATTCATGGTTAGATTTAGCTTCTATAAAGATAACTAGGGTAAAATTTTTAGGGGTTTAACCATTTATTATATGCTCGATAAAAATATTTGGATTACCTGTAATTAAGCTTATTTAATTTTTTGTTAAATTTATAATATTTTTATATACAAGAATTAAAAAATTTTAAAAAATGCAAACAAACATGCTATTAAGTAGAAAAATCAAAACGTTTCATATAAATCGAAAAATTTAAACAAATTAAATATAAGATTACATTTTATAAATAATACCACAAAAGATATTGTATTGTAAATAATCAGTATATTCTTAGTAACCTCCGTTCCATGAGAAATAAAAAATTTGTAAAAATAAGCCCAAGTATCGCCGTAATCCGGATCAAGTTTTAACGTACGATAAAACCAATCTTTAGCTTTACTTATTTTTCGTTCGGCCCAAAATAATCTAATAGAAATTTGTGTATTCAGTTGTATCATTTTATGAAATTAGGAGAAAATATTCTAAATAAAATATTAGAAAAATTTTTATTCAAAAAACTTGTAAAATATAAATCTACCGTGAAGAATAAAATTTATGAATGGTTAGATCAGAGCTAATGAATAAGGGCAATTTTATGGCTAAACACTTTATGTTTTCCACAAATTTAGTGATATATTAGAAACAAATATACAAAAAATTTACATTTATGGATAAATAAATAGCTTAAATCTAAGGCCTTTATAATTAAAATTTACAAACACAAGAATGAATTTAGCCAAAAAATATTTTTTGAAATATCGGCAAATAAATTATTTTTAAAAATAAAAGTTACTTTGAAACAGCGAGCAGGACACGGACATCATGTTCACATCGTTTAAGGGCATCTACACTCTTAGTTTTCCTATGTGGGCGAGCCTCAATAAATATGGTTTCGGCCCAAAGTTTACCGCTATTTGGGCATTCTTGCATAGCTGCAATATAAATATATAAAAGATAAATAACTGAAGATTATAAATCTATTTAGTGCGCGTAGACACGCCTTACGCGCGAGCCAACGCGCACGAAATCTAGATTAGTCTTAAGTGAATCATTTTTCATCCCTCTTACATTGTTTTTAATAACCCCTTTGATTTTTTTAAATAATTTTTACTCAACCAATAAATTAATAATTAGTTAAAATGCCAAGAATTACAATATTTGCTACCTCGAAACTTAAATACCAAAAATTAAAAATTGTTTTTTATTAATATTCTAGAAATTGACCATATTTTCCATCTAGTCTAAAAATTTCAAAAAAGTGACGAATTGATGTCAAGACACAAAAAAATTATGAATTTTTAAAAACATTTTAAAGTTTAATATTACTCGCAAACTTTTTTATAAAAAATGATATATTAGGTCCATTAATCATATAGGTAGGAATTAAAATAAGAGAATGGTCGCGTCGATGATTAATAATTTTTATTATAAATAGACTAAAAATATTGTTTTATTTTAAAATTTAAAATAATAAATCTGACACATTTTTATATTATTACATTAAAAAATTTTCGGCAAAAAGTATAGTTTTTGCAAATTTACATACGCCTATAAAAATTGGCCGTTGAAACGGAGATAAGCAAGCCTCGTTGTAATATGTTTTATTTGTCTCTTAAGTATAATTAATTGCTATCAATTACCGCAAGAAACAATTTTTTAAACTTTTGCAAAGTTTATTTTGTTTTTTTATTCCAATTTATTAAAAAAAATAATTTGTATATAAAGATTATATATCTAAACCCAAGAAACCGTAACAAAAGTTGAAAAAACCTTTTGCCATGAGAGACTCGGCGAAATCTTTATTTCCGGCGCGGATTTCAATACGTACTGATTCCAACCTATATTTAAAAAAGAAAACCTATATAATGGCATCTTCAATCAAAAAAAATGTTTTTTGAAATAAAATATCTAAAAATAATAAAAACCCAAATTACAGTTGAATCGACTTAAGTATCGAACTTGTCAATTTTTATACATATTTATAATAAATACCCTAAATTTGATATATAATAAAATTCAAATGAGTTTTTGAATTAAAAAATGAAATTAAGAACTTTAAAATATAAATTTATGACCAAAAAACCTGTTATCTATAATAAATCTGCCAGGCCGTTTTTTAGGGGACGAACCAATCAAGACTGTGCCTAACTCTAAAACAGGATCGGCAAAGTAAATAAAATTTTTATTTTTACATGCGCCAATGCCTTTTTAGTCTTACGCCTGAAAAAATAACGATTTTTGGATTTGTAGGCCGTCAATAAACAATGTATTAGGCTCAACGCTGCTTAACTTATGTGTAAAACAAAGCAATTTACATGAGCTTAAGGAATTACACAAAAACCTTTTTAACATAAATTGATTTTATAAACTGTATGATTAACCATAAATCTTCGTTTGCAGGATTCCTCAATCTAGCTTTTTCCATCAAGGCACGTGATTTAATCAGCTGCCCATTTTTTTCTTCAAGCCGAGAACATAAAATCCAAAGGGGTATGGACGTTGGGCATTTTTTGATCTATAATATACAAAATGTTGTTAATTTTAACAAATTTGGTATTATAATTTAGGATTTTGACTTCAAAAAAAAATATTAAAAATTATGGTACAAAAATTATGAATTCCTCAAATTTAACTAAAAACAGCAAACAGATTGGTAAATTCAAGCTTTAAAAAATTCTATTTTAAAAAAGGTCAAAATAGGTAAAATAAAAATATATCTCAGATATAAAAAATAAAAATATATTTTAAATATTACCCCATTCAAATAGGCATCTTTAGCCTCTTCAGTTTTTCCGAGTTGTTCCAATATTTGACCTTTCATCATCCAAAGCTAGTAGTTATAGAATTATAATAACAAAATTGTGTGAAAACACATATCATTTAAATATAGAATTTAGCATCTAAATAACTATGTAAAAACGATTTTTAACGATTTAAAACCAAATACTGATAATAACAAATTTTACCAGTTTCTACAATATTATGGTCAGCATAAATATATAATAATTTTTAATACATTTTATATTTAACTCAACCTAATCAAATGTAATATAAAAGAGTGCATTACCAAATCAGCTTATAAAAAATATAATCTCTACCAATAAATGCTTTAATTTAAAAAAAATCATTTCTCATGATTTTTTATGTCCTATAACTTTAATTTAAAAAAAATATTTATATGACAATGTAAATAAATAGTTAAGTAATTTTCCATTATTTGTAAAATAAATAATAAATTAAATATTGTTACATACTTTTGATTGATTACAACAAAATTTTTATATGGGCAAAATTCAAACATTTTTCAATCCGTTTGCCGACAAAATTCAAAATTTATAAATGTTTATAGGAGAAACGATATTTATAAACAACTAAGTGCTTTGTGTTTTTTTTTAAATTTAAAAAATGCCCTAACAGCACCTTATCAAACGTATCAAATTTAGGTGATTTTAACGGATCCTCAAGCAATTTCAAAGCGCCCATCGGGTCATTCATAGCACCCCATTCAAGTTTGACCGATTTCACAATGACGCGGGGGGTGGGAGCTGAGGCACGGGCCCTAGCCAAAAGTTTTCGGGCCCGATCGAAATGACCGGTTTCTGACTCAAGTTTGACGGCGGCCAACCAAATATCCTCGCTATTGGGATTAAAACGGAAAGCTCGGGAAAGTACGTCCCTGAAATAGGTTTTAAAAAAAATATTGATGTAAGATAAATGTGCTAATTATAAAAGCTCTATTAAAATAGATTTTAATAATAATTGCCTCTGCAACATTGAAAAAACGCATTAATCCTTTAAATTTGATATTAACTACAAAAATTGTATAATTTGCAAAAAAAAATATGGCGAAATATAGCAAACGCGATAAAAAGTAGTAGAAATGTAAAATATTTATTATTTTACAACTCTTATGGATGATAAAAGAGCTCTTTATACCACTTATGTAAAACATTTAATGTGTATGGAAAGGGTTTTAAAACATTACATACAAATGGTATAATAAAGATAAAAATGTGAAAACCAAAATTTTAAATGAAAGGCCCGTGACAAACAAACAAGAGTTAATTAACTAAATTAATTGTAAAACAAAACCTAGCAGCTACGACCGAACCCTTTGTGGTGCCATCAGCTGATGGGCCAGTCATAGAGAGCCATTTATGTTTTGCGTTCATGAGCCATAGCGTTTCTGCACGTGGGCAATTTTCTACCGCTTTATCCAATAAAGCGTCGAGTGATTCTCTGAAAAAAAGAAAAAATAAATTAAATTATCCGAACTAAAATTTGATATTTACAATCATCATACAATAATGCTTTTAAGGGCACGTGCAAAGTGAGTTTTTATTTTCGTAAAATTTTCAAAATTTTGAAAAAAAATATTTTGTAATAAAACGCAAATTTTTAAAAAGTTGCCAAATTAAATATATGCACATAAAATCCTTTTTCTGAAATAAAATATTTTTAAAAAAATTTAAAAAAAAAAAATAAATTTTTAAAATTTCCAGAATTTTCAAAATTTTACCAAAATAAAAACTCACTTTGCACATGCCCTAAGTTGATTAATAAATGGCTTAATAGTTGGTAATGACTGCCTTGAACAATAAATCTTTAGTATAAAATACATAATTAAATTAATAATATGAAACAAAAATTCGACAAATTATTAAAAATCGAAGTTAACCGCATATACATACAAATATATGTGATGTAAAATGTTGGCTTACTTGGTTCCGTATTGTTTTTCGAATTGAGCCGCGCGCAGCCAGGCGCCTTTATGGCGGGTCCCAAAACGCAAAAGCGCGTGGCTATATATAGCCCGGGCCGCCGCGTAAGCCTTTTTTGCTTCACATTGTTCCGCTTCTGCAAGCAAAGCGTCTAACACGTATTCATCTTCCCCATCAAAATCACCCCCACCATCAGCCTTAGGGGGTAGGGCAGGTGGGAGACCCATGTTTATGACTTGGTCTATGATGGCCTAAATACATAGTCAGGAAAATACAAAAGTATTTAATTTAAAGAGCTAAAACTAAGTTTACAAAAAAAACAAAAAGGTATTGATAAAGGCTGACAAACAAGGAAATGCAAGTGGCTTGACCTGCATTAATCTATATTTAATATTCGTATAGGACAAATTTTAATGAATCCATGCATAACTGGTTGTATATAATTCATATATTAATGAGATAATAATGCTACCGGGTGAATGGCACAACAAAAGTTTCAAGAAATTAAAAAGTTTATTTAAATTTGTAAAAGGCAATCAAAAAAAATTCAATGTTGCAAATCACCCTAGCGGTTTCAGGGTATCCATTAATATCGGCCGCTATGGCGTCTTGGATCCATTGGTCCCGGTTAATTTCGACGGCATTGGCCGCAAGCGATATTTTCGCGCGCTCGATAATTTTGTATACCATACTTTTCTTGTTAACATCTGTAGTGTATAATATTTTTTAATATTTGATAATGTAAGGACAAAATTTTTGAAAAAAAATTTGTAAAATAGCCGTGACTTTGTAAAGTATATGTAAACATTAAAAAATATTACAAAATTAAAACAAGCAAAAGACTATTAGAAATAGGGAGTAAACTTGCTTAATAAATTACGTTACGTTAGGGCACGTGCAAAGTGAGTTTTTATTTTCGTGAAATTTTTAAAATTTGAAAAAAAAAATATTTGAAATAAAAATTTTTAAAAAGTTGCCAAATTTATTATATGCGCATAAAATGCATTTTCGGAAATAAAAATTTTTGTAAAAAATTTTGAAAAAAAATAAAATTTTCAGAATTTTCGAAATTTCACGAAAAAACCCACTTTGCACGTGCCCTTATATATTTAAAAATTCTAACGAAGTAATAAACCTTCATTTGTGGCAGGTTGCTCCTTTTCCTTTTCGCGTGCCTTAACTTCTTCCAATTTAGCGGCCGTTATCCATATAGACCGATCAGTCGGTATGTTTTCACGGGCCTTGTTAAGGACCTAAAAAAATCAAAGCATTTTACATTAAATATTCATCATTAGCAAAGGAGATAAAAATTTAATTATAATCAAATAAATAATTTTGGCTTACATTTTTCTATTTTCTTATGTTCTCACTTTTTTTATTCATATGAATTTAAATATTAAGACATATTGGCAAAATTATAGATTAATATATTAAAAAAAGGATTACGAACAAGAATAAATGTATAACGTGAATGTGCCAGAAGGAATAAAACTAATTATATAATTTTTTTATTAAATACACACGATAAGTTAAAAGCGACAAATAAAAAACAAAATTAATTCATAATCCCTTAACAAAAGGGATAATATTTAAATACTTTATAATTAAATATATATTTAAACATAATCAGCAAAGTGATGCAACCTTACAATTAAAGGCAGGTCTTGTAACTAAAAACTCGAATTTTTTCTTTGAAACCAAAATGTTTAAATGGACACTACTTAATGTTATTTTTTTTGCTTTAGAGAGAATAAACCCACTAGGTAAAAGAAATGAAGCATATTGGGTTAGTGGCACAAGGATATAAAATATGTTAAAAAATCTAAGTAGACGGCTTGAGGTACGGTATGCAAAATTAAAACATAAAATTACAAAAAAAAATTAATTTAATGTTTTTTTGTGCCGATTATGTAAGAAAAGCTATTTAGTATCAAAGAAAAATGTAATATTTTGCATCTATCAAGACCTAAACCGTTATATATTAGTAATATCGTTGTTGAATCTTTTGTAAGAAAAACAAACCATTGTGTCGGAGATGTAAATTATTCAATTTTAAGAACATTTTGGGATTATAAAAAAATGATAACGCCTAAAAAATTGCCAAATAAAGGTGTATAATAAACCTTTCTCGCGTTGTCATATGTTTCGAGGCGCGCAAGAGCGAGCCAAAGGTCGGCGCTGTGCGGACAGCATTCAACCGCGCGTCCCAACATAATCCGAGCGTCTTCTTCGTCTTCCTCAAGTTCTACGGCACATTTCCATAGCTTGACAGAATTGGGGATCTGCTCCAAAGCTGTTATTTAAAAAAATATACATATATTTATCGAAAAATGGTAACCACAAAGAAATTTAAAAAAAATTAAAAAAGTTTTGTAAACTATTCATTAACTTTAATTTTTATTTAGTTGTCTATCTTTTCCGTATGAATATATACATTTTAAATTATAACACAGAACAATTTATTGTTTTGGTCAACATGCCCACATCCAAAAAGTCCTCTTTAAATCAAGTTTATTATATAAATATTTGCCAAGATGTGGCATTGACCGAAATCAATACAACATATGCCACCTAAAAAATAATATGTTATAAAAATATAATATAGATATTGTTTTTTTTTGATAAAAATTACTATTTAAATTATTATTTTTTTCCCATTAATTCATTTTGACTTATATAAATAGTCTCATAAAGCGCCAAATAATTACAAATTTGTAATAACATGTGGGTTGAATTAATAGTATGTGTTACAGAAACAAATCTTAGGGACTAAATGAAATGTAACATTTTTACATAGATTATGAGAAATACCATAAAAAACTAATATATATATAACCTTTCTTAAACACACGTTTCTTAGCGCTCAGCTCTTCCTCCAACTCGGCGGCTTTGATCCAAAGTTTGACCGAATTCGGAATGTGACGGACGGCATTTGCAATTAGAGCTTTAGCTTCTATATTTCCACCACCCTTGGCTAAAGATAAATTGAACATGATGTTTTTTAAAAAAATTTAATTAAATTCAAAATTTTTAAAATTTTTTTTTCCTTATTACTATACCTTCATCTTAAAAAAACATTTTAACCATGTCAAATCATAATAATTAAACATGGAATAAACCGTTCCATTCTTTCCATTCTAAATTTAAATTCTAATTATATTATGACTAAGAGATTCATTTTCTCGAAAATTTGTTATATTTTTGATTTTTTATTTTATAATTTTTTACATACCGGAAAATATCATTTAAATAAATTTATGATTCCGGAATAAATTCTTATATTACTAGTGTACAAAATTATTGATATACCAGAAGGGCTCAGTAAATAAATTATACATGTTTATAAGGAAGAGTACATGTATCAAAACATTATAGTTAAAACATTTGAAGTAGAGAATATTGGAAAATTTATAATTGTAACAAATAACCCCTTAAATATATGCGAGAAGGCCATAATTATAACACTAAATAGTTTTAATTCATGATTTCAAAAAAAAATTGTAAAATTAAAATAAGAATAAATAAAATTCTTAGGCTAGGATTTTGGCAAACCTGCCATAATTTAATTTAAAAAAACTTTTTAAAACATAAAATAAAAACATATTGTTTTAATAGTTTAACTAAAATTTTAAAATGGTTATTAAGTCTTATTACCAATTTTTGTCAAATAAAAAATAATCTAAATGGTAACTAGATGATTTTTCAATAGTCTAACCAGAAATAATATAAAACCTATTAATAAAATAATGAATAAGATAGGTGCCATTGTCACAAATTTGTGATTAAAACTGACACACAACTTAAAAAACCACAACAAACCACAACAATTAGGTTTGAGTTGCTCCCTAACGTATTTTCTTATAATAAGAACTCCATACCAGTGCTTTACCATATAATAAAATCTGTTAAAACGCCGGCACGCTCAATTACCGAAATTCAGAGCACGTCTGGACCCATCTTTAAATGATATCTACGACGATTGCAAATCAGCATTTGACGATTACAACACTGGCTCATATGCCCCAACCGTGGGCCTCCTAACTCTCCTATAGATCTTTGGATCAATCCATTTCTAGCTGCCCTAAAGCTTAATCTTGCTATCAACTTCCAACGAATGAGGCAATAAGCAACAACAACATGGAATAAATAAATTTACATTTGCCGTCGGTATTTAAGGCAAGGCCCTTGGCTTTATTCGATGCCAATTTTAGGCTAGATGGTTGCAACCTAACGGCTTCAAGCCAAACATCTTCATTGGTCGGGCAGGCCTGACACGCTTGACCCATTAAATTACGGGCGGTTTGAAGTTTTCCGGCAACTTCTTCGAGTCGGGCACTAGCGATCCAGGCGGGTCCGTGCTTGGGGTTTGTTTCGCGGACAGATTTGAGGAGGAGACGGGCCTTAAAATAAAATATTTTTATCTTATATATTGAGAATATATTTAAAAAAATATAGAAAAATCATATATTAAATATAAGATTTATAATGAATTAACAAAATACTTTTAATTAATTTTGAGCTAGCAATAAATACAGCATGAACACACCAAAAAAAAAACTTTCGTTATAGATTAAATAAAATTAAAATATTTGTAATACTCATGTAAACATAATAAAATATATATCAAAAAGAAAATTTTCTTGTAACTTACATCTAGGCAATCATTTATTCAAAGTGTTAATGCAAAAAATAAAAAAATATGTTGGCGTAATTTAAAATTAATCAAAAAAATGATTTTTATAATTAAATGCATTTAAATATATGATTAAAAAAATATTTAAAAATCTTTAAGCTATACACACCTTTTTGACATCGTTAACATCAAAGAATCCTGAAAAGGTTGGCAACATGCTTTGCAAATCAGTTAAATATCCCTTAGGGTCAACAACGGTTTGACCGCTTACCGAATCAGATACCTTTATAAATAATAATTTTAAATCAAAATTTGCTTTGAAAATACTAAAATATTATCTATTTTGTGCAAATGCTTCAAAAAAATATCTCTAAAATTAAATTAATAAATTATAATGTACTTACAGATACTATTAAATATGGCAAAAATAGGAAACATCAAATAAAAAGTTCAAGTGTCCATATGGATAAGTAAATCACAAAAATTTGTTTGAAACATTAAACTACATTAATTCCGAAAATTGACAAAAAATTTTTTAAAAAAATTTTATTTGGCCTAAAAATTAGAGAGTAGTGGGCAAAGGCCTGACCTCCAAAATATTCTAAAATATTTGTTCATATAAACTTGTGTAAGTTTAATGTCCATAAGAGCGTTTCGGGCTTGCCCAATTTTACGTAAATCCAAATCACCGTTACGGAGACCAGACGGCGTCATAGTACCCCAAGGGGTCATAGTTCCCCCGCCTATTCCGCCAAAGGGAGTCATCGCACCTCCTCCGTATGGCGTCAATGCCCCTCCGTAGGGCGTCATAGCTGATGAAATTACAAAAAAAACATGTAAATCAACTATAAAAATATTACTTCTGTATGATTAATTAATTTGATATGAAAACTTAAAAACAAAATCACGCATTAGGCTACATTTTAAGTGAATATTTTTTATTTGTAAAGTTTTAAAAATTATAAAAAAAGCATTTTTCAAAAAATTTTATTAAAAGAAAGGTTTGTGTTAATTTAATTTTAAATTTCTAGAAAAAATGCGTTTATTGGTGAAATAAAAAATTCTAAACAAAAAAAAAGGGTTATTTAGGAGATGGCCTTAACAAAGCGATTTCCCTTAACTGGCGATCCTGGTATACAAAAAAAAGGTATTTGACAACCACAAATGCATTTAAAAACTTGGCTTTACTATAATAAATTTTTTTGTCCTAGCGCCTGTGGTAAACAATTAAAATGCATCGGTTTTTAAAATTAAATCATTGTGAAAGAGGAGTTAAATAAAAATATATAAAATGTTTGTGTAATGAATATTTTATATTGACTTATTGATTTTTATTAAAATAATAATGAGGACAAATACATGTTAAGCATGATTCCTAATTCATTCCAGAATTCAATCTAAAACTAATTTATTTAAATATTTCATTATACTTTAACATAGTAATAAAGATTATAAAAACGGAGATTAGGTACAAAAAAAACTTTTCTAGGATATTTAAAATCATATTTTATTTGGCAGGCGTTTTTAAAACTTAAAATACTAAAAAATTAAATACTTGATGAAACTCTATAACAAATTATTATCAAAGCATAAAAAAAATCCTTATATCTTTCTAATATCTGTTCAATCGTAAAAAGGTGGCAAAGAATCTTATAATTTTTGGCCTTTCGTTTACACAATACTTTTTTACTAAATATTTAAAAACCCGAGTTTAACCAAATACGTCTTTTCCAAATCTAAACTAAAAATATAATTTTAAGGTTTTAAGCCACTGTCCCAAACTTTTTCTAGCACCAAACACATCACAAAAAGTGTTTACTTCCACCAAATGGCGTCGTAAAGCCGCCAAGCGTCTGCTGCTGCGCGTCAAGGGCCGAATGACCGCCACCGGAGGAGCCGAGACCAACGGTACCAGTTATAACGGAGTCCGGTACTGGGGTATAAACTTCACCCCTCGGATTCCGTTTACGCTTATTGCGGGCGTCCCCGACTTCAGGGATGTCTGACCATTGATCGACAGTGACTTGGGACAGTTGCCTCTATAAAAAATTTTAAAAAAAGTTGTTATACATTGACATTAATAGATTCACCTGCCAAAAAATGCACCTTCTGTTTTTATATAAGAAATCCTATTAATTTAATAAACTTAAAATATGCAAAAATCGTTATTTATTATCGAAATAGAGCAACACAAAAAAATTAAAAAAAAAAAACTTTTCCTGCTACTTAGAAATTCTCTTTAAATGCCATCATTTAAAAATCACATAAATATAATTATATTTAGCATGTAGTATTTTTAAACAATTTCAACTCAAATCCTAAGATGGATTATAAACAAGTATAATTTATACTTTTACCAAACCTTATTTAAAGGTAACAACGTCTAATTTATAAAACATTATGTTTTATAATTGATAATATAAAATACCTTTAAATCTGAAAATTGCTGTTGAATTTTAGGTCTTTCTTGACGAAACTTTTCAATTTCATGTTTGAATTTGGCTTCTCTATGAAGATAAAACAGCATAAATAATATTTTAAAAATATAACAATATATTTATAGGTTCATTATATAAAAGTCTCATTTATAAATGTTTGTCAAAATGTGAAATACAAAATAATACACATTCTGGTAAACTATAAAATCATCAGTGAACAGGACTTTACAGAATTGTATCAATAAGAAAAAGATTAAATTTGACAAACTTGGCATATTAATTTTATATGATAGTGCAATAAATATTCAAATAACATGTAAAATAGGTTTAAAAAATATATTTTGACCCTTGTACAAGACAATTTTTTAACAAACTATTAATTGTTTTATATATATTAAAGTTATAAATTTTGTAATAGTTACTACATTATTTTTAATAATCTATGTATTAAATTTTTAGAGTTGAAATAAAAATTAAATTCAGCATTTTAGCAATCTGTATTACACATACATTACGGCACGACCCAAGAATATTGACGCATCACCGATTTTTATAAACAGCTGTTTTTAGGTCATATTTTACACGCTGATCACGAATTTCTATTCCAAAAAGTGCCAAATTTCTTAGTTTTTGAAATATTCATACCCTCACTTATCCTTGCCTGAACCTTGTAGGATCAAATTTGAATCACAAGTACCTGTTTTTATAGCTTCGATAAGGCAATTGCTAATGTGGGCACAGTCTAGGTTTAGGGTTAGGGTTGATGTTAGGGTTAAATTAGGGTTGTGGTTAATGTTAGGGTTAAGTTTCGACAGGTTTAGGCTTCGCCTAAACCTGATAACTTAACCCTAACATTAACCTCAACCCTAATTTAACCCTAACATCAACCCTAACCCTAAACGTCACGCCCTAAACCTAACCCTAACCCTAACATTAATCTAACTATATATTAAAGCTGTGGTTGGTTATTAACATAATATCGCCTGCTTTTATCCCCGGCTTATAATTTTCGCAAAGTCATATTATCGTCTGCTCCCCCTCCCTGCCCCGCCCCCACCATTGCTTACAAAGTGCATTCCGACCATTTTCGCAATTCCTTATTCAGTGTCGATTAAAATTATTGACTGCTCCCACCCCCAATTTTACTTAAACCAAGAATCCCGGCTGTGCCGGGATTCTTGGTTTAAGCCATACATTACTTTTTTCACTTTAGTTGTATTACTAAAATATTAGCATACATTTGCAATTTATGTAGCTAATAAAAAAGGGTTTCCAAATGTATACCAATTTAAAAATTTTAAATCATTTAATAAATTATTGTGTCTCAAAAATTTTTATGTTGTGCAAAAACCTCCTTTCTTTTCTTCGTTCATCCATTCTCATATCAACTGACATATAAATTTCATCTGCTTCCTCATCATCTTTTTCATAAGGGCCTTTGGCAAAAAGACTACCACCATAGCCAGCAAACTAATATAAACAAAAAGATTAAATTGTACTTCAATGTTGTAAGTCAAAAAACATTGCTTAATTTTGGAAATCAAATATTTTAAATTTTTTCAAAGATTTTTATAGTGTAAGGTAAAACAAAATTTAAACTTCATCAAAATTTGACTCATTTAAGTCTTCATCTTCATCCTCATCTTTTTCTTCCTCTGGCTTAGCTCCTGGCAATGGCTTTTTAACAGGTTGGGCATGTCTTTCATCCCTAACTATTTAAACCAAATATAAATATAATTACGAAATGTCATTAGCTTCACGAGCAGGTCCTATATCTGATCGAGTGGTAAATCCCGTAGCTCTAAAAATACATAATATAAAAGTGTACCAAATTTGTATGTAAATTAGTGTTTATAATACCCTCTTCCAGCCCCAGGGACATATCCAAGAGGCCCGTCTAACCCTAAAAATAATTTTTTCTTTTTGTGTGCACTCATAAACGCATGTTTTAGTGGCTGATGGCCGTGTCTTATTTTTTAAAATTAAAATAAAATTATAATATGCGGGTTTTCTACACTTCCATAAATTGACACTTTTTTAACAATTTTGTGATTATAGTCTTTGTATTGGTTTAAAAATTACCCTTTAATATTACTTTAAAATATTTTACTATTATTTTATGTCTAAAATAAATATAATAAGTAATTTAATTAAAATGCGGCTATATAGTAAACTGACATAAAATTAAATTAGTTAATTTAAAAATTATATTGTTTTTAATTAATTCTTATAAAAGTTTTTTAAAAATTATTATTTACTAGCCACTGCCTTAGCCAAAATTAGATGGCCAGTAATATTGTAAACCAATATTTTTATAAGTTTTTTTTTTAAAAATAAAAATGATATACTATTTAAAGTAACTCAAAAATTTATAAACAAGGCATACCTGAAGTAAACTTTAAAATTTACTTACATTCATTTAAAGAAGATGGTAAAATTTTAAATTTCTTAGTTTTTAGTCGAAGCCTCCTGCAGGGGAACACAAGAAAAAAGAAACCATATTAAATCTTCAAAAATATTTAGAGAAGGCTATAAGAGTTAAGTTTATGGGTGGTCGTGAAAGTATAATACTTTTAATAGATATTTTTCTTTATTATGAATTTATTTATTTATTTTAGTATCTGGAATACTCAAAGGGTATGATGCCTTATTAAACATTGTTCTTGATGGAACGATAGAATATCTTAGAGGTTTTTATGGCTTAATTTTTACATTATTTTTGTTTTACTAAAAGTATTTAGACTTTATTCTAAAAAAATATTATAAAGTTGTATTGTTGTGATTTTTTATAGTGTTTTATTAAAATGGTTACTATATTTAGATTTTAATTAGCTTATTAAGTTTTTAAAGTACATTCAAAGCTTATGTTCTTAAAGAAAATATAGAAACAATGATTAATTTCAAAAAACTCTAATTTTATGTTTTAGAATTTTGAATTTTTTTTTTGTAAAAACAAATGATGTTTGAACACAAAGTAGTATAATGATTATAACACTACATAAATTTGTCAATATTTTTCTTAATTTTTGAAATTTATTTTTATTGAGGAATTATAGTTGTGGGAATTTTTTTGAAAATGTATTTTAGGCTGTCAATTATACAAAAACACCCAAAATTTAAATTTCCGCAATGTAAAAAAGGAAAAAATTGTTTCATATACTTTATCAATTTTTTATTGTTTATGAAAAAAATATATAAATTTTTACCATTAAATTATAGTTAAGTGGTTTTAAATTTAAATTGGGTACAAGCAGGATGATTCTTTACACCTTTGTTATTTTTCACAATTATTTAGACCCAGATGATCCATTCAAATTGACAGATGAAACTAGGAATCTTGGCTTAGTAGTTTGCAGAGGCACAACTGTAGTCCTTATATGCCCTTTGGATGGGATGGAAGAAATTCCAAATCCTTTTATTCAAGCATAAACATATGTCTTAAATTGTTTTATATTATTTATCTATGTGTATGATCTGTGAAAAATGGAAGGGAAAAGTTTTTTATAAAATCATTATGGTGTATTCATTTACCCAGCTTAAAAGGTTTGTATAATAATGGAAAAGAAAAAATACTTATATATTTTACATAGCTATAATTTTGCAATAATGTGATATGATGTTAGGTTGATTCATTTATGGATATGGCTTTTTTATAATGATTATATTCATTAAATCATATAAGCAAATTAATACAAGGTAAAATTTTAACGTATGCATATGTTTCAGGCTATTTTTTTATTTAATTCTAAAAAATTCATAATTGTTCAACCTGTAAAGTATACTAATTATACGCCCTATAATTTAATATTATTGGCATGAGTTCTCGTTAATAGTTTCATGATCATAATAATATTTTTATATATAACATTGAAATCCAAATTTAAATGCATAATATCTCAAAGTTTTATTAATTATACAAAATCCAAAATACTCATTTTATTTCACCTTATTAGCAATACTTATAGTAGATAACCATATACCTGTAAATTAATTTTTAACAAAGTATTAGATTTGGTGGTAAAATTGTATTTTGATGAGATGGTTAATATTTTAAGGTTTGCAAAAACACCAGTTGACTAATGCATTTAATTAACAAATTTTGAGAGTTATGAGCACAACAGACAAACTTCCCATTTTAGGAATTTTCAAATTTGTAATCCGTTTTTTAACCAAACTTTTAGTCAGCTATAAACATTTAAAAGATTAAAAATAAATTAAGATTTTTTTAATATTCACAACAGCTAATAGTATTTTTACTAAATCCATAGATTATGTGGTATTGTTTGGATACAAAATATTTAGTATCATCTAAATACTGATGAAATTGATTTTTTATTATTATTTATTTATGTACATATTTGTTTATTTTAGTCGATAAAAAATTTATTCAAAATAAAAGCTATTGCACAAGAGCACCACTGTTTACTTACCAATTAAAATGTTGACAATTAATTATATAATTAATAAACAATTTATTAACTGAGGACCTTTTTAGGGAAGAATCAAATTTATTTAATTATTTATTAAAACCTAAATATAGATTTTAATTTTTTTAATTATAACCAAAATTCAGTCTGAATTAAATGGGAAATCAAACATTGTTTTTTTTTTTTGATTTACAGGCAAAATGATTTTTGTTTTTATTGCAAAAAAGGGCAAAAATATGTGTTTCAGATGAATCGTTACAAAATTAAATAATTTATTTATTTTTATATAAGTAATATAGGCAAGGATTGGAACTTATTGAAAAAAGCTGGTACTAAGTTCCGAGTTCTTAGGATAATTTTTGAAAGAGCTGGAACTAAGTTCTTGGAAGTACCGACGAGTTCCCAAATATCGGAACTCGAGTTCCATTTTTTTATTTTTATAATTAAACAATTACTAGACAGATAAAAAAGATATATTACACTGCACATAAAATTTATTGACATTGCACATATAATTTATTGAACTATATAAAGTGGACATTTATTTATCAAGCTTAAAATTCATTCCAACAAAAAGAATATCATTTAAAATATCATCCTTAAGTCGATTCCTTTGGGTTAAAATGAAGCTTAAATAGGAAAATAATCTTCCAACACTCACCTCGGTCATGGGGACCGATACAACAATTAAAGCTAAGTTTCCTAGTAGCGGAAACTCAGCCTTGTTAGCTACCCACCAGCTTCTAATATTTTCATCCGCCTTAAACCTCGGTAAATTTTCGTATTTTAAAATTTCTATATCTAATTGCTCATATATTAGAGGGGAAGTTGAGTCATCGTGTTTATAAAATGTTTCTTCGTCTCTTAAGACATCCTCTAATAATAAAAATTGATCTGACATATTTCCAGAACTTGGATTAATCTGTTTAAAATTAGTTCCTGATGGGCTTGCTTTGTTTATGATTCTAATCATGGCATCATCTGAAATTAGTTCAAATGGTCTGACATGAACAGTAACCAACTCCACGCAATCTTCCATACATGGATGCACGGAGTTATTAAAGATTTTTGTCTGCTTAAATTTGGTTTGAGTTGTAATTTTGGATTTTTCTTTTCTTTCTGTAACAGTTAAAAACTTTTCATATTCTGCTTTATGTACACACTTTACGTGTTTTTTAAGGTTGGAAGTAAATTTCTTAAAATATTAAATAGTATTAATTACCGTTATATAGGTTGTTTTATTTGACGACTTGCACAAAGAACATTGATATTGGTCATTAACAAGTTGAGGTTCATAAAATTTATAAATTCCGCTGAATTTCATGGAAAAATATTAATTTTAATGCATTTTTATTCAATTAAAAAAGTTTGAATTTTAGGTATTTGAAATAAATCGCGAGAGTTCCAGTACCCTGGTACTTAGTTCCAAGTTCCGAGTTCCATTTCAAAAAAAAGACGAGTTCTTCGAGTTCCGAGTTCTGGAACTAGTTCCAATCCTTGAATATAGGTAATTATTATTTAACGTCGTTTAAGTCATTTGACAATTAAAAACTAAAAAAATATGTATCATAAAAAATTAATGATATTACACAGGTCAACAAATATCAATGTCAGAAACGTGAATTTTATTATAAAAAAACTTATTTTTATGATGGCCTAATCTCATATATATATTTCGTTGTTCTTAGTTTCTTCCTTCTTTGGCTCTTTAGATGCGTCTATAACAAAAAATGCCCTTTTTTGATTAAATTGACAAATCTAAAAATACACTAAAAAGGAGGTTAAAAGTTTTTACATATAAAAAATTTCTTGTAACTTATATTTTTAATCACAAATAATTAAAAATAAATTTTTTTAATATCAAGCTCTTGCATCGGCATTTATACAAAATATTTTGCAAAACTCAAACGACACGATATATTATCGCTTTTAAATAAAAATATTACTTGAAATTTGAATTTACAAATTTAATAATTGTAAGAATGCAAAAATAAAATTTTAATTTTTTTTTGTTTTTGAATCTTTTTCCTCTTTTTATAAAATTTTCAATGTTTATAACAGACTTAGGAAAAACAGTAAACGGATTTAATATTCCCTAAAATGGCAGGTTTGATCTTTGTTGTTAACTCATAACTCTCAAAAAATTGTTGACCTGTGTTATTTTTAATTTTCCAGTTAATTGATTAACAAAAAAAACAATTAACTTTATATTGTTATCTATAAATTTAAAATTGATGGTGTCTTTCTACACTCACTATGTTTGATATGTTTTTCAAATTTACCAGTTCTGTTATGGTCAGCATTTAAAACTGGCATAATGAGCTAAAAAATATACTATAGCGATACACATTTTTGCAACGAATTTGTTTTAATCTGTAACATGTCCAAACTATTATTTATTCTAATAAGGTATGCCCATTTGGTAATGTATAATTTATATAAATATTTAATAATATGCAGGATTATTATTAGCTGTCGACCTTAAGGATGACGCCCGTTCGCTGATGGAATTGCTAACGAGGATTTGACCACCTGATTTATGTGATTCCTGAAATTGCTTTTTGGTTAATTTTTGAGAGTTATAATAGTTTGGAGCTAACAAGGGCAGTAGAACAGCCGCTTCGTAGGCATATAGTTCCGGGTTTTCGGGCATAAATAAACAGACGTTGTATGAGTCATCAGCTAAGGCACGTAGTTCAGCTAAAAGACGTTTATCGAAACCTGGAAATTTGGTATTTCCACCGGTGAGAACAACCATTAAATCGGGAGCTTTTTTCGGACTTATTGGGTTAGGCCGTGAAAATTCATTTTGAATGGCATTGAGCGAATCAAACAGCAACTCGGGCACTCCCATTTGCATGAGACCTATATCGGAAGGATGAAATAAGATTTCGGGAACTGAAATGCGTTCATTGTTGAGATACAAGGTTTGAGTATCATCCTCATCTGTATTGGAATTTGTTGTAACTTTTGCTATAGATTGTGACGAACCAAATTCGCTCGGGTTATGATTTGCACCATTTTTTTCAGTGATCTTCAAATTCTTTAATGGGGTTTTAATGTAACCACGTTTCAATCGATGAAAATCAGGTAAGACATATTCACAAAATATGGGATTGCTTGATGTGTTGCCTAAATATAACATGTATATATATTTGTATTTTTTTTGCGATGTTCCTAAATATAATAAAAAAAGGTTCTTTTTAGTTTCATAATTATTGATTATATATATAAAAAAAAAATGCTAATAAATAAATTACATGTAAATAGTAGCATTAATAGAATTTAAAATATAAAAATTAATCAGGAATTCCTGATAGTGACTTATTCAGTTTTTTCAGGTAAACAAAATTTAAAATTAAGTTTTTATTTATAAAATAAACTATAACGCAGAATAATCAATAAATCTATTTTGTGAAAAAAAATTGGGTTTTTGTATGGTATTAGTTACTATTTTTTTTGTAAATATAGCATATAATATCTATAAAAAGTGCTTTCAAATATCATCAGGTAGAAAAAATTGTGCTAAAATACAAAACAAAATAATTTATTTACCTCTTTTCTATTAAAAAGACTAATTTTTACAAATACAAACAAAGATTATTCATTATCTTTTTTTAAATATAAATGATTTTGGTGTACAACCTAACTTAGCACAATTTGTAATATCCTCCATGAAATTGGGAGAAACATAGCAAGCATCCTCTTTAACAAGATTTATAACATATGTTTCTTCAAGAACATGCAGTTGACGGTAAGATATTATTTCTTTGAGGTAATTGGTTAATAGCTTTCCACCAACGTCAAGTCTTCGAAGAGATTCTCCAACTAATTTTGCTTCGTTTGTTTCATTGTTCCTTTGCTGCCTTTTATAGTAGGCAAGATGGGTAAATGAAAATCCTGAATCAATAACGTAACAACCAGATTGGTTTCCTAAATAAAATCACCAACTTCAGAAATGGGAAAACAAAACACAGCCTAAAGAATTAAGAGTTTTTTGATGAGAATTGTAAAATTTTTGTAAATAAATATATCATGTTTGTTAATTTTTTTTCATTAGTAAAATTATAATTAGGTAAAAATGATTATTGGCTAAGCCTATATAGATTTTATATACATTTCTACTTTTAGCATTTGCATCATGTACAAAAAATATATTAAATAATAATTTTATTAATTTTGATGGAGAAAATTGTTTCAAAGGTATAGTATTTTTCAATAAATATGATTGACTAAACACCTACTTAAAGTATATATATTTATGCAAAATGATATTAATTTAATAGTGAAAAATAAATGACAAAATATTTTACCATCAAAGGTTATAGGAGTTTTAAAATCTTGATTGAGGTTGGTGAAATTTAAAAAACGAGAGGCAGACAAGGTTAATGAGCTAATTTGTAAAACAGATGCAAATCCATATTCTTCAAAAAATATTTCATACATGCTTTGTTTTGTAAAAGCAAAGTTAAGGGGTGGAGTTGTAATGATAAGTTCAGTATCTGACAATGGTAGTGTATAACCTTTATTTAAAAACATAATATAAACTATGACTAGGTTGATAGCTGGAACTGAATAAGAATCTATAAATGACTATTTATTAAAAATTGTTTTACAACAAAAATTTATAATTTAAATCATTTATATAAAAAATTTATTGTAACTATTAAAATTGATATTATTCATGACAATAACTTCTATAGGTATACCTAATTTCTCAGGCAAAATAATTTTAAATATACGGTCCCATATTTGTTTTTGTATATCCCAACCTACTAGGTATCCTTTTTGGAATGGGTATTGAAAATAGAGTGATGACTTATCATTAATATCATCAATTTGGTCACCAATAAAAACAGGTCTACGAATTTCAGATTTTGCCTTTATTATACAATTAGGCAAAAATATTGGACCTTTAGATATATTATTTATGGACAATTCTTTAAAAATTTTATTATAGGATAACTTTTTTACATTACACAGTATTTCATTTGAGCTATTTAAACGTATAAGACCAATTTTTATGTTATAACCACCATTATCTAATATTATAATATTATGATTCATTGCAAAATTATATCATGATAAGAAAATAAAATTTTTTAAAAAATTTAAATTTTAAATGGTAAGAACATCTGTACTGAATGAAAGCTTTTTTGTTTGACTTGTTATAAATTTCTAATAAAATCTTAATCTAACCTTTTTGAGCATTATATAATCTTTAAAAATTTTTTAATTTCTGACATATTTTTAATACGCCTATTATTAAGTTGGCATAATTTTTTTAAAATAACTTTTTTTAAGAAAATAAAATAATAAAATTAACGATTCCCTATGTTGCAGTCAAAATCATAATAAAGTTTAAAAAAAATCCTATTGCCGGAAGTTAACTTAACAATATATATACCCTTCCCTAATCGTAACTAAATCCTAATTTAAAATTACAACTCAACATTAATTTAGCTTAATCTCATTTTAAATAGTTCTCTCCTAATATACATTGCTAATATTAAATCTCCATCTATGTAGAGAAAAAAGTTTAACATTATTTTTGACTTTAAAGATATACCAAAATTTAGGCCCCTTAAAATTATTTAATCAATACCCCATCCCTGAGGTGTAAATAATTTTGCTATTCAGGTTTTTTTGATTACTTTATTAAAATTAAACAAATTACACTTGTAAATAATTACGCTTATTCACTTTATCAATCTCATATTTAAAATAAATGTTTTTACAATTGTTATAGTTATTTATTTTTAGCCCAAAATATTTTTAAATCAATTTATTCTTGAATTTAATACGTAGGATATCCACTTAGGTTGTTTCCTGTTATATATTAATTTTAAAAGATTATTTATTAAAGCTATCTAAAATTCAAGATATGCTGAGGTTTGTTCGGACTCATCGCGGATTAAAGGAGTTTAGAGAATGCACAAAATTGCTAACTTGAGTACTAATGGCAACTTAATTATTTTTTCAAGAGCCTTTTTGCCGCGTATATATTAATTTTAGTTTAATAATCTGTTTGCCATAGTTGCATGTTTACAGACGTTTGCCAAATTTTTATGCCTTCAGGTTAGGAAATAAATTTAATTAATAATTAACTATTTTGTAAGGCGATATAAGGATTGGTTTTAATCAACGCATTTTTTTTTAAATAGTTACTTCATATATTAGCAATATGCGGTAGCCAAGGGTAAAGATAACTTAAGTAGCGTTTTCTACTAAAATTTAAATAAATTACGAATTTATTTTTTTAGATGTTTAAATAAAAAATACAACATTAAGCAACGTTCAAAATGGAAGTCTATTTTTGGCAAAAAATATGAAATTAGGTTTTATATGTTATAAAAATAATAACACGGTCAAAGTCGTTTCACATTTTCGACAAAATTCCACAAACTAAAAGATCTTACAACAAATTTACTATCATTTTTATTTTTGCTTTTAAATATATACATTTATGATGGTAAAGAGCACAAAAAATGAGATTATAGAAGCTACATTGCGATTTAAAAAATACAAAGCAATAAAAAATAGCGAGGCTAAATTTGGTATATGTTTGTGATAAATACAAAGTTTTGTAAAATACTTTAAAAAAAAAGGAAAAATTATATGGGGTATTATCGGATAAAGTTACATAAGGTAATACATTTATACTTGAGTAAAGATGTAAGAAAATTTTAATAAAATCTAAATATTTTAAAAATATTTTGCAAAAGTTTTGACAATTAAATCTAAAAGCTAAGCAAAATATTAATTAAAGTTGTTTTTTTTAAGTTGCCTTAATTTTTGCAAGTTGAATATAGACTTTTTAGTTAATATTTAAAATCTTAAATTTGAAAGGACAAAAACTTTAAATAATGCGTCATGCTGTATAAATTTGTGCGCGTTTTCTTGATGATGCCTGTGTGGGTGATTCGAAATACCGAGGTTTAAATTGTGGAGTATGGAAGGGCGAAAGCCATTTAAGAGAAGGTTTTTCACCGAATACTTCTTTAAGATTGTAAATGACGCGTCGTCTTTTAATACCCAGGGTGGAGCTATTACAATTATTATTATTAAAATTATTATTTTGATCGAATCGACTAATATAACTATGAGGAGAGATTTTAAAGTTATCGGTTGCCGACTCAATAATGGAATTTTGATCGTTTAGATTGCTATTATCATTACGTTGGAATGAATATGTGTCATTATTTGGCCGTCGGTAATGGGGATTTTTACGTTTGAGTGCTTCGATTGCCTAAGAAATTAAATTTAAAAAAAAAACATATTAGGTGAGAACGAATTATCAAATGCCTAGGTAAAACAAAAATTAGAGGTAATTAAATATTGGTGATCTATAAACAAGTTATATTCTGTCAAACATTTGTAACACAAAATTTACTAAAAAAAAGATAATCAAATCATATTACAGTTGTGTCAGTCAAAATTCGATGAATTTGCATGCCAGTCATGATTGAACAAAATATGCTAAATAATAAGGCTTCAAACGTAAGGAATACAATAAGAAGGAATGCAGTTGGAAGATCAAACGATTTTGTACATTCTAAAATATAAAAGGTAATATACTTTATTATTTAATAGTAAAACCAATCGAAAAAAGGCGATTTTGTTTTGTTTCAACATCTCTTTTGCCCGTTTTCCTATAATGACATTGCTTAAGAAGCAAAGATTATTTGAATCTCGAAGCCAAACTCAAGAAAAATATCTATAACACAGGTCAACAAATATTTATGTCAGAAACGAGATTACAATGAAAGCATAAAAGAATGCACCCAAGTGATGGCCTAATTTCATTTATGTATTTCGCTTTTCTTTGTTTCTTCCGTCTTTGGCTCTTTAGATCCGTCTATTAAAATTGGTCTTTTTTGACCAAATTGTCATATTTATATAAACCCTAAAAAGAAACAATTTCATTCTTGTTTGCATTTTAAAATTAACTTTAATTTTTAATCATAAATAATGGAAAAATTATTAATATATCAAGCTCTCATATTGGCATTTAGATCATACAAAATAGTTCGCGTACAAACTTAAATACGCCACAATAAATTATCGGTTTTTACTGAGAATATAATTTGAAGTTTAAATTTAACAGTTTAACTGTTGTGAATAGGCAAAAATAATATTTGAATTTATTTTTGTTTTTGATTTTGGATTTTTAACTTTTTTTCTAAAATTTTTAATGTTTATAACTGACTAACTAGGTTTGATTAGGAAAAATGGTAAGAGCGTATTTGATATTCCATAAGATGGCAGGTTTGATCTCTGTAGTTAACTCATAACACTCAAAAAATTGTTGACCTGTGTAATTTAATTAAAATTTTATCAAATTTAGGTTTGTAATGGATAAGGAGAAAAGGTAGATGGCAAAATTTATTTACCCAAACGATTGAAAAACAGCCTAAATAAAAAATATTTTTATAGCAAATTATTTTCGATTACCACAGGTCGACAAATCAATGAGTAATTTCATAAAAATAACGATGCCCCAAGGAAAAAATTTTATGATGGCCTTATTTTGTAAATTATTCCCTTTTTAAAAATTTGACACGACAAATTATTAGATGAATCGAAAAAATAATCAAAACTGGCCAGATTAATTTATATTGCAATCTCAAGAACATAAAAAAAAATAAGAAAAAAATTCTTGTCAAATTGAATGAATCTATTTTTCAAATAATATATTGAGAAAGATCACTATTAAGTATATCAAGACCCCAATCTACAAAGGAACGTGATTAAAAAAAAATACTTTAAATTTCATAAAAATAATATTTTTTTTTAATAATTTTTTTTATTAACATTTTTTCACACTTCTCAATGACTGGATTAAATAATTATAAGAATTGGTAAACAGATTAAAAAATCCCTATAAATTATTAGCAAATAATTTTATTAAATAATAATTTTATTTTTTGTAAAATTTTATAAGGGATTAATATTTTCAAAAATAAAAAAAATATATTTTTTAAATATAGTTGGTTAAAGAAAAAAAATCACATTTTTCAGTTTATAAATTCAATATATTAATAAAATATCTGGAAAAAAATATTTAGATGTGATCTTTTTTGATACGTCAAAAGCATAATATTTGCGCAAAATTGAGATTTTTCAAATAAAATTAAAAAATATATATATGGGAGTCATACAAAACCTTTTATTTCCTACTTTATATGTTGACCCAATTTATTTACATCGGTTAATTCAAAGTTTAAATTTTACAAACTATTTTAATTATTACAACGATTTTTTTTATATTAATTTCTATTTCTTTTTTGTTTGTTTTAATTTTCTATTGATGTTTAATGTTTATAGCCAGAAAAAATGAACCGTTTTGAAAATATCTAAGATTCGGAAATTGGGTCATAAATCTCATAAAATTGTTAAAAGGCGGCTAGCACCATTTATTTTCTTGAAGTATCGTATCCAAGTTCATTAATGTAAAAGAATGTATATTTTCCAATTTATTTATTCAACAAAGCCCCTACAATAATTGTGTAAAAAAAATCCATATAATAGTTAATTACTAAGATTGTTATTTCAGATCAGTTTTGAAAATTATTTTTTCGCAACCAAAATTTTTAATGAGTGTTGAGTATTTTGTAAATTTACATAATTTAATTAAATTAGGCAACTACCATATAGTAGAATAATAATTTTAGTAAAGTATCATATAAAATTAGCTCTATTTTACGGTATTTTGAGTCCATTAAACACGTAAAACATCCATACACGAAAGAATGAACAAAAATTGGAAAGGGCGAGTTCAGGCTCGTTTCATTTTTAAAAATTTTCAAAATTTCTATTTTTTTGAAATTTAATTTTTTATTTCAAATAAAAACATTTCTTACAAAAAAACTATATAAATGCTAATAATAAAAATTGGCGACCTTTTAAAAAAAGCGGTAAATGCCAAAAGGTAAAAATTTTATGATTTTTAAAAATTGTAAAATACTTAAATTTTCGAAAAAATGATATGAGTCTGACGCCCTAAAAAGGACATCACAATATGTCAGTGTCAAGAGTGTCCTAATAAACCTATGAATCAATACACATAAATAAAACATGTAAATATAATAACATTTATTATTTTTAAGTGATAAAATTTATAGAAATTCAAAATACCTTGCCATTCTGAATGTAGGCAACGATATGTATGATGACCAATAAGGAATAAGGCATGATATCCGGCCAACATGATGTAAAGCTAAAATTTAAAAATATAAATAAGATGGTATAAAAACTTTGACTTGACCCAAAGTTAAATATTCAACATTATACTAGTGCTTTAATTGTAAGAAAAACATAAAAACTTGGTTGTGTTCTTGAGCAGACTTGAGCTTACGAATTAAAAAACGTCCGATTTTTAACTTTAAGACCAGAGTCACCTGCATTTAACTTAATTCTTTAAGCGACCACCCACTAATGTTTAAAGAGACTAATAATAAGAGCCCGTATCATAAGAAAAAAGCTTAATAGGGATCAGTATATATATTAACAAAAGTGGCTTTATCTATGGATTAAAACGCACGTAGCATTGAGGAATGAGATGATATCTTAAACAGAAAATTGAGGACAAAGAATAGAACAAAATAATTTAATATATTGTAAATAGTATAAATTGACCAATAATTTACATTGATTTTTTAGTAAAAAAGGTAATATTATTTCTTAAAAGTCAAGCAAAATAGCAAATAAAAACAAAAGAGAAATATCACAGCAATAGCTTAGTTAAGTTTTAAGGGTTAAATTACACTACAAACTTTTAACAAAAATAGCACATTTGTAACGGTCACATATATGTTACTGCCAAATTTCTTGTGCCCCTTGGTTACTAAGTGCCTTTAACATAAATTTAAATCCATGGCATATAGATAAAACAAAAAAACCTATATAAATTATTAAAATTTCCAAATTAACAGTAAAAATCAAAATGGTAGATACATTGAACTTTAACAATATTTTAATTGCATATTAAAAAAATATTTTTCATTTAATTTGCCCTTTTCTGAAGTCATAAAAAACTTACATTGAATAGTACAAAAAACTTTTGATTGTTTTCTCCGACACAATTATTTATCCAAGGACAATGATGATCCATCTTGTTTATGCATTTTTTGCAAGTGCTGTACAATATATATAAAATCTTATATGAATTATTTATTGTGCTATTAAAAATTAATAAAATTAAACAAACAAATCAAACTAGTGAACTACTTTAATAATGAGTTAATTACCTGCAATGATGAGCTCTTTCAGGCTTAAGGGAATAACATTTTAGGCATCTAAAAACTGCTTTATAATTATTAACACCACCACCATTTAAATAACAAGTCTCTTTATTTAATTTTTGCTTTGGGTGCAATTCATTAAAACTTTGTTTCTTTAAATCATGCTGTGATGCATCATTTGGCAAAAACATTTCAGTTTCTGAATTGTCAGAATCCAAATTACACACTGATTGCATGTACCTTTTTGAGATTTTAGGTGTAGAAACGTGGCTTTCAATATTCATCTTGTAACTAATATAAATAAAAAAATTAATACTAAAACAACTAATAGTTTAAAATTTAGCATTAAGGTATCAAAATACAATCACCTAATATTATCATCATAATCATATTCTTCATCAGATTCCATAATCAGTTTAACTGATGCTGGATCTTTTACATTTGCTGTGCTGTTAAATAAATCTCTATTGCTTTCATATGAGGCATAGTATAATTGAGATTGTTTATGATCATCATAAGGAATTAATTTTAGTTTAATTGTACCCTAAAAAATGCACAGTAATATAATATACTGGATCAGTAAACATTGATTTAATATGTGAAATTAAAGCCATGGTTAACATTATTTGAAAAACACATAAATTCAAAATTTTGAAATAATTCCATGGGTAAGACCAAAGTAACACATATATAATGGTAAATTCTGCATATATAATCAGATTCCTGAAATAAAAAAGGCCAAATATACCATGTAATAAAAACGAGGACAAAACCACAATAATCCTTAACCAACCACATTTAAAAAAAAATTACATCTGGACAACAGATGGTAAAACTGCGATTTAATTTCGCGATTGGTAGAATGAGAAATTTTTAAGAACGGCTGCGGCTAATGCTACTTTTTAAATTATACAAAAAATATTTTTAAAATAAAAACAAATTTACCAGCTTCTATCAAAAGGAAAGTTTAAGTTTTTAGGTGGTTTTAGGATATGCCTAACAAAATATTTTTGAAAAAAACAAATCAAAATGAAAATTTTCAATTTTATATGGCGCGATTAAACTTGTTTCATAAAAAATTAATAAAATTTGAAAAATTTAGAATTTTTAAAATTTTATTTTTTTAAGATAACCAAAATTGTTTGTAAAGAAGCGTTCAAAGTCAAAAAACAAAAATTTCAAAATTTTTAAATTTTTAAAAAATAAATAAATTGAGTTTTAACGCACCCTTATATTTATATGTAAGCCCTGTGAGGTCCATATGAATCCCAGCACATCTTAAATTTTGAATATCTTTAAAAATATTAATTATTTGGCCATATTTTTGCGACTTTTTTCTTTATTAAATAATATAGAAAACTTGTAATTAAAGTTTAATTTAATTCAAATTACAAAATTTGTTCAGAAATTACTATGTTTGTATTGGAAATGGTGATATAAATTATATTAATTTTTTTAATAAAATAATAAGTTTTTAAGGTAATGATTAGCTACAAATAAATTTTTATTTCTCAAATTTTATATTATGTTTTTATAAAATTATTACCCGACCTATAAACACTTTAATCCATAATTTAGAAAAAATAAATTTATTAATGAATTCTTGAATTATAGATAAATAAAAAAAAATATCAATTTTTTGATTTTTAACCGGCAGGACAAAAACACGAAACATTTATAAATATTTCGTGTTTTTGTCCTGGGGAAAACACAAAACATTATTTAATGTTTCGTGTTTTTGTTTTTTAAAAACACGAAAGATTTTTTTCGTGTTTTAAAAATTAATTTAGATTTTCGCAAAATGTTTCGTGTTTTAAATATTACTAAAACACGAAACATTTTTTTGATTTTTAAAATTTATGTTAATTGAGTGTTCATGCAGCAAAGTTGGTTCGTTCGACTCCAAATTTTATGGAAATTTTAACTATCATATTGTGTGCGGCAGGACAGAAACACGAAACATTTATAAATGTTTCGTGTTTTTGTCCTGGGAAAAACACGAAACATTTTTTAATGTTTCGTGTTTTTGTTTTTTTAAAACACGAAATATTTTTTTCGTGTTTTAAAGATTAAAAATATTTTTGCTAAAATGTTTCGTGTTTTAAAGATTACAAAAACACGAAACATTTTTTTTAATCAAATTTTTATTTTTCTTTTCGTGTTTTAAAGATTAAAAATATTTTTGCTAAAATGTTTCGTGTTTTAAAGATTACAAAAACACGAAACATTTTTTGTAATCAAATTTTTATTTTTCTTTTAATTCTAAGATTTTTAAAGAAACATGGTCATGTAATATATCGTTCGACGCCAAATTTTGGAAAATCTAATGGTAATATTTTCAAGGTAAAATAATATAACAGGTGGTTTTGGTTGCTTAAAATCTTTATTTTTTTGTTTTTGAAAACTATTTTTTTGTTGTTTATAGTAAGTATTCCTATCATATATACAACAACATAGGTGTAACGTTAAAGACTATTTATATTTCATGACCATATATGGTATTATTTTTTAAACCTTGACACTGCTTTTACCTCTACTGACCAAACAAACTTTTAATACATCGTTCGACGGCAAATTTTATGGAGAATTTTATTGTCATATTTTTAATGCCTAAAAAAATTACAGGTGTTTTTTTTATGTAAAATATTTTTATTTTGTATTTAAAACAATTTCTTTTAAAATATTGATTTAGTAGGTTTATTTTATATAAATCAAATATGATTTGTAACGTAAAAAGCTATTTACACTTTATGACCATATATGGTAGTATTTCTAAAACGTGGCACTGCTTTAACATTTATGGACCAAACTAAACGTGTGATACATCGTTTGACTCCAAATTTTATGGGGAATTTTATAGTCATAATGCTAGTGCCTAATTTAACAAAATTTTTACATTTTTTTTAACAATTTTTTTAAGTTAATTATGATTTAATAGACTTTATATAAATCTAGTAAGACACAGGTCAACAAATTTGAATTTTATAAAAACATAAAAGAATGCATCATCATGATGGCCTAATCTCATATATATTTTCTGTTTTTCTTACTTTCTTCCGTTGGTTCCTTAGATCCTGCTATAACGTAAAATGGCCTTTTTGACCAAATTAACAGATCTAAATATACCACAAAAAATTTAAAAATCTTTTTTATATATAAAAATTCCTTGTAACTTAATTACAAATAATAATAATTAATATAAGCTTTTACATCGGCATTTAGATAATACAAAATATTTCGCGTCCAAACTTAAATACGACACGATGTATTTTTGGTTTTTAGTAAACTAAAGTTTGAAAACAGTTTAACTATTGTGAACAAAAAAAATTGAAATTTTTTTTTTTTTGTTTTTAAATCTTTTTTGTTTTTTTTTTAACTTTTTTTCCTATTTTTAATGTTTTTACCGAATTAATTAAATTTGATTAAGAAAAAAGTCAAACGGATTCGATATTTCCTAAGATGGCAGGTTTGATATCTTTGGTTAACTCATAACTCTCAAAAAATTGTTGACCTGTGTGATATATAAAATGAAAGGCTATTTACATATGACCATATATGGTAATATTCTTGGCATTTAACATTTATTGACGACCTAAACTTAAACTACATCTTTCGACGCCAAATAGAAAATTTTAATAAAAGAAATTAATAGGTGTATTACTGCTTAAAGTCTATATATGATTTAATAGTTTTATTATACAAGTCAAAAAATATCGATGTCAGGCCCTTATTTTCTATACGTTTTTCGATATTCTTTTTCATTTCTGGCTCTTTAGATTTGGCCATATCAAAAAACCTTTTGGACCAAATTAACCAATTTTTATGACCTCAAATATATTTAAAAAAAATTTAAGAATTGTCTTGTAACATTGATATACCATCTCAAATAATGAGAAATAAATTTTTTTTGTTTATCAAGCTCTTGCATCAGCATTTAAATAAAGAATATTTCGCGTAAAACTTAAATACTTTATATTGATTTATTAATCGCCAGAAAAATATAATATAAAAAGGTAAATGAATCAGATTTATAAATGTTTGAGTTACATTTGTACATAAAATTTGTATATATATATATATCAAAGTAATAGAAAAAATTGCTGATAATTTACATTCATAAATTACATAAATTATATTAATATTAATTCAAAATTATTTTTCCATATTTGTTTTTCGATAACAAACACAGTGTCCAAGTAAAACATTTAAAATTGTAATTTTGAAATATTGTTGCTTAAAAATATAAATTACTAAACAAGAAGTAATCAGTTATAGAATGAAATGGAAAATATTATGATGTAGTTATTCTATTTAAATTTTTTAAAAAAGGTTGTCTTTTTATTCGAAGGCCGTTTTCTTTGATTCGACTTTTTTGATCTTGTTGGCTTACACAAAACTAAGTTTTTACCGGTCGATATAACTTTTTCAGGGTCTTGATAACAAACTTTTAATAATTTTTTTAAATTTTTCTCTATTTGGGCTTCATTTAAATTTGCTGAAGATAAAAAAGAATAATGAACACTTAAACTATATATTCCTGTTTTTAGCAGGGCTCTTTTCATCTCATATTTTTGTAAATCAACTAAATCGTTAAGCGATTCGCAAACTTCAACAAGCGATAAATTATTACGATCAACATACGATTTGATCATATTGTTAACGCTCTCTGAATTGTTGTTTGTCCATGATCCAAAATTTTTTTTACTACAAATGGGTTTAAACACATGATCTTTAACTTTTTCTAAAATTTTAAATTCCATATATGTTGCTAAAGTTGGGTTAATATTGTGGCAATATATAATAAATTCATTAAATTTATGGTGAAATTCTGCATTGTTTTCAGAAAATATAATTCCAGCATTTCCGAATATTTATTTTCTATATCTATTCTAATTTCTTTACTAACACCTATATTTTGGAGTCGATCTTTTATGTTTTTTTTTAAATGCATGGTACATAAGACATGGGTTGCTTTGGGAAAAACTTCTTTAAAAGCCTTACCGATAGCCAACTCGTCATCAGAACCAAATATCATTGTGCTAAAATCAGTATTTATTTTATTTAAAACATTCCTAACGTTTAAAAAAAATTTGGCAAATGTTGTATAATCCGACTTAGAATGCAGCAAAATCGGGCCTAAAAAAAATAGGGTTTTCATCGCTTTTGATTAATTTCAATATATTATTTTTGAAGCTAAAAACGGGCACATACAAAGGACCTAAATTAAATGTTTTATCAAAGCCTAAAATGGCACTTTTTTTGCCGCTACAATTAGACTTAATGAGTTCAATCTGAAAATTTGTAAACAAATGAATATTTGGCAAACCTTGTAAAAAATTAACATCCTGATAAAAACTATTTTCGTGCAAAAGACTTATAATTTTTTGAACACTATCAGAAAAATTTTTGAACTCAATAGTTTTTATTTTGTTGGCGTGCTTTTGATTATATATGTATTGAATGTTACGGGGGGCGATTGATGGATTATTTTTAAGAAAAGATATATAAGTTTTTTTTGAAGGAAGTGTTAATGCATTAGCTATTTTAGTTGAGGTTTCTAGACTAGTTCTAATATATATATTTTCGTGTTTCTTTATGTTGCCATGGGGAGCATACCCTGGAAATATACCTACATATTCGGCCAAAAAAAAATCAAAATATAAGGTATTTGAATTATATTGCGTAACATAACTAATTTTTCTTTTATAATTTCCTGTTTTAAATTTAGTGTAATAAGAATTAAGAATAATTTTTAATCCAAACCCATTTAAATTTTTTGGTGTATTTACGACTTGATTAAATTTTGACGATCTATGAAAAAAAAAACCTTTTTGAAAATTGTAAGGGCCAAAAAAAGTGCCATTTTCGTATATATATAATATTTTTCTTAAAGATGGAGTATAACCCATCCAAGAACCTATATCGTCTATATACAAATACTTTGATTTTTTTTCAATTATATTTGAATTTATTTTGGGTAACACAAAATATATGTTATTTTTGGGGCCTAAGGGTATTTTGTTAGTTATATTCTTAGGGTTTTTAAGAACATTTAGGACTTGGAGGGAATTAAAAAATTTTCCATAATTAGTTGTGTTTGCCGTTATCAATTCATCAGTGCGGTTAGCGGGCTCATTTTTCTTAAACAATGTTTCAAATAACTCCTTATTTAAAAAATTTATTCCATCAATACAACCAGATTCGAAATAGTCTAATTCTTGTGAATATGTAAGTGATATGACGTCTAAAAAAGAAAACATTTAAAAATGATTTATAAAAAAGAAACAAAAAAATATTTTAACCATCTTCGATATTAACGTATTCTTTTGGTTGATGCGGTAATACCATGGGATCTGATATATAAAAAATTATTATCAGAAAAATCTATCAAAACTAAGTTGTTTATAAATTACGATAAGTTACTAAATTACATAAAAAAAATAGTGTAAACCATTTTCGGATGAGACATTTGCATATTTATCTGTTTGTTGCGTTATTAAGTTGGGATCTGATATGCAAAAAATTAAATTATACAAAATGAGTCAAAATTTGTTTGTTTTTTTATTATGATGCGGTACTAAGTTGGGAAAAACATTAAAAAATTTATTATTAAAAAAATGTTGAAACCTTTTTCGGATGAGACACTAACGTAATCTTTTGTTTGATGCGTTTAGACGGTGATTTTGATAATTTATATGTAAAAATTATTAAGATTATAGGAAGTTAACGGTCAAAATAAAATTGTTTTTAATTTAAACATATAAAAGTAAATTATAACTAAAAAAATGTTTGAACCATCTTCGGAGGAGTCATTTACATAATCTTCTATTAGATGCGTTATTAAGTTGGTATCTGATATGTAAAAAATTATAATAAAATGCGGTCAAAATTAATTTATTTTATAAATGCTTTATTAAAATGGGAAAAACATTTATAAATGAATTAACATATAAAAATGTTAAAACCATCTTCGGATGAGATACTTATATATTCTCCTGTTTGATGTATTAATAGGTTAGGATCTGAAATATAAAAATAGAACAAGGTACAGCAAATTATATAAAATCGGGCTAAAGTGTAATTTGCTAATTTGATATGTAAATTATCAACCCAATGTACAAAGTAAAGCAAATTATGTGAAATGCATTTTCGTCTAATTGCTTTACCTTAACCCCTAAATTTCTATAAAAATACAAACCATCACTCTGATGAAATGTGGTGGAAGTAGCAGTTTCTAAAAGCTGTGATTGGGGAAACGTTAATTCAGTCACCGGTGTAGCAACAACTAGATTAATTATATACTAAAATTTGATCCATGCTAAATAAATATAAAATGTGGACTGAAAATGAAACATCAATTATAAAAAGCAATAATGGTTAAATTTATCAATCACAAATATATCGTCTGTCACGTCGAACTAGATAAAGAGGTATATTTTGACGACTGAATATTAAAAGATAACCTAAGGTATCATTTTCATTCGAGTCGTCTCTTTTTTGTTCTAAAGGTCTTATAATCTCATTTTCAATTTGGGTAGACGGCAACTTATCGATGATATAAGGATATTTGTCAGCATCAGTAATTTTTTTAAGTAGGACAATATGGTTGATTGTCGAACTGAATTTAGTTTTTGTCCACATTAATGTTATGTCATATCCTGTCAAATGAACATTGCGACCATGCACAATTAGTGAATACGGGTTATAGAGATAATTTTCTTCAGTAAAGGGTGGCATATATAATCTAATGGGTTTCTTAATAATTGAGCTAATTGCATAAATATGTAATATATTTGCCCATCCTACTTTATTCAATGCATCGATCAAGGCTGAATCGTAACTTTCCCATTTGTAACTCGGACTTGATATAAGAAATTTGTCTCCTTGTTTATAATATTCGGGATATAAAATAAGCTCTTTGGCTACCAAAAATCTATACATCATATGATAATCTTGAGTCCAGTGAATTCCCTGCGATATTGCACGATACATGCAACATCCGTCGGCGTAATTTTCGATTGGAATGTAGGATTTTAATAATTTCGGCTGTAATTTCTTTAAAATATCAGAAGAGTATGTATCTCTGAACAATATTTCTTTCTTAAAATCAATAATTTTGGTGTTTGATAAGGATTTAGCATTTTCAATAGTAGGGTTAGAGGCAAGTCTAAAAACAATTTAAAAATTGATGAAATTACACAAGTCAACAAATTTTTGAGAGTTATGAGCTGGCTTGAAAAGACCTACTATCTCAGGGCTCAAATTTATTTAAATTTATTTAGAGTTTTTTTAAAAAGTTATTTCATAATTAAAACAACTGCAAAATACTGCAAATAATATTTAACACCGGTAATAAGTGTCCTATTTGGCTGGTGTTTTGTATAATTTAAGTGTGTAGAAATAATTTTTTATTTACAAAATAATACAAGTAACAAGAGATTTTTGTAAGAAAAAATATTTTGTTATCGAGTATTCTAAAGGAATCTGTTTGTCAAAAAAAGGCCATTTTTTCCAAATAGAGCAAACGAAAGAAACTAGGGAAACAGTATTTATATGAGTTCACCATGGCAATCCCTTTATTTCAGTCAGGGCTGGGAAAAAAACTAAATGGGCTTTTTTTAACAAGTTTTTGGGTTTTTTTTTCCAAATGCCCACAAACTCGTGGGCATGGCAAAAGAAAAGCCCCTTTTCTTGCTTAAAGAAAAGCCCCTTTTCTTGCTTAAAGAAAAGCCCCTTTTCTTGCTTAAAGAAAAGGGGCATATTTAAAAAAAGTCCCTTTTTTTAAAAAAAATTCCTAGGAGCTTTAAGAAAAAATCACCCACCCATCAAAATTTTTTGAAATTATTAAAAGAAAACATAAAATGGGTTTTTTGGGGCTCTTTTTAAGAGCCACTTTTTGTGGGTTTTTTTTGCCCCTTTTCTTGGTAAGGGCTTTTTTGAATTCTTATTTTGGCCCTTTATTTTTGCCCCCCTTTCTTTTTTTATGTTTTAGGGGAAAAAATGAGCCAAAGTTTTTTGGCTCATTGTTTTCCCAGCCCTGATTTATTAAAAACTTTTCTGACGATGATATTTGTCGACAGCCGTCGCCGCCATGCAAAAAGGATAGGGGATGGCATGTGTTGACCGCACCGTGATATTCCGGTCTGCCTCGCCCGGCTCAATTGTTTCCAGCCCCGAATCAGGGTTTTTTATTATAATGGCCTAAATTTTTAATGGCCCAAATATATAGTTAATCTATAATATATATATACAGTGTTAACCCCCCCCCCCCCCCTTCAGCCTGTTAAAGATAATGATTTATCATTCTTGATAACATAATAGACAATAAGATATAAAAAGGCCCGGTTTGTTGTCCCGGCACGCGTGCAATAGGAGATAAATATAGTTATCAAGGCAATTTTAAGTTATTTTAATATGATTTTAAAAAATGTTGATATAATCACTATCGATATGACTGAGTCGGACAATTAGGGATAGAAGTCGGTCCATAAAAAAATACGAAGGGCTAATGTTTTTAAACTTTGCCTTTGTTATGACTTTTTCTCTTAACTTTTATCTTGCACATTGTAAAAAACAAATCTTCAATTAACTATGGTCAAAAAATTCTATATACAAAGTTAAATAATAATTTGTCTAAGCATACAAGTCTCAGGTTCCAACTGCCCTATTAACTGAATATTTACCTGAATAGTAATGATTCATAATCCATCGAATCACAATCTATAGTATATTATTTAATTTTGCTATATCAGCCCTTTTTTATTTTTAATATTGAAAATGTTGATACATAAATTCAACACTGGTTATATCATAAAATTTAAAAAATTGTAAAGGTGGGCCTCAATACGCCCCTGATACGGGCCAAATAGAATGACAAATTTATTCTGATCGCGCGATCGGAGCGGCCTTTTAATGCTTGGTAATAAATGTCATTTTTAAACAAAATCTGCATCTTAAGTCACACTTTTATGTTCAATTCAATGCAAAATTTTTTATTGCTTTCTATATAGCAGAAATGTTCCATCAGGGCGCGCGTTTATTAACATTAAAATTTTTATATGGCAGCCCTCCCTGTTTATTATTTCGGCTCGGCCCATCACGGCTATTCAAATTTTTAATAGCTTCGACTATAATGAGCTGAATTAACATTGAAATTTTTGATTCAAAATCATTAATCTAATTATACATTTTTGATGAGTTCAGCCAATCCAAAAGGAAAAAGTGCAAAATTAAACGTGCTTAAAAAAAGCGCAATGATTTTGGCAAAATTGCGCCGATAATAACTCTAATTTAATTTTTTTTGCAATATAACCCTATTTACAGTATTTTGAGAATTTTATCATATATTAATTTTGTTCATACTTAAATACCATAAAAAACTTTGAGCCGCTCGTTAATTTAATCGTGAATCGAATTAACGGGTCCGGCTTTCTCGGTAACCGTGTAAACGGTACCGTATCCGTATATTGAGTTACTTGACTACCAGGCGCGCCGAATGGTTACCTCTGTAGGTGGGATTCTGACTTAGAGGCGTTCAGTCATAATCTCCCAGAAGGTAGCTTGGCGCCGTCGGCTTTTCAGTCGAACGCCTGACCAAATGTCTGAACCTGCGGTTCCTCTGGTACTGAACAGGATTACTATAGCAACAACGGGTCTGTAGGATAAAACTTAACTGTCTCGCAACGGTCTAAACCCCTCACGTTCCCTATTAGTGGGTGAACAATCTAACGCTTGGTGAATTCTGCTTCACAATGATAGGAAGAGCCGAACAATTAATTTTGCCGTTGAATAATACCTCACGTTATAGACAAATGGCCAAATTTTGATACAATTTTTAATTAATATAACCTCATTAGGAAGGACATAAAATAAATAGGACATATAAATAACACATCATATTATATTGAAAAGACTATTGAGTGTAATATCTCAAAAGTAAGTTAAGAAAATCCAAGCAAAATAGACCACTTGTTAATTTTTGGGCACTATAATTAAATTTTTAATAAAATTGAAGGATGTAATATTAATTTAGTCTTTAAATGCAGAAATAGCGAATTTGAAAGTAGTACCTTGTAAGGTTTTTTGTAACATATCATATATATAGTAAAAAAACTATTGATTAAATTAATGAAACAAAAAAAACTAAATAACAAAATATAAAAAATTTAAGCAATATATACTACTTGTAAACTTGTTGGGCTAGCAATATGATAGTTAAATTCTCTATAATAATTTAGCGTCGAACGATGTATTTATTATAGGTCTAAGGTCAATAGATATTATACCAGTGTTAAGTTTAAAAAAACATTTTCATATAGGGTCTAGAGTTAAAATTATATTTTACGATGCATTTTATTTATAATAGCAGATACATTGAAAACTCCAAAAAAAATCTAAAAACAAAATATAAAGATCTTAAGTAGCGCAGCTGCTTCTCAATTTTTGGGCACTGACAATATGATAGATTGTCCATATAAAATAATTTGGTCAATAAATATAAAAGCAGTATTAAATTATAAGAAACATTACCATATGTAGTCTTCAAATAATTATGGTGTATTACGTTACATTTTATTTATATGTAGTAGATAATACAATAAGTAACCACCAAAAAAATTCTAAAAATAAAAAATAAAGTTTTAAACAACAAAAACCACCTGTCAACCTTTTGCAGATAGGATAGCTAAACTTTCCATAAAGTCTGGCGTCGAACTATGTATTACAAGTTCAACCTGGTCGATAAATATTAATGCAGTTTTAAGTTTTTAAGACTATTACCATATATGGTACATATATTTAACAAGTGTTTTAGGTTATGTATAAATTATATATAGTATACTGAATCAATATAACCCCCAAAAAAATTTAAAAAACAAAATTAAGTTTAAAACAACAAAAACCACCTGTCAACCTTTCGCAGACAAGATAGCTAAACTCTTTATAAAATTTGGTGTCGAACTATGTATTACAAGTTTAACTTGGTCGATAAATATTAAAGCAGTGTTAAGTTTTAAAAACTATTACCATATATGGTCATAAATTTAACATGGTGTCCAGGGTTACATATATTATGTATAATAGTAAGAATCAAAAAAACCCCAAAAAATCAAAAAACAAAATAAAGTTTTTAAACAACAAAAACCACCTGTCAACCTTTCGCAGACAAGATAGCTAATATAAAATTTGGTGTCGAACTATGTATTACAAGTTTAACTTGGTCGATAAATATTAAAGCAGTGTTAAGTTTTGAAAACTATTACCATATATGGTCATAAATTTAACATGGTGTATTAGGTTACATATGATTTAAATTTAGTAAATTGAATCAAAAAAAAATCCCAAAAAAGATCTAAAAACGAAAAATAAAGTTTTAAACAACAAAGACCACCTGTCAACCTTTCGCAGACAAGATAGCTAAACTCTTTACAAAATTTGGCGTTGAACTATGTATTACAAGTTTAACTTGGTCAATAAATATAAAAGCAGTGTTAAGTTTTAAAAACTATTACCATATATGGTCATAAATTTAACATGGTGTATTAGGTTACATATGATTTAAATTTAGTAGATTGAATCAATAAAAAACTCAATTAAAAATTTATAAACAAAAATGAAGTTTGTAAACAACAAAAACCACCTGTCAATTTTTTTGGCACATAAAATATGATATTCAAATTCCTTATAAAATTTGGCGCCGAACGATATATTACATGACTATGTTTCTTTAAAAATTTTAAAATTTAAAAAAAAATAAAAATTTGACTAAAAAAAATGTTTCGTGTTTTTGTAATCTTTAAAACACGAAACATTTTGGCAAAAATATTTTAAATCTTTAAAACACGAAAAAAATATTTCGTGTTTTAAAAAAACAAAAACACGAAACATTAAAAAATGTTTCGTGTTTTCCCCAGGACAAAAACACGAAACATTTATAAATGTTTCGTGTTTTTGTCCTTATTGTGTGTGCCCAAAAAATTGACAGGTGGTCTTTGATGTTTAAAAACTTTATTTTTGTTTTTAAATTTTTGCTTGAGTTTATTATTGTTTAAATCTACTTAATTTAAATCATATATAACCTAAAACACCATGTTAAGTTTATGACCATATATGGTAATATTTTTAAAATTTAACACTGCTTTAATATTTATCGACCAAATTAAACTTGTAAAACATAGTTCGACGCCAAATTTCATGGAGAGTTTAACTTGTCTGCGAAAGGTTGACAGGTAGTCCTTGTTGTTTAAAAACTTTATTTTTTGTTTTTTGATCTTTTTTGTGTATTTTATTGATTTAATCTACTATGTATAGATCATATGTAACCTAAAACACCATTTTAAATTTATGACCATATATGGTAATAGTTATTAAAACTTAACACTGCTTTATTATTTATCGACCAAGTTATACCTGTAATACATAGTTCGACACCAAATTTTAAGGGGAGTTTAGCTATCTTGCCTGCGAGGTTGACAGGTGATCTTTGTTGTTTAAAAACTTTAATTTTTGTTTTTAGATTTTTTTGAGGTTTTATTAATACAATCTACTATATATAAATTATATGTAACCTAAACATGTTAAATTTATGACCATATATGGTAATATTAACTATAACTTAACACTGCTTTATTATTTATCGGCTAAGTTAAACTTGTAATACATAGTTCGACGCGCAATCTTAAGGAGTTTAGCTATCTTGTCTGCGAGGTTGACAGGTGGTCTTTGTTGTTTAAAAACTTTATTTTTTGTTTTAGATTTTTTTCGGTGGTTAATTATTGTATTATCTACTATATATAAATAAAAAAGTAAAACACCATAATAAGTTTAAGACCTTAAATGGTAATATGTCTTATAACTTAACACTGCCTTTAAATTTATTGATCAAATTATTTTATACGGAGAATCTATCATATTATCAGTGCCCAAAAATTAAGAAGTAGCTGCGGCTTAAGATATTTGTATTTTGTTCTTAGATCTTTTTTTGGATCATTTAATGTTGCAATTATAAATGAAATGCATCGTAAAATATCTTTTTAATTCTTTGACCAATGATAGTTTTTTAAACTTAACGTTGCTATAATATTTATGGACCAAATTAAACTTATAATAAATACATCGTTCGACGCCAAATCATTATGGAGAATTTAACTATCATATTGCTAGTGCCCAACAAGTTTACATGTAGTATATATTGCTTAAAATTTTTTATATTTGATTTTTTAGTTTTTTTTGTTTTATTAAATTATACAATAGTTTTTTTAAAATAAAAAAATTGAAATCTTTGATATGTTACATAAAACCAGAGCTGAGAAAAAACCCATTTTTCGACTAAACTCAAATTTTTGTTTTTTATAAATTTTATGACAGATTAAAAAAATTAATTATTAATAAATACAGAATATAAGCAGAAAATCTTAAATTTTATAAATATTTTCTTGATTAAAGCTAAAACCCATTATATTTTCTAAATTTCGAAAAATAAAAAAATGAGTTTGACCCAAAAATGGGCATTTTCCCAGCTCTGCATAAAACCTTCAAGGTGTTACTTTTAAATTTTGTCACAAATTCTACGTTTATTGACCGAATTAGTATTAAATCCTTCAGTTTTATTTAAAATTTAATTATAGTGCTTAAAAATTAACAAGTGGTCTATTTTGCTTGGAATCATTTTATTTAACTTATTTTAAAGATATTATTTTACTCAATAATCTTAATATAATATGATGTTACTTAATTTGGCATATTTATTTTATGTCCATATAAACTAATATTATAATTACAAATTGTATCAAAATTGGGCCATTTGTCTACCTTAACGTGGATTTGAGATTTTATATAACGGCAAATTTGATTGCCCGCCTCTTCCCATCATTGTAAAGCAGAATTCACCAAGCGTTGGATTGTTCAATTAATATGGAACGTGAGCTGGGTTTAGACATTCGTAAGACAGGTTAGTTTAACCCTGTTGATGACCCATTGTTGCTACAGTAATCCTGTTCAGTACGAGAGGAAGCGCAGGTTCAGACATTTGGTACAGGCGTTCGACTGAAAATCGACGGCGAGAAGCCACCATTTAGAAAATTATGACCGCATCGAAGTCAGAATCCCACCTAGAAAAGTAACGATATTTTGGAGCGCCTCATAGTCAAATAACTCGATATACGGTACCGTTTACGCGGTTACCGAACGAAGTTGAAGGCCGAACGCGTTGATTAGAATCACAATTAACAACCAAAAACCGGCTCAAAGTTTTTTATGGTTTTTAAATATGAACAAAATCAGTATATGATAAGGTTCTTTATTGCACTTTTTTTTTATGGAACGATTTATGATGATTTATATGTCAATCAAGGTTTCTTTAATATTGTTTTTTATTACCAATCATTCTGCTTTCAGAATGCTTGGTGCTATGCCATTTACATTTTTTCATTCGCCCCTTGTAAAATTCATTGCACATTAAATTTTTTGGCACCATTTCTGACGTTTGACAGCTTTTATTACTCGTACCCTAGATTTTTAGCAAAGTATTATATATCGGTTTTCCTTTGAAAATTTCCCCTTGCTCTATTACCCTTAACTCATTTTATTAACTATCGCTTTTGACGCCCGTCCCATCGTTGTCTATCATTCCACTTCTCTGAATTCCTTTACCGAGCAACATTGCGTTTTATTACGTTTAATTACCATTTTGCACATACCTTAGTTCTTTCCTTTTACAAACTTAGGTCACTTTGATATCCCAGATGTCAGTCCCGCCTACTCCCCCTGACCAGCTCGTCGTGCTTTTAATTCACTACCTCAAAATTCTTTGATGGAAGCTGACCTCCTTTTTGAGCAAAGGTTTGGTCAAAATTTTAAGGCCTCGACTGCAACGTTTGTAGTCGTCTATTTTTTTCTAACGACTTGGTAAAAATATACACGGTTCGGAATCCTTATCTTTCCATTACAATTATCCGTATGCCAATGCGCCGCTACGTTGCACAAGCAAGAGCCTAAATTTGTGCGTGTCAATGGTTTTTCTTTCTCGCCTTACCCTTCCCACTTGCCAGTTTTAGATCCGATCGTGGAACGCCTCATCTTCCCCCGCCTTCCATTTATGCATATTGGACGGTTGCGTTATTCTCACGGTAAATATGCCGTTCGAGGCCAAATTATAAATATTCCAATTGACGTTGACGAGATAGTCACCCTTTTGCCCCTGACCCCAGACGAGGATATGAGCATACGTTCTAATCAAAAAATGCCACTCTCATAAGTCGGTGCTATAGGGGCGTTATGTCACTTGCGCACTAAAGACTTGGCTGTCGTATAAGTTAACCACTCCACTCTACAAGCAATTTAATATTCGCCTACATCCAACATTTTTACATCCCCCCAGGCCACGTCGGTGTTGAGTGTCGCGGTTAGGCCTCCGATTAGGATCCGTTTTTATTAATCTACGGGGCAGTTGGAACCTGAGACTTGTATACGCTTAGACAAATTTTTTTTTAACTTTGTATATATATTTAATTTTTTGACCAGTGTTAATTGAAAATTTGTTTTTTTTACGATGTGTAGGCAGAAAAAAGTTTAGAGAAAAAGTCATAAAATTAAAGGCAAAGTTTTAAAACATTAACCTTTCTTATTTTTTTTGGACCGACTTCCATCCCTACTTGTCCGACTCAGTCATATCGATAGTGATTATATCAAAATTTTAAAAATCAGATTAAAATAACTTATTATTGCCCTGATAACTATATATATCTCTTATTACACGCGTGTCGGGACAATGAACCGGGCCGTTTTATATTTTATTGTAAGTACATTTGACAGGATATAACATCACATCAATGTGGACCAAAACTGAATTCAGCCCGACTATTAACCATTGTTCTACATAAAAAAATTGATGCTAACAAATATATGTACCCTTGATAAGTTGCCATCTACCCAAATTGATAATTAGATTGACTTTTAGAACAAAAAGAAGATAACTCGAATGAAGATGATAACTTAGGTTATCTTTTAATATTCACAATTGTCAAATTTTATACACCTCTCTTTTCTAGTTCGACGTGACAGATGATATATTTGTGATTGACAAATTTAACCATTAGGCCTTTTTATTGTGCAAATGTTTCAATTCAAAACTATTATATTTTATAATTTAGCATGGATCAAATCAAAGTATATAATTAATCTAGTTGTTGCTGTACCTTACTGAATTGACGTTATTCCAATCCCCAGCTAAAAACTGCTACTTCCACTACATTTCATTAGAGTGTTGGTTTGCATTTTTACAGAAATTTAGGGGTTAAGGTAAAGCAATTAGACTAAAATTTGCATTTCACATAATTTGCTTTACTTTGTACATTGGGTGATAATTTACATATCAAAAAAGCGCATAAATAAAAATATTCTTTGGCCTCTTATATACAATTTGCTTTACCCAGTCTTATTTTTATATCTCAGATTTTAATCTATTAACCCATAACAGAATCTCATCCGAAGGTGTAAACATCTTTTTATGTAATTGATTTTTAAAGGTTTTTCCTTTAACGCATCTATAGTTTTAACCGAATTTTATAGTTTTTCACGTTTTAGATACCAACTTAATTACGCATTCATAAAACCTAAATTCTCATTTTTTAATATTAGCCACTAAATTTTTTTTTTATTTTAGAATATATTTTTAATACATTTTGAAAGAAGTATTAGCCAGAGCCTAAGCCAACAGGATTAAAGCCGAATTAAAGAAAGCGGCCTTTGAATGAAAAGACAACTTTTTTTTAAAAAATAGAATAACTGCATCATGATTTTTTATTATACTCTATAATTGATTACTCCTTGTTTAGTAACTTATATTAGGGCACGGGCAAAGTGAGTTTATATTTTCGTGAAAATTTTAATATTTGGAAAAAATTAATTTTTGTAATAAAACGCAAATTTCTAAAAACTTGCCAAATTTAGTTTATGCACATATAATGCCATTTCTGAAATAAAAAATTTAAAAAAAAATTTTCAGAAATTTTAAAATTTTACGAAAATAAAAACTCACTTTGCACGTGCCTTATAAGCAACTATATTTCAAACAATTTTGAATGTTTTACTTGGTGTTAAACATTGTGTTTGTGTAATATGGAAAAACAAATATGAAAAATGATTTTGAATTTATATTATTATATGCCTTAATATTATTTTATGTAATTTATAAATGTAAATTACACCTATTTGTATTCATTATATATATACATATTTAATGTACAAATGTAACTCAAATATTTATAAATAGGATTTGTTACCTTTTTATATTATATTTTTCTCGCTATTAATGAATTTAAAGCTAAGTTTTTACGCGAAATATTCTTTATTATCTGAATGCTGCAAAAGCTTGATAAACCAAAAAAGTTTCTCATTTTTTGAGATGATATATCAAGGTTACCAGAAAAATTTTAAATTTTTTCTTTGGAATATTCTCTAGGTCATAAAAATTGGCCAATTTGGTCAAAAAGGTCGTTTTTGGCATCGACGAATCTAAAGAGCCGAAGGCAAATGAATTTAAGAATATCGGAAAACATATATAAAAAATAAGGGCCTCATGGTAATGTTTGCTTTTATGTTTTTATAAACTTCTTTTTTTCTGACATCAATATTAGTTGATTTGTGTAACAAGACTATTTCATAAATTTCACGTCTCTGACGTTGATACTGTTGATCTGTGTCTTATAAGATTTATATAAAGACTGTTAAATCATACATAACTAAAAAAATTTGTTTAAAAACATAATGTAAAAATTTGTTAAATAAGGCACTAGCAATATGACTATAAAATTCCCCATAAAATTTGGCGTCGAACGATATATCACACGTTTAGTTTGGTCAATAAATATTAAAGCAGTGCCACGTTTTTAGAAATACTACCATATATGGTCATAAAGTGTAAATAGTTTATCACGTTGCAAAGCATATTTGATTTACAAATAATCCACCTACTAAATCAATATTTAATCAAAATTAGTTTAAATACCAAATATAAATATTTTAAACAAAAAAAAACACCTGTAATTTTTTTAGGTATTAAAAATATGACATTAAAATTCTCCATAAAATTTGCCGTCGAACGATGTATTAAAAGTTGGTTTGGTTAATAAATGTTAAAGCAGTGCCACGTTTTTAGAAATACTACCATATATGGTCATAAAGTGTAAATAGTTTCTCACGTTGCAAAGCATATTTGATATACATATAATACACTTACTAAATCATTATTTAATCAAAATTAGTTTAAAAACCAAATATAAATATTTTAAACAAAAAAAACACCTGTAATTTTTTTAGGCATTAAAAATATGACATTAAGGTTCTCCATAAAATTTGCCGTCGATCGATGTATTAAAAGTTGGTTTGGTCAATAAATGTAAAAGCAGTGCCAAGATTAAGGAAATAATACCATATTTGGTCATAAAGTATAAATAGTCTAGAACGTTACACATATGTTGTTTTATATATGATAAGACTACTAACTATAAATAACAAAAAAAATAGTTTTCAAAAACAAAAATAAAGATTTTAAGCAACCAACCACCTGTTATATTTTTTCACCTTGAAAATATAACCATTAGATTTTCCGTAAAATTTAACGTCGAACGATATATTACAGACCATATTTCTTTAAAAATTTAAAAATTGAAAGAAAAATAAAAATTTGACTAAAAAAAATGTTTCGTGTTTTTGTAATCTTTAAAACACGAAACATTTTGGCAAAAATATTTTTAATCTTTAAAACACGAAAAAAATATTTCGTGTTTTAAAAAAACAAAAACACGAAACATTAAAAAATACATTTATAAACACGAAACATTTATAAATGTTTCGTGTTTTTGTCCTACCCATTTTTAACTATTGTCATAAAATTTGCAACTCCTTTATAATAACTTAACGTTCTGTTAATAATTTAAAAATCAAGATCAAAGTTATAAAACTCATATGGTTTATTGGAGCCCACTATAAATTTGGCGTTCCAAATTTCTAACGCTATGATCAGCGGGTTACAACATTATTGGCCAGCTTATGGTAACTAGGTTATCTGCTCTTAAAAGAGCAAAAAACATTATTAATTTACCAAAGAGCTCTATTTTCGTTGAGTAATTTTTTTTATTTGGGCATGTGCATAGTGAGTTTTTATTTTTGTAAGAATTTCAAAATTTTGAAAAAAACTATTTTTTAAAAATACGCATTAAAAAGCCAAATTTAGTTCATGCACATAAAGTGCTTTTTCTGACATAATAATATTTAAATAAAAATTTCGAAAAAAATAAAATTTTTAAAGTTTTCAGAATTTTTAAAATTTTACGAAAATAAAAACTCACTTTGCACCTCCCCTTTACCAGAAAAAGATTAATATTTGTTTTACCGTTAAATATTAGTTATATGATTAAAATCTCTTTGCTTAAAATGGCGCATCACTAAATTATTAACTAATATTATTTCCTTAAAAACTTAAATAGTTCATATATAACATTAATAGGGTGAAAGTATATAAATTTGAAAAAATTTACAATGTTTATAAAAGTTTCTAAACTTGATCACAAGAAAGTTTTTAAAAATTACAAACTTGGCTTCCATATTAGATTTTCAAAAATATGAGTTAAAATTTTTATCAAATTAAATTAACGCGAAATAATATAACCCGCGATTAGCCCTGTGGGGTCCCTAAAAAACCCCAGTGCTTTTTAAATTTAAAATCTTAAAAGGAAATTATATATTTTGGGTAACATTTTTGTGACCTTTTAAGGGTTCACCATAGCATTCGTGATATTTCTCACCCTACCCTTCACGGATTGATTGGGGCGTATTTAAACATATTTATTTCTGTCTTTTTGAATGCATTTCATCACATAGTCGCTAATTTTTTTATAACATATGAATAGTTTTATTAAAAAAAAGTTTTTGAAAAAAGTTAAATGGAACAAGTCTAAATGCGCTCTAGGTAAACCCTAATTATACATGCACTAAAAAAGAGTTTTAAATTTCACAATAACATGTCAAAAATTATATAAGTTATAAATTCTAAATTTTTTAGATTAATATTAACAAAATAAATTGATTGGAGTGTCTCTGCTCTAAAAAGCAAAATAGCATATGAAATAAATCTTCATAATACGGCAATTATATTAACCAAATCAATTATTTTGCATATTTCATATATTTAATAATGGTATATAATTTTAAAATAGTTTTAAATAATAGTTCTTAAACAAAAAAATGTACAGAAATTGTACAGCACAGATATTGTACAAAATGACGTCATTTTTATAAGAGGGTTTTGAGGACCAATAAATTATATTAAGTGTTATTGATTGGAGAGACGGTCTCATAAAAAAAATGGCTGCCACAAAATGGCCGCCACAATTCAACTGTATAATGTGATAATTTAAATTATTAAAATGTATAAATATCTTAAATTTGTTATTATGCAATGATATAGATATAATTCAAATGTGTGCAAACAATTTAAAGAATTTTAATAAATTTTAATATTTAATAAGTGAATTTAATAATTTTTAATTTAAATTATTAAAATGTATAAATATCTTAAATTGCAATGATATAGATATAATTCAAATGTGTGCAAACAATTTAAAAAATTTTAATAAATTTTAATATTTAATAAGTGAATCTAATAATTTTGATTATTTCTATATTATAATATGTTAATTTAGAGAAAATTGGAAATCTTTATACCTAATTTTTATAAAATCATTGCATTCTTAACCACAAAATCAACCTAATAATGTTAGCAATGTATGGCTGTAATTTTGCTTTAAATATTTTTATATAAAAGCTTATTTACAATTAATATATTATTTAGCATTATAAAATAATAATCAATAATTATAATATTTTAATAATTTTATATAGTAGTACTCATATCTTTTAACGCTTTAAATAAAAATACCAACGCATGGTTTAATATATCAGTGTAGAGTATATAGGAGACATTAAATATATTACATGCTTTGATCAAATAATCGTTAATAATATACCCGCAAATGCTAGGAATAAAATTTTATAACGCAAATGCTAGGGTTAAAATTAATGCTACAGTCCAAACTAATGCCAATTTTTAAACCTCTATAACTTCAAGAGTTTGAAAATGAACATTAGTTTTGATTATTTTTATAAGTGCTCATTATATAAAAACTAATATAAGTTATTAACCGGCGATTAGCACTGTGTTTATATGGGCCGCAGCATAAAATTTTGAATATAAAAAATATTATATAATATGGGCTAATATTGTGACTTTTTTCTTAAATATTTAAGAAACAAAATTAATCAAAATTTGGTCTAAGTCTAATAACAAAATTTGTTAAGTTAGATTGAATTGGGATCCATATGTACCTCACATTCTCAATTTTAATGTTAAAACTATATTATTGCCTCTATTAAATTTTTTAGATTATTTCTTTTGTGTTAAATAAAATTTGCAATATTCATTCATGATTCTTCAATATAATAAAATATATAAAGATCATAGCTTTAAAACCAGTGATTGGAAAGGCCGAAACTTTTAGTACAGGTTCCGGTTCCGGTAAAAGCTCAGCTCAACTACCGGTACTTGATACTGGTTCCGGTATCACGGGGTACAACAATTATTCAATTATGATAGCACATCAAACTTAGGTTATATTTATTTTTAAATTAATCAAATGTATATATTTAAAGGTATACAATACATTATTTCAAATCTTTATTTAAAAGAAGTAAAATAATTGAATTTACAAATTAAAATCTGTTCGATTACGTAAATCTGAAGAAACATATTTTAAAGTTGAGAAGGCTCTTTTAACACTTACTAAAAAATAATATAATTTAATTACTTGAGTAATACAACTCTGGATGAGACACACAGAGTTTTCTTCCCAAAATTTTTAAATTGACTTATCTTCTAAAACTCTTTAAGATTTTTCAAAATTGTCTAACTCAGCATATATCCCAAAAACATTGGCTTCTTATTTGGATTTCTCTTCTTACTTAATTGACGATTACTTATTTTTTGAGAGATTGACTTTATGAGTGGTGAACGTCTAAAAGCTATTTGAAAAGTATAATTGGGTAAATTTAGTACAGATGTTAAGCATCTAAAAATTTAGTTGCATGAAATATTAATTTCGGTATGATTAAAATAGTTTTATAGCTGAATCTCTGATAAAAAATGAAAAAATTAATAAAATTTTAATATTTATGTATATATTACTTAAATAAATACCTTATTAATATTTTAGCTTAAATATTTTATTTCATAATTAAATTAAATTTTTTAAATTACATATAAGATATACATCTTCAAACCAGTATTATAATAATATTTTGATTAGTGAGCTTAAGCTTAAGATTATATTGCTAATTGATTTAGTGTGGAATGCAATTATTAAACTACTTAGTGTAGATTTCCAGGCACTAAGTTATAATTTAAATATTTTCAAGCTATTAATGTATTTTGATACCGCGGAACCGTTTTATTAAATTTAAGAACCGGTACCGAGCGACCCTCCAAGTACCGCGGTTTTCGGTTCCGGTACCGGTTCCAATCCCTGTTTAAAACTCTTGAAGTATTATGAAGGTCATAATTTGGACCCCACCATAGCATTCGCGTTACAAATTCTCACCCTACCATTTGCGAGTTAATGTATATTGTTTTTTATTTGGGCAAAGTAAATAAAATCTAAAAAATAAACAATTCTTTTTCTAAATTCTAAATAAATCTTGACATAAACTAAATGTAATATTATTGATTCAAGGATGAGAAGTTTGTAACGCTAATGTTAAGATGGGGTCCATACGGACCCCAATTTTAAATCTCCATAACCTCAAAAGTTTTAAAGCTATTATCTTTATTTTTTATTATTTTGAAGAATGGACTAATATATGTTATCGGACCCTAGTGCTACTCGCTAACTAAACTTCTCTGACAACTTCACAACATTAAAGGGGGTTAAAGAAAGCGATTAATAATTAGCTCTGACAAATCACACTTGAAAACTTTACATTGGCATATAGAACATCTTGATAATATTTTTCCAAAAAAGTGTTGATATTTTATCGGGGTCTAATTAGTGGCAGAAACCCAAGAGTCAAGCCTTTACCTTGCTGACCTTATAAAGTGGAGGTATTTCCAAAAGAACATTTTTTGGCTGCCCCATTGCAGGCCACTATTATTTGCATGTCAGGTGATTTGTTAATTCCCTGGTTACTGACCCCGGTCTGTTGTTAATAAGTTGGGGTACTCAAATTAAGCCATAGGAAAATTATTGGCACCTAAGTTATATTATAACCCTATACCGGGATAACCTTGACAAACGGAGATGCATGTCTAAATGTTTTTAACTTCACAAAACACAAAAATTAGCAGGAAACGCCCTAATATGTAAAGAAGCTATGCTAAGAGCCACGGGAAAAATTCTTCACCCTTTGCTAGAGGTTAGGAAAATACTGATATCAGTATTAATCTATACCTTAAAAATTTAATATTTAAATCAAAACAAATGTATTTTATTCATATTTTAATAAAAATAAAATATTCAAAATTAGATTTATTACAAATAAAACTCATTTTGCACATGCCTTGCAATTTATGATTACAATAAAATCAAAGTCAGGATCAGCTAGGTGTTGGCCAGCCCAAAAAATGAGCCGGGGTTGGTCTATATTGAGAAGGCCCGGCCTGATTTAAAGAATTACGCACCTTTTTAAAAATTTAAACAAAAAATTCTCGCTTCTATTTTGCGGTATTTTTAATGGGCCAGGCTTCAAATTAAAAGAACAAATTCCCGGCCCAGGCAATTATAAATATTTTGGGAGTGAGGGCGTTTTAGGCCGAGTTGAACTCTAATACATATTACTATATTAAAAGCTAGCATCAAAAAAAAGAAACTAAAATTTTCATTGATTATTCAATAATTAAAATAAACTATTTTTTCTTAAAATTTTAATGATGTTTATAGCATTTTTTTAAAATTATTAAAATATCACATGGAAACAGGAATAAAAAATTGTTATTATGTCTAAAAAAACAATTTAATTACAATATATTTTATAAATTTATTCATATAATGCAACATTTGATCAATAAGAGCGTATATAAGGACTAGTGTACAATATTAATTCTTTTAACAACATATTTTATAAATTTATTTATATAATGCAACATATGATTTATAAAAATAAGAATAAGGACTAGAAAAGTAATATGATTAAAAATTAAAATGCAAAGAATGATGGAGCATATTAAAATGGATTAAATGAATACTTATTTTTAGAGCTGGGAAAAAACCCATTTTTTGGCTAAACTCAAATTTTTGTTTTTTAGAAATTTTATGACAGATTAAAAAAATAAATAATTAATAATTACAGAATATAAGCAGAAAATCTTAAATTTTATAAATATTTTCTTAATTAAAGCTAAAACCCTTTATTTTTACTAAATTTCGAAAAATAAAAAAATGAGTTTGACCCAAAAATGGGCATTTTCCCAGCTCTGCTTATTTTTAAACTATAAAATCATCACTAATTACTGTATTTAGAATATCGTTTTTTATGAAAACACTTACCTTTTTTAAAAACTCAATGGGTGTATGTAATTTTTGGTCATATTCCAAAGTTAATTTAGAAATATTTAAATTAATTTTTTTTATATTTGTAATTAATTTCGTTAACTAGGCCAATTTTTGATATTGCTAATTCCAGTCTTTTATCTTAATCTTTTTCAATTAATAAGAGTATAAGTTTATTAAAATCGGGGTGAGCAGGAATATTACGCTGTAAATCAGAATGAGACCCCTCTAAATGGTTATTGGTTCTTGGGCCTTTTACATGCCATCGATTCCAAAAACTAATTGGAAAACGGGCCTTAATGGAAAAATATGTTTTGTAAACATACTTATTAAAGTTTTTTAAAATAGGATATTCCTGTGTCATAGAGAGCATATAATTAATTATATGATTAATATCATCAGGATTAAGTAAAGGTACAGCCATAAATACCCTAAGATACTTGAATATTTCTCCTTTTTTCCTATATAATTTATAAAGTAATTTACGTTTTTTAACAAAGCTTAGAAGGCTCTGAGTAAAATGAAAAAAGCAGGCCTTTATAGAGCAACAAGGAAAAATTGATTTAATGGCTTTGTATGCGGCCATTTCAAAGTCAATCTGAATATACAATTTGACGTATCTACGCCGTGTAAAACTAATATATTTTTTACTTGAGTAAAGACCATTTTATAGATATTAAGGCTCTTATTTGGCAAAAAAACGTAAAAAACAGGTAACATTATATTGTTAATATATGTATGAATTCCATAAATTTGCTGATAAATGTGAGGACAAACTTTAAAAGTTCCGTCCATGTAAAGGTTGCGAGTTGTTTGAATTAATTTTATCATGTCTGGCGATGCAAATATTGCAAATAGTTGTTCATCATGTACATATTAAAGAAATTGGTCTCCTTTAGAGTTTTTACAAACTTCCTGGGGAATGACTAGCTCACTAAAGTTTTTAGGTCTTTTGTAACCCTTATTTTTAAAGAGATATTTATATTTAAATGCTCCTTTTACAACCTCCTTCTCGCCTAAAACTTCGGGCCATGCAGATATGATTTCACCCAAAATTTCGTAATACACTTTTCTTTTGGATATTTTGGAATTTTTTTTAGAATAGTTATGAATTGCACTAATTAAAATTTTTCTGATGGTCCAATTGATGTTAATCGTGTGATTATGAGGCTTAGCTGTAAACAAAGTTTTATTTTGCCTACATGTACTATTACACAATGGTTCTTGACATCTCCAATATTTTTTAGTAAGAGAGTATCGATTATTCAGCAAAAATGTAAAGTTGTCATAAATAAGGTATTTTTTGCCAGAAGATTCAAAAATTAAAGTGTTGTTGATAATTTCATGGGGCACATTTTCTCTAATAATAACATTTCCAAGAAAAGGTTCGACTATTTTGGTAATATTTATTGACCTCGAGGCATCTGTTAAAAATATCAAATTTTAAGTTTATACAAAAAAATCAAAAAAATTATTAAACATTGCTTATATTCTAACAAAATATATAAAATAAAAATAATCAAATTAATAACCATTTACCTAGTTGTTCGGGCGGACTGATTATATCCAAACGAGTCGATAAATTGCGTGCTAAAATCATAATAAAATTAAATATTTTATAGTCTGTATTATTATTTTCAAAGCATGTATAAATTACGATCATGTCCATGGTTTGAATGCGAATTATGATCGTTGTGATTTTCTTGAGCTCTTAGAGAATCGGTTGACACATAATTATGATCCTCTAGTGAGCTTACTTTAATTAATTATATAACAATTATATTATCCTTAATGTATTTTTCAAATAGTAAAAAGTATTATTTTTTATAAAAATATAATTATTTTTTAGCAAATATAGGGCAAATTACTGGGTAAGTTGATAGGTAACGTTACTGAATTATCAATTTCGACAGCATTAGATTGGCGATAAATTGACGCATAATTATGATCGTTGTGTGATGCCGCACATAATTGAGAATTTATATTTAAATTATTAGATACAATCACTACACTCGTGTTAAGATCGTTAGTCTTTTGCTGAGAATGGCAAGGCGAATCAGTTGGCATGATGATAGGACCGTTAAATGTGGTTACTTTAATTCAGGCACGATTCTAGACCCCTTTTGGGGGGGCAGTGCCCCCCCAAAAGTTTTTGATTGCCCCCCCCAAAAATAATTGAATTTGCCCCCCCAAAAATACATAGTAATTTTATGTTTGCCCCCCCAAAAAAAATTGAATTTGCCCCCCCAAAAATACATAGTAATTTTATTTCTTCCGCATAATATAATTAAATTTGCTCCGTCAAAAATATATAAAAAAATATTATCCTATAAATATTTACTTTTTTTAAAAGTGTTTTTATTTATTAATACTTATTATCCGCAAGAGAGATCAAACAAACAGAAATATAGAAAAATTTGATTTTACAGAAAGCTTTATATTTGTGAAACCAATTCATAAATCAGATGCCTAAGATATTTTCTCAGTTAAAAACAATCTTTTGTTAGAATATAATCTAGAACCAAAGAACCTGATCGCACAATGCTACGATGGGGCGAACGTAATGCCCTGAAAAAATGGTGTTCAAGTATTTCTAAGCAAAATAGCTGGACACCATGTCCCGTATATTCACTGCTTTAACCACCGATTGCCTTGTTGTAAAAGATTGTCTTATTTTAAGTGAAGGGAAAGATTTTTTTGATAATTTTTCTTCCCTTCATAAATTTTTTCAACATGATGCAATCAAGGTATTTAGTGATTGCGGGACCATACCCCGGTTGTTGCCCCATTGGCGGTGTGGTCACTACCTGCCCATTGTTTTTTTTAAAAAATTACACAAAAATATTTAATACTCTTTTAAAAATTAAAAATAAAAAAACTTTTATATCTTCAGGTCACAGGGCCGAATCGGGGTTTTTTGACCATATTTATAATCATCTATTTATTTATTTGTATATAATTGAAAAATTATTTTATATATTAAAAATAATTATAGATCAATTTCAATGTAGAACGATTTATATTTCTTAAACTTCTGATTTAATACACCATTGTTTGTTAGAAATTAAACAATTAAGAAATAAGAATACATTTGAAGATTTATTCAAAAATTGTTTTGATATTAATATTTTTTTGTATGACAATAATTTATCTATAATTAAAGAAAAACTAAACCTAAAGATTTTTATTTTTATTTATTTTCTACTAATAAGTTTGAAAATATTTTAAATATTAATTATGAAGTAAAAAGTATTTATTTTGATGTTATTGATTTATTTATATTTTGATAATAGATTTTTTACCGATAATAGTTGTTTAAAATCTTTAGATTCCCTTTATAAATTTGATTAACCTTTATTTTAGATATAAATAAATTAGAGCCTCTTTTAAAAATATGTAATATTAAAAAAATTTATTATCTAAAGAAATTGACGTAGCCAAAAATTTTTTAATAAGAAACTTAATAATTACAAAGGATATGACTGATTTTGTTAAATTTTTATATGATTACAATGATGCGTTTTCTAATCTATTTAACATTTTTCCTATAAGTTTGTTAATTGGCTCTTTAACGTCGAGTTGTGAGGCCACATTTTCTTCTTTAAGAGGATAATAACGGCTGACAAGTAGTACCTGCTTAAAGGTGATTTGGTTCTTTTAGAACACGAAAATTAACTAGGGGCGTTGAATTTTGATGAATATTGTAATTTAATTAAAATCCTCTAAGATAAAATAGTTTGATCAATACAATACACTGCTCATAATCAGCTAATTATTGCTTACTATTTTAACATGGTTGCAAACTTTTTTTATGCGCATTTAACGTTTATGTTCATGTTTTATTTAATTTTTTACACTTACATTAATAACTAGTTATATAAAACCAGTGTTTTTTCATATATATTCTTCCAAATTAGCATACAGTTTTCATGATAATCAATCTTAATTTCACTTTTCATTGTCTAAAATCCAAAGTTTTATATAATTCATTTTTTTCATTCATATATATCATATTAATTTTCATGCGCAATGATACCAAATGATAAAATTATACTTGCAATTAATTCAAATCTCATATCTTTTTAAGCAAATTTTAGTGAAAACAATTAATTTTAATTAACATATTCAATTTATAAACTCGTTTTTTTTAATTAAGAATATAATAAATTATTATTAATTTGTTAAAAATTTTTGAACATGGATTCTATTGTTGTACATGTATATTATTTGCCGTGACCAAAGGTCACGGCCAATTTTGCCGCCGAAGGCGGCAAAAAATTTTTTCTGCCCCCCCCCCCCCCCCCACGAGTTTTTTTTGCCCCCCTAAAATGGAAAAGCTAAAATCGGGCCTGCTTTAATTACAAAATATATATAATTATAGCATGTAAAATTATAAATATGTTATTATATATTTTAAGGTATTAAATATTTACTATTTTTATCAGTTAAAGAGGAATATCACTTGGTAAATCTGGCAAAACTATCAAATTCGAGTTTGGATTATTCGTTTTTTCCTGATCAAGTGACGTGTAGTTATGATCGTTTAGAGATGCTTTCACACATAATTGAGCATTTGCATTATTAGATGAAAGCACTAAATTAGAGTTAACAATTATTTTCCCGAAATTGGCATGGCAAATTAAATGTTGTTAGGACGGTGTGGATTAAATATGTCTTACATTTTGGAATATTAGATAAAATTAACATTTTTTTTAGCTAAAAACAAACCATGTTTCTCTGAGGAAGCTATTAAATTTAAGTTGAGATCATTGGATTTCTTCTGAGATTGACACAATAAATCATTTTGGTCAGAGATTGCTTCTATTGCACATAGGGGAGGATTTATATGTAATTCAATAGGTGAGTCTATTACATGCGAGATGAGAATATTATTATCCTGAATTTGTTGAGGTATGTCGCTGGACATGCTATTTAAACTTATTGCACATGTTGGATTAATATGTAATTCAGTAGGTGAGTCTGATAAATGTGATATGAGATCGTTATTATTCTGATGTTGAGATATGTCTCTGGACATGCAGTTTAAAATTGTTGCACCTTCCCTTGATTCGTAGTTTGATCTTATTGCACCTTATTTTTATTTTATAAAAATAATTCAAGCATACATTAAATTTAAATTGTATCTATACTATGAATTTAATTAATAAAAAGGCCTGTAGCAGTTGTGAGATTAGGCTTAATGCTTATCCTGAATTTTAGTTGCAAACAATATATGTAATTTTAACTAATGCAAAACAAATTTCAAATATTACTCAATTTTAGAAACATATAAGAACAAAAGCTTAAAATGATAACAAATATGAACTATTAAAATCAAATACAAGTTTTTAAACCCTTATAACCTTACTAAATAAATATATACTTAATTCATCACAATTATGGGTAGGGTTGAAGAGAATTTTTTTGTTTAATTGAGTAATATATCCACAATTAGAGCATGTTACTTTATGCTTACCCATAGTAAATCTTTGGTTTATTTTGAACACATAATTATTAAATTTTAAAGTTCCTAAATGTTAATGAGAAATACAAACTTGATTTTACAGTGTAATTAGTTATCTCATGGTAGTTAATTAGACATGTCTCTAAATGGGGTTTTAAAATAATTGTATATTCATTAGATTTACGATGAATTTTTCCACCACATTCACAAAGAAAATAATGCCCCTTTTTGTTATGAGACAGATAGCTCATCTTATAAAGATGTTTAGACCTAGCTATTTGTTCATCCATCTTTAAATATCTAAATATAAGTTAAATAAATAATTATTTGAGAGGTCCAAAGATTATCTTTTACGATCAAGAGATTAAGCCCTAAAAAATAGTTCTAATCTAAATATAATGTATAATAAATGATAATTGTTTAATTCATTCATCATATTCAACTGTTATTTCCAACATTTTTAATAAAGAGGTTAATCTAAATTTAATATATAATAAATGAATAATTAATTGTTTAATTCAATGAATATATCCAACAACTATTTCCAACTATCAAAATAAAAATAGAATATCTTCTACAATAAAGAGATCTCTAACAAATAGTTCTAATCTAAAAATGATGTATAATAATTAATTAATTGTATAGTTCATTGATCATATTCAACTGCTATTTCCATGTAAAATTAAAAGGTTAATCTTATTTTAATATATATTTAATGAATAATCAATTGTTTAATTCAAGATTATATACCAGTTTTTCCAACTGTCTAGTGAGATATATTGTTTTTACCACCTGATCTATTGTTCTACATATATAATCATATGATCAATTGTGTACGATAAAGCTATCCTGATAATTGGTGTCAGAAGTGGGATCTGAACCCACGGACGATATCCCTACTGTAACGCGGCCAGACGAGAAAGCATCGACCTCGGGTCTAGGGAAAAAACTCCGTAGAGTTTTTTGCAAAACTTGTAAGGGTTTCCGAAAGGTAGCACACGAGTGTGTATCTAAACCATTACAGGTTAGGTCAGCTCTCGCAGGTAAAGGACGCTTACCTTCGAGGACCGTTGCCAGGACCGTTGGAGCTGATCAACTCAAACACGGTTCTGCCCGGCACACCAAAGTGGTTAAACCGAGTAGTCCCAAATGGTGGGATGCTCGAGAGGCAAGTAAATTGCGGCAGAAGGGGGGTGGTGACATTAAAACTACGCAGCAAAAACAAAAATAATTAATATGTTAATTTAATATTTTGTAAATAGCTATCTTTTCAAACAATATACAATTTTTTTTATTGTTATCAATATGATGATAAATATATATGATATAAATTTTGCAAAATTTATATTAATTTTAAATACTTTATTGTATTCAAAATTTATATTATGTTACAATATTTTATTGTATTCTAAATTTATATTACTTTTACACATTGTATTATTCTCAAAATGTTTATTATTATGATGCATTTTATTGTATTTAATATTTGTATTAATTTTTTTTTGTATATTATATTTTACTATGAGATTGTAAACACCTAGGCTGAAACATTTTCTTGTGAACAAATTTTTTTTTTAGAAGGGAAGGGGATAACCATTTAAGTTATTCGACAGGCTAGAAGAAATGTAATTTATTTTAAAGGCCTTTTTAATTGAATTGCAGCTAAGAGAGATTTTGTTAAGGCCGATGGTGTCTAGTGAGATATATTGTTTTTACCACCTGATCTATTGTTCTACATATATAATCATATGATCAATTGTGTACGATAAAGCTATCCTGATACCAACTATCAAAAAGATAAGCTTTTAGCTATATGTGATCCAAAAATATTAACAATATCACAAATAAAGATAAGCTTTTAGCTATATGTGATCCAAAGGTATAAGAACAATATCACATAAAGATAAGCTTGATAATATGCGATCCAAATTATAATAACTCTAAAAATAAACATAAATACAATAAACTGCGCTTGAATAAGTTCTGACTTCAATTTAGCTTTAAACATGAACGCCAATTTCGTTAAAAAATTCACCCAATCACAGATTTTGTACAAAAATAAAATCACGATTTTTGTACTTTATGAGAGAGTTCCGAGTACCGTGTTATTATATGCTACTGTTAGAAAAAAGCTTTGTTAATTTTTACAATATTTTTTTTAACTATGACAGTGCACAAATAAAAAATATATATATTATTAAAAAAAACCTATTTACACATGCCCTAATAACCTTTTAAATTGTACGGTCCCACGCTCGCCTAAATATTCAAAATGAAATTAATTAATAATATTGATGAAAAACAGCAAAATTATCTTTTGCATGTTTTACATAGTAAAGGTCTTTTATTTTTACCTAATGAAATACAAGAGTGTTTTTATTTAAATAACTATAAAATCGTGTCCGCGAAGATTATCAGACAGTATGATATTTCCTAAATATAATACGTAGACTGAAGTTTCTTTTGCCTAATGCTAAATTTGCCTCCCCTATTTCCGATAATAACATAATAGTGATTGGGCCCAAGTTTTTATACTTAATAATGGTTTTAGATTTACATTTTCTACCCCTTTTTCCACAAATTGTTTGGCCATTTGCCAATCTATTGGCATTAATATGGACATGTTTGAGAAGAGTTATATCTATAGATACAGTAACAATAATTAAATGACATAATTTAGAGGACCTATCTAAACTTGTGCCTCATGAAAAAAAGGAAATTATAAAATATCTTTGTGATAAAATGACTCAAGAAATTTATGTAGATGATCATTTGTCAAGTTTTGTTTTTTAACTTATTCTATTTTAGACTTTGTGCCAAAGCCTATTTTTTATAGTGTTGATATATTGCAATTTGATGCATTGAAAGAATTAAACCAGAATCTTGGTAATTTACTCAATATTTTTTATACACATAAATTTCCTAATTAATCTTATATATATTTAATTGTAGTTTTAGGTTTTATGAATTATAGTTTTTGTTTATTTTTATAAACAGGATTAGGATTTGACCAAGAGGATCTTGAATCTTATACTATCTTATTTAAAAACATTCTAAAAAGGAATCCAACAAACATAGAATGTTTTGACCTTGCACAATCTAATAGGTAATTATATGATTTTATATTATACATGTAATATGATGTATTTAAAATTAATTTTTTTATTATGTTGTTTAAATTTTATGAAGTGAGCATAGCAGACATTGGTTTTTTAAAGGAAAGCATATCATTAATGGGCATGTGAAGAACAAAAGTCTTATGCAGTTGGTAATGGAGACACAGCTAAACACCAATCCTAACAATATAATCAAATTTTGTGATAATAGCAGGTGCCTTTTGCATTATAATTAAATTGATGAAAAATACAAAAAATTATTGAATTTTCCATAAAAAAATTTATTTTTAATGTACTTAAATAATGCAACAAGTCTTTAAAAGATTTGTTTCTAAAGTTAAAAATACAAAAAAATTAATTTTTTGCTGCCCCAAACTATTCATAACTTATTTGAGCTAATAAACAAAAAACAAAAAGAATAGAAATTTGTAATATTAAATGATTAACTAATATGTGTTTATTAGGTTGTGATTTAATTATTTAATACCACAACTAAAAAATGGTTATCTTCTAAATATTATTTTTAGTGGAATTCAAGGATATCCCATTTTAGAATTTGTTCCCTTACATCATACAAAACCTTCGCCATATGAAGCTAAAAACGAACGTTTACATATTATTTTGACAGCAGAAACTCATAATTTTCCAACTGGTATTCTTTAACTCCTGGCAATTTATTTATTTTTATATGTTGCATACAGAACACATTTTATGTGTTAAATAAATCAAAAAACAGATGCTTTTTATTCCTTGTTCTATTGTGTTTAACAACTATGTGAAATACTTTAGTATTGCATGTAAGCAGGGCTGCGAAAAAAAACTAAGTGGGCTTTTTTTAGCAAGTTTTTGAGTTTTTTTTCCAAATGCCCACAAACTCGTGGGCATGGCAAAAGGAAAGCCCCTTTTCTTGCTAAAAGAAAAGGGGCATGTTTAAAAAAAGCCCTTTTTCTTAAAAAAAACTCCTAGGAGCTTTAAGAAAAAATAACCCACCCATCAAAATTTTTTGAAATTATTATAAAGAAAACATAAAATGGGTTTTGGGGCTCTTTTTAAGGGCCACTTTTTGTGGGTTTTTTTTGCCCCTTTTCTTAGTAAGGGCTTTTTTGAATTCTTATTTTGGCCCTTTCTTTGTGCCCCCCTTTCTTTTTATATGTTTTAGGGGAAAAAATGAGCCAAAGTTTTTTTGGCTCATTGTTTTCCCAGCCCTGCATGTAAGTTTGTAATAATGGATTTGATTATACAAAAGATATAATTTTATAAAACTTTAGTTATATTGAAAAGTATAAACCTGTTTGGCTGTGGCTGGTGAAAAAAAAGTTTGAAGAAAAAATAGCATTTTATTTAAATTTGGCTGGTCTAAAAAATTTAAAAGATTAAAATTCTTTAAAATAAAAAAAACTATAATTCTCATTTTTTAATGTTAGCCGTTTAATTTTTTTTATAAAACTATTTTTATAAATTTAGAAATGGGATAAAATTGAAATAACAACTTATTTAAGCCTATTAATTTAGCCACATTTCATTTTAGTATTGAATCAAAATAGGACATAAGAATACCCTGCCCTTAAATTTAATGGCAGATATTTTATTGCTATTTTTTTAATGCATTTTAATTCTTTATAATTTTTTTTATTTAAATGTTTATTATAGGCTGAATTCACGGTACATTGTATTAAGTAATAGAATGATAGTGTCTTGCTCTGAAAATTCCGATTAGGCTAATTTATAAACATTGTGGACTTTCAGTTGATTTGCTGCCTTAAAATAGCTGCTTTTTTTTTTAAATTCTTTTTGATTAGATTTACAAAAATAAGCATTTATCTGCTCCCCGCTGTGGCAGGTTTGCAAATTTGACTAGAAAAAGGTACTTCGTGCCAAATCTACAAAAAAATAGCCTTGATCTGATTATAATTTGTTTAAACATATGGGTTGCTTTGCTTTTTAAATTTATTAAATGTTTCAATAGGCATATCTCCTTTCCCCGGAGCCGCAACTGGTATTGGTGGTCGTCAACGCGACGTTCAAGCCACCGGCCGTGGGGCCCATGTTATAGCCGGAACAGCTGGCTATTGCGTTGGGCAATTGAATATACCTGGTATTTTTTTCCGCAGCATGTATCTTTAGTTTAAATAGCTCGGCAATTTTTTAGATATCTGTAGCCTTACCAGACCTGCCATATTAGAAAAATTCGGTTTATGTTTTTTTTTAATTTAACTCTTTATGCCAGGTAAATTTAAAAACAACATATTTATAAAACAAACGTATAGAACAACTTATGTACCTATACTTAGGTTGAGGTGCCAATTATTGTATTTAAATAAAATTTTTTAAGAGCTTGATACTCTAAAATTTTATTTCTCGTAATTTGAGATGAGCATAGACATTAAATTACTTTAGGATTTTTTTTTGTATTTTTGATGTCGCTAATTAAATCAATCTGACCATTTTTTCGATAGTTATATCTAAGTTACGTATGAATAAAAAATATTAAACTGTTTAAGATCATGATTTTTTCGCTACAATTTTATAAATTTCTTGAAACATTCATTGATTGTTGAAAATTTGCGCAATTTACTTTTTTAGTATTAATGCTAAAATCATTTAAAACTGTTTTAAAATTTTATTTGTTTTTTTTGCATTTTGAAGATTTTAAAGGGATTTATTTTTCTAAAAATGATCTTAGTACAACTATGTAATAGTGATCCTTGATATTTTTCACATTTGTAACTTAAACCTGTTACTACCCAATAAATTAATTTGGGATTATAAATGGTTTTTTGTTTTTGCTAACATATTTTACATTAAAATATATACTTTATAATTATAATCTTAAAATATTTAATAAAGGTTATCTCCTGCCATGGGAACAGACTCATCACAATAAATTTAAATATCCGTCAAATATGGCAAGACCTTTGCAAATTTTGATTGAAGCCTCAAATGGCGCAAGCGATTACGGGAATAAATTTGGGGAGCCTATTATTTGTGGTTTTACTAGGTAAGTCATGTATAAAACCATTTATATAAGGGCACGTGCAAAGTGAGTTTTTATTTTCGTAAAATTTTGAAAATTTTAAAAATTTTATTTTTTTTTTCAAAAATTTTTTTAAAAATTTTTTATTTCAGAAAAAGTATTTTATGTGCATATATTAAATATGGCAACTTTTTAAAAATTTGCGTTTTATTGCAAAAAATTTTTTTCAAAATTTTGAAAATTTTACAAAAATAAAAACTCACTTTGCACGTGCCCTAAGGTTTATTTTACCTGAGAGAAAAATAAGCAAAAATTTGTTATCCTAAAATATGATATTATTCTGTTATCAGTCTTTTTCGTCGCAGTGTTATAAAAAAATTTATATTTTTGTCAAAAAAATATATAAAAAATTCTTGTATTATATTAGCTTTTAGGAGATTAAATATTATAAAATATATATGGAATATGTGTATACAAAACCGTTCCACTAATTGATCAGCAGGAAGTTTGCTTTTAGAGCTAAATAATCGCAAATGTATTTATCATAATTTACAATTTTGATGGTAATTTAATAAAAATAGTAGTAATATTAAGCATAGCACAATAACATTTCATCCTTCATTACAGTATATGTTCTTGTTATAGGTCTTTTGGAGACGAATTTTACTGTGAAAGCAAATTATCTGGGCACGGTGACGCTCGACTTCAGCAAATGGTAAGGAAGGAGTGGATTAAACCAATCATGTTTACTGGAGGCATTGGTTCTATCCCGGACTGCCAAATCGATAAATGCCCGCCTGAAATTGGTTATTTTCGCATTGTGATTATTGTATTATAATTTTGAACTGGGGTATAATTACCGTCTAGCAGTAAATGATAGTTTTCTAAATATATCTATAAATTTTTTACGAAGCATATATATACATCGAACTAATCTGCAATCTTGCCTTTCTCCAATCCGTTTTTATGGAGAATTGGTCATACAGTTTAAAAAAATTATAAAAATATTACTCATTTTAAGACCTCTAAATTTTTTGGGTAAAAAAATATGATAAATTAAATTTTGATTTTTATATTTCCGAATATTTAGGTCTTACATCAACATTTGGGTAATATATATTATGCACTCCAAATTTAGAATATAATTTACTGGGTTGAAATTTAGATTTGAAGATTTTTGTTTTTTAAATTCTAATATTTTCACAAAAAAATTAACAATTTCTAATAAAAATCTTGAAATAAATAAATTAACAATTGAAAAATATACATAATTGAATATAAAACAGCTAAAGTTATTTATAACACAGGTCAACAAATATCATTGTCAGAAACGTGAAATTTATGAAAACATAAAAGAATGCATCCCCATGATGGCCAAATATATATTTGTTGTTTTTCTTAGTTTATATTCCCCCTTTGGCTCCCTAGATTCGTCTCGTTTGTAACGAAAAATGACCTATTTTGACCAAATTCACAGGTGCAAATATACCCTAATTAGTAAAAATTTTAAAATCTTTTTTGCAAATAAAAACCCTTGTAACTTGTATTCAAACAAATAATAAAAAATAAATTATATTAATATATTGTGAATATGCTTTCAATTTATTTTTGTTAAATCTTTTTTAGTTTTTTGACCCTTTTTTCTAAAATTTCCAATGTTTATAACTGACTAACTAAATTTGATTAGGAAAAACGGTAAACGGATTTGATATTCTTCAAGATGGCAGGTTTGATCACTGTAGTTAACTCAAAACTCTCACAAAATTGTTGACCTGTGTAATATAACCCGTCATAATTTTAGAAATTGATCAGGCTTTAATTTTTTCTCGTAAATATAGGTTGTACGCTAAATAGTATTTTTGCCAAATCAAATATATTTAATTAATATGATATATATGTTAAATGTGCTTGGATTTTTTCTAGACTAATTTTTGATCTGCTACTCTCCATATTAAAAATTCGCAGTGGTTAAAAACAACAACAACATTTGCTACTATAACTTATTAAAAAAAACATAATCAGAAATTAGTTAGTTTAAACTTTGCATATTTATGACCATGAATATTATTCTATTATTCATTATTAGTTTTACATTTAATTTTTGATTCTATATTTGTTTTATAAATATAAATTTTTAGGCATGAGAATTGTCAAATTAGGCGGTCCCGTTTATCGTATTGGTATGGGAGGCGGGTCTGCTTCTTCTAAAATATCTAACGTTAACAATCACACATCTAATGGAGATGAAGGAGGTTTAGTTTTTTAAGGGCGCGTTCAGACTCATTTCAAATTTTTGAAAAAGTTTAAAAATTTTAAATATTTCGATTTTTTTGAAATTTTATTTTTTTTTTAAATTTTTTTAAAAGCATTTCTTTCAGAAAAATTATTTAAATGCTAATTACAAAAAATGACGACTTTTTGTAATGAAGCGTTCAATGTCAAAAGGTAAAAATTTTTAAATTTAAAAAAAAATGAACTGAGTCTGAACGCGCCCTAATATTTAAATAAAATTGTTGATATTAGATTATTTAATTAATTTATATTGGTGTATGTTTCATACATTTTTATCTTTCTTTTTTTAATTTTGTATTGGAAATATTTAAGGTAAATGAATCTATAGTTACTTCTATTGCTTTAATTATGATTAACCAATTATATGGCTGTAAATACTTAGAAAATGGCATTTTGTAGGAATATTAAATGATTTATTTTCTAGAAATATTAAATAATATATTTTCTAGAAATAGTAAATGATTTTGATTGTATTATTACTTTCATGTTTAACATGGAAAATTTAATTTTTATTCGATTTTTTAATTCATCTTGAACGTGACTTTTGATTTATTTTGCCAACATTGTTTTACGGAAATATTATTAATTAAAATTGTAGAAGATGATCAGGATTTAGATTTTGATGCCGTTCAACGGGGCGATCCCGAGATGCAACAAAAGATGAATCGAGTGATAAGGGCCTGTGCTCAATCATTTAACACAACGTCAACCTCTAACGGTTTAGACTGCAGTCCCAAAGATGTTAATAACTATAACCCTCTATTGAGTGTTCATGATCAAGGGGCAGGAGGAAATGGTCACTTTAAATATCTTTTATTTTTTCACAATAATTTTTAATAATTTAATGCAAAATTATAGTTTGAACATACAATTTTAGTTAGTTAGTTTTTTAGAAAATTGAAAGAACTTTCAGATATTGTTTTTTGTATTAGCTATATACTTTTGATAATTCTGCATTCATGCTTCGATTCCCGATCATATACCCATAAATTTATTAAATTTGTATAATATTCATATACAGGTAACGTGTTAAAAGAACTTGTTGAACCTTTGGGTGCTTATATCGATAGCAAGGCCTTTTCACTGGGGGACGCATCCGTCGGTCCACTTGAAATATGGGCCGCGGAGTATCAGGAGAGTAATGCCGTACTCGTTGCTCCTAAAAATGATGGTGATGTCGAAGGTTTTTATTAAATCTATTTATATTTGCTCATGAAAAGTACTAATATATGGTCAATTCCACCTCAAATCGACAAACTTTTTCCCTTGAAGTCTCAGTTTTGGCTATTGGCACACTGGTAGGGTCCTTGGGTGCTGATAAAAACCTAAATTTTTTTTGACCGGAAGGAGGCAACTTTGCGCGCATGTATCATCAAAAGTATTGTAGCTAGAGTCATAATTTTTTTTTTATTTTGAAGATCGTAATAAGGGCTACCTTAGATGCAAAAAATATTTAAAAAATTTTTTTTTAAGTTACCAAAAAATTAAAGTCAAGTTTAGACACAAATAGCTCAAAAAACGTATCTTTAAATTTTCTGAAAAATTTATATAATATGGCCCTTAATAATGTTAATAAATATATGATTTAAAAAGTTTGGGACCGGCATGACTTTTTACGAAATTTAAAAAAATTAATTTTTTGCCCTAATTTTGGGACACATTTATGCCCTTTGCACTATATTAGAATATGCCAATGTGCCAAATTAGACAGTATTCAAAAAGCAGGACATATGGGCAATTATGTTAGACCATAATAGTTTGATTTAATTGATTACTCTTATTATTAAATTTACGATGAAAAAGTGAACCTTAAAACCGAAAAAAGTGAAAATTTTGCCTGTTTTCAAAATCGACTTTCTGGTTAACCAGCCAACCTTTTTTTATTATTTAACATTTATTTTATAGATAAAATATTGCTTAATAACATATAATAGCCCCACCTTTTTTCACTCGATTTTGACGCTTCTACAATAAAAATACCTAAATTTGCCAAAAAACAGCAAATTTTCAGGTGTCAAAAAACTAACGCAGATTGTATTCGTCTGTGCAAGCTTATTTTTTTATTATTTTGGCAAAATTATCTAAAAATATCTAGAACCTATATAATCAGTCATATTTTGCCTGTTAAAGTGTTAAAAAAATAGTATATATGTTATGTATAGAAAATCTTAAAAGAACTAGATAGGTAAATTATAAAAAAATGAGATTATTAAATCATTTCATTATTTTTATTAAATTAGTAATTTAATGTATTTATTAAAACACATTTTTGTGTTAAAACTCGTAAGGAACACATTTAGTTATAAAAAACTTTAGGTCAATGCCCAAATCTATATGCCCATAGAATCAAGTAACAGTAATATTTCCTCTTTCTTTAATAGGTTTAGTGCGTCTATATTATAAAACTAAAATGTAATTGGAACTTAAATTGTTGGTTTTTAAACTTTATTAAGGTCAGTTAGATATATATGGTGTTCCTTGCTCTAAATAGCCTTTCAAAAACTTATTTGGCATTTGTAAAAATTAGAAAAAAAACTGAATGTCTATATTTTGTTTATATTAAATTGGGTCTAATATTTAGTCTTAAAATTTATCATTGAAGCTAATTCTGCCCGTTATAATCATTTAAGGTTGTTTAACCCTAAAATTGACTTCTTTTATGCAGTTATAATATCAAAAAACCATATCACTATGTTTCATAAAATAATTGACTTTTTACGTTTATTTTAAGTTTGTTGATAATCATAAAAAAAGAAAATCTGTTAAATCATAATATTCTAAATAGGCCAAATATATTCTATTTTACTTATTTTTGTCAGATTTAACGTTGTTGAGGCTGTTTTATTTAAAAACTATTAATTAATAGAAAAAAATTAATTACAAATTTTTTAACCTTATTATTTTTTCTAAAATCCTCTTAAATTTTTTTTTATCCAATAAATTTAACAAATTTTTTGAATTTTGCCGAGGATAAATATTGAGAATTATGTACATATTCTAACATTGTTCATCAAACTAAAAATGACTAGTAAAAGTTAACATATATTAGCATAAAAATTTTAAGTTTTTATTTTTTACACCTTAAAATTTCAAAAAACCTGGCAAACTTTGGTTTTTATTTCATAAAAAGCTATGGGTACGTTAAAAAATGTTGGGGGAAATATATGTTATATAGTGATGTTTTATGTATAAAATGCAGTTTTAAATTTTCAAATTGGTTTGGTAGTGACCCAGAAAGTCGGCTTAGAAGATAGGAGTAAAATACTGAAAATTACCAATTTTTTTGTACAAAAGTTCCCCTTTTCTTTCCAAAATTGACAATAGTTTGAATCAAATTAATAAAACTGTTATAGCCTAACATATTTGCCCCTATGTCTAACTTCTTATATATAAACAAATTTGGCACTTTTAAATATTTTAATATAGTACAGGGCAAATTTTTGTCTAAAAATAAAAAAAAAATTTTTTTTTTTTGAATTTTTTAAAAATTCTAGTCGGTCCCATACTTTTGAGTTCACATATTAATAATTAATACTAAGGACTTTTAGCAATTTTTTAAGAAATTCAAAAATACGTTTTTTTAGTTATATCAAATTGAATGTTCTTTACAAAATTGTAAAATTTCAAAAAAATAATTTTAAAATAATAAACACATGCAAGATAGCCCTTATTGTCCTCTTCAAAATAAAAAAAAAATGTCTCTAGCTATAATACTTTTTGACTTATAACCTCGCAAAGTTGCATCAAATGTGAAAATTCACCTTGCAATTTTTTTTTCTTTTGCCCCTATCTTCGTCAAAAATCACTTCCGGTCAAAAAAAATTTCCAGATTATGAGATACTCTTAGATACTACCTCCATGCAAAATTTTAGCCAAATCAAAAGGGGTACCCCTCCCGGACTTGCTGGATTGAGGTGGAATTGACCATATATTTTAATAAACAGCCTGAAATTTTTTATTTGTAATAGTGAAATTTGAAATATCTTGTCAAATATGCGATCTCCCTTTTATTTTTACCTTAAAATTTTAATTTTTTTAAATTTTTTTCATTTTATTATCACACAAGTCAACAAAATAAGCTTGGGTCCTTAGAATGTATTTATATCAGCATATTTTGTATTACTAATCTTTTTCCAGGCAAATTCGTTCCTCTACGTATATATATTATGAATATTTTTTCGACTTTGAGACAATTGACATTTAAAATTTGTACGAATTTATAAATTAGTGAGCAAATCTAATATTTGATATCCAGCCATGATTTTTGTTAACTTTTGCAATATTTAATATCTTTTTCGCAAGATGTGCCACTTTATTTTTTAAATTTTTGAATGTCTGTAATAGGCTTATAACGTATTATGAATATAAGAATAGTAAACGCTACGCTATTAAATTTAAAAATTATTTTTGAATTTTAAATTTTTATAGGCTTGGATTAAACAATGATATACCTATGTTATTAAAGGTGCTAAATGTATATTTTTTTATATAATGTTTTTAGATTATTTTATTTCAAATTTGCCAAATAAATTATTTATTAAAAATTAAAATTATATTTTTTTTAAATCCTCATTTTTTATGTGTATTATAATTAAAATGAATGGTAAAATATTTGTATGTATGGATTAGCCCTCAAACTTTGACCTTTATTTTCAAATATTTATTATACCAATTTTTGGCAATTGTAAATAGAATAAAATTATAATTTTAATATATAAATATCTTTAGATGACACCTCCTTAAATTACTTAAAAGCTATTTGTGACCGCGAAAAATGTCCGAATGATGTAGTTGGCTATGTATCTGGCACGGGTCGAATTGTTTTTGGTGATATTGATGTAAAACGCAATAAATCAAACAGATCTAATCCTCAAAATGAAAATGTTGCCATGAATGGCTTGAATATGGACCAGAACAATAATAAAAATGTACAAGATGTAGATGATACAGGCTCAAAAAATTATATAGATTTGCCCCTCGATCTCGTGTCTTCAAGTGGCAGGCAAAAGGTTTTTTGTTTTAATACAAAACTAGACTGAATTTTTAGATTAGTACTATATTTTTTTACTTTTTAAATATTTTTCCGTTTTTTCCATTTTTCCATAAAATTAGTTATAAATGCCAAAATAAAATTTTTTTTAAGGGGTATGTATACCTATAAGTAATACATTATTATTGTTAAGATTTTTTTTGCCTAATACTATTATTTTTAAATTTTACAAAGGTTTATATTTTTAATATATAAAGTAGATAATTAGGTGAATTTTGTAAATGTTTTAAATTAGTTTTTGAGTATTTAAATCGCAAATGTCATTTGTAGCGTTTTACCAAACTTTCTGGATAAGAAAATTGTTTAATTATTATATTGCTCAGTTTAGACCCGATCTAAGGACTTTTCAATTAAATTATGTGTATTATATATTTTTTTTAGTTATATCTATCTTTTATTTATAATTTTTTAATTAAATTTATTAATCCTACCCATTTTTTTCATATTTCTTCTATCCCCTTAAACATTTCAATCTACCTAACATTTTATTTTTCACTCATATTATTATTTATTTCAAATCTTTCTCACTCTAGACATTTGTATCCGAAACACTTCCTCCCATCGTTTCAACGCTTTACAAAAAAATTAAAACAAACCCTGTTTCGATATGCGAAGTTATATTGTTGAATAGCAATAACAACACTACTTCCCGTATGCACATAGAGCAGCCTCAAATATCTGCTATGTCCTCCGAATTACATGACGAATTATTTCAAAATGTTATGGATGCGGCACTTGATCGTGTCTTGAGACTCGTTAGCGTTGGGAGTAAAAAGTTTTTGACTAACAAGGTATAAACACATGTTACTTGTGTTCGCTTAAACACTTCTTTTTTGCGTTTTATAATTGGACACGTGCTATTTTTTTGTATAAATGAACGATTTTAATATTTGCTACATGTAAACAAATATTTGCTACTCGACATGAATTAAATTAATTGCATTATGACAAATAGCATTGATTTCTAATAGTCGAGGCTGCCTAAGACACCTAGGTCAAGCGCTTGTTCAAACTTGCCGGGTTAGCTGGAGAGTTAGAGGCATAGCTGTGACAGTTGTCTCATAATGGGGAAAAAAGTCATGAGATAACCTTTATACTATAGATTATGAATTGGTTTGTTGTATATTAATGTTCTAAGGGCAAGTGATGATGGTGGGGATAAGGGCACCTGCAAAGTGAGTTTTTATTTTCATAAAATTTTGAAAATTCTGAAAATTTTAAAAATTTTATTTTTTTCGAAATTTTTTTGAAAACTTTTTATTTCAGAAATAGCATTTTATGTGCATAAACAAAATTTGGCAACTTTTTAAAAATTTGCGTTTTATTACAACAATTTTTTTTTTCAAAATTTTGAAAATTTTTCGAAAATAAAAACTCACTTTGCACGTGCCCTAAAATAAAAAATATAAAAATTTATTTTAACGAAAGAAATTCGAATCACAATAATAATAATAATAAAAATAGAAATTGACAAAAATAGAGTCGAATATGTCCCTAAATTGTTTTTAAATAACAATAAGTAAAAAATAGTTAATTGCTGGTTTTGTTTCATTAACAGATGATTTATATATTGACTTTTTTTTTGTAAAATTTAGTAAGATACTATTATAATATTATTTCATCCTTAAATCTAGCAAGCTTAAATATTCACAACTAAATTTTAAAACGCTTCCAAATTTCTAAATGGCATGATATACTTTACAATTATGAGATTAATATATGACTTTTAGTTTTTTAAACATTTTTTTTGCCTTTGTATTTTTATTTCAAATATTTTTTAGTTTTTAAATCAATTTTTTTTGAAAATTTTTAACGTATATAGCGAAATTTTCAATTCAGAAACGTAAACTGTTAAAAAGCCACATAACATTAGCTTGGTCAAATTTACTTTTAGGAAAATATTGTTTTTTTATCTCTATATAGTATAAGTTATTAAGCCATTCGACCAGAAGTGAAGCCATCTGCTGATTTTACGTGTGCAAACCCCTTTAATTAAATAAAATTATAAATTTTCTTCTACTTTCCGAAATTAAACCCTTTTTACATTTATAAAATTTTACCTTTAAATACTAGTAAAAAGTATCATTTCCCTTTTTTTGTATTTAAAATTTTTTAATTTACTTAAAAAGGAAACCTAGTGCTTCAGGTCCAAGGGTTAGCTACCGTTTTAAATTGCTTATTGCCCTAAACATTTATGTAACAAAAGACCACAAATACAATATATATTATTATTAAAAGGTTGATAGATCTGTTACTGGTCTTATCGCGCGGCAACAATGTGTCGGGCCGGCTCAGCTACCCCTCGCCGACTATGGTCAGATCTCTCTTTCTCATTTCCCTGTACCACGTGAAACTGATAGTACTAGTCACTATCTAAAAAATAAATACGTTTTTAGAGGAGCCATCACTGCGATTGGTGAACAACCAATAAAAGTTTTTATAATTTTTACACATTTATCTCTTGCAATTTTTGGATTTTTTTTTCTTTTTTTTTCATTTATGCCTTTGATTTTATTAGGTTATTTAGGTTTGTTTTCTCGATTCTTTTTCTTAATTTTTTTGGAGTTTTTAAGGACCTTTTAAATTTTTTTTATGCAAATACGATAAGCAAATTTAATTTTATTTTAAAATTAGGCTATAACGTTTCTATTTTTTATTATCTTTTGTAATATCTACAAAATTTTTTTCCATCAGCTTAAAGGTAAAAATATCAATAAAAATCCTTGTTTGTTGTCAGTAATTAATTTAGTCTCCCTAATATTTTAATAACTATTGGTGTCTCCCCTAAAGGGCCTATCAAATCCAGATACAAGTGCAAGATTGGCCCTAGTTGAAGCTCTAACAAACTTGATGTGCAGTTTCTCATGCAACAATGTTCAAAATCAATGTCCTGATTTGAAAGACCTTAAATGTAGCGTTAATTGGATGTGGCCTGCTAAGGGCACTTTAGGTGAAGGGGCAAGCCTGTATCAAGTATTTAATTTGCCATTTTGCAATTAGATTCAGTTTTTACTTATGGCATATTACACAGGTCAACAAATATCAAGGTCAGAGACGTGATTAACGAAAAATGGCCTTTGACCAAATGGACAGATCTAAATATACCCTAAAAAGAAAAAAAAATTAAAAAATCTTTGGTGCATATAAAATCTCTTGTAACTTATATTTATAATCACAAATAATGAGAAATAAATTTTTGTAATATATTATGCTATCGGCATTTAGTTAATACAAAATTTTTCGTGTCCAAACCTAAATACGACACGATATATTTTCGGTTTTAAAAATATTATTCGAAGTTAATTTAACAATTTAACTATTGTGAATATGCAAAAATAAAATTTCAATTTGTTTTTGAATTTTTTGTTTTTTTACTTTTTTTTTAAATTTTCAATGTTTATACCTGACAAACTAAGTTTGATTAGGAAAAACGGTAAACGGATTTGATATTTTCTAAGATGGCAGGTTTGATCTCTCTAAATAAATCATAACTCTCAAAAAATTGTTGACCTGTAATATATTACATTCTACCCATTTTAATGTAGCATTTAATTATATTCACTTACGTTAAGCGTTACATTTTGAGCATTTATATTTTATAGTTATTTATAATATTTGTTTTTTACATTGCTAATTTTGATTAAACATAGTTAATATATATTATTGCCATATAATTTGTAAAGGCATGTGAAGCTCTCACTCAAACCATGAATGTTTTAGGAGTTGGAATAGACGGTGGGAAGGATTCACTAACCATGACTGCTACTGTTAAAGGTTGTTTATATGTTTCTATAAAAATTTTTTTTGTTAAAATTAAATGAATTTTTGTTTTTATGAATTTATTTTGTCGTTTTTTATGTTTCCTAAATCTTTTCCTCTTGTTATTCGTTGGGTCTTCTACTAAAAATTAACCCATTTGTTCATCCTATGAATCGGTTTTTGGATGAATAAACGCAATTTACTTTTATTTAGAGTTTTTTTTGTATATATATTTAATTAAAATTACATAATTTAGATAAAGAAGCAGGTGTTGAAGAATTGGTTAAAAGTCCAGGGTCAGTTGTCGTTTCTATGTATGCCGCTTGTCCTGACATTAGTCCCACCTGTGTTGGTTCCATGACACCTGACTTTAAACATTTCAATGGAAAAGAAGGTTTTTTTTATTTTTGTTTTTTGCTATAACAATATTCGTAAATACATTTTTTATTTTATTACTTAAATTCGAAAAATTTTGAATTTTGGTCTGCAAAATTATTCATTATACGATAGAATGATTTAATCTTTCACCTTTTGTTTAAATTCATATAACCACAAATTCGTCCCAAACCCCATAATTTTTGTACAAAAAAAAATTACCTTAAAAAATATTTTTTTTCCATAATTTATTTTCTACATTCTTTTAACAAAATTTATTTATTAGTCATCTATATTTAAAATGTTTTGTGTATTTTGTCAAACAATTAAAAACAAACAAAACTATCAGTTTGGTTAAATAGCGAAAAAAGAATATTTAAAGACATATAGCATTTAAAATAACAGGTGTGTTACCTTTATTTGAAAATTTTTTGAGGGGTATTGGTTCTTGGTATATTAGGTGGCAATATATTTTTTAGTAAATTTATACAAAACTCTCAAAAGAAAGTAATTTTGAGGAGTTTATTGACAGAAATTAATTATACAACTACACAATCCTATTTTATATTTTTTTACACCTTTGGAATTTAAGTTAAACACATTTCCTGCCTGTAACTTATTTTATTATTATTTATATTTTTTAATTATCAACTTTAAATACTTATGTTGCTGAAAGATTACTTGTTCTCTTATAATATAATTTCAAATTATCATTTTAGTATTTTTTCAAATATTATTTGCAATAGATGATCTCATTTTATGGTTGCCGTTTAATCAAAACCCTAATGTAAAATGTGAATCCAAGTATAGGCTTGGTGGTTCGGCCCTCTTACAATGTTACAATGCTTTAAATCCGCCTATGAATAGTATTTTGTCCTCTGAAAATGCCAACAAAAAATTGAAAATTGCTACCAGTGGAGATCAGGTACATTTGCTATAGGGCGTTCAGCTATTTAGGACTAACTTTATTTCCACATTTTGTGCAAATAACGAATGTAAATATATTTCTTTTTACAACCTAAATTACGGGGATTTTTGTATTTTTAAATATTAGTTTTGTCTTTTAACAAAATTTTTTAAATTTAATGTTTGCTAAAGGAACCAGTATGTAACAGAAGCACGATTTTATGTTATTATTGAAGGGATAGTGCGTTGAATTTGTAATTTAAATTAATATTTGTATATTTGTTTTACACGGCATTACCCCAAAATAATTCAAAATATTTTATGCAAAAAAATTCTGTACATTTCTAATTCTTAATTTAATGTTTTTGCCTCTAGTTAAAATCCGATTTACTTGGATGCCCAGATTGGGATAATTACGAATCTTTCCCTCATTTGTATGCTAAATATTGCGACGTTTTACGTTTAAATACAAAATTCCCGAATGATGACAATAACTCCAAACCCAATGCCTTTAGCAAGTCTCTTATTAAAGCTTGTCACGATGTTAGTGACGGAGGTCTGTTAATAGCTGTTTTGGAAATGGCTTGGTCTAGTCAAACACCTACCGATGTTATTTTACAACTGCCCGATAATGTTTCTAATTCAGGTGATAATTTATATATGTAAAGTAAATACTTTTAATTGTATTTGACGCGACACATTCTTTATATTTTTTTTCTATTTAAAACACCTTAAAATTTTATTTTTTTTTTATAAATATTATGCTTTTATTTGATATTTATATATATTTTTTTGATGATTACTATTTAGTTGACCAGGCCGTAGCTTACCTATTTGCAGAAGAACCCGGTCTTGTTTTACAAATTTCGCCTTCTGATTTACACGACATCCAAAATCACATGAGGCCCTTCAGAGTCTTCCATATTGGAACCTTTGGTTCTCCAAACGCTGGTCGATTTAATACCAATGAGTACTTATATGACAGGACTAAAAGTGAGCTAAAAACTCTCTTGGTTCGTGAACCAAAGCTCGACGAATCTGTGCTTATAGATAAGCTTAGGCTGTTTGGAGGACCACGCGTAATTTTTTTCATATTTAATTTTTTCATAGCATAGAAGTTTTTTAAAAATATATCCACTATTATATTTTAAAAAAAAAGTTAATAGCATTTTAAGGTTAAATATAATTAAATATATAACAAAATTAATAATACATATATATGTTTATTGATAGTTAGCTTTTATAATATTTATACATTTGTTTGTAATAATTAAATTTTAAATTTTTTATAGCCTTCCTACTTCATCAGTTTGTTATAGAGTGGGAAAAAACTTTTCGAAAAAATTTTTTTTTAAAATTTTTGAATATTTTTTTAAAAAAATTTTTTAAAAAAAAAAAAAGGAGGGGCCCGTGTTATTACATTTTTAATTTTTTATTAAATTTAATATTAATAAATACATTTTGTATATTTTTTAACGATATATTTTATTACGATTTAATTATATGAATGTGTATAAATAATCCATTTGTAAACCTATTTGTAGCTGGAAATTCAGGGTAAAAGTATTGACAAAAATTCCACTCTTTATAGCGAAAACTTATTGGTCCTTAAACATAGATGGGAGGCAACGTCGCACGAAATTGAAAAACTTCAGGTACCGGGACCTGTTTCTCTGGTTCAAACAGAGCTCGTTTGGGATTATTTAAGCTTTCTCGATAGATATTACAGGTAATTTTTTAATGCATAATATTTGAAAAATAAAAATTTTTTTTAACTATTTAAGTTTAAATATTGTCATTACACCCATAAGATTTTTTTAAAAAATGTTTTATTTAATAAGGGCTCAAGCTCAAGATTCTATATTACCCTATTACCACACCTCATTTGATATGTGTACCGTTAATAATCGGTACCTAAACTTAATTGAACAAATCCAGATCAAAGGTGCAATAGAAATTTACAAACATATAACAAGTAATTTTTTTTTATAATTAAAATATACAAAACTGTAGTTTTGTTCAAGTTAATTATGTATTTATATCATGTTTTTATTATAGTTATAGTGAGATAATGATTAAATCAAATTTGTTTGGAGTTATTTTTCACGCTACCTCCTAAAATTTAATATGTCTAATATAGTTTTTTGAATTTTGCATTTTATAATAATAAGATTTACTTATGGTTTTATTATAATGAAAATTTTATTTGTACTAAAAGTTTGTTTTAACTCAAATATTTTAAGATTTGGTAACAATAAATAAATTTTTCTAGCTCATTTTTTAATTTATAGCTATACGCGTGGCCCTTATCCGAGAAGAAGGTACGAATGGGGATAAGGAGTTGGCCTCATGTTTAACAGCCGCAGGATTTGAAGTATATTAGTTATGTATAAAAATTATTTGACCATATTTGAGCTAATCTTTAATTAATATAAGTTTTTTCTATAATAAATACTTTTTACTAGAAGCTTGTTGACATTACTTATTTTAATAAACATATGCCAGGTTTGGGACATTACTCTTACCGACTTGCTAGCTGCTACGGGGTCTAAAACATCACATTTCGCCTCGACTCCTGCATTGGAAAATAATTACGGAAAGACTCATAATTTGGGAACAGATGGAAAACAAGTTAAGGCAATTACGCTTGATCCAACGCTTTTTAAAGGTGTCGTTTTTCCAGGTGGCTTCAGCTATGGCGATGTCCTAGGCTCAGCTAAAGGTTCCTTTTTAATTTTTTGACATTTAGAATTTATTTGTTTTATTTATGTATGTTAGAATGCATGCAAATCTACTTTTAGTGTGCCGTATTTTCTATTTAATTGGACAAAGTAGAAATCTACTATTTTTTAAATATTTATCTGCCAATTTTAACATTTAATTCTAAAACTGTACAAACGATGATTATTAAATTATTATTATTGTTTTAGGTATACAATTAATATTTTTGCCTCGCTTATATGTGTTTTTTTTAATATGTTAAAAAATTTTTGTTACTCAAATCAAATTTTATATCCCAATTGCTAAGGAAATTTAAAGAATTTTAAATGTTTGTAAAATAATGAAATCTATTTGATTTTTAACAGTTTTTTTACACTCTCTTATAAATACTCCTTTCATATCTTTAATAGGTTGGGCTGCCACCATACTCCTTAATCCCAAAATTAATGCGATGTTTCAAAGCTTTTACCAAAGCCCCGATACCTTTAGCCTCGGTGTGTGTAACGGATGCCAACTTTTGGCACAGCTCGCTTGGGTCGCTGATGATCCATGTGTCCAAAAACCAGCTGATTTAGATTTAATTTCTCGGGCCAATAAAACCACTGCAACGCCCATTCCTAACGAACACGCAAATGATGACAATGATTTTCGTGAAGAAGAATACGTAAACTAATTTTGTTTGTTTTTACCTTATTATTTTTCATACTTAATGAATGTCGATATTTAATTTAAATTTTGAATTTTTTTTAATTCGTATATTTACATAAAGAGTTTATTTTTGAAAACACATTGTATTTAGGTTTTTTTAAATGTGTAATTGATATTGATTGATCACGGTTTTATATTTATTATGCAATATACATTTTCAATTAAACATTAATTAGCAATTTTAATTACATATTTTTTTCAATATTTTATCAATATAACAGATTGATTATTTGGTTAATCGACCCGGCCTCCAGCTAAAATTTAACGAATCGGGTCGGTTTGAGAGCCGTTGGACTCGTCTATCTATCAGCGAAAGTCCTTGTATATTTACAAAAGACATGTCTGGGTCCGTGCTGGGTTGTTGGGTCGCTCATGGTGAAGGTTTTTATCTTATAATTCTCTATTAACTTCTCTTTATAAGGGTGCGTTTAGGCTTTATTCGTTTTTTCGAAAAAGTTACCAAATAGTTGTTAATATTTTTTATTAGCATTTTAAATTTAATTTTGCCCTAAATAAAAAAAAGAATAAATTTTGAAAATTTTATAGCTTCTAAGAATTAATAGGCTCTACCCTTAATAAATATAATTTTTTCCCTTAAAGGTCTACAAATATTTTCAGCGAAATGCATAAGACTGCGGCTGAATAAACATACATGATGGCCTTTCTCAAAAATTTCATTTCTTTTACACCCAGCTATAATTGAAAACAATCTAAAAAATGGCCAAATTTATTGGTTTTGCAACCTCAAAAATACACGAAAAAAATTAGATTGAAACAATTCCCACTTCTTTTTCATCAAAATCTAAGTTATATGACGATTTGAAAACGAAATATTATGTAAAATTTAATCAAAAGTATAGCTGTCTATGTAAATATTTCTCAATCTTTTGTTTTTGAATCTTATTTATTTCTCGTCATTTTTATAAAAAATTTATGCTGTAAGGTAGGTGGCTTACAAAAATTAGAAAAAAACAAAGTAAAATATCGCTAAGATGGGTCTAGTTTTTTTAGCTAATATATTTCCAAAATTTGTAGAGCTGCGTAAGGCCACGTGCAAAGTGAGTTTTTATTTTTGTAGAATTTCGATAATTTATTTTTCTTCAAAAATTTTTAATTTCTGAAAAAGCATTTTATTCTCTCATATTAAACTTGGCAACTTTTTAAAATTTTGCGTTTTATTACAAAATATTTTTAAATTTTAAAATCCCTAAAATAAAGACTCACTTTGCACGTGCCCTAATAAATATATTCTACTCATTTTTAGGTAAAATGGAGTTTAAAAATTCTAGTATTTACGAAGCTCATAAACGCCACAAGCTATTGCCTATCACATACGTCGATCCTTGCAAAGGAGAATCAACTTGCGATTATCCTGCTAACCCTAATGGTATAAATATTTTATTAAATTCTTGTAGTTGATGTAATAACCAATTAAAAATATTTAAATTTTTTATCCATTTTTTTGGGCGACTTACACTTGTAAACTAGTTTTTTATTAGCTAATTAGGCCACACCTGCAATCTTAGGAATTTTCAAATCCGTACCTTTTTTTTTAATTTAACTTTGTTGTTGTTGTTATAAACCATGCGACTTTTCAATATAGATGAAGGTGGCTCGGAGGTGTGAACGAGCTTAGAGAAAATAACTATTAACAAATATTTCGGATAAGTTATAAAAAACAAAAAAGGTACAAAAACAAGACACTGAAGCTAAATAGTCAAATATTATATTTAAACTTCAAGCATTGTTTTTATTTCAAAACCGTTATATTATGTCCTATTTAAATTGTAATGCCAAACTCGGTATAACCATCTAGCTCAGCATACCTTAGGGCACGTGCAAAGTGAGTTTTTATTTTCGTAAAATTTTGAAAATTCTAGAAATTTTGAAAATTTTATTTTTTTCAAAATTTTTCAAAAAATTTTTTATTTCAGAAAAAGTATTTTATGTGCATAAACAAATTTTGGCAACTTTTTAAAAATTTGCGTTTTATTTCAAAATAAAATTTTGCAAAATTTTGAAAATTTTACAAAAATAAAAACTCACTTTGCACATGCCCTTACAAATTATATTTTTCCTATTGGAGATATAAAAATATAAGCTACATGTCATTTTATCATGCAATTTTTTTTTAAATTTAGATAACCCTGAAGAATTAATTACTTTTTGGCCAATTTTTCATAATATATCACCCAAGATAATGGTTAAAGACAAAAGAAACCTTGTAATATTTATACGAGATTATCATTTACGTTTTTTTCCCAATATAATGATTTTCTTTTTTTTTACAAATTGATTGTCGACCATTAGGATCGCCAGATGGTATAGCTGCAGTGTGTTCGTTCGACGGACGCCATTTTGCCCTAATGCCCCACCCCGAAAGATGTTTCTTAACTTGGCAATGGCCTTACATACCCCACCGTACGAATGATGATTATTCGACATTGAGGAGTCAAAATAATGTGGGCACCAACATTAATTCGTTCGACAAAGAATTATGTATGGAACATAGCCTCACCGCTTCCCCTTGGCTCAAAATGTTTCAAAACGCATACGATTGGTGCCTAAACAACAAAGAACCTTAAATTTTTAGATTTTAATTTTGTTTTACAAATTTATCTGTAAATTTATAAATATTTTAAATATATATTAAAAAATAGCATTATTCGGTATTGATTGCTCAAAAATTTTGGGACATGCTTATTTTTTTATTATTCTCACACCTGTATATTTTAGTATTTTGCCTCATTTCATGAATAAACTTCTATATATATCTATATAATTACAGGTCATTGGGATTTGATTTATTTTTTCAGTTTTTAGGTGCAATGTTCCTCATGCAAAAAAAAATGTTTTGTATGTCGATATTAGCGGTCAAAAATTGTTAATCGCCCAAATCGCGTTTCTCCATGCAACAATAGAATTGATTGCAAAAATGCATTATATTTGATATAGGAATCAAATAATTTAAATAATCAAAATATTGTTATAATTATTTTAATTTAATTTTTATTTTTTGCGGCAAAATCTGAGCCTGAAAAAGGGCATTATAATATTTTAAGTTATATATAAATCTTTATATTCTACGAATTAGGAAGTGTCAATTATTAAAAAACCTCATTTATAAATTTTAAGAATTTGTAAGTTTAGCATAGATTTTTATTTTTCGATTAGTTTGGAGAATAAATCTATATATTGCAAGCTTGGAGGTTCAATTTTATACAAAACATGTAGGCCTCCGTATCGTTGTATCTCGTTAGGTCCGTATTCAGGATGCTGGCGAATATAATAGGAATTCTTGGAGATGTAAAAGATACCATTTAGGTTGATAAGTCTCCTTTGAAAATCTAAAGTTATCTATCAATGGCAAATAAAATGTATAATTTATAAATAATTATGTATAAAACATTTTTTATTTATTATCCAACAAATTATTAACTTGAGATTTTTTTGGTTTTTGGCTCGGATCCTGATCGGCTTGTTGGGAAAGTTCCTTAGCAATTAAAATAATTTGATTTTACTTTAAATCCACTGCATGTAATTCCAGCAAGATCCGTTAAAACCTAAAAATTAAAATTTTACACCCATTAACTCTTGATGTCGTAAGAAGTAAAAATTTTGAAAGTGGGATGAAGAGATGTTAAAATTATTCTAAAAAATGTATATACCCCCCCCCCTGTCCCCACACTACAGGGCTTTGCCTAACTCTACCGAATGACCCCACAGGATAAAGTTTGTTTAAAATCGGGTCAGTAACATAAGTTATTAGGGCTAATTTCTCAAAAGCATAATCCGTTGAGTCGTTGGCGGTCCCCCAATTTTTTTATACTAACCAGGCTCAACGCCACTTTAAAACTTAAATGTAAAACATAACTAAACTAAAATGCACTCACCTTAATATGTTTCAAATCTATAAGCATTATATCTATACATTTAGCACCAAATATATTTAAATTTAATTTAAAAAATATCCATATTCAAGGATGGAAAAAACATAAAAAAACCTCGTCTGATATCCATACGTCTATTGAACCTGTCCCATCAATAACCTTTACCTTTAAAAACCAGCCAATGACAGGATCTTGTAACAATTTTGATAATATGGTTTGAATGAACCCCTTAAGCATTTAAAAAAAAATTTAAAGATCCTATACAATGTAAGTTATTTTAAGGCAGCATATATAATAAAAAAAAGAGTTATTGATTAGATCTGTGTATGAAATTACTTCTAACTTTTATTTTTATAAATTTATTACAACCATAATTGTTACCAAATTCTTCCTGAAAATAGAATAAACCTTAATTTTTAACGGCTTTTCGTCATCCGATAAGGAGAACCAACTTGGAACATATTTTAAAAAATCTATGTAAATCTTGGTAGAAATATTGTTGACAGTAGTCTTGGATTTATCTATGTAAGTCAATTAAATAATTATAGTAATAAATATTGTAATGAAAAGTAGATATCTAATGCAAAAAATATATTTATGTGGAAACAATCGTTTTAGCAAAATTTCTAATTTTAATAGTAGCTTCCATATAAAAATGTACTTTTTTATAGTCCCCCCCCCCTAATTAAATGACAATTTTTGGCTTAATAAATTTTACCATAAAATCGGCAAATATCAAAGTTAATAACCACGCATTTTTTTATATAAATGCCTCCCTCTTTTAATCCAGGTTACAGCTCAATGAGAAATTGAATTATACCAGTATTCGATATTGATGTATCGGTTCCCGGTTTGACAAATCCGCTTTCACTCTCAATAACATCATCTGAAATTATGTCCGTTTCATTCTTTTTATTATTATTATTATCATTAATTTCACCATAATGTATAGTACTGTCATACATGTGATTTTCATTATTTATTAAATTATCATTATTATTCTCATTATCTTCATCCTCACATATATTAGGTTCGTCGTTTAAAATCGGGCTGGGTGTAAAATTTTCTAAATTATTGTCATAATTTTCATCATAAAAATCATCTATTGCATTGTTTAGTTGGCTATTTCCAATCTCATCATTCAATTTTTCTTGTGATATAGGCGCAATAATCGTATTATTTTTGTGAGCGGCGGATTGCGAAAATTTTTGGATAAAGATAGGTGAATCTAATTATTTAGTATTTATAGAATCGGCATTTTGGCAAACATGTGTTTATAAATATATAACATAGGGACAAAAGCAATAATTGATCAGATGAAAATAATATACACGATAGCCTTATATTTCATAAACACTTTTGGTTTAGAGAATTTCTATCAGCACTCAACTATATCGAAGGTAAAAAATGAAATAATGGCTAAACTGGTTTTAAGACATATGATAAAAATGAAAAAAAAATTAATTAAAATAGCCCTAATATTATTTTACATCTTAAATAAGGTGAAATAAAAATCTTTGATCATCGAGCTCTTACATCAACATTTAGGTTGAAAAAATTATTGGCACTCAAACCAGAATAAAACACAATAATTTTTTAAATAAATATTATTTATATTTTAAAATTAACAGTTTAACTGTATATATATATAAATAAGATTTAATATATTTTTATTATATCTCTTTTGTTATTTTACCGTTTTTTTCCAATTTTTAATGTTTATGGGGACCCACAAAGTTTTATTAAAAAAACAATAAAGAATTATAAAAATCGAAATGGCAGGTGGTGTCTAAATTTATGTTAACCCAAAATTTAGTCAAGCTGTATATTTAAAGAAATTCAAACCTGAATGTATAACACATGTGTAAAATAAGAAGAGATAAAATTAATAGAAAATCTAAAATCTTTTTTGGAGAGAAATTACTTTAAAAAAATAAATATTTTTAGAAATGTGCCATGCATAATTAGATAAATTTAAACTGGGAAAAAAATTAATTATATAAAAAATTTGTATAAAAGTGAATACCATTTTCATTTTGAATAACAATTGCCATATCATTTGGGCTATTTATACTAAGGGAGGGTAGAGAAGACTGATAATCTGGAGAATAAAAAAATAATTATGTTGAGAATTATAGACATGCTAATATTAATTAATACTATACAACTAATAATCCAATTAATTAAGTAATATTCATTATAATATAGTTTAAGCTTGCAAACATATACTCATAATTACAAATTTTAGGTAAGCAAAACTAGTATGAAAATATGTTTATTTATGATCAAATACCAAATGTTAAATACCTATATCTCCCATATCATTTTTGCCCTTTGTTTTTGGATTTACAGTAATAACATCATCTATAAGTAAAAATTTCATGATTATTTGTTTTCTGTTAACCATAGAATAAAATATATGAAACCTAATTTTGTTACCTTCTTTAATTAAATATTAGTATATTTATCAAAATTCACAAAAGTTATCCTTTTATTTATAAAAAGAAAAAAATCCTCATGTTAAACAATTATCAATTAAGGTGTGACATTTTTAGCATTGATTTATTAAAATGACTTAAGATTAAAACTAAATGTAATTATTATTTAATAAAATAAATAATTTAATTTTAATTTAGAAATACTTATAATAATGTAAAGTTTACAAGATAAAATGTTACTTGAAGTACAATCATTTTTCTCAAATAATTCTAAATTTAGTAAATGTTTACTAAATTCTTGTAAAAAATAACAAACTTGAAGTTATCCTTTTGACTCAAATCTAGAAGACCTAAACTTTCAACTTTGCCTCCTAAGTAAAGAAAGTTGGTTGAATCTAAAAGAAAATTCCCAAAGCGCAACATTAAATTATTATATATTATAGCTTTTGCTCCAGGTAGAATTGGGTGATTTATATTTAGAGGCTTATATTCAAATCCACCAAATATCTGCAATCCATCTGTCATTTTAAAATAAAGCCTTTGAACATCTTTCCTCTAAACATTCTAAATTTTTAAGTACTTTAAATGTTTTATCTTCATTGTGGGCATCAAAATAGTCATCTTTAAGTACTTGAGAATACCCAGATTTGCCAATATCCTTAGCCCATAATATTTGAACAATACGATAGCAATTGCACAAATAAAATTTGTCTAACTTAATTAGATCATTGGGGAATGGGTACATTGTGTTATATTTAACTGTATCAAATGAAATGGTTATATCATTAATTAATGCATTTTGCAATATGCACTCCAACTAATAATTAAATCAACATCATAAAGATTACATTGGATGATGTTTGATACATGTTGTTCAGCCATAGAGGATTTAAATATAAGTGTTTTTGAGTCAACGACTCTAATATGTTTTGTATCATTTTAAAATTTAAATTATGCACATAAAATATTATTTCACGAGGTATCACACCTTTGTGTGTCTGTCCGGTTGCGGCTCATACTTTATTCAAAATCGTGAAAAAATAGTTCTAAAATAAAAAAAAATTCAAGCGGCTAGTATCAATAAATATGAATTTAGGTTTTTTAGTTGTTTTAAAGCATGTCTTACAAAATATTTTTTTAAATTTTTTAATTTTTTTTTACACTAGCCGCCTCAATGTTATTCAATTGCATGCAATTTTTTTTCATCAAAACTTTTTTCCACTAGCCGCAACCTACGCTACATGTTTAAAAATAAGGCTGGCTTAATTTAATTAATATTTAACTTGTATTCTATAAATTATAGGCTCAAGTACTAATAAAAGTAGAATAATTAAAATTAGAATCTAGGCTAGATTATAGCGTAGGACAACTTTATAATTTAAGCTGATAATCTTTTTAGTAAATTTGTAAGTTTTAAAGATAATTTTACAAATGCTATACCCTCTATAACTTTTTTAAACAATTTTTATTTTTAACCTTTAACAACACACGCTTATTTTTGTTTTTTGGTCGAAGCTTGTATTAAAGTTTAGTTTATACATTTTGAGCTTAATATTGAGGACAATTATTTGGTATGTTAAATTTTTCTTTATTTAAAGTCATCATAACCCTATGCGAACAATCAAAATTATATATTTATTTCCGCAATGGGGTGAGAAATTCGGAAGGCAAATGCTACAGCTGATTTAGTATGTATTGTTCTAAGTTCTAGCATTAAAAGTTGAAAAAACGCAATTGTAAATTCTCAGCTTTTAGTTGGTATATATTGTAAATTTTATTTAACACAATAGGAAAAAATCTGATAAATTCAATTAAATAAATTTTGTTATAAAACTTAATATAGCAAAATGTTATAGATTTTGTAATCTAATTGAAAATTTTTCTATTTTTTTATAAAAGAAATGAAATTGCTGACACCTAAAAATCTAAATATTTCAAAAGAATAAAATTATATCCTATTATGCATTACAATTATCTAATATATAAGTAAAACTAAATGCATAAAAATTTAAAATGTGATTTTTTATTTTTTTCAGTAGTTTTTAACACTGAAAAGAATGGTAATTAGAGACCCTAATTGAATATTCAATCTATATCCCACAACTAGCATTGTAGGGTCTTCACGGACCCTCGCACATTTTAATTTTTGAATTAGTTCAAAAATATTATTTATTATGGGCTGAATTTTTGTGACCTTTTTCTTAAAATTAAACAATAGTAGTAACTAAAACTTGGCCTAAGTTTCTAACAAAATTGGTTTTGTAGATATTAAACTGTGGTCCATATAGACCCCACTTTCTCAGTTTCATTGTCAGGCCCGATTCTAGCTTTTACATTTGGAGGGGAGGGGGGGGGGGAGGGCAACAAAAACTCAATTATCTGTGACCTTCGTTCACGGCAAAAAATATACATGTATAACAATTGAATCCTTGATCAAAATTTTTTAACAAATCAATAATAATTTATTATATTCATAAAATAAAAAAAAATGATTGCGTTTATAAATTGGATACGTGAAAAAAATAATTTCATTAATATCAATTGCTTATGATTTGAGATTTGGAAATTAATTGTGAGTATTATTTTATCAACATGAACATAAACAATGCGCATAAAAAAATTTGCCATGATCTAAAATAGTAAATTATTAGCTGATTATGAGCGGTGTATTTTATTAATATAATATTTTATGCTAGAGGTTGTTTTGATTAAATTATAAAATTCATCAAAATCCAACATCCCAGATAATGATTTTTGTGTCCTAGAAGAACCAAATCACCACGCAGGTCACTACTTGCCAGCCTATTATTATTATCCTTCTTAAAGAAGAAAATGTGGCCTCACAACAAGACGTTAAAGAGCCAAATAACAAACTTATAGAAAAAATGTTAGATAGATTAGAAAACGAATCTCTGTAATCATATCTTAATTCAACAAAATCATTTGTAACACATTTTTCGTAATTATTAAGTTTTCTTATTAAAAAAATTTTTGGCTCAATTTCTTTAGATAAATTTTTATCAATATTACTTATTTTTAAATGAAGCTTTATTTTATTTATATCTAAAAAAAGGATAATCAAATTTTAAAGGGGAATTAAATTATAAATTTTAAAGGAAAAAATCAAATAATTAATAAAGAAAAAAAAATATTAAAATAAATACTTTTTATTATAATTAATATTTAAAATATTCTCAAACTTATGAGTAAAAAATAAATAAAAATCTAAAAAATTCTAAGGTCTAGTTTTTCTATTATCCATATATAAATTATTGTCATTTAAAAAAGTATTATATATATGTCTTAGTTAATTTTGTTCTAATTTTACCCCGCGCTAAAATATACAATAATAAATTGTATTAGTTAATTTTGTTCTAATTTTACCCCGCGCTAAAATGTACAGTAATAAATTGTTTTATTTAATTTTGTTCTAATTTTACCCCGCTAAAATGTACAGTAATAAATTGTCTTAATTAACTTTGTTCCAATTTACCCCGCGCTAAAAATACCGGTAATAAATTATAGTTAATAAAGTTTATGATTAATTATTCAAGTAAAGAGTTAAAATTTGTTAAAAGTTGATTTATGTAAGGTTACATTAAGAAAAATATCCTTTGCCAAGAACTAAAACATATACACTATATAACCAGTTAATTCCCCAATAATATTATTATTATTTCATTTCAAAATTATTATTACATTTCAATGAGATTAGGTCAAAACAAATGCTCATTTCTTTCGGGAAAAAATTATTTAGGACATGATATTAGTGCACAAGGCATTAGACCGTTACCTCAAAAGACCGAAGCGTTGATGAAAATGAGATACCCTAAAAATAAAGCTGAACTTCTTTCAATACTCGGTACTTTAGGTTATCGTAGGTATTTCAAATTACAAAAATTTTTTTGGCACTACTTTACAATGTTTATAAGAAGGATGTTCCTTTTATCTGGACAGATTTACATAATATAAATTTGAGTCAGCGAAGAAAATCCGCCAGTTTAAGTAAAAGTTTACAGTAAGTATAATCGGTAAAGTATCCAGTATATTTTCGGAAATTTTTGAACATATTCGTAATGGTATAAACTATTAATAAAGATATACAACCCACATGGACAATTTTTCACAATAGTTGTTCATAGTCAATTAAATTCGCCCAATTAAGTTTGGCAAGTTTCCAATTTTCAGCCTATGACGCTCGCCATGCTAAAGCGTTGCGTCGGATGCTAAGATTTTTGGAAGTAATATTAAAACCCAAGTTTTTACAATTTAAATTTTAAAAGGTTCACGTACAATACAAAAATACAAAAGAATTATTTAACTAATGGCATGATAAATAAGAAAGATTACCCCAATTCAAAGTACTGCAATTTATTAATAAAATGCCTTATATGGTCAAAATAATTTTTAGCAGTGGGGAAGCATAAATGTCTATATAGTAAGTTAGGTCCCTTTCGGATTAAAAATAACGCCAATTGTACGTAATTTAAACATAAAACTTTATTTTTCAATTTTTCTTAATTATCAAGCATAAAGAACCGTGACATTTTGTCCGAAGTTGGCAGGTGGACAGTCCAGAGTGTTTAGTACGATATTTTTCCTTTTATAGGTTGCTTATTTAAACCAACGTAATGATGCCCAAAGTTTTTATTTCACGCTTGACGGGGATATACCCGCTATGACGGAAGAATTAAGTCGGCATATTAAATAATTATAATTAAAAAATTAGCCGCATATATTATAAAACTAGGGTTACGTTGGAACAGGCCCGATTCTAGCTTTTCCCATTTAGGGGGGCAAAAAAAACTCGTGGGGAAGCAGAAAAAATTTTTTTGCCGCCTTCGGCGGCAAAATTGGCCGTGACCTTCGGTCACGGCAAAAAATATACATGTACAACAATAGAATCCATGTTCAAAATTTTTTAACAAATTAATAGTAATTTATTATATTCTTAAATTAAAAAAAATGAGTTTATAAATTGAATATGTGAATTAAAATTAATTGTTTTCACTAAAATCAATTGTTTAAAAAGATATGAGGTTTGAATTAATTGTAAGTATAACTTTATCTTGGTATCATTGCGCATGAAAATTAAAAATATGATATATATGAACGATAAAAATGAATTATATAAAACTTTGGATTTTAGAAAATGAAAAGTGAAATAAGTTTGATTATCATGAAAACAAAATGTATAAGTATGCTAATTTGGAAGAATATATATGAAAAAACACTGATTATATATAACTAGTTATTAATATTAGGGTAAAAAATTAAATAAAACATGAACGTAAACGTTAAATGCGCATAAAAAAAGTTTGCAACCATGTTAAATTAGTAAGCAATAATTAGCTGATTATGAGCAGTGTATTGTATTGATCAAACTATTTTATCTTAGAGGATAATTGAATTACGTTATTCATCAAAATTCAACGCCCCTAGTTAATGATTTTTCGTGTTCTAAAAGAACCAAATCACCTTTAAGCAGGTCACTACTTGTCAGCCGTTATTATCCTTCTTAAAGAAGAAAATGTGGCCTCACAACTCGACGTTGAAGAGCCAATTAACAAATTATAGGAAAAATGTTAAATAGATTAGAAAACGCATCATTGTAATCATATAAAAATTTAACAAAATCAATAGTAACACATTCTTTGTAATTATTAAGTTTCTTATTAAAAAAATTTTGGCTACTTGAATTTCTTTAGATAATGAATTTTTATCAATATTACTTATTTTTAAAAGAGGCTCTAATTTATTTATATCTAAAATAAAGGTTAATCAAATTTATAAAGGGAATCTAAAGATTTTAAACAACTATTATCGGTAAAAAATCTATTATCAAAATATAAATAAATCAATAATATTAAAATAAATACTTTTTACTTCATCATTAATATTTAAAATATTTTCAAACTTATGAGTAGAAAATAAATAAAAATCAGAAAAATCTTTACGTTTAGTTTTTCTTTTATCCATAGATAAATTATTGTCATTTAAAAAAATATTAATATCTAAACAATTTTTATAAATCTTCAAATGAATTTTTCTTTCTTAATTATTTAATTTCTAACAAACAATGGTGTATTAAATCAGAAGGTTTAGAAATATAAATCGTTCTGCATTGAATTTGATCTTTAATTATTTTTAATAAATAAAATAATTTTTCAATTAAATACAAAAAAATAAATAGATGATTATAAATATGGTCAAAAAACCCGGATTCGGCTCTTTGACCTGAAGATATAAAAATTTTTTTTATTTTTAAAGAGTATTAAATATTTCTGTGTAATTTTAAAAAAAAACAATGGGCAGGTCGTGACCACACCACCAATGGGGCAACAGCCGGGGTATGGTCCCGCATTCAATATCTACCTTGATTGCATCATGTTGAAAAAATTTATGAAGGGAAAAAAATTTAAAAAAAAATCTTTCCCTTCACTTAAGATAAGACAATCTTTTACAACAAGATGCAATCGGTGGTTAAAGCAGTGAATATACGAGACATGGTGTCCAGCTATTTTGCTTAGAAATACTTGAACACCATTTTTCCCGGGCATTACGTTCGCCCCTTCGTAGCATTGTGCGATCAGGTTCTTTGGTTCTAGATTATATTCTAACAATTGTTGTTGACTAAGAAAATTTCTTAGGCATCTGATTTATGAATTGGTTTCACAAATATTAAGCTTTCTGTAAAATCAAATTTTTCTATATATTTCTGTTAGTTTGATCTCTCTTGCGGATGAGAAGTATTAATGAATAAAAACACTATTATAAAAAGTAAATATTTTAAGATAATATTTTTTAAATATTTTTGAATGAGCAAATTTAATTATATTATGTGGAAGAAATAAAATTACTATGTATATTTGGGGGGGCAAATTTAATTTTGGGGGGGGGGGGGGGGTGGGGTGGGGGGGCAAACATAAAATTACTATGTATTTTGGGGGGGGGGGGGGGGGGGGACAAATTCAATTATTTTTTGGGGGGAGGGGGGGGGGCAACCAAAAACTTTTGGGGGGGGGGGCACTGCCCCCCCCCAAAAGGGGTCTAGAATCGTGCCTGCGTTGGAAGCATAAAATATAAAAATATTAAAAAAGTTTTAACTGAAAGCAAAGCAAAAACCACCTTTGATGATTAGAATCAGAATGTTCTTGATAATTAAAAGTTAATGTTAATGTAAAATGTTAAAAAACCAAACCTTACAATGCCCACGTACTGGATAGTCAATAATTAGTACTCAACCAAAACGACAATCACAAATCTAGACCTAACGACTATGAGAATACAAGGCTACGTAAAAAACAACTAGTTACGAATAGTTCTAATCTACGGAGCACATACACATTAATTTTTATAATTAACAGATAGCTTACGCTATACTTTTGTATAGGGTAAGGTGTCTTAGTTAGTTTTGTTCTAATTTTACCCCGCGCTAAAATATACAATAATAAATTGTATTAGTTAATTTTGTTCTAATTTTACCCCGCGCTAAAATGTACAGTAATAAATTGTTTTATTTAATTTTGTCCTAATTTTACCCCGCGCTAAAATGTACAGTAATAAATTGTCTTAGTTAACTTTGTTCCAATTTACCCCGCGCTAAAAATACTGGTAATAAATTATAGTTAATAGAGTTTATAATTAATTATTCAAGTAAAGAGTTAAAATTTGTTAAAAGTTGATTTATGTTAAAAGGTTACATTAAGAAAAATATCCCTTGCCAAGAACTAAAACATATACACCAGGGATGGGCAAGTAATGATTACTTGTAATTAAATTACAATTACTAATTACTCTCATAGTAATTAGTAATTAGTAATCAATTACATTTTTTATAAAGTAATTGTAATGGTAATTAATTACATTTTTTAGTAAAGTAGTTGTAATGATAATGATTACTTTTTCAAAGTAATCATTATATTGTAATTTCTATTGTTAAGTTTAAACAAATTGAGTTAGATTTCATTGAGGAATATTTATATGTTACTAAACCTTTAGCCAAAGCTTTAGATTTTTTTCAAAATGAAAAAACGTTTTTTTATGGAGAACTAGTGCCAACATTATTTGAAAAATTAGCGGATTTAAATTACCTTAAACCTAATTTAAAATTTTGTAAAAACCTTGTCTCAAAAATGATTTCTAGTTTTGAAAATACGTTTGAAGACCATCTTACTATGTCGGTAAATTCCAATTTTGCATTATTAGCATCAATGTCTCATCCATTTTTTAAATTAGACTGGGTAGAGGGCAGGGAGAACAAAGAAAATTTAAAATCGTTATTGATATCAGAAGCAAAAAAAAATGAAAAAAATTGACATATCTTCAAGTCAAAATGTTTCTAAAAATCAAAGTTTATACAGGTTTAAAAATTTACCTAAATCAAAATTAACAAATGATCTCTACGATGAGGCAGAATTAGAGGCTCTAAAATATTTAAATGATAATAGTGAAAAGCTACCAATGTTAGAAAATTACCCAACAATTAAAAAGATTTTTTTTAAGTATAACACGATATTAGGCTCATCAGCCTCAGTCGAAAGATTATTCAGTCTTGTCACTTTATTAAATAGATTTAATAGAAACAGATTGTCCAATGAGTTGTTTGAGAAATTAATTGTTTTAAAAAGTAAATATAAATACGAAACCGGCTATAAGGATTTAGTAACTAATCAAACTTTCTTCCACTAACTCAAATATATTTTTAATTATATAATTTAGCATTTATATCCAAAATAAATGAATCTTTTTACATATTGTCTATATAATAAGTGTTTTTATTTTTGTGTATTATTATTTTCGTGTTTTATTTTATATATAAAAATTTTTGAAAAAGTAATTGTAATTGTACTTGTAATTAGTAATTAATTACTTGAAAATTTATGTAATTGTAATTGATTGTAATTAAGTACTTTTTTAAAAACAGTAATGGTAATTAGTAATTAATTACATTTTTTTCTAAAGTAGTTGTAATGATAACGATTACTTTTAAAAAGTAATTGTGCCCATCCCTGATATACACTATATAACCAATTAATTCCCCAATAATATTCATTATTATTTCTTTTCGAAATCCATTATACACAATTACGATTTCAATATATGAAAACAGTTTTTAAATAAATCTTCAAATGTATTTGTATTTCTTAATTGTATAATTTCTAACAAACAGTGTTGTATTAAATCAGAAGTTTTGTAAACATATATCGTTTTGTATTGAATTGATCTATAATTATTTTTAATAAGGGCACGTGCAAAGTGAGTTTTTATTTTTGTGAAATTTTCAAAATTTTGACAAAAAATTTTTTAAAATAAAACGCAAATTTTTAAAAAGATGCCAAATTTAATATATGCACAAAAAATGCTTTTTTTAAAATAAAAAATTTTTGAAAAAATTTTGAAAAAATTTGAAAAAAAAATAAATTTTCATAAATTTCAGAATTTTCAAAATTTTACGAAAATAAAAACTCACTATGTACGTGCCTTAAATAAAATAATTTTTCAAAAATACAAAAAAATAACATGGTAAAAAACCGCCGACGCTTCGGCCCTGTGACCTGAAGATATAAAAATTTTTTTAATCAAAAGAGTATTTAAAATTTTTATATAATTAAAAAAAACAATGGCCAGGTAGTGACAGCCACCGATGGGGCAAAAGCAGGGGTATGGTTCCGCATTTACCTTGATTGCATCTGAAAAAATTTATGAAGGGAAAAAAATATAAAAAAATCTTTTACTTCACTTAAAATTTCAAGACAATCTTTTACAACAAGATACAACCGGTGGTTAAAGCAATGAATTTACGGAACATAGTGTCCAGCTATTTTGCTTAGAAATACTTGATTACTTTTTCTTCGGGCATTACGTTGACCCCATTGTAGCATTGTGCGGTCAGGTTCTTTGGTTCTAGATTATATTCTAACAAAAGATTGTTGACAAGTGAGAAAATTTCTTAGGCATCAGATTTATGAATTGCTTTCACATATATAAAGCTTTTTGTAAAATCAAATTTTTTTATGTATCTAATAACAACAGAAATAATTTCTGTGTTAGTTTGATTCCTCTAATGGATGAGAAGTGTTAATGGATAAAAACTCTTTTTAAAAAAAGTAAATATTTTTAAAATAATATTTTTTAGATATTTTTGGCGGAGCAAATTTAATTATATTATGTGGAAGGAAAAATAAAATTTATACGTAATTTGGGGGGGGGGGGGGGGGGGGGAGGGGGGGGGGGTGCACTGCCCCCCCCCCTTCTTTGCAAACCATGTTATTGCTTCTATTTAAATTTAAACTTAAACTTAAACTTATTATGGTTGCTATTTGTTTAAATAATTTTTATTAAATATACAAACGTTTGTCTTGTATAATAATATAAATTTTTTTTAAATATCTAATTTTTATGGTAAATAACAGCCAAATAATTTATGAGCCAACATATCATTCCTGCCATTTTTAAAGATTAAATTTAAAAAAAAATGTTAACAAATATTTAGAACGAATGTTCCTGGGAAATTGCAAATAAATAAGTTACAATTTTGCATAATGTAAATGTAGCGTTTTTTTCAGTCATTTCGTGTTATAAAAAAAATATATATAAAAGCTACTTTAATTTTATTGAAGTTTTTAATATTTAGGCTAATTTTAAATAAACCCAATATTTAAAAAATAACTTCTCTCTTTTATTATTTGCCCACCAAAATAATATGCATCTTGGTAGCCATTTTTAACTATAAATCTAAAGACACTATATAATTAGAATGAGTCGAGAGGCTGTGTGATTTGTCCGAATATTTTTGTATAAAAAATTCATTCCAGTAGACTAATCTTAGAACTTTGTGGAAAAAAATTTTAAAAATTAAAAGTTTTTAATAAGGGCGCGTTCAAACTAATTTCAAATTGAAAAATTTAAAAAAAAATAATTTTATTTTTTTTTCAAAATTTATTAAAAATTTTTCTATCAGAAAAACTATAATGCTAGTAAAGGCGCATTTAAACTCGGTTCGTATTTTTTTAAATTTTATAATTTGTAAAAGTTTTAACGTTTTTCTTCTGACATTGAACGTTTTTTTACAAAAAGTCGTCAATTTTCGTTATTAGCATTTAAATATTCTGAAAGAAAATTAAATTTTGAAAAAAACAAAATAAAATTATAAAAATTCTTTTAAAATTTCGTAAAAATTTAAAATATTTTGGTTTAGCTTATCGAATTGGCAAATTTTATAATATTTCATGGTCTTAATTTATTTTTCCATTAATTTAATGGCCAATATCATAACCATCATCTACATGCATGATTAGCAGGCACGATTCTAGACCCCTTTTGGGGGGGCAGTGCCCCCCCAAAAGTTTTTGTTTGCCCCCCCAAAAATAATTGAATTTGCCCCCCCAAAAATACATAGTAATTTTATGTTTGCCCCCCCAGGAAAAATTGAATTTGCCCCCCCAAAAATATATAGTAATTTTATTTCTTCCATATATATAATTAAATTTGCTCCGTCAGAAATATCTAAAAAATATTATCTTAAAAATATTTACTTTTTTTAAAAGTGTTTTTATTCATTAATACTTCTCATCCGCAAGAGAGATCAAACTAACACAGAAATATATAGAAAAATTTGATTTTACAGACAGCTTTATATTTGTGAAAGCAATTTATAACTCTGATGCCTAAGAAATTCTCACTTGTCATCAATCTATTGTTAGAATAAAATCTAAAACCAAAGAACCTGATCTCTACGATGGGGCGAACTAATGCCTTGGAGAAAAGGTGGTGTTCAAGTATTTCTAAGCAAAATAGCTGGACACCATGTCCCGTATATTCACTGCTTTAACCACCGGTTGCATCTTGTTGTAAAAGATTGTCTTGAAATTTTAAGTGAAGGGAAAGATTTTTTTGATAATTTTTCTTCCCTTCGTAAATTTTTTCAACATGATGCAATCAAGGTAGATAGTGAATGCGGGGCCATACCCTGGCTGTTGCCTCATTGGTGATGTGGTAACTCCCTGCCCATTGTTTTTTTTTTAAATTACACAAAAATTAATACTCTTTTAAAAATTAAAAATAAAAAAACTTTTATATCTTCAGGTCACAGGGCCGAATCGGGGTTGACCATATTTATAATCATCTATTTATTTTTTTGTATTTAATTGAAAAATTATTTTATTTATTAAAAATAATTATAGACCAATTTCAATGCAGAACGTTTTATATTTCTAAAACTTCTGATTTGATACACCATTGTTTGTTAGAAATTAAACAATTAAGAAATTAAAATACATTTGAAGAATTATTCAAAAATTATTTTGATATTAATACTTTTTTAAATGACAATAATTCATCTTTGGATAAAAGAAAAACTAAACCTAAAGATTTTTCTGATTTTTATTTATTTTCTACTCATAAGTTTGAAAATATTTTAAATAATAAAGATAAAGTAAAAAGTATTTATTTTAATATTATTGATTTATTTATATTTTGATAATAGATTTTACCGATAATAGTTATTTAAAATCTTTAGATTCCCTTTATAAATTTGATTAATATTTTAGATATAAATAAATTAGAGCCTATTTTAAAAATAAGTAATATAGATGAAAATTCATTATCTAAAGATATTGACGTAGTTAAAAAAATTTTAATAAGAAACATAATAATTACAAAGAATGTGCTACTACTGATTTTGTTAAATTTTTATATGATTACAAAGATGCGTTTTCTAATCTATTTAACATTTTTCCTATAAGTTTGTTAATTGGCTCTTTAACGTCGAGTTGTGAGGCCACATTTTCTACTTTAAGAAGAATAATAACTTCTTGCTGTTAAGTAGTGACCTGCGTAAAGGTGATTTGGTTTTTCAAGGACACGAAAAATCATTAGCTGGGGCGTTAAATTTTGATGAATTTTATAATTTAATCAAAACAACCTATAGGATAAAATTAGATTAATAAAAAACACTGCTCATATTCAGCTAATTATTTACTATTTTGAAACATGGTTGCAATTTTTTTTATGGGCATTTAACGTTGTTCAGGTTTTATTTAGTTTTTTACCCTAATATTAATTACTAGTTATATATAAGCAGTGTTTTTTCATATATATTCTTCCAAGCATACTTATACAATTTGTTTTCATGAAAATCATTCTTATTTTACTATTCATTTTCTAAAATCCAAATTTTATATAATTTAATTTTATCATTCATATATATCATATTTCTAATTTCCATGCGCATTGATACCAAATGATAAAATACTTAAAATAAATTTCCAAATCTCATATTTTTTTAAGCAATTGATATTAGTGAAAATAAGTTTTTATTCAGATATTCAACTTTTTTTAAAAACGTCAAATATTATTTTTATATAGAATTTAATAAATTACGAAATTAATTTCTTAAAAAAATTTTGAACATGGATTCTAAAGTTGTAAAAATTTTTTGCAATGACCGAAGGTTAAAATATTTTGGTTCCGCCGAAGGTGGCAAATTTTATAATTTTTCATGCTCTTAGATTTATTTTTGCCCCTTAATAATGGCCAAAATCTAGACCATCATGGACATGCATGATTAGCCTACAAGCAAATTTAGTTTTTATTTTGATATTACACTGTAAATATTGGTAACCCTAACACCACTGCAAAAATTCCTAATAATTTGATAGAATTGAAAACTGCACGTGTTTGGCATTTTAGGCGAGCGTTTTAAAAAAAAAATCAAACCTTAATAATAGTTTTTGCAAGCATGAGTAAAAGTAAAGTTTATTATTAAATTGCCACCTAAATATTAAATTTTAAATTAGCCAAACTTACTCCTAAAAATTTAATTCTTTTTAAAATTGTTATTTTTAGGCATAACACAGGTCAACAAATATCAATATCAGAAACGTTAATTTATAAAAACATAAAATGCATCCCCATAATGGCCTAATCTCAGATATATTTTTTTAATTTTCTTCCGTCTTTAGCTCCTTAGATCCTTCTATAACAAAAATTGGCCTTTTTCTACTAATTGACAGATTTAAATAGTCCCTAAAATATTTAATAATTTTTTACATATAAAAAAACCTTGGAACTTATATTTACAATCACAAATAATGGAAAAAAAAATTTATTAATATGATAAGCTCTACATAGGCATTTAGATAATACAAAATATTAATACGACACGATATATTTTCGGTTTTTAATATTATTATTTAAAGTTTAAATTTAACAGTTATATTGTCAATATGCAAAAACAAAATTTTAATTATTTTTGTTTTTAAATATTTTGGTTACTACTTTTTTTAAATTTACCATGTTAATAACTGACTAAAGGAAAACGGTAAACGGATTTGATATTCCCTAAGATGGCAGGTTTTATCTCAATTAACTCATAACTCTCAAAAAATTATTGACCTGTGTAATTTAACATTTTAGTACTATTCTCAGGAGATCTTTAAATATATTGTAGCAAATATTATCACAGAGAAGATAGAATTTTAATAAATTATATAAAGTTACAAATGTATGAAAAAAGAATTATTATTCAAGGGACATTGTTGAAATAGTGCTAAAATCCAAATTCGGCTTGCTTAACTGCAAGTTAAATACACATTATCTATGATGATTAGGCCTATAAAATTAGCGTTGACACAAACTCATCCACGGAAAATTGGTTAGAAGTAGGTTTTTATATAACTTTGAGAAATAAAATGAATGCTTAAAATGTTTTTCATGCTAATTTAAACAATTAATTTAATATTTAAATTATAAAGGATTAATGTAAATTGTCTAAATCATTAGTTTTAAAAATGTATCAACTTTTAAAACCTCAATGCGAAAAAATTTGCATTTTTATGATATTTATTGAGAAAAAAGAATTGTCAGGCAAAAATGGAAAAATTGATGGGATATTTGATAGTAATATGAATTAACTTTATCTTAACGAATTAACTTATTTTTGATTCGGTAGTCTAATAGCCCTGCATAAAATAGGGAATTTTTAATGAAATACGGACATCAATGAATTTAATTTCTCATAACATACCTTTTCCTCATTTACGCACTGATCCAGCTGTTCTTCTTACAAATTACTGGTGTGTTTGATGATCCCAATCCCGATTATAGGCTAGCTTTAGATTCAAACGAGCAAACCCCCTTACCAAATAAAAAAAAATTGTTGATATGGCTAAAAATTTCTTATATTTCACGTTTATTTTATAATTCATGATTAATAAAATCACTAAAATTATTTAATATTGATTTATTATACAAACAAACCGGGCCGCCAATTAATTTAGCGGTACATTTAAATGGGATGCTATAGAATTCCCCTAACATTTAGCGCTAAAACCCCGTTGAGTTTAAAATTTTGCCTTCTAATGCATGCTAATAGATGTCGTTTACCTTATAATATTTATGTCGTTGTTTCGCCTTACTAGTTCAAAGGGCGTTTTACCTCTTGTCCATTGCCCTATATTCTTTTGATTTTTTCCGCGAGGTATTTATTTAATTTGAGTTCTGACCCCAAAACAAATGTAAGACCCCAAATTTAGATTGAAACAACCTAATTGTGGTTCTCGAAGAGATGATGAATAAGCGACATACATATATAATCTTTATTTGTTAGTGTCAATTTTTAGTGTGCAAAAGGGTCAGTGATTTAGATATTTTGGGGTTATGGGGCCACAGTTAAATAGACAGTTACAACTCCCATTTAATTCGTCCACTTGGGAACGCCAAAATTTCAAACCTATGCTTTGTGGATCTACATTCCTTTTATTATTCCTTGCAGCCCAGGAATCAATTTTGAAAAGTAATTTAAATCTAAAATATTAGTTCAATTAATTGAGCAAATTAGGTGAATATCCATATTTTTAAAAGATAATTTTTGACAATGAGTTTATATTTCACAATCATCTATAGTAGCCAGTGCGTCTATTACAAAGATAGGTTATATTTCCAAGATTTTGGAACCTGGCAAATTTTTTTTATAATAGCCTAACGACAAAAATTTAAAAGTCATAAAAATCGAGGCGTATTGTTTTAGTATCATATGCCATCCCATGTGGAATCACGGTGACGGGTGATATGGGTGTTCCAGAATGCTCATTTATTCCATTGGATCTTGAAGAGCCGGAGAATTTTTCAGGTATGCTGGTGAAAGAAGTAGATCATTCTACCGATTCAATACGTTCCAATGCAATTTCCGGTGGTAAACCAGTCACGACTCGAAGCTATCCATGGCAGGTATTAAGAGAAATCGGATGGCAGGGGGATGAGATTATATATTGAAGATATTTTAAAATCAGGAGCATATTTTTATGAGCTTCTTACATTAGTTTTTCTTTGCCTCGCCTAGTCAGAATTGTTCATAGAAATGAAATTTGTGATTTAGTCGTTGTAAAAAAGATATACCTGGAAAACAATGTATGAGCAACTCTAAGCATCATTACAACAATCTTAATCAATTTTCTGGTCCTAGTTATGAATATAAAATTAAAGTTTAAACCAAGGCTTTAGATTTTATGTTATTTGGTGTCAAAAATGAGGGTTCCCAAATTTGGCACAAACAATGGTTGGGAATAAAGAATAGTTTTTGTCATAAATGTTATTTGTTTAAACCAAAAAATAAATTGTTAAATATTGATTAAGTAACTTTTTTAGGCAAGTTTGATACACAATATGCAATTTTGTGGTAAACTTAATTTAACTTACAGAAATTTTTCAAAATTAGTTTAAAAAAAAATAGGGGGCATTGGGAGAAAATCGAAACCCGAGATTATAATCGCAAGGAAGTCCTCTTATTTCCTAGGCCATAACCAGTACAAGCCCAAATCTAGCAATACCTTTATGCTGTACATTTGTTTACACAATTCTGTTTGTTTTAAGAAAAATTATAAATATTTAGACAACTAGTTTTTATCTAAAAAAATTAATCTTTGTCAATAAAATATAATTCTATTACTCTTTTTAATCTTTGAATATTTATATATATATATAAATATATATCTTGGCAATGATCTAAAAATTTTTAACAGGCCCAAATCTACCATGACGGAAAATTTAATTGTGGGGGGTCCATTATTGGGCCACGCCACATCCTGACAGCAGCCCATTGTATTGAAAGGTAAAAAATAATATTCTTATATGTAAATAGTCGAAACTTGCCAAAAAGGGCACGTTCAAAAGGCACTTTAAAATTGATCAGACACAAACATTCGATCGCCATGACGACTTTTAATGAAAATTCGAGCATATGTGGGGGGAAGGGGGGACATTTCAAAACTCCGGTATCGGGAAGGACTCCATACTTAGGAATTTTATTTGGGTTGCTAGTTTTACATGTAATTATTACATAATTAGCTGCTCTTTCATTTATTTACAACTTTCATTAAAACAAAATGAGTTTGGACTTTAAATATACAAATTTCAATATTTCCTATATGCAAATGTTAACTATCAAACTCCAAAAAAAAACTCCGGAACTCCGAAGTTCATAGACTCCTTCCCGACTCCCAAAGTTTTGACATGCCCTAGGGGCGGACAACGACTTAAGAGATAATAAGTGACCCGCTTAGACAGGTCCTAAACCATATGTCTAAAGTACGAAGGCTAAACGAGGTCGAGCGTGAGAGCAAATCTCGCTATATAAACCGTCGCTATTATTAATTGATGCTTTGCTCAATTTTAATAAATGTTTGCTTATAAGCAAGTAGGGCCTCTTTATATGCGTAAAGGTGAAACATCTATTCTACCATTTAACCATAAATATTAATAAATTGATATACCTATCCATTTTTCCTAATAATAAATATTTTTAGGAAAAAGACATAGTGACCCTAGGGCAATCCAAAAACAAATATATAAACAATATTTTTGTTTTCCTTTAAAAGCTTTTGGCCCAATTTAAAGACGCTTTTAATAATGAATTTTGATAAAATTAAATTAACATTACTGTTAAAACCTTTGAGGACGAGATGTTAATGTTTAATAGTTAGTTTTCTTTAATAAAAACGGCAAAAAAAGGCTTATAAAATACGTTTAACATTTTTTTTAATAACTACAAATCTTGACGAATAGTTGGGAAAATGCCATTTATATCATTTAACACTCTAAACGTTGCACTTGTAAATATCTTATCTTTTTAAATGCATTTCAACCTAATAGCCTCGAGTCCATCGTCTACGTCGGACACGATAAAAAAATACCTAAAAACTCTACTGCTAAAGGATTAAGCGCCATAAACGTCCATATACATACAAAATTTTGGCCACTTACATTCCGTTCCGACATAGCAATCGTCGAGCTGAAGGATTCCATCGTATTTACCGATCGCATAAGACCCGTTTGCCTGCCCGGTAAAAATGACAGTTCGGCATCTACCCTTGGTACAGCTCTGTACGCATCGGGATATGGGAGCCTCGGAAAACGTAACTGTTTCGTCCCTTTAAATATTTGTCTTTTTTTAACATAATAATTTATTTTGGTTTTTAAAAAATATCAAATATTACAAATATTTTTAAATAACATTTTAGATTTAGGATTGTTGTAACAACTGTGGCCAGTTTTAAAATTAAATTTTAAATAAAAAAAAATTAATCGCAATTGAACATAAAAGTGAAAGGTGTAAAGAAAAAATTTTTAATATAAATAAAAAAATTTTCGAAAATTTTTATAGGCCAATCCTAAAACGGCCAAATTACATTATATCTCATATTTCGATGTTAACAGTTATTGAAATAAAAATATTTTATTTTACAGTTTTGTAGTACCAGTGCTGACAAAATGCGGGCGGCGAAATATAAAAATAGCTCCTTTTTGACGAGGCAGGAGGGCTGAGATTGAATTATGCAGACAATGTGAATATGTAAGGTACTAAATTTGATATAATTTGTATACTATTCAGGTATATGGAATTCCGGTAGACATTTGCGCGCCGTATGCCTTCCCGCTCAAAAGACTAAACGGTGCTCGAGAGCTTTAGAGCAGCTAACAAACCTTATAGTTAGACCGGGTATGTTTTGTGCTGGATATTACAACGAAAATAAAGATACCTGCCAGGTAAAGCATATGTATCCTTACCCTAATTTAATAGGTGCGGTGTACGGTGAATACAACTTCTTAAGCTTTATACATACCCAAGGGCGACGGAGTTAAAGTCAAATTTTGGAGTATCAAAAAATAAAATTCCTTTGTAATTTATATGACCTATTTGCCTAAAATAAGCGTGGCATTTGGCATCTACAGATCTAAACAATTATTTAACTCGTTCAATAGCCCTTAGATTAAAAATCAATATTATATCGGATATTTAAAGTTAGCTCTTCATATTGGAAAATAATCAAATTTAAATGTGCCCTTTTTATTTAATGCATATAGAGTTTGTTTAGTATCCTAAATTTACAAAATTTCAAATTTCCCTAATGCTTTTAATTAATGCCTAAATATTTGGTCTAACTAAATCCACATTAAGGGCAGGTGCAAAGTGAGTTTTTATTTTTTTGAAAATTTTAAAATTTTGAGAAATTTTATTTTGAAATAAAACGCAAATTTTTTTAAAAGTTGCCATATTTAGTTTATGCACATAAAATGCTTTATTTGAAATAAAAAATTTTTCAAAAAATTTTGAAAAAAATAAAATTTGTTAAAATTTCAGAATTTTTAAAATTTTACGAAAATAAAAACTCACTTTGAACGTGCCCCAAAAAACATTTGCTGCAAGTAAAGATGTAATTTTGTTTTCACCTACGAAGATAAAGTGTTCAAATTCATTTTGTATAAACTGAGAACTATTAAACGGATTTATTATTTATCGTGTAACTAACTAGCTTTATTTTAAACATCAATTAATGGAAGCCATAAATACTCGCAGCAAAAATTTGGCATTTGACATATAGGAGTTAGCATTGTCTCAGGCTGCGGCTAGTGGAAAGAAGGAATTTTGATGAAAAATATCTGCACGCATTTGAATAGCATTGAGGGGGCTTGTGTAAAAAAAAATATAAAAAATTAAATATTGTTAAAATTTTTTAAAAAAACATTTTGTTAGGCATATCCTAAAACGACCAAAACTAAATTCCCATTTTTGGATATTAGCCGGTTAAAATTTTTTTTAGAAATATTTTTTTTTACAATTTTAAAAATGTATTAGCCACACACACAGATAGAAAAAAAGTGTTTTTTGTTAAATTGTGTGCAAATTATATGCATTCATACTCAAGAAAATCAGATGGTTTTTTCAGTATGTATATAGCTTTTTAAATTGTAAAATTTGTAAGCTTATTAAATTATATTCTGTATGGTAACGTTTGGATTATTACTATGTAATATAGAATTTTAAATAAACTCTCCAAAAACTTGCATTTTTTTCTGTAATTTTACATACCAATCGCTTTTGCTCCTTATTGTTATTTAATAGAACCGTTGTTGTTGATTATTGCCCCATTCGTTGGAAGTTGGTTGAAAAATTAAGTTTTAAGCTAGAAATATTTAATCCAAGGGGAGAGAGAAAAATACCATTTGTATTTCATCCAGAATCTTGACTCCACGACGAAAACGCGGTGTAGCAGAAACCTTTGTTATATTAAAATTGTAAATTAGTTCGGCAAACTGTAAAAAAAAATTGTCAAATTTTTTGTTTATTATTTCATAATTTAATTTGTAGAATCTTTTTATTTTTGAATTTTTTAATTAATGTAATTATCAATTATAGGGTGATTCTGGTAGCCCGTTGGTCGAAATGCATAACGGTCGTGCCACGGTACGGGGAATAGTTAGTTGGGGCCCTGATTGTGGTTCCCTCAACCCCGGAGCTTACACCGACGTTGCACATTATCTCGATTGGATAAGAGAAAAAATGGATATAGTCACAGAATTATGACCTACATAATTTTACATGAATGAATGAAATATGCAGAGGCAGCCTCCATCAGACATAGCTTCCAAATTATTATTTAGGGCACGTGCAAAAAGAGTTTTTATTTTAGTAAATTTTGAAAAAAAAATTTATGGAATAAAACGCAAATTTTTATAAACTTGCCTTGTTTATGCACATAAAATGCTATTTTTGAATTAAAAAGTTTTCAAAAAAATTTAAAAAAAAATATAATTTTTTTTTAATTTTCAAAATTATCAAAATTTTGCTAAAATAAGAACTCACTTTGAACGTGCCCTAATGGAGCGTTTAAAATTTATTATTTTTAGAATCAAAAAAAAATATTTCCTGTAGAAGCAATAATTTTTTAAAAAAATTTTTTAACAAAAATAAATTCATTTTAAACGCGCCCACCTTACTATGTGTAATTTTATACATCTTTTTTATAATCTCAATGATGTCTAATCTCTCTAAGATGGGTCGGTTTATAAAAGGGCAACCCTGTTGCCAAATTTTTAGCACATAACACTTTTATAATAATAATAAAGAGACTCACATTTACAAATTATTCGTTCTTAACAAAAATGCTTGGTCTTGGGCCTTTATCGACCCCTTGCCGGTCCTCCCAAAAGACGAGTTGTTACGGTGTCCTACTTTACAACTGAGCCGAGCTTAAAATTAAATAAGGAGGGTGGGGGCCCAAAATTTTTAAATAGGAATTACAGGCCGAATCTGTAATTTCAATCTCACTTTGCCTTATTTTATTTCAAACAACATTATTGTTCAATTGGAAAAAAAATTATTTTTGCACGAAGAAGGGTATTACTTTTATACTTTATAACTTATTGATCGGATTTTATTTTTAAAATATTACAAGTAAAAATTTTAGGCTGTTTTATATTTGGATCATGTCATATTAGGCCGGGCCTTAAATAAACGCTAGATTATTGCAAATAAGGCGTAATGGATAAATTGTATTTTTGGGTTCCTACTTAATTATTTTAAGTAAGATACCTAAAATTTATAAAAATAAAAAGTACTACTTTTGGTTTACTCACCTTATAATATTCATCATAACAATATTATGCAATGTTTTTTTTCTAATTTAAACCATGATTAAACAGCAATTTAAAAAAAAATTGGGCCTGTTTAATTAAAAATGTATATTAAACTATGGTTTTGAAGAAATTGGCCGTATTCATAGCTATATACGGATCGTAGAGCCTATAGCAAACTTAATTTTTAGTTTTATTAATATTGTGTCTAAGGGGATGAAAAGATACAAAATATAAAGGATAACATTGCATTTCTTCATAAAGATATTTAAAATTTGAGATGTACATAGACTCCAAATTTTATTTTTACCCTTAAAAATGTAGAAAATAAATGGGCACTACAAAATATGATAATGTGCCTTGATATATTGCCACCACCATTATATAACAATGATTTATCCAGGGCTGGGAAAAAAACTAAATGGGCTTTTTTTTAACAAGTTTTTGGGTTTTTTTTCCAAATGCCCATAAACTAGGCATGGCAAAAGAAAAGCCCCTTTTCTTGGAGATATGTTTTAAAAAAGCCCCTTTTCTTTAAAAAAAATTCCTAGGAGCTTTGAGAAAAAATAACCTACCAATCATTATTATAAAAAAAAAATCAAAGTTTTTTGAAATTTAATAAAGAAAACATAAAATGGGCTTTTTGGGGCTCTTTTTAAGAGCCACTTTTTGTGGGGTTTTTTGCCCCTTTTCTTAGTAAGGGCTTTTTTGAAATCTTATTTTGGCCCTTTATTTGTGGCCCCCTTTCTTTTTTTATGTTTTAGGGGAAAAGGTGAGCCAAAGTTTTTTGACTCATTGTTTTCCCAGCCCTGAATTTATCCCGTCATGTAATATTTAATTTAAAACTATATCACAAAATCCTGATATTCAATATAGCCAAAAATTGTGTGAAAATACGTTTTTCGCCATGATTAAGCTTTTAAAAGTTGTCTCTTATCGTTGAAAGATGTAGTAGATTGTTGTCCATTTTTTCCAGTTTTGGATATGGGAATCGTTTTTTTAGAACCTTGTGGAATCAAGAGATTTCCATTTGAATCATCAAAGCAAAATTCTTTTGAGCTAAGTTTATTGCATAAACGGAAGAATTTAGTAAATGCAAAAAATATTTAAGAATAGCTATAAGTCAAGATTGCAAATATTATAAAATATATATTTTTTTGTAGCCCATCTCCATTTGTTCAAAGATTACTATTGAAATATTTATATGCACATGATTAAATGAGCACTCATTCTCGAACCTTTTGTAATTTAACATAATTACTATCTATAATAAATTAAAAAATGTTCGAGAATTCGTTCTTGATGTTTTAACAAGTGACCATTTGTTTTTGTGCATTTTTGCGCATTTAAATAATTAAAATACGTTGAGAATAGCGCATGTCAAAACTCCGAAAATCGGTAAGGGATCCAATTCCAGAGTACCGGAGTTTTATTTTTTTAGAATTTGCTTGTTAACATTAGTTTAAAAGTTGGATTTTGCATTTTTGTAATCCAAAATTATTTTGTATATTTAAAGTTGTTTTTAGATGATAGAGTAGCTAATTATATAATAATAAATGTATTATCTAGAAAAATCAAAAAAAAAAAATCTTGGACTCCTTCCCGATTCCACAGTTTTGAAATGCCCTAAGTTGTCATACTAAGAAGCAAAATTAGGACATAGGAGTCCAAAACTTGAAAATTCATAAAACAAACCTAATTTGTTTGGCAAAACATTCAGGAAAAAGTTTGGTATAGGTAGGTTTGGTCAAAGCTGGCATTTGGGCCATAATTGTATTTCGGACATGATTGCAACCTAACCTAAAAAATACAACAACCTGTTTTATTTGATTCAATATACATTACGTGGTAAAAACGAGAAATTTTGAAATAAAAAGAGTATCAATATATGGATTTAGTCAAAAATTCTGGGTTTAAATTACACAGGTAAACCAATTTATAAGAATTATGAGCTAACTATATAAATCAAACCTGCCATATTAAGGATTTTCCATTACGTTTTTTCTTTTTAATTAAACTTAGAATGTCAGCTATAAACATTGAAAATTGAAAACAAATGCTAAAAAAGACAAAACAAAAATAAATTTATTTTTTTTGCATATTTACAACAGCTTAAGTGTTAAATTTTATCTTCAAATAATATTTTTATTCAAAACCTCTAATATTTCGTGAACTATCTAAGTTTGAACGTGAAATATTTTGTATTATTGATGTAAGAACTCTAATTTGTCATACTTATAATGAATTCTCCTAATTTGAGATGATAGATATAAATAACAAGAGATTTTTGTATAAAAAAAATATTTTTATATATTTTCTTTTTATAAATATTCTTGGGCGTAAATAAAAATAAGTGGTATACAAATATATTTTTTAACCGATAAACAACTTTGAGATAAGGGGATCATGAGAATGTATTTATTTCAATTTTCTACCTTTTTCTGACATTGATGTTTTGCGATCTGCTAGTAGATCCCAATTTTTTGTGCAGAAATGTTTAAAGAGGCGAGTTAGACAGTTTTTTAAAAAGTTTTGTAAAATTTGCCCTTAACAAATAACGCCATTTTTCAAAAAGTTACCTTTCTAAATTTTAATAATACTTTTTCTGAGACAAAAATTTGAAGAAAAAAATGTAAAAAAAAAGATAAATAAAATAAATTATCATAAAAATGAATGAGCTCTGAGCACGTTTTTAAAAGAGAGATTTTTATAAAAGCGCATTCAAAGTTAATTCATTTTTAATAAAATTTTTTTGAAGACAATGGATTAAAGGGTTAAGAAGGTTTTACAAAGTATTTGTGAATTAATTTTCAGATATATATAAATTTATCTAAAAATTAAATAAAATTGCTAGTAAAATATACATAATTTACACAATCGTAAAAATATTGTATTAAACAGTTAGTAGTAATAATTTGTGTAAAAAACCCAAATTTAAAAAAAAAATAGGGCAAATGTTTAAAAAAACTAATGAGATATAAACGTGCACTGAAGCAACGTAAATATTCATGATGTTCAAAATATGTTTAATTAGTATTTAAAAAATTAAAACCAGGTGGGTTAAAATCAGTTAAATTTTATGGTAATTGAGCGATTATTTGACTTAAAACTTAAAATGGTGATAAGGTATTTTCAGCATCCTTTAAATGGGTTTTGGGCAAGAAATGAACCTTTTACCCCTTATATAATTCCGGAAGCTAAACCTAATTTGCCAAGACAATTTGATGGATGCTTTAGCACTTTCGAAACCTAAAGGGGGCATGATCTGCATTTTATCGACCTTTCTGCACAAATTGGCAACAAATGGCGTGATCTAGGTGAAAATTATTTTAAAAACACTTTTACCAGTTTTTACCACCTAACACTATTTGGAAATCCTTAACGACGTTCTCAAACAAGGCAGGACTAATAAAAAAAGAGCCAGCCCAAAGGGTATGTTTTATAAGAATTTCTATTAAAGAGCTAGTAAAACAGGGCCTTAGTGAAAAGCCTCATTTATGTTTGTGAAGGGGGCTTTTTATCTAAAAAGCTTTTTGGCTATTCTGTAAACAGTAATAACTTCTGTAACAGCTTTAAAATAAAAAAAGAGATGGGTGGAAAGGAAAGTTTTTGACTAAAAATTAATTTTTTCTGATTAAAAAATACTAAAAAAACCCATTTTTTAACCTTCGTTTCGTTTCATACATTATTTTTAGCATTGATCAGATTCCGTTTATTAATCAAATTTTTTGGAGTCTTTTAACTAACTAAAAGACAAAAGAAATGTTACTTTTACTTAAATTCAAACAAAAATAAAACAAATCTAGATTACGTGTGTCCAAATTCATGTACCAAAACATATGCCGTTATGAGATGATCCATTTTCGCTACAATCCTTGATTGATACATACAATATGTTCCGTTATCTCCCACGGCCTCGCGCCAGTCCCCTGAAATTTTTTTTACATTTTATGGTAATAAAGAACGATAAATAAATAAATATCTAAAGCTCCATTACATGTTGTAGGCAATTATGCACTTTAAGGCACGTGCAAAGTGAGTCTTTTCATAATATTTTGAAAATTCTGAAATTTTTAAAAATTTTATTTTTTTCAAATTTTTTTAAACATTTTATATAAATTAAATTTAGCAACTTTTAAAAAATTTCGTTTAATATCAAAATAAAATTTCTCAAAATTTTAAAATTTTCACAAAAATAAAAACTCACTTTGCATGTGCCCTTAGGCAGGGGTTTGCTCATATAGCTTAATAGCGAAGATTCTTGTTTTGCACGCAGCAGAAAGTTTTAATGGGTTTAAAAGCGACTTTTTTCGTTGGAAAATAGTACACATGTGCAAACACTTTGAAGCTGCGTAAACCCATTAAAGATATGCCTAAAGTAAGAGCCAGGACTAAAAATATACGATGTGCGATGGAATCTTACTGTTTAACCCGTCGACAATATCAATCTATGATCGGGTTAAAAGAGTCAAAGTTCTGAACGGGTATGGGGCCCGCTGCATATAATTATTACATTTAACATTTTAAAAGTAACAACGGCTTATTTTAAAGCAATATATTTCTTGTCCTACAGTGCTTAACGCCCTAAAACACAATTAATTAAATATGCTTAATTATTTTATACCTTTATACCTATAAGAAACTATATATTTTTTTAATAACGTCAAAGCTTTTAAAAATTTTGGCCCTCACATTGCCTATTGAATTCAAAAATTAGGAGGAACAATAAAGTTAACTGTAAAATAAAATTTTTTCAAAAAGGCTAATATACCATACAATTATCTTTTAATACTATTTATACTTATATATAAATATAATTATTATAGTTATTTCCATGTTCAATTTATATGAATTAGAACATGGTTCCTTTTTTTTATTTTTTTATTTTATAATTAATAACTATTAAATTAATTTAATATGCACACTTTGATTTAAAAAAAATATGTGTTTTATAGGAAGTTTAATGAATCCTCTTTTATTGTAAACCAAAAATACAACTGCTATCACCAGACTAATATTAAGATACTTCAAATTTCACCATGCATGTACATAATCAAACTGGATAAAAATTTAGTTAAGCTGCAACTAAAAATTGAAAAAATCTATAACTTTGACTAAGTTAATTTATCTATAAATAGTGCTGCAAAATTATAAAATTTATGTTAAAAAATATTCGTTTTTTTAAATTTTACACTATATAGGCTGCGGGTGGTGGAAAAAAATTGCAATTGAATAACATTGAGGAGGCTAGTATAAAAAATAATTACAAATAATTTTTAATTTTTTTGAAAAAAAATTTTATTCAAAAAAATATTTTATTAGGAATATCCTAAAACGACCAAAAAAACCTAAATTCTCATTTTGATTTCAGTCGCTAAAATATTCTTTTAGAAATTTTTATTAAACAATGTTGAAAAATATTAACCTAAGCCATAAATATCAAGCAGGGCTAAAACTTTAATCAGATGATGAACTAAATTATAAAAATCAATGTGGGAGTCTAGGGAGTTTAATACAAATTAGTCTGAGTAATAACATATATAGGCAAGCTAACTTTAAAAATTAACTGAGTTAGGTTAAAGTTAAACCAAAAAATTCATTTAGGTATAATTGAGTGATTAGATTGTCTCAGCTCTAAAAAGCAAAATGGCCCATGAATTAAACCTTCATAATACGGCAATTATATCCTAAAATAAAATGCCTATTTACATTTTTCATATATAAGATGATGGTATATGATTTTATAATTATTTTTAGGGCGTTATAGTTCTTGAACCAAGAAAAAAAACAGTAATTGTACGCACAGAAATTGTACAAAATGACGCCATTTTTATATGATAGTTCCAAGTTCCAATTATATTTTAGTTATTAGTTAAATTAAATTTTTAATTGTTGTCATGAAATAAAAAAGCAGAAGGTTTTGAGGTTTCTCTCAATACCTTTTTCCATTTAGGGGGCGCCATACCCGTTAGGGCTTTGACTCTTTTAACCCGGAAAGCAATTATTGCCTCGCACGCCGGCGACCCTGGTTTTTAGCCTAGGCTCTTACTTTAGGCATATCGTATAAGGCCTACTGCCTAAGCAGGCCACTCAGGAGCTACAAAGTGGTACCACATAAATACTATCCAAAGAAAGAAGCCTCCTGTGCAAATTCGAACTCGCAACTCCTGCGTGTAAGACAGGAAGGTTTGCCACTGAGCTATCTGAGCCGACGTTGTCATGAAATTCAATTCTTGGTCACAAAATTTTGTAAATTTTTTTTATGTTATAGCTAAAATTGTTAATAATTTTTATTGAACTTGCGTACACCATACTTAATTAATTTAAAAGATCTATATATTAATCAGTGCTAAAATTTATTTTAAACCCAAAGTTAATTAAATTGATGATGGTTTTTACCCGTCACTTAGCTGCTGCGGATAAAATAAAATTCTGAAACATACATAAAATTTATTTCGCCCCCCCCCCCCTTCCCCCATTATCAATCATAAAAAGACCTATTAAATAGGGCGCGTTTAGACTTCATTCATTTTTTAAAAAAATTTTAAAATTTTTACACAACAAACGCATTGTAACAAAGAGTCGTTAGTCTTTATAATTAGCATTTAAAATAACTTTTCTAAAATAAAAGTTTGTTAAAAAATTTGGACAAAAAAAAATTTAAAATTTTTTAAAAAATAAAGAATAAACGCGTCCGTATATTACATTTTAAACTATTTATAGCAGTTTTTTTAAAAGGTCATATCAAAAATAATTTAAAATCTTACATCTTGCCGTTGTAGATCTGTCCATATATAAACAAAATTATAATTAATATATCTCCATTGCAAAATTAGAAATATTGGTATGAGTTGCTAGCTACAAACGACACTATTGTCAGGGCTGGGAAAAAAACTCAATGGGCTTTTTTTAACAAGTTTTTGAGTTTTTTTTCCCAAATGCCCACAAACTCATGGGCATGGCAAAAGAAACGCCCCTTTTCTTGCTTAAAGAAAAAGGGCATGTTTAAAAAAAGCCCCTTTCTCTTCAAAAAAAACTCCTAGGAGCTTCAAAAAAAACCCACCCATCATTATTATGAAGAAAAAATCAAAATTTTTTTTATTATAAGGAAAACATAAAACGGGTTTTTGGGGCTCTTTTAAAGAGCCACTTTTTGTGGGGTTTTTTTTGCCCCTTTTCTTAGTAAGGGCTTTTTTGAATTTTTATTTTGACCCTTTATTGCCCCTTTCTTTTTTATGTTTTGGGGGAAAAAATGAGCTAAAGTTTTTTGGCTCATTGTTTTCCCAGCACTGACTATTGTTAAATAGGATAGGAGTAGAACCGGACTTTTTTTTTAATTTTGTTTACAAAAACCCGGGTTCTCAATCAATATTCCCTTTCCCTGAAGCGGCACCAATGGTCTTTACCAGGGCTGGGAAAAAAAACTAAATGGGCTTTTTTTTAACAAGTTTTTGGGTTTTTTTTTCCAAATGCCCACAAACTCGTGGGCATGGCAAAAGAAAAGCCCCTTTTCTTGCTTAAAGAAAAGGGGCATGTTTAAAAAAAGCCCATTTTCTTAAAAAAAAACTCCTAGGAGCTTTAAGAAAAAATAACCCACCCATCAAAATTTTTTAAAATTATTATAGAAAACATAAAATGGGTTTTTGGGGGCTCTTTTTAAGAGCCACTTTTTGTGGGTTTTTTTTTTGCCCCTTTTCTTAGTAAGGGCTTTTTTTAAATTCTTATTTTGGCCCTTTATATTTGCCCCCCTTTCTTTTTTTATGTTTTAGGGGAAAAAATGAGCCAAAGTTTTTTGGCTCATTGTTTTCCCAGGCCTGGTCTTTACTATTAAAAGTTACTCTGATTTTAAGTCAAATTAAATTCTACAGCTCCCTTTCCCACTAGCCTCCAATCTTTTATTAGCTGGAAGTTCAAAACCTATTTTTTGGCCAATTAATTTTTTTTTTACAAAATTTTATTAAAATTATGGATTTTATAAGAGGGAAAACAAAATTTTAGCAACAAACTACCTAATAAAATTTTTTTTTTAAACATGGCTCTCCTTCAAAATCATTGGCTCTCGTTTTTAATTTCGCACAAAAAGATTTTTTCCAAACTCCAATTTGGCCACGACCCTGGTTATAACGGGCTAATTGTAAAAATAAAGCCTCACTTATTCACAAACAGGATATTTAGCCCATATGAATCAGCTAGAAAATTATCGCGAATTTTTTCCATCATCATTCCAGTGGTGATCTAAATCGTCATTGACGATTAAATAAAAAATTTGACTAAAATTTTTCTAAAGTAGAATATTTTTTCAGGTAATGCCACAGTTTGTTTTTGTATATGGTCAATTCCACCTCAAATCGACAAACTTTTTCCCTTCAAGTCTCAGTTTTGGCTGAAAATTGGTACACTGGTAGGGTCTTTGGGTGCTGATAAAAACCTAAATTTTATTTGGCCGGAAGTGATTTTTGACCGAGATATGAGCAAAAATATTTTTCATTTTTTTGCAAAAAAAAAATTTGAGGCAACTTTGCACGCATGTATCATCAAAAGTATTGTAGCTAGAGTCATAAATTTTTTTTTATTTTGAAGATCGTAATAAGGGCTACCTTAGAGGCAAAAAATATTAAAAATTTTTTTTTTTAAATTATTAAAAAATTAAAGTCAAGTTTAGACACAAATAGCTCAAAAAACGTATCTTTAAATTTTCTAAAAAATTTATAAAACATGGCCCTTAATAATGTTAATAACTATATGATTTCAAAAGTATGGGACCGGCATGACTTTTTACAAAATTTAAAAAAATCAATTTTTTGCCCTAATTTTGAGACATATTTATGCCCTTTGCACTACATTGGAATATGCCAAAGTGCCAAATTTCACAGTATTTAAAAAGCAGGACATATGGGCAATTATGTTAGACCATAATAGTTTGATTTATTTGATTATTACTATTATTAAATTTTTAATGAAAAAGTGAACCTCAAAACCGAAAAAAGTGAAAATTTTGCCAATTTTCAAAATCGACTTTCTGGTTAACCAGCCAACCTTTTTTTAATATTTAACATTTATTTTATAGATAAAATATCGCTTAATAACATATAATAGCCCCAGCTTTTTTCATTCGATTTTGACGCTTCTACAATAAAAATACCTAAATTTGCCAAAAAACAGCAAATTTTAAGGTGTCAAAAAACTAACGCAGATTGTATTCGTTTGTGCAAGCTTATTTTTTTATTATTTTTGCATAACTAACTAATAATATCTAGAACCTATATAATCAGTCATAATTTGCCTGTTTAAGTGTTACAAAAATAGTAGATATGTTATGTATAGAAAATCTTAAAAGAACGAGATAGGTAAATTACAAAAAAAGGAGATTATGAAATCATTCCATTATTTTAATTAAATTTGTAATTTGTTATATTTATTAAAACATATTCTTGTGTTAAAATTCGTTAGGAACGCATTTAGTTATAAAAAACTTTAGTTCAATGCCCAAACCCATATGCCTATAGAATCAAGTAACAGTGATATTTCCTCTTTCTTTAATAGGTCTAGTGCGTCTATATTATAAAACTAAAATGTAATTGGAACTAAAATTGTTGGTTTTTAAACTTTATTAAGGTCGGTTAGATATATATTGTATGCCTTGTTCTAATTAGCCTTTCAAAAACATATTTGGCATTTATAAAAATTAGTAAAAAAGACTGAATGTCTCTATTTTATTTATAATAAATTGGGTCTAATATTTAGTCTTAAAATTCATCATTGAAGCTAATTCTGCCCGTTATAATCATTTAAAGTTGTTTAACCCTAAAACTGACTTCTTTTATGTATTTATTATATCAAAAAACCATATCACTATGTTTCATAAAATAGACTTTTTACGTTTATTTTAAGTTTGTTAATAATCATAAATAAAGAACATCTGTTGAATCATAATATTCTAAATAGGCCAAATATATTCTGTTTTACTTATTTTTGTCAAATTTAACGTTTTTGAGGCTGTTTTATTTAATAACTATTGAATAAAGGAAAAAAAATAAATTTTTACAAATTTTTTAACCTTATTATTTTTTCTAAAATCCTCCCAAAAATTTTTTTATACAATTAATTTAACAAATTTTTTGAATTTTGCCGAGGATAAATATTGAGAATTATGTACATATTCTAATATTGTTCATCAAACTAAAAATGATTAGTAAAAGTTAACATATATTAGCATAAAAATTTTAAGTTTTTATTTTTTACACCTTAAAATTTCAAAAAACCTGGCAAACTTTGGTTTTTATTTCATAAAAAGCTATGGGTACGTTAAAAAATGTTGGGGGAAATATATGTTATATAGTGATGTTTTATGTATAAAATGCAGTTTTAAATTTTTAAATTGGTTTGATAGTGACCCAGAAAGTCGGCTTAGAAGATAGGACTAAAATACTGAAAATTACCAATTTTTTTGATCTGAAGTTCCCTTTTTCTTTCCAAAATTGACAATAGTATGATCAAATAAATAAAACTGTTATAGCCTAACATAATTGCCCCTTTGTCTAACTTCTTATATATAATTAAATTTAGCACTTTTAAATATTTTAATATAGTGCAGGGAGCAAATTTTTGTCTGAAAATCAAAAAAAAATTATTTTTTTAAATTTTTTAAAAAAAGTCATGTCGGTCCCAGACTTTTGAGTTCAAATATTTATAAAGAATATAAAGGAGTATATTTTAGCAAATTTTCAAGAAATTTAAAAAAACGCTTTTTTAGTTATTTTAAACTGAATACTCTTCATAAAATTTTAAAAATTTAAAATAAATTTTTTAAAACAATAAACATATGAAAGATAGCCCTTATTGTCCTCTTCAAAATAAAAAAAAAATTAAGTCTCTAGCTATAATACTTTTTGACTTACAACCTTCCAAAGTTGCATCAAATGTGAAAATTCACCTTGCAATTTTTTTTTCTTTTGCCCCTATCTCCGTCAAAAATCACTTCCGGTCAAAAAAAATTTCCAGATTATGAGATACTCTTAGATACTACCTCCATGCAAAATTTTAGCCAAATCAAAAGGGGTACCCCTCCCGGACTTGCTGGATTGAGGTGGAATTGACCTATATTTTTTTCAAATTAACGAGTGGCAGGTGAATGAGGCAAGAAAAAGTCAAAAAAAAACAAACTAAGAGGAACGAATTTAAAATAAAAAATTAACAAAATATTTTTTTTACAAATTTCAAACAAATTTTATGGCTTAAGGCCAAACATTAATAACCACGAAACTAGGGTGTGTAGAATTCATATTTTTAACATACCCTTAAATATCACTGGACAACAAAATTTAGACGACCCTAAGCATCATTTATGGTAACTATGGTTTTTGGTCAAGTTTTTGGCGCTGATCACGAAAATGAAATTAGAATTTTAGCCAAGGCCTCAGATTTTTAGTTATTCGGTGTCAAAGTTGAGATTTTTTAATTTTAGGGGTATTTTGGGCTTCTATATCATAAAACCTATGGGTAGTAACAATAGTTTAAAAAATATATTTAGATAACGAAAACATTCATTATTATTGTAAGGTGTTTAAATTTTTTTTTAATATTTACTTTTTTTTATTTTTTTATTTGTAAAATTAGTAGTTTTGTCATAAACTCCGTTTTTTGATCCTAAATAACTTAATAGTAAATTGCTTAAAATTTATGTAATAACCTTTGTTAGATATGTTTTTTTATAAGGAATCTGAATATGCCAATAGATTTTTTGTAGAATTAATAGTAAAAAAATTTTTGAATTTTGGACGCGGTTTAAAAAAAATTGGAGGCCTTAGGAAAAAAACTAAACCCGGGATCGTTATTGCAAGAAAATTCTCTACAAAACCTTAAAAAAATCGTTTATGTTGTTTTTTTGTTGTCCAGTGTATTCTAAAAGTTCATTGCATTTAAATTAAAACATTTTTATTATTAATATTATCTAACACTTGAAGCAATTGATCTAAGTCTATTTAAAAATTTTAATAAATTCCATATTGAAATTTAAAACATATTAATAAATCTTTTAAACAAAACTCTTACAAAAAATATAAAACATATTTTTGTAACATTAGATCATAATTAAAAAAAACGTTGATAAACATTTTCCACAATTTAAGACGATCATGAGTGTAATCTAAAATCAATGTTTTTATATTTATAAATAATTACCAGCTTTTGCCCTAATAAAATATAAAACACTTACCTGTCTATATTTCTTCAAAACTTCGATTTCAATGCTGATATTCAATCGTAAAAATATTTCGTGTGCCTAATAAACCAAAAAATTATTGATTATAAAATTAAAAAAATATTGTAATACCCACATAATTTGGTGTTTAATATATATAAATCTAGTCAGTAGGGGTAAATATTATGAAGTAAAACTATAATATTACGAACAATAGTTTTTAACCTACATTAATAGAAAGATAGAAGGCAAAAAATTTTATTAATAAATAACTTGCCTTCCCCCCCCCCCCCTTCCCAGATATATAATAAATTTTAAAATATTTGGCCAATCTTATTATATTGTGATAAACATTTCCAATAATTATACATGTGCCGAACCATTCATATACCATTTTTTCAATCCATGCCTAGCTGCCCTCAAGCTCAATCTTACTACCAAATTCCTACGAAAGGGGCAATAAAAAACAACAACATACACCATTTTTCTATTTCAATATTATAAAACAGAGCTGGGAAAAAACCCATATTTGGGTCATACCCATTTTTTTATTTTTTTAAATTTAAAAAAAATAAACGGTTTTAGTTTTAATTAAGTAAATATTTATAAAGTTTAAGATATTCTGCTTAAATTTTTTATCTATTTATAATTGATTTTTATAACCTGTCATAAAATTTTTGAAAAACAAAAATTTGAGTTTAGCCGAAAAATGGGTTTTTTCCCAGCTCTGCTATAAAACGATTTTTAGGCCACGTTATAATGAAATTTTGTTTGCAGATATATTTATATCTGAGAGGTAAAAAAAAGAGTCAAGGTCGTTTATATTTTTGACATAAGTTAAAACGTTAATTAGTTTTTAACAAGTAATCTACAATAAGAAAAAAATTATTTTTTTGAGCACGTTTAAAGTTCATTCAATTCAAAAATTTATAACAAATTTTTTAATTTAATTAACGATTCACAGGTCAGCAAGTAACCTTGTCATAAAAATGAATTATAAGAAAACATAAAATAATGCATCCCCATGATGACCTAATCTCATAAATATTTTTTGTTTTTTTTAAGTTTCTTCAGCCTTTGGCTCCTAAGACCCGTGCATATATATGGCCAATTTTTTACAAATTTTGCGACCTCGAAAATACTCTAATTAGAAGAAAAAAATTCTTTATAAATTATAAGTGAGATATGAAAATTATAAAACGCTCTTAAATCAGCTTTTTACAGAATATTTCGCGTTCAACTAAACTACGAAACAATATATAATTGATTTTTTAACAGTTGTGTTGTTGTAGATTTATCGTTTTTTTTAAACTTAATTAGTCAGCTACAAAAAATTTTAGAAAAAATGCCATAACAAAAAAATCAAAAACAAAAGTAAATTGTTTTTTTTTGCAGATTTACAACAGCTAAGCTGTACTTAAAAAAAACTTTTATTAAAACTATATAAATGTCACGTCATATTTAAGTTCGCCAATTATTTTGTAATCTAAATGCTGTTGTGAGCCCTTAATTTACTTAAAAAGTTTATTTCTCATATATTTATATGATAATTAATTACAAGCAATATTATTTAAATGAAAAAAAAAGGTTCTTAAATTTTTCTATTTATGTTATGATCTGTCAATTTGGTCAAAAAAAACTATTTTTTCTATATAGACGGGAGTAAGGATATGGCCGAAAGAAACTAAGAAATACGAAATATATATGAAGGCCATTATAGGGATATATTCTTTTATGTTTTCATAAAATTAACGATTGTGCCATTTATATTTGTTCTATGTTATTACTCATATTTTTCACTGACAAATGCTTAGATAATATCCAAATAGCTTGAAAAATATGCCGAAAATCATAATATTTTAGTCAATAGGACATTATATATCTTTTAACCTTATGCATGATCATGATGATATGAAGTGGAACTATTGTTGGTTCAAAATACACACTCATATTCAAGACTTTGCGTGTGGTGTTTTTCCCTGGGTGTAAAGTTTTTGCATGAACTTTCTTTAGGCCGACTAAATTAATAACAAATTTTTAAAATAATTGCTTTAATATGTTTATTATTCATATATTTTTTATAACCTTTTTACCAGCTTTAAAATGACTGCAATTTTATGCTTCGATCTTCTAGTAATACTTACCCTTACCCCCTTCCAAATAACTGAATGGGTGAGAAATATGTAACATATGCTAAGTTAACTTCAGGAGTTTTTAAGATATAAATTTAATTTTTTGTTTAGAAAAAAAATACGTGCTCTTAAATTACAAATTTTGATAGAAAAAAAACTGGTAAAGAAATTTTGTCAATTTAAATGTATCTATTATATTCTTGATTATCGTGTTTTTAAAGGTCTGGTAAAACATTTTAAAGAAGATTCATGGTAAAAAAGTTTTAAGAGATAATTTTTGTATATTACCTATAAAACTAGTTTTAAAATGAAAAAAATGTTTATATTATACAATACAAACATTTTTACTTAATATTACAAAATTATTATTAAAAATTACCTAAAAAATAAATCGCATTTTTTCAGTTATAATTTATATAAAAACAATATAATGGTTTTCAAAATTTTGAGAATTGGTCCATATAATAGAAATACTACTTTTTAAAAGAATTGCGTTATAAGACTTAGAGCAAATTTTAATTTCTAGTTTTGTTTTAAATGTATTTAAAAAAAAAGTCAAAAAAAATTGACCCGTTTTATATAATATTTTTAAAAATACATCAAAATTCATGATATGTTGGGGTCCATATGGCCTCACAGTAGTGATCGCGTAACCATTTTTAGTAATTTTATTAACTTACAAGCTAATGTGTAAGTACTGCAATTAACCCTTAAATATGGAGAATGGGTAAACCAACAAATTTTAAATATTAAATATTTTTTATATTTTTGTGTTATTGGCCACGGCTTGTGGGAAAAAACAAATTTTAAAGAAAAAATATATGGCACATTAGATTAACTAACACAAGGTGGCAAGTATAAAACAAATAATTTTTTGTTGGATGTAACCTTTGGCCACTCATAAATTCTAATTTTTGATATGAGCCACGGAAGTTTTTTTTTTTATTTTAAAAATTGTATTTTTACAACGAAATTGGTATTAGACGCAGCCAGTGACATGAAATAATAATTAATTTGGGTGATATTAGAATTTCATCTATTTTACTTCTTATCTAAAATAATGAATTAGTTGGACAAAAAAACAATAAACGATTTTTGAGGGTAATCTTGGGATAACAATCCCGGGTTGGGTTTTTTTCTAATGCCTCCATTTTTTTTAGACCGCGTCCAAAGTTCTGAATTCACAAATTTTTTTAACTATTAATTTTCTAAAAAATATATTTGTATATTATATAAAAAAAAGGTTAAACCTGAAACATTAACAATTTATTTTCAAGTTATTTAGGATCAAAAAACGGATTTAATGACAAAAACCACTAGTTTCATAAAAATAAAAAATGAGGAAAAATTAATTATAAAAATTTAAATGCCTTACGTTAATCGTAATCTAAATATATTTTAACTTTTGCAACTACCCATAGGTTATATGATATTGAGGCCCAAAACCCCCAAATTGAAAAAACAATGTTACGCCAAATAACTAAAGATCTAAGGCATTGACTGAAATTCTAATTTTATATTCGTAATTATCACTGAAAACTTGACCTAAAAATAGTTTCCATGATGCTTGAGGTCGTCAATGTCTATGCTTAGGATTTATTGATTTTAGATATTAAAATAGAAAGATTACTTTACTTGCTATGCTATTACTCTATAAGACTTTATTAATGTAAAAGTTTCCTAAAAAGTCAAACATTTAATAAAATTAAATTTGTTAAAAATTTTATAAAATCTGTAATTAATTAAATATTTCTGTCCTAAATGACTTGTAACAAATAACCAAATATATTTTCATGTATTTCATAATTATTCAAGTTTGGCTTTTTAAATTGACCTATTTACCTATTAACATTTTTTTAAATTTTGTATACATATTTCTTATATAAGATAATTATTCAAGTTTTTTAAATTAATCTATTTGCATATAATTAATATATATTTTAATTTTAAAAACAATTATGTATCATAAAAAATGCTTTAAAGAAGAAAATTTATTTAATTAGATATCTAAATATTAGGTGCTAAGTAGGTATACATTCAACTTTGACTATGAACGCCGGTGTAAATTTTTTATTCACTCAAAATGAAAATGATTTGCTAAAAGCAATAACCAGATTTTTGACTGGCATAAATTGGTCAACTTTTTCAAATAGAACAAAACATTTTTTAGCAATTTTAAGTATTATTGAATGACACAAAACTGGAAAAAAGCTTATGTTTCAACTAAGCTCAAGTTTTTGTTTTTCACTAATTTTCTGGCAGATAAAATCAACCAAAAGGTACAAAATATAAGCAGAAAAACTTTTAATTTTTTGATTAATAGCACTAAAACCCTTTATTTTTTAATTTCAAAAAATAAAAAATTAGGTTTCTAAAAATGGTTTTTTCCCAGCTTTGGTAAGAATTGTTCCCACGTATATACTAATAACTAAAAATTAATGAGTCGCAGAAAAATTATGAGGAAAAATCCCCATGGGTTTTGTTTCTGCTTTATAAAATTCTTCAATTATTTTGATATTATTTGATAACAAATTTGATAAAAAAGACCACCCTACAAAATTTATATTTTTTTATATTAAAATCAGTGGTAGATAAATATTTTTTATTTCTATCAACATGTTGAAAAATATATATGACGTTTCGATCTAATATATAACTTGATATATATTGTAAAATTTAGATTTAACAGTTTGTTTTATAGCAATATACAATATTCTACTAAGATTTTTTAAAATTTCAATGTTTGTAACTAGCTTAAAAAATTTGATTATGAGTTTTCGTTTTTAAAGCAAGTTAATTGTTAAACATAACTCAAGTTGAGCTGAGCTTTTTACTCCTTGTATTCACAATTTTGTTTTGTTTATTTATTATACATAATATTTTTTAATTTGAATTATAATATTACGTTAAAATAAGTATACTAAATTCATATAAATATTTAAAATATTAAATATTTAATTTTTAAATAAGTATATTAGTTTGTGAATATTTTATAAATTATTTTTAATTTTTTATAAATAAATAAAAAATTATTATCTGATTGTTAATTAAATAGCTTTAAACCCCTTTGTTTAAAGATTACCGAACCGGGTTGCTTTGGGGCCCATATTCATTTTCGGTAAATTTTTTATTAGGTGACTGCAAATTAACTTTGAGTTTATTAATCTTAAATCCATTCATGATATGGATGATTCATTAAATACACAGAAGGTACTCAAATCCTATTTTAGACAGAAATTAGAAAATTAGTTATTGCTATATACAAAGCTGGGAAAATGCCCATTTTCGGGTAAAACTCATTTTTTTATTTTTCAAAATTTCGAAAAAATAAAAGGTTTTAGCTTTAATCAAGAAAAAATTTATAAAATACAAGACTTTCTGCTTTTATTCTGAATTTATTTATAATTGATTTTTTTAATCTGTCATAAATTTAAAAAAAACAAAAATTTGAGTTTAGTTGAAAAATGGGTTTTTTCCTAGCTCTGGCTATATATATTTCCAATTTCGATTTGACACCCAATAAGCCTAATATGAAAATAGGGTTAATTTACCATTTATATATGACTAAAAATTAAGTTTGGCATATTTAAACGACGCTAAAACGTTCGAATTTGAACCAAAAAAAGTTACTATAGCAAAAAACATTTTAGAACAAATTAAAAAATAAAACTTAAAGGTAAATATTATATGAGTACACAAACTTTTATGGTAATTAATAAAAAAAGCTTTGCGGAGATTAACTGGGTCAATAAGTTATTACCGTTGAATTTCAATTTTGTTAAGTAAGGGCGGCTAATACTTCTTTCACAATTGAAATAAAAATATTTCTAATACAAAAGTATTTAGCGGCTTATATCAAAAAATGAGAATATGGGTTTTTGGTCGTTTTAGGTTATGCCTAACAAAGAAAAAATTTAAAAAAATTAAAGAAATTATTAATTTTGTAAATTTTTTTTACACACTAGCCGCAATGTTATGTATGCAATCGTACATTTTTTTCCACTAGCAGCAGCCAAGGAAGCGTTCAGAGTCCATTTATTCATTTATGTGAAATTAAAAAAAAAAATAATAAAAAATTTTTTACACACGCGTTTGTATCTACTTTTTATGGTTACGACGATATTTGATTTTTTGTAAAAATACATAAGCCAAACAAAAAAATTTACTCTAGCGCCCTAATGTTTAAGCCAGGGATGGGCAAGTAATGATTACTTGTAATTAAATTACAATTACTAATTACTCTCATAGTAATTAGTAATTAGTAATCAATTACATTTTTTATAAAGTAATTGTAATGGTAATTAATTACATTTTTTAGTAAAGTAGTTGTAATGATAATGATTACTTTTTCAAAGTAATCATTATATTGAAGTATATACTTAAAACACCTGTACCGACGCGATGGAATAGTTTATTTGACGCATTTAAAGATATTATAAAATATAAATCAAAAATAATTTCTATTGTTAAGTTTAAACAAATTGAGTTAGATTTCATTGAGGAATATTTATATGTTACTAAACCTTTAGCCAAAGCTTTAGATTTTTTTCAAATCAAAAAACGTTTTTTTATGGAGAACTAGTGCCAACATTATTTGAAAAATTAGCGGATTTAAATGACCTTAAACCTAATTTAAAATTTTGTAAAAACCTTGTCTCAAAAATGATTTCTAGTTATGAAAATAGGTTTGAAGACCATCTTACTATGTCGGTAAATTCCAATTTTGCATTATTAGCATCAATGTCTCATCCATTTTTTAAATTAGACTGGGTAGAGGGCGGGGAGAACAAAGAAAATTTAAAATCGTTATTGATATCAGAAGCAAAAAAAATGAAAAAAATTGACATATCTTCATGTCAAAATGTTTCTAAAAATTAAAGTTTATACAGGTTTAAAAATTTACCTAAATCAAAATTAACAAATGATCTCTACGATGAGGCAGAATTAGAGGTTCTAAAATATTTAAATGATAATAGTGAAAAGCTACCAATGTTAGAAAATTACCCAACAATTAAAAAGATTTTTTTATGTATAACACGATATTAGGCTCATCAGCCTCAGTCAAAAGATTATTCAGTCTTGTCACTTTATTAAATAGATTTAATAGAAACAGATTGTCCAATGAGTTGATTGAGAAATTAATTGTTTTAAAAAGTAAATATAAATACGAAACCGGCTATAAGGATTTAGTAACTAATCAAACTTTCTTCCACTAACTCAAATATATTTTTAATTATATAATTTAGCATTTATATCCAAAATAAATGAATCTTTTTATATATTGTCTATATAATAAGTGTTTTTATTTTTGTGTATTATTATTTTCGTGTTTTCTAATTTTATATATAAAAATTTTTGAAAAAGTAATTGTAATTGTACTTGTAATTAGTAATTAATTACTTGAAAATTTATGTAATTGTAATTGATTGTGTAATTAAGTACTTTTTTAAAAACAGTAATGGTAATTAGTAATTAATTACATTTTTTTCTAAAGTAGTTATAATGATAATGATTACTTTTAAAAAGTAATTGTGCCCATCCCTGGTTTAAGCATTTTACTAGAAACGTTACACTGTATTCTATAAAAACAAAATCCGTGATGCTGAGAAAAATAATGTTCCTACCCATATTTGCCTCGATCCGCTGACTATGATTACGGTTCGTATTTGGGTAGCAGAATAATAATCCATTCTCATCCTTTTCTATTACCAACTTGGAGCTATTTATAAAGCACAGCCCGTGCTAAATATAAATATTATATTTATAGCCTAAATGTTACGCGATCGAATCGTTGGCTGAAATCATATTCCAATCATTTAAAGTTCTATTCCCTTAGCCGTTTACTCATTTCAAAATTGTTAAAAAGATTTTTAACAATAAATTATAAAGGCTTATATTTATAAAATGAGAATTAATGCAATTTGAGGATATATAACGAAAAATAAAATATTTCAATTTCTGAAAATTTAATTTAATCAAATCCATTCAAAACAATACTTTTTTACTAGACCGAGCCTTTAATTTAAAAAATCTCATTACAGATGATCTTCATATAGTAGAGAATGGTCATTAAGTAAGGGAGAGCGGGGCGAGGTGGCGAATGAGGCGAAGTGATATTTTCAAATATTTTGGGCAATGTAAAATTAAGTTGGTTGAAATTGGATTCTATAATATATTTTGATAAGCATAACCTGAATATAAGAAAAAAAGCTTAAAAACCCTTTTTTTTTAAAAAAAAGATAAATAAACTGTTTTTGGGCACTTTTCATTGAAAAAACTTTTATTTGTTTTTACGCTTGGTCAAAATATCAATGAAACAAATAACTAAAATAGGTTTTTTCTATTAAAAAAATGTGTTATTTAACTATTCTATATATTAAGCCTCTTAAAAACGCCAAATTATTTGTAATATATTGATTTTATATTTCAAAGAGTGTGTGGGGCGATGTGTTTGGGGAGGTGGTTTTTTTTATTTTCAATCAGCTGTTATTATTTTGAGAATTTACAAGCGAAAAACGTGATAAAAGCTTTATAAAGGATTTAAAATCGGCAATAATACTTTAAATGAAATGTGGATTTCGTCTAACTTTCAATTTTTTGCAATCGTGTATTATTGAGAGTTAAGAGCCTAATACAGATATAAAATCTGCCATATAAGGTAATTAACCCGTTTACCATTTTTCTAATCAAACTTTATAAGAAAAATTTTTAAAAAAGGAGAAAACAAAAAATAAGATAATTTATGTGCATTCAAAACAGCTAAATTTTAACGTCAAAAATTACGAATATTTTCAAACCAAGAGGATGCAAAATACTCATCTTTATATAAATGTTATTGTAAGAGTTGGATTATACATGAAAATGTTTTCACATTATTTGGATATAAAATATTTTATGTATACAAGTGGTTTTGATATTCAAAAAAAAACTTTAGAATTTTTTCTCTTCAGCGCAAAATCTGTCAATTTGATCAAAATCTTATTTTATTTTTGACAGAGATGCCATTCCTAAAGCGCAAATACAACAAAAAACGGATAATATATATGTGAAACAAGGACACCTTTAAGATCCATTTATCTCAATATCAAAATTGTATTTTTTTTGACATATTCGACTTTTTATAACATTTATTATATATGAATATTTTTTTGGGTGAGGAGCATTGAAATTGCTATGCGGCGACGTTTATAACCCATTGGGTCAATAGGATAAAGCGCATCTCTCCGCCAATACCACAATATCCATCGAAATGACGCCGCACCCTCTGGAATATTATAGCATGCAGGCTTTACAACTCTGGCAAAAGTTTAAGGCCAGAGTCATTTACCTGCTAAAACAATGCCTTCTCCACACCTTTTTAAAGAGACGGCATACCCGTCAGGGCATAGCCTCTTTTAGCCCTGGGTACTGGGCAATCACTCAACCTAAACCAAGAGCTAAAGATTTTTCGGCCAGCAAAATCAATATTTAATTATATTTTAAAATTGAGACTGGTCAGAAAGCCCTAATATATCAATTAACAATATATTATCACATTTATTAAAAAAAATTTAAATACATGTGTTTAAGGTAGAATCAAAATATAAATTTAAAAAAAAAATAAGGCAATTTGGTTATTGCTTGTAAGATTTTAAAATGCTTGGACAAAAATGATACCTGAATGGAAAGGTTTGTGAGTATGAACACACATGGAGAATAATGGTGCTGATCTAAAATTTCACCCAAATACACCTTCCCATTGTATTCTTTAATGCTTTTGTACAACAGTGTTTTTAGTTTCGGACTATCAAATGTGGATTTTCTGATTTCCATGCTATAGTTGTTGGATGGAATATTACCTATCCTTAGATTCAACATGTAACTAGGGTAGCCTCTATGTTGTTTGGCTATAAATAAACATAAAAAAACATAAACGATTGGGTTTGAGGTTTCCCTGATACCTTTCCCCAGAGGGGGGCATACCCGTTATGGCTTTGACTTTTTTAACCCAAGGAAAGCAATTATTATTGCCCACGGGTTAAATAGTAAGATTTGCTCGCACGACGGCGACCTACGTTTTTAGCCTAGGCTCTTACTTTAGGCGTATTAAGGTCTATGTCTAAGCAAGCAGCTACAAAGTGGTTACACAGGTATACTATTTTTCCTATGAAAAAAGCCTCCTGTGCACGGATTTGAACTCGCAACCCCAACGTGTAAGACAATTAGGTTTGCCACTCAGCTATCTGAGCCGTTACTAAAGTATTAAAAAATATAGAGCGTTGTACAAAATAAAAATTGTAGTGTGCAAAGTGAGTTTTTATTTTCTTAAAATTTTAAAAATTCTGAAATTTTTAAAAATTTTATTTTTATTCAAAATTTTTTTTAAAAATTTTTTGTTTCAGAAAAAGCATTTTATGTGCATAAACTAATTTGGCAACTTATAAAAAATTTGAGTTTTATTTAAAAATAAAATTTCTCAAAATTTTAAAATTTTTAAATTGCACGTGCCCTAGACTAAAGTTAAAAAAAGGCTTAATCTGGACAGATTAGCTTTAACCTATATCAGGGATGCGAGGTATTTTGCATTTTCCATAAAATTTAATATTAAAAAGAAGGCCCGTAAACATCGTCCATAACATCAGTGTCCATTTCAATATTCTTTAAATCAAGAAATTTTTAAGTTCCATAGGACTCTGACTTTTTAAGGTCTCTAGGGGCATCAACCCCTTAAATTAAAAATCAATATAATAAATGAACAAACAGGAGTAATATTTTTTGAAAATTCATATGGAAAACGGTAAAAAATAAATAATAGAATAGATTAAATAAAAGAATCTTAACATTAACAATGATGACACTGGACAAAAAAAATTTGGACAACGTTTAAGCATCATATATGGCAACTGTCGTGTTTTTGATCAAGTTTTAAGTGTGAATTAAGAATATGAACACAAATTTCAGCCAATGCCTAATGATTATTAGTTATTCAATGTCAAACATATGTTGATCCTATTCTTGGGACTAACTTATGGGGTAGAAACAAATGTTAAATAAATAAATTTAGATTAAACGATAGGCGTTTAAACATTTTTTTTTAAAACATTTAAACTATTTTTTATTTTTAGGTTTTTGTAAAATTTGTGGTTTTCGTCATAAAATCTACATTTTAATCCTGAACAACTTGAAAGTAAATTGTTAATAATTTTAACTAATAACTATTTTAAGATATATTTTTTATAAGAGGTTTAAGATACCAATAGATTTTTTTATATGATTATTTGTTTAAAAAAGTTTGTAATTTTTTTTGTAAACTTTGGCCGCAGTACAAGATAATGGGACGCATTTGAGATATTAACTATTTGACACAAAGAAAATTCTAAAAGACCCTGTAAAAATCGTTCATGTTGTTGTTTTTTTTTGCTATTCGGAGAAACTCTAAAATTTGTATTGCGCACTTATGCTGATTATAAATTCTGTGAAAATCAATAAAAACAATATATTTTGCAATGTGATTATGGACCCGAACAAATTATTTGAGAGAATAAATGGGGTAAAATATTAAGTTATTCGACATTTCCGATTTACAACGCGAAATGTGAGAAATTTACATTCTGGCTGAGCCAACTATGACCTTTCATTTTCCGAAAAATGAAAGATTTTTAAAGAGCTGATTAAGATAACATCAATGTAAAGGCCTATTAAATCAGCAGAAATCTGACGACGGAGGCCCTTTTAATTGAGTTTTTATATTAGATATCTGCCTATATAATTTAAAACATGCCCAAGTCAAAGCATTTGTCTTGGTGACGATTTTTTCACTCTTTTTGAAAAATATGAAATAAGCGGAAGGTTTTCTTTGTAAAATTTGAGTTAAACAACAAAATAAACAAATAAAATAATTATTTTAATTTCTCAAGTCGACGCTTAAAAATTTATGCTTGTCCTGGATCGTTCAATATACTTATATGTTAAAAAAAATTTAATTTATTTATAAATAGTATATATAATGTTTATATAAAAAAACATTTTGGTTTAAACAATTAAAAATATTTTAGACGCTAAAGTTTATAAATATTCTCTATTTTAAATTGATTATTATCAACAGTTAATATGAAATTAGGGACGATATTTAATAAAATTTACATATATCTAAAGCAATTGCTCATATAAGAAAAAATTGTTGTAAAGATATGCTTATCATTTTCCCTTAAAACCTAAATTTTTAAAATTCTAAAATTTTCTAAAACATAAAAATGGCTGAATTATGAACTTAAGATATCACGTACTATACGACGCCCAAAAAAAACTATATTGAGTTTCCTCCAGATCGTTTTACCCATTTAAAGGGACGTCCTACGTCAGGACTTTTCCTATTTTAAATATACTGCGGGCCCGAGTTCTCGGTAACTAAATTCTAAACACTCATTAATTGGTATCAACTAATAAATACAGATATCAAATCTTTTAGAGATTTTCAAATCCGTACATTTTTTTATAAACAAACTATTTAAGTCAGCTATAGATATTGTAACCATTTATAAAAATATTTAAAAAAAAAATGGTAATAAAAATTAATTGAAGTGATTTTTCGTATATTGACAACAGATAAACTGTTATATATTCATACTTTAAATTTAATTTTCATTCAAAAACAATAGTATATTGTGTAGGCGGGAATACCAAATATTAACTATTATGTAAGGTGAAAGAGTTTCTTGATAATGCAAAAATTTTATTTCTCACTACTTAAAAAATAAATTTTAACTACTGATTTTATTATACAAGAAATAATTTCCTAAAATTTTTCTCTATATATGGTAGGGTGTAATCCGAGATCGCAAAATATCTAATTAAAATCAAAAATTGCGAATTTTTCGTGTGGACGGAGCAAAATCTTCAAAGGTAAAAAACTAAAACGGAAAATATATGTGGAATATGGTTATAGTATAGATTTATTTTAGGGTCAAATTATATGCCGACCTGTGTAATAAGCAAACAACCTTACCTGCGTAATTTCCTTCATTTAAAATAATAGTAATGGTTGAGAGCCGAAAGAATAATAGAATAATTTTGTCCGTTGAATGGAATATTTTCATTGCCAATAAATTTTTTTTTGCAATATGTAAAATAAAGTTAAGAATATTTTTGAACTGAAATGCATTTTTTTGTTACAAAATGTAAAATAAATATTTATATAGGCATATACATAATGTATTATAATATTTTCACACAGTTTTTAACAGATTACGATAAACATTCGTTCTCAATAGACGTTATTTATTTAAGGCATATATTTAAATTGAAAGGTATTTTTATTACAGTGTTACGCCTTTACTAAAACACAGGTCGACAAATATCTGCAAAAAATAGGATTATGAAAACCTAAAAGGATACACATATTTACGATGGCCTTAACTCATATACCTTCGGCTCTTTAAATCGGTTCATATCCAGATTGGCTTATTTTGACCAAAATGACGAATTTAGCGATAAAAACCCCCAAAAAGTACTTTGGTACATATTACCTTGTAGCATATAAATTTCATTTCAATTAATGAGAAATAAAATATTTTAGCATAACTCTTACATCAGCATTTAGATAATAATACAGATATTTGAATTAAAAGACACATTATTAATTTTTAATAAAAACAATATTTGAAGTCTGAATCAGATGGTATCTGATGCCAAAATTTAAATTATTTTTTTGACCTTTTTTTTTATAATTTTTAATGTTTGACGGTAAATGGCACAGTCGATAATATGGCAACTTTTATCTATGTAGTTAGCTCATAACTCTGAAAAATTTGTGGACCAGTGTAATAAAACTTTGTAACAGTGTAAAAATTTTAATTAACTGAATATCTACCACAGGTAAAATAATTTTGTCTAAAATTATCCAAAAAATACAGGATGAAGAAATATACTTTTCATTTTGTGAAAAAAGCTATCTTTGTTTCTTGTTAATAAAATATCAGATAAGTAATATAAAAAGTTTATAACTTCGACTCGTAATTCTTTATTTAAACTTAGGCCCGGCCCGTTGTTAACAGCCTGGCTTTCTTTTTTCCAAATTAAGACCCGGCTCTTTTGAAATTTCCGGGCCTTTGCACGGTTAGCTTTTCGGGCAGACCGGTAACCTGCCGGGCGGATTTTCGAGTTCTAACTTTTTTTATGTGCATTTAAGCTGCAAGGTGGCCTGCTAAGGCAGTAGGCCCTAAACGATATGCCTAAAGTAAGAGCCTAAGCCTAAGTGGTCGGCGTGCAAGCAAATCTTACTATTTACGCCGTCGGCAACATGTTGCTCGGGTGTTAAGAGTCAACGCTTTAAATATGGCGCCCTAATATATGGGGAAACCTAAAAACCATTGTTTTTTTTGGGTCTTGTCACCAAATACACCATATTTAGAGGCCTTAAAATAAAGCGTATATTTTCCGAAAAAATTTAAATATAACTAACTGCCTATTACATGTTACTACGGTCATAACATCCGATAGAATACTTTACTATCTTGAGCGATTCTTTAAATAAACCATAATCTTGCGATTCAAAGAATAAATTGTTTTAGAATATACATTTATTTCAACCACTTTAAAGCTTTCCAGTGGCCTGCTTAGGCAGTAGGTCTTAAACGATATGTCTAAAAGTAAGAGCCTAGGTTAAAAACCTAGGTCGCCAGCGTGCGAGCAAATCTTACTATTTAACCCGTCGGCAAAATTAATTGCTTTGCACTCGGGTAAAAAGAGTTAAAGCCCTAACGGGTATGACGCCCCTAAGTGGGGAAATGGGGGAAACCTCAAACCATTTTTTGTTGTTTAAATGTTCTGGAAAATCACAATAGGGTTAATGGGCCTACTAGAATGCTCATTAACCCTTTAAATATACTGTAGTGGTTAAGGTTTGATGAGAGTGGAAATTGAGCAAATTTTGAATATATACAGACCCAATGCCCTCAATGGGGGTTGAATTGAAACGAGAAGCTATCCCTAACAGGTCAAATGATAAGGTCTCCTTACCATTACAGTGAAATTGGCTGCCATATCTGTTAGATCTTTGATACTAGCGGGATTTGATTGCTCGCCGGCGACCTATGTTTTAAGATGTGACTATCACAGGTCAACAAACATCAATTTCCGAAACTTGATTTTTATGAAAACATTTACGAATGCATCCCCATGATGGCCTAATCTTTTATATATTTATCGTTTTTCTTACTTTGGCTCCTTAGAACCGTCTATAACGAATTATGGCCTTTTTTGACCAAATTGACATATCTAAATATACCCTAAAAAAATGTAAAAAAATCTTTTCTGCATATAAAAATCCCGTGTAACTTATATTTATATGTTTTACGAAAGAACGTTAACAAAATAAAGTTATGAATAGAATATATTCATTCGTCTTAGACAGTCCTTTACATTTTTATAACTAATTTACAATGTTTTTATACAATTTCTGCATATTTTCTATTCCAAATAAGTCAAACATAAAATTGCATATTTTATCAGTAAGGGCTTGTGATTTTTCTATTCAAAGGCAGCAAGTTGACCATGTTAATTCACCTGACTTGGGCATTATTTTTTTCACTAAGGCGAGTTTCGAGCTGACAAAAGATATTATATTTTAAATTTTTAAGGTATTCTCGATTTGTCAATTTCATAAAAAGTTTTCGATGGATGTAAGGTGCCAAGGCCGAAACTAAGAAAAACGTAATAATTATGTAAGATAAGGCCATAATGGAGATAAAATTCTTAATAACATTCATGGTTGTGCCATTGATGTTGTTGACATGTGTAACAATTGATGGGTCGGGGTCTAAAAATTAGCTGATAAGTCAGGTTAAGCTCAATAATTTATGATTTTAAAACAGGGCCTAAAAATTACGGGCCCGCACGCTTAAACATGCTAAAACTTTAAACTTGATATATATAAAGAAATTTTATAAATGGATAAATGAATTGATAAAATAAAAAATGTAGATGGTTAAAATTATAAATATTGTGATGGGAAAGACAGATCAAAAAAAATCACACATAAAGATTAAGATGGCATTAAATTGGAAGTTAAAATAAAGTGGTATTATTAGATATAATAAATGTGAAATAAACAAAAAACTTTTTTAAATATTATGGGTGTCTGTTTCAATTTTTAATATCTAAATATATTCAAAACTTTAACAGAAAAGTTCCAAACAGCATCTAGTGAGGGAAAAAATAATTATGACATAATTACATTAAAAATGGCAGACACGCATGTGCAAATGATTAAATTAAAAATTAGCAATAGAGAAAACTAAATAAAAATGGTAAATGAATATTGTATTTTTACATATAAAGTTGTAAAAATAGGATGAAATGTGACTTAGATTTATAATATGGGTTTTTGGAAACATTGATTTTTGACCCGAATTATAAATTTAAACTCAAATTTTTGTAAAAAAAATTTACAAAAACTAAAAAAGGGTGAAAATAAATGATAAAAATTGGCCTATAACTGATTGTTATGCAAATTAAACTACATCTAATCTAAATAATTTTTAACAAAATAAAAATTACTAAATTTTCGGCACTGTCTTTACCAAATAATACAAAATACAATTAAAACGTGGAAATAAATGGTGGGCAAATCAAATAATAATATTATTTATAAAAATTGATAAGGAAATATAATGAGCAAAAATTTTTATATGGTTGTGGTCTGTAATAAGATTTGCCAGGCAAAATTTTCATAATTTGAGCATACAATTTAAAAAAATTCAAGTAGATGATTGAAGCGTCCTATTTTTATATAAACTTAAACGGTGCCGTAATTATATAAAGCTATATATGGTTTTAATATATATAAACATAACTAAAATTAATTTTTAAAAAAATAAAAGGTGATTTCATAATCAATGAGATAAAACGTTTTTATTCGGCTTGGTTTGTGAGGTTGCAAATTAAAGGTATAATTTTCTAAAGTACAGATATTTTTTTTTAATTAAAAATTGAAATTCAAATATTTATTTCTTGTAATCTGATAAAGGCAATTCTTCCGAGGTTTCTTCCGCAGCCTCTTCTGGAACGGCCTCTAACAACTTTTGGAAAAATGCGGTAATTTTATCTGTAAATTAAAGTATAAAAAGCATATTGAAACAATAAATATATATTATAAATAACAAAGATTATATAGTTTTTGAAATAACTCCAATGAGATAAATATTAAAGTTTGAAAAAATATAATTTCATAAAATTCATTAACATATAAAACTTTATCCCGTAGATTTAATAAGAGTAAGACAATATCTTGATGTCACGAGATTTTAAAAAAAGACCATAAAAGCTTTTATAAGTTAAAGACCCTTGATAAAAATTTTCTTTACACCAGAAAACCTGGATCTTGAGCAGGTAACTGCTGTTTGAAGTCAATTTTTAGGTGTTGATTACGAATAAGTTAATTTCTTAGCCAATGCCTCAGATTTTTTTATTTGTGCAAAAAAATTTTCATCTTTTAAGGTACTTTAAGCTTTATACTAAACCTATGTGAACAAATGTTAAAAAAAGGAAAACATTCATTGGTAACGTAAGGGGTTTAATTTTCTTTATAATCTTATTTTTTGAATCATTTTTTTTAAATTTGGTCCTAAAATGCGTATTATGTTTTAAAAAATAAATGTTGATTGTTTAAAATTCTGAGAAATAAAGACAAACTATTTATAAAGAATCTAGTGCCAATAGATTAAGTTATAAATTACAAAAATTTTGTGTTCTAAACTTCAGCCCATCCTAATAAAAACAGGCATTGGGAGAAAATCTAAACCCCAAGGGCAAAAAAAATTTTATACAAAACGCTTTACAAATCGTTTATTGTTGTTTCAATGTTATAAATAAAAACAGAAAATAATGTAAAATTAGAATTAAAATTTTTTAATACCCATGCAGGTGAGATGAACTTTGTAGTACACGAAAGGTACGTAAAAGATAAGTCCAGCCAGGATAAACACGGTGGCATATAGGAATTCAATTTTAGGTTCTTGGATGAGGGGGAAAAAGACGAGGCAAACTGAGATTATGAATACTAAGATAGGAACCCCAATCCATACCTAAAAAGGAATTGAAAATTCAAATATGTACATAAAGGCAAGTTTTAAATTATATTTTAAAAACCGAATTTTTATATATTTTTCCTCCTATTTTGTCGAATTATAGTACATGTATGAATTCAAAAAATTACTGCTACTTAAGCAAATAAATTACAATAATTTTATAGTATATCTTTTAGTTATAAAACGGCGTCCTGTTAAAAATATAAAACAATTTTTGACAATATTTCTCCTTTCATTCGAATAACTTAAAAAAAACAATATTTTAGCTTTGGAAAAAGCCATTTCTTTTCGACCATGACCTAATAAAAGAATATAGGATGTACGAAATAAATTAAAAAAGGTTCATTTAAGCTTAGGTTAGTGAAACTAAAATCAACATAAAAAATTTTGATAAAAATATAATTACTATCAGTTTATTTTTTTTGGGCATATTCATGATAAACTTTTATTTTTTTGCAAAGAAAAATTAGTTCCTTTTTTCTACAATTTTCTTTTAATTTTCGATTCGTGAAATTATTACAATATTATTAATTTAGATAAAAATCTGCAAAAGAACGAAAAAAAAATAAATTATTTCAAAACTAAAAATTTGCAAGAATGCCATTGAGTGCAAAAAAGTCATATCTATGTGGAATTATACATGATATCAATTTTTTTTAATAACATTCATAATTTTAAAATTAACATATGATTCGAGCAGCAGATGAGCTGAAAGTGTGCTGTTGCTCAAAATTCCTTTAGGGCTGGGGATTAAATAATATAAAAATAATATTTTATAGATTTCTACATAAAAATGTGCCAAAAATATATACCTTATAGGGTCTTGGTGCATTGGGTTGAGTCCAACGCAAATATAATAGCGCAAACATGGTCAAACCGTAAAATATCCACGAGGCAAACCCAAAAAAATCTACGAGAGCTTCGATATTACCAGGAAGGATCATCAGGCAAGCTACCATGCCCTATATTAGAGTGATATGGTAATTAGCATTTTATAATGTATAAATAAATATGGAAGGAAAGGCTAAAAAAAAGGATTATTGCATCACAGCTATCGACAAATTTTTATGATAAATAAATTAATTTTAGAGATCAAACTTGGTATCATAAATAATTTCACGTGTATTGTTTTATAATCGACCTTATATGCCATATATAAACATAAAAAACTCCTGATAAAATGTTAAAAAAACATAAGAATATCAAATAAATTATTTATGTGAAACCAATAAAATATTGTGTCCTAATTAAGTTGGAGTGCAAATTATTTTGTATGGTCTAATTATTTTATTTAATATTTCAGGTTAAAATTAAAATTATAATTTTATTATAATGTGGAGAATGTGGAGCTTTTTCAAATAATTTCTCTATACTTATTTTTGGAGTCGCAAAAACATGGCCAAATTTTAACTTTTATTCAACTGACATTCATCACTTGAACCGGAGACATGTAATAATTTTAAAAACCGGGAAAAAAATTTGAGAAGAGGCCATAAAGTAGATTATTGAGCTGGAGTTTCATACATTTGCCTAACATACATTAATTTTGGTAAATCTGTGTAATAATATTTTAAAATGGCAAAAAAAATCCAGTTCCGTAAAAATAAATTCAAGAAACATTTGGAAAATTCCACACAACCATGTAAAATTAATTTCGTCAGGGCTGGGAAAAAAAACTAAATGGGCTTTTTTTTAACAAGTTTTTGAGTTTTTTTTTCCAAATGCCCACAAATGGGCATGGCAAAAGAAAAGCCCTTTTTCTTGCTTAAAGAAAAGGGGCATGTTTAAAAAAGCCTCTTTTCTTAAAAAAACGCCTAGGAGCTTTAATAAAAAATAACCCACCCATCAAAATTTTTTGAAATTATCATAAAGAAAACATAAAATGGGTTTTTTGGGTCTCTTTTTTAAGAGCCACTTTTTGTGGGGTTTTTTTTGCCCCTTTTCTTAGTAAGGGCTTTTTTGAATACTTATTTGGGCCCTTTATTTTTGCCCCCTTTCTTTTTTTATGTTTTAGGGGAAAAAATGAGCCAAAGTTTTTTGGCTCATTGTTTTCCCAGCCCTGAATTTCGTGGCTATGTAGAAACATCAAAACATTTGACGCTTTTAAAAATTTTAGGCGTTACTTACAAGAAATACGACAGAGGGCACAGGTGTGAGCTTTTTGAAGTTAACGAATGAAAGCAGTTGAAGCAAATGATGGTCCCGGGCAGCTACGTAGCAAACTCTAGAGTATAAAAAGTAAAAATATTACAGAAATTTAATATTTATTTTTTTTTGCGAATGCATAAATATAAATTTTAAAAGATATCTTTTACATTCAAATATCACAAAAAAAGGTTTAAGTAGGTGTTTGAATATATCTTTATTTGTAAGAAAGCTTTTAATAATAAAATAACGAAAATTCTATTATTAAAAAAATGTTTTAAATTACATTCCAGATTTTTTTTTTAAATTTGTAAGGCACTAAAAGGGCGGTCTGCATAAAAACTAAAAAAGTTGGTAAAAAAATCGACAAATTTGAGGTATATATGCTAATGCATCAATATCTACTATTTTAAAAATTTTCAACTTGGTGAGCCAGCCCGAAACAATAAAAACTAATTTTTTTTTGGGTGAGGAGCATTGAAATTGCTATGCGGCGACGCTCATAACCCCTAGGGTAAATAGGATTAAGCGCGTCTCTCCGCCACAATACCACAATATCCATCGAAATGACGCCGCACTCTCCGGAATATTATAGCATGCAGGCTTTACAACTCTGGCAAAAGTCGAAGGCCAGAATCATTCACCTGCTAAAACAATGCCCCCTTGCCCTACATCTCTTGAAAGAGACGGCATACCCGTCAGGGCATAGCCCCTTTTAGCCCTGTCGGGTACTAGGCAATAACTTAACCTAGACCAAGAGCTAAAGAATTTTCGGCCAGCATAATGTCAATTTTGCTTCGATTGTGGTAGTTCATCTACAATGTCCTATTCTATTGATGACTAAAAAACCCCAAAAAATGTTAGGGATAAGGCCATTATTAATTTAATACACCTCGCGCCAAACATTATGATTAATTATTAGGAAGCTGTGTTCTAGATAGACATGGCCAGTCACACAACTAAAAAATAATCTACAAATTAATACCTTGATATTCTCAGCGCGAATACAATACCAAAAACAATCTAAAAATTTGTAGGTTGTAATATAAAAAAAGGGTAAAAAACGAAAACCTGCTGATGCCAATGAAATATCCGTTGAGGGCACCAGCGCAGGAGAGGGCAACGAATGCGGGAATGACCCAAGAAAAGTAACGTCCGAGCACTATATCAGCCCAATCCTAACATTTTAAGGAGAAAAACTAATTTAATTTCTTAAAAAATTGAGAGGATCAACCATTTAATTTTATATATATATACAAAAAATGTATTTCAAATCACAAAAACCCATAAATTTTGCAAACACAAAATGGAATTAATTAAAGTATGATTATAAATTGTTTGAATGTGCATACCACAGCAACTGCATTAGCTTGTAAAAACTGGGCTGGTGAGAGAACGGTGAAATACGCAGCATTAGTCACGACGTAAAGGATAGTTACCAGGGGCATACCAATCATTATTGCCCTCGGGATATTTCTATAAATAGGATATAATATAATAAATGGTATAAAATTTTTTAGTAATATTAAAAAAAAGTGATATGAATAAAGATATATAACAAATATTAAAAACAATAATACAATTTTTAATGATCATGGTAAATAGATTACTTGCTAGGGTTTTTCACCTCTTCGGTCAGGTAATTCAAATTGTTCCTGTAAAAAAATAAATTATAATTGTATCATTTTGTTAAAATTGTAATAAAAAAGGAATTAAGTTAAGCAAAAACTAATATATTTTTTTGTATGTATTTACCATCCATCGTAAGCCCAAAGACTGCTATAGAATGCGAGTGATAGGGAGGAGATTCCATAATTGGCTCCTTGAAAGCCCTGTTTAAGGTATTTCACGTCACCTAAAAATCAAAAATAAATACATTAATTGCAGCAGTAGAAGATGTAATATAATAATTTTAAGGATTGTTTAGTCAAAATGCATTTATGTATTAACAAAAAAAATAATTAATATAATTATTCTTTTTATTAACTCACAGGCCTTACGGAAGTTATATGTGACTTTGAAGGACGAGGAAGTAAAAAAGTAATTAGCTTTATGCGCGCGCGCCGAGTGCATTATATATTTATTATAGCGGATATGGAAATGTTTACTTTAGATACGGGATATAGTGGTAATAAAGATCGATGAAGGAGAAAATTTTTCTTAATGTCTCTTTTTTCAACCATAAAAAACGAAAATTAGGTATAGCAATGATCAAATAACAAAAGTTTATGACCAATTTTTATATCTTTCACATTTTGGGTGAGTCAAACGTTAGTAGAATATTAAATATTTATGACATAAAAATAATGAGTAAAAAAAAGTTAAAAAAGTCAACAGCCCAAAAACGATACAGATACAAGCTTAATAAATCATGGTTATTTGTTATCTAGAAAACACGTAAAAACAAGGATGAATGCACTGAAGTAACAAATAATGATTTGAGAGTTTTAAGAATGTTATAAAAAAATAAGTTGAAAAATAAAATGGGCAAACCAATGTGATTAGTTTTAACATTTTTTTTTAAATAATAACTTTACACTTTGGACTGGGGCCCTTGAATTTTTTCATGAAATAACCATATGCCACGCACAATTGCCCTACAATTAAAATTAAATATATAATATATATTACCAATAGATGCCCGATATATGCCGCCAGCCATAATGATGAGCAGAGCCAAAATTTTGCTTCCAGTAAGAAAAGTTTGGAGTCGGGTGGCCAATTTTACGCTGTAGCAGTTGATGTACCCAATAAGAACTTAATTAAATAAAAAGGTTCAGTCAGAAAATAACAAAAAAAACTTTTTTCGAAAGCTTGCACAAAATTTATAAGCATTATTAAAATTAAGTTAAAATAAAGGGTTCCATGTCATAATTATAAGACAAAACAATTTAAATTATTCAATATAATAAAAATTGTTAAAAAGAACTGTTGACTTTAACAATAAAAAGCCTATAAAGCGCTCATTATATATATAAAGATTCCAAATTTAAAATATTTGATATTTAGTTAGGAATCACTTAAAAATTTACCTTTTTTTAAAAAAAAAATCTTTAAATAAATGTGTTAAGTTTGAATGCAACCTAAAAACAATAAAATTAAAAACTTACACATGAGCACAAAGGCTATAAATTTAGTCCCGTAACTCGGGATTTGGGCGTCGCCCAAGAAGGCGGCAATCACGTATTTGGCAAAGGTCATCGAGATGACGGCCATAGCCGATGTTTTGAGGACCGTTAACAGGGTCCAGGCAAACAGGTAAGCCGGCACCTGGCCCCAAAACCGGCGGCATTTACTCTGAGGCCGGCCCGTGTGATTAATGGCGAAAGCTTCCATCAGGTAGGCGTGTTCACCGCCCGATTTGGGGATCATGGTACCAAGTTCCGCGTAAGAGAGTGCACCTAAATGAAATGAGTTTGGTTTCAAAATAACTGTGTAATATGTTAAATATATATGTTTCAATTTATATATGCTTAGTTCATATTATGAAAAGTTGCTTCTTTTGGCTGCGGCTAGTGGAAAAAAAAGTTTTGACGAAAAAAAATTGCAAGAATTTGATTAACAATGAGGCAGCTAGTGTGAAAAAATAAAAAATTAAAAAATTTATAATTTTTTGAGAAAAAAAATTTTTTTTTAAAAATATTTTGTTAGGCATATCCTAAAACGACCAAATAACCTAAATTTTCATTTTTTGATATTAGCCAACAAAATTTAGTTTATTTTAGAAATATTTTTTAAATTTTAAAATAAGTATTAGCCGCAGCCTTTGGAACCTATGTATATGCGTGTGTGTTTTAATTGATGTTAGGGCACGTGCAAATGACTTTTTAATTTAGTAAAATTTTAAAAATTTTATTTTTCTTTTTTAGATATTTGCGTTTTTTACAAAATATAATTTTTAAAAATTTTAAAAATTTCACAAAAATATAATCCCACTTTACATGTGCCCTAAGTTAAAATCTTATATTAAATCTATTTTAAATTAAATAGGCACATTCTAAATCCAAATGCTGTATAAAAACACAACCAAATAAAGTTTCTCCTATATTCAATTAAATAATATTTAAATTACCTCATTATAAATAGAATAAGTTTTAAAAATAAATTTAATATACAGAAATAATTAACAAAATATTTTTACAAATAGTGTTTCCGTTTTTTTTCAGGTATTAAAATTTACAAAAAAATTTACAAAAAAATTTAATATATTTACAAGATGATTAATTACAAATAAATACTAATAAATTTGGTTTGAGGAGATGATTATTGTATTAAGAAAAAGGTATTTTATAATGTTAAATATAAAAAAGTCTTTTAATTCACTAATAAATGTACAAAAAATATTGAATATGAGGCAAACCCAACATCGATATGATCCCACCAATGAACCAGCAAAGCAGCGCAAGTCCAGTCGATTCAGTAGCTTTGAGAACGCCTTTAGGAGTAATGAAAATCCCGGAACCTGTAACATTTGTTTGAAATATTAAGTAAGAGGCGTGAAAAAAAACCTCTTTAAAGGTAAACATATAAAATCATCTTGAAAAAAAAAGAGATGTTTTTAAAATTATATAACAATTTTGTGTTCTAAGGAGTAATGGCCCTTTCACTAAGCTTCAAATGAGATTTTGAAAAAAAAATGACAAGCATGTTATGTATGCATTATTTATAAGTTTGCATTAAAACGTGAAATAAAATAATGTATAAAAAAAATTAAAATTGATTACAAAAACGCCAACAATTTGTTAGATGAAACCTAGGGTATCATTAAATTTTAATTAAAAATGACCTGATACCATCCCTTGAGAATCACATTAATCTCGGCGCAAAAAAATCAATAAAATCCTCTTTAAAGGGAAGAAGGATAATGCGAAATTGGTACTCTGAAATTTTTTGAATCTAAGACATCGGTTTTAATTTACATATATAGCTTAAAAAATAACATAGACAAATGATTTAAGGGCCAATAAAAGGATTATTTAAACAAATGCATCCTTGTAAGAAGATTGGATTCAACTCATATTACAGAAACCTATTGGTATTATTATAAAAATCATTATATAGAACTAGGGGAAAAACACTTGAAATAATTATATTAATAATTCTGTAAGGAAATATTTCAATAACTTATAAAGGTCAAGTGCACGATATGCGTAGGCAACAAGATTTAAGCGATTAGAAGAAGAGACCTGCTGAGAAGAAAATTAAAATGAAGAAGAGGTCCAGGTCAAAATAAAAGAGAATTTTAATGAATACGTGTGACAGACCTTCTTGACTTTTATGAGGAAGCTGGTTGGATATAAGATTTAAATACCTTTTTAGGCATATAAGTCAAACTCTAGATATCTTTGATTGTTTTTTAAATGACATCAAACATATCATTGATATGCGCAAAAAGGTTTGTAGTTTGATCCAATACAAATATTTCATTTTTTTTAAATGAATTTAAGTAAAAAAGGTTCAACCATAGAAGTTTTTGATGCGAAACTTATGACATGCAAAAATTTTAATCATAAAAATTAAATACTAATTTCATAAAATTTATTTATATAAAATATGTTATGCATTTAGGACACATTTATTTGAATAATACAATTTATTAATTAAAATTTTGCCTTCATTCATGAGCTTTAAAAAAATTTAATCAAGTCTAAAAAATGATTATTTATTATATTTAATGCAGGTGAATTTGTTCAAAATAAATTTTTGCTTTTATAATTTTTAAAAAAATTTTGTGACAAAAAAAGTTGTTACATAAAGTTGCTTAAGCAAAGAAAATTTTTTTCTACAAAAAATTTTAAAAAATATTTTTTCAAAAATAAAAACTAACATTAAACGTGGCCTAAAAAACAAAAGTATTTGCAGATCGTGTTTGAACGGGCTGTAAATATGATTAATAAACTGATAAACAACCTATCATGGTCCCGACAATGATAGCCGTTCCACCCAGAATTCCAACCTCCTTTTTCAGCCTCATCGGTTTTTCCTCCTTGGTCCCTTCGAAATCCATTTGTAATGTATATAACTAGTTGTAAAACGATTTTACTCGACGCAATGCGTTTCAAAGGTAAATGAAATGCTCGATTAAAATGTGGAGAGGCGATTTATGCTAAATAAAAATATAAAATATATTATAATCTACATAATTTTAGAGTTAGATAGCTATAATTATATAAATATAACGCCCATGGATGAAAAGCATATCAAAATTATGTTCAGAACTAATATTTTTTATATAAGAAATAAAGGTCTAACGCAATTTAAAAAGTCAAAAAAATTAAAACTTGCAAAATGTAAATTTTAATTTTAAGGACCCAAATATGGCACAGGTCAACAAATAATTATGTCAGAAATGAGATTATTATAAAAACATAAAAGAATGCATCCCCATGATGGCCTATTCTCATTTATGTTTTTCGTTTCTCTTAATTTCTTCCGTTGGCTCCTTAGATCCGTCTATAACGAAAAATGGCCTTTTTTGACCAAATTGACAGATCTAAATATACCCTATGAAGAAAAAATTTGAAAATTTTTTTTGCATATTAAAATCCCTTGTAACTTATATTAATCACAAATAATGGAAATTTTTTTTTAATATATCAAGCTCTTACATCGGCATTTAAATAATACAAAATATTTCGCGTCCAAACTTAAACAGGACACAATATATTATCGGTTTTTAATGAAAATATTATTTGAAGTTTAAATTTAACAGTTAACGGTCAACTAAAAAAATATCTCGAATTAAAGACAAAAGGAACTCAGGGCCTGGCATAGTTAAATGACAGTTTTAGATATTCCATTTAAACAGAATTTGTCGGGTAATCATGTCATGATGCAATAATCACACCTCTTTTTCCAGATGGGTAACATTAATTGGAAACAAAAAAAACATGCAAAGTTGCCGAATGACTTCGCCTAATTCTAAAAATTACCCGTCAGCCCAAAAATTTGGGGTTAAAGCTTTATTCAAACTAACAATAAATTTTTTAAAAAATAAAAATTTTAAGTTTGGACAAAAACAGCTAATAATGTATATAATCTCATACAAGTGGATTTATAATCTGACTCGAAAATTCCAATTTAATTTGGCAGTATGAGCTATCTTTGTATGGTTATAATACAGTTTTATAAAGCTTCCACACCCATTATAGGTCGGTGGATAGTGATACTCTAAATAAATATCCGATTATATAGTGGTTAGGGTTTAAGTTTACCAAATAAAACAAGCCATCTATAAACAATTTGTATAAAAAAAGCCAAAAAACATATTAGAAAAATGCTTAAAATATATAAAAGGCCTGTCAGTTTGTACTGCTTATAACGATAATACAAAATTTTTCAGGCGACCGAGGTGGACATAAAATATCAAATATGGTTAATAAAACATAATGGCCAAAACAATAAACAACTTAAAAATTTATACAATTGTTAATATTTTGATAACGGTCCCTAGCTTTGATAAAGAAAGACTTTATAAGCCTTTGAATTTTAGTATGTTATTTAATACAAATATGTGAACGAAGATAATTTGAGACAACTTTAAGTATGGACAAAAAATGGTTGAAATATTCAAGTTAAATTTATATTTTTTTAACTACCAATAATAGCTGCTTAGTTAATATGTGTAATTATTAAATTACTACGATTAAATAATTGAAAAACATAAAAATAATTTTAAAATTAATTTAATATATCCTTATTTCGATCTTAAAATTTTTACATAATATAGTTTAAATGTTTAACTAAATTTTATCATTTGGCTAAAATTTTATGATTTAACTTTAAAATGGAATATATGAGTTGTTATAAGTTATATAATTATACCTTACTTATATTTATAGTTTTTTTAGAATAAATAAGCCTAACAATTAACTCTTTAATTTTCAAAATATTTATTTTGGCCGCTCTAAAGTTAACTCATTGTGTTGGGTTATTTTATATAACCTTTTCAAAATAAAAGCAAGGCGTCTGGCTCCAGCGTTTTTAGCTTTTTCAAAATGAATTTACATTGAAATGTCACATATCAATATAATTTAGTAGCAAAAAAATTAAAATTAGAAGATAATTAGGGGTTGAAGGTGCTCCCTAAAACATTTCCCTAACGTGAGCGCCATAGGCGTTAAGGCGGTTTTTTTACGAGCAAAACCAATAGTGTCGTCGATAAGTCAAATATTAAGATATTATCAAACGACGGCCACATGCGTTGAAGAGAGGAATGGTTTTACTAAAAAAAAATATAGAGCCAAAACTTTATATGAAATTTAACTCAGGTAGGCTAACTGGAAAACGGTGCATCCCTTAGGGTCAATTTAATTTCGGTAGAGAAAAAAAAGCAAATGAGCAAAATTCAAGAATAGTCGAGGTTTTGGCTGTTAAAATATCTCAAAATGACATTTTTTGTAGCAAATCTTGTCTAATTTGATATAAAATTAAAACCTAGAAAAAGTTATAAGAGCAAAATCCCCTATAGTTGTCGCAAAAAATATAAAAAATTTATTCCAAATAAGCTTTAAGGTTTAGAATTCTTCGTAAATGTATTGTTTGGCAAGTTTCCAAATTTAGACAAAAACAAAATAGTTCTTCTTCGCTAAGGTGCAGTAAAATAAATTCCATAATATAATTATGCTAATACACCTGCCCTCCTTTAGCTCAAACTTTACCTGTGCAAAAAAAATTGTTATTTTCATGTCCCCTTAAGACTCGTAATGTTTTTCTCATATCACAAAGTATAAGAAGGTATAATTAATTTAAACATTGTAAAATTATTAATAACAAGAACGGATAGTATTAAAAAAAATTTGGATTTCGATCGTTCATTATATAAATGGGGATTTGTGAGATCGTTAAATTTTGGGTTACGCTCATATACCGGTACATGCCCTAAAAACTCCATAATTAAAACATATTTTATGGCCCTTTTAGAATATGCAACGTTTTACAAATTATTTGAATTAAAAAAAAACCTATTATACCCGTAGGGCATGAGTTATTAGGTCGTTAAGATTAGTGGGAAAAAGCGGATTGTGTATATAACGAAAGGAAAGGGTAATTGGTGCCAAATTTTTTACATCTCGTTTGATGTCATAGCTTTCCAGGTAAAATGGCCCTTAGCTAAACTAAAAATATATATGCCGGTTGAAATTTTTAACAATTTGTTACTCCTTTACATTAAAAAACAAAAACTTGACCGGAGGTTATAAGTAGGATAAAGTAATGCCAAAAATGATGGGACAGTTAAAGTAATAGGACAGGTGATAATTAAATTTAACTATGATGCAATGCCGAAAGTATAAGACTGTTCAGGTAAAATTTGACGCCACGCCTATAATTTTATTGAATATAATCAGCTCAAAAGCCCGTAGCTTTTTTTTCCTAAGACTGCGTTTTACAGATTTACAAAAGGTACTTAACGTCCAGTGGCGAAGTTTGAATCTAAATGAGAAGTTTTGAAGGTAGCCTTCTCTCAAACACTTTTCCTTTTTTAAAATCCATTGAGAAGTCTGCAGATCCTCGAAATTAAAAATGTACTTTTATAGCGAAATCATTTTATATAACCTTCTAAGAAAAATTATTTAGGGTATTAAGTATGACCACAACTAAATATAATTTACTTAATTCACTGAGCTTTAAAATTCATATTTAGGTTGTACAAAATATCTTAAATTTCAAATTAATGTTATTTAGAAAATCCTTATAAATGTTAGGTCAATGAATTTTTATTTAATATTAAATAAACAAGAAATTGCAGAAGAAATAACGTTATTGCATTATCCTTTTTTAAATAAGTCCATAACCACCCCCCCCCCCCTTTCACACAACTAATAGTCTAAAAATTAAATTTGCAAAGTTATATGAAAAAAAAATAACAAATTAAATCAAGACAGATAACACAATTTTTATTTAATATTTGTGCATATTAATCCTTATTTTAAGAAAATAAATTTAGGAAACTTATCTCAAATATAAAATAAATGTATCTAAAAAATATCTCTAAAATTATTTTTGGGATACATAATGTGACATTTATAACAAAAAAACATACTACTCATTTTTTAGTACGCGTGTGATGATGGGATGTGAAAAATTGAGATGATGCAATAAAAAAGACCACTTAATTTCTAAATGGAAATAACAATTTTTTATGCTAATTTTGTTGGGGGGAAAAGGCTAATTATAAAACATTTAAATAAAAAAAACATACCAGAATGGGTTATAATCTATCTGTATTCTTATAGACTACCTTTTTAAAAAAATTTCAAAATTAAGAAATGTTTCTAATTAGGAGGGGAATGCTTTGACAATAATATTAAAACAAATTAATAGCAGTATTAGACGATATGATGATCCAGTTTACATCAAAAAAAATTGTGAACAAAAAGCAATAGATATTTAAAGAAATTTTAACAAATTTTTTGGTTTAGCATATAAGGCACCTTAGCTTTGCATACAAACCATGTATTGTTTAAATTTTTGCATAATTTGTGATTATGATAGTTTATGTATAATTATATATATATATTGAATAAAATAAATGTGAGAGCTTAGGGCAATATATATATATATATATATAGGGTGACCACAGCACATAATTTCCTACTGTTTAGCCCAAGCATAATAATTCTAGTTTAAAAAAGTCATAGGAAAAAATTTGATAACTCTAAGTTTAATGAGCTGTTTAAATTCATCTTTATAAAAAATCTTTACATTCCAAAAATATATCAACTATAGCAAATTGTGTAAAATATGAAAATATAAGATTAAAATTTGAAAAAGTAAATTATAGTTAAAATAATGGCATATAAAATATGGAAATAAAAATGAACCTTTACTTATAGAGAATATCTTTCTTTTAGATACAAAAATTAAGGGATAATAACTAGAATATATCAGTAAATTTATCGTTTTCGATATAATAGATAAGGAAATGTGATGATGGTAAAGAAGAAAAAAATGTGAGAGCAAAGTATATAATACACGTGAGTTTTATTTGTGCGAAAAACGTTGAGAATGGGGGAAGCATAAGAGCTGAAGCGTAAACAAAAAGCAGACGTATTTGGTGATAGTATTGTTTACTTGTTTACGTTTACTTTAGGCGGGAAATAATTTTAAATTAAAACCGCGACGTATTTAAATACTTTTCTTATGGGCCCGTTCAAAGTAAGTTTTTATTTTCGTGAAAATTAATATTCTGAAAATTTATTTTTTTTCGAAATTTTTTCAAAAATTTTTCATTTCAAAAATCATTTCATGCGCATATATTAAATTTGGCAACATTTTTTAATTTTGCGTTTTATTACAAAATATAATTTTTCAAAATTTTGAAAATTTCACGAAAATAAAACTCACTTTGCACGTGCCCTATTTTAGATTTTTATTTTCGAAAATTATTTTTTTAGGACACGTGCGAAGTTAGTTTTTGTTTTCGTAAAATTTTGAAAAATCTGAAAAATTTATTTTGCAAAAAAAAACGCAAATAACACTGGACAACAAAAAAAACTACATAAACGATTTTTTGAGGGTTTTGTAGCGAATTTTCTTGCGATAACGACCCCCGGTTTAGTTTTTTTCTAAGGCCTCCTTTTTTTTTAAACCGCGTCCAAAGTTCAGAAAAAAGTTCAAAAAATTTCTTTTACTATTAATTCTACAAAAAATCTATTGGCATATTCAGATTCCTTATTAAAAAACATATCTAAAAAAGGTTATTACATCAATTTTTTGCAATTTACTTTTAAGTTGTTTAGGATCAAAAAACGGATTTTATGACAAAAACCACTGATTTTACAAAATTAAAAAAATAAAAAAAAATTTAATATTTGAAAAAAAATTAAAACCCCTTACGTTAAAAATGAATGTTTTTGTTATCTAAATATATTTTTAAACTTTTGTTACTAACCATAGGTTTTATGACATAGAAGCCCAAAATACCTCAAAAATTGAAAAATCTCAACTTCGACACCGAATAACTAAAAATCTGAGGCCTTGGCTAAAATTCTGACTTCATATTCGTGATCAGCGCCAAAAACTTGATCCAAAACCATAGTTGACAAAATGTTGCTTAGGGTCGTCTAAATTTTGTTGTCCAGTGTAATTAAAAAGAAATTGCCAAATTTCGTTTATGCTCATAGTTTTTCTAAAATTATATATATTTAAAAAAATACAAAATTTTACGGAAATAAAAGTTCAATCACTTTGCTCGTGGCCTAAGCTGAAAAATGCTATCAGCTAAAATGGACAACTATTGTAAAAGTGCGCGTTATAAAGTCCAAATTTCTTTTTTCTAAAAAATTTTGAGAAAGGTAAAATATTGGGACGCGTTCAAACCTTAATTAATTTTTTAAAACACATTTAATATTTATCTCATTGCCATAAAACGCATTTTAATAAAACTTAGACAATCCTTATTATTAACATTAAATATACTTTTTTTTTAAATTAAAGTTTTTAAATAATAAAAAATAAATTTTTAATATTCTAAAATTAAATGAGGTTTGGATGCGCCCAGCCCTCATTATCAAAACTTTTAATGATTCAGCAGAAATGCTTTTTGTGTAAATCTGAATGAATGCAACCTAACTATAAATTTTATGAAATAGTAACACGCAGCACTCTTTCTTGTATTTTTAGATTTTTTTTAAAAAACCTTCTAAGTTATACAACCACGTGTATTTTTACGTTAGAGCACGTGGAAAATGAGTTTTTATTTTTTCAAAATTTTGAAAAATTTTATTTTGAATAATGCAAATTTTTTAAAAAGTTACCATATGCTCATAAAATGCTTTTTCTGTGATATAAATTTTTTGACAAATTTTGAAAAAAAAAATTTTAATTTTGCAAAATTTTACGAAAATAAAAGCTCACTTTGCACGTGACCTTATGAAAGAAGAACTAGACTAGACGGGAGGCAGAAGAATAAAACCGGGCTACAAATTTCAATTTAACTTACCATAAAAGGCCAAAATTTATTTATAAACTGTATGGGTCTATACCAGGGCTTCTGAAACTTTTGTAATTCCCGACCCCATTTATGATTGCGTGTTTCTCAACTACCCCAACAAATATGAAATTAACATTTTTAGATAATATATTTATTAGAGCACGTGCAAAGTGAGTTATTATTTTCGTAAAATTTTGAAAATTCTGAAAATTTCAAAAATTTAATTTTTTTTGAAATTTTTTAAAAAAAATTTTTATTTTAGTAAAAGCATTTTATGTGCAAATACTAAATTTGGCAACTTTTTAAAATTACAAAATTTTTTTTTCAAAATTTTGATATTTTACAAAAATAAAAACTCACTTTGCACGTGCCCTTAGGTAACAATATACATATGCATATGAAAATATATTAATTTAGAATCGTTTTGTAACATATAAAAATCTAAAATTAAAATTTGCACAAAATGTCATAGAAATGTTTTTATTATACTTCAAAAGTGGATTCTGACCAACTTAATTCTCTCGAATATATTCGAGTAGTTGGATGAGGTAAATATTAAATTAAAGTTTACGTTAAAAATATAATGGGATGGATGTGCCTGTTTTTTATTGCATAACAAATCAAATCGCGGTGTAATGTTTGAAACTGCTGGACGTAAGGCCTCTTCAACATTTTTTATCGCTAAACGATATTGGGATTCAACATGTGTTAAAGCTGAGAAAGTAACTTCACATAAATATGTGGTGTTAAATGGCAGAAGTGCATTTAACGCCATATCGGCGATTGTGGGAAATTCAGTTCTAGTTCCGATCCAGAATTCAGAATGGCTTTTTTTTGGAATTGTAGTTTTAAGTTTGAGTCATACGAAAGCTCAGCAAATTCCTCTTGAGCTTTAAGTGGCAGATGATCAATCTCACTTAAGCCAATCCAAAACGGCTTTTGAATCCAAACTATTTTTTGTAAATCAAGATTTAATATAATGTGCGGAAATGTATTTCTAGGGCTTTTGAGTGATCTACAATAGTTTTTGCAATAAAAGTTTTACAATGAATTTTCTCAATTAAAATGGCTAAATGAAAAAATAAATCTACATTTTTTATAAATTTCTATAACATCTTCTGATTCATAGTAAACTTATACAAAATGTTATAATTATCGGAATAGAAATGCTATAAAATTTCCGAACCAGAATTTTATGATTATATTTAGCTACGATAATTGTTATTTTTCTTTATAACAATAATTTAACAAGTTAAAAAACATTTTTTGTTAAATTGTATTTTAATCACTTGCGACCCCATAATTTTTACTACACGACCCCAAATGGGGTCGCGACCCTTAGTTTAAGAAGTTCTGGTCTATACGTATTACATCTCAATATAAAAAAATATTATACAATTGGGTTAGCTGCATGATATTTCCAGGAACGATTGAGTCAAACGCCATTTATCATGAACATCCCTGTCTTTTGCAAAGAGAATGTTTGGGATCGATTCCGTACAAAAAAGGGGCTTTCTCTTCGAAAAAACACTTGTACAACCACCATGAAGCTGCTGGGTGGCCTGTTTAATCTTACCCTAGTCAGGCGAAAACCCCAAGTCGTCGGCGTGCTTGCAAACCTTACTATCTACATCTATTTCGTCGGCAATACAAATTGACTTGTTCTAAATAAAGTCTACAAAAGTGAATGGCGTTCGTATAATGAATTATGAAAAAACCTCAATTCATTCGTTAAACGCCTTCCTCACTAAAATGCCCAAATCAGAATAAATAGATTCAAAAAGGTGAAAATATCTTTGTAAAGAAATTTAACATAAATAGATTAATAAAAAAGTATTCAAAATACCTGTGATAACTTTTGTAAGTCAAATTCATCAACTATAAATATGTCCTAAGCAAATTTCCACACATTATTATTTATCCATATATTAGTAATACAAAAAAAAATTAGAACGAGATTTCTTTTATCTATAAATATATATATTATATAAACCGTATAATGATATATTCTTAATTGGTTTAAACAAACACTTAGAGCACTTAAAGTTATAAAGTAAAGTTAAATATGCCATCTAAATTAAAACCGCTCACATTACGGATTATTTACTGTCAACGGGCCATCAGATTTCTTATGCGAGCACACGCGGGTAGGCTAGACATGCGAACTTTTGCTACTCAAGTTGAACGGGCCAAGAATTATTTAGAATCACTCAACTACAAAGGGGCCATGAAAGAAAGGAGGAGATTGCGAGGGGGTCGGGCAGACCGCTTAACCGATTCTGAAAAGGGTGAAGACACAATGATTGGAGCTGATAAGAAGACTCCTAAAATTGTAGTTATTCTGGAAGATGATGATGCTAAAATTAATCCAGCTGATAAATTAGAAGCCGAACCAAACAGGGCTCCGGACCAACGGAAAAGGGTTTCGGAAGACATTACCCCGCAGGAAATTCTGCATAGTCAAAGCAGTATTATCACTCTAAACCAAAACAAAGATTCTACGTTAGATGTAAACAATTCCGGAATTTCGTGTGGTAACAAGAGGGAAAATAATTCGGAAATTTCAAAAGCCACCAAGACGGACATGGGGGATAGATGGCACAAGCTGTTAGGAACTTTGAAGGGAGCCCAAAAAGCCATAAAACAGTTTAAATCATTGCTAATTAGTAACCGTCAAACGGGAAATAAAGGATCGAAATGGTTCTCGGCGGCTGAGCTAAGCGACGAACACGCAAACATTGGAAGCAGGTAATAACGGCTTGCATCACAGTTAGATATAAAATATTTTAAACTAATCATGATTGATTACAGATTAACTATAAAAATTACTTTTATCATTTTGATAACTTCACAGATCCTTATTAAACTACCGAAGAGGTCCACAAACAGATCTATTTTTTGCAAAATTTTGTTAATATATCCTCATTTTCAATTTCTAAAAGGATGCACTAATACAAGTTCTAAGACCAAGCATGTCAGGCTCGGTCAATCCGTAATCAAATCGTTTTTAGCCTACATATATAAATAGAGGAATAAACTATGTACAGTCCATCGTCCCCATTAAAAAACGCCCTTTTTTGACCCGGATCATTCATTATTAGGCGAAGCAAATATAGAAACAATTATCACCAAAAACTAGCAGATTAGGACTTTTTATGTACAAGGCCTTGAGCTAGAGTTCAACATAATTAGGGAGCTGCTAATAACTTTCATTACAAATTTAACAACGATATTAATTTCTCTGCTGGTGCAAGCACTTAAAGTATGTGTTGTCTACTGACATGGAAACCATGTTGTTCTTTTTTTTATTAAATTAGATCAACAACTCCGGAAAACTTGAGCTGGTTATTTGGGCGTACTGAAGAGGCACGAAATGGTTATACTAGTCCAATCCTTCGTGAAAATCGAAGAAACAATCAAGCACAATTGTATCACCGCGAAATCAATAATAAATTTTGTTTCGATGAATTAGAATTTCAAGCATTAGATGAACCTGGATCAAGTAATATGTCAAAGGGCATGTACAGTCAGCCTCCTAAGCAAAATCAACACCGCCCATCGTCGCCCGGGGGTCAGAGCTCTAGCCAAAGGACTCCAACCCCCGCCTTACATATAGACGACGTAATTATCAAAGACGCATACCGCGTAGAAGAACGGCTTAGGAATGATTTTGTCGGCGGACTGATAAACAGCGAAGGCTTCAAATGGACCTCTCTCGTGGCAATTTGTATCAACACGCTTATCGTGGCCCTCCAAACTAACGAAAGTTTGGCCCGGGATTATCATATTTACTTTCTGGCGGCTGATTCACTCCTAGTGGCACTATTTGTTTGGGAAATCCTGCTTAAATGGTATTACAGCTTTGAGCTATTTTGGTATGACCCGTGGAACGTATTTGATTTTGTTGTCGTGGGTGCCATGGTAATTAAACCGATCGTGAACGAAGATCCTGGCAGTAGACTTTTCTTATTCCTCCGGGTATTTAAAGCCGTAAGGATACTAAGGATCATTGGTAACCTTTTGAAAATGCTTACTTATTACTTCAATAAAATTTATAACATTATGAATTAAGATTAATTAGATAAAAGTAGGTTAATATGGACATTGTCCGATAAGATATGTGGTCTGACGAGTGCAACTAAGTGTCATCATCAATTTACAATTTCTATATAAATCAAAAAACATTATTAATGTTATTTTGCAATAATTTTTAAGCATTAATGTTTTCTTTTTTCAAAAGTTTTACAAACACTCGAAAAGTGAAAAGAGGGAATTTTTAAATTTTTTAAAATTAAGGATCACATGAGAGGGCAAACAGTATATTTTGTTTTTAAAAGGTATGATTCAAGGGCTACGCGTTATCGTAGATGCCATAATCCAATCCATTCCCGATATCATGAGCGTAGTTCTCCTCATTATCTACCTCGTCCTCATTCTAGCCATATGCGGAGTCAAGCTGTTCGGCGATATGTTCCCGGCCGATTTTGGGGACTTGTGGCATTCGGCATTTTCCGTATTCACGGGCGTCACCCAAAACGGTTGGTTAGACATTTTGAATAAATTCAAGAACGAAACTGAACTCGGGCAAAACAAAAAGTTGTATTACGGGTTAGCCAAAATCTATTTTGCCATCATAATCATACTCGGTGGATTTATCCTGACAAGCTTGCTCGTCGCAGTGGTTATAACCAATCTCGAGGTAGCGATTAAGGAGCAGAACATCCCAATTGCTACGGCCGCGGCTAGTGAGGACAAAGAGGAAGATTACTCGATTGCAATAACAAATAAAAAGGGCAAAGGTAAAATGAGTACTTCGAGGAACTCATCACCTACTCAAAACGAGAGAGATGAAAATAGAGGCACTCCGGATTCAATCGATGCTTCGAGTAGCACAAATGCTAGAAAAAGTAAATCGGTAAAAAAAGATAGAAAGAGTGCGACGGGCAGGAGAATAACTTCGGATTCAGATAAAATCCGTTTGATACCTCATCATTTAACCAATCTCGCATTCCCTGCTACTAAAAGTTTAAAACAAGAAATAAATGGTAAACAATACCATAAACTTGCAAATGGTAAAGATCCCCACATGGAAATTGATTTTGAACAACAGGCCCTACTTAAACATGCCCGATTTGGGCATATTGATGGTGGCACGATTAAAACATTAGAGATTGCGTTGAATGCCCTAGATGAGAACCGAAAAGAATATCATAACATTATGCGAGACTTCAAACGCATTTACGACCTCGTTAAAAAACTTAACCTACCAAAAGATTCAGGTAATATTAAAAAACCTCCTACTGACAAATCAACTTAACTTAAAAGCAGGGATGGGTAAGTGAACAAAAAAAAAGTAATTGAGATATTTTATATTTGATAAATTTTAAAAAGCATAATTGAGAGTATACTCTCGAAAAAAAATTAAATTTAGTTATAATTATATGAGCGTTAAAAAAATTTAATAAGCCACAATTTAATTTAATTCGATCTTTTATTATTTACTACTCGAAAGCTATTTTATTCGTAAAGGTGCAGCACCTACCATCCCGGATATCGGAATTAATCCGGTAGGACCAACTTTAACAACGAGACCCATTCCGAACCCTACGGGAATAAAACTTTCAAGCGCATCCCTAGGCCGTGATTTGATAGGAGCAAACATGCTAAGCACAACTAAACAACTATCACCGGCTCAAAGTTCGCTCAAACAGGGAATCCTTTCAAACACAAGTAGCAAACATTCTCTCCTGGCTGGATCTCAGTCCCAAATAAAGGCATCGCTTCCAAGGGGCAGTGATATCCTATCGAATCTAATGTTGCGCGTAGAAGAGGATTCTCAACGTCGGAGACGAGTTTCAACTTCGAGTGCCCTATCAACCACGAATGTCAACGACGGTAGAGAAAATAATATGCCGATGCTAATTAAACGAGCGAGTTTCTCCCAAAATCAACCAAGTCCAAAATAGTGTCGAAAAAGGAGTCATCTCAAGCCCATGTAAGAAAAGAAGTTATTTATTAAAAATACCGTTTTAAATGTATGGCCTAACCTTAGATATATATACATGAATAGCCATCAACATTTATTTATTAATGGAATAAACAAGGGGTAATATTTAATGTGCATCTATATCAAAAATCATTATAAAAAACTATGCGTAATCAACCAATTAAATTCTACAATATTATAAATGGAGAAAATAAAATCAAAATGTATAATTTTTAAATAAAGATTGGTATAGGGTAAAAAAAATCAACATTCAAGAAGTGTATAGGCACAACTTAAGATAATAAAAAGTTGCAAAAAATAACTTTTCATATATATAATTCAAAATTAATCAATTGGTATACAATGTAAAAAATTAATTATCTCCGCTTGCCAATTCAGATGGCGTTATAATCGCGTGTTTCTCTTCCACAAAAGTCGAAGTCTGTGATATTTTGATGGCCGATAAACTTATGTTTGCAGATATATTTGCTGAATTCCCTTCTACGTTTACGGCATCTTCAGCGACAACGGTGTGTTCTTGGTAACCATTGGTAGTAATTGTTGTCAGGGTAGAGCTTGAGCCAGTTTCGGGATTCGGGTTATCGTCGTCGGCTTCCATAAGATGAGCCTTCTGTAATAAAAATATAAATCATAGTTAAGTACGAAGAAACATATCAAAAAACACATAAAAGATACCAATCGAAATAAGTATAATTAAATATCATAAAATATAATTATATTGCATTGAGTAGTTGCTGAATACCATAAAAACGTTTGAGGCAATAATTTATTTTTTAAATACAAAAAGTGCTTATTTAAGTAAAATAATCCCGAATATATAAATAATTGACTTGATGTTCACCTATTTGTAAAGGGTAATTACTTAATTAAATGACAACAATTCATATAAAAAGCTGGTGCATAAAGGTTTAAAAACTGTGGTGTAAAAATTTTCTGCAGAATCTTATCCGCTATAAGGACAACATACTTGCCAGAACTTTACCCCTTCTAACATTAGCGGATGGCCCCGCAAATGCTTAAGATTTAGCCTCATAAAAGACAATTTTGGTATTAGTTTACCCAATTAGAACTATATAATCCAAAAAGCAGCCTAATCTAAATGAAAAATTCAACCTAACTTATATACGCTCAAGATCGCCCAGCGTGCAATTTAATTAACTTAATGTTTTTAATTTTAATATAGGACCAATTCGCAAAAAAAGGTTACTTACAACATGCACAATTTGAGGTAAAAAAATGATTAGATAGGTGGCATATATTTTTTATTAGAGCAATCACCTGAACATTCCCCTCTTCAGGGGTAACACTGCGAGATGGGCTCTGACTTCTACGCTGTCTCCCTTTGCTCTCAGACTTGGGTGAATGGTCGTTGGGACTTTTATCGCCCATATTGGTCTTGGCGGGAGATTTGCTGCGACTTCGGTGGTCATTAGATTCCATTCTCACTTTTCCCACATCATCTTCATTGAGAGGGTGAGATTGGTTCACGGTAGGCTAAAGGAATATTGGATTAAAAGTTATATGGGCTTTAAAATTCAATTAATTATTTACAATACAGTTTACAGGTTTGTAATCACGAGCAAAAAAATGTAAGGACCGATAGTCAAGCTGTTTCTTGACCCGAAGGGAGGAAGGGATGACTTCAAATTTCCGGTTCTACAAGTTCAATGCCAAAAAATGACTTATCCAGTACATATAATTTATATAAACTAGTCTCGTAGGTAATTTAAACAAAATTTTAAATTAATAAACAAAATAAAATTTCGTTAAATGGCAAGTTTTTAGCTCAACACATCGTCGAACAATGACTTATATTTAGCCCGATCAACCCAATAGACGAAATTACAATGTTATATGCCCGTAATTATACAAAATCTATATTTATTTAATATAGAAAAACATTAAAATTACCCCAGGCTCGTCAGCTGTTTCATCTTCAAGCATGCTATTGTTAGGATTGACATTGACGGCCGAATTTTCGTCAAAATGGCAATGCGTGAGTGGTGATTTCGAGCGCGAACGACTCGGTGATCTAAGAGCGCTTTTGACAGGAACAGCTGAGTGTTTTTCATCAGCAATTGCTTTGGAATAATTTGCGTCGACTAGTTTGGAGGAGGATTTTTTGGTTGTAGGTGTTGGTCCCAATCTGAGACAAAAAAAACATATTTAAAAACAATAAATTATTTTACACACCCATATGTTATATGACATCGTGCGCAATTTGGCCAAACTTAAAAATGCAATGTTTCTATTGAGCGAGTGCAAAAAATTTTTTGCTGAAAAGACACTTTTAAAGAATGTTCTTAATATAAAAAAGTTTTCCATGTTATTAAAATAATTGAAAAACATGGTAAAAATTTCGAAGAATTTTTTTTGAAATAAGGCCATCATGAGAAATATTTCGCTCAAAGTGTTTCTTAATATTGGCGGATTGAGCAATTTTTGTCGACCTATGTAAGCACTAAAAAAACTTTTAAAAAAAATTGCAAAAGCTTTTAAAAAATAAAAATACATTTTCAACACATATACATAAGATAACATCTGAAATATATAAGAAAACAAATATAATTTCTCCACTTTAATAAAAAAATAAAAGCATCCCGAAAAATATCTATTCATGGCCACATATTGAAATATCAAACCCATCAAAGATACTGCGTAAATACTTTTTATGTTCACGATCGTTTATGTCACTGTCAGACGAGCTTTCAGCTGAACTATGACGTTTCCTAGTGGAAGAAGACTTCTTCTTTGCCTCGTCTAGATGGCGTTTTTTGTTTTCAGACCTTTTTTCAGTACTGTCACCTCGTTTAGCCTCTGCTTTCCTTTTTTCGGCACGTCGCCTGTATACAAACAAAAAAGGATATTGAAATATTTACAAAGCTAAAATCAATAATTACAATTATTACCGTAGGACAAGGGCACGTTCAAAGTCATATTTTGAAATAACAAAAAAAAATCAAAATATATAAAATATAACACCTAATTAGTTGAAAATAGATGTAAAATTTTGCATGTATAAACCCAAACAATTAATTTTCAAATAGAAATTTTATTTTTAGCCAAAAAAACGGGAATTTTGTGAAAACATATAACGCTTTAGACGTTCTTTTCTTTACAAATATAAATTAAAGTTCAAAACAGGAAATTATATTCCGACCCAGCCCAAACGTTTCTATACCAACTGGCTAAGTCCAAATATGGGCTGTAAATTTTATAACAAGCTATAAAGGTTTTTACTACAAAATTATCTATAAAAAATGTATACTCATACAATAAACATCGCCATTAAACAGAAGTAATACCTTACATATTGTAGTAAAATTTTATTTTAGTTATTGCTACCATTAGGAAATTTTAGGCAATATTAGATGTAAATTGACTTATAATCCTTTTATTGTAGCATTATTTCAACCCGTTTTTAGAGCCAATTCTAACTTTAATCTGTGATCTAGATGTTAAACATTTTTATTTTTTTTTTAAAAAAAAACCAAAATTTTAGTCTAGACAGCCCCTCCTCTCCCGCCAGAAAATCTAGAATAAAATATCATCAAAAATGACTTTTCAGCTTCGTAATCAGGTGATATATCGCCCCGGTAATCTCTTCTACGGCCCTCGCCACGGCTCCGACTCCTTCTGACCGGGCTTTGTCTGCGTCGGTCACGTGACCTCGAGCGGGAACTCGAACGGAAAGACCTACGTATATAACAATGATATATAAATTTAAAATGAAAAAGCACATATGGTTTTAGTAATATTCGCAAATTACAAATAAAAACAAATTAGAAAAATTTTGATAATCTATTTTTTTCGTATGTTCATCAACTAAAAAAAACTAAGATGGAATATCTAGTTAACTACAAAAAATCGAGCAAATATAGTTTATAGTATTTATACAAAAAATGACTGAAGCTTCGATTACAATAAATAAATTTTATAAATTGACCTGATCACCTCTTAATTGTTTGAAAACAAGCCTGAACAAAACACCTGAAATTTGAAATGTAATAAATTTTATGGTTGTTATATCTGAGACCATATTTTAAGTTTATATATATTTGTATTGCAGGCAAAATTATTGCTATAACAAAAAAGTGAAAAAAAATTATGTGAAAGTTTAAAATTTAACTCAGATCACGGAAATCAAATTTTGTATTTTTATGTAATAATATGATAGATTTTGTGCATAATTATCTTGTGAAAGAGTAATTAATATGGACTGGAGATATTAATTCATTAAACAACTTCCTTAATACAGCATTAAGGTTCAATTTATCAATTATTTTTTAATCACTAAATTAAACTTTAAATTTCAAAACAGGTGGCTAACTTGAATCTTACAGTTTGAGTTTTTCCATGCAAACTAGTTTAAAAATGAAAAAAGCTATTAAAAAAATATTTATTTGGTTTTTTAAAATTAAATTTGGCTGACTTGTAATATGATTAGTTAAAACAAAAATGCATGTACATTTTAACTGCTCCATAGTCAGGGTATCATGTTACATAAGATTAAAGCAAAGTTGCTAATCTAATTTGCCAACAGAGCATGTTTTTTCCAATTACACTGGTCGACAAATAACAACTTTATGTCGGCGACCAATTATAAACATATATATTTTGATAGTGTTTTTTGAGTACATTCCGAATATCTTTTCCGTTTTTTTTGAATAGGTCTAATTTTTTACCTAGATGGGTTTAAAAGTACCAAAAACCTCAATATGTCCTATATTTTTAGGCACTTTTCGTGCCTTTAAAATAAAAATAAATAATAGAAAAATATATTTTACTATTGAAAAACTCTTATATTGTTATATACTTTTTTAGAATTTACTTATTTCATTTACTTTTTTAAATATTTGATTTTAAAAAACTCAAAATTTCAAAAAATACGGTCTGAAAGTCTGTGCTTCAAAATTTTATATATTAAAAAGGGGGCTACTAAATACACTACACTACATCAAGCAAGATGTGAAGTGTGAAGGATTGGCATATAATGCCAGTATTAGTAGCAGCGTATAAGCCACATTAGTACCCCTTTTTTAACATATAATATTTTGAAGCACAGAACTAATCAAGATATGTAAGTAAGTGAAGGGCGCAGATAATGCCAGTATTAGTAGCACACCCTACAATCTTTAAGAGTTTAGTAGCCCCTTTTTTAATATATAAAATTTTGAAGCACAGACTTTCAGACGCGTATTTTTTGGAAATTTTGAGTTTTTTAAAATCAAATATTTAAAAAAGTAAATGAGATAATTAAATTCTAAAAAAGTTATATAACAATATAAGAGTTTTTCAATAGTAAATATATTTTTCTATTATTTATTTTTATTTTAAAGGAAAGTGCTATAAATATAGGAATATTGAGTTTTTGGTACTTTTAAACCATCTAGGTAAAAATTAGACTATTCAAAAAAAAAAATATTTGGAATGTTAAAAATCTTTCAAAATATATATGTTTAAAATTGGTCGCCATTTTTTGTCGACCTGTGTTATTAAATATCAAAAAAAAATAACCAAAATGAGAAACTCTTGTTTAAAAAATATGGTAAAATTTTTATTTTTCATTGAACGCAAGGCTATTTACCATTTAAAAAAAAATAATTAGAAAATAGTAAGCTGGCACGAGAATAATTACAAAATATTATTTTAATAAGAAAAAAGAGGTTATAAATTTTTTTAAATTCAAGGAAAAAAGTAAAAAATATTGAAAAAAAATCATCACTAATTTAAGCTAAAAATGTAACACAGACAGACCTTGAACCCAAATTAGGATATTTAAAAAAATGCAATAATATGGAAAGTGTAGTAGTGTATAAGTCACTGCTGCACTGGAAAGAAAAATAAACTTGGACTATAGCTTTCTGTACGAAAATATTTGAGAGACAATCCATGTTCAAAAATTATTATGTTTATTGAAAATTTTTTAAACTTATGTTTTATTAAATAAGGCATTTTTCGAGAAATTGCCAAATTTATTTTCAGCATATGGTATATTTTTAGGTAAATAAAAGCTTATTTTGAACGTAACCAAGACAAAAAAAACTAAATAGATAAACCTTTCTAAAATAATTGTGTTACAAGGGAATGTATCATTCAATGTATATAAATTGATATTTAGACTGCAAACATTTAGGTCTTAAGGTATTAGTCAATATGGTAAGTTTTTATACAAAAATACATATTTATAAATTTATAAGTTATTATCTTAAATCAATTTTTATAGCGTGTTGCTAGAAAAGCTTCATAAAAACCATTTGTGCGGAGAGTGTCTTATACAAAAAATATTTAAAAAAACAGTAAGACAAATTTCTAGTTAGTTATATTCAAAATTAAGTATGGGGTAATAATTAATTTTTCGGCCATTTTCATATAAGTCAAGTTATAACAAAATGTATAAATGCGTAACGATACATAAACCCATGAACCTAAGTGACATAAAATTTTCAATATTAACTCTAATTATGACCTGTTTTCTTAAATTACACGCAGAATAAGGTTATTGCATATATATAAACTGAATAATTAATTATAGAATTTTCATTTTTTTTGCCACATTGTTTAAAACATGGAGCTTAAACGCAACCTAAAGTTAATTCTTTATTCTACATAAAATAGGGCACACTACCTTCTCCCAAAATTTTGGCATTCGCGCGAAAAGTGACCGCGTTGACCGCAAGAATAGCACCGCATGTTAGGGTCAAACAAGTTGCCCCGCCTCATTCCGCGTGTGCGGGGTCGCGCGATCGTTACACGGACTTTATTGTCGCCGATGTATCTGATTAGTAATGAAATTTAAATATGATAAATTAACAATCCTTTTAATTGATTTGTCCATCAAAGCCAAAAAAAGTCTCGTAAATATCCTTTAAAACATTTATTCAAAGTTTTAGACGATCAGCAAAATTATTATCAAGGTTATACGATCGCTTGTTCGATAAAATAAAATTACTATCTGTGTTATCTGAAACCGCAAAAAGCAATGTTAATGTCGAAATATTAATTATCAATATTTGACGGAAGTCGAAATGAGTTTCCTTTTAAATAAATATGTAAAGGCTATGGCGAAAAAAATTAGTTTAATCTTTAAACTTAATAAATGGGTTGTGTTTTGTTAAGGGCACGTGCAAAGTGAGTTTATTTTTGCAAATTTTTAAAAAGTTGCCAAAATTTGTTTATGCACATAAAATGCTTTTTTTGAGATAAAAAATTTTTTAAAAAATTTTGAAAAAAATTAAATTTTCAAAATTATTAAAATTTTCAAAATTTTACGAAAATAAAAACTCACTGTGCACGTGCCCTAAGCAGAAAATTCAAAAAACTCCTTATTCTTGTAAAGTTTGTTAATGAAGGGTTCCATATTCTAAAAAAGTTTACATAAAATCTCCTAGATTCACTTTTATGCGTAAAAAAAATAGTTTTTGAAAATTTCATATGTAAAATAATTGTGCTAATTACAAAAGCAATAAAAAATATAATTTTGTTTTCTAATCACCTTTTTTCTTACCTCAGTAGAAACGAAATTCAAAGTTTGCAAGATGTATACCGTAAGGCATTATCAATTTAGAAAATTTTTATAAAATTTCAAAAAAATCGAGGGCAAATAAGATGTAAGTATACAAAAACCATGTAATAACTTACCTCAATATATATGTTAACTTATGGAAAAGATAAACTAATATATAGAATAATTAATAAATAAAAAAACGATGAAAAATAAACAACAACAACAACAACGAATTAACATTATTACGTGTTGTCGACTTTTTTCATGGCCTTCATGGCATCATCTTCCCGCTTAAAGACTATAAAGGCGAAACAGGGCGGATTCCGGGCAACCCACACTTCCTTTATGCTCCCGTACTTGTTGAACGTTTCTTCGAGTTCGCGTTTCGACACGTCAGCTGTCAAATCAGACACGTGGAGCCTGTACCCTTCGTCTTCGTCCTGACCGCCCGAATAGGCCGGGGAACGACTTCGACCGTATCTACCGCCCCTATCGGCGTTATCACGTCTATTTGTTTACAATATGCATGAGCATGAATGAATGAATGATTAGGATAGCTATGAAAAATTTAATAAGGTATAATGTATAAAATCACGTTTGGACAAATAGCAACCAGATGAAAAACAATATTAAATATACTTCTATAAACTTAATTTTTTAGTATTTATTAATATTAATTTATTAGTCATATAATTTGGTTTAAATACGGCATTTTGTAAAAAATAAAATTCGACTTAAGCATCTCTAAATAATAAAAACTGTATTTAATCCTTATTTGTCAAAAACAAAACCTTATTTTAAACGCGGCCTTTTATTTACATAAAAAAAAATTGCTTAAATTTGTATTTTAACACAAGTCAACTATCATTGTGATAACATAAAATGCACCCCCATGATAAACTTATTTCATAAAGATTTTTGTTTTTTTAGTTACTACTGCCTTCAACTCCTTAGTTTGGTCCAAATTAAAAAGGGCCAGATTTTGGGACCTCGAAAACACCATGAAAAGAAAATTTCAGAGGATATTTTGTATTAAAATCTTTTGTAACTTATATTATTAATCAGAAATAATGAAAAACAAATTAATTTAGTAATTCAAGCACCTACCTCAGGATTTAAATAATACAGAATGTTTTGCGTCCAAACTTAAATACGACACGATATATTATCGGGTATATAAAAATATTATTTAGTTTGAATTTGTAACTTTTATGAATATGCATTAAAAATTAATTTACTTTTGTTTTTGATTCTTTTTTGTTTAATTTAATTTACATTGTTTACAGCTGACTAAGTTTGATTAAAAAGAGCGTAAACGTATTTGAAAATCCTTAAGATGGCAAGTTTGATCACCGTAATTAGCTCAAAACTCTCAAAATATGTTGACGTGAGTAATTTAGACAGAGATTCGATCTACTAAATTAGCCGGGAATTTTAAACAATTTTTAGTTACCTATATGTACCACATATAATTTATAAAAAAAAATATGGATTTTATAAGGCCACGTGCAAAATAAATTTATATTTTCCTATAATTTTTCAAATTTTCTATAAAAAATTTAATTTCAAAAAAAAAACTTAAAACCTTTTAAGTGCTAAAAATTTTTGTTTAATGTGTTACTTCATAAGTTAAGAAATTTTGGAGAGCTTTAAGATAAGGCCCGATTCTAGCTTTTTTAGGGTGGCAAAAAAAACTAGTGGAGGGGGAGCAGAAAATTTTTTTTGCCACCTTCAGCGGCAGAATTAGCCGTGACCTTTGGTCACTACAAAAAATATACATGTACACCATATAAACCTTTTTGAGAGGGCACTGCCCCCCCCCCCAAAAGGGGTCTAGAATCGTGCCTGTTTGAGATAATTACAGAAAAATTAGTATTGTTAAGAAACTTCAAATAATTTTTAAAAAAAATAGCTTGTTCCAGATCAAAATTTGGATGCAAAATATTGTATTAAACTCAACAATAAAAAAATTTTGCAAACGATTTTTGAGATTGTGTAAAAAATTTTATTGCAATAACGATCTCAAGTTTATTTTTTCCTCTTATACCTGAATTTCTTTAAGGCATCCTAAGTTAAAAAACTTACAGAACTTTTTAAATTATCAATGTTTCAAAAAAATATATTTACATCTTTGATTCCTAATAACTTATCTTAAAAGGTTATAGCTTAAAATTGTAGCAATTTACTTTCAAATTATATAAATAACTGATTTTATGACAAAACCATGTATTTTATAAATAAAAATAAAAAAATTATATATTATAAAAAAATGCCTTACGTTAATAGTGAATGTTTCTGTAATCATAAAATGTTTTTTAACTTTTGTCTATGCTTAAATTTTAGATAGACCCCAAATATCCCAAAATAGAAAAATCCCAACTTTGACACCAAATAACTACTGAGGCATTGGCTAAAATTTTGATTTGATATTAGGAATTAGCATTAAAAACTTGACCATAAACAATATTTGCCAAAAATGATCCTTAAGGGGGTCAAAATTTGTTGCCCAACGCTATTTAAAAAGTAAGAGTTTAATGTACTAAAAAAATTAATTTTTTATTATTTAAGGTGATAAATTTATGTTATATAGGATTTTTATATAAAATAAAGAATGTATTTATTTTTTTTAAGGTTCAAAAAATCTAAAGTTGGTTTGAAAAGAACATTGTAATATTGATGGAGTGATAAAGGCAGAAGAACCTCTAACAGAAAACTTATGAGATTAGGCCATCATAAGGATGTATGTTTAACTTAATTTTTATGATCTGATATTTAATGACCTTGATTATAGCAGTTAAAGGCTGAGTAAGAAAATAAAATGTACCACAAAACAATAAATTTAAAAAACACTTTAATATTATCTTCATATAAAGCCAAAGCCTTTTAGGGGTATGTTGGCCTGAGAGAAAAAAAACTGTAGTATTTCTAAGTTCTAACCAATGTGTCATAAAGGGTCAATCGCTTTTATTTCATTATATAATAATCTCAATCCCAATTGATTCACCTGTTTTTATCTACTTAAATATCAAACCAGAGTTGGTTAAAAATTAGCTTTGAGATCAGAAAAACATTTCAATCTCACGCCAAACAAAAACAACATTTTCAATGTTAATATTTACAATTAAATCATTTAACAATAGCCAGAGATAGATTTTATATAGAGGCACTGAATTACAAAGCATAAAAATAATTACAATCAATATAAAAATACATATTAAATTTTTTTTAATAAAGTAGGTTACTTTAAAAAACAATTGTGCCTATGATTAATATCCACAAATAATTATTTTAAACAGTTTGTAATTAGTACTCTTTTGTGCCTAAACTAAATGTAATTACAACTAATATATAAAAAAATATTAAAATTTACTTTATAAAAAAAAAATTAAACCTATTGTCTCTTCTATCATAATCTCTATCCCTGTCATTTCTTCTAATGATTTGTGGTGATATGGTCCTAGATGAGTTAGACCTTGATCTACTATATCTTTGTCCTCGCCTTTCACCAACACTACTTTGACTGGATGAATATGAAGTAGATCTACGTGGCATTTATAAGATTACCTAAAAAATAACAATATTATATGGTCTAAATATGTTAATTATGGTATAAAGAGGTTAGAAGATAGGAAAAAAGGTATAAAAGAAATAAGCAAGCAAAAATACATAAAAATTGGCTTATGCTAATCATGAGAGGCCCCCAAACATCCCAATTAAAGATCATCACATATGCCAACCATGTGATATGACAACTGCTCTACCATGTATCATATACATAACCATTACCATGGCAATAACCAACACCAATAATCTATTTGTTTTTTAACGTAAAACTCATTATATAATAATATAAAATTACCAGAATAAGTAATTTAATGAATAAAATATTAAATTTAAAAATGCCTGAAAAAATTTAAGTTAGTTATTTTTACCAATTCCAATAGGTCACGTGAGGGTGAAGGATAAATGTATAGAAAAACAAAAAAAATAAAAAAATTTTAAAAAATAATTTAAAAATTCACATATGATGGATGTTCGATAATTCATTCTATAATTTAAGATGAACCCTCCTCTTATTAAAGATCATTCAAATAATGATGCCTCTGATAAAGGTAATTTATTTGTTAAATAAATCTTCAAACGTATGCATATCGTAAACTTTATTATAGAGCTTCAAGACTCAAATGACGCCGATAATTCCCCTTATTTAAAATATCCTTCTCTCACTAATGTAAACAAGTTTAATAAGCTTGTTGTACCGTCTCAAAGCTCGTAAAATTATTTTGATTGATTTTTAGCTTACTATGGTCTGATCTATTAGTCTCTTCTAAGTCTGAAAAAGAAAACACAAGTTTAATCCATAAATATCCCCAAACCTCCCCCCAAAAATTTAATATACCATTTTATTTGGAGAACAATTATTCTTTACAAAGGTATTTTAAATGCACATATATTTTTTTAGTTATAATAAATCAACTGATTTGTTAAATTTTTCAACAAATTTTGCTCAAATATCAAGTACCCAGATGACACCAGATCAAAATATATTTGTATTTAAGTACAATATTGAATGATTTTTTTATTTTATAGAACACCATATGATAATGGTACAATTGTGAAAGATAATTTTTCAGGTATATTTAATTATTTGGCATAAGTTAATTTTGTCAATTCAATAATCCATCTTTTAGTTGGTGGTTTCTTTAAATTAATTGTCTCATCCTAAAACAAAAGTGTATATAATAAATTTGTGATAACTTAATAAATCATAATTTAATATTACGTATATTCATGAAAAATTTAATAAGTTTTTTTTAATTATTTTATAAATTATAAAAGGTGTGTTTTTTGTTTTAAACGTTCTTTCATTTTGATATTTAGAAATTTAAATTGTATGATTAATGGGGTCATTTAGATTTTGATAATTTTTTCTTATAATCAGGACCCTAACCATTATTAAGCCTTCCAGGCCTATATATATTTTAAACTACTCTAAATTATTTTGAGATACCAATCTACTACTCCATCTTAACATAATTTTTATATATGAAACACGCTCTTTAAGATGTATTTTTTTGAGGTATATGATTTAAATTGTTTTCAAGATATTTTTAATGTATATAAATCAATTGTTATTAGGATATAAATTAAATACATTATTGTTTTCACTCAGTTTTTGTATTAGTTTCATAAATTAACTATAAATTTTTCATGCAAGCTTTTGTTTGCCAAATTTTTTAATTTGATTTTTTGGAAATCCTATGCTATACTATTTTATAGTATTAAATATATGTTATACTTTTTTATATATGTAATTTTTTTTTAAATATTTTTTAAACGTTTTATTAAACAAAATAATCTTGGTTTCATAAGGTTATTGGAGATTTTTCTACTTTTATCTGTTTTTTTGATCATGTAATTATCATTATCCCTATTATTTACCTTGCAACTGTTTTATTTGTTTATGAACAGAATTAGATACCACTTCCCTAACTCAGACAGAGCAGCCATCTGCATTACAGTTGAACTGTTCTGATAGTAGAAGTACTATACAATCCTATAGCAATATTGACCAAAACTTTATACAACCTATCACAACAAATCAATTTGATAAAGCTCCACCCGAAGCAAAATATTTCATAACTTCAGGTATGACAAACAACGAAATTTTTTTGGAAGATAATGATGAAGAAAGTCAGGCTGACAACACTTCTCTTGATGGAGTAACAGACCATGCATCTTATTTATCTTCCACCTCAATCATATCTAGCTCATCACCCACTCAATCTAGTAAATTTTAAAATTTTGCAATGGAATTATATTTAATCATTAAATATGGTTTGTTACACAGGTCAATAAATTTTTGAGAGTTATGAGTTAACTACAGAGATCAAACCTGCCATCATAGGGAATATCAAATCTTTTTACCGTTTTCCTAATCAAACTTAGTTAGCCAGTTATAAACATTAAAAATTTTAGAAAAAAGAGTCAAAAAAACTAAAAAAGATTCAAAAACAAAAATAAATTGAAATCTTATTTTAGCATTTTTACAATAGTTAACGGTTAAATTTGACCTTCAAATAATGTTTTCATTAAAAACCGATAATATATCTGTCGTATATAAGTTTGGATGCAAAATATTTTGTATTATCTAAATGCCAATTTTAAAGCTTGATATATTAATTAAATTTTTTTTCCATTATTTGTGATTAAAAATATAAGTTACAAGGTATTTTAATATGCAAAAAAAATTTTTAAAATAATATCTTTAGGGTATATTTAGATCTGTCAATTTGGTTAAAAAGACCATTTTTCGTTATAAACAGATCTAAGGGGCCAACAACGGAAGAAACAAAGAAAAACGTACCTATATGAGATTAGGCCATCATGGGGATGCATTCTTTTATGTTTTCATAATAATCTAGTTTCTGACATATATATTTGTTGACCTGTGTTATAAGTTAATTAAATATTAAGTTAATTTTTTTTATGCCCTTTGCCCATTCTAAGGCAAACATACCAAAAGGGCCTAGACTGTTTTGCCAATAAAACTCTATGTTTTAAAATTTTATGACTTTAAAAGTTTTGAGTTTTTGCTAAAAACACTTTGTTACTTAAATGCCCCAGTTTTTTTTAATATTTAGCCACATTGAATGCATATTATAGCCCTAAATAAATGTTATTTTCCTTAACCATTAGAATGACCTTTGGTGTTTTAAATCTAACAGCTTTGAGCTTTACTGTTAGTGTTTTAAAAAAATCTGACTTTCAGTTTAAGATCAATATACAATTTCCGTACGTGTTGAAGTCATATACTTAAATGGGGCCCCTAAAATATACTATGTAGCAATATTGTATATAAATTTTGTAATTATTTAATTTATAATATTATTTTGGTAAATATTCGTCTCTTATTTAAAAACTACTTTTTCCCAACTATCAAAATTTATTTAAGTATTTAAAAATAAGGGTTTGAAGTTGAGGGGTCTACAAGGAAAAGGTAATTCTACAGAAGAAACAAAATTTTTTTCAATTTTTAACATTATCAATATACTTAGTTTTTAATTAAAATTGTGTTTATTTGGGACTTATATTGCTTATGGTATTAGTTTTGTTCATATACTTTTTTTCATTTTTTAAATTTTTTAAACCTATAATAAGATACAGGCAATCAACATAATTCTGAAAGCGATATAGACACCAATGACCATTTACAACTTAATACTGATAGTCAAAGCCAACCTGGTCCCTTGCACTTGCATTATGAAGGATTAGATCCATTAACGTCTCCCAAAAGCAATAAAACACATAACCATGACTTTTACAATAACCTTAATATTACAAATAATAATAATTTCAATAACATTAACCTTATCAATCATTTAAATTTGACCAATAGTAGTAATAGTGCAACATTACATAACTCAATGGCGACAATATCATCTGCAAACAGATTATCACATATTGTGCCAAGAGGTCAAAATTTCAGTTACGTACCTGAAAATAGTGCAGATAAAGAAGGTCCAGAACCTGATCAACAATTTGACGCTTCGGCCAATCAAATCGAGAATGTACTCGCTAGTGCTATGGCCAATCTATCAGTTGTTCATAACGCGATTGATAAAACGTATGTGATTTTATATTACGTTTCATAGTTTTAACATTGTTTTATTTGACACATATGTATTATCATTAAGAAAAATTTATTTTTATGTTAAAGATTTATATGTATATATTTTTAATTTATTGTGCATTGTTTAGATCTTTCCTCCTGATTCATTACCAATCTATAGCTTGTAGTCAATGAGTTTTGAATATAACATTTTTGTATTACCCTAACTCTCTAACTAATTTTTATATATTTTTAATAAACTCATTTAATTATGGCAACTTTTGAATAATTTTTGAGATAGAAAATAATTTTAACAAAAACTAATAAGATTATATAAATAGTTTTTATCCACAAAAGTTTATGAAGATTTGATGAAATTTGTATAACTGCACTAATAAATTTAAATGCAATTTTGCATTATTTTTTATTACTGTTTTTTCACGTTGTATCCTATGGCCATACAAACCGTCAGTAGTTTGATATGAAAGGAAAATAAGTTATGAGTATTTCTGCGACTGGTAGTTTATAAAATTACTATATTAAAGTTAGTTTTATATTTAATTAAATATTTTTAAATAAATGAAAAAGCATTATTTTAAACTAAATGTTATATCAAAAACAATTAGATTAAAAAAGATGCTTTGTACTCCAACCATTAAATGGCACCATACTTCATTAACAAATATGTTGAGTTTGACCCTTAATCTATTTAACACATTTTAGTTTGAATTTTTTAAACATTTTTATAAATATAATACTTTGTTTTAAGCAAAACCTTACAAAATTTTTTTTTCAAAAAATCAACATTAAAAATTTAAATAAGTATCCTTGATCTGATCAATTAATTTATATGCCTTAAGATGTCGAGCAGTCTTATGTAAATATATTGCTATATTTAGTACCGTGAGATCCCATATCGATGCCCAGAGCCAGCAATTCGTCTTACAAAAGTGGGATGAAGTTAGTGCCCAATGCAACGCCGACATCCAATCCGTTTTTAGCCAAATTGACGAGAGCCGTCGTTCCTTGCCCTCTGCGTTCGAAGTTTATGAAGGTGCTATATCTTATTATAAAGCTCTTTCTATGTACAACTTATGTTTTATTTCATTTTCTCAACAAACTTGTTTGAGCTTTTAATTTGTCTTTGTGAAAACCGTATATATATATATATACTGTAGGGCATCAAGCAATTAATCATAGAATATTTCAGTTGTTGAATAAGATAATGCGGCAAAATGTTTTGTAAAATTTTTATTTATTTGAATTTAAATGTTTTTGTCCATATTTGGTTTAATTCTTTTATAGATTTTAGGTAAAATTGACAGGAAAATATATAAATATTCATTTAGCGGTGTTTGTTGAATAGAAAAAAAAAATTTTATCCATTTTTTTTCCGAAAATTGGTAAAAACATTAATTATAAAATATTAATCGAGAAAAATATAAGAATCAGATTATTTTAACCTTTTTTTTTGTTAATATCTTCAAATTAATTGTAATAATTATATCCGTTTATCATGTTTATTTTAAGTAAATATGTCTTATTTATTATTGAGACAAATTAGACCCCGATCTTATATATCTGCGTGACACAACATCTAATGCATATCGCTCAGCTGGTTTACCTATCGAAACTTATCCACGTATAATCTACACCTGTTTTTTTGAAATTACCTTAAAAATTATATTTTTATTTTTATCAAAAAATATTTTTAGCCAATAACTTTATTAATATCGAACCCCGTCATTTAATTTTATCTGTCACTAAATAAGCTCCTGTTGGTGGATTTGTTTGACGAATGTTCAACTATTAATGAATGTATGCTATTATTTAACTTTAATATTTAAAAAATGTAGGTGTAGCTTGAAAAGCAATTATTTAAATCTTATTAAAATATTACCTTTTAACTTTTGAAAAAATAGTTCTGATCTTTTTAGTTTGGTTTTAGAAAATTTGGTTTTTTTTAATCTTTTATTATAGGCCACTTGTTGAGTTTTTTTTGGTGAATTTTTAATTTGATATATTAAAATATAAAATGATTCCTTTTTTTTAGTTAACTCAAAAAACTTTAACGGAAATAAAATTTTTGAGAAAAAAAGGTTAAAATTTTGATAGTTTTTAGAATTCTTAATTTTACGAAAATAGAAACGCAATTTGCATGTGATTGTTATTAAATTTGTGAAATTCACTTACCACAAATAATGTTTTTTTGCATTTTAGCCCTGACATCCGCAGATTACGCGAAAATTGAAAAACTTTTGTATCACGGTCGGAAAGATGAAGTTATAACAACGGCCCACGCAACTAATATCAGGCGGGCCGATTTACAAACTCTCGACAATATTAATTGGCTCAACGACGAAGTATTCAGATTTAACATTTAATGCTAACCACATATAGTTGATACTTTATTTTTTGTAATTTTTTGGTTTTTTTTAGCTCTATATATAAACTTAAATATTTACTTTTATTGTGCCAATAAAGCGAATATTATTGATAAATTAGATCTTGGAAACACTCACTTAATGCATTTCTTTAAAAAGATAAGAAAGGTCAATTTTTGATATATATTGGATAAGCAAAAACTCTGAAAATACTCTGGGATATAAATATATTTTCCTATGAAGTTAAATCCTTATTAAAACTTTACAAAATATTAAGTTTAGCTTTTAAATATTTTTTTATTAGTTCTGATAAGGTTAAAACTCACTAAAGAAATTGTCATTATTTGATTGTTTAGAAAAATTATTCATATATTATAATTATTAGCCAATTTTTAAATGTAATTTTTATTGTTTGCTTCTTGTAAACGGACACAATGTAATGATATAAGCTTTAACTTTTAATTTTGCCGTAATTGCGAATTTTTAAACAAATGTCGTTTTTATTTTATGTAAAACGTTGTAACACTTCTTAAATATTGTAAAGAGTTCAAATTTCTTGTCTTTATAGATTATTAATTTGTACCTGAATATGATTGTCGAACGTAGCGAAACTAATCAAAACCCTATACCTGCTCAATCAACCCCTATCAAACCAAGCTCTCCCTCATCGGTAAAAATTATATTTTTATTTGCATATATGTTTTATGCATTTTATTGGTTTCTAATTATAAAATTTAGATTTCTAAATCCCTATTTAATTACTCCGGGAAAATTTAAGCAAATAAATGCTTTTAAACAGGATACATTTTATGTGAAATACTTTTAAATTACATTAATAAACTTTTTCTTAGACAAATATATATATATATATATATATATATATATATTTATATATATATATCTTTTTAAACATTTTTTATAAATTTTGTTTATCTTATCTTATTTGAGGTAATGTTATCCAGGCACATATATCTTTCTATAATATTTCGCATCTATATTTCATTAATTAAAACATGTTTGTTTATATATTTTAATATGCTCATTTTTAGTTTTTTTTATCATTTTAGCGCCTAAATTTGAAAATTATATTTAAGCATGCCTTCATTATATATTATACATAATTTTTTTTGGATAATACAGGAACAAGTAGGTAGCGGTGACGCCATAGTCAAAAAACCAAAATTTCCTTTCTGCTACACGTTTAATACGTTTTTCTTCCCACAGTACCTGAGTAAGGGCTACGCCTCTGTCAAAAGATGGACCCGTAAAGTGGATATTTTTGACCGGGATTTAATCTTTGTACCAGTCCACGAAGGTGCCCATTGGTGTATGTCGGTAATGTGTTACTTAACTTTGTTAGGCCGTTGTGGTCATACTTAAAATTATAAATAATCGAAATTTTAATATTATTTTTGAGGAAAGTGTGGGCTTCCATAAAATTTGTTTCATTGTAAAGGCCGTTAATGACAAGTGCAACAAAATTGTCTATTTTGTATATTATGTCGAAATAAAATTTTGTAGATCAATTTTATTTCTTTTTTTCGCCTAGAAGATTTGGGCTTATGTTTTATATATGGTTTTACAATTACCAGGTAATTGACTTCCAATACAAAGCAATCGTATACTTCGATAGTCTATACAGCACCGATCCTCACGAAAGTCATCTTCAAATGCTTAAGTATAACCATAGTTATAGAAAATTTTGTGATATATTTCATTCATACACACTTTCATAGGTGAAAAGTATAATTTTCTAAAATGTATTTAATATATATATGGTGAATTAATATTACATTGAGTTAGATTTAAATGTAGTTGTGTGGGTTAAGCCAATGTGGCCTATTGATGAATTTGTGTTGAGCTTTGATTCTGAGTTTTTGCAGGAATTGTCAGGATAGATGGTTGAAAGATGGGAGATTTTTTGTGTAATTTAATATATGAATATGAATTGCTGGGTTAGGTCAACGTGGCCTAACCAGTTTATGTTATGTAATGGAGACTATGAATTAAACTTGTAGGTTGATTGCATAGCCATATGTATGTATATGTGGAAAAATGGATGATTTGTCCCCAATGTAAAAATCAAATAAAAAAACTAAAACACGTCTTATTTACACAATATGCATAAAATAGTTTTATTTAGATTACGTTTTTTACCTTTTTAATATTACTTTTTATACATATCTACAAATTTGTAGGTATTACCTCGAACAGGAATCTTTGGATAAAAGGAAGAAGCCCTTCGATTCTGATGGTTGGAAGCTTATAAATTCAAGGGTTTTTTATTTTAAGTTTTATAATTAGATTTTTTATTCAAACATATTAAATTGTATCTACCATCACTTAATTAATTGCAATATATCTTTAAGATATTTAAAAATTTATTATTTTGACATTTTGTATTATAAACATTTAAAAAAAAATTTTTTTTTGAAATTTTTTAATATGGAGGTTGAAGTTTAATTATTTGATTAATTTTTAAATATTTTTTATTATTTATTTTTGGGCTCCATAGTTTGCTTACCACTTTTTTCATTTTGGAATTTTTTAATAGCACTATTACCGATCAATTAACGAAACAGTTTTTTAAACCAGTTTTGTTTTCAAATAAAATTGCTTTTTCAATTTTTTTACTATTTAATTTTATAAACTGATTATGCTGCTTATGACTTCAGGCAAAATATTTGTTGTTTGATAAAGGCTACAAATTTTTTCAATTTAACCATTTATTTACTATATATATTTATAAATACTTTTGTTATTAGATTTTTAATTATTTTATGATATATATTGATTTATTATAAACCCAAAAAAAATTTTTGTATAGAATATCTATTGCGAAACAGCTATTTTAACCTTGCGGGTAATGGAAAATTATTTAAACTAAATTAATTCTGCTGGAAGCGATTTTTTTTGTTTTTTTTATCTAGCTTTGCCCACAATATTTTTTAAAGAAAAAAAAAGTTGTAAATTTACTTTATAGTTTTTCAACGCACTCCTTTCGTATTTTTCAATTTATGTTTCCCACAATAAATATTGCTCTTTTACTCTAAAACTTAAATTTGAATTTTTATTAATTATTAGTATGTATATATAATTTATATCCTTTTAAGAATTCGCCTCAGCAATCCAACGGTAGCGACTGTGGAGTTTTTGGACTAAAATATGCCGATTTCTTATCTCGTCGCGAAAATTTCACATTTACCCAAGTATAAAAAGGCCCTAAGGGCGCGTTCAAAGTTATGTTTTGCAATAAAAAAAAATTTGTTTTTTAGCATTATTTTTCATTTTTCCTATTCGAAAAACTATGTAAAAATTTGCATCTATATATTTAAACTAACTATTAAATTTGTTTTATACCTTTCATTTTACAAATAATATTTTGTCAAAAGTCTAAAACGCTTTTAAGCTCTTTTTCTCCTTGCATTTGGCTAATAAAAAAATATAATTTACCTTAGTTAACAAAAATCCATTTTGAAACAAATGTGAAATTTACATTATGTATTATCATACCCATATTTGATGTTTAATCATCAAAAATTTGGCTTTTTAACATTTTTATCTAACAATTAAAACTTTTATGCTTTTGTATATCAAATTTGAACAAACTGTGTTTTAAAAATTTCAGTTTTGAGATAAAATTTTTTTTTAATATATATGTGCAAATTTGATCACTTTTTTGACTAAATTTGTTTTTAATTTAAAGTAGGTAAAAAATTTCTTTAAATAAGAATTATAAAAAGATATTTTTTACTTAGGCTCAAGCCAAAAAATTTCAAACCCACTGACTGGGACATAAAAAATTAAATATTGATATATTATTTAAATGAAAATAAGAAAATTAATATTTTCTTAAGCCGGATTTATTATTCATGTTATAGGAAAAATATACGGTCAAATCATTTTATATTATCTACAATACCCTATTATATACCTATTAAAGGAAATAAACAATATTATTATTAATAAATTATTAAGATTCAATTATAGTAAAATGTTAAATTAATTTTTTATTTAGCATATTTTTTGCATAATTCGATAAAATAAAAAAATAATACGGAGAAATTTTTTTTAAACATGATATTCAATTGTCTTTCTCGATACACAATTTTTTTTCACGTTTTTTCGGCCTCACTATAGTGAATTATGTCTTTATTTCAATCCTCACCTAAGTTATAATCTTAAATATAAAATAAGAGTTTTTAAAAACCATTGATTACCTTATTTTCATTGTCAACCTTGGTGTAATTTTATACAGTTTTAATTATGTATATTTTATTTTTATTTAGAAAAACATGTCGTATTTTAGAAAACGGATGATTTTGGAAATTGCTGCTAATCGTCTTTCACCCCTATAAAACAGCTGATGTGTTAGAATCTATTTACCCGAAATTACAAAAAAAACACCTGCACACCGAAAAAGAATGCAATCAATGTTTTAGGCACGCCTTAGTTTATATTCTCAGAATTTAGTTAGACAGGTGTAAACGCCAACGACATTAGAATATTTATCATTTTATGTGAATTTTTCATTCTTTACATATATATATTACGTACAAACACAAGTTGAGTGTATATTTATCGAATTCAATAAATATTTTTTTTGGTTAAATTATAAATACAAACAAATATAGTTTAATCCTATATAGTATAAGAAAGGATAACCAATATGTTATAACCCATCATATCCCACTACATTCCATATAATTTAAGAAAGTATATTAAAATTGTGACTGTCATTTATTTATTGGTTGAGCGATATATTGATAGTCGGCGTTTTTCTATTTCTATAACAAAAAAAAATTATTATTAAATAATATTCTGCTAGATCTAAATTAACCTTTTTAAATATTACAAATAAATTTTTTACTTTTTAACCTACATTTTAAATTTTTTTTTGATATTCTTTATTCCTCTGGTTAAGAATATGGCTTTAACAAACCAATTGCATATAACTTAGTCTCTATCATTTTTGTTTTTATAATTTAAATTCTTTAAGCTCGAGAAGTTAAATTCAAAATTGTCCGTTTAAAAATTTATATAATTTCGTAATTATTTCGTCATTAGGATCTAAATATCACTGAAATACTGGGCTATTTAATACCATTTTTCTCTCCTTTTGAACAAAAACAAAAATACCTTCAAATGGATACAATACAAGCACGATTAATCATTCCATAAACCCGGACAACAAAATTGGGACAACTTTATACTATTCCCAATATCTTTTTTTGGTAAAGTTTTTAGTGCTGATTGCAGATGATGTAAAATCAGAGTTTTAGACAATGCCTCATATTTACAACTATTTGATGTCAAAAATTAAAATTTTCCTGAACTTTGGGCAAAAAATTGGGGCATTGCGGAAAACAACTAACCCGATAAATTTCGGTGTAACTTTAAAATTTTTGCGATTGTACACAAAGATAAAATATTTTTTTTTACAATTTCAACACCCTTAGCGCCATCTTAATAAATATAGGTATTTCAAAATTGCCTTACACAAACGCAATCCTCGAGGATCATAGGTGTCCAGAAATAATTACTTCCCTGGCACGTCAATACGTTTCCCAGGGTACAAGATGTCGTCCTACAAAATGAATTTAGGCCCGTTTCGTAGTTTTGGCAAGGCTTGTTCGATCTAAGATGATGATTATTTAATGTTTTTAACTCGAAGAAGTTTGTAAAATGGATGTAAAAATTAAAAAAAAATTAAAATGTATAAGACAAATTTGATTTTTATCATATATTTTTTAGCATTTATTTCGAGCTTTAAAATTTTGCAAGCTGCACATGTATTAGAGGGGAGGGGGGGGGGGGGCATTTAAATATTTTAAATTAAATTTACCCCCCGTTCGTCAAGGTTCTAATAAAAACTTCGTGTTTTAGCCTTTCGCAAATATCCCTAACTGAAGAGCAATGTAGCATTAGCTTGTAAGCCTTTTAAGGAAGGTATGATATATCTATAACAAATTTATACAGTGTCTTACTTAACAGCACTGATATATTTAATAAAAATCAATTGCCATAAATTCGCGTTTTCCTGCTAACGTCAAAAAATAAAGTATAATATAAAGGGGTGTAAAAGTACTTAAAAACTATTAATTTGATGAAAGAGGATTATGCCAATTTTGACCGATGCTTTTTAACATATATATTATTTATTTAATAAAATAAAAATTAATGGATAAATTTATGAATTTTATGGAGTGCATAGACGCTACACTTACCCAGAGGTGTGCCATTCTTGTTAAGGTTATGATCCCTTAGGTCCGAGCAAAGCAACTAATTGTCATCGGGCCGAGCCCATGCAAACGACCTAGGGTCTAGACCCACCTATGTAAGCATAGGGCTTAATGCCCCTAGAAACTTAACAGCTTTAAAGTATTTGTAGAAATTTGCCCATCGGCGGCCATCAAAAACCATAGATCTCTCTAGTTGTTGTATTGGGCCATCGTTATTGAGCTATATAAACCTAAGGGTTCGTTGTTAAACTAAGTCTACTCTAGGCTCGATGGGAAACATTATTTCTAAACAATAATGCGCCTTGGTGAGTAATGTCGAATACTTCGACTCAATAAGCCCAAGACGATTTGACAAAATAAATGAGAGCCCCGGGCCTCGATGCGTGCTAGCGCCTTTATTGCTAATTTTTTATATAGCTGTAGCAGTTTGTAAGGTGTATAAATCAAATCAATCCTCATATTGAAAAAGGGGTTTGGGATTGGATCAATATTGGAGTTTCATAAGTTTTAACCGTAGAGGTATTCGGCTAAATGCGCCAAAACCGGGCAAGAAAAGATGGGGAATGACAAGCATGGCCCGTTTTTTTTAACACATATGACCAGAGCTGGGGAAATGCCCATTTTTGGGTCAAACTCATTTTTTTATATTTCGAAAATTAGAAAAAATAAAGGGTTTTAGCTTTAATCAAGAAAATATTTATAAAATTTAAGATTTTCTGCTTATATTCTATATTTATTTATAATTAATTTTTTAAATCTGTCATAAAATTTTTAAAAAACAAAAATTTGAGTTTAGTCAAAAAATGGGTTTTTTCCCAGCTCTGCATATGACATTTAATGCCTAAAATACTGCAAATATATATGTAATTAAGTAAAATCAAATTTCTTCTCCGATTTCATGTATTTTGATATAAATGTGCCCAGGGGTCAGCTGAGAAGTCTAAATTATGTTGATCATTTGGGTGTTTTTGAAGGGAGACTTATAGATTCTTGACAAATTTAAAACAACTATTTTTGAAACCCATTCGCCGTTCGTCATGTTTACCATCACATGGTTTTGATGTTAGTATAAATTAGTTCTTTAACTATAAGGGGTAGGTATAAAAAACTTTTTGCAGGTTGCCCAGGTAAGGTCCTGTGTAAAATTGTGCGTATTAACGACAAATAACCAACCCTTAACGGGGTGATTAAAGCAATGCAAATGGACAATGTCTACATCGCAATCACCTGTGGAATACCTTGTGTGATATATAAAAAAAAGAACAAATCTAGAAATGTTATAGAAAATGTATTATTTATATACCTCTAAAAATTAGGTAGGTCAATGTTAGATCAATTACTTTAAAATCTTTTTAATTTAATTTAAAAATATTTTTTAACCCAAGATTGTTAAGAGAGGTAATTTGATATACGAATGCTGCACTGGGGTCCATACGAGACCCTGAATTAAACCTCTATATCTTCAAAAGTTTACCGTATTAGCCGTATTATTATCAGACACTTCAAATACGTTTACCGTTTTTCGTAATCAAACCTTTTAAGCCAGAGATAAACATTAATTATAACATTTGACAAAATGTAAAAATTCAAAACAAAAAACACTAAAAAAGATTGTTTTATTTAAAACAGTTTAATTGCTCTGTTCATTTAAATAATATTATAATTTAAAACGGAAAAAGTCTGTGTGCGTATAAAATGGTGTGCCAAATAACACAAACAAAATTTGACGACTCTAAGCATCATTTATGGCAACTATGCTTTTTGGTCAAGTTTTTGGCGCTGATCACTAATATGAAATTAGAATTTTAGCCAAGGCCTTATATTTTTAGTTATTTGGTGAAAGTTGAGATTTTTTAATTTTAGGGGTATTTTGGGCTTCTATATCATAAAACCCATGGGTAGTAACAAAAGTTTAAAAATCTATTGAGATAAAACATCATAATTAACGTATGGGGTTTTAATATTTAATTTTTTTAAATATTTAATTTTTTTTTTTGTAAAATTAGTGGTTTTTATCATATACTCCGTTTTTTGATCCTAAATAACTTTAATGTAAATTGCTAAAAATTTATTTAATAACCTTTTAGATATATGTTTTTATTAGAAATCTGAATATGCCAATAGATTTTTTGTAGAATTAATAGTAATAGAAATAGTTTGAATTATTTTTTGAACTTTGGACGCGGTTTAAAAAAAAAATGGAGGCCTAAGAAAAAAAACTAAAATCGGGTTCGTTATCGCAAGAAAATTCTCTACAAAACCCTTAACAAATCGTTTATGATGTTTATTTTTGTTGTCCAGTGTAATCTACCTAGATATAAATTTAAGCTCTTCAAATTTTATTTCTAATTTATTTGTTTTAAAAAATGTAAGACATAAAAGGTATTATAATATAAAAGAGCAGCAATATTTACTTTTGGTATTCTCGAGGCCGTAAAATAAATCAATTTGGTCATTTATTCTATATATAGCTTAGAAAATGGCCACAGTAAAAAAGAACTTTGGTAAACGGGTAATTTAGTTAAAACTAATTGGATAACATTCCCTGGTGCCAGAATTTTTTTTCACTCATTAATTTTTGTCAATCTGTTTTATAAACAATCGTATGTTATCTTTTATGTGTACTGTAAATTTTAATTAACACAAATCAAAGTAAAATATTTTGAAAAGTCGATATTTTATTTTTCTATATTTTGTTTTTTCTATATTTATTTTCGCTGTAATTCATTAAATAAATTCTTTATAAACTATATATAAAAATTAATTTTATCTTACATGTTACATGATGGCCTATGTAAAATCCTAGGCCTTTCCGAACTGTCGGCATGCTCCTGCATCAATTTGTTCCATTGGCTGTATTAAGCATAAAATTATTGCTAGTTATGATATATATATATAATTGTTATAAATATGTATACGCCTAAAGATCCAAATTGTCCATAAGATCAATGTAAGCGCCGTTTTACAATATTAACAAATGAGAGATGTTAATTCAAGCCTGGCAAAACTTGCAACAGTTCATTTAAAAATGCCAATTTGCCCAAAATCAATTACTTTTGGCAGTAATAAGCAATAATTTCATGAATTTTCAAGAAACATCTGCCTTCATTTATTAAATACAAAAAATGCAAAATTAGGCACGCGTACAAATTTTAGAAATTTTCAAAAAGATCAAAAATTTTTAATTTATCAAGCATTTTAACTATTGACTGATTCATTTTATTTTAAATATTGGGAAAATTTGAAAAAAATGGCAGAAATGCCATTGAAAATTAAATTAGATTTGCATCAAAAACACAACATTCTCCAAGCTGTAATGTTCCTTAAATTTTTAACAACAAAAAAATAGTCAAGGGTTACATTACCTCCTATAAGATTGGTATCCGGAGCAATCGGCTGATCGACCACCCTGCGTTATAGCCGTTATATTGACCGGCGCTATAACTGGAAAATTGAATCCGTCGATACTTGCCTTCTTGGAAGGTGTGACTCGATCAAACAAAAATAATTGGCTTGCGTGCATGATTAATATCAAAAATAGCGCTTTTGAAATATGATTTAGCTCAAATTCCCTCATAATTTGTAATAAAACAAATTTTTACACGTACAAAAAAAATTTATATTAAACATTTTTGTTAACTTAATTAGTCGGAATGTAAAATATCTTCGAAGCTACTAAATATGGTAAATTAATTACGAGAAAAAAATAGCTTAGCAAGTCATTTCAAATACTAGGAATTTGATGGTGTTTGTTAATCGTATATTTATGTCAACTAATTCTCAACAAAAACAAATTCTTGTTGTTTTCCGAAAAGTTTGGCATGTGCCTTCTATTCAAACTTAAAACGAAACGACAACCAGTGAATTTGGAATGTTTTTTGCTTTGAATATAGGATTACTAAATGCGGGTTGTTTAGCCAAATAAATGCGCAAAAAGTAAACACCATTGCGAAATTATTGGAGTGAAAAATACATCAACAATAAGTTTTTATTATTATGGGTGTGAGGAGCATTGAAATTGCTATGCGGCGACTTTCATAACCCCTGTGGTCAGAACTCAAGTGAGTCTAGTCTTTCTGCCAATACCATAAACATCCATTATGAGGCCGTTGGAATATAATAGAGCATGTAGGCTTTACAACCCTGGCAAGGTTGAGGATCAGATGTCATTCACCTGCTAAAATTATGCCCCTCGGCCATGCATCTGACGACGGCATAAACGTCAGGGCATTATTAAGTTATTGACTTACCAGGCACAATTCTAAACCACTGGTGGGAAGGGGGGAGCATTGCCTCTGTAAGAAGTGAGGATATAAAAAGTTATGTATGCTCGATGGCCGACGGGAGGTCCTTCTGGAAAAATCCAGATCCCGCCTCGTCGCCAATGTAAGAAGTGAGGATATAAAAAGTTATATATGCTTTTAGGGAGGCTGTTGGTATGCAAATCATTTTGAGATACTTCTTCTATTCTAATTTCTATCTTGGATATACTTCTATTATTCCTATGTAAATTTCTATTCTATATATATGCTGTTTTATTATTGAATGTCCCATATATATATAAAATAGAAATTTCCTCCCGTCGGCCATCTTTGATTGCCCCCCTTCTCCTCGCCCCAAGGGTGACTTACTTAGACTACTATAGGGTCCGAGTATAAATTAACTGACTGGCTCGAGATACTTTACAAATTAAAACTTGAATGGGCGTAAAGATATATTTTTTATGCCTATTTATACAATACCCACATATTAAGTCTAAACCTTATATTGTTTTCACCTCTTGTTTAGTAGTAATATAATAATAAAAAGTCACATTGCGTGAAGCTCAGGCAGTTGGGATAAAACAAAAATCTTAACAAAACGCCATCAGGCCCAGGCTCTGTCCGCTTGGAGCATAAAAGCACAAACGCCCAAAACAAATATTTTTTTTCCTAATATTTTTTTTTGTAATATAGTGTTTTATAACAATACAAAATTTTTTTTTACATACATTAAGTACTGCATGTGCTTTATGGACCGGTAGTGGATAATAATGGGTCAGTGTCAATTAAAGACTGAATGGTGCCAATGTATTCACATCATTTTGGACGGGTAAAAGAACATTTACAATTCTCAATGTTTATTGGGTTATTGGGCCAAATATGCCAAATATATTGCATTCCAACCTCTCTTTATTAAAACATTTAAAGTTTTTGTCATTGGTATAGTTTTTTGTTTCACTCTAACAACAATAGGACCGGGCTGGCCGATTAAAGAAGATAGTAGCTCAACAAAACTAATGGGCCAAGAATTTGAAATTAGCTAACAAGCTGGAATTCAAAGGGCTTAAACATATTTTATATAGGATCTAACAGCCCTGAATATTCCAATTGTCATTGCCAAATATTAGGCAAACTAAACTGCACAAAGCACTGAGTTTATACTTGGCCATACGAACGACCTAAAGCTGCGAATGCTTTTTTGATTTTTATGCCCTCACCAATTGATTACACATCAACTCGAATCATATGATCGGGCTGGTGTTACCAGGTGGAGCTTGCCCAAATTATTTGATCGGATTTGCTTAAAATTTGAGCCCTGTCCGGCCCTCAGGCCTATGTAATTTTAAGAAAACTATATCAACCAAGCTTGTTAAAAAAATGTCAAAAATTAATTGAAAAAAATTACAATTATTTAATAATATCTAAAGGTATAAATTTTTGACAAATTTCATCTTAACAAATAGAATTTGAATGGGTCAGGCTAGCGCCTTTAAAATTAAAAAATTTTAACAACCGGTATATTGGGCCGATTTTTTCTTTCTCATTGCTTGTTTTTAATGGATATTATACAAATTTGACAGAATCTTCAACACATTGTTTTTTATTTATAATTCTATATAGCAAACAATTTATTACCTTTAATATAAAACTTTAGGGCGAGTTTATTCAGGCCGGGTCGACTCCTAAGATCGGTCAGGGCTAGGTAAAAATAAGTAGGAAAGTCTAAAGGTGAAAAATTAAGTTGGAAAATATTAACGTTCCGTTTAAACTGTAGATTCAATAGCACAGACTAACTATAAATATTTTCTGTCGACGACCGGTAAAGTGTTTATAAAACGCGATAAATTAGTTGCCTTTAAACACACTCTTGCTATTACATGAATTAAGCTTAGTTCTGTAACAAAAAAAAAATTACAGTTTGGGTTAATCTCGGGTTTTTCTAATTAAAAGCTGCGCTCAAAAAAATATTAAAAAAATATTAAAAATAACAGATTTTGTGATCGGATCAATAATTTTGATTCGAGATGCGCATAAATTATAAATAATATTATTTCGCAAGCTCAGTCAGTCCAAATATCGGATAAAACCGATCATCGTTTTGTGATTTCTTCTAAATTGTGTTATATGGAAGTGAATAACAATAAACATGTTATGATACGATGCTGCCCCTTTGTGCCAGAAAACCATATTTTCTTTTGATTTTTCACAATTGAGTCTCTGTGTTTGTGAAATAATTTTTAAACATAATTTATTTGCTTCAACAATTTTTCATAAACCTAAACATAAAAAACTGTTTACAAAAAAAAACCAAAAAAAAAACGTCTGAAAAACAACTAGCAATGAAAGTAAAATTCATAAACGAAGTTCTCTGTAGCTTTATTACGTCGCTCAGCCTCAAATTTATAACGGAACATTTTCTCTCGACTTTCGTGCCACTTTCCGTTGCCCATTTTATCGTATTCTTCAGTTGGTTTTTCTTGATTGGACTCGCCTTCGAGACCCGAAGTATTGGGTGCCCTTGCTTTCTGTTGGTCGATTTCATGCGCGAAAATCGGATGTGGGGTTTTGATTTACGGCCATCAACTCGGAAGACTGACGAGAATGATGAGAGGAATAGGAATGGTGATCAGGTTAAAGATACAAAAAGTCAGGAAGATCCAAGCGGCCATAATGTTGTGAATTGCCGGAAATACACTACTCTCAAATTCTGGAAGCCTCTATTGATACTGTTAGGAGCTCAAGGGATAGGGGTTGGTCTTACCCTTATAACGTTGCGCCTTACTAATATCCTGACGCACAAATATCCACAGCTGTTGATTCGAAACCTCGTGCACACCAATGCCAAACGCGCCACTAATCGACTCATAAAGCATTCTTACCATATGGTCATCTCTAAAAATCATAGATCCTGGCTAGAGCATATGTACCCAAACAGAATTATACGTGCATTGCTCAATGTACTAGATCCTAGATACCTGCTTCTAAACAGACAGGCTCTTACCCAAAATGTAAAGAAACTTAGCCTTTTGGGGGCCGAAACATGCACCACGGACCTCAAAGTATCGCCCCTCATTGGCTTTGGACTCGAGTTTGCGGCAACACTATTTGTCCTGATCGCCTGGCAAGTCCTATCACAATTCCACATTCCCCAAAATCTTAGGTTTCGATTCCTGAACCAAGACGTGACCGAACTAGCCATTAAATCGTTCGTAGCGACTAGTATGGTATGCTTGGGGGCCCCTTTCACGGGCATGTACTTCAACCCGCTCCTTGCGTCGGCGCTGACCGTAGGATGTCGTGGAAGTTCAATTGCCATCGATATATTCGTGTATTGGCTCGGTCCCCTGTGCGCCGTGTTTGTGTATTGCGTCGCTTACTATTACTACTCCAACGTTAGATGCCGTAATCAGACGTGTAAAAAGGCCATAACAAAATCTTAAATATTGACATCAAGGCCGGTCGGTTAAAACAAACCCAGGCGATGCTTTGAGGGTCACCAAAAAACTGTTATAATAATTTTGGGGTTTTAAGAATATCTATAAATAAAACACTTAGTCACTTGACAATTGGCTCAAGGGTGCCTATTGATACGGATCAGCCTTGTAAAGATGATAGTGGTAGGTTACGTTGCCGACCTAAATTATGGAAAAAATGCTATGCTAGGTGGCGATAGGTTCAATTGAAGGTCGAAAGATGAAAATTACAATTCAAACTTAACATCTCAATTTTTTCTCTAAATTCATTAATTTTAAAGAATTTTATGACTTATTCTTAATTTATATAACTTGTGACAATAAATAAGATGCTGCGACATGTTTGTTTATGCACCATAGTTCGAATTATTTAAAATTGAAAAGTTTAATAAAATCTTTTAAATTTAAATACAAAATCCAGTTTAAAGAATAAGGAAGAAGTTTAGTCCTTAACAGATGCCCTAATTTACCATTATTAAATTCAAATAAAATTTGAAGTCCTTTCGCTTAATCAAGCTTAAATCCAATTAAATATGTTTTGTAGGGAAGTCAATTATTATCTATTATGGTAGGCGAGATTTTCCATTCATAGGTGAGCTTTGATGTATATAAAACGAAGGCTTACAAAGGGCTAGTAAGTTAAATAATTAAAATTGATATTGACCAATATATAAACATAAGTGTTGATTTGAATTACTAAAAAGAAGCCGCCGAGCCTTACTAGTGTGATTTTTGGTTGATTTAACAAGATTTATGATAATGGTTTTAAGATAGAAGCTTTTTGATAAAATTATTTGTTTAAAAATTAAGTAATTCAAATAACATATGTTATTATCATACACACATGAGCATGTCTTATTATATACGATATCCGACAAGCTGAACAAAATCTAATTAAGCTATAATAATGAGAAAACTCGCTTCAAAAAAAGGTTTAGAAAGAAGTTTTAATATATGCCGTCGCAGTGTGATATCATTTATAACTTATTAATATTGCATGATAAACCTATATAACCATTAAAATCATATATCTCCATAGATTAAATGTATCGTAATTAATTAAAGGCGAAAAGAGCGCCATCTATAATTATTTTTTAACTTGTTTTATTTCATATTACGGGCAAAAATACTTAATGTAGAAGCTAAATTAAAAAGTACATTTAGCTACCATTCTCATCAGTATTTATTTCAAATTACTTAGAATCTTTTCCTTTCAGGTAAAATGTTAAATAATTAAAATTGATATTGACCAATATATAAACATATGTGTTGATTTGAATTACTAAAAAGAAGCCGCCGAGCCTTATTCGTGTGATTTTTGGTTGATTTAACAAGATTTATGATAATGGTTTTAAGATAGAAGCTTTTTGATAAAATTATTTATTTAAAAATTAAGTAATTCAAATAAAATCATATGTTATTATCATACACACATGAGCATGTCTTATTATATACGATATCCGACAGGCTGAACAAAATCTAATTAAGCTATAATAATGAGAAAACTTGCTTCAAAAAAAGGTTTAGAAAGAAGTTTTAATATATGCCGTCGCAGTGTGATATCATTTATAACTTATTAATATTGCATGATAAACCTATATAACCATTAAAATCATATATCTCCATAGATTAAATGTATCATTTCAAAGTAAAGGAAAATGGTGCGCCATCTATAATTATTTTTTAACTTGTTTTATTTCATATTACGGGCAAAAATACTTAATGTAGAAGCTAAATTAAAAAGTACATTTAGCTACCATTCTCATCAATATTTATTTCAAATTACATAGATTTAGTAAGGCTGGTTTTTCCTACCCCTTATCATACAATTTATAAAATTTAATGAATTCAAACAAAGAGTCCTATTATTATTTGAAACATAAAATTATCCATATTTATAGATTTTGTCTATTTATAATTGAAAAAAACTTGGAATCAACAGAAAAAAAAAGCAATTCTTGGACATAACATTGAAAAGGCCCTTAACTTTTCCCCCATTTTACGAATGGATGGGTTGCAGATTCAAAAAAAATTACGAGCAAAATAAAAAAGGGTACAATCAAGAATGAATTTGACGATTTAACTAAATGTTTTCGTTTGTCATATAAAAATTTAAGCCTTTATCATAATTATAATTCTAGGCTCAGATTAACTATAAAAACGTCCCTGTTTTTCTTGCGAACTGTACAATGCCGTTTCAGAAAATTCCCCAAGCAGTTTGGAGCTGTTGAATGACCTACTAAGGCTAAGTATACCTAAAAGTGCCGAAATTTTTAGTCGTCGGCTGGCAACAGCCCAATAGTTCCTCTGCAAAATCTAAAAGCTTTAACGCCCTATTAAAAGGTGCCCCAAAATCAAAAAAAAGAGAGCCCAATCAATTAAATGAGTTTATTAATAAATGCTCGTTAATAATAAGTAGAAACGAATCAAATAAAGTTTAAAAACGTTATATAATTGGAATTTGTATATAAATTCATGTTCATCCTATGATATAAATAAGTAGGAAATATGGATGTTGGACAATAATAATATTGAACTATATGTTTAACACACATTTAATTTTTTGCAGCTTTGAAGCTAAGCCTTTTTGACCTCCTCGTGGCACTTTTGCTCCTTTTTCCAGATGATTTTTTAGCAGACGACGTAGGCTCCCGAGAACTAGATCTAGTTTTTGTTCGCGTTACAAAATTAGGTGAAACGGTCACAATACCGCCAAATATCTCGGAACCATTTAATTCTTTATTTCTGAATGTTGTAAAATTGGTGTAACATATTAAAATACGGCTAAGAGTTTGATTTAAAATTAAGAAAAAATATCATTATTTCTTAAAATCAAAATACATATACTTACTTTTATAAATATAGTAGGCAAATTAAAATCATATAAATTACCTAAAACCAACAAAAAAATTTTGTTTACAAAAACAGAAAAGGCTAAATATTTAAATTTTTATAACTTATTATAATCTTTTATTTTAAATTTTTTTCCCGTTTTTATAGCTTGATAGCCTTGTATAAACATCAAGATAATAAAATAAATTATATTAGACAAAATTTATGTTACAATCAAATTAAATGTAAATTTTTCCAATAGAAAAATAAAAGTTATATATTAGTAATGTTTTAAGACTATTCAAAAGGATACATTTTTATTTTTTTGCGTCCAAGCTTAAAATATTATTTTAATTATTGTTAGTAAATAATATGTGGCATAAAGTTTCACATTTCCGGGCTTTTTGTAATTTCAAACCAACTTAAATAACAAATATGGGAGACTGGGCCATATTAGGGCCCGTGTACAGCATATAAAAATTATATATACAAACAAGATTATGTTAAAAAAAACTGTTAAAAAAATTTTTAAGCGCAAAAATATCACACTGGACAACAAAATCTGGACGACCCTAAGCATCATTTATGACAACTATGGTTTTTGGTCAATTTTGGCGCTGATAACGATTATGAAATCAGAATTTTAGCCAATGCCTCAGATTTTTAGTTATTCGGTGTTAAAGTCGAGATTTTTTTATTTTTGGGGTACTTTGGGCTATATAATAAAACCTATGGGTAGTAACAAAAGTTTAAAAATATATTTTAATAACGGAAATACTTATTATTAACGTAAGGGGTTTTAATTTTTTTATAATATTTAAATTTTTTTGATTTTTTCATTTTCATAAAATAGTGGTTTTTGTCATAAAATCCGTTTTTTGATCCTATATAACTTGAAAGCAAATAATAATTTTAGGTAATTTTTTTAGATATGTTTTATATCAAGTATCTGAATATGCTAATAGATTTTTTGGGAAATTAATAGTTTAAAAAATTTTGTAATTTTTTTTCCAAACTTTAGACGCGGTTTAAAAAAAATTGGAGGCATTGGAAAAAAAAACCCGGGATCGTTATCGCAAGAAAACTCTCTACAAAACCCTCAAAAAATTGTTTATGTTGTTTTTTGTTGTTGAAGTGTAATCTTTACCCTAACATATCCTCGTTCATTGGGTCAGTATCTAAACATTTTGTTATAGGCGATGGTAGTTTAGAAGATGTTTTTTTGCCACGTTGCTTTCTATTAGTTGGTGTGAGGGCTTTCTAAATATTTGTAAAATTACATATGTAAAGAGAAGCCAACAATCAAATATGTCACATGTTTGTAAACATTAAAAGCAAAAAATAAATATTTAAAACTTGTTATCAACCACCCTGAATTATATTTAAAAGTTACAATAAGATTATTTGCAAAAATCAAACATATCAATATAAAAAATTTAATTATGCAAAAATAATATTGTGCTTTTTTGATTTAAATGGGCTATTTAACTGTGCCATTTAAAATAGTGTAAAACACTAATGTTACATCCCCAAGACACTTAATTTTGATAGTTGTATTTAATTTTGCAAGCAACTTTATAATTTTACAATTTTCATAAATTTTAGACAAAAATTACAAAACCCGTCTTGCTTGATATATTAGCTGTAATGTCAAAAATATGGTCACCATACAATTTTACTTTCCTTTCAGTAATTTCACATCTTACAAAATATTTAAGATATTGTTGTCATTAAATATGTTGTTAAAGGACTAAATTGTTTTTTATAAAAAAAACTTAGGTAAAAAAACATAAATCTATATTTGTTAAATTTTTATAGGCAATTATTATAACAAAGTTCGATATGTATCTTGCAAACATTTATTGTTTTTCTGATAAATTTGTGCCAGCTAAACATTAACAATAAAAAAATAAAAGAAAACAAATGTAAAAATTCTTAAAATAAAAGAGTACTTTATTGCTATACTTTGGGTAATGTTCAGACTAAGTTTGTTTTTTTAAAAAATTATAAAATTTTTACCTTTTGACCAGGCCCGATTCTAGCTTTTCCATTTTAGGGGGGCAAAAAAAACTCGTGGGGGGGGGGGCAGAAAATTTTTTTTTATATACATGTACAACAATAGAATCCATGTTCAAAATTTTTTAACAAATTAATAGTAATTTATTATATTCTTAAATTAAAAATAAATGAGTTTATAAATTGAATATGTGAATTAAAATTAATTGTTTTCACTAAAATCAATTGCTTAAAAAGATATGAGATTTGAATTAATTGTAAGTATAATTTTAACATTTGGTATCTTTGCGCATGAAAATTAAAAATATGATATATATGAATGATAAAAATGAATTATATAAAACTTTGGATTTTAAAAAATAAAAAGTGAAATAAGATTGATTATCATGAAAACAAAATGTATAAGTATGCTAATTTGGAAGAATATATATGAAAAAACACTGGTTATATATAACTAGTTATTAATATTAGGGTAAAAAATTAAATAAAACATGAACATAAACGTTAAATGCGCATAAAAAAAGTTTGCAACCATGTTAAAATAATAAGCAATAGTTAGCTGATTATGAGCAGTGTATTGTATTGATCAAACTATTTTATCTTAGAGGATTTTAATTAAATTACAATATTCATCGAAATTCAACGCCCCTAGTTAATGATTTTTCGTGTTCTAAAAGAACCAAACGACCTTTAAGCAGGTCACTACATGTCAGCCGTTATTATCCTTCTTAAAGAAGAAAATGTGGCCTCACAACTCGACGTTGAAGAGCCAATTAATAAACTTATAGGAAAAATGTTAAATAGATTAGAAAACGCATCATTGATCATATAAAAATTAAACAATATCAATAGTAACACATTCTTTGTAATTATTAAGTTTCTTATTGAAAAATTTTTGGCTACGTCAATTTTTTAAGATAATAAATTTACTTATTTTTAAAAGAGGCTCTAATTTATTTATATCTAAAATAAAGGTTAATCAAATTTATAAAGGGAATCTAAAGATTTCAAACAACTATTATCGGTAAAAAATCTATTATCAAAATATAAATAAATCAATAATATTAAAATAAATACTTTTTTCATCATTAATATGTAAAATATTTTCAAACTTTTGTAAAAAATAATTAAAAATCAAAAAATCTTTAGGTTTAGTTTTTCTTTTATCCATAGATAAATTATTGTCATTTTAAAAAATATAAATATCAAAACAATTTTTGAATAAATCTTCAAATGTTAATTTCTAACTAACAATGGTGTATTAAATCAGAAGTTTTAAAAATATAAATCGTTCTGCATTGAAATTGATCTATAATTATTTTTAATAAATAAAATAATTTTTCAATTAAATACAAAAAAATAAATAAATGATTATAAATATGGTCAAAAAACCCCGATTCGGCCCTGTGACCTGAAGATATAAAGGTTTTTTTATTTTTAATTGTTAAAAGAGTATTCAATATTTCTGTGTAATTTAAAAAAAAACAATGGGCAGGTAGTGACCACACCACCAATGGGGCAACAGCCGGGGTATGGTCCCGCATTCACTAACTACCTTGATTGCATCATGTTGAAAAAATTTATGAAGTGAAGAAAAATTATCAAAAAAATCTTTCCCTTCACTTATAAATAGGACAATCTTTTACAACACGATGCAATCGGTGGTTATAGCAGTGAATATACGGGACATGGTGTCCAGCTATTTTGCTTAGAAATACTTGAACATCATTTTTTCTCGGGCATTACGTTCGCCCCATCGTAGTAATGTGAGATCAGGTTCTTTGGTTCTAGATTATATTCTAACAAAAGATTGTTGTTAACTGAGAAAATTTCTTAGGCATCAGATTTATGAATTTGTTTCACAACTATAAAGCTTTCTGTAAAATCAAATTTTTCTATATATTTCTGTTAGTTTGATCTCTCTTGCGGATGAGAAGTATTAATGAATAAAAACACTTTTAAAAAAAGTAAATATTTTTAGGATAATTTTTTTTAAATATTTTTGACGGAGCAAATTTAATTATATTATGTGGAAGAAATAAAATTACTATGTATTTTTGGGGGGGCAAATTCAATTTTTTTTGGGGGGGCAAACAAAAAATTACTATGTATTTTTGGGGGGGCAAATACAATTATTTGGGGGGGGGGCAATCAAAAATTTTGGGGGGGGGGGCACTGCCGCCCCAAAAGGGGTCTAGAATCGTGCCTGCTTTTGACATTGAACGCTTATGTACAAAAAGTTGCCAATTTTTGTTATTAGCCTTTAAATAGTTTTTCTGAAAAAAAAGTTTATAACAAATTTTGAAAAAAAAAATAAATAAAATTTTAAAAAATTTGAAAATTTTAAATGAATCTGAATGCGCCCTTAGGCAATAATTTTCTTATTCCAAACCAATAAATTTAGTTGGGATGCAACAGATTTAAAAGTAAATGTGATAAAGGATTCAAATAACCTTGGAAAATTTATACACCCATAAATGCATAAGCCTTTTACTACAAATATTTTTAATAAATATATAAAAAACAAATTTTTAAAAGCAACAAAACTATATGTAAAAATTAAAGGCATAAAAGACCTAATATTTACAGCTAAACAACTAACTACATATGTTTTCAAGATGCTATACCTTTTTTAAAAACAGAAATCTTATATAATCATAACTGTATATATAAATGTACCATATCTAAAAAACTCTAGTTAAATATATGAAAGCATTGTTACTCTAAGTAAAAAACTTAAAGCACCAGTGTATTTTACAAATATAAATAAAAAAAACAAATGTAACTGACCTGTATTATAGCACTATTTAATTGTTTAGGGAGAGGAGAAAGAGGTATATTTGAGTGTGTTTTAGGCTCAGGAAAATTCACACCTTGAATACTGCTGTGTGTTTCTGAAACATAGGTCATTAGTGCTGCCTTAATTTCATCTTTATTTTGATTAATAGTCACATGTGTACTTTTCAATAAGTTTGGATTTTCGTTTTCATCTAATAAATATAATTGAAATTAAAAAAGTTAAGCAATTAAATCATAATTAATATAAGTATATATTTCTATATATCACCTGTAAACTTCAATCCTACCACAACATTCCTACAAATATCAAATTTATACATTCATATTGCATAATATGTTATATTATATCATACATTTTTTCTGGTCTATGCATAAAATATTTTTTTATATTTTCAGGCATAGGGGGTGTTTTTGGTAAGCTTAAATAACCATATGATGACTGCCATAAGCTTGATTGATTGGCTACTGGAGTATTTAACTTAAAAATTAAAAACTTTAATATACATTAAAATGAGATGGTTTTGAAGGAGAATTGTCCATCATTGAGTTCAAATTATAACATACTTTAGATTGCATATCTTCTGCAGTTTTATGTTCCTCTTCAATTTTTATATTTCTCAGTGATATATCGATATAATTTTTAAGTTGGGCAACTTCAAAATCAAGTTGTTTATTAGTTTTTTGGGCATTTAACATTTCATCCTGTAAATTATTTTAATACATAGATCAATACTTTAGCTTTAAAAAATTTTTCTTTATATTTATCCACTGCAAGAAGATCACATTTTATAATACCCTTGTTTTTAATAGCATGTCTAATATACTCCGCGCGCTGTTCCTCGTTTTCAAACGTTTTACTCATTTTAAATTTTCATCAGATGTTAATATTATTAATTTTATTTGCCTGCAAAAATTAATTTATTATGTTAGAAAAAACATTTGTTAAACTAAGACTCAATATGCTTAAAAAAGTTTATTTGCCCTAAAATTTATATATATTTTTAGGTATTCAAGTGTGGACATGTATCTAAACGATATTTAAATTTGCAAGAATATCAAAGTAAAAGTCTAATGGCTAGCTATGGGATTGCTGTTCAGCAATTTAAAATAGTTGAAAATAGAGCTCAAGCAGCTCAAGTTGCTACTGAGTTAAGTAAGAAGTTTATGCAATTATTTTTTTCTCACAATTTTCATAATATAAAAAAATCATTTAGACTATGATAAATATGTTGTTAAAGCTCAAATTTTAGCTGGTGGGCGAGGCAAAGGCCATTTTTCTAACGGGTTTAAAGGTGGGGTACACATTATTGATGAGTAAGATTTTCCTACTTATATTCTAAGTCAAAATAAAATTCCGAGCATTGTTGATAAAATGATTGGAAATAAACTAATTACTAAGCAAACACCTCCAAATGGGGTATCTGTAAAAAAGGTTTGTTTTATGTATTTGAAACTTATATGCTAGTATATGTTTAGACTTAAAAATTAAATTTTTGTAGGTTTTAATAGGTCAGGCAATTGATATAAAAAGAGAAACTTACCTCGCATTTGTGATGGATAGAGCAACTGGTGGTCCTATAATGATTGGAAGTCCAGCTGGTGGAATGGATATAGAAGAAGTTGCTGAAAAAACACCACATTTGATTTTTAAGGTATTTCTTTTAATATTGATTTGGTAATTTCTAACTAAATCATAATTTATTTCATAAATGTTTAGTAAATTAGATATTAGAATGATATTATATTCATTATTAATGCTTTGCATTTATTAATTTCATGCCGTTTTTTATATATCAATTCTAACTTTTTTACCTGTTTCATTAAATTTAATATGCTAGCAAAAAATAGACATTAGGGAAGGTTTGTATAAACATAATGCAAGAGTCATGGCAAAGCATTTAGGATTTGAAACAAAATTGTTGGAACAAGCCACAAACCAGATTGTCAATCTATACAAAATGTTTATTGATGTTGATGCCACCCAAATTGAGATAAATCCTTTGGGGGAAACAACAGATGGTAAAGGTTTGTAAAACTATTTACTAATTTAAACCTCACAAAAGGCCTGTCTATTCATAAAAGCAATCAAGCAATGCTGAGTGCTAAGCAATTTAGGCATTTAAGGTATTTTTGAATAATAAAAGGTGTAATTTATAGGCACATGGCATTGCCACCTGTTATGTTGCAAACTAGCTTTGATTATTACAATATTTGTTTTTTCCCTCAATGTAGTCTAAGTGCCTAAAATTAAATTATACCAATTTTCACAAATGGCTGGCTGGATCATGTCAAATTTGTCAATATTTTCCCTCAATTATGATATTAACAATATGTACCTTGTTTGTTTAATCATTTTTACTTTACCTCTTCTTGCTGGCAAGCATGAACGTATTTTAATATAATAACTAAAATAAATATATGTGCTTGTTTAATCTGACCATAGTTTGAGATTTCAAAAATCTACTATATGCAAATCACGAAACTCTTCATAAATTTATATTAAAATTGCTTTGAATTTTTTTAATCTACCCCTTTAAGTTGTTATAGCTAGAGTTGAATAATTAAAATAACTAAACTACAATTATTTATTCAAATTTGCTTGTACTTTAATATTTAAACATTTTTAAATAATTATTTGTCATAATTTATTAAATTTAAACGAATTTAGATGATTTAAGTCCATTGTCATTTTTGCAATTTAACATTAAATTGCAGGAACTACAACATTTATTTGAAAGTTAAAATATATGTTAATAACAATAATAGTAAATTGAGGTTGCAATTACTCTTCCAGGGTAACTTGTTATTTTTTTTGACCTCAAATTAGCTATTTTTATTTACTTTTTTAGTATAATATTATGAATTCGTTTTTTATTTAAGGGCACGTGCAAAGTGAGTTTTTATTTTCACGAAATTTTCAAAATTTTTAAAATTTTTTATTTTGAAATAAAACGCAAATTTTTACAAAGTTGCCAAATTTAGTATATGACATAAAATGGTTTTTCTGAAACAAAAAATTGTTAGAAAAAATTAAAAAAAATTTTTTTGATTTTCAGAATTTTTAAATTTTTACGAAAATAAAAACTCACTTTGCACGTGCCCTAACTTAAAAATTAGGCCTTATTCAGGATTGCATTGATTACGCTCATTTATATGAACTTTTTCTCTCGTCGCTACGTTTTTTGTCATATATTATTGATATAAATTCAAATTTTTTAATCCATATTTATTATAATAATATTTAGTTATATGCTTTGATGCGAAAATAAATTTCGATGACAACGCCGAATATCGACAAAAGAAAATTTTCGCAATGGACGATTTTTCCGAAAGTGATCCCCGTGAAGTCGAAGCCAAAAAATTTCATCTTAATTACATCGGTATGCAAGGAAACATCGCATGTTTAGGTAATATTCTGTTATAATAACAGCCACAAAATAATTTAATATTGGTATTTTTAAGTTAGTACATTAAATCTTGGTTTCCCTTTTTACCAATATATAATATACCTACCATTTTAAAATCTGCATTTAAACAGCTTAAAATTTTTTAAGGCCATAACTCATCTAAAAATGGATGTTGATTAAGGTCTGCATAGTTTTTTTTTGAACAAACTTGTAAATAATTAAAAATACGATGTTATTTTTATAGTGGTCCTTGATTTTTTCATTATTATGTTATGGAAAAACGGCTTTATATGCAAAACAGGCGCTATGCCTTTTGATCAATAACACTAGCACAACATTGTATCTTATAATGAAGTTTGCTCACACCAAAAACAAAACAAACAATTGGTTTGAGGTTTCCCCCATACCTTTCCCCACTTAGGGGTGCCATACTCGTTAGGGCTTTGACTCTTTAACCCGAGCAAAGCAATTAATATTGCCGACGGGTTAAATAGAAAAATTTGCACGCACGTCGGCGACCTAGGTTTTTAGCCTAGGCTCTTACTTTTAGACATATCGTTTAAGACCTACTTATTAAGTAGGCCACTCAGAAGCTTTAAATTAGTTACACATGTATGCTTTATCCGAAGAAAAAAGCCGCTGTGCACGGATTCGAACTCGCAACCTCCTGCGTTTAAGGCAGAAGGTTTGCCACTGAGCTATCTGAACCGACTGCTCACACCAACAACTAATTTTATTTTAAGAAAATTTTCGAATCTCAATCAACCTTTATGTAAATAGTAAATGGGGCCGGGCTAGCGATGGCCACGATGGATATTATCCAATTGTACGGCGGAAAACCCGCAAATTTCCTAGATGTCGGTGGTAACGTGACGGAAGATCAGGTGTTTCAAGCATTTAAAATTATCAGCAAAGATCCTCAGGTAACGAAAAATATTGATTACTATTTTATATTCACACTTATTTTTTTTTATTTAATTAAAGCTTTTCAATAATTATTTAAGTGATATAACCTCTTGTTCACATAATATTTCATCTAGTTTTATTTGAAATTAATCAATTACCTTCTCATTTGATGAAATATATCAAAAAGCTGGCATTAAAAATGATGAAATTAATTTCAATTAAAGGTAAAAGCCATCTTAGTCAACATATTCGGAGGAATCGTTAATTGCGCCGTCATAGCCAACGGGATTAGGAATGCGTGCCAAAGCATTAGCCTACAAATACCGCTCATTGTCAGACTTGAAGGTTTAATCATACACAATTAAATTCCCCTCTATTACATTCAAAATCGTATGTAATAATAAAACAAAAAAAAATTTTTTTTGTTAAATTATTATATAAAAAATATATGATTGGCCGAACAAAGGCGATAGTTTCTGTTGCAAAAAAAGGATTTTTTTAAAACATTAAATATCCATTAATTATTGCATGTGTGCAAATGGGCGTGGCTCAGCCAAAAATTTGAAATCATTTCAAATATCAAAGAGTCAATAATTGTAAAAGATATTATACCTTTTTTTATGGGTAATAACAAATTTAATCTATTACATCGAAAAACGAGCACACTTACTATTTTTGAACCTTAACGCTGCTTTTTAAATTTTTATACATTATCCACCATGTAACAGGTCATTCATTATATATATATTTCGTTTTCCTTAGTTTCGGCCTTGGTTCCTCATATTGATAAATGGCCTTCTTTAACCGATTTGACAAATCGAACTCTAAAAAGATTAAATTTAAGAATATTTTTTTTATATAAAAATTTTTTGTAACTTATATTTCATATTAAATAGTGTAATATAAAATTTTTTAATATGTCATGCTCTTACATCAGCATTTAAATAATACAAAATATTTCGCGTCTAAACTTAAATACGACACGATATATTATCCTTTGTTAACTATAATTATTTAATTTCAATTTGTTATGGTTTTAAATCTTTTTTTTTTATTGGCATTTTATAAAATTTTCAGTGTTTTAGCTGACTAACAAAATTTGATTAAAAAAACGATAAACGGATTTGAAAATCCTCAAGATGGCACGTTTGATCTCCGTAATTAGCTCATAACTCTCAAAAACTTGTTAACCTATGTAAAATTAAAAAAAAATACAGCATAAATATTTTGTTATTTTAACTCTTTAATTTCAATATTTTATTGTAATATATATTAGGTACGAATGTGGAAGAGGGCAAAAGAATACTCGAAGAAAGCGGACTTAACATAATAACGGCCCACAATTTAGATGAAGCAGCTAAAAAAGCCGTTTCTAGCATTTAATTAATTTATTTCATTAAAAAATTTTAATTTTATGTAAGATCGATGTTTTTTAATAAGTGATATATCTCATATTTTGAATGTGGTTTATATTGTAATTTTTTTAAGCTAATTTTAACAAAAAATATGGGCGCACTCTTTGTGATTGGTAGTAATTTGTTATATCATATTTATAAAATAAAGCATATAAATATTATAAATGGTATAAAAATTATGTATATTCATGCAGAAACTAAGATTCGACATTAAAATATAGTCAAAATATAAATAATTTAATGTAATTTATAAAATACTCTAAAAAATTTCTAAAATAAAATATAAAGTTTAGTTCAAATTATATAGGAAATATATCCTCAAAAACGTCCACGCACTGTTTAAAGTAATCTTTGTTTGGTTCAATACTCGTTAAATGCCCGGTTAACCATTCTTTCCTTTATACGTAAAAATTAGTTATTTAATAAAATATGTATATTTAATAAAAATATATAACAAGAAGCTTAATGTATCTAAATTTTATTTTAATGAATGTTGGCTTAACCAAAAATTTTCATTTGAAGGAGCTCAACAAATTTATTAAAACAAAATCTAGCTTATAAAGCAGTTTTTAGTTCCAAATTTTAAGTCCATAGATTTATAAGGATGAGTTAAAGGTGTATACAGTGTAATATACAAATGCTATATAAGGGTTCGTATTGACCTTTTTACACCTCTATAAATTCAAGAATTTTAAAACTATGGACTTTATTTTAATATTTTAAATTGAAATAATGCATTAAGTTATAATAAATTTAATTTAACGTAAAAACTAAAAAATAAGAATATTTTCTATATTAAATTACATAGATCTTTAACTATCCTTATTATTAACTGAGTTTTTTTGGGTCAAGAAAAATATTAAGAAAATAAATTTATCTTTGGCTAATAATTAGGTATAATTTAAAGGAATAAAAATAATATAGAATACAAAAAATCATTTATCATTAAAACTAATTTATGAAGAACACAATGAATAGAAATATAATTTCAATTTAAATAAATGGTATGGTTAAAATTGATTTTTACCATTCTAAAATCCAAAAACTTATAATTTTTAAAAAAAATTTCTATTGGATCAAATTTTAATTAGCCTGTTTGATTTTTTAAACATTTAAAAAAATCTTGATTTAGTGTTTTTATTTTTAAAGATTTACAAAATATAAAAAAGGGAGTCCATAACCGCTAATTAAAGTTTCTCTAACTAAGAATACCGTCCTACAGTCTAACAAGTATCTAAAAAAAGTCCGGCGGCATTTTGAGAGCAAATCTTTATACTTGTCGTCTTCCCCATACAATTTAAAAACTTCGAATTCAGCCTTTTGATTCGTAGTGTGAAAGTTTGGAAATATTTTTACCGCAACGCGAAAATGTGAATGAGGAGGTATTTTACCAATTAATTGGAAGCTAAAACAATTATATACGTGTTATATAAATGAAAACAATGGCGTTGTTTAAGAAAATGAATATAATTACACAATTTCTTTTCAAAATCGAACCACCGATGTTGAGTAATAGAAATAAATAATTTTATATCTTCTATCCAATATATATAATTAATTCTATTGAAAACAGCTAGAATAGAACGTGTTTCGAATCGCATACAATTACTAATAATACATTGTGGTATAAAATATTTTTAAGTTTATACGGCATAATACACTAACCTAAATAAAATATGATGTGGCCCGAATATTTAAAAATTATATAAATAAAACCATCCCTAAAGGACAAAAATCTAAAATTAAATATTTATTTGAAATAAAACTTCAATAGGTTGTTCGATGGTTAATAAATTTCATTAAATAACAACAGGTCAACAATTTTTTGAGAGTTATGAGTTAACTAGAGAGATCACACCTGCCATTTTAGGAAATATCGGAACCGTGTACCGTTTTTACCAATCAAACTTAGTTAGTCAGGTATAAACATTAAAAATTAGGTCAAAAAAGATTCAACAAAAATAAATTGAAATTTTATTTTTTCATATTCACGATATTTAAACTGGTAAATTTAAACTTCAAATAATATTTTCAATAAAAACCAATAATATATCGTTTCGTATTAAAGTTTGGACGCAAAATATTGTATTATCTAAATCCGATGTAAGAGCTTGATATATTAATGTAATTTATTTTTTATTTTTTTTGATTAAAAATATAAGTTACAAGGGATTTTTATATGCAAAAAAATTTTTAAGTTTTTTTTATTTATATATTTAGAGCTGTCAAATTAGTCGAAAAAGGTCATTTTTCGTCATAGACGGATCAAAGGAGCCAAAGACGGAAGAAACTTAGAAAAACGAAGAATATATATGAGATTAGGCCATTATGGGGATGCATTTTTTTATGTTTTTATAAAATTCATGTTACTGACATTGATATTCGTTGACTTGTGTAATAATAAATTACGTTAAAAATTTTGGGTTGCCCGTTACATCGAAAGTATTATCCAGAAACTTAATGCCACATTTTACAGTCGCGCAGTAATATAGATCATCGTATAAATAGGTTAAATCTCGTGAAAGACATAGTAACGGTTTGGTAATCTATTGTGGTATTAGTTGAATAATTTTATCGAATATCCATCGTATATAAACGTTAAACCCTTTGATTTTTACCTATTGGAAAAATTGGCTTCACCTATAACATTATTAAAACCTAGTAGGGAACGTTAATTGTGAATTCTATGCCTACCTCTATAAAAGAAAGCTTAAACGTACCAAGGGTCTATTAAAACATAAGGAGAGACACACACATGTCTCATAAGAAATACAAAAGCTTTTATTTAAAGGCTAAAATTTAGGTTAAATTTTAAATAGCTTGCAAGAAACAGAAGCAGAAGCGCCTAATTTTCCGTTTATATCATATATCAAATAATGATGTAAAAGCACATAAAAAGTAGTATTAAAACCTGTGGTGTACTCTGATCTCCCGTTTTACATTTTTCATTTAAAGCAAGAGCCTGGAATGATAGTTTGCCATAGGCACAGATGAAACGCTCCAACAAGCTCATGGTTTCTAAAATGTTTAAAAAATTAATGCGTGCAGGGGCAAAATAATTCTGTAAGTAAAAAATTTCACGTTTAAAAAAAGTGTTTCCATGGACATTTTTTTTTGACATAATGAAAAAAACGAACATAAAAAAAATAATTGTCAATCGTTTAATTCCTTCAGTTGAATAAAAAAAATTTTCTTACATATATATAACAATAATTGTAATTTAAAATGTTATTAAAAACAGAGCGAAAAAAACCCATTTTGTGACTAAGCTCAAATTTTTTGTTTTTTTTTAAATTTTAAAACAAAGTAAAAAATATTTTACAACACAGGTTAACACTTTTTTGAGAGTTATGAGTTAACTAAGAGATCAAATCTGCCATCTTCGGGAATATCAAACTCGTTTACCGTTTTTCCTAATCAAACTTAGTTAGTCAGGTATAAACATTGAAAATTTTAGAAAAAAAGGTCAAAAAACTAAAAAGATTTAAAAACGAAAATATAGCATATCCATATTAGTTAAACTCTTAAATTTATACTAATGATATTTTTTTAAAAAACCGATAATATATCATGTCGCATTTAAGTTTGGACACGAAATATTTTGTATTATCTAAATGCCGATGTAAGAACTAGATATATTAATAAATTTTTTTTCCATTATTTGCGATTAAAAATTTAAGTTATTTTTAAACTTTTTTTCTAAGGGTATATTTAGATCTGTCAATTTGGTCAATAAAAGCCATTTTTAGTTATAGACGGATTTAAGAAGCCAAAGACGGAACAAACAAAGAAAAACGAATAATATAGCTGAGTTTAGGCCATAATAAGGATGCATTCCTTTTTTTCCATAATATTCACGTTTCAGACATATTTGTTGACCTGTGTAAATAAACTATTTCTAACTAAAATCCTTTATTTTTTCTTAATTTAAACGAATTAAAAAACAAGTTTAGGGCAAGGGCTTTCTACCAGCTGTGATTAAAAACTCCATTAGTATCATCTAACACACATTACCATATATTTGTATTTAAAGTAATTGTTATTAATCACCTGGTAACACTAAATGATCCCAAGATATATTAGATATTTGCCAATGATCTGAAGGTGCCCTCAAATAATCCTTTTGGGCTAAGCCTTTTTTAATATCCATGTCAGCTGTTAGATTCGTAGTATATTTAATCGTAAGCAGGTAAGTTCGATTAGAGAACCAAATTTGAAGGGCAAGGGAATGATCAGGATTTTCGGGTAAGAGACGAGGTAGTGATTTAATATCGCAGTTAAGCTTGCTGCTTGAATAAATAGTTGTACTTTTGAAATTGCAATTTAATAAATAGAATGGTTTATTTTTTCAGAGGAGAAACGATTTAAAATGTATTATACCAATTTTTGTAATAAATTAGCTTAAGTAAACCGTTATCAAATATTTAAAGATTTCTATTTATGGCAAAAAATGTAATATATAACTAAAAATTTAATTTAATTTTCCAAAGTTACGCTAACAAAACGATTGATTATCATATTTTTGGGGGTTTATCCAAAACAATTTATTCACATCAAAAAATGTAGCGTTTTTTATAGAATTCGATTCATGAAAATTGATTAATTAGAAAACAGCCTTCAGGAGGCATTTGAAATATTATAGTTATGTACATAACAAGTAACTTTTTAAAATATTTGATCATTGAACTGAATTTTTTTGTAGCCATAAAACAAAGCTTTATAGAATAGTCTCTTTTTGAGCTAAATTTATTTATAAAAAGAAATTACGATTAGGCTAAGCTCATTTTTCCCGTTGTTGTTGTTTAAAAAATAAGGAATACATACACAAACGGATAATATTAAGCATAAAAATAACTTAAAATCTTATAAGCTCGAACTTTTTCGTAAAATTTTCAATAATTTGTTCTGTAAAAAACGCAAATATTAAAAATTGCCAAATTTATATAGCTATTAAATGCTATTTCTAAAATATAAAATTTTTTAAAAAAATATATTGAAAAAATGAAATATTCAAACTTTTTAAAATTAAAATAGAAACTGACTTTGCCTGTAGCCTTATAAAAACATAAAAAAAAATTAATCAAAAAAAATCTCTTATCTAGCTATACTAAAAAATTAAAAAGCAAACATGTATATTTTATTAAAGAAGTAAAAAAATAGTCTATTAAACAAAATATAACCTTTTATAGGCTTTTAGGAGCGCCTGTTTTTCCGCAAACTGATTTTGTTCCGGTACAGTTTCTTCACTGACAGAATCTCTCGATGGGTTGTCAAACGGTATATTAAATTCTTTAAAAATTTCTTTTACCTTATCTATATTCTGCGTCATGGTTTCAATATTTACCTGTAGTTTATCATGCATTTCCTCCACAACTTGATTTATCGTTCTGAAAAATGATTATGGAAAACAAAATTAATATCATATTATATTAAAAAGGTCAATCTTTTTTTTAGAGATTAATGAGTTAACTGTATAGAGCAAACCTGCCATATAAAGGATTTCCACATACGTTTACCATTTTTTTAAATCAAACTTAGTAAATCAGCTACAAACATTGAAAATTTAAAAGAAATATTTATAAAACCAATATTTAAAAACAAAAATAATAAATATTTATATATTAGCAACTGCATGCTAAACCGTTATATTCATATTTTATATAATATTTTAATTACCGATAACATATCGTGTCCTTTTAGGCTGAAATATTCTCTAATCTATTAATGTAAGATAAGAGCTTGATATAATTTAAAACTTTATTTCTCATTATTTGAGACAAACATATGTTACAAGAATTATAGAAAAAATGTATCAAAATTTTCTCCTTAAAATATTCTAGGTAATAATCTGTCAATTTAGCCATTGTTAAAATATTGAAAACAGGAGTGGCACCAACTAATAACTGGTATGTAAGAAAATCAAAAGTAGGAGGCTTTTTTAGAAAATAGGTATGTGAGATAAGGCCGTCAATGGTATTGTTTCTTTCTAGCGTCAAAATCTAAATGTTACTTTTCAGGTTTAACATTCAGTCCCATTATTTGTTGAGCTTCAATCATGAGTTTAGAGAGTTGTTCTTTAATATGGATATCTTCAAGCGTTAGCTTTTCTATCAAAGCCTTTTGGTTAGCTTCAAATTCCTCCCTCTTACGCAATTTTTCGTCTAAATAGGAATAAAATATATTAATAATAAATTATAACAAAATAGGATATTTTTAAAAAAGTTAACATATAACTTAATTTTATGCAAGGGGCTATACACCATTACAAATTTAAATTTGATATTTCTCAAACGAGCATACAATAAGGTAGTTTGAAGTTATCCCATTTTTCAAATCAGAATATTTTATTACATTGAAAATTATTAACCATTGTTACAATATTTTATTAAGTCCTGAGAATTGGTCTAAGTTCATTTAAAAATATTAGATTTTTGTCTACAATCCATACAAACATAGCTAATAATTATTTGAAAATCACTTATCAATTTTTCCCAACAACGAACAACTTTTCTCTGAGCAATTTTCAAAAATTTTACCAAAAAAAGTAATAAAATAGCGTTCTTATATAAATATATATTTGTGATTTTGTTAACAAAACCTGTCACAAATGATATTTACAGCAAGCTAATTTATAATTGATACCTCTCATCTTTTCGTATTCCTTACGTAAGGTGTTGTAAAGTAGCTCCCGTTTAAACTTTATCTGATTTAACGTTTCACGGCGAAGATCCTAATAATTAAACAAATAAATTTTAGATTTTAATCTCAAGTTTTTAAAAAATCACCTTAATTATTGGCTTAAGTTTATGACAAATGCGGATAACTATGGTCTGTTATTGAAAAACAAAAAATTACCAAAAAAAATATATGAATTAAAGTTACATGCCCTATTTTTAAATTGGTTTAAAATTGTATTTAAACGTGAGGAAAAATACGTCAATATTTAATTATTCTAAGATTGTTGGCCGTTTATATTTTTATAATTTTTTAATAATAAAAACCATGGCCAATGCTATAACTCAAAAGCTTAAATTAGATCCCATGTTTCGCCCTTTTTTAATTTTAGATCGATGTTTATGCATATTTTCAAAAAAAAAATAAAATAAAAATTTTTATGAAAATATAAGAAAAAAAATACTGATATTTTTTTCTTTGTTGTTTCAATGTATTTAATATAAAGGGTTTCGTAATATCCACGGTGTGAGTCCTCAAGATTTCGAGCCAGCTTCATAAACACCAATTTTTCGATGGCCTTTTCATCGTTGTTTATCAAAATGTGCCGATTTTTTGATCGATACTCGTCGTAAAACCGCCTTATATGGCTGGTAACTTCATCATCGAGGCCGGTCATATCAACATTTTTCCTAAAAATTCAAAAACCATATAGAATAATTAATATTAATAGTGTGAATATTTTAATAACAGACCCAAAATAAGGAGAAACATTTTTTACTTACTAAACCAGCCATCTTGAGAATCATTTACCGTTTTTTCAAAACTTATGCCAGCTATAAACTTTTAAAATAAAAATGTACAAAACAAAAAACATAAATATAAAAAACAATTTTGATTAATAAAAAAAATTGACTGTTAAATTGACGTTTTAATATCGCATCCCATTTGAGTTGGGGTCAAAATATTGTTATATGTAAAATCTTGATATAGTTTTTTATAACTCATTTTTTATATCGTAAATAGATTATATTCAAACTATTTTATGAAATAAAAAGATGAATATTTTTTTAAGTTCGCGAAATCAGCTAATTTGTTGGCATTCAATCATTTAAATTGAGGATTTGAAAAACGGGAAAATATTAAATATAAGGCCTAGAGATGTAAAGAATAATTATTTTAGTAAATAAATCCCCAAAACATAGAAAATTGAAATGCAAAAAATTTCTAGATTTTAGCCACCAAAAATATTTTAATAAATAAGCTTAAACTTAAAAAAAAATATAATAAATAATATATTAAAAAAAAATTTGAAATTAAATTTAAGTTCGGTAAATTTTGTAAATGATGTAAGAAGATGTTTTAGAACAAAAAGCAAATGTCAACAAATTCACATATATAAATATTCAAATAAAAAATATTTTTTAATTTGTTTAACATCAATATGTTTTTCATAATGTTCAATTTCATAAAAAATGCTTTAATAATAATAAAAAACAAGGTTGCAATTTTAATTTTGCAAAATTTTATTTTGACTATTTGTTTTAAACATAAATAAAACTTTATACTAAAAAGCATTTTTCGTGAACTTGTCCAAAACAAAGGAAAATTATTAAATAATCGAATTTATTAGTAATTTAACCTGTCAGAATCGGCCATATAACGACTAAAATTGTTTTCGCTTTCATCTAGAAGTGTTATCAGCTTTTTCAGGTATTGTTTACGTATTTTAAACGTTTCATTTGTCAAAGTACCATTCTCTTTGCAAGCTTTTTCAGCCAAATGCTTATTAGATTCTTCATAGGACTCGTTTATTTCGTTCTGTATTACCGTAATTTTGTTTATCATTATTTAAAAGTAAAATAAGAGTATTTTTTCAAAATAAAAAAACATCTAACTTATTAGATTTATAGAGGTAATTGCCTTTACAGCTAGATAAAAATAAAGATAACTTTAAAAAACAATCTAAATTCATTTATTTACTGCAAAAATAAAATTATCTGGTTATAACATAAAATATATAAAATAAATATATTTTTTGTAAAATGAATGCATTCACTTACAAACATTTTAGCCCCGCCTCTAGCTAAATATTTTTAATTACCAATCTGTCCAGTTCTATATAGAGCGAGTGAAACCTGACCCGCTGAAAAATATGTAAATGGAAAAAATACAAACTTACTCTGAGCGACTGAAAGTAATCTCTGCTATCGGTTATTAAATGGTTAATATTATTGTTTAAGGTTTCTTGATTTACGTGTTTTTTAACGTTCTCAAAATCAAATTTGGAGCTGGGTTTTTTAGGTACCACAAAAGTTTTGCCATAATTATCGGTTATGATTCCATTAGTATTTACAGTTTTATTTCCACTGTAACTTGTGGTAATTGTATTATCGCGCTGATGAAATGTGTTAATTATGGTATAATTCGATTCTGAAATATCTCTAGTTTCACCACTATTTGGACATATCAACGTGGGCTGAATTGTAGGTCGAACAACTTCTACCTGTTCGGTCTCGAGGATGGTTCTTTCATTTTTTTCGAAGCCTAGAATTTGTTCAAAATATAGTATAAGATTGAAAATCTAAGGTAAACAATAAAAAATCACACAGCTCGATATACTAATTAATCAGATCAAGGTATCTTTCTTTAAAATCATGATATCGTGGTAAGGCATTTTTTGGGTTAAGCTTTGTAAGACTGCAATAAAATTAATAAAATTCAAAAATTAAAAGATCATATTTAATTTCACGCAAGTCAACAATTTAATCAATGTTGAAGCATTCGCTATAACACAATTTATTTGATAGGTTTTATTTCAAATAATTTTTTCTTCACATCCATTCATCAGGGCCTAACAGATCCTGTAGCATAAGGCTGCTTTAAAAATAATTTTTAATAGATTGATTAAATCAAAATTTAGGTTATACAGAATCATTTATATCCCAACCTAAATATATCATGATTATTTATTTTAAATAAAAAAATTTTTATAAAGTATTTACTATAAAAATTTGTATAAAAAATTTTAAAATATGAAGCTGTCAAAATGTTTAACAAAAATTTTATTAAAAATAGGGCATAATATGAAATTAATTTGATTAACAAATTACTTGCGACATCATACATGCTGTCGTTGATATCAGCTTCCCGCAAAAAGGCCGTATTACAGGCTGTATCATCAGGCGACACATATCCAGATTGTTGGTCAATATCTTCATTAATATTACTATTGTCACCTGGCACACCCGTGATTTTAATCTGTGGTGGTGGTGGTGGCGGTAAATTAGGAACATTGTATGTTTGACCTTCAGCCTTTTGTATATCTTATAAAAATGTTAACATTCTGTTAATTAAAAAATTATTTCAATTGAGTTAGGCAAAAGATTATAGTCAACAGCTTGAGTGCTCTTACCCCATAAAAGTACCCTTATAAAATTTAAATTTTTTTTCATTCACAAACAAAATTTAAAAAAAGTTCTACACGATATTTAAAACCTTGGGGTATAATCACAAGGGAAGTCTCATTGTCAACTAAGTCAGGGAACTCCATATCAACAATGAGTTCCATCTCGGATGATGTCGTTTCATTGAACGTTTCAAAGTTTACATTTTTCGAGGGTAATTGTTCATTTTTTGTGTGTATTACATGTGCTTGCAGGTTAATATCTTTCATTGAAACGTCCTGAGCTTGTACATAAATCTCAGGGTTTGTCTTATTTGTATGTCCAGTTAGAAAGGAGGGCCGGATTGTTAATGGTAAAACATTGTTGTCAATATTTATTTTATTATGATGATCAATCTTACCTTCTTTATTAAAAAAATTGACAGAATATTTATTTGATGTATTTGATATTCCCTGATGATCCTGAGCCAAACTTTGAGTAAGATTTACAATCTCGCTTCTTAAAAAGGTGGGAGAAGGTGGCTTTAAGGCCGCTATCATAGGCGAATCTATGATAATTTGAGGTACAACAGTTTTGGGGTCATGATTTCTTATATCAATATTAGAGTCAATTGATAATTCATTATTATCTTTGCGAAGGCTTGCGCAATTTTGTGCTGATTTATTTATTGTAGCTGTTACATTTTGTATATCTATATTTTTTAAAGACTTTTGATTGCCGTTCTCAGCAACAATAGGAGAAGGGGGAACTATTGCCCTGGATAAGGTTGGATCTGACATTGTTTTAGGTGTATTAACTTGGTCAACACTAATATTATCATTTTTTTTGTGTATGTGAGAAAAATTAGTTGTTTTATTTATCGAAATCGATATATTCTGAATATCTAAGGCCAAGTTTCGTGGGGTCATTTTAACATTTCTCACAGCCTTTGGGGTAGCTACCATACTTATAGTGGGATCTGAAATAGCCTGGAAAAAATTTTTAAACCTATATATGTTTAATTAATTAATGCATATAATTTTCTCAAAATTGTATATTAATAATACATTTAAGTAATGTTTCTAACTATATATTAAAGTTTTAAAACATGCAACTTATTATATAAAAACAAAGATTAAAAATACGCAAGAAATGCATTACTATATATACAATGTAATAAAAACAAAACCTTGTTGCAGTAGCTTTTTTTAAGGATCGATTTGAGGGGTGGTTGCAACAATTTTATAGCACTCCCCAGTGTGTCACTTAACGGGAAAATAGAGGTTGAAGAAACATCTTTGGGCATAAATCATATGTATATAAAAATGCAAATATTTTAATATTCTCATAAAAATATGAATATATATTGATATAAAAAATTAAATAAAAAATATAATTTGGATGGATTGTCAATTACACGGGACAACAAAATTTCAAACCCTAAGCATCATAATTCTGGTTTTTGGTGCTGAACATGAATATGAAATCAGAATTTTAGCCAATGAGATTTTTAGTTATTTGGTGTCAAAGTTAAGATTTCCATTTTTGGGGTATTTTGGGATTTATAATTAAAGGGGTAGTAACAAAATTTTAAAATTATATTTAGATAATGAAAACATTCATTATTAACGTAAGGGGTTTAAATTTTCTTTAAATATTTTATTTATTTTTTATTTTATATTTTTGTAAAATTAGTGGTTTTTGTCATAAACTCCATTTTTGATCCAAAATAACTTGAAAGTAAATTACGAATAATTTCATTTAATAATTTTTTTAGATATGTTTTTTATAAGGAATCTGAATATGCTAATAGATTTTTTGTAAAATTAAAAGTTAAAGAAATTTTGCGAATTTTTTTCTGAACTTTGGAGGCGGTATAATAAAATTAAAAGCATTGGGGAAAAAACCCAAGTTCGATATCGCAAGAAAATTCTCGGCTAAACCTTCAAATAATCGTTTATGTTGTTTTATTGTTGCCCAGCGTTATAATAAATTTAGGTAAATAATAATTAATTGTATTTTTGAACAAAAACCTTTTGGAGATTTTGCAAAAAGTGTATGGCCAAGAACCATATCATCTTGGCTTACCTCACTAACCATGGTCATGGACATTGCATTATTGATGCTTTTAAAGTGATCTTGAAAATTGCGGTCTGGCACAAATATTGCTTCTTTGGTGGATTTAGGGTTTTCTTTTCCTTGAATGTAAGAGTCAATATCAAATTTCTTAAATTTGATATAACTACTGGCCTCCAAATTTATAAGATCTTGATCCTTATTAATGGTAGTAGCAAAAACTTTTCCCTTTTGACAATTTATTTCTGGTTTAGATGCAATATCAATCCCATTTTTAGATGAAACATTATTATTTGTTAGTATTTGTTCAATATTAGTAACTTTAGGATTATTATTATTATTATTATTACTATTAACAAAAGGTATGTCTTGAATATCTACTAAAGTATCGTGTTCATCATCTTCATCCCCAGTAGCACAGAGGCTCATATCTACTGATATATCTGTAGTTTTAACTGCTACATTGTTGATGATACCATCCACTTTAGAAACATAATTTTTATCCTCGACATTTGCACACCCATTTAAGCCTGTAGATGGGTCATTTTGATGGTAATTATGGATTTGGAGATTGCAAGTTCCAGCATGTTTAATGAGATTTAAATTAATAGGGTTAGATTTAACTTCAGAAACATTCAATTTATTAGGGGTCTGTGTTAACGTCTGTGTATCAATAGACATATCAACAGGTGGAGGAGGAGATTGATTATGGCAAGTGTTGTTTACATGATCCCCTACATAATAATTTAGATTTTTAATTTGGTCTTTATTGTGATGCGTATCTAGGCCATTTGATTCCTTCTAAAAGTTACCATAATTAAAAAAATAATATAAATATTTTACTTAATCTAATAATTATAGAAAGTAGAAGCAAATGTATTTCAAATTTGTAAAAAAAATGACTAACAAAATTATTAAGTTCATCCTAAGATTTAAATTATAATATCTAATCTAAAGACCAAATTTTCTGAAAAATTCAAATTTAGCTTTCCATTAGTAGACATCTTTTAAACTCAAGAGTTTTATAACAGGCTTTTAAAAATAGGTAAGACATTTGTTGCCTTAAATGTAGCAGAGCCAATAAAAACAATGATTTATGTTAATAAAAGTAAATACCAATACCTAAAAATTAAATTGGGTTAATTCAGTTTTTTTTCTTAATTGCTTAAACTTTTTATGTTTATAGCTAAGAAAATTATACAACAACTTAAAAATATAGTTACATATTATTCAATTTATAAAAAAAACTCACTAATATTGGTGCAAAGCAAATAAAAAACAAATTCCCAAATAAAGCACTTTGCTTTGAGAATAATTAATTTAAAGTTCATTTTTACAAACAAATATAACTTGTTTATTTACAGTGAGCAGCAAATTAGAAGACAATTTAGTAATAAATTACAAAATAAAATTTACTTTCTTCATAAGGCAGTCAAAAATAGAACTTGATCTTTTAGAGGGTGATATATGGCATAAATTTTGAGACAATTCTAGCTCATTTGACCTGCATACATAATTGTAATAATAACATAAAAAAAAATTTATTCCATTAAACATACGTGTCTTTGAAAACATCAAAAGGCTGTGATTGTTTCTCTATAAGAGGCCTTTTTTTCAAACTTTCCTCTCGTGTAAACTCTCTATACAAAAACTAAATACATTTATACAAATATATATGCCAAAATTTTAATATTACCGAACGGCAGGAGAATTAGCAAAACTAACACGTTTCATTTTTCTTTCCATTAGTAATGTAAATTGACTGTCGTATTCCAGTTGTGGAGAATCTGACATTTTCAATTAACGCGGTTAATTGTGTGCATGTTTAAAATATGCAATGGCTGTGTGCTAAAAAGCTGTAACTTGATATTTATTTTTAATAAAATTTATTATTTTGCCATAAACTTAAAAATAATAGCTATTTTTGGGCTTAAATAATTTAATTATTGTTGCAAATCTTAAATAGAAAATATTTTAAGCGTTTAAATTAATTATCTTGTAAAAAAAATTAAATTTTTACAAATTTTAAAATTCTATTAACATTTTTACAAGAGTTGTTTATTTTTGTTTTTAGCTATCAAATAGTTTTTCTGAGAGAAAAATAAAAAATTTAAAATAAAACATAAATTTTTATAAAAATTTAAGGGGGTTATAACGCACCCTATAATTAAAAAAAACAAATTCATTATAATTTTAGTTTATAATATTTTAAAAATTTATAAACAATATCAAAATCTTAATGCCATCCTTATAATAACCATTTAAATGCTAACAATAAATGGTTGCTTCAATGCATTCTAGGACAAAATGCAATTTAAAAATTAAAAAATTTTATAAAAATGTTAAATAATGTGCGTTAAAACTTGCAGTCATCAATTAAGTGTGTCATATAAAAATTATATATAATTTACACTACCTTAGTAAATTTTATTTTAATTAAAATACCGGACTAAGATAAATAATAAATTATGTATTTTAATTGAAATAATTAATATTGCAAATAAAACCATTTAAATAAAATTAATTAAGAAGAAAAACTATAAGAGATTATTTAATTGCAAAAAAATTTTTTTTTATTTTTTCTTCAATAAAAATAATAAGACACTGCTAATTACGAACTTGTGATGCTCATCTGTAAAACCCGATTCTAATTTGCTCAAAGATTTGCTGTGAACATAAATGGTAAAAGACGAGGTAATTAAAACTGAAGATGAAAACGCTAGCACCGAAATTAATCCATTTTTTCATAGACCAAATTGGAGTTGTTATCAAATATTAAAAGTATATTATTTACAATTAATATTCAGATTTTTTTTAATACATTTACAATATTTCCTTTAAGACTTTTTTCAGTTAGTCTTATTTTTTCTCTTTTATATCCTTCTGTCTGCATTGCCTACTGGTTTGGATCTTCACGAAAAGTCACTTTTGATAGAACTAGAAATTTATCAGAGACTACCCTTCTCTTACAAAGTAGACCTTTGACTGGAAAAACCTATAAGTTTTATATTTGCATATAAAATTTTTAGTTTTCTTGTGAAATGGCTTAATATGCTGGACAGGGCTTTGTTATGGGTTTGTGGGTTTTACAAAATTAAAGTTATTGGTCAACCATGCAAAAAGGCAAGAATTTTGGTGTGTGCACCTCATTCCACATTTGCTGATAGTGCGGTTGTCATGTATCCAGAATTAAAATCAATTGTAGCCAAAAAGGCAGCTGGAAGCATTCCTGTTTTGGGCAGTATACATTTTTTTATTATGTATCATACCACCTAATAAATACTATAATGAATATATATTTCTTTTTTTTGATAATTTTGTCATAGCATTAAAATTTACATTATTAGGTTTCATATTTTTATGTTCCTCACAAATTATATTCTTCTCTTATGTAATTATTTAATTGTGATTACAAATCAAGTCTACAATTAGAATAAAACAAAACATTTTTGTGTAAAGTTTCATGTTTTTTTTTATATTGTTACTGTAAAAGGCTTCAATTTAGACTGCATGTTATTATTAACAATTTAGTTTAAATATGAGCACACAGAAATAACTCTGAGGTGGATTTTAATAAAAGATAGCCAAATTTCAAATATATGAATGATTTTAACTCTTCTTTTCTACAGATACAGTTATTTTATTTTTTTAAGCAGAAATACCAAAAGCAATTAAAATGATCACACTATATTATTTTTATTGAAAGTTTAAAAAATACAATGTTGAATCAATTAAATTTTTTAAACAATTTTTAACATACCAAAAAGAAACATCTTTGTTCTTTAAATATATCTTAATAACCAAAATTGTACCAGAAAAGACCCATTTAGAATGTTTTTTATTTAAACAGCTGAGATTTTTTTGTTAGGCTACATGCAAAGTGAGTTCTTATTTTAGCAAAATTTAGAAATTTTTTTTTTAATTTTTTTTAAGTTTTTATGTTTAGAATAAGCATTTTATAATAAACTTAATTTGGCAACTTTTTAAAACAATTGTGTATATTACAAAATATTTTTTATAATTTAAAATTTTTACAAATAAAAACTCATTTGCATGTGCCCTTAGATAGGTCACAAAAATTGTTTAAACCCTAAAATTTTTTTTGTTTAGGAAGTCTTATATTCATTTTTTTATATTTTTATTAGCTCTTTATAAAAAAATTTTGCAGAAAATTATTTATGTTTAAAGATTAGCAACTTTTTGTTAAAATGCAATGTCATTAAGTGAAAAATTTAAAATTTTTTATTAAACTGACTAATTGATTGTGCTCTTATAAAACATGGGCATTAATTTTAAAGAAACTTATTACTAATGTAAGTTAAGGATCGTTTTTGTTAAATACAACATTAGCTTGATCTTTTTATTACATATAATTAAAATGGAAAAAACTCAATATCTATATTTGGTGTTAAGCAGGTCTTTACGAAGGTTTTCTGATATTACATATAATTGAATATTTATTACAACGAAGGAATAAAATTTCGTTTTTCTATTTGTATTCGTATACCGATATATTTTGGCCAAACTCACATTTAAGTTAATAATTTTCTTAATTTAGTTTTCTTCTACATTCTCTTTTATATTACAAAAATTTATTACAAATTTTATCTGGTAAAAATCATTTACCGTTTTAATATAATTCATTTTTGATAAGTAAAAATTCTAACAGTTCCTTAAAATTATTAATTCTTTTTGTAAATTTTTAATAAAATTAAATTTATTAAAAATTAAATAGTTATTAATTTTTAAGAAAGAACATTAATTTTCCCTCCTAAATTGAGGGCGGTAGATTTATTAAATATATTAAATTAGAAAATATAACTAAACTGGGGAAAAAAAACATTATTGCATTTTATAATGATTCGATGCACTTAACGAAGTGTTTCTGCAAACTTTTTTACATATTTTTTTTTCTACGATTTTTTTTTTACGTTTAGCCTTAGTGAGCTTTCTCCAACCCATATGGGTCGAGCGAGACCAATCCAAATCCCGGCGTACGGCTATTCAAGGCATAGTTAAACGGGTCAAAGAAGACACTGCAAATGAATGGCCCCAAATTTGTATCTTTCCCGAAGGGACCTGCACTAACACCAAATGCTTAATTTCCTTCAAAAAAGGTTTAACATTTACATATTTGATGTATAGGCTACGATCAGTTTAGCCAATTATTAAATTAAAATATCTGAGGGGCGGATCTAAATTTTTTTAAAGCTTTAGAGTTAAAAAGAGAGTTGAAATAATTATGTGCTATGTTTATATTGATTTAGATATAATATTAATAAAGTTTTTTATCTCCTTATAGAAATTACGCAGGATATAAGAAAAAAAATGGAACTATGGTTAACAATTTTTGATGTAAAAGCCAAAATCATAAAAATCTTAAATGTTTAGAAAAATTTTAATATTTTTCAGGTATATATATGAACTCTGAAGCCGCCCTAAAGCATTATTTTACAATATGATTTATTCATAACAAAATAACTTATTTTAGAATGATTTAACGTTTTGTAGTCTCATTTATAGTAGTTACCTAATGCATACTAGTTATAAAGATCAATTAATATTTTGTCTAATTCACGCAGTGGTCAATTAGATTTTAAGTTAAAATTTTATATTTTATTTCTTATATGGAATTTTTAGATTCATCTAAACGAAAAATGGCCTTGTTTGACTTATCTAAATATAACCAAAAAAGATCTTTTGTAACTTAATCATAAATAATGGAAAAAAAATTAATAATAAATCAAGCTCTTACATCGGCATTTATATAATACAAAATATTTCGCGTCCAAACTTACGGCACGTTATATTATCTGTTTTTAATGAAAATGTTATTTGAAGATTAAATTAAACAGTTTAATTATTGTGAATATGTAAAAATAAAATTTCAACTAATTTTTGTTTTTAAATCTTTTTTGGTTTTCTAACCCTTTTTTTTTTAAATTATAATGTTTATAACTGACTAACTAAATTTGAGTTGGAAAAACGGTAAACGGATTTGATATTCCCTAAGATGGAAGGTTTGATTTCTGTAATTAACTTATAAATCTCATAAAATTGTTGACCTGTGTTGTGACATTGTTTTAAAATGCTTATGACAAAAGCAAAAATTATGTTTAAAATTTCTTGTTGGCTTGAAGTTATTACAAAAGACAAAACGTTAAAAAAATAATTGGTATTTCAACTATTCTACTAATTTTAAATAAAAATCCTGAACATTTAACACCATAAAATTTTTGTGTCCATAGCTGTTATGCCCACTGTTGATACCTCATTACCTGGGAATTTATTTTTTATACCTCTCTAATTTAGGTGTATTTCCAAAAAATTTAACCTTTATTTCTTCTCGTTGATATATGTGCTCCCTATATTATCGATTTTTTTTTCGTTCAAAGATATAATCCTCCTTTGATGTATCTATTTGAGGAATGTCCTTATGTGAAGATTTTAAACATGTTATGTGAATCGATTAAAAAAGCTTTATTTCTAAAATCTGAAATTTATTATGCCATTTTAAAAAAACATTTACTGTTTTTTCCATATAGTTTATATAGCCTTTTGTCCAATCATTACTACAGTTGTTTCTGTTTTAATTATTATATTTTAAAATTATATCAATAGGCAATTTTTTGTATGGATCTGGAATATAAAAATATTTCTGGTCAAATATCTTGTTCCAGACCTTTTTTCCATATGGCTTACTTGCTATGGTTTCCCCATTTAATTCCACAACAGAGACCCCGCAGAGTTCAAAGAGAACTAACACGCGTCGATAAATAGACGGCTTCGGGATTCGGTGGCGATCGCCCATACTATTAACCAGGCTCATCGCAGCTCAACTTGTGTTTAAAACACAACCACTAAATGCGCCCGAGGTCGTTTCCGAGCATATACAATATATTGTTAAATTTTTATTTTCTTTATATAACATATACATAAAATATATAGGTGCGTTTTATCCCGGTGTTCCAGTCCAACCTGTTTGCATACGTTACCCTAACAAATTTGTAAAACACCTTTCATTATATATATTATTTGCCTAAAAACTTTTTTGCTAAGAATTTTTACAAAAATATATAGCAGTTTTTTTTTTGCAAAATTTTTCTACTTCCTTATCGATTCTTATCTTGTAACGACTTGTTTCTTAAGATATATACCATTATATATTACGGAAATAAATTAAATTTGTTTTTTGGTTTTAAAATTATAATTGGATTTGTTTTTTAAACACCTCCCTAAAGCTCAAATTTTGTTAAATAAATTAATTTTATCTTCAAATCCTTTGGGAGAAGCTAAAAAATAGCTCCTTAGGCGCACGTGCAAAGTGAGTTTTTATTTTTGTGAAATTTTCAAAATTTTGAAAAAAAAATTTTGTATTAAAACGCAAATTTATTAAAAAGTTGCCAAATTTAGTATTTGCACATAAAATGGTTTTTTTTTTGAAATAAAATAGTTTTTTAAATTTTGGAAAAAAAAAATTTTTTTTTTAATTTTTTTATAATTTACAAAATTTCACGAAAATAAAAATTCAATTTGCACGTCGTGCCCTTATATGTATAGTATGAGTTTTTGTGTAAAAGAGTTATTAAATTTATTTGTTACAATATGTCTTAGTAATAAATTTAGTGTCTTAATAATAAATTTAATGGTAAAAAGTTTTTGATTGATTTGGTGCTGTGTTCTTTAACCTTAGCCGCCAAATATACCACAGAATGATTAATTAGCCAACCAATAAGATTTATTACAATTTGTGTTTCGGCATTTTTCTTTTATATTTTCTTGTCTCATACTTACTTTCACTCTTTACCGGTTTGTATCATTATTAAAATTTATTCGAAAATAACCGATTATTTTAATGAATATTTTTTTTCTAAAACACAATATTATTTAGGATTGCCTTACATGGACTTGGGACGGACCGAATACATTTTTTGTTATATGGTGGTGCCTTTGTCAATTTTCACTCAAAATACAAATCGAGGTTTATAGCTTTATTAGAAAATATTGATCGCGTTCGTTTTGCAATATATTTTTATATATTGATCATATTTTTGAATTTTAATTATTAATATATCATTATTATTATTATTTATAGGTGATCTTCCTCTAAGGAAAAAAAAATCTATATTAATGCCCAAATATTTTTCATGTTTTCCTCAATAATCAGAAATTAGTATTTTGAAAGAAAAAATTATAAAAAAAATGGCCATATTTGTTTTTCAAAAATAACACTAAAAAGATAAAAAATAATTTTGTTTTATATTGAAATCACCAGTATTTTCGGAAACAATGAGAAATAAAATTTTATAAGGTATAACAAAATATTTGTCATCCCTATCTAAATAAGATATTTTGTCAATTTTAAAATAAAAAAGTTATATGTTATTTGTGTTTTTTATAAATAAATATATTTATGATTTTTTTTGATTTTTAAATATAACATAATTTGCCATTTTTTAAACTAATTACTTCATATCTGAGTTTAAAACAAAACCCTTAATAGTTTTAAAGAAAATTTTTCTCATACCACCTGCTTTATATCTACCAATGCCTCATTTTTTTTACGCTTTTTCCTTAAAGTTAAGGAAAAACATTAAAATTATTAAATTTGCAAAAAAATTTTGTTTAAATTTATTAATTCGCATTATTTAATTCCATAAAGACATTAAACAACATAAAACGGAAGAAATACTTTACGTTATTTGTAGTAATATATTGCTTTTTAAATATTTAAACCTTTTTTTCCACCCCTTATATTGAATATTAGCTTAAAAAGTGGAAACCTCGTATATGACATTTGATAAATAAAATTTGAGGTTATGAAAAATATTTTATATGCTACTTGTACGTCAAAAATATATATAATCGCTCACAGGTTGCCATATTTTCCCAAAAATAAAGAATACATATTCTATTGTCCGGTCCACTCTGTCTTTATTAATTTTGGTTATTCATATCTATATATTTATAATACTCATGATATAGTATTTACCCGTATACTATCCCGACGAGAGGGAGCGAAATGATCCTGAACTGTATGCCGAAAACGTGAGGACCGTTATGGCTGAGTAAATATTTTTCAATCCATCGATATTTGATATTATAATTGAGACCTTAAACGACGGTGCCGACCTGTTTGAGAATTTGGCTTGGCGGTCGGAGCTTGATTTAGGGAAAAAGAAAAAGAACTCCAGGCCGTTCCAAGTCGACTAAATATTTTGCCTTATTTTTTATAGCTTAAAGTGATTAAATTATTACCTTACGATGAAGAGTTTAAGCAAAAAATTATTTAAGATAAAAATTTCTGGCTACATTTGCCTGGGCAGGGTCAAATGAAAAACCAAACTACCAAGTATGAGTTTAATTTTGAATAAATACGTCGGGCAGGCCTAATTACTACTACGTTTAAGTTTGCATCTTTAAATGAAATATCAAATTTTTAACTTCCACGGTCACATATTTTAATATAAATATTTACTGGTCTACATATCTTTAGACCAACCTCAAGCATCATGAATTTAACTATGGATATTGTCAAGGATTTGCTCGTGAGCTCAACCAATATGAAATTAACCTTTTAGCACCTCCAGATTCAATGAAATACGGTCCAAAAAATATATGTGATTATCAAGTACCTTGGGATTATTTTGGGCTTGTATTATCATTTTATTTATTTTTAGTTAAAAATAAATTATATTTAACGGAACATTCGATTATTCAAGGGTTTTTAAATTTTTTTTTAATAAATTGTTTTTTTTCATTTTGTACGTAAGAATATTGTTTGTTGCTATAAAATCCGTTTTTTGATCCTAAATAACTTGAAAGTAAATTGCTAATAATTTTAGGTAATAATCAAGGAATCTTAATATGCCAATAGATTTTTTAGAAAATTAATAGTTAATAAAATTTTGCAAATTTTTTTCTGAACTTTGGACGCGGAAAAATTGGAGGCATTGGAAAAAAACTAAACCCGGGATCGTTATTGCAAGAAAATTCTCTACAAAACCCTCAAAAAGTCGTTGATGTTGTTTTTTTTGTTGTCCAGTGTAATTAATTTTTTTTGTTCTATATCTTTAGACACCTCCAGGTACCTAAAGTGAATTTAACTTACGAAGATTGCAAGGAGTTGCTCGTGAGCTCAAACACTCAAAAACCTTTCAGCCTCTCCATATTCAATGAAATACTCCAAAAAATTTATGTGATTAACAAGTAATTCATTATTATGATAATATTATTTTTATTTATATTTAGCTGCATATATTGTTTAACTCATTACGATTATTCATTTTTAATTTTTTTTAAAATAAAATTGTTTTTTTATTTTGTATGCCCGCAATTATACAATTGTTATATAAATTTAAAATATGATATTTAAATTTAAAAAAAAATAAGAATTTTAATGTTTTAACAGCTAATATTCGTTTTTATATTAATTCAAATTAAATAACAACAGCCTCACGATTTTGCTTTTTTTACCATAAAACTTTTTTTCTTCTGAGAGAGAACATAGGCCGAAAAGATCACGCGTGTGTTAAGTCTCATTTAATTCTGCAGAATCTCCCAATCATAATAAAAAACCCAAAGTCCGGATGGGAGGGCTTTCCCTAATGGGGTTTATAGCAAATTTTTATACCACGCGTTTTTTTTAAATTTTATTACTTTGAGGTGAGAATGTGATTACACAGGTCTACAAATATCAATGTCAGAAACGTGAATTTTATGAAAACATAAAAGAATGCATCCCCATAATGGCCTAATCTCATATATATATTTTTCTTTTTTCTTAGTTTCTTCCGTTTTCGGCTCCTTAGATCCGTTTATAACAAAAAAAGGCCTTTTTTGACTAAATTGACAGATCTAAATATACCCTAATAAGAAATAATTTGAAAATCTATTTTGCATACGATAATCCCTTGTGATTTAATTAATCACAAATAATGAAAATTAAATTTTATTAATATATTAAGCTCTTACATTGGTATATATATAATTCAAAATATTTCGCGTCTAAACATAGATACCGCACGATATATTATCGGTTTTTATTGAAAATATTATTTAAAGATTGAATTTAACAGTTTAACTTTAAATATGCAAAAGTAAAATTTATATCTATTTTGTTTTTAAATCTTTTTAGGTTTTTGACCTTTTTTTCTAAAAATTTTTAATGTTTATAACTCACTAAGTTTGAGTAGGAAAAACTGTAATCGAATTTGATATTCCCTAAGGGCCGATTTGGTCTCTCTAGAAAACTTATTAACAATCAAATAATTGTTGACATTTGTGTTATAAGATTGCAGTATCATATTGATATTTTGTTAATTTTGTTTTGCCATCCTCCATCATTCATTAATTTTTTTTAAATTTTTTTTTATTTTTGTGCATATTAATCAATACTAAAAAAGTGTGAGCCAAAGGAGAAAAAATGCTTTATCTTTTTCGGGCCAAAAAAATGGGGAAAGAGCGTATAGTAATTTTAAGATTAATCAAAAAAAAGCCTCAAATAATGGTTGAAAACTCTTTTTTTTTGCTTTTTAAAGTTGGAATTGGATTTATGCTTGTTAAAAAGTCCAAATGTCTGAGCAAGGAAAAAGCTTATTTTACGGCTAAACTCATTTTTTTATTATTTAAAATTAAAAAAACATAAAGGGGTTTAGCTTTAATCAAGTAAATATTTATAAGATGTACGATTTTCTGCTAAAATTTTGTATCTACTTAAAGTTAATTTTTTTAATCAGTCATAAAAAATTTTAAAAAACCAAAATTTGAGTTTAGCCAAAAAATGGTTTTTTTTCTAGCTCTGCCAAAAGCCCTTTAAACAAAAGGCTTTTATTATTAAGTAAAATGTGGGGGCTTAAAAGCTTTAAATTTACGAGCACTTTAAACAAAACTTTTAGAATCACTTGAGAGCTGGCTCTTGCAGGCAACTATAAAATTAATTTTTTTCTCAATCGCTAGACCTTCGGTATCATGCCCAATAATCTCATCTCTACCATCAACATCTAAATTTGGCAGCGGCCAAACATCAAATGGAAATGTTTCAAAAGACACATTGAAATACAAAAACATTCCCTCACCGAAACAAAATATTGAAAACTTCAAACAATACATTCTTGCAGCGTGTTGTAAAACAAATAAACCATCTGGCTCTCCCGGTGGTAATGGGTTTGAACCCTTAATTGATGAGATTACCAAACTAGTCAGAACACGAGATGATCAAGTATAATAACTTTATTTAAATAATTTTGCATAAATATTAGGGATTAATTTCCGCATACTTTATATTAAATAATATCCGATTTATTAAAAATTTTAAGTTCTCTTAAAAAATATTGGGGAATTAAAATATACTTATTGGCTAAATTCAATTTAACTACAATATTTTAAATTTTAATCCCATGTTTAATAAGGTGTTCAGTTTAGATACAATAATATTGGCGTATGTTGGCAATTATTAAAATTAGCTTATATCACTTTTATATAATAAATCCAGGCTTTTATTGATTTACTTTTTTAATTTCTTTGTTTCCTATTTTTTTTGTATGTAATTACATTTTTTTTTCAAATATTTAGATTTTTATTTTGATTCCTACAGATGAGCGATTATGTAGATCAAGCTAAACTAAGGCATTTCCTTGAATGGCCACAACAACATTATATTGATAAAACTAACCAAGATTACGATTCTCTGTTTGGGGCTGCTTATAAAAAGTTGGAGAAAGTGATTCCTAATTATAGAGGTTCGTTTAACATTCTTTCTTACCTTAATTTGGTGGGGATAAAATAAAAAATGATAAAATATAAAAAAAAAATAGAATAATAATTTATTTAACAAAAGAAATTTAATAAACACAATAATGAATTGAACTTTACAAAATTAGAATAGCATATGTAATTAAATTGTTTTTAATTAAAAGTAAGTAAAAAATAGTAAATCGTTAATTAAGTTTCATACAACTTAAATTTATGAAGATTTTGTTATTAATAAAATGGCTACTTCATTTTTAAGTTATTACATATATACACAAATATTTTTTAATTTTTAGAACGAATTTAACTTGGTTAAAGTTTTTTTATTTTAACCCTGTGGCAATTGGTTCGCCGCAATTCCTATTTTTCAGTCAATTTTCACTATAGCATGATTTAAGCATCTCACAATTTTTTTATCTCTGACAAAGTTTTTGACTGAAAATATATTTTGCAGAATTCACTATATTAGAGACGTTGTGCTATAAATTTACAAAATATTCTGTTGTCCAAATTTCCTATATACTTTAATTGTGTGTTTATATTTCTTGCTAGATATTTTAGACAAATACCTTTCGGATCTTCAGGTCGAAAATAATTCGATGCTCAGCAACGCGAATCTTCACACTAAACTTGACTGAATTAAATGTCTTTATATTTAAGTTTTTTATTCATTAAAACATACCTGTTTAAAATTGCAAAAGTACTTTTTACATAAGCCCTTTTATCAATAATTTGCCTAAAATTTGTGTAAAACGTGTTCAAACTTCTCAATATTTGTCTATTCATTATACCGATGATTTGAATTATTCTAATTTTTATTTAATATTTTATTTTTTATATATCTATTTGTTAAAATTGATATTTTATTAAATATTTCACCGAGTTTTTAGCATAATATTTTAAAAGGTCACCACCATTTTGATATTAACCATTATTGTAACCATATATTAAGCGCAATATAATTTACATTCGATTTATATTTCTTTGTGAAATGGAATTTAAAATTAATTTTTTTGCTTTGTACTTTTGATGATTAGAAACCAAAAAAAAAATATGTTTGCCAAATATATATTTAATTTTCTTTTTTAGTCGGCTTTTTGAACATATTGTAACAAAAAATGCCGAAAATTTTGCAAAAGTGCTCTTATTATGTTTAAACTGTAGTTTTAAGCAACAGTTAACTTTTTATACGAAACTATATTTCTTCCGTTTTTGAATATTTGTTTTAATAACAATGAATTACATTATTTTTTTTGATATTTATCTTCTCTTGTCTCACAATATACCACAAAATTACAATGTATCTCTTATTTGTGATTATCCCTTTTTATAGCTAAAGTTTATTTTTTTTGCATTTTATAATATATTTCTTTAGAAAAATGTATATATTAAATAAAAATACTTATTTTTTTTAATGTTATTTTTCGTTATTTTTTACAAATATTTTTAGGAAAATTACATTCGTCAAAGAGTTTTATTCAAGGAAGAATTGAATTATTAGATGGGAACTTGTCAATCGTACCTTTGATAAAATTTTATAAAATACACTAGCTTCATTGAAATCTTATAGGTTCTTTCCATTTTCTTGACATTTGTTGGTTTTTTTTGTATTTCTTTGATGTTCTAATTGGAGCGACTTTGCATTTCAGACAAAAATTTTTTTTCATTTTGTGCCATTTGTCGGTTTAATGTATTTTTTTGATGTTATAAGTATTTGTGGGATTTTGTTTTAGAATTTTTTGTTTTGTGCATTTGAGTTTTTGTATTTCTTTTTTAAGTAATTTTTTAAACCAAAAATATTTATTTTAGATTATGATATAAATAAATGTGGGTTTTGTCCCTTTATTGTTGTATTAAGGTTAAATTTCATTGCCTATCAGGGAATGCTGGAATTTTTTTAAAATTTTTTTTTCCGATTTAAACTAAAAATATTGTGCTTAATAGATTTTATAATTTTTGGCCATTTCAAATTAAAGACATAAAAAAATGTTTTATTTTATTTTAAACTTAAGAGGTAATTTTTTTTAGTTAAATTGAAAATGTATTATGCACAATGCATTACTGTGTAATATTAAGAATCTACGATTTAACAATATGTTTTTTTAAATTTTGAGAAAATAACGATTAAACCTTTTTTATCATATATATTTACATTTAACAAATTGCATTTTGAAATTTATAAAATTTATTTTTTCAGATGGCGTTGAGACTTTGTTCGTGAAAAATTCGAATGTTTAAAAAAAAATTTTGGTTTTTAATTTCAAAAAAACTGCCTATAAGTGTTTCGTTTGCATCATAAACCAACTTAATTATTTGAAAAATTGCATCCTTAAATCAGTTGTAACTCTATTAGAATCATTTTTACAAAAAATAATCATCATATAAAATAAAAATATTAGGTGTTAAAAGTTCATTTTATTTTTTTTTATAATTTTTAAAATTATGATTAACTTTATTTTAGCTATAATCTGCTTCCTGGGCCAGATGGCTCCAAGAAGTGTCAAAAATTATTAAGAAATTTATAATGCTTAAATACCTACCCCTCTAAAATTAAAGATATAAGCGCACCGTCCCTAAATTCTTAGGTTGGCGAGATCCCGGCAGAGGTTAGGCTCATGCCATCGCAGGCACGTGTCGCATCTCCTTCCCAAAAGAGCGCCGCTGTCTTCGGCTCGTAATTTTGCCAGAGCTATTTCTTCGTTGTCGCCTCCGGGAGACTGGGACTTCTTCCCAGTCAATCACCTTTTTTGAAGAAATTCTCATTCGAAGTTCGATCGGGCGTCCCGTGTTTTGAAGAAGATGAAGAAATGATAAAAATTACAGACTACTTACAAGGAAAATGCAAACAACTAGACAACAAATCAAAATATGCAAAATTTATAGGATATATATGGAAGAAGGGTTAATAAAAAAAAGCTCACGAGGAAGTGTACCAAAAAAGTTGATACCCCAAATATGCCAAGAGTTACACTCAGGACATCAAGAAGTAGTTAAGATGACGACCCTAGCAAGAGTGAGATATTATTGGCCACACATGAATCAGTCAAAGATACATGGGACAAATGTAAAGAATGCGCGCAGTTAGCTAAAATGCCAAGACATAACTTTGAAAAGCAATGGCCTAAAGAAAAGGCAACACGGGAAAAAATACATCTGAAATTCTTAGAATGGAAAGGACAAACGATTTTGCTAATGGTGGACGCATACTCCAGTTGGATAGAAAACAAAAGGGACAAAAGATGACGGCAGGAGTGGTCATGGAAATGATTAAAGAACTAATACCACATTTTGGAGTTCCACAAAAGTTAGTGTCAGATAATGGAAAAGCATTTGTTGCTAAAGATTTATAACACTTTTGTGAGAGGTTAAACAAAAGACAAATATTCACACCTCCATACCATCCTAGCAGCAAAGGAAGTGCTGAGAGGGCAGTCGGCACAGTCAAAAGATGGCTCAAGCTTGCAGAAAAGGAAAAAATGGAACATGGTTAGTTATAAAGAATACCACAATACTGCTTCCAGACAAAATCGAGAATCAATAGGACAAATGTTTTTGAAGAGAGAGAGCTAAACTGCCAGGTGATAGAAGATACTAATTATAGGATACCGATAAAGACGCCTGCGAAGATTCAGTATGGTACGCTGTTTACGATACCAGTGGTAGGAAATGGGCACTTGGGAAAATAATTCGTTGGGAAGGTAATAATATCGCCATGGTAAAAGACAGGACAAACTTAAAAAAGACATCAAGAACACGACCCAGGGTATGGCAAAACAGGTAACTTAAATAAATTTTAATAAGATCCTATGATTTAATTTTGAAATTTTTAAAAAAAAAATTTAAATATAGAATTAATTTTTATCAATGAGGGCCTGCTGTTAAAAAGATATTAAGGCCCACCTTAAACGAAAAAGCTATTGAGGCCGCAGTGAAGTCCCTGTGGAACGTAAAATAAAATTTTTTTCAGGTCCTTAAACAAAGTTGTTCAATAATAAACACAAACCGTTAAATAAACTGCGGCTACACACCTTCCATAGGTATCGTCTAATAGCCCCGCCGTAATTAGGCTTTGAATGGGCGCAAATACAAAGGGTCCTTGGCAAAAAAAATTTTTTATAATTGTTATATGATATATTTCTTTTTTGACGAGCAAACATCGACATCATTTTCCTAATTAATATTTAAGCTCAAGCATGCATCAGATAGAGGATGCGATAATACGGATGGAGGCGAGACAAGGGACGCCCGATCGAACTTCGGGTGAGAATTTCTTCAAAAGGAGAGATTGCCTGGGAGGAATTCTCAGTCTCCCGGGGGCGACACCGAAATAACAGCTCTGGCAGAATTACGAGCCGAAAACAGCGGCATCCCCTTGAGAAAGAGATGCGACACGTGCCTGCGATGGCATGAGCCTTACCTCTGCCGGGATCTCGCCAACCTGAGAAATTAGGGATGGTGCGCTTATCTTAATTTTAGAGGGGTAGGTGTTTAAGCATAATATATTTCTTAATAATTTTTGACACTTCCTGGAGCCATCTGGCCCAGAAAGCACTCTTGTTAGAGTAAAGTTATTTTCTTGTTTTCTAAAAATAATTTGATTGATAACCTGCATAAGAGGTATTTTTGTTTTTTTTTCCTTTTTTTTCTTAAAGGCTGCCCTAAAAATAGGGCGAGTTAAAATGGAAGAAAAATTATTATTATCCTTTTTTACTACATAAATAATTGTATACTTTTATTTTATAAATTCAATAAAATAATTTTTACAAGAAATAATCATTATAATATAAAACAAAAATATTAGCTGTTTAAAATTTTAAATGCTTAGTGTTGGAAGTTAAAATACCCTTGGCAAAATTATCTTAATTAACTTTAACGATATATTTAGAAGGTGCTTAGTTAATCTTCTATTTAAATAACTTTAACGGTATACTTTAGATATTAAACCTTTAACATTAATGGATCCAATATTCATAATATCTGGGCGTATGAATAAGAGCTCGAAATGTTTTCTATATATATAAAAATTAAGCATCAATTTATTACCAGTAAGCTCAAAAACGGCTAATCCGATTCCTATGAAATTTTACATGTAGATTCTCTAGGTGGTGGTTCATACGTATTTTCAAGCGCCTAGATCCTATGGGTCGCCCGCGAAGCAATTTAAAAAATCGCGTTTTTTAATTTTTGATCCCCGATTACTTTCTACCGACTAAACCGATTCCCACAAAATTTTATATATACATTCTCTTGGAGGCAGATTATTGTTTATTCTAAATTTCATGCGCCTATGTCATATGGTTCCCCCGCCCTAAGCATTTGAAGTTGCTTTTTTTATGAATTTTTCGGATTTTCACGAACAACTTTTCTGTTTATTTTTTTATCTTATTTGGCATAAAAAAATGCAAATAATGCTATAAAAAAAATTTTCCACATTGTCCTATGAGTCACCCGCTAAAAGCAATTCAAACTGTTTTTGAATTTTTTGCCATTTTTGGGCAAAATTTTTTGGTTTCTCTTTAAATTTAATTAGGTGTTTATAAATACATATAATCCCCAAAGTTGAATCTTTTACCAATAACCCTTATGTTTTTATAGCCTTTTTTTTTATTTTGGGCGAAATTTTCATTATTTTTCTATAATGAGTGAAGAGATTACCACAAAATTTAATATGTATTTTCCGTAGGAAACAGAATAGTATTTTTTTTAACTTTCAAACGCCTAGGTCATATGCGTCGCCCGCCCTAATCGTTTCATATTGTTATATTCCGAATTTTTTGCCAATTTTTAGCTATTTATTTTATTCTTGGTTTTATACAATTTGGCATAAAAAAAATACATATAACCCTAATATTTGACGCTTCTATCCCACACCCATAAAATTTTATAGCCTTTTCTTAATTTTTGGGCAAAACTTTAACTATTCTCGCTTAATGGCTCAAATACCCAAAAAATTTATATGTAAATTCCATAGGAGGAACAATAGAATGTTATTGATTCTTCATACACTTAGGTCTTATCGCTTGCCTAAAATAATTTGAGATTTTTCAAAAATTTTATCATTTTAAAAATTTATTCGTTGCTTTTATCTGATTTGGCATTTCGAAATACATGAAACCCTATATAATGATCGGCAGTTACACCGATTCGAATATTTAACTTTTATTTACAAAAAACTATATATCAATAACTAATTTATACAAAACAAAGACTATATATATATTCTAGCATTTGATTTATCAATTTAACATTTCTTCTAAGGTATGCAGGCAATTACCTTAATATATTGGTGTTTCTTTGAATAAGATAACTATACATGTAACCAGGGACGTATGCAAAAACTTACCTACGGGCTAGATATTTCTAAAAGGCAAGAAATTATTTAGAAGAAAAGGAAGTAAATATTTTTTTGTTAGTGTATGAGTTAATAAATGAAGATTACATTAGCTAAAAATTTCAATTTGAAGATTTTTATTGTTTTTAGAGTTTAATGTTTCAATTTTAACAATATAAAAAATAAAATTATAAAGGGGGGGGGGGGGGCAATAGCCCCGGGCTGCCCCCTTTCAATACGTCTCTGCATGTAACTTATGTGTAGCCGAGATTGCATAGATTTCGTCGTTCTATTATAGATTTTAAAATTCTTCCATATTTCTACGCATATTCCACAAAAAGGTATATTTTTGAATTTTTTAAAGGCCTAACTTTTATGGGTCGCCCCCTCCCCCTAATCAATCAAAATTATTTTATTCCGAATTTTTTGTCATTTTGGGCAAAATTTTATTCTATTACACTTAAGTTTTTTAGCCCTTTTTTAATTTTTAGATGAAATTTTAATTAAATGCCTTCTAGCACCACTCATTTTTAATAATCCGATATAAGCCTCCTAAAACCAACTCCATGAGCCAGAAGTCTGCCGAGAATATCTCAAAAGGCAATAGAGGATTTTTCATAATTTTGACCAATTCAGCGTAACTCATAATATACCTTCTATGCATATTTAATGTCATCAAAAGTTATTAAAAGGTCATTCAGCCCGTAAATTATCTTTGTGGGCCTCTTTTACCTATAAATGCCCTTAAAAATTTTATTTTCTCATTACATTTTTTCGGTCAAGATATTGACAGAATATATTTTTAAAAGTCTAGGATATGGTTGACCATTTTGAGCATTTTGATATTTTAATTTATTTGTTTTTTAGGCAAAGTTTAAATTAAAATTTTGACAATTTTTAATTTTAAATTAAACACATATAGCCCTGAAAGCAACCCATTTATTCAAAACCCTAATATTTTTGTAGCCCATTTTAAATTTTTGGGCAATTTTGTTTTTTTTTAAATGAATTTACATACACCTTCATTAGATCATGCTATCACCAACGTGTTATCTTATAAAATCTTACTCATTTTTCTAATATATATTAATTTTTATTTAGACAAAATTTTTAATTTGCTAAGATGTTCCGATCAATTCATGCTATCTCCAACTTATTACTTAATAATTCAATCTTACTCATTTTTCTTATTCATATTTTGGCTATAATTCAAAAATTAATCCCAAAGGGAATTTCTTAAGTTTGAACTAAACTAATTTAAATATTGTTTGGTACAACAACGCTTTTAGAATCTGCACTTTACCTTGCTATTTTTAAGCGGAATTGTTTTTTTTGCATATTTAGATTGTTCTATTGTAAATTTTAAGAATTTAATTTTTATTTATGGCGACATAAGGTAAAACAACGTTTGCCGGGTCAGTTAGTTTATATATATACAATTTAAAAATACGCCATCTAGTACTGTTTTAAATTACTTTTTTAGGCCACATGTAAACATTGTTTTACCGTGTGTTTAATTCTGTTATGACAAACGGAAGATGAAACTAAATTCTCAAAGCCATAGATATTATTTTTTATTATTAATATTTGGCAGAGCTGGGAAAACCCAATATTTTGACTAAGTTCATTTTGTTTTCCAAAATTTATAATAGATTATAAATTCAACTATAAATAGAAACAAAATATAAGCAGAAAATTATATTTTTTAAATATATTATTTTGATGAAAGCTAAAACTTTTTTTTTAAATATCGAAATATAAAAAATGAGTATAGCCCAAAAAATGGGCTTTTTTCAGCTGTGATTATCGGTTCAGGGCCATAGCCGACAGAAGGCACTAATTTTATAGTTTTGAATAATGGTAAGGCACCAAATAATGAGGTAAACATTGAAAATATCTGATGAAATGGGGGGGGGGTGAGAAACTATTGGGTAATTTAAGAAAAATATTGATAATTTTCTTATATGAGCCATATGATCGGGGTAATTTGAAAACTTGCCCAACCGACAGATACTATGAGAAAATTAAGTGCCTGCTTCCACAGATTGGCGATAGCTCCTAGACCACCTTATAAACCTTTTACTAACTTGGGTTAACAAAATTTAAATGCTTTTTTTTTATTAAAACAATTTTGCAAATCTTAATTTTAGTGTATTCTGCCGACAATCGTATACGTCTAACGTCGTGGTTACAGATCGAAGGCAATTTATTGTTTTTGATGACATTTTCAATCATTAAGTTGATACTAAACATTAAGTACCACTGATAATATCTTTCCTCCAGCTCATCGTTGTAAATCATCTGATTATCATCCCTCTTTATTTACAATGACTTGGTGCCCCATATATATATACGTCGTCATAGCAAAATCTAGGGTACCAAAATCGTGCTCTATACTGATCTCGTAATGTGCCCATATTTTGTCTGAATTAGGTTATTATTCGTCATCGCTAACATCATTTCACCTTTTGCTCATCAATCTATCGAATGAACAGATAATTATTTCTAACATTTGTTTTTAATGTAAAAGCGGCAACCACTTAATTCCACCTCAATCCAACAAGTCCGGGAGGGGTACCCTTTTTGATTTGGCTGAAATTTTGCATGGAGGTAGTATCTAAGGGTATCTCATAATCTGGAAATTATTTTTGACCGGAAGTGATTTTTGACGGAGATAGGGGCAAAAGAAAAAAAAATGCAAGGTGAATTTTCACATTTGATGCAACTTTGGGAGGTTATAAGTCAAAAAGTATTATAGCTAAAGACTTAATTTTTTTTTTTATTTTGAAGAGGACAATAAGGGCTAGCATAAAAATTTACAATTTTGTAAAGAACATTCAGTTTGATATAACTAAAAAAACGTATTTTTGAATTTCTTAAAAAATTGCTGAAATACAGTCCTTAGTATTCATTATTATTATGTGAACTCAAAAGTATGGGACCGACTAGACTTTTTAAAAAATTCAAAAAAAAATTTTTTTTTTTTTTGATTTTTAGACAAAAATTTGCTCCCTGGACTATATTAAAATATTTAAAAGTGCCAAATTTGATTATATATAAGAAGTTAGACATAGGGGCAATTATGTTAGGCTATAACAGTTTTATTTATTTGATTCATACTATTGTCAATTTTGGAAAGAAAAAGGGAACTTCAGATTAAAAAAATTGGTAATTTTCAGTATTTTACTCCTATCTTCAAAGCCGACTTTCTGGGTCACCACCAAACCAATTTAAAAATTTAAAAATGCATTTTATACATAAAACATCGCTGTATAACATAAATTTCCCCCAACATTTTTTAACTAACCAATTTCTTTTTATGGAATAAAAACAAAAGTTTGCCAAGTTTTTTAGAAATTAAAGGTGGAAAAAATAAAACCTTAAAATTTGTATGCTTATATTTGTTAACTTTTACTAGTCCTTTTTAGTTTGATGAACAATATTAAAAATTGTACATAATACTCAATATATATCCTCGGCAAAATTTAGAAAATTTGTTAAATTTATTGTATAAAAAAAATTTTGGGAGGATTTTAGAAAAAATAACAAGGTTAAAAAATTTGTAAAAATTTATTTTTTTCCTTTATTCAAAAGTTTTTCAATAAAACAGCCTCAACAACGTTAAATCTGATAATAAAAAGTAAAATAGAATATATTTGGCCTATTCAGAATATTATGATTCAACAGATGTTCTTTTTTTATGATTATCAACAAACTTAAAATAAACGTAAAAAGTCAAATATTTTATAAAACATATTGATATGGTGTTTTGGTACTATAAATACAAAAAACAAGTCAGTTTTAGGGTTAAACAACTTCAAATAATTATAAAGGGCAGAATTAGCTTCAATGATGAATTTTGAGACTAAATATTAGATCTTTTTTAATATAAATAAAATATAGACATTCAGTCTTTTTCACTAATTTTTACAAATGCCAAATATGTTTTTGAAAGGCTATTTAGAACAAGGCATACAATATATATCTAACCGACCTTAATAATGTTTAAAAACCAACAATTTTAGTTCCAATTGCATCTTAGTTTTATAATATAGACGCACTAGACCTATTAAAGAAAGAGGAAATATCACTGTTATTTGATTCTATAGGCATATGGATTTGAGCATTGACCTAAAGTTTTTTATAATGAAATGCGTTCCTAACGAATTTTAACACAATGATATGTTTTAATAAATATAACAAATTACAAATTTAATTAAAATAATGGAATGATTTCATAATCGCCTTTTTTTGTAATTTACCTATATCGTTCTTTTCAGATTTTCTATACATAACATATAAACTATTTTTTTAACACTTAAACAGGCAATTATGACTAATTATATAGGTTCTAGATATTATTAGTTAATTATACAAAAATAATAAAAAAAATAAGCTTGCACAGACGAATACAATTTGCGTTAGTTTTTTGACACCTGGAAATTTGCTGTTTTTTGGCAAATTTAAGTATTTTTATTGTTTAAGCGTCAAAATCGAATGAAAAAAGCTGGTGCTATTATATGTTATTAAGCGATATTTTATCTATAAAATGAATGTTAAATATTGAAAAATGGTTGGCTGGTTACCCAGAAAGTCGATTTTGAAAACAGGCAAAATTTTCACTTTTTCCTGTTTTAAGGTTCACTTTTTCATTGTAAATTTAATAATAGTAATAATTAATTAAATCAAACTATTATGGTCTAACATAATTGCCCATATGTCCTGCTTTTTGAATACTGTCAAATTTGGCACATTGGCATATTCTAATATAGTGCAAAGGGCTTAAATTTGTCCCAAAATTAGTGCAAAAAATTGAATTTTTTTAATTTTGTAAAAAGTCATGCCGGTCCCAAACTTTTTAAATCATATATTTATTAACATTATTAAGGGCCATATTATATAAATTTTTCAGAAAATTCAAAGATACGTTTTTTGAGCTATTTGTGTCTAAACTTAACTTTAATTTTTTGGTAACTTAAAAAAAAATTTTTTTAATATTTTTTGCAACTAAGGTAGCCCTTATTACGATCTTCAAAATAAAAAAAAATTATGACTCTAGATACAATACTTTTGATGATACATGCGCGCAAAGTTGCCTAAAATTTTTTTTTTGCAAAAAAATGAAAAATATTTTTGCTCATATCTCGGTCAAAAATCACTTCCGGTCAAAAAAAAATTAGGTTTTTATCAGCACCCTAGAACCCTATCAGTGTACCAAATTTCAGCCAAAACTGAGACTTCAAGGGAAAAAGTTTGTCGATTTGAGGTGGAATTGACCATATATATATATATTTATATATATGGTCAATTCCACCTCAAATCGACAAACTTTTTCCCTCGAAGTCTCAGTTTTGGCTGAAAATTGGTACACTGATAGGGTCCTTGGGTGCTGATAAAAACCTAAATTTTTTTTTACCGGAAGTGATTTTTGACCGAGATATGAGCAAAAATATTTTTCATTTTTTTGCAAAAAAAAAATTTGAGGCAACTTTGCACGCATGTATCATCAAAAGTATTGTAGCTAGAGTCATAATTTTTTTTTTATTTTGAAGATCGTAATAAGGACTACCTTAGACGCAAAAAATATTAAAAAAATTTTTTTTTTAAATTACCAAAAAATTAAAGTCAAGTTTAGACACAAATAGCTCAAAAAACGTATCTTTAAATTTTCTAAAAAATTTATAAAACATGGCCCTTAATAATGTTAAAAACTATATGATTTAAAAAGTTTGGGACCGGCATGACTTTTTACAAAATTTAAAAAAATCAATTTTTTGCACTAATTTTGGGACACATTTATGCCCTTTGCACTATATTAGAATATGCCAATGTGCCAAATTAGACAGTATTCAAAAAGCAGGACATATGGGCAATTATTTTAGACCATAATAATTGATTTAATTAATTACTACCATTATTAAATTTACAATGAAAAAGTGAACCTTAAAACCGAAAAAAGTGAAAATTTTGCCTGTTTTCAAAATCGACTTTCTGGTAAACCAGCCAACCTTTTTTTAATATTTAACATTTATTTTATAGATGAAATATTGCTTAATAACATATAATAGCCCCACCTTTTTTCACTCGATTTTGACGCTTCTACAATAAAAATACCTAAATTTGCCAAAAAACAGCAAATTTTAAGGTGTCAAAAAACTAACGCAGATTGTATTCGTCTGTGCAAGCTTATTTTTTATTATTTTGGCAAAATTATCTAAAAATATCTAGAACCTATATAATCAGTCATATTTTGCCTGTTAAAGTGTTAAAAAAATAGTATATATGTTATGTATAGAAAATCTTAAAAGAACTAGATAGGTAAATTATAAAAAAATGAGATTATTAAATCATTTCATTATTTTTATTAAATTAGTAATTTAATGTATTTATTAAAACACATTTTTGTGTTAAAACTCGTAAGGAACACATTTAGTTATAAAAAACTTTAGGTCAATGCCCAAATCTATATGCCCATAGAATCAAGTAACAGTAATATTTCCTCTTTCTTTAATAGGTTTAGTGCGTCTATATTATAAAACTAAAATGTAATTGGAACTTAAATTGTTGGTTTTTAAACTTTATTAAGGTCAGTTAGAAATATATGGTGTTCCTTGCTCTAAATAGCCTTTCAAAAACTTATTTGGCATTTGTAATAATTAGTAAAAAAGACTGAATGTCTATATTTTGTTTATATTAAATTGGGTCTAATATTTAGTCTAAAAATTTATCATTGAAGCTAATTCTGCCCGTTATAATCATTTAAGGTTGTTTAACCCTAAAATTGACTTCTTTTATGCAGTTATAATATCAAAAAACCATATCACTATGTTTCATAAAATAATTGACTTTTTACGTTTATTTTAAGTTTGTTGATAATCATAAAAAAAGAAAATCTGTTAAATCATAATATTCTAAATAGGCCAAATATATTCTATTTTACTTATTTTTGTCAGATTTAACGTTGTTGAGGCTGTTTTATTTAAAAACTATTAATTAATAGAAAAAAATTAATTTTTACAAATTTTTTAACCTTATTATTTTTTTCTAAAATCCTCTTAAATTTTTTTATCCAATAAATTTAACAAATTTTTTGAATTTTGCCGAGGATAAATATTGAGAATTATGTACATATTCTAATATTGTTCATCAAACTAAAAATGACTAGTAAAAGTTAACATATATTAGCATAAAAATTTTAAGTTTTTATTTTTTACACCTTAAAATTTCAAAAAACCTGGCAAACTTTGGTTTTTATTTCATAAAAAGCTATGGGTACGTTAAAAAATGTTGGGGGAAATATATGTTATATAGTGATGTTTTATGTATAAAATGCAGTTTTAAATTTTCAAATTGGTTTGGTAGTGACCCAGAAAGTCGGCTTAGAAGATAGGAGTAAAATACTAAAAATTACCAATTTTTTTGTTCTAAAGTTCTCCTTTTCTTTCCAAAATTGACAATAGTTTGAATCACATTAATAAAACTGTTATAGCCTAACATATTTGCCCCTATGTCTAACTCCTTATATATAAACAAATTTGGCACTTTTAAATATTTTAATATAGTACAGGGAGCAAATTTTTGTCTAAAAATCAAAAAAAAAAATTTATTTTTTTGAATTTTTTAAAAAGTCTAGTCGGTCCCATACTTTTGAGTTTACATATTAATAATGAATACTAAGGACTGTATTTTAGCAATTTTTTAAGAAATTCAAAAATACGTTTTTTTAGTTATATCAAATTGAATGTTCTTAACAAAATTGTAAAATTTCAAAAATATAATTTTAAAATAATAACCACATGCAAGATAGCCCTTATTGTCCTCTTCAAAATAAAAAAAAAATTACGTCTCTAGCTATAATACTTTTTGACTTATAACCTCCCAAAGTCGCATCAAATGTGAAAATTCACCTTGAGATTTTTTTTTCTTTTGCCCCTATCTCCCTCAAAAATCACTTCCGGTCAAAAAAAATTTCCAGATTGTGAGATATCCTTAGATACTACCTCCATGCAAAATTTCAGCCAAATCAAAAGGGGTACCCTTCCCGGACTTGTTGGATTGAGGTGGAATTGACCATATATATATAATGGTCAATTCCACCTCAATCCAGCAAGTCCGGGAGGGTCACCCTTTTAGATTTGGCTGAAATTTTGCTTGGAGGTAGTATCTAAGGGTATCTCATAATCTGGAAATTTTTTTTGACCGGAAGTGATTTTTGACGAAGATAGGGGCAAAAGAAAAAAAAATTGCAAAGTGAATTTTTACATTTGATGCAACTTTGGGAGGTTATAAGTCAAAAAGTATTATAGCTAGAGACATAATTTTTTTTTTATTTTGAAGAGGACAATAAGGGCTATCTTGCATGTGTTTATTATTTTAAAATTATATTTTTAAAATTTTAAAATTTTGTAAAGAACATTCAATTTGATATAACTAAAAAAACGTATTTTTGAATTTCTTAAAAAATTGCTAAAATACAGTCCTTAGTATTCATTATTAATATGTGAACTCAAAAGTATGGGACCGACTAGACTTTTTAAAAAATTCAAAAAAAAAATTTTTTTTTTTAATTTTTAGACAAAAATTTGCTCCCTGTACTATATTAAAATATTTAAAAGGGCCAAATTTGTTTATATATAAGAAGTTAGACATAGGGGCAAATATGTTAGGCTATAACAGTTTTATTAATTTGATTCAAACTATTGTCAATTTTGAAAAGAAAAGGGGAACTTTAGAACAAAAAAATTGGTAATTTTCAGTATTTTACTCCTATCTCCTAAGCCGACTTTCTGGATATTTGCCCCTATGTCTAACTTCTTGTATATAAACAAATTTGGCACTTTTAAATATTTTAATATAGTACAGGGAGCAAATTTTTGTCTAAAAATCAAAAAAAAAATTTTTTTTTTTGAATTTTTTAAAAAGTCTAGTCGGTCCCATACTTTTGAGTTCACATATTAATAATGAATACTAAGGACTGTATTTTAGCAATTTTTTAAGAAATTCAAAAATACGTTTTTTTAGTTATATCAAATTGAATGTTCTTTACAAAATTGAAAAATTTCAAAAAAATAATTTTAAAATAATAAACACATGCAAGATAGCCCTTATTGTCCTCTTCAAAATAAAAAAAAAATTAAGTCTCTAGCTATAATACTTTTTGACTTATAACCTCGCAAAGTTGCATCAAATGTGAAAATTCACCATGCAATTTTTTTTTCTTTTGCCCCTATCTTCGTCAAAAATCACTTCCGGTCAAAAAAAATTTCCAGATTATGAGATACCCTTAGATACTACCTTCATGCAAAATTTCAGTCAAATCAAAAGGGGTACCCCTCCCGGACTTGCTGGATTGAGGTGGAATTGACCATATATATATATATATATATATATATAAATGTATAATTTGAGACAAGGGTTTAAAACTGGGCATCCGCAAAACCTAATTTATGTATCTAGGGAAAATCCATTAAGTTTAATAACCTCGTATAGTTTTTAAATTGGCAACTATACTCCTAAATGAGTCATTTTCTGGATTTGTTTTTACAATGGATAATCAAAAATTATTAGCAGCACTGTGATAAATTGGGATTAACTAAATGTTAACCATTTTTTTTGTGAGGGGTAAAGCTTGTTGATTCTAAAGCTAACTGTACGAGAGATAATGAAATTTACCAAAAATTTACCGAAAAAACAGATCAGTTAAATAGGCCAAAAAAAAGCAAAATCCCCCAAAAGCGGAGAAATGACCTTAAAACATCAAAGGGACGCCATGTATATCTATAAAAATTTAAATCTAAAAAATTAGTCTCAAAAATTGATAAATTGGTCAAAACGTAAAACCCCGCCGAGTAAAAAATTTAACAATTAAACATTAAAGTCACACCATAATTAGTTAATGTTAAAATTAAAAAAAAATGTCTAAAAATTAACTCGTTCAAAACAACAAATATTAAAAAGAGGCAAACTTTTACCAACATAGGGAATAAATTTTAGAATATGCCTTTCCGACCCCATGCCAAAAAAACTAAAAAAAGTTTTCCTGAAAATTATATTTCCACAAAGTAAAACTCTTTAATTTTAATTATATCATCAAAGAAATACATAAAAGACAAATGTCAAAAAAGAGAAAAAAAAATTTTTGCCTTATTAACAAAATCTCAAAATTACTCAAAACTTCAAAGGTATAAATATCGACAAACAAAAAAAGTTTGTCCAAATAGCAAAATTTTGAAAAACAAAATCTACACAAAACATCAAAGAAACACAAACATTGACAAATGCCAGAAAACAAATATAAATTGTTTAGATAGCAAAATCCTAAAATGTAAAATATCAAAAAAAACTTAAAACATTATTGAAATACATAAAACACCAACAATTGTTGTAAAAATGTTTAAAAAAATCCCGTTAAAAGATGATTTATTACTTCTAAATCTTGCGTTCTGGTTTTGCTTTTCAGACTAACCGTCATCAAACATCCTTATAGTTGCAATCATTGAAAAAATCGTCAACATCACCATCTACAGTCAACATCCACAATCAGCAATAAACAATCATTTTGATAATTATCTTCATTAATCTTCGCCGCCAATAACACTGGATAACAAAATTTGGACGACCCTAAGCATCATTTATGGCAACTATGGTTTTTGGTCAGGTTTTTGGCGCTGATCACGAATATGAATTTAAAATTTTAGCCAATGCCTCAGATTTTTAGTTACGGTGTCAAAGTTGAGATTTTTAATTTTTGGGGTATTTTGGGCTTCTATATCATAAAAGCTATGGCTATTAACAAAAGTTTAAAAATACATTTAGATAACGAAAACATTCATTATTAACGTAAGGGGTTTAAATTTTTTTACAATATTTATTTTTTTTATTTATTCATTTTCATAAAATTAGTGGTTTTCGTCATACAATCCGTTTGATCATAAATTACTTTAAAGTAAACTGCTAAACCTTTTTTAGATATGTTTATTATAAGGAATCTGAATATGCCATTAGATTTTTTTGAAAATTAATAGTTAAAGAAATTTTTTGAATTTTTTCTGAACTTTGAACGCGGTGTAAAAAAAATTTAAGGCATTGGGAAAAAAACTAAACCCAGGATCGTTATCGCAAGAAAATTCTCTACTAAACCATCAAAAAATCGTTGATGTTGTTTTTTTTGTTGTCCAGTGAAATCTTAAACAAGAATTAATAACACATCATCAATAAAATCACACAGCACAGGCCCGATTCTAGCTTTTCCATTTTAGGGGGGCAAAAAAAACTCTTGGGGGGGCAGAAAAAAATTTTTTGCCGCCTTCGGCGGCAAAAATGGCCGTGACCTTCGGTCACGGCAAAAAATATACATGTACAACAATAGAATCCATGTTCAAAATTTTTTAAGAAATTAATGGTAATTTTTTATATTCTAAATAAAAATTATATTTGCGTTTATAATTTGGATATATGAATAAAAATTAACTGTTTTCACTAATATCAATTGCTTAAAAAATATGAGATTTGGAAATTTATTTTAAGTATTTTATCATTTGGTATCAATGCGCATGGAAATTTGATATATATGAATGATAAAAATAAATTATATAAAATTTGGATTTTAGAAAATGAATAGTAAAATAAGAATGATTTTCATGAAAACAAATTGTATAAGTATGCTTGGAAGAATATATATGAAAAAACACTGCTTATATATAACTAGTAATTAATATTAGGGTAAAAAACTAAATAAAACCTGAACAACGTTAAATGCGCATAAAAAAAAATTGCAACCATGTTTTAAAATAGTAAATAATTAGCTGATTATGAGCAGTGTTTTTTATTAATCTAATTTTATCCTAGAGGTTGTTTTGTTTAAATTATAAAATTCATCAAAATTTAACGCCCCAGTTAATGATTTTTCGTGTCCTTGAAAAACCAAATCACCTTTACGCAGGTCACTATTAACAGCAAGAAGTTATTATCATTCTTAAAGTAGAAAATGTGGCCTCACAACTCGACGTTAAAGAGCCAATTAACAAATTTATAGGAAAAATGTTAAATAGATTAGAAAACGCATCTTTGTAATCATATAAAAATTTAACAAAATCAGTAGTTACACATTCTTTGTATTGTCAAATTTCTTATTAAATTTTTTTTAACTACGTCAATATCTTTAGATAATGAATTTTCATCTATATTACTTATTTTTAAAATAGGCTCTAATTTATTTATATCTAAAATATTAATCAAATTTATAAAGGGAATCTAAAGATTTTTAAGTAACTATTATCGGTAAAATCTATTATCAAAATATAAATAAATCAATAATATTAAAATAAATACTTTTTACTTTATCCTTATTATTTAAAATATTTTCAAACTTATGAGTAGAAAATAAATAAAAATCAGAAAAATCTTTAGGTTTAGTTTTTCTTTTATCCAAAGATAAATTATTGTCATTTAAAAGTATTAATATCAAAATAATTTTTGAATAAATCTTCAAATGTATTTTAATTTCTTAATTGTTTAATTTCTAACAAACAATGGGATATCAAATCAGAAGTTTTAGAAATATAAATCGTTCTGCATTGAAATTGGTCTATAATTATTGTTAATAAATAAAATAATTTTTCAATTAAATACAAAAAAAATAAAAAGATGATTATAAATATAGTCAACCCCAATTCGGCCCTGTGACCTGAAGATATAAAAGTTCTTTTATTTTTAATTTTTATAAGAGTATTAATTTTTGTTTAATTTTTAAAAAAAAACAATGGGCAGGGAGTTACCACATCACCAATGAGGCAACAGCCGGGGTATGGCCCCGCATTCACTATCCCTTGATTGCATCATGTTGAAAAAATTGAAAAATTATCAAAAAAACTTTCCCTTCACTTAAAATTTCTAGACAATCTTTTACAACAAGATGCAATCGGTGGTTAAAGCAGTGAATATACGGGACATGGTGTCCAGCTATTTTGCTTAGAAATACTTGAACACCACCTTTTCTCCAGGGCATTAGTTCGCCCCATCGTAGCATTGTGAGATCAGGTTCTTTGGTTCTAGATTTTATTTTAACAATAGATTGATGACAAGTGAGAGTTTCTTAGGCATCAGAGTAAATTGCTTTCACAAATATAAAGCTGCCTGTAAAATCAAATTTTTCTATATATTTCTGTGTTAGTTTGATCTCTCTTGCGGATAAGAAGTATTAATGAATAATAACACTTTTAAAAAAAAGTAAATATTTTTAAGATAATATTTTTTAGATATTTTTGACGGAGCAAATTTAATTATATTATATGGAAAAAATAAAATTACTATATATTTTGGGGGGGGGGGGGGCAAATTTAATTTTTTCTGGGGGGGGCAAACATAAAATTACTATGTATTTTTGGGGGGGGGGGGCAAATTCAATTATTTTTGGGGGGGCAAACAAAAACTTTTGGGGGGGCACTGCCCCCCAAAAGGGGTCTAGAATCGTGCCTGACACAGCATTCTTTAAAAATCATTATCAACTCAACTTGACGATGGTTTTTACACTTCAACAAACATCGTCATAATTAGTTATCGAAATACATCTTTTAAAAATTGTCTCATTATCAAATTCAATAATAATATTGAAAAAATATTTTCTAACAATTATCGGCCATCAGTGTTAACAATCATACAGGTCAACAATTTTTTGAGAGTTATGAGTTAACTACAGAAATCAAACCTGCCATCTTAGGGAACATTGAATCCGTTTACCGTTTTCTCTAATCTTAGTTAGTCAGGTATAAACATTAAAAATTTTAGATCGAAAAAACAAAAAAGATTTAAAAACAAAAATAAATTGAAATTTTATTTTTGCATATTCACACAAAGTAAACTGTTAAATTCAAACTTGAAATTATATTAAAAACCGATAATATGCATGTTAAATTTAAGTATGGACGCGAAATATTTTGTTTTATCTAAAAGCCGATGTATCAGCTTGATATATAATAAAATTTATTTCACATTAATATAAGTTACAAGAGATTTTTATATGCAAAAAAGATTTTTAAACTTCCTTTAAGTATATATTTAGATCTGTCAATTTTTTGATTTTTCGTTATAGGCGGATCTAAGGAGCCAAAGACGGAAGAAACTAAGAAAATTGAAAAATATGAGATTAGGCAATCATGGGGTTGCATTCTTTAATCATAATAATCTCGTGTGTGACATTGATATTTGTTGACTCTTATTTTATACTTTTTTTGAATTTTCCTCTACGGCAATATTCTTAAATTAAAATTGTTAAATTTTTGAATAATTGTTTAAGATGATTGTCGGCGATGTTTGTTTAAGATAAGTTGATAATATTGGCAATAACTCTCTAAACTAATGGATGGTGCTTGTTGAGATAAATTTCTGGCGATCTTAGAAATAATTTTAGGCAGGACAATCATAGGTGACTATAATTGTTGCTGTTGGCTGTAATATTGATGGATATTTGAAGTATAGGATTGTTTACAATGATTAAAAATGCTGTTGATGATTGTTGAAGTTAATTGTAGATAGTTGTTAAAGATGATTGTTGAAGGTGATTGTTGAATTGTTAATAACTATACATATTTCAATGACAGATTGAAGGCTTATCAAGGTTAATTATAGTATATGGGTGTTAAATATGGTAGTTAACAAAAGTTCAAACTCATTGTTGAAGATTTTTGCTGAGGATAATTTTTAACCACAATTGTAACGATCGTTGACGATTAAATAATAACTTAATAAATAATTGATAATATTAAAAAGTAAAATAGAAAATATGCCAATTTATTTGGCTGTATATATAATTATAAGCACATAAACTTGATCCCCATAATCGGCAAATAGTAGGGGTGACACCAAGTACGAAAGTAATTTAATTTGTCAACCAATCAAAAAGTTTAGATATTATAATCAGAAATTTAGATTATTCCAAGGTTAGCGTAATGATAATCTAACTATAACCTTAAGCTAACTACACTGTTATACTATTCTATCCCCACCCTAACACTAAACTAACCTCAACATAACCTTAAAACCAACTTACCCTAACCCTAAATAAACCTCAAGCAAACCTCATTCTAAGCTTGTCCTAATCTACCTAAACCAAACGTTAAACTAACTAATCTAACTTTGCCCTAACCTGAACCTATAATTGTCTAATGAGATATATTGTATTTACCAGCTGATCTATTGTTCTACATATATTATCAACTGATCAATTTGGTACATTGAATAAACGCCCATATTATATCGATTAAGCCATCAGTGATAATTGGTGTCAGAAGTGGGATCTGAACCCAGAGCGGTCTAAGGCTCCAGACTCAATTTCTGGTCCTCGTATGAGGGCGTGGGTTCAGATCCCACTTCTGACACCAATTATCACTGGTGGCTTAATCGATATAATATGGGCGTTTATTCTATGTACCACATTGATCAGTTGATAATATATGTAGAACAATAGATCAGCTGGTAAAATACAATATATCTCACTAGACAATAATATACCAAAATGTTTGCATATTTTATGGATTTCTAATATTTTATAGATTTTTGTTTCGTGCAACTTTGGGTCCACCATGGTGCATAGGGTGAGGTATGTATAACGCGAATAGTACATTGGGGTACATTACGGACCCTTTTTTTTAACTTAAAGCGATTAAAAACTCATATTTTTTTAAAACGTGCTCTTTAATTATCGACAAATATAAGTTTTCATCAATGAATAAAGCAAATTTTATTTGACACAAAGTTAAAAAAAAAATCTAAAAAATTGATTATTCCATATTACATAAAATAATCCTACCGATAAATTAAATATATCAATATTATTGATTGAATTGTTTTGATTGGCGTTAGGTAGAACTTTTGCCTGTTTTTTACCTTAAAAACTAAACATTTTAAAAAAAAATAATAACCTTCATTATAACACAATACAAACATATTATACACTTAATATGTAAAAATATTTAGAAAAAATATTTAGAAAAAAAGATATGCCCGTGTATTGCAGTAATTTTTATATTGAGGTATAATAAAGTTTTTTAACTAAACGCGCTTTCAAATTTTATTAAACGCCACACCTTAGATTAATATGATATGCCTACACATATATTTATAAAATAAACGAGGTTTGAACGAATGAGGGTAAAGCTACCTCCATGTGTTTATTTAAAACATTTTTGTTCAAGCTATGCGAGTTTACAACAAAATGACTTTGGTAAGTTACTTTCTAATTTGGAGCAAACAATTGGCTACAATTCTTCGCTACTTAGTTTAAGGAGCCTGTTTAACGATGAAATATCTAGCTTAGCCATCAATCTAACTCAGGTGTTAGATGGAAAGCATCCTTTACTCAAAAATATAAAGTTAGTTTTATTGTTTAATTAAAGAAAATTAATTCACGAAGATAATAATATAGTTCAAATGTATGGGGTAAGTATATTGTTGTTGTCCAAAATATTTGGCATCCCTGTAGATTTTAGTGCAACACACATAGAGCGTCAGCAGGGAATATCATTAAGGTAGTTTTTTTATTTTGATTATTTTTAGACAAAGATCTTTGGCAGAAGTTGTGCAAATAATGTATTTGGCTAAAATGATACATAGAGGAATTGTGGAATTTGTAGAAACACCTGAAAAATCCTTAATTGTTGGAAATAATTTAACAATTTTAAGTGGTGACTACCTATTGGCTTGTGCTTCAAGGGATTTGGCTAAACTTTCAAGCCCAAAAGTTTATAAAAGTTTGTTTGCTTTATTCATTAAGGTTGTTGAAATAATGTCACAAGCTTTAGCTGATATGATGCAAACTGAATTTTTAAGTCAAGAACATTCAAATATAAATTATAAACATCTTCTTGGATATGGTGCAATGTCATCTCTTATTTTAGTTAATCACTCTATACCAAATCAAGAATTAGCTTGTCAAATTGGTGATAATATAGGAAAGGCATTAGATGTAATAATAAATTTAGCATTTTTTTAAATTCATTAAAGATTGTTTATTATTAGATAAAAAATTTATTTATTACTATAATGATATTCATAAACCTTAACCCTTATACCTCCACTCCGATAATAAGGACAAACCAGATAATACAGAATTTTCCTGTAATCTAAAAAATAAAAATATATACATTGACAATACCTTGCAACTTTTGTCAAAAGTTTCTTTTGGTGAGGAACAAGCTACATTGACTCTCAAGCAACTCATTTCTTCTTTTGCAACAAAGCCACCTTAACTCATCTTATCATTTATTTACATTCTTTTGTATTTTAAATAAAAATAAAGAATATTTTGTATACATTAAAGTTTATTTAATATATATTATAAAATTATTTAAGGTAAATATTATGAAATTTTGCGTTCTACCAAATTTTTTTAAAATCTTATATATTTAAGATTATTTGTGGTGAAAAAAAATAAAATGTAAGCTGCATTTATTACCGTTTTAATAAAATATATTTAAATAAGTAAGCTAATTTGCCTTATAATTTGGTGTATACTAATTCACTTTAAAATTGTTAAATTACATAATAAGCATCTCTGAAGCTAGAAGTAATTGAATATACATCACAAATATTTTATGTTTCTTTATTTCAAAATGTCACTTGGTCATATATTGATTTTTTTTATGTTTACAGTCAGCTATCATTTGTTGATATGGGAAAGGGGCAAACAACGACAGTCTTGTTTCTTATTCTGGATAAATAAATTTGATAGCCTACAACATTTTTTTTTAAAATATTTGGTTAATTGTTTAAAATTATTACTTAAAAAAACAGATTTGAAATTAACATATTTAATACTGCTTTTACACTAAATTACCTTTATTTTTAGCAGAACTATAACCAGTTTAAAAAAGACAGGGGCAGTTCAAAAAAAATTTACGCCACCATCAAAAAATTATGTTCACGCATTGAGGATACTCATTTTTTTTGGATATTTAGTTACCCTTTTGCAATATTTAGTTATTTGTTGATCCATTGAGCTTTTCTTCTCTGATTATTAATAATAAAAAATTTTTTTTGTCTTATAGCACAGGTCAACAAATATTAATGTCAGAAACGTGAATTTTATGAAAACATAAAAGAATGCATCCCCATGATGGCCTAATCTCATTATATTTTTTATTTTTCTTAGTTTCTTTCGTTTTTGGCTCCTTAGTCCGTCTATAACGAAAAATGGTCTTTTTTGACCAAATAGACAGATCTAAATATACCCTAAATAGAAAAAATTTAAAAATCTTTTTTGCACATATAAATCCCTTGTAACTTATATTTTTACAAGTAATGGAAAATAAATTTTATTGGTTTATCAAGCTCTTACATCGGCATTTAGACAGTACAAAATATTTCGCTACCAAACTTAAATACAACACGATATATTATCGGTTTTAAATGAAAATATTATTCGAAGTTTGACTTTAACAGTTTAACTATTGTGAATATGCAAAAATAAAATTTTAATTTTTGTTTTTAAATCTTTTTTGGTTTTTTTACCTTTTTTTCTAAAATTTTTAATGTTTATAACTGGCTAACTAAGATAAGTTTGATTAGAAAAAGCAGTAAACGGATTTGATATTCCCTATGGCAGGTTTGATCTCTGTAGTTAACTCATACCTCACAAAAAATTGTTGACATGTTTAGTATGTCAAAATAACTCAATTAATTATTGTTCGAAATTTTATCACAAATTCAAATCAATTTTATTTTCAAAAAACTAGTTTGTTTTACATTTGTTTTTATGAGGCTGTGATAAAATTTTACATTTAAGGAAGCAGGTATATACATTACCAAGATAAGTTTGATATTTAATAGGTAACAACCTATCTAATTTATTACTAAATTATCCCTTAATCAATTAAATTTATCAACAAATCTTGTTGGAATATTAAATTTTTTGAGCTTCTCAGGAAACTGGGTTAAAAAAATAGATAGAACACTTGATATTTTCTACACTGACTATTAACGCTTTCTTTTACGGCTAAATTTAATTTGTGCTGGATGGAAGGTGGGATAAAAATTTAAAATTAGACTAGGAAGTCATTTTATAAATAGGATTATGATAATTTTTAATTACCCTGCCCCTCCTCTCCCAACATATTTGACTTAAGCCTGGCCCTCAATCTGGGTGTCGGCCAATTCCATTAATTTGCCCATCATTTTTGCCCAATCTGGTTTGATGAAATAGACGAAATTTTAATGTGTTGAACAAAAAATATACAGTAAAATTTCATATTTACGGCAAAAAAAAGGCTCACGGCTTTATTCTTTGTTTAAATTAATTTATGTTTGGGTTAGGAGATTGGGCTTCTAATGTTATTTTGAATCCATGCAATTTTTTTTATCTCAAGGGCCCATATCATTTTTCGGCCAACATTGCATAGTCCGATTACTTATGAAATGATTGGTCTGGGGGGGGGGGGGGGATGTAAGGGGTGTCAGGCAACTTCTATCAAAGAAATACAAGTATTGAGCCCGACCCGGCAAACGGTGAGACGCACTAGGTTTGCTCCCTCGTTTAAGTTTTGATTATGTTGATCGCTTAAGGCCAAAACGATTAAATAAGAAAATATAGAACACTAAGATGAAATTTGAACATGTAAGACCTTGGTTTGTAATTTAGTAAAATTAAAAATAATGTGATTTTTAACTAATTCAAACATTATTTAAGCTTGCTCTTTATGGTGCCTTACAGAATCTCAATAATCACAATCCTTAAAAAATGGCCTAGATTACAACCAAAATAAGCCAAGTTCACAAAGGTTATAAGCGCGAAAAGATAATTTCATTAAAAAGTGTAATTGGCTAAAATTAATTTTTACAGCATCAATCAGCTGTGCGAAGCTGTAGGAATGCAAAAATTGCTTCCTTGACTAAGTAATAGGAATAATAATTGATAAATTCAATTTGTAGATAAAAATTCCAACTAAAATTACAACAAAAATAATAAAAATATATTATGAACGCAACAATCGTTAATTCATAACATTTTCTCGCAAAATACTACTAAATAAATCACAAAGTCATATATCAAAATGTTTTATGGGTTAAATAACAAAATTTCCGCTGTTATGTATGATGCATTACACACTGTTAATAACGGGCTGGGTTGTTCTCTGAACGATCTCAAATGTTACCTGGTCGAACGTCCGATTAGTTCAGGTGTGCTTGAAAGAAACAACCTATGGCGACTGCTGGAAGGTGCTATAAGGTGTGGCTACGTCAAAAAATTTCCAGGTAATATTTTTTTTAGGGCGCGTTTAAACTAGAGCCGGGGAAAAAGCCCAATTTTAGGGAAAACTCATATTTTCGTATCTGGAAATTTTGAAAAAAAAAAGGTTTTAGCTATGACAAGTTATAAGATTTAAGTTTGCTTATATTCTGAATCTATTTTTAGTTGATTTTTTTGATCTTAAATTTTTGAACAACAAAAATTTGAATAAGCCAAAAAATGTTTTTTTCCAGTTTTCGTTTAAAGTTAATTTAAAATTAAAAAACCTCTAATATTGTTGGATAAAATTATTGTAAGGTGGTATATATTGAATGATTATTATTAGCTACCTATATGTAAAATTAGACACAAATCTATCAAATCTCTTTAAATATGCTTATTGGTTAGAGCGTCAAAAAATATTGTAAAAACGATGATTAATATATTTCGATGTAAAAGCTCAAATTTAAAAAATTACAAATTTTATAAAAATATTTAGTATAAACGAATGAACTCTAAATGCGCCCTAAATTAATTTTTGATTTTTTTCCGTTCCGTCCCTGGCTATGATTTTACAAAACTAACCCAAATAAATTCTTTCCTGTAAGCTTCAAATTTTTTATAAAAATAAATGAGATGGCCTAAAACAAATGCAGATCTATACATTTGTTTTTTTACTTACTTGCATCTTATCGCAAAAAAGAAAGAAAAATTTAAAGGTATTTTTGTATGAACACCTGAGTAAAAAAAACTATCTTTTCTGCAAAAATAATATATTCATTTTAGAACATGATAACCTATAAACAACGAAAATTAATTTATAAAATTAAGTCAAGGCAGCTTTAAACCTGTTTGGGAATCGGATGGGTGACTCCCAACGAGTCGCAAAGCCGCCTCCTAATTTTTTTTGGACTTGGCCGTTAAGTCAGGGTCACTGTTTAACTCTGATCCCTGTGTAATTAAAACGAGCTTTTACGGGTAAGCCATGGAGCAAAAGGCTACAAAGAAATTCTGTACCAAAGCTGGGAACAGTTCCACTTTGGGGTCAAACTCATTTTTTACTCTTTCGAAATTTAGAAAAGAAGAGTTTTAGTTAGCGTTAATCAAAAAAGATATTTATAAATTTTAGTTTTTTTGCTTATATTTCGTATCTATTTATAGTTAAATTTTACATTCTGCCAAAAAAAATTTGAGCTTGGCCAAAAAAAAGGGGGTTTTTACTCAGCTTTGTTCTAAACACTTGTTTTTAACAATATCTTTTGAATCAATTACTTAAAAACAGTTGTATTTGCACTTGGAAAACATGAGTACAAAATAATATATATTATAACATTCTATCTTTCATTTGTAATACGGAAAGAAGAGCACGTTTTAAATGGCCAAATAATGTTAGGTACAAAAATATGTAAAATATATTATGGGAGAAATTATAATGTGGAAAATTTTAGAATTATACCTAATAGGCATAACCCACCAGCTCATGGAAAATAAAACAGGGCAGGTTGGGCCCAAAAATTTGCAAAAATACTCCTCCTGTATAAGTTTTTTTTTCCGATATTCGATGTCACAGATTTTGTATTTAATTTAATCAAATCAAGCTTTTCCAAATTTAATCATTTTATGTTTTAATCAGAAATGGTTAATTTTAATCAAATATTCAATCATCTGTTTTATTTTAATTATTTTACATGTTTGTTTTATTTCTATTATAGGACGGCGCGTTTAGAATCCATAAATATTTTTTCAAAAAAAAATTCAAAATTTTTAAATCTTAAATCGATTTTGAGTTTTTACATCTTATAACCATTATGTTTTTAACGGGTTCGATGGGCTATGCCCTGATGGGTATGCCGTCTCTTTCAAGATTTGTAGGAGAAGGGGGGCATTGTTTTAGCAGGTGAATGACTCTGGCCTTTGACTTTTGCCAGAGTTGTAAAGCCTGCATGCTATAATATTCCGGAGAATGCGGCGTTATTTCGATGGATATTGGCGAAGAGACGCGCTTAATTCTATTAACCCTAGGGGTTATGAACGTTGCCGCATAGCAATTTAAATGCTCCTCACCCAAAAAAAACGGGTCCGATTTGATGAAAATCTTAATTGACATGATTTTTTCTTTCCACATAACTCCTTTAAATTTTATAGCTAAAACGCACCCCTGAACACATACTTAATACTATAGCGTTAAACATATTTTAGGTCCACACGGAGAAATGTACTATTTTTGGGCCGAGGAAGATTGGAGAATATGATGCTTCCTTCAAGCAATGAACAAATACATTTCGTCGTGCTAATTCATAAAAATACAAATTATTTAATGATTTAATTATTATTGTTTTACAAATAAATAAGGTAGCCATTACCCTAGGCTTACTTATAATTTAAGAAATATATAATCTTTAAGTAATTCGGTTATAATAAATGTTTTGCGCCCAAACCAGGCACGATTCTAGACCCCTTTCTGGAGGGGGGGGGGCGGTAGTGCCCTCCCAAAAAGAATGGTGTGCATGTATATTTTTTGCCGTGACCGAAGGTCACGGCTATATCTGTCGCTGAAGGTGGCAAAAATTTTTCTGCCCCCCCCCCCACTAGTTTCTTTTTGCCACCCTAAATTAAAAAAGCTAGAATCGGATCTGGCCCAAACTTGTTTGATGACGGGATAATACCAGGATATATTAGCAAAGTTCAAACATTATCCCCTTACACATCCCCTTTAAAAGGACGACGCCACACCCTTTTAGGGCTTAAGATCTGGCAAAGCAATTAATATTATCAAGGGGTTACATATTTAGAATTTTCTCGCACGACTGTGTTCTGCTTAAGCTTTTATTTTTAACAAGCATATCGTTAAGGGCTCTCTCTGTCTATGCAGGCCAAAATAATGAAAGTGGAGTACAGGACTAAAGTAATCTCTGCACGGGATCACACTCAAAAATTTAGTTTGCTAATTGGCATATCCGACTGTTTAGAAGTAATGTTTTACAAAAAAAATTTACAGACTGTTTAAAAATTTTGGCCCCAAACTACGGAATGAACTACTTTTTTCAATATGACATTTTAGACCCCATTTTTTGCATTATATTGAAGATGTATTTACCCTATATTCTTTATAATGACAAATCTATAATCATATATAATGTGCCATAATAAAATATATTTCTAATAAATATATATTACAATTTTCTAGAATTTTTATACATTTTTGTATAATAAAATTTTTTTAAGCAAAAAGCTAACTTATCAATTTTTTTTCACAGTTTCATACATACACATTCCTATCCCACATAATTAACTTACTCACGATAACATAAGTCACCTCATACCTGTTAACTTAGCCAATTTTTAGCATGAAGTTGCTAGCAACTGAATTAGCGAAAACTTTTCACACTAAGACCCCCCCCCCCCCACGGCATTGCATATTAATCTCATTTGCATCATAATCTAATTGTCCCGTAATAATCAAATATTTGTATAAATAAGTACCGGAGCAAGCAAAATTCTTAATCTCAATTACCGGTCCCTCATGATGACATAAATTAACATTTTAAGATAATTTCTATCAGATAAAACAGAATTTATATTATTCATTATCTAATATGGAACGAATCAAGACCTTACAGATATTCGTTTTAGTGTTGGTAAATGATCCTTATTTCATTTTAACAGAGCCATTTTTTAATTTCTGTACTCATATAAAAACTTTTATTTTTATAACAGGTGAGCTGTGCAATGATTTACGGGCAAAGAAGTAATTAAGATTTTGCTATTTTTTCTTTTATGTTCTAATCAGGCCTGGGAAAAAAGATCTAGCCCTTAAAGAAGATTTTTTTGGGCTTTTCTATAAACTTTTTTTAAAAAAAGGACAAAAAGGTAAATTTTTGTCTTAAAAAAATAGGTTGACATGTTCCATTTTTATCTTTGTAATAAGGAGCTTTTTTTTAAAGGGTATTAATAGAGAAACTACATTTCAACTTTAAGATAGCGAAAAAAAACATAATGGTTTTAAAGGGCTTTTTAAATTTTCGGGGCTATTTGTTAAACAATTTAAAGCTTTTTCCCCCTTTTTTAGACCGAGAAAATAAACCCCAATTTTTTTCTTTTTGGCCTCCACACCATTTTCATTAATTGTGCCATTTATATAATTAAAGTGTAGCTATTGTTATTTTGTTATTTTCTTTCAAAAAAAATGAGTTTTTTGATTTTAAAATATTTTTAACGCGCTTCACTGGCTAAAGTTAACCATAAAATTCCATTTTTAAATTTCTTGGATAAAGGCAATTTAGGTCGAGTGATTGAATATAGATTTAGACCAAACATATAATTATTCTGTTTTTATGTAACCGATCAACAAAAAATGTTAAATTACACAACAATGAGAGAAATAAAAAAAAATTGGCGGCAGTCGTATATTATTTTTTTCAAATGATTATTACATTTTTTATTTTTGTATATGGTAATTATAAGGAAGGATAGGCAAATAATTTCATAAGATATTTTTTAATTAGAGTCTGGAGGTCTTATAGTCTAGCCTTATTGCGACATTTGAATATTATTTCAACATGTTAAAAATTTTAAAAGTAGATTGCTTATAAGAATTTGGAATTTAAAACATTTATGAATTCAGTATAAATACTTATTGGTATAATATTTTCCAAACCTCTGTCAAATACTAACTTAGGAATATCTTTTTTATATTAGGCTATGGCTAATACTAATTTCTAAATGGGAATATATAAAAAAAAATTAAATGGCGTCATATTAAATTGAAAATTAATGTTGGTTGTTTAAGGATAAGTCTAACAAAAAATTTTTTTAGAGAAAAAAAATCTTTTTTACATTAGCCACCTTAATGTTATTCAAATGCGCGTTCAATTTTTTTTTCAAAATTTTTTGTTCATTAGCCGCAGCCTTTAGCAAAACAATGTGTGCTCTTACTTTTGAAAATGCCCTCTAATTATATATTTATCATAAAAAATTTACAACAGGGGGATTATTAGAACAATTAAGAGATTTCGACTTACCGCGTAAAAATTATGTTATCGGGGGCAAAAAAATAACCGTAATCGAAGCAGGACAAGCAACTTGCAAGGGAAAAAGTGACCAAGTCCGACAACGTTGTGATAATCCGTGCGAGCTAACAAATAAAAAATGTGACGCTAATACTAACCTACTTATCTGCACGGTGGACGTTTGTAACGGTACCAATTTTTTGTTATTGCATTGGGCCCAATCAGACGAAACACATAGTTTGAGGGCGCATTCAAAGTTGATCCATTTTTAATAAATTAAAAAAAAAAAATTTATTTTTCTATCATAAAATTACGTTTATCTCAGGAAAAGTATTTTAAGGATAATGATTGAAGTGTAAAATTACGTTTTATGCTAGGAAAACAAATTTTAATTAATTTTATCAAATAAATGAACTATGAACGCGGTTTATCAAATATAACCATAGCGATATGGTAAGTAGGTCTGGCAATTTATAATTGACGGAATTAGGATGAAACATTATACACAAATTAAATTGATTTTATTTATCTTAGTTATTTTATATAGTTCAAATTTCCACAAAGTATGAAAAAGAGTTCGTTTAAAATAGTTTTTTTCAACGAACTTTTTTTCAGTCTGTATTATTTTTCTCAAATTTTGATTATTTTGTTTCGTGTGCTTTTTTATTAATCAATTAAAAATAAGCAATTTTTAATTTTTTGCAATTAAAAGCAATCCTGTCCATATATTTAGGACATATTTTCCTATTATTGTATATTTCTTATGTCTAACAAAATAGGAAAATGTCGGGCCGTATATGTTGATGAAAATACAAAAAAATTCGTGAATTGCAAAAAATCCCTACTACGACGATTGTTCAAACGTAATTGATTTTAATGGATTTTAACAATTTTACATTTTTACGCTCTTATTAATAAAATGTAATGAATATCGACATAAAGTCATGTCTTATTGCATTCTCTATTCCTTTACTTACTCAATTGGGAACTCATAGGTTATTCTTATTAAAATATATGTTATGGGCAAATCTAAACTGGAGTTGGCTACTGTCTTACAAATACGCTAAAATTTTAAAAGTTGTTTTTAACATTCAAATCCTCAATTGTATGGTGGCTTTTCGTTATAACAAAATAAATTTTTTATATCAGGCATCATAGCCAAGCATGGAGAAAAAAAGGGCCAGCCTTTTAAGAGGAATTTTTGGGAACTCTTAAAACGCTTGCACTTAAAGGAGGTATTTGTTTAGGAACCCCATATTTTCTTGTTAATTAAGAGCTATCTATTTTAAGAGATTTCTAATTATACTGGTTTTTGTTGTAATAATCCATCCAACTTTGTTAAAAAGAATAAAAGAAATAAATAGTGTTTCAAAAATGGAATTGGCTTTTTCTTCATTTGGGGTTTATATGTGCTGTCAACTTTTCTTTTTTTTGGCCGGATTGGCCGGAGAAAAAAAACATATTTATCCCCATTTAGCTCACACTTTTTTCAATTGCTGATAGGTGACTTTACCAATAGGTTATAGCATTCCTAGAAATTCTAAGCAAATTTAACAATTTAAAAAAATGGTAAAAGGAGAAAAATGGGGAGCGTTTAATCATTTTTGATATTTAAGGGCAGGATTTATTTGGTTTCTTAAAAAATTTCATATGTGTGCGTGAGGGGGTTTTTAAAATCTTAATATATATATCCGCGTTCAACATACGTAACGTTTAGATGTAATAATGTAAATGTCGTTGTCATAATTTTAGAGAAAAAAAAATTAGAGAAGTGAGTAATTTTATTTAAATAGTGAGGCATAAAATGATATAATTGGTATAGTCGGCAAAAGAAAAGCGATTAATGAAGATAACAAGTTATTACAAGACAAACATCAATATTGGAAGAAAGTTAATGGTAATATAAATGCATATATTTCCATGATGGCCATATCTCATATAGATTCCCTTAATTTTTAAAAGCTTTGACTCCTCAAATTGCAAAAAAGGGCTTTTTTTCACCAAATTGATTTTGCGGCCTGGAATAAATTAAAGAAATAATTTATAAATTTCACTAATCCTTGTAACTTATAATTTTTATCTCAGATAATGGGAAATAAAAATTAAAAGTATATCTTTTGCATCACCGACCATTCAGATTACAAGGACAACAAATATCAATAAAATAAATAAGCATATGAAAAATCCGCATGTTAGATATCTCATTATATTTACCGTTTTTCTTAGTTTCACCCGCCTTTAAATTTCCAGATCCATATATATAAAAATGCCTTTTAAAATTAAATGATTTCGAGACTTCAAAAATACTCTAAAATTTTATCATCTTTATTTCACGTAGAAATTTTTGGTAAGTTATTATTATCTCGAAAATTGAAAAAAAAAATTCTAGTATATCATGCTCTTACATCAGCATTTAGATGGCACAGAATATTATGCATAAAAACGATACTATATATTATCGGTTTTTTATAGTAATGTTATTTAATTCGAATTTAGGTTTAGTTTCTGTGAATATGCACACAAAAAAATCCTTTTTTTTTAAATATTTTTTTTTACATTTTGTCGGCTCAGATAGCTCAGTGGCAAACCTTCTGCCTTAAACGCAGGAGGTTGCGAGTTAGAATCCGTGCACAGCGGCTTTTTTCTTCGGAAAAATAGCATATATGTGTAACCACTTTAAAGTGGCCTGCTTAGGCAGTAGGTCTTAAACGATATGTCTAAAAGTAAGAGCCTAGGCCAAAAACCTAGGTCGCCGGCATGCGTACATATCTTACTATTTAACCCGTCGGCAATATTAATTGCTTTGTTCGGGTTAAAGAGTCAAAGCCCTAACGGGTATGGCACCCCTGAGTGGGGAAAGGTATGGGGGAAACCTCAAACCAATTGTTTGTTTTTTGTTTTTTTTTACATTTTCCTTAAAGTTTTCAATGTTAAGAAAAATTGATAAGCGGTTTAAAATTATAAGATGGCAGGTCCCTGTAAGCTCATAAATAAGTAACCCTGTGTTAAACAACATTTTTGACATCCCAATGACCCAATTTCGGTTTATAATATATTATTTTAGGTTTGAATTTATTAGGTTAACTATTGAATGCAAAAATAATTTTTTTTTCAATATTTTATTATTGTTTCTTTTCTATTTTCATATATCTACAAAAATGTTAGTTTGATTAAAAAAGCGGTAAACGGATATGAAAATCCATTGGACAGCAAATTCGAACGGAATTAACTCCTAAATCTCAAAGTTTAGCAGTTATTAAATGCAAACAATAGTTTTTATAACTCAAATTTATACTGCGAGACTTTGAAAGCGTGAGGCAAAAATTTTTAAAGAATCTTCACAAGCCTTATTTACTTTAGACATTTCATTAGATTTCTAAAGCTAAAAGTCTTTCTGGAAATTCCATATTACATTATATGTAAAAGTCGTCTGACACTTTTCCCTGTTTAATAAATGTTACCGATAGATGAACGCCGAGTAAATAGAACGTTATCTTCCTGTCAATAACTATGCAAACTGCACAATTCCAGAATCTTTTTTGTTTGTATCTGAATAATGAAATATTGATCTAAAGGTCAAATATTTAATCAGTCGCTAGTAATCAAGGCCGTATCTCCTTTTAATTACCCCTGAGCTCGGTTGATTTCAACCCCTCACATTTTTTACTTTGTCGATACGTCGAAGTAGTTTACTAAAATTTAAAACCAAATTTGGTGTCCCTGTGGAGAACTATTTGTCACATATAGGCAAAGGGTATTTTGCGACAGGCTTTGTTTCAAGCCTTCATATATCAAAAAATAGAATTATTGTAATGTGAAAAAAAATTAATGTGACTTTATATTTTATATATTAAAGCTATTTAAGGGGTAAGTTAGACATGTTTTTACGAATCTAATATTAAAAAACAGGAGAGAAGAGAGATTAAATTTTAAAGTGGGATGTTTCGGGACACCATACATTAACAATTGTCTAACTTGCAGCAATTCTTTATAATTGTTTTGAATTAATTTACAATTGTTTTTTATTCTGTAAATTTTTGAGAGTTATAAGTCAACTACAGTGATCACACCTGCCACCTTAGAGATTTTCAAATCCGTTTATTGTTCTAATCAAACTTTCAGCTCATTTCAATAAATTAAAAAAGAGTTAAAACAAATTAATTTATTTTTTTGCATATTCGCAACAATTAAAATGTTATATCAAACTTTATATAATATTTTTATTAAGACATATATGGTGTCGTATTTAAGTTTGGACGCGATTATCTAAATTTTAATTTAAGAATTTGGTATATCATTTAAGATGATAAAAACATACAAAGGAATTTTATATAAAAAAAAACTCTTATATGTTTGCCTTTTAAAGTATTTCCTTTAGCGCAAAATTTGTCAATTTAGTCAAAAAGGCCATTATTTGATAAAGGAGCGGAAAATATATATGAGATAAGTAATGCCATCAAGGGGATTTATGCTTTTATGTTTTCATAAACTATTTCTGATAATGATATTTGTTGACCTGTGCAGAGCCGTAGCCAGAATTTAATTAAAAATGGGGAGGGGGCATTCATAAAATTTTTTGTGCGGAGAATATTTTTTGACGCCTTTGGCGCCAACAAAGTTTCTCAAAAAATTATTCATACTTTCCACTAATCATTTATTTTAGTTATTCAATAGTTTGATTGGCGTTTGTTGTGAGTTAATACAACTTAAATTTACTTTAGTAGCTAATTGAGGTACAATCATTAATATTGCATAAATTTAAATACACACATCAATATTTTTAAGCATTTAAAAATTTTTATTTTAAATTTTTAGTCACATATAACGATGAATTGTAGTTAAAAAAAAATATTATTTTTGAAACTATCTAAAACGTTTTAATGACTAAAAACTTAAACAGTGTGATTTATATTCGTAAAATTTGCTGTGGGACTTACAACGAATATTTAGGACAGGTATATAGATTACTAAATTGATCTAAGCTGTTAAATTAGCCCCCAACTATGCGCCTGCAAATCCGGCTAGTTTTCCCAACAGTCATTTTAGACTTGAAAAGGGATCAAATACTATGTTTTTAACTTAAAAATTAGAAACGTGTAAAATTATTCGATTCAATAAAACTCGTTCGAGAGTCTAATTTAAACTATTGTAAGGTTTTTAACGAGAATAGTTGTCTCAATTATATTTTTATGTGTGTTTAATAAACATTCAAATAAACGAGCGGTAGCCACTGTTGTTCGCAAATAACATTTAATACTTTACAATACTGCAAATACGCTCGGCAGGGAAGGTAGACGTTTGAAGGACCAACCCAATTTTAAATTATGACGCCATCTAGTAAACTTGAACATCTGTAAAGCTCAAAAGAAACATTTTTATATATTAAAATTTGTATTTACAAAAAAATAAAAAGATTTGGGAGATTTTTTGTATTAAAAAAAAATAAATGGAAGTTAAAAGCGAACTGTTTTTCGGCCCAGCCCGCTAGACTCGATTTGTTTAAAAATCGGCCTGGTTTATTCATTTTCACCGATCCAATTTTTACAAATAGACTCCGAAATTTTAAGTTACAAATACTAGTTTTGTGCTATTATCAAAATTTAATGGAATGTGTCAAAATATTAACCTTTCGAATGTAATATTAAAATCGTCGGTTTAAGTTCATTTTAAAGATCGGACAATCGTAAGTGCATGTGAATTTGGCTGTGTTCTTGCCTCAATAGCCATGTTAAGCCTGGTTAGTAGATACATTAATGACCAACAAATATCAAAGCCGTCCTTCTGAGAACCTAGGCTACCAAAGTCGCAGGCGCGCATTTATTCTTAAAATCTGCTGGGCCTGTTGTAGCGTTTTAAGTCGCATATAGTAAAAAGATCTCGAAAATCACAAGTTTTTTAAGTTCTTATATTGGCAAAAAACAATACAATTATATGTGGCTTCAACTTTGATCTTAATAAGATTCAGGAGATCCGGCCATCTATAAGGGCATTATCCAAGCGAAACTGGGCGTCAATCTAATTTTTATTAAATAATAAGGTTTTTACGCAAATATATTGAAAAAGTAAGCATTTTAAGCATCTAGAAATGGTTGGCTAAGAGGTTTCAATGGGTCGTCATGGGTCGAATTTATTCAAAAGATTAAATTACATAATGTTATCTTATATGCATGTATGCACATTTTTCTATTAAGAGCTCAACCATTTTTAGAGAAGTTAACCTGGCAAAGCCCAGCTACCTTTGGAATTAGGAGGCGCCTCAGGCAAAATTTATCAAACCAACCAGTGAAAATAAAAAGCCCGCTGAAAAGGGGAGGGGGCACGCATGCTACCGTAAACTAGAACTATTCGGACAACAAATCAAACAGATACTAAATAACCCCCACCCCCACCAACTGGCCCGGCACTAATCTCCTTGCATCATAATCTACCCGTAATAACCAAATATTTGAATAAATAATCCCTGGAGAGCAATAAAAATTATTACTTTTACTTTACGGTCCTTTATGCCACATACTAACTTTTTGAGTTAATTTTTATCAGATAAAACAAAATTTATTTTATCACTACATATTTTATTTAATATCCATGATGCCACAAATCAAGACTTTAATAATATTCATTGTCGTATTGGTAAACGGCCTTTATTTTTAATAACAGAGCTATTTCGATTTTAGACAACATTAAATATATCAAAACTTAAATTATTGCTCCTTGCCATTCAATTTATATATTTAAAACGTATTTTTATAACAGGTGAGCTGTGCATACATTCACGGGCAAGAAAGTAATTTAGATTTTACTACCTACTTTATCTTCTCTGTGCTGATAGGCCTAGGAAAAAATAGAAGTTCCCTAAAGAATACTTTTTTAGGGGCTTTTCTATATAATAATTTAACACTTTGAGGGTCAAATGAAAATATATGGAAGAGAATTTTGGGATTGGGCATTAATAGTAATAAAAATCGCATCCAAACTTTAAATTAAAGAAAATACCTTTGGCATATAGATATTTTTTGGGCTAATATATTAATGCAAGAACTTATTCCCTTTTTTTGGCATGAGGAAAAACCCATTTTCCTTTCTTTGGCCCTCAACAATTTCAGCATTTGTGCTAATGCATGCGATGAACCAACTACATAAAGTGTTTTGTATTTTGTTTTTTTTAAATAAAATATTAAGTTTTTTGGTTCCATAAAAACGTAAAAATTACCATGGTCATTCCAAATTTAATTTTGTCTAGCAACTTGATTGGATAAGGATTTAGAAATATAGTATAATTTTGTTTTTAAGTTACCGATTGACAAAACAATGTTATATTACACAACAATTGAAAAGAAAAGGGTCTTATTTTTCCGCACAAACAATTATATAAAATTTTATTTTTTATTTGGTAATTATAAGGAAAGGCAAATAATTCTATAAAACATTAACTAGCGTCTAAAGGTCTCAAAGTTCAAAAATAATAGCTTTAAGAATATAATTTTGTTGTTAAAATTCATAAAATGCTTAAAAGAAATTGGAATTTTAGAACCTTTATAAGATCAAAATACTTGTTTATAGTTTAAACACACTTTTGCAAACCCGTGTCAAATATTAACATTAAAAGTTATGTTCAAAGTTAGCAAATTCTCAAGTGTGTTACCAAAAATATTTATGACCCCTTTAAATTTTTTTTGTTGAAGATGCATTTTAAATGTCTTTCATTAATATATTTTCACAAAAAAAATGCAGTAGGGTTCACGAGGTACGAGCCACCGCGTCAAAGTTATGATGTCGACGGCAAGATAATAACCGTAATCGAGGCTGGACAAGCAACTTGCACCGGGAAAAATCGCAAAGTCCCACAGCCTTGTCATTATAACCCGTGCGATCTAACAAATATGAAATGCAAAACGAATTCTAACTTACTTGTCTGCACGGTGGATGCATGTAAAGGTAACTAATTTTTTTTGAATTTTTGGGCCCTATTAAATTAAAATATTGTTTTAAGGGCTCTTTTGGAGAATTGAATTATTTCTAAGTTAGAAAAAAGGATTTTTGTATCAAACTTTTATCTCATTAAATGTATTTTTAATGAATGATAATGATTATGAAATATGTTTTATTTTAAGAAAAAAAATCATAAAATTTTAATAATATATTTGAATAAATCAATGAACTATGAACGCACCCTAACAAATTAAACCATATAAGATATGATAATGAGGTTTGACCTAAATGCATTTATAATTGCCGAAAACAGGATAAATTAAAGTAATTTAAAATTAAATTATTTTTTTTAAATATTTAAATAGTTTTAATCGCAGAATAAAAATACAATTTTTGATGAAACGACATAGTTTTAATAAAAATAGTTTTGACTTTTTTCTGGTCGATCTATGTTATATTTTGATTAAACTCAATGAGTTTTTTCTTATAATAATAGCTTGTAATTAATAAACCCATAAGTGTTTTTTGGATCGCAATTAAAAACATTCCTCTCATTTATTTAGGTCATATTTTGTCAATTTTACATATTTTTTTTATTATTAACCACGAGGAAAATGTCGTGCCGTATTTGTGGATGAATATACAAAAAAACGTGTCAAATGCAAAAGCAAAAAAATCCGTACTGCGACGACGTATGTTTAAACGTAGATGATAATAACAGATTTTAAACTTAATTTACAATTCTTAATGTTTGTATATATTAACATAAAGTTACGTCTTATTGCATAATTTCTGTTAAAATAGGTTTTTAAGCATCCTTAGGCAAGCCTCAGTAAAGAAAAGAGCCAGCTCTTGAGGGAAGTTATTAGGGGCTTTCTTATTTAAAAGCTCACACTTAAGAAAGCTTATTTTTTAAGTAATAAAGGGCTTTTTATCTAGAAGGCTTTTTATCTAAAGGGCTTTTTAAAATGTATTTTTTGTAGTAACATTTTATTTCATTTTCAGGAGAGAGAAAAAACTTCACGGGGTTTTTGGATGGCTATTTCCCCAATTGTTCGTGGGGTATTTTTTTTAAACTCTGAGTTTTCCTTTTTTTGGAACGAGAGAAAAAAACCTATTTTGTCCACACTACTAAATATACATTCTAATAATGTTCCAGGATTGAAACAAATAACTAAACTAGAGAATAAGAGAAGGCGGCAGGGCGTGTTTAATCGTTTTTGAAGTGTACACATTTCCTATTTAGTTTCACTAAAAATAAAAAACCCCAATGGGTGGATACATAAAGGCATATCGAATGACTGCATCGCATTTGTAAATACTAAAATACCCATTTAAGGGCACGTGCAAAGTGACTTTATTTTCGTTAAATTTTAAAATTCTGAAATTTTTAAAAATTTGATTTCAAAATTTTTTATTTCAGAACATTTTATCTGCATAAACTAAATATGGCAACTTTTATGCGTTTTATTTCAAAATAAAATTTCTCAAAATTTTGAAGTTTTAACAAAAATAAAAAACTCACTTCGCATGTGCCCTAACATACGTTTAGATGAATGTAAGCGTGTTTTAAAATGGAAAAATAACATGAAAGAAGCACGATCGAAAAAAGATTTAAAAAAAAAGTTAATGAAATATAATATAAACTTATTTTTTCCTGGACCTATTAACTTATATTTTTTGGCCCTACACAGGCCTAATTTAAGTTCAAAATATATTAAATGATAAAAGCATAATTTTTACATTTTTTAGATTGAGTTATTATATTTTGATGAATATTTTAAACAGGTGGTAATTTAAACTGTTATAAAGTACAGGCGTAAGTTAACTTTCAGAAGATATTGCGGGGAAAAGAAATTGGATTTATTTATGAAGGGCACGTTATTAAAAAGATCGAAAAATATCAATCTTAGAAAAAATGTTTATGGAAATGTAAATAAAAGTATCAGGATGGCTATATCTTGTATAAATCCGCTCTTAGTATTTTTCTAGGCTCCTCATATCCGTTCTTATTAAAAATTGGCATTTTTAGATTTATTTTGTGACCTATAATCCACTAAAAAATAAAAATTCAAGAATATTTTTTACAAAATTCTTTTATTATCTTCTTGATGAGAAATCAATTATTAAGTATATCAAGCTTTTGCATCCCCATCAGGTCAACAAATATCAATAAAAAATAAACAACATAATAGCATACATATACCTATGTTTGACATATTTAAAATATATTTTCCGTTTTTTTGTAGATTTATTTTCGGCTGTTTAGATCCCCCCTTATCGAAAAATGGCCTTGTATGACCATTATACAAATTTTGAGTCTTATCTAAAATAATGTTAGGATTTTGTTTCATATTTCCGTTGTAAGTTACATTTATCATCTCAAATAATGTATAAAATTTTCTAGTATATCAAGCTCGTAAATCAGCATTTAGATGATACACACGCATATATACTTAAATGCAACACGAAATATTATCGGTTTTAAATATAAATAATTGAAGTTTGAAATTAACACTGTAGCTGTAGTAAATATTTAACAAAAAAATCAATTTATTTTTGTTTTTGAATACTTGTATTTTGACATATATAAAAAAATTCTGATGTTTGTAGCTGACTTACTAAATTTGCTAAGAAAAAAACGGTAAACGGATTTGAAACTATGGCAGGGTTAATATCGGTAGTTAATCATTAATTTTAAAAATTTGTTGAACTGCGAGACTTTGATCCCGTTTAAGCCTCTAACTTATATTAAAAAGCTTCATAGCCCTCCTAATACTTAGAATTACCCATTTCTTTTAGGTAATAAAGGGAAATGTCAGGGTCGTATACAGAAACTTTTCTAAAGGGGGGCAAGAGATATCTTTGACGGAAAGGAACTATAAATTGTTTTAATATTCATATTTTATTTGAAAATTTATTTTATAAGATTGAATATTTGCCAAAAAATTGCAATTTTAATAATATCAATTCTGTTTGATATAAACCGCTGATTACATCATAAAATTTAAAATTCTGACGTGTGCTATTGCCCCCGTTTTACCCTCCCCCCCTTCAATACGCCCCTGGGAAGTGTATTTTACTAGGAATTTTTTTATTGACTTTATTGCAAAGGTTGCCTGACAATTTTCTGTGTTGATTATTACCCATTCCTAACGCCAAGTAAATAAACGGCCATTTTTTGCTAATACCTAAGCAGCTCCTCATTTTTGTCTTTCTCTCTTGCTTATAAAAAAAAGGACAAATTAAAAATTATTTAATAATTTAAAAAAGGAGGTCTCTTTTTTTTTTTCCATCCCACAAGGGATTTACTCCTCCCCTTCCCTTCCCTTTTTTTATAAAAAAAAATAAAAAATAAAAACAAAAAAAAAAAAAATTGTTTTTTTTTAAACATTACAAAAGAAAGTGGCTTAAAGGGCCAAAGTAGAATTATAAAAGCCCTTTTTAAGAAAAGTGCTAATACCTAAGCAAGCTGCTCATTTTAAAAATCTTTCTCCCTTTTCTGTTTTTTATAAAAAGTGACCAAAAATGTCATAATATTTAAAATAATGCTGTCAGAAATTAAGGTCCTATCTCCTTTCGTTTATCAACACTGGCAAGGTATATTGATTACCATTCACCTCCCGCTTACTACTTTGTTAATACCAAAATAATTAACATTAAAACAAAATTCGATGTCCCCTTAAATAACCAATTGTCACGTATATTTAAATGGCATTTGGAAAAGGCTTAGTTTAATGCTTTCAAATATCAAAATATTATAAAGAGCAACAAAATACTCCTATACTGCATAATTATACTGTATAATTTATTTAAATTTGTTTTATAAATAATAAATATGATAATATATAATCTCTTAACATTGTTGAAAAGCCCTTGAAAAAAAATTAATACAATTTGTAAAATAACACAGGTCAACAAATATCATTGACACAACCGTGAATTTAAAAATATAAAAGAATTTATCCCCATGATGGCCTTATCTCATATATGTTTTTCCTTTTTCTTTCTTCGGCTTCGGCTCCTTACATCCGTCTATATCGAAAAATGGCCCTTTTTGCCAGACAGATCGAGAATACCCTTATAAGAAAAAATTTAACAATTTTTTTTTCACTTAAATATCCCTTATAACTTATATTTATCAAAAATAATGAGAAATATAGTTTTACAGTATATCAAGCTCTTACATCAGCATTTAAATTATACAAAAAATTTCGCGTCCAAACTAAAATACGACACGATATATTATCGGTTTTTAATAAAAACTTTATTTAAAGTTTGGATTTTACAGTTTAGTTGTTTTAAATATGCGGAAATAAAATTTTAATTTTTGTTTTTGAATCTTTTTTGTTTTTAAGAAATTTTTCCTAAAATTTTCAATGATTATAGCCAAGTAACTGAATATGATTAGAAAAAACGCTAAACGGATTTGAAATTCCCTAAGATGGCAGGTTTGATTTCCGTAGTTAGCCTATAACTCTCAAAAATTTGGTGACATGTGTATTTTGGTAAAAAAGGCTACAATAAGATTATTTTCCATATATTATTTTATCTATGTATGGGGTGAAGACATGCTTTAACATATCTAATATTAAGAAACGGGAGGAGAAGGGGTAAAATTTAGTTTAAGTAAAGTTTCTTGTTTGGCCATCCGTTAAATGCAAGAGAAAGATAATTTGTATTTTGGCCAGAGCTGAGAAAATGCCCTTTTTGGGAAACTTTTTATAAATTCAGAAAAAAAAGGGGTTTGCTTTATCAAATAATATTTTAAAAAAGATTTTCTGCTTTCTGTTTTTTATAATTAATTTTTTAATAAAATTTAAAAAAAAAAATTTGAGTTTAGTCGAAAAATGGGTTTTTTCCCAGCTCTGATTTTGGCTATTGTTTTTTTTGTTTGCTGAAAATATGAAATGTGTGAATTACACAAATAAGGTATGTTTAAGGCCTATGAAAAATTTACCGAATTATATAGATGTATATTAATATATATACGTTTGTATTGCACCCTTTAGCCCAAACAATCCTAAAATTAATTAGAGACCTAAGCGTAGGTCGATAGGTCAATGTGTAATAAAAAAGAAAATCATGGCAATGGGAAATCCTCAAAAGCCTTATACCATCAATTAAAAGTCAATTTTTTTGGCCTTGAGCTATTGTTTTAGGTATAAGTCAAAAAAATGGATACTTTTATTAAATTGACTAATTTTGGGACTACCTTAGAAAAAAAATTTAAAAAAAAAAGTTTTTTTTACATATAAAATTATCAAGTAGTTAAAGCTAATTGGAATGTAGGTTCTTGGGTCATACAAATATTTCGCACCTTTAAAATAGTAATAATTATATGTTTTATATAATAATTAAATAATATTTTTTAAGAATTTTTTAGCTTTAAAAATTTTTTTAAAATTCATCAATATATTTGGCTTGCAAAGTTTGATTAGAATAAACAATAAAAGGGTATACAAATTCCTAAGATGCCAGGTCTAGTCTATGTAGTTAGTTTATAAATCAAAATTTGTTAATTTCTTTAATAAAATTTATAATGTTTTATGATGAAAATTAACTAAGTTTTCAGAGCTGATGCTCCTCAACAAGTTGTGAATTTTAATTTTTTTTATATCATTGTATACGATAAATTATAACAAATTCCAACATCACAGGTCAACAAATTTTTGAGAATTATAAGCTACTACGTATCAAACCTGTCATTGAAAATTTTAATCCGTGTACCGTTTTTTTAATCAGACTTAATAAGTCAGCTATAAACATTTAAAATTTTAGAAAATATTCCAAAAAAAACTGAAAAGTTTCAAAAACAAAAATAAATTGAATTTTTTTTTGCATATTTATTAGCTAAGCTGTTAAATTAAAAAAAACTTCAAATATAAATTTTATCCGATAATTTTTCGTGTTGTATTCAAGTGTGAACGCGAAATATTTTGTGCTATCTAAAAGCTGATGTAAGAGCTTGTTATACTAAAAACTTTTTTTTCATTATGTGATATAATAAATATATGTTACAAGGTATCTTTTAATGAAAAAAAAAGATTCTTTAATTTTTTCTTTTTGCGATTGATCTGTCAATTTGGTCAAAAAAGGTCATTTTTCTTAGGACGCATGTAAGGAGCCAAGGCCAAAAGAAAATAAGAAAAATATATATACGAGATAAAGCCATCATGGGATAAATTCTTTTATGTTTACATAAAATTCACGGTTGTGCCATAAATTTGCGGACCTGTTTAATTATTCGCACTGAATCAAACTCTTGTCGTTAGTTTTTGATTAGTTAGTTTTTAAAATCTTAAAATGATTAAAATTTTTATCATCCAATGTATTTATCTTAGACAACAATTTATTAGCAAAAGCATCTAAAAACCTTGACATTTTAAATATAAAATGCAAACTTTTTGTCTATAAATTATTAATTTTAATTTATTTTAAAATATAAAAATTAAATTATATTTTATTGATCAAAACCTAATAAATTATGGGTTATAAATTACATCAAGTATCCAAATTTCCAAATGGCATAAATTAATTAACAGAACTGAATAATACTTATATTTATAATTAAAATATTTAATAATTTAATATATTGTCTGTTTATTGTTGTTTAGTTTTTATTATCCCCGACATGTTAAAAATTTAATTAGAAAAAGCATTTTATGTGCATAGATTTGGGTTTTTGAAAATTTGCGTTTTTTTATACTATTTTATAAAATTTTGAAAAATTTACAAAATTAAATGTTAACTTTGCACGTGGCCTAACATACCCACAAAAAACAAACTTGCTAAATAGATATTAAAAGTTTGTATTGATGTAAATAATCCTACAAATTTAATTATTTGCTCTACTTCCTCATTTCAAATTTCTTTTGGATTCATATATAGTTTATAAAATTTGTAAAGGCAAAAGTGTATTTGTCGAGGGGTGACCACGACCAGATAGGCGTTGGGAATATTTGTTTAAAACATTTTTTACATAGGTTAGGAGGGAGGAGTGAAATTGGTTTGTGAAAACGACCCGGGGTATGGTTTTCTTCTGAATATGGCCCACACAATTAATTGGGACATTGTCACGTAATCCTTAAAACTTTTCAAATGCGTGATTATACAAAGGACCTAATTGCCAAATTTTTGTATAAATGTTGCTAAAACTAGCTTATAAAACTCCACTTAAGCCCACTCACATTTAACTTAAAATTTCGACCGACATTTAAAACAATTTTTAGTAAAAAACTAATTTACCCTCAAAAGTTTTAATATGCTTCAAATTAAAACTCTCATAATTCTAGTTGTCGTATTGGTAAAGAAATCATTTTAGTATCTTTCAAGGCGGGTGCGTTTAAAAAAAAAGATTATTCGTTTTAAAAAAAAACAAAATTTTCTAATATATAAAAAAAAATATAATGGGTCAATTAGACTGGACAACAAAAATAACAACATACACGATTATTTGAGGCTTTTGTAGAGAATTTTCTTGCGCCAACGATCTTGGGCTTATTTTCCAATGCCTCTAATCTTTTTAAAACCGCGTTTCAAGTTTTAAAAAAACTCCTACTCTTTGTTAATTTTCTAAAATATCAACTAATATATTTTATAAAAAATATATCTAAAAAAGGTTATAGCCTATTTAGCAATTTACTTTTAAGTTATTAAAATCAAAGCAGGGATTTTATGACAAAACCACTAAATTTATATAAAATTAAATATAAAAATAAATTTAATATTATAAAAAATTAAACTAAGTTAATATTGAATGTTTCCATAATTTTAATATATTTTTGAACTTTTGTTACTACCCATAGGTTTTATTATGAAAGCCCAAAAACTCTAAAAATAAAAAAATTTAACTCTGACGCCGAATATTCAAAATTCTAGGGCATTGGCTAAAATTCTAATGTGATATTTGAAATTAGCACCAAATTGATGCTTATGGTCGACCAAATTTTATTGTACAATGTTATTGTTGCGACATTCGCGGTAGAAGGTTTATTTATCGATTATATTAGTTATATAATAAATTTTTATAATATTTAAAGTATGGATAAATTTTAAGCAATTGTTCGGGTATAAAAAAAAATATTTAAAAAACAATGGTTATTTTTAATGTAAAAACCCAAATTTAAAAAATATTTTAAAATTATTAAAGTTTTTCGAAAGAACTTTGAACGCGCCCTTATTTAGTGTTTCTCAAATTTTTTTCAATTGTTTTGGGGATTTATTGTTGTCTTGGATTTGTAGCTTAAATTATTTTAATATTTTAATAGAAAATTTTTTCGTTTAAACTAATTCAAAAATTAGAAATTGCATTTGTTGCAACAGAAGCTTGACGCCTTACGGTCTTTAGCCATTAATTTAAAACTTTTTATTATTTATTACATTCAGGTGGGATGTGCGATAATTCATGGATCGGGATGTAATACAATAATGATAATTATTTTTCTACTATAACGCCTGCATTTGTTAAAGCTCTTGGCACTCACTAAAGTATGTCAAAATTCCGGGAATCGGGAAGGAGTCCATCAACTCCCGAGTATCGGTGTTTTAGTTTTTTGGAATTTGCTAGTAAACATTAGCTTATTAAAAATATTGGAATTTTTATTTTTGTATTCGAAACTCATTTTTGTTTAATGAAATGTGTAAATAAATGAAAGAGCAGCTAATTATGGGATAATTACATATATTAACTAGCAAATTTTAATAAAAAAAAAACTCCGGACTTTATAAACTTCTTCTAGACTCCGGAGTTCTGACATGCCCTAGCACTCACTAAACCTATAATACAAAGATACCATAAAAACTTTATATTTTTACACATATTTGATTAGTTCCCAATTTTTAGCTTAGTGGCAAACCTTCCTATCTTATGGGCAGGAGGTTACGAGTTCGACTTCGTGTAGAGGAAACTTTTTTTTCCGGAAAAACAGTATACATGCGCAACTATTTCAAAGCTGCTGAGTGGCCTGCCTATAGGCCTTTGTGAGATTATGTTTAAAACCCAGATCCCCAGCGTGCGAGCAAACCTTACTATTTAACACGTCGTCATAATAAATTACTTTGGTCGGGGGTTTTAAAAGAGTCATAGCCCTAACGATGCGCCCCCTTATATGGGGCAAGGTATGGGGGAAACCTTCATAAAGGTACACTACGTGTTAGCATCTAAGGTCTAATTATTTTTTTTGTTAATTTTATTTGCAACATCATCTTGGATAGACAATCCAACGATACGTAAATACGTTTTACAAGGGAGAGCCTACAGCGTATTTGAGGCAGGAACTGTGATATGTAAGAAGGCTCCAGCCAATTTTCCGCCCAACTGCACAAACCCATGCAAGCCCAGGGAACATTGCGAGCCTGGTGTAGAAAGACTGATGTGTGCCGGGTATCCTTGCAACGATATAATAAATGATGTATCCATATGGCGATCGATAGTGAAAAAAAAAATAATTTTGCTAAATTAAACGCAATTGATTAACTTTAGATTGGCTAGTATAACTTTTTTACGAGATATTAATTTGTCTAAAAGGCTAGTTAACCCGGATACATTTATTTAGGACATTTTAAAAATTTTTAACTTATTTTTTTTTATACACAATTGTTTTGTGTTTGGCTTAAGACTTAAATACATAAGTTTTTATAAATCGTTTGCAAGATTGCGTTTAAACTTTACTTCTATTTTTTATAAAAAAAATCAAAAAAATGTAAAGAGTTTTCTATTAGAATCTTACAAAAATTTTTACAAATAAATGTATTATAAACTAACAATTAAACGACATTTTTGTATAAATGCGTCTGGGCAAAAAAAATTTAAGAAATCTTTTTTCAAGAACAAATAAACTTTGAAGGCGCTCTTAGAAAATGTAATGTAATAAGTTATTTTAAATTTTTTTAATGAATTAAAATTGTTTTTGACTTATACCAAAAATTGATTGTTGCCACCTTGTCAATTTTTTTGGTCTATATATATATATATCATATTCAAAATATGAAAGGCTACAAATATATTATAAAAATATTTTCTATGTATGTAAATGTCAAGGCGTTTTTGCTGATAGAGATACCTCAAAGCCTGTCAAATGTGGAGATTCTGTGCTAATGCGCTTGATTGCTGATTAATTTAACGGTTCCAAAAAAAAAAATTAAAAAATATATTTTTTTTTGAATTATATACATGTACATTAGTGATTTGTTCTAAATAAAAAATTAAATGGGCCATTCATTTCCTAGATTATTTTATACTTTTTTCGTAATTAAAATAAAACTAGATTTAAAAAATCACCACTATTTCTAACAACAAAGTTCACAAATTGTTCCTCTGGAACCGGGCTTGCAGCATTTTTTTGAAGTTGATAACCAGTTAACTCAGCTTTTTAAACCTGGTTATTATTAATTTAACAGAATAGTGTATATTCCTTAATTACCATTCAAACTAAAATAATACCAATTATAGTCGAAAGCCTAAACCGAATAGATCTTTTATTCTTTGTGTTAATAAAAATATAAAATAAAAATAGAGGCCTAAAATTTCGTAAGTGTTTTAGATATAATTGGTAATCGAAAAAGTTTTTAATCATATATTAGATATATTGTAAAATGTTGTTGTTGTTGTTGTTAACCACTGCGACTTTTCAATATGGATGAAAGTGGCTCGGACGTGTGAGCGAGCTTAGAGACGGCTAGAATAGGATTTAACTTTCAATCGACTTGAAATTTCTTTTAAATATTTGTCAAAAATATGGTATCAACACCAATATAATCTAATCTCAAAAGCAAAATCAAATATCCTCAACCTTAAAAATTAAACCTAATACAGAAAGTAAAAAATACAAAGCTAAAACTGAATTGGTAAAAAAATTCCGAGTTTTTTTTTAAAACTTCTAAGTGAATTTGTTTCTCCAAAAAGATGTGCTTTTTTTGATATATCTTTTCTTAAAGCAGAAAAATGCCCACAAACTCATGGATATTCGGAAGAAAAAACTTAAAAAATTGTAAAAAATGCCCATTTATTTTTCCCCCAGCTCGGAATACATATATGCTTACCACTCAGCTATGGGGCAATCAACCCTTTAACTTTAACTAGGATTGCTCCAAAATCATAAATTAGTCATATCGTCATCCTAATCACGTAACATCGTATTTTTCCAAACTTTACTTCCACCTACCAACGGCAGAGGGTAGAGGAGTTTGGGTGTGAGGTTGCTTAGCATACCCCGGTCATTTAAATCATCGCCCTAGAGGTAGCCCTATATTTGCTCAACACATAAGTAAACATTGGAAAGTTTTAACGGTTCCTTCCTGCCCAATAAATTGGCACGGTAAATTACTTTATACCTTTTTCACGTGCCTTAAATTGATTAAATGATTGGGGGCTCATTGCCAACAAATATTTGATGGAGATAAACATAATCACTAAGATAGGAAGCTATAAAACTACACTTTGACCCATACCATTCATTTTTAATTTTGGCAACTATTTTAGCTAACTTTACTAGATAAATAATTTTTTTTGACCTTTTTATTGATATAGTTTAAACTAATTCGTGACATGAAACAAATTTTTAATCTTACGGTGCTCGTCGTCCTATTGGTTGGTTACCCTTTATTATTTTGATTCGTTTTAGTCAATACAAAGCTTTTGGATATAGTTTTTTTTTCTATTATCAAGAATTGTTACACAGTTGCTTTGGCTTTCTAAAAACGCGGGTCCCTTGATTTAAATACACTGGACAACAAAATTTGGACGAACCTAAGCATCATTTATGGCAACTATGGTTTTTGGTCAAGTTTTTGGCGCTAATCACGAATATGAAATCAGAGATTTAACCAATGCCTCTTCTTAGTTATTCGGTGTCAAAGTTGAAATTTTTCAATTTTTGGGGTATTATGGGTTTCTATATCATAAAATCTATGAGTAACAAAGGTTTGATAAATATATTTAGATAACGAAAACATTCATTATTAACGTAAGAGGTTAAAATTTTTTTTATTTTCTTTTTTTATTTTTATAAAATTAGTGGTTTTATTCATATTAATTTTTTGATCTTAAATAACTTGAAAGTGAATTGCTACTAATTTTAGATTGTAACTGTTTTTAGATATTTTTAAGGAATCTGAATATTCCAATAGATTTTTATTAAAAAATTAATAGTTAGAAAGATTTTGTAAATTTTTTTCTAAACGTTGGACGCGGTTTTAAAAAAAAATTAAAGGCCTTGGAAAAAAAACTAAACCCGGAATCGTTATCGCAAGAAAATTCTCTACAAAATCCTCAAAAAATCGTTAATGTTGTTTTTTTTGTTGTCCAGTATCATTTGTAATTATAATGAATGTGTTAACTGACCTTAACAATTAATTTTTATGGGCTAAACTTATATAGGTAAACCACATTTGACCAAATTTAAATTTGCCCACGTTCTACCTCAAATACATTTATTTTAAAAATACTTTTTAAAAAATATTTTTTATTATCATTTTAGGTTGGATGTGCCTATGCGATAGAAGGTAAAATTTTATAATGTTTGCCTAATGTTTGTTGCATTAAAGCTACAATCGGTATTTTTTGGCGTTTTGAGGTGAGGTCTCTATTTGTCAGGATCTTTAGCCATTTTCATTACTTTAGTTTCTTAAGAATAATTTATAATTAACTTTGTTAATTATTTTAATCCAAAGATTCAAAAAAATTCTCACCACTCAAACATCATTGAGTGGTTCTCCTCTTTAAATGAGTGAGCTCAACTTTCCAAATATATGGACCTTTAAATTTTTTTGGTAAGGAAGTGGAAAAATTTTCTCGTTTGATCCCAAAGCTAACCTATAAATAAACTGGGGTTGATTGAAACGTAATGACTTGATTAAAAAATTATATTATTGTTATTATTATTATTATTATTATTATTATTATTATTATTATTATTATTATTATTATTATTATTATTATTATTATTATTATTATTATTATTATTATTATTATTATTATTATTATTATTATTATTATTATTATTATTATTATTATTATTATTATTATTATTATTATTATTATTATTATTATTATTATTATTATTATTATTATTATTATTATTATTATTATTATTATTATTATTATTATTATTATTATTATTATTATTATTATTATTATTATTATTATTATTATTATTATTATTATTATTATTATTATAAGTAAAACTTATAAAACATAAGTTTTTCTCGTAAGTTTTGTGCGAGACGTTTTCCTGTTAGTGACTGTGTTCGAAACTGTTTTTAATGTTAAAAATATAATTATTTTGAATAAACTTAAGGGTCAAAATTATATGTAAACCAATTTAATATTGTAATATGCCCGTCTATGAAAACACTTATAAAATTTTATAAGAAAATATAAAAATCTAAAAAACTGGCGACTCTAATGCTAATAAATTGTGTTTAAATAATTTATACAAAATTTTTTCGCGTTAATCTCTACCGATTAAATGTATATTATTATAATTACAATATGTTATTATTTAGTTATAACTGTAGACGAAAACTCTGGGGAAGCTCCGATGGATAAGCAATACCTGGTTGACGGTAAGAATATCACCGTGATTGAAATGGGTAGAGCCGCCTGCAAAGAACCCAACGATCTCAGCTGCTATAACACCTGTAGGCCCAAGGAGAGATGTGAAGTTGATACGGATCGGTTAATATGCACGTTGTATACTTGCAATGGTAGGTGTATTCTTAGGGTTTTAAGCATTGGCGTAGGATGGGGGGGGGGGGGGGGGGGGGGATAAAACCTTCCCCAAGCATGCCTCCCCACCCAAATTGAAAATTTTTAGTGCATATCTCCCCCCCCCAAACTAAAATACCAATTATAAAATTAAATTCCTTTTAAAATATTTAATTTTAAAATCTTCCTTCCCCTCAAATTAAAATACTAGTTAAAAATTTTTATTATATAAATTCATTACATAACTGTATCATTAATATAAAAATTTATTGCATATAATATATCATATTTTCTTAACATCATATGTGTTTGTTTATATAAACACTATTTATAAAAGTCCTTAATGATTACTCAAATTTTAAAAAGCAAAAGTAAGTAACAATCATAAAGAATCTTAGATTTCAAACTAAAACACTATGGCACGACCAAAGGTCGTGCCCGCACTATGCCGTCAAAGGCGGCAAAAATTTTTTTTTGAATCCCCCCCCCCAAGCTTTACAACTTGCTACGCCCTTGGTTTTAAGCAACTTTGATTAAAATTTTGTAGGTAAATATAGAATTATTTGAAAAAATATCTAAATAATAAAAAGGTAAAATAAAAATAAAACCTTTTTAAACCACTATTCATTTTTATTTTTAAAAAAAAATAATTTTTTGTAAACTTTATTTTTAAATCAAAAATTGTATGTTTTTGAATTAAACAACTTATAAAAAATGCATTCTTTAACATTTTTTAGATTTGTTTTTTAATTTTATACAAAAATTTTTTTGAACATGGCCTTTACAAAAAAATTATTGGTCTTAAGTTCAGTGTGATAGGGTAATATTATTTATATTTTAAATTGATGAGCAGAAGGATAAATCAAATTATCCTATTTAAATTAATAATTAAAAATAATCTAATAAATTTAATTTTAAAGGAGTCCTCAATTTTTATTTATACAAGCTAATTTTTTAATCTTTTCGAAGCTTTTTCATCATTTTTGCTTAAAAGGCAAACTTGTTTACCTTACAAAAAAAATGGTTAAAATTGCTTCGATATTTATAAAATATATTGTATTTATATATCTACAGGAATATGTCAGGCCTCTTATGTTGATGCGAATACAGGAGAGCCCGTTATTTGTGGAGATTCTATCCCATTTCCCTCGATTGATTCGAGTGATTATTGAAAAACCCATAAAATTATTTAAATATTTACTAATCAATACTTTTGGTGATTTGTTGATTTTACAAATAACAATATATTCATTCTTGCATTTTTCACTACAATAAAACTATTTATGGTTGAATTAAAAAAAAACCATCCCACGAATTTTATTTTAGAGTGGCTAGACTTTAGAAAAATTCTCTATAAAATTAATATTCTTTGTGATTTCAATACATTTTTATCTAAATATCTGTTTTTATAGAAATTACCAAAAATTGTCTCGCTAAAATCTGTATTAAATTTTTTGTTTTTGGGCAGATTTGGTGATAATAGTCAAAGACTGCTTAAAATAACTTTAAATAATAGCATGCTTTGATTGACCATGTTTACAGTAAAGAAAAAAACTTAAACTCCGGGCGTTATTCAAATTAATAACATTTGAGAATCTTTATTTCAAACATATTAAAATAATTCGTTAGTCTTACAACGTAAAACGTTTTCTAGATTAGGGCGCGTTCAGACTCAGTTCATTTTTTTTAAAAATTTTTAAAATTTTTACCTTTTGACATCGCTATTTTACAAAAAGTCGCCAATTTTAGTTCTTAGAATTTAATTTTTTTCTGAAAGAAAAGTTTTTATAAAATTTAAAAAAAAAAACAAAAAAATAAAATTTCAAAAAATTCTAAATTTAAAAATTTTCAAAGGAATCTGAACGCGCTTTTAAATATTCGATGTAATTTTACAAAATTTTTTGGATATATTTTAATATGTTATAGCACTGAAACAGTTAGTAAAATTTGATAACATATTGATTGACATTAATTTATGATTAAATTTTTGGCACAAACTTCTTATTTTCAAAAAAAATTTAATATTAGGGTAAATGCCTGTTAAGCTCAGGTATGAGAATGCAATCATGTGATATTAGGCACCCATTATTAAATTAAAAGATTTTTAATCTAAGTCTTTTTCCTCTAAATAAATAAAATATTGCTGAAACCTTTCATTCGGGTACTTTGTACTAAAAAGCCGTTATTACACAGGGCAACAAATATTAATGTCAGAAGCGTGAATTGAAAACATATAAGAATGCATCCCCATGATGGCCTAATCTCATATATGTTTTTTTTTATTCTTTGTTTCTTCCGTCTTTGTCTCCCTAGATCCGTCTATAACTAAAAATGGCTTTATTTGACCAAATTGGCAGGTCTAAATAAAAAAATTTAAAAATCTTTTTGCAAAATCCCTTGTAACTTATATTTTTAATAACTAATAATGGTTAAAAATATCAAGCTCTTACATCGGCATTTAAATAATACAATATATTTCGCGTCAAAACATAAATACGACACGATATATTATTATCGGTTTATAAATCAAAATTTTTTGAGATTATTATAAAGAAAAAAAAATGGGTTTGGGGCTTTTTTTTGAGAACCCTTTTTTGTGGGTTTTTTTTGATCCTTTTCTTAGTAAGGGCTTTTTTAAATTCTTATTTTGCCCTAGCTCCCTTTCTTTCTTTATGTTTTGGGGGGAAAAATGAACCAAAGTTTTTTGGCTCATTATTTTCCCAGCACTTGAAATATATGCACAGGCGTCTCCCAAGATTTTCTCAATGGCACCAATATGCTAAATCCATTCTGCTACTCCTTATATTTATCGCTCATATTACACCTACGGCATAATCTTGTTATCAAATTCATTTTAAGTATTTTTTTATTAGTGTGCGGTGGACCCATATACGCGGGCCAAAACAAACCCCCGAGATGATCTGGAACTATTTGCACAAATACTGATTACAAAAACAGAATGGCCCATTCCTGCCAATTTTATAACGGTACCGCTCATAAATCTTATTTGTTCAAATAGCGTCCAAATTGCCAAATAATTGGCTAATTATAGCTGTTAAAAATTTAAAAATCTTAACTTTAGCCCTTTTCCCTTCTCACATTTTATTTTTCTTTTACTGCTTCCAAAAAATTTTTTTTTTAAATTTTTATTCGTCAAACATTAAATTGTCAAAATGCAACAAATCAAGACTCTTACAATGCTTGCCGTCCTATTGGTAATTAAACGATTCATAGTTAAAGATTTTGATTAAAAAATAATTTTATTTGATATATTATCACAAATGCTTTTATTATAAAATTTTGAAATTTATTTTAGGTATATAAAATTTTTGAGCTTAAAATGTGAATTTTTACATATATAATAATTATAAATCAAACTTTGTAAACATTAAGGCATATGGACCGAACCTAATAGGCCATAGGCTTAATTTTCCTATTTTTTTGCCAAATATATATTTATATGAATATTAACATTAAAAGTGTTATTTTACATAATATATTCAGTTAGGCTGTGCCATGATTTATGCTACGGAAAGTAATATTATTATATACCTTGAATCATTCTATTGTTACTTTCTAAGGCCTTGGAGTTTTAGGCTCAGACAGCTCAGTGGCAAACCTTCCTGTCTTATACGCAGGAGTTGCGAGTTCGACTCCGTGCACAAGAGGTTTTTTTATTCGGAAAAATAGTAGACAGGTGTAACCACTTTGTAGCTCCTGAGTGGCCTGCTTAGGCAGTAGGCCCTTAAACGATATGCCAAAGTTAGAGCCTAGGCTAAAAACCTAGGTCGCCGACATGCGAGTAAATCTTACTATTTAACCCGTGGGCAAGACTAATTGCTTTCCTCCGGTTAAAAGATTCAAAGTTCTAACGGGTATGGCGCCTCCTAGATGGGGAAAGGTATTGAGGAAAACCTCAAAACCATATGTTTAACTTTTATAGTTTTAGTGGCCTACAAAATTAGTTTTCATAAAATATTCATCGTGATTCAATCATGGGTACAACGTTTTTTTTCCAACCTTATTAAATTATATATCTAAATATACGTATGTTTCAATAGATGAAGACTATCAAGAAGAACTTCCATTAGGTAAGCAATATTTAGTTCGCGGTAAGAATATCACCGTGATCGTGGCAGGTAAGGCTGCATGCGATGAACCCAACGAACTCAGCTGTTATAACACCTGTAGGCCCAGGAGGAGATGTGAAGTTGATACGGATCTGCTAATGTGCACACTGTATACTTGCAATGGTTAGTGTATTCCTGATTTATACACATTGATTATTAATTAAATCAATTTAGGAGGTGAATATACATGGTCGATTAAATATATAATCAATTTTAAAAATTTAAATTAAAAAGGTAAATTTTTTTTGGTAAAAATTTATTTTATTACACATTAAATTGATTTGTATTATCGTAAAAATTTTAAATTTCCAAAATTTTTTTGACTCATTTTGAAAATGGTTTTTAATAAATTGGAAAAAATGCATTTAGATTTTATGGCATTTTGATTTGATTGGTATAGAATTCTAAATCAAAATGTCGCATTTTATATAATACTAATTAAAAAGATTGACATAATAATAAATTTAATTTCAAGTAGTTCTGAATATTTATTTTTGCAAGTTAAACAATTTTTTAGAGGCTTTTTCTCAATCTAGTGAGAAAAAAATTGTTTAACTTGCAAATAAAATGATTTGCTTTGTTATTCATAAAATATACTCTTTATAGGAAGATGCCAAGCCGCTTATATTGATGGGAATACAGGGGAACCCGTTATATGTGGAAAATCCATTCTATTGCCCTCTTATTGAAATGCCAATAATTTTTTAAATTCTAAATACTTTTGTTATTTTTTGCGCTAATAACACATTTATAAATTCGTTCCTGCATTTCGCATTACAAGCAATATTTTAATTAAAATCAAGGAATATTTTTTAGAAAGAGCTCGACTCTTAAAAAAACTTTTTATTAAAGATAATTTATGATTTAAAATTGCATACAGCATTTTAATAACAACTACCAAAAATTGAACTTTAAGTGGACCTTTTAAAACCTAAAATATTTGTTTATTATAAAGAAGCAAATTTTTTTCTCATGATTAGGAAATTAATACCCTTTAACTGTTTATTGTATTCATAAATAAAACTTTAAAAACATTTTGTGGCAAACATTAAACATATCTAAAAAGTTTTTTAAAGTATAAGACTTAAGATCCTGGCATTCTCTAAAACTATTGCAAACTTTAGTTTAATTTATTTTTTTTAAACAAATAAACTAAGTTACTAATTTAAATTATATTTTATAGCTTTCACAAAGAAATTAATAAATTTTAGTTACTTAATGTTTAATAATTTGCAAATATTTTAACTAAAAAATGATAGTAATAACACTATTATTGACTCTCCTTAATTTCAAAAATGCAAATAACTTTTAATGAAAATGCTCGTTAGGTCAGTGTTTAAAAATACAGTCGTTTGTTCATATGTGATATAAGGCATTTGACTTTTAGTTAATAATGTGAATCTCTCAAATGGACACAATTGTTTCTAAAAGATGGTCTATTAATAAGTTTTAGCCTACGGGTTACTTTTTTACTCTAAGTAATTTAAAACATCTTAAGTGTACTATAATGAGATAAAGCTTAATCAATATTTAACTCACAAGTAGGGTAATTTACGTAGCATGTTAGGCTCATTGTATTTGGATTCTGATAATATTTAGCCTACCCTAACGCCAATACACTTTTGTCTTTTTTAGCTTTTTATTCAGTTTTCCCATTTAATAACATTTTTTTAGTGTATAAAATCGTCTTAGACATTAAAAATGTCTCTAACAAATTGCAATTATAAAATTAAATTAGGAGTTGAGATAATTTTATGGTTACTAAGAGAATTCTGTCCGCAAATTACTTAACACCAAAAAAAAATGCCTAAAATTTTTAACACCATTTCGGATAATTAAGATTGAACCGGGCCGTAATATTCCGCCCTGTTTTACCCAACATAATTTTTTGGGCCCAGTTTGCCCAACCAACAACCTGTTTAAATCTCAGTTTTTTGGGCCCGATTTGGCGCAGCCCAAAATTAAAAAATTGGCTGACATTTTATTTTACAAGCCAAAAAATTTTTGCTAAAAAATTCTCGATAATTCTGTGTGTTTGTGTGATGTTACAAATGTGTCTTAAGAATGCCTATTTTAAAGATATATACCACCAAATTAATTAAAGTATTAACTGCATTTTTATGTGCAAAGTGAATTTTTTCGAAAAATTTTCAAAATAAAAATTTTATTTTGTCATAAGACGCAAATTATATAAAGTTGCTTAATTTTGTTTTTGAAAAATGCTTTTATGTAAAATTGAAAGTTTTTGAAATTTTCATAATGCTACAAAAATAAAAAATTTTGCACATGTTTTAAGTAAATAAACGCTTATTGTATAAAATAAATTTTACTAATTAGATAAAATCTAATTATTACGCAGGTCAAAAAACATCAAGGTCAGATAAAATAATTGTATGAAAGCATAAAAGCATACATTTCCATGAAGGCCATTTTTCATATTTATTTTCCGTTTTTCGAAATTTCGCCTTCGGCTAGATTCGTCTATATCAAAAAAATGGAAAAAAATTATTTATTTTTGTTTTTAAATAATTTAAATCATTTTGTTTTAACATTTTTTTTCTAATTTTTCAATGTTTATAGCTGACTATTATTAAAACGGTAAACAAATTTGGAAAATTCTTAGATTAAATAATTTCTGTAGTGAGTTCAATATGTCAATTTTTTGAAAGTTATGAGTTAACCACAAAAACCAAACCTGTAATCTTGGGGAATATCAAATCCGTTTACCGTCTTTACAAACATAGATACTTAGTTATAAACATTGAAAATAAAGTAAAAAGTAGAAAACCAAAAAAGATTTATAAACAAAAATAGATTGAAATATTATTTTTGCATATTCACAATAGTTTAACTGTTAATACTTTAAATAATATTTTCGTTAAAAACCGATAATATATCGTGTCGTATTTAAATTTGGACGCGAAATATTTTGTATTATTTAAATGCCGATGTAAAAGCGATACATATTAATAAAATTTAATTCTCATTTATTGTGATTATTAATATAAGTTCAAGAAATTTTTATATGCAAAAAAAATTTTTAAATTATTTTATTTTAGGGTATATTTAGATCTGTCAATTTGGTCAAAAAAGGCCATTTTCCGTTATAGACGGATCTAAGGAGCCGGAAGAAACTAAGAAAAACGAAACATATGAGATTAGGCCATCATGGTACGCATTCTTTTATGGTTTCAAAATCACGCCTTTGACATTGATATGTTGGCCTGTGTAACTTTTAAAAATTTGTTGGCCTGTGTTTAACAACTTATTTTTTACTTGCAAACCCTATCGTTCTACCTTCTTCAACTTCAAATATACATTAAGTTAAAATTTTAATACATGTGTTTAGAAATGCGGTATTTGCAACTGATAATAAAATATTTTGAACAAGTTATTAAGCATATAATTCAAATATAGGGGTTATTTTCAAAATAATTTCACACTAATTATACACTTGACCAATTATTTGAAAACCAAGAATCAAAGTTAATAATGTGTAAGGGAGAAGGAGCCCTTAAGTGTGTAAAAAAATTGTCATTAGTGATTGAGAAAAAGTGCAAATGGAATTTGAGGAAGGGCATATACTTTATTGCAAATCATATGTTATATATATTCCGACTGTATGTTGCCATATTCTCAAGGTTTTAAAACAAATTTTAGGTAAGAAATTGTGACATAAAATATACCAAAAGAACTAAAAATTGTTTTTTTACATCATATCAATTATATCCTTGTCATGTGCCCAGGTTTTTATAAATTATATTAGCTGTTTGTCCCCATCAAGAAATTTTTGGGTGATAATTTTATTTTAGCTTTTAAGGGTAACTTTTTTAGCTATTAAGTCGTTTTTTTGGTTTTTAATTTGATTGGCAAAATTGGCTTCTTTGACAGTTAGGAGGATGTTTGATTTGGCAATCGGCATCATATCAAATTTGTTGGCAACGACACAAGGTGATATAACCATATCTCTATGCTAGCAATTTTAAAATTACCAAAATATCTAGTAAACAACCAAAGGACAGGCCAAAAAAAATAACTCAAATTCTAACTCTTGGCCCATTTATATTCGCATCTGACTTCAAATTTTTAAAATTAAATTATTAAAGTTTAAAAAAAAATTAAAATTATATTACACACCTGTAGTTACCTTTTTTACGCATTCAACTATGAATTATTTGGCACTGTTTCTTTTGGCTACGGTAAGCTAAAAACAAATTTATCCACTAGGCATTTGCCGAAAACGACATGTATTTCATCTATTGTTAAATTGTTTCAGATTGATTGATATTGCATAAGGCCACACTCAAATTAATACTTTTTTTTTAAAAAAAAATGTGAATTTTGGTTTTCTAATTGATTAAGGTGTAAGTTGTTTTATAGTTTAGATAAAAGTTTTAAACTGATACATAACAAAACAATTTTTAATAAAATCTTTTGTCTATAGAAGTAAAATCTTACCTTAATTTTCATTTAACTTATTATTCAATATGTAAACAAAATATTTAATATTTAAAAATATAATTTTCAACTAATATACTCAATATTTTATTGTAAAGCAGGCAAAGTTCAATTTTTAAAATCGTAAAATTTTTATTTCGAAATCCGGTGGGATTATTTTTATTCAAAATTGCACAGCCCTTAAACATTGACACCCTAGCCTAAGTCATTACCAATGCGGCAACGGCCGGTTAAACACTGTATATTTTAGACTTACCATACGGGCTATATAAAATGTGATTTCAAAAAATGGGCCGTTAATTTAAAAGAAAAAATAGATAATTTTATTTGAAATAAATGGGTTCGGCCTACCTTAATCAGTAAAGGTGCTTTGAAGCCGATATAACCTGCGCTGAAGCAAGGGCAATTCCATATCAACTCCGGGGTTTTGTCCTCAAAACTTGCCCCCCCCCACACCCCCTTTTTTTAAATTTTACTTAAAATTTCCAATACTCCATTTATCCACAAATATATACATTTTTTTTCTGCATAATATAGATGGGATCTATTGTCGTTTTGGGGCAGGAAGATAAAGGTAAAGCGACTTTAATTCTTTATCGTGATAGTTATATACTGCTTACGAATTTTTCAAAAGATCTCTTAATTTTTTGCCTATTTAAATTTCTCATTAACTCCTCCTCCCCTCTCCCTTAATTTATAAATTATGGGATTTTGCATATTAATTTATGCTAATTAACATCTTCTAATCTGTCTTTTCCTACATATAGACGATTTCCCACGACATACTTACAAGGTAGGTGGTAAGCAATACACTGTAATAGAACTCGAAACCTTTGAGTGCAAAAATGGAATAAACCAACTGCCAGCCAGGTGTACCCGGAGAAAAAGGAATCCTTGCAAACCGAGGCGCAGATGTTCTGAGGACACAGACACACTTATTTGTCAGCCCTACCCGTGCAACGGTATAAATAATGACCATATGGTCATGTATTAAAATATGGTCTTTTTTAATTTAGGTCTAAAGAATATAAAATACGCCATCTCGTATTTTTGGCTGGTAAAAAAAATTTTGAAGAAATGAAATTGAGAACGCATTCGATTAACATTGAGATGGCTAGTTTGGAAAAAAAAAATTTAATAAATAAATAAATGTTTTTAAAGCATATCCTAACGGCCAATTTAAAATTTTTGATATTAGAAGTTTAAAATTATTTTTTTACAATTATGAAATTAGTAATCAGTCACAGAATTCCATTAAATCTAATTTAAACGTGCGGTGTTTAAATATGTTGTTAATAAAAAAGAAATGAGGGGGACCGGGGGGAAGAGTAGTTGCGCCATATTAATTGCCCTACCCGTGGCGCTGGTAACGGTTCTGTCGTGTAGGCTTTAAAGTTAATTCAACTATTTTTTTTATATTTAATAGGTAAATGTCAAGCTGCCTTCATCAATGAAAAAACAGGTAATTACACCAATTGCGGAAGACAATCTACTACCTTGATTCTATAAAACAAATCCAAAAAAAAACTTCTATTACATTAGCTTTTAGAAACTATGTGTAAATTAATATACATTACATAATTATGTAAATATAATCGTTCCGATCATAATTTTTCAAATTAGCATATCAACAACTCGTTATTAAGGGTTAAAAAATTGCCTTAGTGTTTCCCACAGGGCTAAAAGGGGCTATGCCCTGACGGGTATGCCGTCTCTTACAAGAAGAGATGTTTCGCAAGGGGGGGGGGGCTGCATAGTTTTAGCAGGTGAATGACTCTGGCCTTCGATTTTTACCAGGATAAATCCTGCATTTTGTTTGTAAAATTCGGGAGTATTTTTTGTCATTTTAATAAAAATTTTGTGGACAGATATAGGCACTGAGCCCCATTAGACCGTTCTGACAATTTAAATGCTCCTAAACCAACAATAAAATTGGCATACAGTGGAAACAAATTATAATATATAGGAGCCGTGAGCCAAACTAAATAAAACTAGCCGAGAACAAAGTTTAAGGATATATCGACAAACCGGGCCTCACTATTGAAATATTCCCGTGATATTGTATTTTGAATTTATATGAGATTTTAAAAACAGGCTTGTACCAATTTCTTACCCACTATATTATTCTCAATAATGTATTGTGCCTTTGTTAATAAATATATTAAAAATAAAACTTACATAGTTTTTAAAAAATCTTCTGTTGCTATAATTTTTCCGACAATCATGTCGGTATTTATCAGAGAACCCTACTACCTTTAAAACATTTATGGTAATGGCTGCCCTATATTTCACGGCCCTTCTATAATAATATGAAAAATAGGGTAAACGCATTATTTTGACCTATAGTTTTCATATATAAAAAGGCAAACTGAGAGGACTAAATATCATATAGTAGTATATTTTTTGCTTCAAATATTTAAATTTTGTTGGGCGAAACTAAAAAATCTCTGGCGGGACCTAATTGCTTCGATCTGGTAGTTTGATCAAAGATGAATATTTATTAAATAAGTTCTAAAGCCCTGTTTTTTATAAAGGGCTTTTTATTTAAAATGCATTTGGGGCCTTTTAATAATAGTAAGATGTTATTCCAACTTATTAAGAAAAAAAAATACTAAAAAGGGCCTTGAGTCCCACATTTTTTGGGGCTATTAAAATTTAAAAAAATACCACAAGCTTTTTCTCTTTTTTTTGGCACGAACCTCTACTCCTTTGGACCAAACTTTCGTGAGCATTGAACATATCTATCATATTATCTCTTCAATAGTTCAACAAAAAAAATGCAACTGAGAGAAAAAAATTTGACTCGGTCCGGAGGCTGTAGTTTTCAACCAAAAGATTCGTAACTTTCTATATGGTTTCAACCAGAGCTGGAAAAAAACCCATTTTTCGACTAAACTCAAATTTTTGTTTTTTTTAAATTTTATGACAGATTAAAAAAATTAATTATTAATAAATACAGAATATAAGCAGAAAATCTTAAATTTTATAAATATTTTTTTGATTAAAGCTAAACCCTTTATTTTTTCTAAATTTAGAAAAATAAAAAAATGAGTTTGACCCAAAAATGGGCATTTTCCCAGCTCTGGTTTCAACTATAACACTGGATAACAAAAAAAATAAACAACTTTATACATGATCGTAATTTTCTTGCAATAAAAATTCGGGTTTAGTTCTCTCCAATGCCTTGGATTTTTTCTGTACTGCGTCCAAAGTTCAGAAAAAAATAACAACATTTTTTAAACTATTAATTTTCCATTAAATCTATTGTCATATTTAGATTCCTTACTAAATTATTTGCAATTTACTTTCAAGTTCTTAGGATCAAAAAACGGATTTTTTTGTCAAAAACATCTAATACTACAAAAATATAATAAAAAACCTTAAATTTTGTAATAAAAAATGTTTTACGTTTCTAATCATAGTTTCCTATTAAAATATATGTTATTAAATTTTCGTTTCTACCGATAGGTATTAGCAATATAATCGCCGTAGAAATTGAATCATCCAACTTTGGCATTTTGAACCTTAAAGAAGATACACGCGTCCCAGTTTTTGGTTGCCCTTCATCTCCTGATATTTCACTGGCATCCCTAACCCTAACCTTTACTAGAATGGAGTACCAAAATTTCACTAGGTTCTGACCACATATCCATCATCATCCCACTCCTCACCGATACCGGCTAGAAACAACATAATACATAAGCCCAAAATCGTCCAAATATAGAAAAAAAATTATGTTGACATCGAATAACTAACATCTGAGGCATTGGCTAAAATTCTTAGTTTATAATCGTAATCCGCATTTAAAAACTTGACCAAAAACGATAAATGCCATGATTGATGCTTAAGGTTGTCCAAATTTTGTTGCCCAATGTATGGCACGTGAAAAGGAGTTTTTAATTTTCGTAACATTTATAAGTTTGCTTACCCTAATTCACCCCGGTTCACTTAATTTAACTTATCGTAATGTGTCGATAAATTTAATGACCTTCCAGCATTTTGCAAATATTTAAATATATTTGATGATTAAAAACCGGAAACTTAGTTTTGTGGAGATATATTTAAATTGTCGTTGTCCCATATTAAACTTTGATATTTCCATTACTATATGGCAGCTAGTGTCACTAATTAAACATGAGAAAGCCTTGGAAGTTAAAATCTAGGGAAATAACATCGTTAACACTGAGTAAACGAAACCATCTTAATTCTAGCTAAATTGTAACCTATTAGCGACCTTAAACAAACTTTTTGAAGCTGCCCAAAACAAACATTTTACTGGTGCAAAATCTTCACAAAAAAAATTTCCAGCAGTCCCAAAGCTCATTGGTTGGCCCTTAAAGACCCTGTCGACGCTTAAATTGTGAATTTTTCGTAATCATGAAAACTTTTCACCTAGCGAAACTTAAATATTAAATGTCAATATGAGCCAATTTACTTACGTTTTGCTCCCCATGTTTGCTCGTAATCATTGATAATATAATTATTTAAGACGGCAGACCAGAAAAAAAAAATTCATACGTCTAATTTTTCTCGAACTTGCTTGAATATGAAAATTTTGGCATTGACTCTTTTCTCCGTTATGGTTAGTAAAAATTTTGTTAGGCCCTCTTAACACCACCCTGTCCCCCCATTCCAGAAACATCTTTTCGGCCTTTTTTTCACTACCTTACTCAAATTCCAAATACAGTTCTAGTGAAAAGAATATTTTGAAGAAAACAAATAGAAAGCATTTGTTTATAGCATTAAGATGGCTAGTATATATTTTTATAAAAATTAAAAAAATTTTGGCATCTCCTAACACGGCCAAATTACATAAGTTTTTATATTTTTTGATATTATGTGTTAAAAATTTTTTTTTAAATTTATTTGACAATTTTTAGTATTAGTCGCGGCCTTTGGTTAGTGTTGATTGGAATTTTAATCTTGTTAAGCGTTTTATGGATGGCCTCCTGTTTTCCACTTTGTTTTAATTACTATCATTTTCATTTAGATATGTTATCCCTGAAGAAATATATTTAATAAAGATGTAAAAAAAAACAGATACAAGGTGAAAAATTGTTTTAATTTCACTTGATATTTCCTTTTTTGGGAAAATTGATAAATGATAGATAATTTTAGCCTACTCTGAATGTTTTATATTTTCTTAAAAACTTAGTCTTTTTTGCTAGGAGTATTGCAAATAGATATGTTATAGTCATGTTTTATCAGCCGTGGCCAGTCGGTGGCTTTTTATCTTTAAAAATAGCAAAAACACAATTAAAAAATATATTGGCGCCTTTTATTAAAATATTGACGGGTTTTATTAAATATAAAATATAAGTATAATCTTTAGCAAAAAAATTTTTAAACAAGACATTCAAATTTTAATTCAATGTGTTGGTCTCTTTTATACATAAATTCATTTTAGGGCCACATATATCATTCTTATTTTTGATTCGCATAATTTTACATTAATTTTTGACACATATGAATCTATCTTATATTAACATCCTAAAAAGAATTTTATAGAGGGCGTAAAGATTAAGATTCAAAAAAAACTTTAATGTAATAACATTTATCATTTATATGATTTTAGTTGGGGTGTGCTATCGCTTCCAGTGGACTTCAACCAGGTAATATATGGACAACAAAATCTGGGTCACCATCTCCTACCTTTTTTAAATGACCGGTTTCTAAGAGAACTTTTATGGTGATTTTAGATATGAATTCCATTTTTTATCGGAGGCCTTAGATTTTTCACAAAACTAGGCTAAAGTTGCAAAAATACCCAAAAATGTCCCTTTTTAGCGTGCTATATCTCTTAAAATAAACAAAACTATAAAATAAAAAAACGGACAGGATTAAGCAAGTATTTAGGAAAGATAAGTTAGGTTTGCATTTTTGTATAGTAACATTTTTTTGTAAAATGTCATACCAAGTTGCCAATCTTTTGTCACCTCAATTTCAAATGCCTAATTACACAATCTCAATAAAATTTTTTCTAAACCAAATAACTTTTTAAGAGTATTTTTTTATGCTGATCTCATTTTCGATTAAAATTTTGATATTCTGTGGTTTTTTGAAAAAATTAGTTCAAACGCATAAAAATTGAAAAATATTCTTTAATCTGGTTTATAGATATAACATATTTATTTTCAAATTTATAATATAATATAGAAAATTAAAATTTGTAAAAAATTTCCTGTTGTGCTTTTCATTAGTGTCGCGAATAAGCATTCAACAAAAATCAGCCATCAGGCTTTCATTTCAAAACCCTTTATATCTCTTTTCCATATAAAAAATATCTTGGTGAAAACGCTCTCCCTGTTCGTCACTCACCGCTCCTAGATTTTCTGGAGTCCAAATGAGATTATAGGAAATGAAACTTTAACGACATTCGACAGCCATAATTTTGATATGCTGTTAACATTTTTCCTATACCTTCTTGAAAATTTGAATCCTTTGTTGCCTTTTCTGCCTTTTGCTAATAAAATGACCACATATGTAAAAAATCATCAACTTTATTGAGACATTCACGGTTCATCTAACTAAAAAATGTATTTTCATAAAAAGTTGTTAAAGCGAGGCGGTAAAAAATTTTTTAAAATGCAATGGTGGGTATAGAAGGAAGAGTATAACCTGGAGAATATAAAGAATGATATTTTTGCGAATATATCAAGTAGAAATAAATTGATTAAATGAATGCGTAGAGAAAGAAATAAGACTATTGAGTGGTGTTTAATAAAATAATAATAGTAAATAGAATCCTTACCCAAAATTTAGATATTTTTTTATTCAAAGAATTCATCAACCTTAAGAGGGGTCATAAATTGAGCGAAATTCAATTAAAATTTTTAAGAGTTTAACTGATTTTAAGTTGGTGTGTAATATATATTTGGGCACGTTAAAAGTGCTTTCTAATGATTTAAAAATTTTAAATTTTTTTAATGGCTTAACAAAAATTTAGATATTTATTTATTAGAGTTCATCAACCTTAAGAGGGGTCATAAGTTGAGCGAACTTTAAATTTAAATTTTTAAGAGTTTAACTGATTTTAAGTTGGTGTGTAATATATATATTTGGAAAGCCCGTTAAAAGGGCTTTCAAATGATATAAAAATTTGTTCATGTTTGTAATCAGCAAAAAATTCTCTATTAGATCTGAGAAAAATTAAAAATGTAGGATTTTTATGTTGTCCAGTGAGTTTTGTTGGACTTGATTATAAAAAATAGTGCCATAAGAATATTCTTTTGAATTTGTGAAGTGCCAAAAGAAAAAATATAAAATTAATTTTTGTAATATGTTTCATTTAGACAATCTCCCAGTTTTTAATGAGAGATTTAACGGGCCGCGGGTGGGCATAGTTTTTAAATTCCTCGGATAGGATTGGGCGAGGTTTGGGACATCTGTTATTGTAATTATTCACTTATTTATTTTATACTTCTACTAATAGATGATTTAATTCGGCACAATTACACCATCGAAGGAAAAAGTTACACCGTGGTTCAACTCGAAACCTTTTACTGTAAGACTCCTACAGAGCTACCCCAAGGATGTGATACCCCATGCATGCCAACTAGCGTGTGTACGGATGATACAGATTTTCTTTTGTGCCAGCCGTACCCATGTAACGGTACGCATAATTATTCTATCTGATTTTTTTTTAAAAAACTTTTCACCTTGTTGTAGATTAAAATCGGGATCTGATACCGGTCTCGGTGCTCGCCCGCCCAAAAAACAAGCCGAACAGGGCTGTTTAAAACGGGTGTATAAGTTCACTGATAAGTCCTGCGCTAATTTTTTATATATCATAATTGCCATATATCTATTAGCTATTAGGACTAAAATATTTATTACATGAAAAAGTTTAATTATTGTAAACATTGTATTTGATTTAAAATTTATTAATTCATAAACTCGTTAATAAAAATTGTAACAAAATATTTTAACGAGTTTATAAATTAATAAATTTTAAATATTTTAATTTCATTTTATTATACAAAATTAAATTTGATTATTAAGAATTTTACAGCGTAAGATTAGTTTGAAATACAAAATTTATCGGGGTTTGACAGGAAAAATTAAAAAAATTGATTGATCGGGTCAGGCCAGAATATCACGATCCGGTTTGACCTTCAAGATCTGCATTTTAGTGGTACCTAATTTTTTTAACATTCTTTCGATTGCGAAATGCATTAAAACATTTCCACATTGTGTATATTTGTTATCAAATCATTCTAACAACCGTAAAGTAATTAGCAAAAGAAAAAGGATTTTTTAAAAAATCAAATGGTATATCGCGCAAGTTTTTTTTTCTAATTTTGTTATAATAATTGATATACATTCGATAATAGTTTATTAAACACCATTTTATATATTTCAGGTAAGTGTGAAGCTGCTTTCATCAACGTGCACACTGGGAATTATACGAATTGCGGAACGCATTCGACCACTTTGATCATAAAATGATGAGATATAATATCTCAAATCACTCAAAAATACTCTGTGTTTGTTTCTAATCTAAATGTATAATAAATACTTGCATGGTTATGATTGAATTTGTATAATAAAACGAGATTAAAATATTTAAAATTTATTAATTCATAAACTCGTGATAAAAATTGTTACGAAATATTAAAAATAAATAATAAATAAAAATATTTCGGCAACAAGTGGTTGCCTGCTAAATAAATTTACGTACATTTGTGTTATCAATGGATTAACAATTGTATATAAATGCCAGTAATTAAGTTAAAATACTGTACCTCGTGGTAGGTTTATATAATATCTGGTTATATGAATAGCACGAAAAAAAAGCACATACCTTCTTAGATTCATTTTTAGTCTTACTGCACATAACGATTTAGGCTAGGGTTAGGTTGATTTTGGATTAGTTTTAAGGTTAATTTAAAATTTAGCGGGTGTCAGTTATGGTTATAATATCCAGAATTTGCTTATAAGCTAAAATATTAAAATACAATGTTGCAATGCTATGACCACAATATTAAAGAGAATAATTTTTTTTAATTCAAATATCGTTAAGCAGTGTACTTTAAATTATATTTCTAGAGTGAATAATTTATTTGAAATAACATATTTGTATTGAAAATTTAAATGTAGGCAACTACGTTTTAATAGGCATTTAATAATACAATTTTATTTTAATGTTTTAAATATATTTTCTTTGCCAATCTTTGTACCACCTATATTCCCTTTTCTCGGTTCAAACGATACCGTGTTAACGGCATGGAGCTAACAATCTACTTCGATTGCAAAAAGTATCATTACACCTCTATCCATTGCTCATTTATTCAAGTGGTTAGGCTAGTGGAAAGTTTTGACGAAAAATAATTGCACGCATTTGTATAACAATGGGGTGGCGTATGAAAAAATTAAAAAAGAAAGTTAATATTTGTAAAAAAATTTGGAAAAAATTTTTTTTAAAAAAAATATTTTTTAGGCATCAAAAAACCTAAATTCTCATTTTTTTAATAGCCGCTAAAAAAATTTTTTATTATAGGTATATTATTTTTATAATTATGATAAAAGTAATAGCCGCAGCCTTAAAAACAAATACATATTCACTTTTCTAGAGCATTTTTATGTTTTAATCAGACTTAATGCACTGAAAATTTTACGTAGGCCCAATAGATGTACCAGGGTATCTCCAGGCGCTCAAGTAATTATAGTCTTTATCAACGTAAAATTAGGGCTAATTTACACAGATCAAATTTAAGTTAAGAGCTAACTACAGAGAACAAACCTATCACCATCATGTCTTATTTAGGTTGGGATCACAGAAATTTACCATTATCTAAATGTTGATGTAACTTAATATCCCTGAGAATTTTATTTTTGGGATAATTAATTTATGTGACAACTATTTTTATTATGACAAAAAAATTCCTAAATTTTATCGCTTAAGGATTTCATATGAAAATCTTGACACTAGGAGAAATGGAAAATATATATTAGATAAGATCTTTATGGAGTCCCTTCATTTCCGTGTCAAAAACTTCTTGTTTTCTGATTTGATATTTGTCGAACTGTGTTAGAATTCGAAAGCTGGTTAAAAAAATAATTCTTGTATATGATAGCTAACAAGAATATTTAATTTTCTCTTATATGTTCAAGTTTTTCTCTGCTTATATTTATTCTGTCCTTTTGGTTGTAAATAAAAGTAAGATAAAGACAATAGCCTATAAATATTAGCATTTAAAAAATTACGGTATACTTTTCTATAAGAAGGCCCCATAATCGTTTTGATGTTGTATTAGACAACCTACAAACTTTTGAAATTTATGAGTGAAAGGGATCAAACCTGCCATAGAAATTTTAAAACGATCAAACTTTGTAAGCCAGTTTTTCAACATTTATAATAATTTTTAAAAAAAATTATTAGTGTATTATATGAAATAAATTGTATTTTTTATCTTGAAAATATTAATACTCTTCGAAACCGATAAAATATTGTGTCCTATTTGGGTCAAGGTGTCAAATATTCTGTTACAAACTAAATCCTAAGACAAACTAATCTATATAAAAGTCTCAAGATGAAAAAGACAAAAATAAACTCATTAAAATTCGACCGATCTGTGTAATTTAGGCCATTGCGGAGAATATCGCATTTGCCTACCGGCCTGAACAAAATTTGTAATAAATTTATCAGTTAGATCATCAATAAACTTATTCTGATTGCCAAATATTTGTAAAATAAAAGATTATTTGGGACGAGTTAAAATTGGCTAAAATACACCACTATTTTAAATTCCTCCTCTTTAGTATATGTGAAATAGCAACGCTTACAATTAATTATTGTCCTAAATCGCTTAATGCGCTATAACACATTTAACTACTGAATAAAGTTCAAAAACTTTAAGGATGTGATCAAAATGGCAAGCTCCTTGCATCAATCCACACTAGTCCCTTACCCATTACTTTCTTAAAATATGGGGTTATTTAAATGTCCTTGTAAAAAAAATTTCTAAAAAAGAAAAAGAAAAAAATCTTTGTGCCCAAAACTTAAATATTTGTTTAAGAATGTCAAAAAAAGTTTCTTTTAGGAGCTAAAAATATTATTTGATGAGCTATAATTTTAACGTATGCTTGTGACAATAAGGACCGTAGGCCATTAGATTGAAGTTGACTTAAGGAAAAACTAGTTTTTTACCATTAACCTTGACAACTCAAAACCAATCACGGGCCCTGCTTAAATATATTTCTAAAATATTTCATCATAACACATTGCCACCCACATATAAAATAACTTTTATAACCAAAAAGTCTATTTGAGCAATTTGACCTTGCGTAATAGGTGACTATTTAATACAGGCATCATTAAATAGGAAATTGTAAATTAAATTTTTTTTCCATCTAAATCTTACGACCTACAGACCCTATGAACACTTTTGCATTGACTTTCCTCTTCGTTACGGTTAGTAAAAATTTTAATATCGAAATTCGTATTACAAGTGTATCCTACATTTAAATATGCCTCGATTACACCTACAAAAAAATAACAGAAACGATTTCTCGAGGGTTTTGTAGAAAATTTTTTAGCGATAATGATCCCGGGTATTGTTTTTTTTCCAATGCCTCCAATTTTTTTTAAACTGCGTCCAAAGTTCGGAAATTTACAAAATTTCTTAAACTATTAATTTACCAAAAAATCTGTTGGCATATTCAGATTCCTTACAAAAACATATCTAAAAAAGGTTATTACCTAAATTTATTAGCAATTTGCTTTTAAGTTATTTACAAAAAACGGATTTCATGACGAAAACCACTAATAAAAATGAAAAAATAAAAAAAAATTAAATATTATAAAAAAATTAAAACGCCTTACGTTAATAATGAATGTTTCCGTTATCTAAATATATATTATTAAATTTTTGTCCCCATAGGATTTATGATATAGAAGCCCAAAATACCCCAAAAATTGAAAAATCTCGACTTTGACACCGAATAACTAAAAATCTGAGGAATTGGCTAAAATTCTGATTTCATATTCGTGATCATCAAAAACTTGACCAAAAATCATAGTTGCCATAAATGTTGCCTAGGGTCCTCCAAATTTTGTTGTCCAGTGTTATCATTCATCTATGTGAGCCTTAATTAAACACTTCTTAACAACCCCCAATTAAAACATACCCCCCGTCCCTTGATTAAATGTAACATTGGGTTAATCTAGATTTCTCGTTTCTTTTTTATTTAGGGATCGGCTCAGATAGCTTAGTGGCAAACCTTCTGCCCTAGACGCAGGAGGTTGCGAGTTCGTATCCGTGCACAATAGCTTTTTTCTTCGGAAAAATAGTTACTGCAACCACTTTGAAGCTTCTAAGTGTCCCGCTTAAGCAGTAGGTCTTAAACGATATGTCTAAAAGTAAGAGCCTAGGCTAAAAACCTAGATCGCAGGCGCGCGTGCTAATCTTACTATTTAACCCGTCGGCAATGTTAATTGCTTACGGGTTAAAGAGTCAAAGCCCAAACGAGTATGGCACCCCTAAGTGGGGAAAGGTATGGGAAAAACCTCAAATAGGTTAAATATTAATTTATGTCCGATCAAATCGAACATATTCATTATGCTTTTTCAAATCAGCAAAACAATTTATTGAAACGGGATGACTATGTAACACGGGTCAACTACAAAGATCAACCTGTCTGGGTTTCCATTTACTAGTTTTTATAATCAAACTTGGTTAGTCAGCTAACTTTATTAATTTTAGAAAAAAAACAAAATTACAAAAAAATTTAAATATAAAAACAAATTGAAGTTTAATTTTGCCTATTTATATTAGCAAAACTGTTAAATTTAAACTTCAAATAATATTTCTATTAAAATCTGTAAAATATAGTGGCGTTTGGACGCGAAATATTTTGATTATGCTGTAGATCTTAATATATTAATAAATTTATTTATCATTATTTGTGATGATAAATATAGGTTACTAAGGATTTTTAAATGCGAAAAGATTCTTAAATTTTTCTTTCTAGGGTATATTAAGATATCATTTTAGTCAAAAAAGGCCATTTTTTCGTAATGTACGGATCAAAGGAGCCGACAGAGAAAGAAATTAATAAAAACAGAAAATATATAAGAGATAAGGCTATCATACTAGGGCATTTTTTGTGACTCTTATATCTGTTGACCTGTGTATAATATCTTGTATTTCAGCTATAAATCTTTCATTTATTTTATATCTGAATGACAACATTTTTTTGTATAAAAGTTACGTTGACCCATGTCCAAATCCAGAATTTAAAAAAAATTTAATTTACATTATATTTATTTATTTTTCTAGTTGGGTTGCGTTTCCGTTTTTGGGCGTTTAGTTACACCAGGTATATTAATTTTTTACAAGCCGTCATATATTTAAAGCACAACCCCAAATATTTTTTTTTGGGTGAGGAGCATTGAAATTGCTATGCGGCGACGTTCATAACCCCTGGGGTCAATAGGATTAAGCGCGTCTCTCCGCCAATACCATAATATCCATCGAAATGACGCCGCACTCTCCGGAATATTATAGCATGCAGTACAACTCTAGCCAAAGTCGAAGGCCAGAATCATTCACCTGCTAAAACAATGCCCCCCTTGCCCTACATTTCTTGAATGAGACGGCATACCCGTCAGGGCATAGCCCCTTTTAGCCCAGTCGGGTACTAGACAAAAACTTAACCTAGACCAATAGCTAAAGAATCTTCGGCCAGCATAATGACAATATTTAATTATATTTAAAATTTGAGACTGATCGAAAGCCCTAAAATATTAATTAACAACATATTATCACATTTATTTGAAGATATTAATTCATGCAAGTATAAGCGTTTAAATTCATGCAAAGCAGAGCAGTGTAGAAAGAAATGAGCAAGTGGGTCATCAACTACTGATTTACAACAGGGACAGTCGAAGTCATTTTTGTAAATCAGTAGTTGATGAAAGAATTTTAAATCCGATATTGAATATTATTAGATTTATCGGAGAGCTTTTTTCAGGTAATTTTTAATCAAACTCCGTAGTTCCTTTAATTGGGGACCCAAACGAGTCTTAGGGGGAAGTGATTATCTAAATATTACGGTTTTTAACCAAACATTTTTGAAACTTTACGTTATTTAGTCAACTAAAAAAATAGCTCTAAAAATGCCCATGATTTTCGGACAGCCCTGCCGAAGCCCGCATGGCTCGGTCCAAAAATTAATTGGGCTAATTTACATCTTTAAAATATGGATTGTAGTAATTAAATTTTTTTGTTTGTTTGTGGTGATCATCAGATGACTTTCCTCATCACAACTACACGGTTCGTGGAAAAAGGTATACCGTGGTAGAGCTCGAGATCTTTTCTTGCAATACACCTATGGATTTGCCAAAAAGTTGCAAAAACCCGTGTAAACCGAGACGTATTTGTTCGGAAGATACAGATCTTATCATATGTCAACCATACCCATGTAACGGTACTTAGAATATAATTTTAATAACCTGTTTTTTTGTCTAAAACTTAATAGAGTCCCATTTAACCTTAGCAAGTGTGTAAAAAACACTAGCTCGCTATAAATGCTTTTAGATCTTCCTTCGTGGTTTTAATTGTCATTTAGAAATCATAGGTGTGAAATAAAGTAAAAAATGCCTGAACATTGACATAGGCTTTTTGTAGAGTTCTTTAAAATTTAACTTCTAGGGGCACGTGCAAGGTGAGATTTTATTTTCGTGAAATTTCCAAAATTTTAAAAAATTTTGTTTTGTTAAAACGCAAATTTTACAAAAAATTGTTAAATTTATTTTTTGCACATAAAATGCTTTTTCAGAAACAAAAAATTTTTTAGAAAATTTTCAAAAAATATAAAATTAAAATTTTCAAAATTAGATATAAAAACACTTTGCATTAAATAATTGTGAAAATTAGTTTTTTCACATAAAATGTTTTTTTAGAAATAAAATTTTTTTTTTTAAATTTTTAAAATAAATAAATTTTTAGAATTTTCAAAATTTTACAGAAATAAAAATTTTTGCACGTGTGCCCTAAATGGGGATAAGTTGTTACTACTAACAGCTTTCAAATCTTTTTTTTTGTTTCTTTTTCAAACCGATCAGTCCTAACTTGCTCTTGCATAAAAATAGGGGAAAGTTTGGATGTTTTTAGCGACCGCGAGATTTAAAAAACTTTCTAAAAACTTGAATCAACAATTGAGATAATTTTTTTTCGTTAGGAGAAACTAAAAATGTCATATTTATTTAATTTTTAATATAATTATTAAATAAAATCGTTAAAATTTTTTAGTTTTTGAAGACGAGATCAAAAAACTTTGATTTTTTTTTTCAAATGCAGGTTTATATAGCGTAAGAAAAAAAAATGAATTTTTGTTATATCACAAATAAAAATTTTCAAATAATAAAATTGTCCTTAATATATAAAATTTCCACTTTTTTTAAATAAGGTTCTAATTTATGCTGTAAGGCTCGTTCAAAGATCATTTGTTTTTTTTTTAAATTATAGAAAATATGAATTTTATTCTATTAAAAATATGAAACATTTTCATTCTTACAACTGATGCAATTAATATATTTTTGCAAAAAAAAAATTCTTTAAAAAATTTAAAATTTTTAAAATACAAATGCCATCTTTAAACGCATCATTAATAGTTTATTTATTTGTAATTTTTATACATTGTTTTATTTTAGGTAAGTGTCAAGCCGCCTTCATCAATGCGCACACTGGGAATTACACAAATTGTGGATCGCATTCAACAACTTTAATCTTGAAATGAATAAATATCTGATATTATTATTTGCAATTTTTATTAATTTAAATGACTTTATCCTAGAGAAATAAACTTGCAAATAAAATCCTAGGTTATAAGCAATGCGTTTTTTAGCAAATCAAGATCTGATGGCTAATTAAATACAAAACTTAGTGTGTAATATAATTTATACTTTCAAGAAGTATAAATTACATTTAATCATTGTGAAGAGTTTATTTGTATGAGAGATCAGAAGATATAATGATCGGCCCAGTGTTTCGGCCTACCCAAAAAGCCGGACCTAGGTTAAACTCAAAACTCGGCAGGTAGCCTGCTTAAATCAAATAAAAATATATTGTGACCCTGTAGCTAGTGCTCCGTAAGAACTAATATAGCCACCTCAAATGGTTAAACACATTCACATTGTACTTGGTTTAATTATAGCAAAAAAAATTGGGCGTTTAAATATTGGGCCACCAAGTCTAAGGTAATCTCTGTGAGACCTTGACGTTTAAAACGAGTATCGATACTAGATTAATCAATAAAGTGCATATTTAAAGGTTTATTTAAAAACTATTTTTGACCAATTAGATAAGAATAACATAAAAAATTAGATAACAATTAAAAATAATTTGAGATAACCCATTTTTACAGATTTATTTATATTGCCTTCATTACCACTGTTTTTTGTTGATATTAGCATTATTTGTTTATATAATATTTTTTAATACTAAACTAATAAATCACACTGTGCATCTATTTTAACTAGACACCAGGGGCGTATGCAGAAACTTTTTTCAAGAAGGGCAAGTAATTTTTTTGGAGGAAAGGAACTACAAATTAAATTTTAATGTTGATTTTTTATTAGCAAAATTATTTCAGGCTGTAAATTTCCAAAAAATAACAGCTTCATTGATTTCTATTACCCTTTATATGTTTGATACATAAAGTTAACCACCGGTTACATCATAGAAATTTAAAAAGTTTCTTATGGGGAACAATTTCCCTTTTAACCCATTATACTATCCTGCTAGGCACTCTATGTTTTATAATACAGGCTAGCGCTGAAGTCAAATAAATCTAATGTTTAATTTTCACTCAATTTAGTTTCACATTCTAATATCAATAGATGCAAACAAGCTAAAAATGCAAAAAAAATACAAATATGCAAATTTAAAATATTTTAAGTTTTTATAATAAGTTTAGACGCTTCTATCCACTTAATAGACTTTATGATAGACATCAGTTAAAAATGGAAATTAAAACTTTAGTAAAAATTAGTAACACATGTCTACAAATATCAATGTCAGAAACGTGAATTTTATGAAGATAAACGAGTGCATCCCCATGATGGCCTTATCTTATATTTTTCGTTTTTTTAAATTTCTTTCGCCTTAGATCCGTCTATAACAAAAAATACCCTTTTTTGACCGAATTGACAGATCTAATTATAACCTAAATAAATATTGAAAATTTTCTTGCATATAAAAATCCCTTGTTACTTATATTTATAATTACAAAAAAATGAGAAATAAATTTTTTATAGATACTACAAAATATTTTGCATCCAAACTTAAATATCACATGATATATTTATCGTGTTTTAATATATTATTTGAAGTTTAAATTAAACAGTGTTTAACATTATATAAGAATTTAAGTCCGGAATCATAATTATTTTATTTAAGAATGGTATTTATTGTGATTATGTAAAAATAATATTTCAATTTATTTTTGTTTTGTTTTGTTTTTTTCCCCTTTTTTTCTTATTTTTTTAATATGTATACCTAACTAAGTTTGATTAGCAACAACGGTAAAAGGATTTGATTTTACTAAGATGGCCATTTTGAAGTAGTTAACACATTACTCTCAAAAGTGTTGACCTGTGTAATATAATCTAACGCTTGTAATAATGCCATTTTTTAAACTTTTCAGGCAATATCAAATCGGTTTAACTAATTTATAAAAAAATACCCGTCAGCAGTTACTATTTAATAAATATTTTTATTTTTGCGTTTTTTTTATTGTTTACGATTATGGAAATTTAATGTGAACATCAAAGTTTAAAATTCAAATTCTCAATATATATGTTTAAAACCGCAAGCAGGCCTGGGAAATAAAGGAGAGTTAGCTTTTTAAAGAAAATTTTTAAAGGGCTTTTATATAAAAAAACGAAAAGGGTATTTTTAAGAAGCCTTTTTCGTAGTAAAGAGGATAATAGATAGGGCTTTTCAATAATAGTAATAAACCTCTTCAGACCAAAACTAAATGTTGGCAAGACTTTTTCCCATTTAGCTTTTGTGTTAGAATTTTAAATTACTGTAAGTTCCCGTCTTTTTTTGGTCGAAAAAAAAAATTATTTTTTTCTCATTTGGCCTAATTAATTCAGTTCTGACCACAGGCAAAGTTAAAACTATGAAACAAAAATATTTCAGTTAAGTTTATGTACAAAAATTTGACTGGAGACCAACTAAGTATGGTTGTTAATTTTTTTGTCATTTATCCCCTTTACAAAAACGATCATTTAAATCAATTTTTTTATATAAAAAAAAATCTAATTGTTATAAATTTAAAAATTTAAAAGTTGCAAAACGTGTTATAATTGGCATTTTTTTATTTATTGAATTTAATATTTAAGGAAACATAAACAATAGGAGAATAATAATTTAGTAGTATTGGTGGTCATGCCATATATACTTTCTGGGATCAGGGTCGGATTCTATATATATATTCGTATTAGTTATAAGTCCCAAAGAATATAGAGATGTTGTACATATATATAATTATTTATTATTTGAGATGAGCCTAAAAACCATATGTACCTTATCCTACCACTTGCGAGTTAATCAATCGACCTGGGCCATGTGTTAAATAAATTCACGAAACATATTGCAAGAAATAAAGATTTATTTTTCTAAATTATTATGTTATGTATTATTTCCCTCATTTAGTTGAGAAAAATAATTTTTGCTATGCTTTCCCAGGATGGGTCATAATGTTTGCTCAAGATCGTGGGAGTTGCCAGAATGAGGAAATAGTAAGTCGGCATATTTACTTAGAAGGTGGGTAGATAGTTAACTCTGGTCTTACTAGGTTTGCGAGGTTTGTTGTTGCAGAAGCAAATTAATTATTTACTCGATCTTAAATTAAATAAATATACATCACGGTACTTCGCACCAGGTCCCTTAAGTTACCCTATAAAATTACATAATTCTGGATTTATTCTCAGTTGCCCCATAAAAAAATTATTTGTCCTAAAGTATTTAAAATGAATTATCCGACATGGATTTTATTTGTAGCTCAAGTGGTTAGTCAATTTTATACAACTTTTTGCACGGTAATTATCTGGAAATAGCGGGGGATGGGGTATGCATTTATATCTCTTCCCCTCCTATTTATAATTATGGTTCCGGTTTTTAGCCAGGTTAAATTAAATTAGGAGACCACGTACAATTCTTAAAAATCTGATGCCTTTACCATTAAAATTTAAAAAAAAATTGTAATTAGGATTAGTATGGTTTACAAGACATATTTCGGTCAGAACCGCTCGACAACAAGTTTTTTAGCTTAGGGGCCATTCGGCCTGGCCCAATTTTTTTAATAAGGCCTGAAAATTTTAGATTGCAAGCTATAAAGTTATAAGAAAAATACATTGTTTAAACGTGAATAAATTGCAAAGCCCCGCTTATTTTATCCATTTGAGGGTTCACCTGTTTTAGACCTGCCCGGTTGAACCCGACGGGCATTAGGCTCCGATTCTGACCTCTAGAGGGTATAAAAGTTTGATATTGAAATGGAGGTAACGTATATATAGTATATAAAAAATCATTAGAACTGATTATTATAGATTCTACTTATTTAAACAAATTGATCGTATTTTTATATAATGTAAAATCACAACGGTTATTTTATTATTTAGAAAAGTAATTTTTGCTACCATAATTTATTAAAATAGAATATCAACGACTATTTAATATTTTTTTAAAATAGTTTATATATACCTTGTATTTTTAAAATAGAAATTATCTACTTTGCTCAAAATTTTTAAATTTTACAAAATTGTCACAAATAAATTTGAGTAATAAAATACATAAAAGCGAGCTATTATAATAAGCAGTTATAGACAATTTAGCTTTATAAGAGCCTGTTTTGTATAGTAATGATGTCTGAATTAAATCAATTAAAAACGATAGAGGTTGTTGTATTTTTTAAGATTTATTGATGCAAAATATCTCATTTTTTTTATAAGTATTTTTCTTGAAGTTTATAATATAGAAAAAAAAAGTATTTAAATATATTTTTTGTCATTTAAATATTTTACTATGAAAGTCTAATTAAAGGCTAAGATGAAGAAGGTATGAGAATAAATTATAAGTTGTTTTTCTAATATTTTTTTTGCAATAAAATTTTGTTTATTTTAGTTGGGTTGTGTATCAACTAATCCCTTAAACTCGGGTAAAATTGAGTTTTTATAATTAAATACTTATGATTGAAATATGTGATTAGATGGTTTGTTATGTTATATATTTAGCCCGTGATTACCACCCAAAAATTCTTTTTAAAATTTTAATTAAAACATATTTTTAACCTAAAAACTACCTGAGATATGGAAGGTCAAAAATTTAGGTAGGCTTGTCACCCAATTAGCACTTAGTACTGCAAAACCCTCAAGTTGGGTCAAAAACCGATTTACAAGAGATTAAGAGAAAAATTAATTTCCTCTTTCAAAATCCATTCAAAAATCTTTTAAAAATATCCACACTTAAAACTTAACCGATACTAACTGTCTATCGAGTAATATTCAGAGTTGCTAGCCAAAAAAACAAAAGGTTAAAATTTAAAAAAAATTATTTATGGGAAGCGTTTCTTTTCAAATTTATTTATTTATCATATAGAGAAAAAAACTTAAATCATCTAAATTAAAACTATTTAAGAAGTTAGCTGGCAAAATTCATTTTGCTTTTTTAAAACTATAAACTTATATAATTAATCTGACGTTAAGGTGAAAAAATTTAGGGCTTGCTGAAAGTTTATTCAGTTTTTCAAAAACTAAAATTTCTATTCTCTTGACATAAAACGCATTTTTTTAAAGTATGCCAATTTTTAATATTCGCTCAAAATACTTTTTTTTGAAGTTTTTGCAAAGTTAAAAAAAAATAATTATTTTAAATTTTACAAAAAATGAAATTTGAAGCGCCCTAAAACATGGACATAAAATATGCAATGTAATACAGATTTGTAAAATTAAATATTGAAAACTACTAAGTTTGTTTTTCATTATACATTATTTTTAAATACTAAACATATAAAAACTTGCATTATTTTTGTTTTCTCCAAAGTTACGTCATTTTTTTTGGACAAATTTCTTTAAAGTATGAAATAACAACTATCTATGCCTGCGGCTGATATTAATTTTAAAATTGTAAAAGAAAATATTTTAACTATTTTTGTTAATACTGATAATGTTTGGTCGTTTTAGGCAGTGCTGGGAAAACAATGAGCCAAAAAACTTTGGTTCATTTTTTCCCCCGAAACATAAAAAAAAAGAAAGGGGGCTAATAAAGGGCCAAAATAAGAATTCAAAAAAAGTCCTTACTAAGAAAAGGGGCAAAAAAAAACAAAAATGGCTCTTAAGAAATGCCCCAAAAAGCCCATTTTTTGTTTTCTTTATAATAATTTTAAAAAATTTAATTTTTTTATATAATAATGATGGGTAGGTTATTTTTCTTAAAACTCAGAGTTTTTTATAAAGAAAAGGGGTTTTTTTTAAACATGCCCCTTTTTTTAAGCAAGAAAAGGGGCTTTTCTTTTGCCATTCCCACGAGTTTGTAGGCATTTGGAAAAAAACTCAAAAACTTGTTAAGGAAAAAGCCCATTTAGTTTTTTTCCCAGCCCTGGTTTAAGGGTATGCTTAACAAAATATATTTTAAAAATTTTTTTACATTAGCCACCTTAATGTTAATCAACTCCACTCAGTTTTTTTTAAAACAACTTAAAAATTTAGATTTTACATAAAACTATCATAATCAATATTTTTTAGTTATTTATTTAGGCTTAGACGTAAACATTGTAGTGATATAACTTAAACTTATTTCTTATTTCGTTATTTAAATATTTTAAATCTTATTTTTAAATTAATTTACAATGTTAGCTGTTTCAAATCAATTTTATACGGTTAAAGTTAAATTCAATTTTAACAAGTTATTTTATTTTGTATAACATATTAGACTATATGTAAATTTTTATTCTGGGGTAGGCCAATGTGGCCTAACCTGTGCATGGTTCTTTGGTTATCGCTTGTTGGAAGTCTTAGAATTGAAGGGTGATCGCAGAAGGTCGTTATAGGATGGTAGCATAAAAACATCATAACTGTCTTATATTTTTATATAAATATGTCTTATTTAAACACTAGCCAAAAAAGAGGGGCGTTTAGACGGTGATATTTACATATGATTATAATATTAAAAACAGCTGTTTAATCGCATATTTTAAGGTATAGTAACCTTTGACGGTCACATTACCGAAAATAGCTACACAATCGATGGTGTGAGTTACAGGGTTCTAAAGCTTAAAGCTATCGATTGCGGAAACTCCAGGAATCTCCTCCCGGTTTGTAGAGAGCCTTGCAGACCCCAACGTAGGTGTGATGTCGAAACAAACCTTCTTTTATGTCAACCGTATACATGCGACGGTAAGGAGATTTGCTGCTCACAAATATGTATTTTACAAGAGAGTTCAAAATATATTTGAAAGAGCTTTGGGGGGCTTTTAATTGAGATAAGTTCCCCATACACTCCTTATTTTCATTACCCTTTTTATTTTCTAATTCGTTTTTTGGAGGAATTTTTGGGTGTAGTTGATGGTCTCAAACCCAGTAAATATAAAAATAAGTGAGATCAATTAAGCAAATACTTTCACCCGTTTCGTTAAAAAAGCAAAAAACTTTGAATATTTGTATGGGAATCATATTCAGATTATGTTCCTGATTAAAAATAGAGTTTCTCTATCACTGAATGAGTTACTTTTATGTTTAAAATGAATTTACTATTCGGAACCTTAAACATTCATTTCTCAGTTGATATAAAGGTCATCCAAATTATGTTTAAATCGATCTCAGATATTATTGTATCCCATTAACCACATATTTTTATTTGCCGGAGCTAAGATTAAATATTTTGCCAAATGTGTCATTATCATTGGCCACTAAGACAACAAAAAATGAAGCCAGATTTTGAATAATTAAACAATTCATTTTTATTATTTATTGCTATCAAGGCTCTTTAAAGTACCATTTCAGAATATGTATAATACAAATATATTTAAATAAATTACAGGCAAGTGTCAAGCAATCTACATCAATCCTAATCAACGTTTGGGCAACTCAACAAACTGCGGGGACCATTCGATCATGTTTAATGTTTAAAATGACAAGCAATTGAACGTTTTGGGAAGAATATTGAAATATTTACACATGAATATAATCCTTAATAAATTAATAGATTTTATTAAATTTTCATATATCTACGATATTTTTTTAATTATTGGTTTGTAATTAAATTTTTGATAAGATCTTTCACAGATATCCAGCATACTTATTTAGGGGAGGGAAAGAGGGGGGGGGGGGGGGGGGGGGGGGTTTAAAAGTAAATTTATTTCATTTATTTAAAAAAAAATATATGATTATTTTATTTATGTGGGTTTTATATTTTAAATAATTAAACATTGTTTTTTGCACCATCTTCTTACTCAATTTCTTTTTAATCCCGGTTAATAAGCTGAAAATGTATAGAGGAGATATAATTAAACTTATATCTAACAAAAAATTTAGCTTTATTGAAGTTTTCAATTATAGTGAATGGTAGGTAAGGAAGAACTGAAGAGTGAATTCATTTTTTTCCAGGTTGTGAGAAATGTTTAAATGAAAAATATTTTCATATGCATTTATAAAAAGTTCCTTATTTTATGACTAACCAAATTTTTTTAATTATTGGTAAAACGGGATTCTGAAGGTATTGATGAAAGTATTCTCTTTTTTTTCAATAAATTTTTAAATGAGTCGGAATGAGGTAATCCAGGTAAGGTTTGAAAAACTTAGTTCATTTGATCAAGCTTATGTTTAATATTTTAGAGGTTTTTTAAAAGAATTAAATTCGAACTCAAGGGTCAAGCTAAAATTTGTTAATTTAAACAAAGTAAGTTTTTTATATATATTTAGTAACTTAGGGTATGCAGTTTATAATTAATATATGTTCACCTTAAGCAATTTAATCAAAGATTTTGACTTTAGAAAAATTGTTCTAAGGGCACGTGCAAAGAGATTTTTTATTTTGGTGAAATTTTTAAAATTTCAAAAAAATTTATTTTGAAATAAAACGCAAATTAAAGTTGCCAAATTTAGTATATGCGCTTAAAATGCTTTTTCTGAAATAAAAATTTTTTTAAAAAATTTTGAAAAATAAAATTTGTAAAATTTTAAGAATTTTCAAAATTTCACGAAAATAAAAACTCACTTTGCACGTGCCCTAAATAGAGAATTTTTATTAAAATATTCAATTTATTAATTATTTTGATTTGAAAGCAGGCTTCAATTTTAATTAAGTTAAAATAAAATTTTTCCGAAATTTAATGGCCCGATAGTTGTTTACGAGTGTCTAAATTTTAAATAATTTGTGTCCTTATACGTTATGCTTACGTTAATTTGTTAGCCGTCAGTAGTTTTAGCTTGCAATTAAAAAACTTATGTATAAACATTTGTAAATAATTACCCAAATCCCTTAAATTTGAAACAAATATTAATATTTTTGATTTAATTTTACTAGGTTGCTTTAAAGCCCACTAATATAAAACTTTAATAAGCTTATATATCTAAATCCTTTATTCATTTATATAATTAAAATATTGAATTAATTTGACTTAAAAATAACTTTTCCAAACTCGGTTAAAAATTCAGTTAAAAATGCATTTATCAATTTAATTGTTTGGAACGTTACTTTATTCGCTAGGATTTTATTATTGAATATTTATTATGTATTTGTATATCCGTCACTATGATTATTAAAAAGATTAAAAAAATAACAACTTAGAAATAGCCTTTGAATAGATTTTTTTACAGCTATTAAAAGGTAGTAATATTAAATTTTTGAAGCGTGTAATTTTACATTAAACTACCACTATAGTTAATTTAAAACTAATCAATGCTAATAATTATTTGTAACGTAAATCAATCCATATATTTACTCAAGGTGTGGCCTAAATTTGAAAAAAAAATGTGGATTTATTAATTTAAGGCCGGGGGTAATTATGAAATAAAATGCCAGGCAGGGCCGATTTATCAACATCATAGCGGCCTTAGTGGGCCTAAAATGAACAAATTAATAATAACCCAAAGTGAAATACATTTGTACATAGAAAATTAAAGATTTCATAGCAAAAGGTAATATAAATTCAATTGTGTCAAATCTCTCATTATATATGAACTGTAACTCTCCCAAATTTCTGAACATCTTCTAAAACTATAATAGCTGATAACATTTTATGACCCATTTGAATATTGTAACGCTTAAAACATTTGGTATGATTAAACCAATATTTTTATATTTTTTTAAGGAAATAAATGGATTCTTTTATTTCATATTTTTCCCCTAAATAGTTATATATTTTATATTTATTAACACCAAGATGTTGATTTAATTATAATATTTGGCGGGCCAATTTTTTTTTTAACTAACAATTATTTCTTTTGTTTTTTACCTAAGACTATTAATATAACGCCTATTTGTCACGTTTATCAATATGACCGCATAAAATACCTTGGTTTTAGTGTAACGAAATTTGGGCCCACTACCTATTACAAGTTCCGGTAATTTTGTTTGCAAACACAACTAAGATGCCAACTTTGGGCACTTTCTCACATATTTACTGAATTTATCATCGTTTCTTCTCCCAAAAAAAGGATTTAAGGTCAGACAAATGTGCGACTATTGGTTGTGAAGTAGGTGACCCAACTATGTCCCTAAAGTAAACATCACACCCCCCCCCCCCCCTCGCCCCTCCAGCGTTGGATCTCATTGTACAAGATTTTGTAAAAAAAAATATTATTTACCTTTGGAAAAAAAATTTCTCAAAATTTTTTGATAAATTGATTATTTAGACACGACCTAGGAATTATGCAACTATTCAAATCATCCATGTTATTCGTATGCTTCGCCGTGAATTCTTATATTTTTAAACATATGTGTTTTGTGGTTGACATTCTTTGCGTTTCATGCTCTGATGCCAGGCGCTTATATCTATTTAAAGCCGCATTTAAACTTGCAAAATAATATGGGAAAAAAAGTTTTCTTTCTTTTGCAGTATAATAATAAAAAATGTTCCAAGTGGCCGTGTTTTAAATTTCATTAAGTAAAACAAATGTTATCTGAGAGTTAGTTTTTATATAAAAAGAATATTTATCAAAATTAGCAATTGTAATTTATTTAAAATAAGCTCATTATTCAAAATTGATTTGAATTTAAAACTTAATTCAAAATGTAGGAGGTTGGTTGGTGGCTTTGCCAAACTTATGTTTCTGGGGCCAAAAAAATGGAAAAAAGCCTTTAAGCAAGAAAAATTTCCATTTTCTTTCAAAACAAAACTGGCTAGCCCAAATATTTGGCTAAACTCTTATTCTTGTATCTCAGAAATTTAATGAAAGGTTAGAAGAAATAAACTTTAAAAAGATACAAAATTTAAGCAGAAAATTTGTCAATTTATTAATAACTTTTTAGGTAAGCTATACCATAACAATCAAACGGAGATATTGAATTATCGATAATAAAATGCAAAAACATCTTTATCAAACCATGAGATTCTCTATATTCATTATTAAGAAATTAAAATATAAATGACAAGTATAAAATATTTTTTTTTATTAATCGCAGTTGTATGATTAAATCATATCTATATATCAATTCTTTCTTTAACCCGCCAATGGTAGTGTGGGGTTCACTTGGATTACAGAATATCTTATAATTATCTTTAAAAACATGCATCAGGTTTTTGTGTTTTTTTTCATAGAAATAGCTCTAGTCAACAAATTTTGCTTAAAGCCTAACAAAACAATTATTTTTAAAAGTTTTACTGGGGTCCGTTCGGCCCTTACATGGTGCATTTAATGATAAAACCTTAATATTGCCTCAATAAATTTAGTTTATAAGTTTATAGGTATATGAAGGGCTCGTATTTAATGTTGATAATATTTATATTTTTCCTAATAAATATTAATTTTAGAGGTGAATATTGGTCAAAATTAATTTTTTATTTTATACTTTTTTTTTTAAATATTTATTAAAGAACCCAAAAATACCATTAATATATTAATAATGATGTATTTATTATATTTAAAAAATTTGCTACATTTAGTATAAAAAAAATTATAAAAATTACTTTTATTTTCGTTGTGTGTTAATTAGAAATTACATAATAACTTGTGTATTAATTAAAGAAAAAGATATTCATTTTTTCTTTAAAACTATTATAAAACGTCCACAGCCGTAAAACTTTTCGATAAAGGTGTAAATTGAGGTCCGTAGTTCTAGGTGTTAGCATTCGTATAATTTAATAATTTTTAAAATTACTACTTTAATCCAATAAATGTTAAATATATTTTTAAATTAGATTGTCACGGTGCTCGTCGCTCAAAGTAAATAATAATTTAAATAAATATTTAAATTAGATTTGTTTGCCTCTATTTCTAAACCTTGGCCTATTTTAGTATTAAATTTAAATGTAAAAATAGACAAAAAATTTTATTTATAAGAATCGGGCTGTGACCTGAATTACATTCAATGAGAAAAATATATTTTCCAAAAATGCAATTTAAGGGCGTATTTAAAATAATGAAATATTTGTTGAATTTACCCATTTAGTTTAGGAGTGTTAATATGTCTAATAATAATTAATTATTAAAAATTAATTTTTTTATTAAATTTAAATAAAACAGGCCATCAAATTTTAAACCGTTGCGTTTTTATGTCCAATTATTTTTACAAGAGGACACCGCAAAAATTTTAGAAGAAAGAGATTTAAGATGTAGTTTAAGTCGTATTATGTTTGTATTTGATAGTTGAAAAATGTTTAAAAGATGTGATTATAATGGCCACCTTGTCATAATGCTTAGATTTATTTAAATATTAATTCTAATTTGTGTTTGTTTTCTTCTTCTTTATTGACATAAATTTTAATTTTGCCTGGCCTTAAAAGTAAAATTTAAAAAGATGTACTCTAGACATATAAACAGTAGTAAATTTTTAAATGTGTATTGGTAGGAAAATCAATATGCCAATGCAAAAATGTTATCCTGTGTAAAAATTCATATTAGAATGCATATATTATATTTAAAATTTGCAAACTTTCAGACTTGTGATATCTGAGCACGTTCAAATTGGCATTTTGAGATAACTAAAAAGTTTTTGTTTCTATATTTAAAAAATTGATTAATTACCAAATGTAATTATTTATACATATATACCAAAAAGAAAAATTTAAGAATTTATTTATATTCTTAATTAAAAATCTTTTTTTATCAAAAACAAAAAAACGCATTTAATTATACTTTTAGTAAAGTTTTTGCATCCATTCTACGTTCCTTGATTCTATGATGTGGCCTTTTATGCTCGCTGTAAATTTTTGGTTCCTATTGGATATAAGCGACCTTTCTTATGCTGATGTTATCGAATAGCAGTACCAGCCAGAGCTGGGAAAAACCCTATTTTTCGGCTAAACTTGAATTTTTGTTTTTTAAAAATTTTATGACAGATTATAAAAATAAATTATAAATAAATACAAAACTTAAGCAGAAAATCTTAAATTTTATAAATATTTTCTTGATCAAAGCTAAATGCCTTAATATTTTCTAAATTTTGAAAAATAAAAAAATGAGTTTGACCCAAAAATAGGCATTTTCCCAGCTCTGGTACCACCTTAGGTTCAATTAAGCATGTTTGTATGTATATGACCCTAAAAAAATTTTATATAATTTCACTTGCAACCTTTACACTTTCAATCTCCCGTTTATCAAATTGCTAAAAATTTTTGTAACCAATGATTGGCTAAATACAAAACCTTATTTATATGTCTTCTACTTTTAATGGACACCAATGGTTTAACACACTATGTCTTTTCATCCCTTGTCACTCTTTTATATCTTTTTGACTCTTTTTTAGATTTTAAAGGTCTCCGCGGCTATTTCGTCAAATGTTTTGAAACTCGAACATAATATCAAATTTTTTCACTATTTTTTATGTTAGTCTTATTTAAACTTGTAAATAGGTGTTACAATCTGCAAATTATTATTAATGTTTATTAAATTTTATATAAGGTAAAGGAGAAACAGTTGAGGTATATAATGTCGAAGGCAAAAATTACGTGGTAAGCGAAATAGGATCATACGTGTGCTCGGATGATGCCGTAGTTCCCCTGTGCGACGAGCCCTGCAGACCGAGAGATATTTGTGAGGCCGATACGGAATATTTGATATGCATTCCCTATGGCTGCAATGGTATATATTTCTTAAAACTTTTTTAAAGAGGAGCACAAATAGTGGCCTTTTTCAGTTTCAAAATAAAAATAAAATAACGGCGACCATAACAACATTAATATAAAGTCCGTTTATGTAACATAAGATATTTAGTTGCAAATGCCATCAATATTTAAACATTTAATTTTTTTAAGATAGACCAGCCGCCCATTATAAAAGTGGCATATAATTCCCCCGTATTTTTAAAATACGCAAAAACAAATCTTGAATTATGAGTTAAAAAACTCTAAAAGTAGTAAAATATGCTGGGTTACAACTTTTAGGTTTTTTACATTAAATTGAATCAAATATTTTTTATCCTTTAGTATAGATTATACATAAAGTACATATTTAAAGATTATTTAATAAAAAAAATTTTAGTTAACAAATGCTTGGTCAAATTTTGTTTAAAAGATTATTTTTTTTTTGTCACTAGAGAAAAAATAGAAGATTGGATAAATAATGTAAATTGCAAATTATTGGTATTCAAAAACAATCAAATCAGTCATTTTTGGATACAAACTTTCATTGAAGTGTTTTCTTCTTTAAATCATAATTATCAGGTTTTTTTTTTATATTTATAGGTCTATGCCAAGCAGTATTTACCGATGCCCTCACTGGAGAATCAATAAAGTGCGGAAATCAATCTATTATTTTATCTTATAATTAATTTAAAAATTTTTGTCAAAAAAAACTAACAGACAAACATTGGATCTTACTATTTTCATAATTCAATTTATATTGCTGAATACAATTTAGACATTAAAAATGTTAAACTTAATTTTTTAAATGGAATGTTTTGTAACTAGTTGCCAATATATAAAACTAACGGGGCCCATGTGAAGGCTAAAAAATTTATCAATCCCAAAATTTACGCTATATTTAGTAAATTTTATAAAACCGACAGATAGGGTATTAAGCTTTAACGATAATAGTTTGCTCGGCACTTTGTCATAAAATCGACGCCATTTTTACCATTTTTGTGATTACCCTTTGTGTGAGAAAGTGTGGGTCAAACACATCAACGTTTAAATTTATTTTAGAATCATATATAATTTCCCTGTATTAGAATAAGTGAACTAAGTGTTTTTCTAAAGGATATAATAATTGTATTTTAAAAATGTCCGCCATTTTGCTTTTTAGAGCAGAGCTACCCAAATTAAGACTCGGGTGGTGGCTTTAATATTATTTTGGCAGCTTTCTTCAAGTCTCCATAAATCACACAGGTCAACAAATATCTATGTCAGAAAAAATAAGTTTATGAAAACATAAATGCATACATCCCCAGTCCAATTAAAAAAAAAACAATAATTTAAGGTTCAGTTCGGTCCTACTCAGTCGCAATCGGATACGGGGCTGAACAGGCGTTCCTCACAAAACACTATTTTGCAAATGAATGATTGAAAATAAAAGTTCAATATTTGGCATGCATTCAGATTGCGACACTAAACTAATGTTCGTGAAATTTGATGCAAAATTAAAATTTAATTTAATGTTCAAAATGATTATTCTAGAGGCCGATTTTAAATAATTACAGGATAGAGTATAAACTAAAATGATATTTTGATTTTCCCCGTTCACTCAACCTGGCGTTGGCCCGGCCTGTCTTGATGTTGGGTTATGTGAGGCCCGGCCCGGATTTAGATATAAGGCCCGGAAAAAATTTTAAAGAACTTTTTGCTTTAAAATTAGCAATAAAATACAGTGTGTAGAAAAATGATTAATTTATTGGTTCTTGTTAATATCAATTGAAAAAATTAAGGCAAAATGGCATATAAATAACGCCCGGTCAACAGTTTTGTATCTTATAAGACCCGACCCGACCCGCCAGGTTTATTTTTTTGGCTCGGTCCGTTAGATTAAACTGGCATGTTTTTCTAGCGAATTGACAACGGCATAGGCTCGCTCTGTGGTCCCGACTTTATTTTTTTAGGATGGCATATTTAGGCTAAATTCCTAAATTTATGATTATATGGGTTTACAATTACCCATACGCTGTTAGATTAACCACTTAGCTTGGTTTTGTATAATGTAAAATTTATGTGAAACATGCATTTATGCATGCAAAAGCTAATAGAAACTTAGGTCAATTGAGGTCCATTTAAAATTTAAATATGGGACTTAACTTCGTAGTGATCAGGCCCGATTCTAGCTTTTCCGTTTTAGGGGGGCAAAAAAAACTCGTGGGGGGGGCAGAAAAAAATTTTTTGCCGCCTTCGGCGGCAAAATTAGCCGTGACCTTCGGTCACGGCAAAAATTATACATGTACAACAATAGAATCCATGTTCAAAATTTTTTAACAAATAAATAGTAATTTATTATATTCTTAATTAAAAAAATGAGTTTATAAATTGAATATGTGAATTAAAATTAATTGTTTTCACTAAAATCAATTGCTTAAAAATGTGAGATTTGAATTAATTGTAAGTATAATTTTATCATTTGGCATCATTGCGCATGAAAATTGAAAATATGATATATATGAATAATAAAAATGAATTATATTAAACTTTGGATTTTAGAAAAGTGAAATAAGATTGATTATTATGAAAACAAAATGTATAAGTATGCTAATTTGGAAGAATATATATGAAAAAACACTGGTTATATATAACTAGTTATTAATAATAGGGTAAAAAATTAAATAAAACATGGACATAAACGTTAAATGCGCATAAAAAAGTTTGCAACCATGTTAAAATAGTAAGCAATAATTAGCTGATTATGAGCAGTGTATTGTATTGATCAAACTATTTTTTCTTAGAGAATTTTAATTAAATTACAATATTCATTAAAATTCAACGCCCCGAGTTAATGGTTTTTCGTGTTCTAAAAGAACCAAATCACCTTTGAGCAGATCACTACTTGTCAGCCGTTATTATCCTTCTTAAAGAAGAAAATGTGGCCTCACAACTCGACGTTGAAAAGCCAATTAACAAACTTATAGGAAAAATGTTAAATAGATTAGAAAACGCATCATTGTAATCATATAAAAATCTAACAAAATTAATAGTAACACATTTTTTGTAATTATTAAGTTTCTTATTAAAAAAATTTTTGGCTACCTCAATTTCTTTAGATAATGAATTTTTATCAATATTACTTATTTTTAAAAGAGGCTCTAATTTATTTATATCTAAAATAAAGGTTAATCAAATTTATAAAGGGATCTAAAAATTTTAAACAACTATTATCGGTAAAAAATCTATTATCAAAATATAAATAAATCAATAATATTAAAAGAAATACTTTTTACTTCATCATTAATATTTAAAATATAAATAAAAATCAGAAAATCTTTAGGTTTAGTTTTTCTTTTATCCATAGATAAATTATTGTCATTTAAAAAAATATTAATATCAAAACAATTTTTGAATAAATCTTCAAATGTACTTTTATTTCTTAATTATTGTTTAATTTCTAACAAACAATGGTGTATTAAATCAGAAGTTTTAAAAACATAAATCGTTCTGCATTGAAATTGATCTATAATTCTTTTTAATAAATAAAATAATTTTTCAATTAAATACAAAAAAATAAATAGATGATTATAATTATGGTCAAAAAACCCGGCCCTGTGACCTGAAGATATAAAAGTTTTTTATTTTTAATTTTAAAAGAGTATTAAATAATTTTGTGCAATTTAAAAAAAAAACAATGGGCAGGTAGTGACCACACCACCAATAAGGCAATTCACTAATTACCTTGATTGCATCATGTTGAAAAAATTTATGAAGGGAAGAAAAATTACCAAAAGAATCTTTCCCTTCACTTAAAATAAAACAATCTTTTACAACAAGATGCAATCGGTGGTTAAAGCAGTGAATATAGACATGGTGTCCAGCTATTTTGCTTAGAACTTGAACACCATTTTTTTCCCGGGCATTACGTTCGCCCCATCGTAGCATTGTGCGATCAGGTTCTTTGGTTCTAGATTATATTCTTACAAAAGATTGTTGTTAACTGAGAAAATTTCTTAGGCTGAATTGGTTTCACAAATATAAAGCTTTCTGTAAAATCAAATTTTTCTATATATTTTTGTTAGTTTGATCTCTCTTGCGGATGAGAAGTATTAATGAATAAAAACAATTAAAAAAAGTAAATATTATTTAGATAATATTTTTTAGATATTTTTGACGGAGCACATTTAATTATATTATGTGGAAGAAATAAAATTACTATGTATTTTTGGGGGGGCAAATTCAATTTTTTTTGGGGGGGCAAACATAAAATTACTATGTATTTTTGGGGGGGGCAAATACAATTATTTTGGGGGGGGGGGGCAATCAAAAACTTTTGGGGGGGCACTGCCCCCCCCAAAAGGGGTCTAGAATCGTGCCTGGTAGTGATGCTTATTAAAAATAAAAAGAGCAAATAGGCCTTTTTTCTGATTTTTTTAAATTAAAATTGCTTGGCTTGCCTCACTATTTTTTTCAAAGTTTGCTACAGGTTAGCCTGTTTCATCTATACAAATTTACACTGGAATCTGAACAAACCATTGGTTTATATAATTAAATATATGAATAAACCATGATATATATTTGTATAATTTAAATTTTTAAAGTAATCTTCTTTATTGTAATTTGACCGGCACCTAGTGCAGATTTCTCTTGTACCAGCTCAAATTAGAGCACTTATTTAATTTTTTTGGGGTGGGTCTGAAAAGCAAAATTCTAAAATGCAAAATCAAAGCAAAATCTTAAAACGCAAAGATCGGAAGTTATTATCATTTTTGAAAAAAAATGGGCGAAGATTTTAATTTTTACATTATTATGGAATTTGTCGGTAATTTGATTGTTTCTTTGATCTAAGTAATTTCAAAGGGATTTTGCTTTTTGGGATTTTGCATTTTAGAATTTTGTTTTTCAGACCCACTAATTTTTTTTATCATACCTGTGTCTTATATTAAAAAAATAATCTCATGAACATATAAATAATTTGAGATCAGCAGATGGTTTGGTGAGCAAAATATAGTTTCATTTTATTGAGGCTCTCTTTTGTACCTCCTTTAATGAATGAAAAATTTGTGTCAAGAGATGGCATAATTCATATTATCCATAAGTCGTTCTAAACTTTATGTTTGTAATTCGTATTTTTAATTTTGCCCATCTAACATTGATAAAAATTAACAAAGTAAATATAAAAATCGAAAAATAAAAAATAACTATAGAATTAGGCAATTTTTTAAAGTTGAATGGCCATCTAAAAAAATTGGACATGTTAACACAACATATAGGGCCAAAATTTTAAAAGTCTTGGCGTGTAAAATTACTACCCAAAACTATATTTAATAATTTTTACGAATTTGGCCAACCATTGTTTCGTCGCAAAATTTATATACTGTTTTTTATGAAATAGTAGTATAAGCAAGGATTGGAACTAGTTCCAGAACTCGGAACTCGAAGAACTCGTCTTTTTTTTGAAATGGAACTCGGAACTAAGTACCAGGGTACTGGAACTCGAGTTCCGCTCGAGTTCCTTCGCGATTCATTTTAAATACCTAAAATTCAAACTTTTTTAATTGAATAAAAACCCATTAAAATTAATATTTTTCAAAAAATATATAAAATTTGAATAAAAAAACCTTATTTATTGTTTAAATTATTATTTGATTGCACACAAGCCTTTTAAAATTATATTTGTTAACGTAACATTTTGTTCCTACATTCATAAATTTTCCTGCATTTTTAAGTTTTCAAGTTTTTGAATAAATTCTGGCATACCATGAAATTCAGCGGAATTTATAAATTTTATGAACCTCAACTTGTTAATGACCAATATCAATGTTCTTTGTGCAAGTCGTCTATATAACGGTAATTAATTCTATTTAATATTTTAAAGAATTTACTTCCAACCTTAAAAAACACGTAAAGTGTGTACATAAAGCAGAATATGAAAAGTTTTTAACTGTTACAGAAAGAAAAGAAAAATCCAAAATTACAACTCAAACCAAATTTAAGCAGACAAAAATCTTTAATAACTCCGTGCATCCATGTATGGAAGATTGCGTGGAGTTGGTTACTGTTCATGGCAGACCATTTGAACTATTTTCAGATGATGCCATGATTAGAATCATAAACAAAGCAAGCCCATCAGGAACTAATTTTAAACAGATTAATCCAAGTAATGTTAGAAATGTTGAAAAAAAAGGCCAAATATATGCGAACAACTTTAATTGATGATATCAAACATAAAATACTAAGCATAAAATTTGATTTTGCAAGTGTTGCAAACAGATCCTTCTATGGTAAATTAATTTTCACATTTAACTTTTGTACATTTTAATATAAATATTTAATTATTTTTAAATTTTAAAATTATTTAGTTAAACAAACTAAAAATTTAGACAAATTAGCCAAAACCAGTTTTTTAAGAATGTATTAATTTAAAAATTCTAAAATATTTATAATTTTGTTTTATTAATTTTTATAAGGCAAGTAAGTTTTTTATTTTATAAAATAACCTAGATATTAACTTTTTAAAATTAAATAAAATCATTTTTATGAACATTGTTTACATTTTTCTCATTTAAGTACAAAACAAGATTATTTTACCAATGCATTTAAAAAGTAAATAAAGTTTAATCAGATAATGAGGAAAAGAGAAAATATGTTTAAATAGCTTTTAAAAAGTTAAATTTAATTGTGATTTTGGCTACTTAGTGTAAAATTTTTTATTCAATTTTATTAAATAAATTTACTTTTAGCTATAAATTGCCAATACATCCATATGTATAAAATTCAAGTCCGAGTGCTGGAATGCAAAGAGGTCTATGACCAGCATAATGCAGTTAATATTTCCAAATGGCTTAAAGAAACTGTTTTAAATTACAATATAATGAAAACCCAAATATTATCGATAACTTCGGACACAGCCCGTAATATGAAAGCTGGAATAAAGAATTTTATGGAGAAACAAGTGAAGATGACATCTTTGACCCATTAGAAGGAATGTCACAAGATGAAGATGATTTAAATTATATAGAGGATTCTTACGAGGTTTGTGAAATATATGATTTCAACTCATTAATCATCATTGATCTCAACTGTGCTGCATACGTGGTTCAATTAGCAGTTAATTCATTTCTAGTCAGCACACCTGAAATAATTTTGGCAATTAAGATAGCAAGACAATTGGCTACTAAGCTTAAAAGGCCTATTTTATCAGCAATGTTAAAATCTCAAAATCTTCCTCAAACAATACTTATGCATCAGGTGAGATGGATTTGGACTTACACCTGCATTGAAAGATTGCTCAAACTACGACCGTTTCTTGATAATCACAAAAATATTTTAAATGAGTTGGAAGTTTCCAATGATATTTGGCATATGTTTCAAAGATTAGTCGAAACACTAGGCCCAGCCGCAATTTTAACGAAACACCTTCAGGCACAAACTTTAGACATCTGCAATTTTTTTACAAAATACTATTTCTGCAAAGCCGTGTTACCCATTCAACCGACTTTTCTTTTTTTCCTTTTGCATTTTGAACAAAGAGAATCCCAGCTTTTAGATAATGACATAGTCAATTGTGGGCTGTTTTTAGATAAAAGATTCTACTTTAAATTAAATAATAATAAATGCGAAAAAGCCAAAAAGTTTCTGAAAATAGTTCAATCAAAAGCATTATCTCTTCAAAGAAATGATTCAGTAAATCACGAGGAAGAAATTATTTTAGAATCTTCTGGAAATATGTCAGATCAATTTTCATTATTAGAGGATGTCTTAAGAGACGAAGAAACATTTTATAAACACGATGACTCAACTGCCCCTCTAATATATGAGCAATTAGATATAGAAATTTTAAAATACGAAAATTTACCGAGGTTTAAGGCGGATGAAAATATTAGAAGCTGGTGGGTAGCTAACAAGGCTGAGTTTCCGCTACTAGGAAATTTAGCTTTAATTGTTGTATCGGTCCCCTTGACCGAGATGAGTGTTGAAAGATTATTTTCCTATTTAAGCTTTATTTTAGATTCCCAAAGGAATCGACTTAAGGATGATATTTTGAATGATATTCTTTTTGTTGGAATGAATTTTAGGCTTGATAAATAAATGTTTCCATTTTATATAGTTTGTCAATAAATTATACAATGTGTAATATATCTTTTTTATGTGTCTAGTAATTGTTTAATTATAAAAATAAAAAAATGGAACTCAAGTTCCGATATTTGGGAACTCGTCGGTACTTCCAAGAACTTAGTTCCAGCTCTTTCAAAAATTATCCTAAGACCTCGGAACTTAGTACCAGCTTTTTTCAATAAGTTCCAATCCTTGAGTATAAGTCTTTATTTTTCCGACCGGTTAATTTAATTTGTCGTTATGTGTATTTATTAAAATACAATTTACCCAATATTTAACAAATTACAGCTTTTTTGAAAACACATTAATATTAGGAATACCAGTAGATGCGTTTAGATATTCGAATTAATTAAGAAAACCGCGAGGCTCTATTTTACTGATTGTTGCACCTTGAAATTATTTGATTATGTACTTAAAAAAAATGTAGTAAAAAACCTGCCAATCCCTATTTATATTAACGGCATTCCCGTAAGATGTCTGCGGGGCTATATCCATGAGCAAGGCTAAAAGGGCGCCAAATCCTCATCGTCAAATTTAAGATGTGTTATGTTGTTGTTGTTGCCCTTGAATTATTGTAACCAACGAAATTAGGTGAGAGAGAAAAGATACCATCTGTATTCCATGGAATATTGACTCCACGACGTAAACGCGGTATCATTAGAGTCTAAGATGTGTTAATTAGGGCCCCGAAGTCAAGGGGAGCCATGTTACCTAGCGCTGATCCTAGCTCGCCAACTACTTTTGTCAATTGCATATTGACGTTTACACTGTTTTCAAGCGCCTAAAACGAATTTAAAATTTTGGTAAAAATGCTTATAATTTAAGGTGACCTTATAGACGGATTGGCCCTAGGGGTCACTGCCTATGTTTGCCACAACTAATATTGCCTTCCAGTAAATGAGGAAAATGCAAGTGATCTAGGTTGGCCTGGACTCTCAAGAAAATTAAGAACATTTATTTTCTGTCGTTCACTCATCTAAATTATGCTCAGCTTACCTAATTTAGGGTAAAAACCTAAAGCTGAGGAATCACCCAATTTTTAGATAAACCCATTTTAAGGAAGATTGAATAAGGGTATACAAATGCAAAAAATGTAAAATAATTGTAAATAGTTTCTCCCTAAGCTATATCCCTAATTTAAAAAAAAGTAGCGAAAAATAAACTTTCATATTTTTTCATAGTGCACGCTCAAGGTAAATTTTATTTAACAATTTAATATTATTTTATATTTTTTAGAAAATTATTTGCTTCAGCAAAAGTAATTTTTGTCATAATGAATGCAACTATTAAAAACTTAGCGAAAATAAAAGTTTATCTTAAACGTGACCTAGCAAAAAACTTACCAAAAAGTGAAAATGAAATAATTTTTTAAAGTTAATAATTACCCTCAACTTTTTAAATTGTAAATGTAGTGTCGTGCGCGCGCACACGCCTTACGCGCGTGGATTGAACAAATGAAAATAAATTAATTTAGTTTTTGGTTTTATTGTAAATTATTTTGTGTTAGAGTTGGGGAAGGAAATTTTGTGGTGCGTGTCGTTAGGAGATTTGTGGAAAATAATATAAAAATAAAATAATTATGAAAAAGTTTGCCCCATTTCCCCAAATGAATGTTAACAATTAATCTATTCTCCAAAATGTTTAACAACCTCTAATAACAAAAATAATGTTAATAAAACGTTCTGGCCGGCGGATCACGTCAATGGCGCATAGATATTTCCTTTTTTGGCCCTCGGTGCACACAGCTTTAAAATTTCTTTCGGCATTATTTGGGTCACCAAAAGTATTAATTGCTATTATTGTTTTAATTGAGAGTTTGATCTTTATTAGTTGCCTCAAATTTATAATTATTTAGATAGAAATGGGTTATTTTTGGACCGTATAAAATGCGATAAACACATTGGGAATTGACAAATGTAGGATGCAATGCGGAGAGTTAAAATCATTTTTTTAATTTGTTTCAATAACCTCATTAATTTGACCCCGGCTAAAATAAACCGTTGCATTTTTACATAAAGGAATGTAAAAATAAATAAAAAAAAATTGTATAAAATTTTTTTAGAAATTTGCGCTATGCCTAACAGAAAAATTTTTGAAACAAATTGCTTTAACGATAATCTGTGGTTTTACGAAAAATAATTAATAACGGGTCACAGCCATGAAAGCAACAATTTTTGGTATTAACGTATTGTTGAAAAAAAGTTTTTAAATGACCAAAAACAAATTCTATAGTAGTTATAAATTTAAATTAACGCTTATTTTAAATCAAAAAATACAAAGCGTTCATCAACTTTTTTATCATGGCATTTTTCTTAAAAAATCAAAAAAATAATAAAATTATTAAGTTTTACCTTGGACGCATCGAAATATATGTAAATTTAAGTTTAGACACCTTGGCAGACTCAAAAAAACTTTAATTTAACCTTGGACGCAACCACTACCCGGAGGTTTTCTAAAAAAAATCAAAAACTAATAAAATTATTAAGTTTAACCTTGGACGCATCAAAATATTTGTAAATTTAAGTTTAAATACCTTGGCACATTCATCCCACTTAAATTTGTCAATAAAATTAAATTTAAAAAAAAATTTACCTTGGACACATCCCGATTAGACTTCAGGGCGGACATGTCACAAGGTTAATTATGTCTAAAAAAAAATAAAAAAAAATATAATATTTAAATAAGTTTGGACGCATTCATTTTTATGTATCTTAGACTTGTTGGCAGCACCAAGGAAATTTAATACTAAGACAAATTCCAACATTATATGCAGAAAAAACATTAAACAAAAAAACTTGCATATGGGTGAACTCTATTAGGTAAACATAAACAAAAATATATAAAAAAAACAACATGAACTTTTATTGTACTCATGTACTTTATCAGTGTTAATTTGCTTACTTTTTTTACATTTTTTTAATTGTCAATTAATGCATATTTTTATAAAATGAAGTGAATCTGGATATTTAAAATAAAAAAATGAAGTTTTTTTTATAATTTATAACAACAAAAAATTTTTAAATTTTTTCCTTCACGTGTTCTCGAAGTCGCAAAATCTGTCAATTTGGTCAATAAAGGCCTTTTTTTGATAAGGACCGATATTAGGAGCCAAGGCAAGAAGAAACTAAAAAAACGATATACGTATAAGAGATAAGACCATCTTGGGGACAAATTCTTTTATGTTTTTATAAAATTCTTTATTGTACCATCAATTTGTTGATCTGTGCAATATATAGTGTCGTATTTAAGTATAAACACGGATCTGTATTATTTATATGCTGATATAAGAATTAGAGGTTATAATATAATTTGTTACTCATTACACTGGACAACAAAAAAAACAACATAAACCATTTTTTGAGGGTTTTTTAGAGAATTTTCTTGCGATAACGATCCGGGGTTTAGTTTTTTTTCCAATGCCTCCAATTTTTTTAAATTGCGTCCAAAGTTCAGAAAAAAATTCACAAAATTTTTTTACTATTAATTCTACAAAAAATCTATTGCCATATTCAGATTCCTTATAAAAAACATATCTAAAAAAGGTTATTACATAAAATTTTTAGCAATTTACTTTCAAGTTATTTAGGATCAAAAAACGGAGTTTATGACGAAAACAACTAATTTTACAAAATAAAAAAAAATTTAATATTTAAAAAAAATTAAAACTCCTTACGTTAATAATGAATGTTTTCGTTATCTAAATATATTTTTAAACTTTTATTAATACCCATAGGTTATATGATATAGAAGCCCAAAATACCTTAAAAATTAAAAAATCTCAACTTTGACACCGAATAACTAAAAATCTGAGGCATTGGCTAAAATTCTGATTTCATATTCGTGATGAGCGCCAAAAACTTGACCAAAAACCATAGTTGCTATAAATGATTAGGGTCGTCCAAATTTTGTTGTCCCGTGTTATTTGAAATAATAAATATTACGAGGGATTTTATAAAAAAAACAATTCTTGAACTTTTTTTCGGGTATATTAAGTCTGTAATTGTTCAAAAGATCATTTTTTCGATATGGACGAATTTAAGGAACCGAAGAAGAAACTAAAAAAAGAAATATATATGAGATAAGCCATGAAAAGGATATTCAATATTTTCATAAAACTCATTTTTTTGCCATTAATATATGTTGACCTGTGTATTATAAAATAAAAAAAATTACTTTGGTTTAATGGTATATTTTTATAATAAATGCCCCTCTAAGTTTTTGCTGATGACAGGTATCCATATATTGCATCTTAATAAAAAATGCTTAATTAACACGGAATAAATGTTTATATTACACAGGTTAACAATTTTTTGAGAACTATGAGTTAACTACAAAAACCTTTATCAAACTTAGTTAATCAATTATAAACTTAAAGAATTCTAGAAAAAAAGGTTAAAAAACCAAAAAAGTTTCAAAAACAAAAATAAATTGAAATTTTATTTTTGCATATTCACAATAATTAAACTGTTAAATTTTAAATCCAAATAATATTTTCATTAAAAACCGATAATAAATTGTTTCGTATTTAAGTTTGGACGCAAAATATTTTGTATATTTTAAATACTGATGTAATAGCTTGATATATTAATAAAAAAAATTCATTATTTGTGATTAAAAATATAAGTTACATGGGATTGTAATATGCAAAAAAGATTTTTAATTTTTTTAGCGTATATAGACTTGTCTATTTGGTCAAAAAAGCCCATTTTAGACGGATCTAAGGAGCCAAAGACGGAAGAAACTAAGAAAAATGAAAAACATATATGAGATTAGGCCATCATGGGGATGCCTTCTTTTATGTTTTTTAATAATCCCGTTTCTGACATAAATATTTATTGACCTGTGTTATAAAGCACTACTTAACACAGAATAATTGTTTTATTTTAAAATACTAAAATTAAAGTATATTTAATAAAATACTCCTAAACAGGCGTGAAAAAGACGTTGATAAAAAAACATAATGAAATTGGCTAACTTTTTAACGATTTTGGCCCGCCTGGCCTGTGGCTTTAGGTTTTTCATGGTGTTTAACTTCCACTTTTTCTTTTTTATTTTTATGACGACGAAGGAAAATAAAACATACAAGATTGAACACGCATTAAAGTGCCAAATTAATGAGGTGTTATATCTATGTCTTAATATTTGCATTCGTATCTCAGCCTATGTTATTTCTTGTTTGATAAAAATAAATAAGGACGTATCAAGACTTTGTTTTTTATAATTTGTCAAATAACTTGTTAAAAAAACAACATAAATCAATTTCCTTATTTATAACCTTTACGGTGAACTTTTTATAACCATTTTTATATGCTGGTGGCTATTTTTAAACTTTAAAGTTAAATTTAATTTCGTGATATATTACTTAAATACATATTTTTGGACAAGTTGAAACAAACCTTTGCTAAGCACTTATTTTTCATTTCTATAAATAACGCTTCTAAAATATCAAATGTTTTTCAGGCAAACCTTTCTATCATTTGTAAATATTTTCAGTCTAAATATTTTTTTATTACATCTTCTTATTTAATAAAACAAACAGGCTTGAATCACCCATCATTTTTAATTTCCAACAAGTCGATGAATTGATTAAAAACATGTAATCAGTTGAATGGCAGAAAATATTCGGGGCGCAGGGCCTGAATTGTTAGCTTGTCGAAATTAACGATTGTCACTTTATATTTAATTAATCATTGAATATAATCAAAACTTTGTCTAAAAAATGTTACAAAATATTTGAAATGTCGTGTCTTTGGCTGATTTTTACAGTATCTGTTTGATTTATTAAGGAATAAAAGTCTTGCCATAAATAAAGAAAATAAATTAATTATCTGGTTCGGCGAGGAAACTTTTTATAAATCATCACTGAAACTTTAAATTTTTCTTTTAAACCTTTAAATTGATCTATTAACTTGTCAACAAGTCTAGGGGGACAAAACATAATCCTAAAATCTTAGTGTGAGTTTAGGTATACTGAAATACAAAAATTTTGAAAACTTTTTATTAACACAACCAAAAAATGTTTCTTAATTTATCACAATCCAGGTTTAATTAAATATTGTGGTGGAGTTGGTTAGGACTTTCAAATGACAAGATTTATTAGCTATAAATTTTAAACAATCCGACTCAAAAAATGATATTTTAAAAGACTAAACCATGTTTTAACTTCGTTTTATCAAACTTTATAGAAAGATTATTAAAACTACTACTAACTAATATGTCATTCATAACAAGAAATGAAATTTTTTTTAAGAATCAAATGTCCAAAAAGTGTGAAAGAGTTATTATTTTAAAGATAAATAAACTCAAAGAAAATACGGCCGAAACAAGACAAATGTTTGTTTAAATAGTATGAAACAAATTGAATCATTTTCAGTTATTACTGTGAAACGCAGAGTTGACACCGATTCGTTAAAAGAGATTTCAGAAAGAAAGATTGCTAGAAACTAAAATTTGGACATGCACTGAGCTTAATTTTGGGATATGGGTTTTAAAATCTAAAGTTATAAGCCTTTTTGCTTACTTAAGTGGCAATATGTCTATTAACGTCCATTGCCGCAGACCTGGATCCCCCCCCCCGCCCCCATTTTTGAGATTGAGTTAGAATTTGGGAAATGACAGGCAAAGATTTTTTTTAATTAAGGTTGACTTTTAGATGGGGTTAAGATTAAACTTGCAGAATGATATACTTACATGTGAGGCGAATCAATCACACATGCATGTAAAAAGACAGGGCAGTTGTAGAGTTGCCATCTCACACGGGGGTCAACCTCAAGTTTTATATTAAAAAAAAATTAAAATTTAAATTTCTAAAACTGTGGCGACTCTTGATTTCTACAATCAGTCAAAGGCAAATCTTTGTAATCCTTAATTCTTACAAAAAAACGACCTAATCATCTGTTAAGTGTTAAATCCAAAATTAATTGAGAATAGAAAGGGCTGTATTAATTTCAAAATTTGTTGCCTTCAGGGTCAGGTTATATTTTTTTTATAATTTTTAGAAACATATTTTTAACGGTTTCACTTAATTAATAGCGTAGTTCGTCAATTTTGAAATGCACTCTTGTAAAGCATGTCTCACGAGGCGAGCAGTCTGTTTCTTTGGTTAGGGCCATAAATTGGTAGTGACCTTTATATTTTATATTTGTCGCTTTTCGACCGCCTTATTACCTCGAGCATCAACTTAGTGCCTTACTTTTAATCTCCCACTTATATGTATGAATACAAATTTATTTATTTATTCCCATCAAATTTCTCAACCCACTTCTAAGCGTCCTACGAAATATAATTTTAATTGTGATCGTGGTCAACAGATAATATAATATCATTAAGTGGTTATTTACGAAATATCATAAAAAATATGTCAAGAAAACAATTATGTGACAAGAACTGCATCAAAGACTTTGGCCCGCTTTATTTTAAAAAATAAAAACATCTTTTTTTTCAAAAAAAATTATAATCCTGAAATGCTAACAAACAATTCTAAACTTTTTTGACCCAGATGAATATGCCAAGCCCATTTATGAGTTAACCTTCTGTTAAAATAATGTGTAAATTAGAAATTTACGGTAATTAAATGCAATTTTTTCACACCTGAAAGGATTCTCATTATTGCATGTGTCTTCGTCGATAAGAGTTAAACGGTTGACAAATTAGAGCACACACTTTATAATAATAATAATAGAGATAAATGTGGCATTTGGCCATATTAAGGCGTCCAGAATTAAGGTGTTTTGCATGAAATATTATATATGGTTATAACAGATATTTAAGATCGTTGGTTGGATTTTTAGTAAAATGTACATTTACCTATATATATAAATATATATATTGCATTTCTTAAAGCCAATTAGTAATCTCGTTGAAAATGGTCCATTGATATTTTGGTGGAAGGTACCGTTTTTTTCACTATCGTTTATAGGTATGGAAGAATTAATATAATATAGGTCACATATGACATCTCAATTGAGTTATATATTGACCTAATTAATTGAAACTTTTGTTGTTTAGAATTTTTAAATGTAATAAAGAGGTTGACAGTGCAAAATTGTTATACAGGTCAACAAATATTTATGTCAGAAACGAGATAGTTATAAAAACCTAAAAGAATGCGCCCACGTGATGGCCTAATCTCATATATGTTTTTTGTTTCTCTTAGTTGCTTCCGTCTTTGGCTCCTTAGATCCCTAAGGAAAAATGGCCTTTTTTGACCAAAGACAGATCTAAATATACCCTAAAAAAACGGATCAAAAGTTTTTTTTGCAATTTAAAATCCCTTGTAACTTATATTATAAATAATAAATAATAGAAAAAAAATATTAATATATCAAGGTCTTACATCGGCATTTAGATAATACAAAAATTTCGCGTCCGAACTTTACGACACGATATTTTATCGGTTCTTAATAAAAATATTATTTGAAGTTTAAATTTAACATTTTAACTATTGTAAATATGCAAAAATAAAGTTAAATTTATTTTTGTTTTTGAATCTTTTTTGTTTTTTAACCTTTTTTCTAAAATTATCAATGTTTATAACTGACTAACTGTGTGATTAGGGAAAACGGTAAACGGATTTGATATTCCCTAAGATGGCAGGTTTGATCACTGTAGTTAACTCAGAACTCTGAAAAAATTGTAGATCTGTTTTATATCATAAGTCTTTTTTTGGTGTTAAGAAGCTAGAACTCTCAAAAAACTAAAATGTCTAAATTAGTTGCTTCTGGGTTAAAAATACCTATTTTTTTCAAGAAATTGGATTATGTTTGCAAATTTAAATGCTTTAATTAACGCTAATCTAAAAGTCTAAATTCGCCTAGGATTGTTTTTTTTTATTTTTAACTCTGCTGTTAATCAAAGTTACAACAAAATAAAGCAGTGAGATTCGGGAATTTGGGTACCGAATTTGACTTCTATTAATTCACACCTTTTACATCTTACCTTATGTTTTAAACAAAGAAAGACGGAAAATATTGAAATCAGCTGATTTACTACCCCAGGTCGTAAAACTGACTATTGGGCTCGTAAAATATGCCGATACGTTTAGTAAGGTCTTTATGGATCTCATGATGCTTGTAAGTTTGATAATATTAAATGCCTAGCCTTATATTTAAAATTTTCTTTAACCAAATTGAGGTTTCGTTTTATAGCCCAGAACTGTTAGGCTTTAATCTTAAACTAACCCAAATTGTCACATATATATAGATATATGTATCGACAATCTATTAATAAGTTAAGCTAATTGCAACATGAGTTAACTACTAAAGAGGTATTATATCAAATTAAGGGTCTCACACCTGACTGAGCTTATTATACACGCGACAAATTAGTGCGCTGAGCAGCAGAAGATAAATGGTGCATAAAGCGTCGTACGCATCGAGAGTTAAGGTAGTATTTGGCATAATGAAATACTACACTAAAGATGCAACTAAAATAATACTAGGGTTGATCGTTATAGATGATTTGAATGAAAATTAAACGGATTAACCTATCATTTTTTTAGAAAAATACCTAAGCCAATTATTACCTCTTAGTAGAATGGCCTTAATTTAAGTTTTGAAAGGTGACAGAATGTTTAGTCAAAATTCTAATCAATTAGTTAAATAAATCATTGTTTTACATAATAATATCTAATAAATTACAAATGTTACAAAAAAAATTTTATTCATGGTTACTTATAGGAAATTGTCTAAAAATTAAGATTTCACTATTTTTAGAAAGAATTTGTGATAAATTAACAAATTTGGACATTATTTTACCATGACTTAATTTTTATTTTATCAGCCACAGGTCTAGCGGGGCCGTTACACCGTTGAGGGCTAATCTGGCACGCCCCCTATTCTTAAAAAGTTATATTTTTATAACTTTTTTGCATTTTAAATCCCCGCCCCTAGATATGAGTCGACTTGTGTTTTATGCCCAACAATTTAAAAACTCAGCGGCAATTCCTTTTTTTAGGAAGAACCCAATCCAATATTTGTCGAAACGCTAAAACCCTCTAGAAATATTATTTTGAAAACCACACCATTAAATCAAGTCGAGATACTTGTAATGAGTTAAATTAATAGCTGTCAAAATCTTTTCATGACCTAATGACTGCCGATCTCAAAAAAAGGATAGATATTTATAATCGGTCATTAAACTCTCATCAGCCCTTTTAGCATTTCAGTTGACCTCACCTCACATCTTTGGAAAGGTGTCATGTGTCCATTTATATCTCATTACCTTTTTGCTTCTAAGTATATCCCGTAGCAATTAGTCTTCTCGTTTGAAAATTTGTCACATATAACAAATGCCGTAAACACTCGTAGATGTAGTACCACTATAATAACAATAATATAACAGTAGATCGTTTAACACATCCCAATTAGTAAGTAATAAGACAAAAGGAGAGCGTCTCTAATTTTTAGTACTATATATGTTATAAGACACGTGGCTGAATTACCTTATTTTTTTTTTGATTACGTTTATACGTTGGCCACAGTGTAATGCAATCGTTATCGTATCATTTATGTGTCAATGTGACACTAACACACGCTCTAACAATTGTCAAGGGAAAATTTGGTTAGGAAATATCAAAATATAAGCTATAATTATATCATATCATATATTGAAAACCGCTAGGAAAATGATAATGTTTTAGTAATGTGATGAAGCCATCAACTTGTTTAATTTATGGGCCATTAAGGTAAAAGATATAGATCAATGTTATCCTCAATTAATTTTTTGGCAAAATGAAGGATTTAAATTTTAGCGATTCGAAAAGAACCGGACCTACCTTATTGACAATCCAAGCAGGGCTGGAAAAAAAAATTAAATGGGGCTTTTTTTAACAAATTTCTGAGTTTTTTTTTCCAAATGCCCACAAACTCGTGGGCATGGCAAAAGTAAAGCCCCTTTTCTTGCTTAAAGAAAAGGGGCATGTTTGAAAAAAGCCCCTTTTGTTCAAAAAAAAATCCTAGGAGCTTTAAGAAAAAATAACCCACCCATCATTATTATAAAAAAAATCTAAATTTTTTAAAATTATTATAAAAAAAACATAAAATGGGCTTTTTGGGGCTCTTTTTAAAAGCCATTTTTTGTGGCCCCATTTCTTAATAAGGGCTTTTTTTGGATTCTTATTTTGGCCCTTTATTTGTAGCCCCTATTCTTTTTTTTATGTTTTGGGGGAAAAAATGAGCCAAGGTTTTTTGGCTCATTGTTTTTCCAGCACTGAATCCAAGTGCAATTAATGCTCGGAGGCGTCAGACAATTTTTTAAAAAATAATATATTTTACACTTAAAAAAAATTTAAAAAAAAACAAGCTTTTTAGGCGCTGAAAGGGGTTATGAGTGAACGTGGGGGGGGGGGGGGGGGGGGCGAGAGCGGAGCACCAATTAATCATGGGCCGGTCATGAAAGGTCCTTAGACTTTATAAATACTAGAATTCTGTTATTTTAATGTTGAAACGAAAACCACATATGTAAAGAATTTATGAAATAGATTGCTCAATGTTTATATGATAAGCCTTATAAAGGTATGTGCTAAAAAATGGTTGTGGCATTATTCTATATCAAGTCTAATTAAAATAAACAACATATTTCTAATTAATGATGCATGAAGATCTGATTACACCTTGGAGATTTTACGACAACTCAAACGCAATATTTACCTATAATTTGAAACTCAATGTGGTAAACGAAAAATAATAAATTATCGACTTGAAATTATCACATTTTTAGCTTTAAATTAAAATGTCCTTTCCTAAATATTACAGGATTGTGCAGCTAAATGTCTTGTCGCCACTTGAGAAATGTCATACATGATTGATTTTGCTTGATTCATTAACGGAACCTCTTATATCGCGCTTAATTTATTAATGGAATTAATTGCAAAAGCGTTCTAGGCCGCATTAATATCATGACCCCTAGGAGCAAATAGCTTGCGAGTAAAAATATACTTTCGAAGCTCAGCTAAATAAAAATTTCTTTTGAGCGCTATGGGTCAACTAATGTTTGAATCTTAAGAGGGTGGCCGACCTTTTTTGAGATGATTTTTTTTCATTATGTAACACCAGCTAAGATCCTTAAAAAAAATTTAAGTACTGATTCACCCACAGTCTTCACCAAGTATTCCCAGATCACCAATTTGTCTATATTAAAAAAGGTCAAAAATATAAACGGGACAACCGTGAATTTTATAAAAACATTAAAGAATTTATCCCAATTATCACCTTATCTCATATATAATTTAGTTTTTCTTAGTTTCTTCCGGCTTCGGCTCCTTCCATCAGTCCATATCAAAAAAATGCCAATTTTTGACCATGACAGATTGAGATACCCTATAAAGAAAAAATTTAAGTTTTTTTTTTCATATAAAAATCCCTTAAACATATATTTATCATCTTAAATAATAAGAAATAAAATTATTTAGTGTATCAAGCTTTTTCATTAGCATTTGGATGATACGAAATATTTCGCGTCCAAAATACGACACAATGAAATATCGGTTTTTAATAAAATTTTTATTTGAGTTTGAATTTAACAGTTTAGTTGTTGTAAATATGCAAAAAAAAATAATTTTAATTTATTTTTATTTTTAAATCTTTTTTGTTTTTTTGGCATATTTTTAAAATTTTTAATGTTCATAGCTGACTATTAACTAAATTTGATTAGAAAAATAACCAGATTTGAAAATTTCTAAGAGGGCAGGTTTAATCTCCTTAGTCAGCTCATAACTCTCAAAAATTGGTTGACCTGTGAAATATAAGAGGACCAAAATATTTTTAAACCACGTAGCTCTTAACCTAAATAATGCTGTGGTGCGTTTTGACTTTAGCTATAAAAAAGGTCAATATAGGAAGGAACACATTCTTTCCCAATGAATCATTCTTTAGGTGGGCGTAGAGCTAATACCATCCAAAACGTAATATAAAAGTGTGATCCAACCCAATAAAAAAAAATTAAGTCACAAAGCACGATTTTTGAATGTTTAACGGGTCTGAGACGTGGAATGGGAGAAGTGAAGAATGTAGGTGGGATCCGTGCGTCGAAAGGTTGTAAATAAAGGATTAAAATGTATCTATAAATTCAAAGTACCGGTTTTATAAAGTTGGAATCTCCTGGAAACAATAGTAACTTGTGTATGAGATATACGTTAAAAGAGGCTTTTATTAGTAGGTATCAAACCCTATTCTACGAAACAACTTACAATTCCCCAATGTGTCTTTATTTCCACCCTCCTGTGGTGACGCCAATTGCCCTAGACTCTAAGACTCTCTCCTTTCCGGCTCGGCATCTCATTAACATTCCTGTATGGGAAGCTTCATTTCGTGCTTCCTGCCTTACACCTCACCCCTCTTCTGCTCTCCACGCGTGACAATTCCAAACGTAGGCAACAAACAATTTTGGGCTTCCCATTTTTCCAAAACTACCGCTGCTATGGTATGTGTTTAAGAAGAAAATAAACACCCTAAAGAATGCGCGAAGAAAAATTGTATCAAATATGACAAGGGTCCAGCCCACGCTTTATCACGTGTAATGTTAAATGAATGGCGTAGCACAAAAAAAAAGGTGACTGATTCTCTAATAGGTTGGGTAACAGAAAAGAGAAAAAGAAACAACGGGGGTAAAATGCAGGGTGGACAAATTGTTATAGCCCGGCATTTGTAATAATGACAATAAAATATATATATATTCCCTGATGCCCTGGCCACTTTAAGGAGCTGGTATATATACTCCTATTATGCTTATGTTTGGAATCTCTCCTCCCCTTACTGTATACGCCCGTTCTCTCAGCCGGACATTATGGAATTTGCCGTGTTTGTGTGTTTAATATGATAATGTAAAAGAATTTATTGATTATTTACCATCCCATATACACCCCAAAATAATATTTCAGGATCGTGGCATTGGAATGGATGGACCGCTTAGATAATATAATAATATATGGAATGATAATGAGCGCCACGTATATATATCAAAAAATGGGCATTGTATTTACACATCACGCTAACTTAGAAGCTGTGGCATTCACGGCCCTTTTTAAATGAGAGCTGTATGTGTCTCATCGTTTACAAAAACTATCAAATTTTTGACATTTTTTACAGGTATTTTAGAACAATCGGACATGTCTTAATTAAATAGAAAGCATATTTTATTGCAAGAATTCCAAAGTTTTTCATTAAAATCAGTTGCCGTGATATTCAAAATTATACAATGCCCGAATGGCACCAACGTGTTTTCAGCACCAAATTTAAGAAATAACATTTAATATAGAGACATAAAATTTTATAAGAAATGTAAAACACGTTAAAAGTATAAAATAAATCACCACACTTTTAAAAACTCAGGTCTACAAATTTTAACTCAAGTCTTCGAGTCTCAAATTAAGCATGACCTTAATCATAAACTACTAGGGCTCGAAGCAACAAAATTATAACACAAGTGCAACCTAAATCAAATTTTTTTTATTTATATAAGGGCACATTCAAACTCATATCATGATTTTAAAAATTTAATTTATTTTTCTAAATTTGTTTAAACTTTTATTTCGGAAAAACTATTTCAAATGCTAATAATAAATATTGGCGACTTTTTGTTATAAAATGCGCAAATGTCAAAGTAAAAATGTAAAATTTTTTTTTTTGAAAAGCTAAATAAGTCTGAACGCGCCCTAGGCAATTTTCCATAGCTGCGTGTGTACGTACTTTGGCTCCTAAGTATAAAACTAATATTTTTAATTGGATATTAAAGTCAACACGCGCTTGCTCGCTCTGTTCGGTGCCCCAGACCGGATCGGGCAAGCCCGAACCTAAATAAGAATAATTTACATGCCAGGCTTAAATAAATCTCATTTTGCCTTCTTTTTAACTTTTATTAACACGAGGAATTGTAAATAATTGTAAAACATTGGTCAAAAAATTTTGTGATATGGAGGTAAGGAGCCAAGGCCGGAAGAAACTAAGAAAAACGAAATATATTTATCAGATTAGTCCATCATGGGGATAAATATTGTTTTTATAAAGATCACTGTGCCATCGATATTTGTTGACCTGTTTAATGTAGTGTTTTTTTATAAATAAAATTCATTTATATCACAGGTCAACAAATATTAATGTCAGAAACGTAAATTTTAAAACACAAAAAAATGCATTCCCATGATGCCCTAATCTTATATGTGTTTTTCCTTAATTTCTTCCATCTTTGGCTCCTTAGATCCGTCTATGACGAAAAATGGCCTTTTTTGACCAAATTGACAGATCTAAATATACCCTAAAAGAATAAAAATTTTAATTTTTTTGCATATCAAAATCCCTTGTAACTTATATTTTTAATCACAAATAAAGAAAAAAAATTTTATTTATGTATCAAGCTATTAAATTGTCATTTTGAAAATGCAAAATATTTCGCGCCCAAACTTAAGGCACGATATATTATCGGTTATTAATAAAAATATTATTTGAAATTTAAATTTAACAGTTTAACTATTGTATGCAAAAATAAAATTTCAATTTATTTTTGTTGAATTTTTTTTTTATTATTTTTTTTTAAATTTTTAATGTTTATAACTGACTAACTAAATTTGATTAGGAAAAACGGTAAACGGATTTGATATTCCCTAATAAGGTTTGATCTCCGTAGTTAACTGATAACTCTCAAAAAACTGTTGACCTGTGTATTTATAAAATATATATTCTTTTACCCGCGAATGCGAATGCTAAAAAATTTTAAAGGGTGTAGGAAATTGTAAAATTTAATAGCTTTCAATGAGTTTATAAACATTTATGGTTTGAAATTTTATCTTGGCCATATTTTAAGATTAGTTAAAGTGCTAAAAAATGGCTTTTTAAAAATGAAAAAACTATTTTTTTTAATATAAAAAAAGAAAATTAAAGTCTTAAAGAATTTAGTTGTGATTTTCTCAAGAAATTCATATATGCTTTAAATTTTTAAATGCGATAGGACTTAAATTTTTAGATTTTTACATTTTTATTTAAAATACATAACCCAGGTCGATATATCGATGTCAGAAAAAAAAGTTTATGAAAACATCAATGCACACCATAGCCCCTTGTCTCATTAATAGTTTCCGTTTTTCTTAGTGTCTTCCGCCTTCAGATCCTTAGATCCGTCCATATTAAAAAAATGACTTTTAACAGATTGTGAGACCTAGAGAATAAAACAAAAAGTTTAAAAATCTTTTTTTTTATATCAAAATCCCCCCTTATATTTATCACCTCTAAAATTGAAAAAAAAAACATATTAAGTATATCAAATACCCATTTTTTAGATACTATAGAATATTTCGCGAATCTTAAATAGGTCACGATGTTTTATAGGTTTTTAATAAAAATATCGTTTAAATATTGATTTTAACAGTTAAAATGTTATAAATATGTAAAAAAATCAAGTGTCTGACCTTTTATTTAAAATTTTCAATGTTTATACCTGACTAATTAAGTTTGATAAAAAACGGTAAACGGATTAAGAATATCCGAAGATGGCAGGTTTGACCCCGGTATTTAGCTCATAACTCTTAAAAATTTGTTAACTAGTGTAATTGATTCTGGTTGCTTTGGTCTTCAAAATATTTTGACATTTTTTTTCCAAACACATACTTGTAATTAAATTAGATTATTTAAAAACATTGTCATTTAATAAATTTTTTTCTGATATATGACAAGTTCAAACTTCATTTAATTGTCATTTTTTCAAAATTTTGTAAAAACATAATTTTCAAAAATAAATATTTTAACTGCTTGCAGACATTTTTTTTAATTGCGTTCAATGTCAGAAAGTTAAAAAAATATAATTTTTTTTTATAAAAATTAAATAAAATCTAAACGCACCCAAAAAAAATTTGCCCTTTTTAAAAATTGTAAAAAACTGAGTTTTGTGTTAGAAATCTTTTTCACTTGTTTTATCTATAAATGACAGGTAAAAAAAAATGTATACACACGTCAATCATACCTGAGAAAAATATATTAAATATTGTATGTGATATTTAAGTGGGACGTAAATACCTTAAAAAATTTTATCAGAATTTTTAAAAATTCGGTATATACGGCGGTTAAACTGTAAAAAATAAATTTAAAAAAAACGGAAATAAAGGTTTTTTTAAGCAAATTTTTAATACTCACCCAATCTTCCTTTTGACCTAATAATATTATTCTGCAGATTTTATTTGGTGCACCAAAATTTTTAATAAACTGCTGTACGACTCTAAGATGTTTTTTCATATGTTGCGTTCTTTCAACGGGCCCAAATTATATTTTAGGGCACGTGCAAAATGAGTTTTTATTTTTGCAAAATTTTTAAAATTATGAAAATTTTACTTATTTTTTTCAAAATTTTATAAAAAAAATTTGTTAGTTCAGAAAAAGCATTTTATGTACATATATTAATGTTGAAAATTTTTTTAAAATTTGCTTTATTACAAAATAAAATTATACAAAATTTAAAAAAATTTTGCCAAAATAATAACTCACTTTGGATGTGCCCTAATAAATTTTTTTTGAACACTTTTCTGTACAAAAAAATTATAAAAATCAAATTTTATTACCTTCTAGGGCAAAAAAGTTTTTTCTTACAGGTATATTAAGCTAATTTATAATAATAATAATAATAATAATAATAATAATAATAATTAGTTTTAATGAGGTGTTAATTGATCCACTAAAAGCTCCTTTTATAGCACCATTGTTCTTCCACAAAGGTGTGTACAATAATAAAAATAGTCGTAAAATGGCTCATATTTTGGCCATTACAGCTAAAAAAATATGTGTGGTTTTATACGGTAAATAGCTGAATAAAGATTTTTTTTTAATATATTTAAGGATCATATTTCACGTCGATAACTCAAAATTAGGATTTAATATTTCAAATGGACAACCAACTAAGTTAACGGGTCCGATTCGCTAAGTTTTTTTAAATAAATCAACGGACGGAGAAAGCTCTAAATCATGTAAATGGGTCGGGGGGGGGGGGGGTAATTTAAGATTTGACGCCCCTTTTCTCTTCCTTCTATTCCAAATATCCAGAATTTGGATTTAAGCTTTATCCAGAAGTTTAGCTTACAACCAGCCCTAATAAAAATATATATGGCACCGAGATTTTTTCCCAATCCATTCATAAATCAAACAAAGGAGGTCTGATAATTTAAAAAAAAATAGGAAAATAAATGAAATTGAGATTAGAATTATTACATGTATCAACGTACCTCTACATTAAAATTTAATTCTTATTTTGGGTGTTTTAAAACACCTCTACCTTTTTTAGCTCTCCTACCTTCCAAACTTTTGTTAGGCGAAAATTTATGAAAACAATTGAGAAAGAAATTAATGGGCAAATCTTTGGAGTTTTGTATATTAGTAAATGTTCTAGTTCATTAAGCCAAGAACTTTTGAATTTTAAGAATTTTATGAAGACAATAATAGAAAAAATATTTTCTTTTTTTTTAATTATATTAAACCCTTTTTATAACATTTTCATGCGTATTGGAATGGGGCACGTTTAAACTTGGTTTTAACTATTTCAAAACAAATTGGAAAAAAAATCATATTTCACTACTTTGCTTTATCTCAAAAACCCTGCTTAATAATTCAAATTAAATACTTTTCTAAACGAATTTTTTTGGTCAAAATTATACGAGAGAAACTCGAGTTTGGATGCGGCCCAAGGTATATTTCTGGAAACGGAAAATATGTAATTTTGCCCACCAAAGGTAAAGAAAAACCACTGTTATAGTGTAAATTTGTGTTGTTCTTTAACTTTTATATTAATTATCCCTTCCCTTAATTGTCTTGTCAGTTTGGATTTTTAATTAATTTTGGGTTCGTTTAACATGCTAAATGACCGGAAATAGGGCTTCTAAAATTAATTTTGAAAATTTTTCAGTTTTCCCTTTATAATAAGGCGCATTCAAACTTGAATAATTTTTGTATAATGATTTATTTTTTGTTTTTAGTAAAATAAAAAGGTACACATGCAAGTTTTAAACAAGATATTATAACCTGAATATTGTATTCATATTTTTGATAATTGCCCATAGTTTTTAGTAATAAATCTATTTAATCTTAAGGACTAAAATATAAACGCTGAGTGGATTAGTTTCGGGTAAAAGATGGTCTTTTTTAATAAATTAATTTTGATGGTTGGCTTGAAATAAGGAATAATGGCTGGCACCGGCACCTGATATCAACCACGGAACGGAATATAAAATTTTTCCTAAATTCCACCATTATTATAGATTTATTAACAAAATAATTTATTCAAATTTCACCCACACGAAAGGTTTTCTCATTTAAAGGAAAAAAATACATGGGAAAGGTCAATTTTTAATCTTAACCTGGTTGTTGTAAAAAGAACAAGAAAAATTAGAATATTCAAAATTATTTAAACTTCGTAAGCCCCTACATGGGTAAACCAGTGGTGAGGTGAGGTGAGGTAATCTGACAGTTAAAAAAAAGGGTTTCTTCATAAAATTTTTGATTCATTTTTATATAAAATTATTATATTTGCTACATTTTTCCACATTTTTTTTTGATAATCTTAACATTAAACTTTGAAATTCCGAGGCAAATAATATCTACAATATTTCGCCGAATTAGCAATTTCTATTCGTGCTAAGAAAAAGCTATTAGGCGACCTTTTGGCTCGTACGGTTACAATTATGATAAAAATTCATTAATACTAAAGGTTTAATACAAATATTTTATATCTTTAAAAAATATTTCTTAACACATGTTTTTTTCTCAGCTGCAAAAAAAATTTTCGTGACAAAATTTTTTAGAGGTTTTTACTTTCTTTCTTACGTTAGTTTCGTGTGGACAGTTATGTATTCCTTGAATAAAAAGAAATTTGGAAAATTTGAAGAAATATTTTTGACAAAATACGTGAATTAGGTCGTTCTTGGCTGCCAAAATTTAGTAAATAACAGATAATAATGAATGAACCATCCTTCCTTTTCTGTGACAATTAATTTGTTTTTCTTCGAAAAATTTACTTGAAAGCTGGACTAAAATTTTGTTAACATTTAAATATCGTTTCAATAATGATCAAGAAATGGAACTTAAAAATCGTTCTTTATGCTTTCTTCGGTCACGAATTAGTATTAGAGGTTGATAATTTCGGAAGGTTAAATAAGAATTAATTATTCTATAAAATTTAATAAGGCACTTATATGGTCTTGTCCAAAATCAATTTTAAATTTGGGGAAAATATATGAAAATCTCCAACAATTTAGACAACTTTTATTAAAAAATGGGTGTTTTTACACATTGAAATTATGCCATTTTCCGAACAAAAGAGTTATTTAAACCATGGCCTAAGCTAAATTTATTGGTAGCCGTATATTAGTGTGGTGTCTCTACTTAAACCTCAGTTTTTTTAAATTATTTTGTCACATTATTTTTTTGAGTTAGAATGCACAAAATAAATGTTACAGCATATTTGTGCTTGTGGTAGTCGATTTGCTATGATCACGCGAGGTGAACTAAACCTTTGCCTTCATGTGTTAGCCAAGGAGCTTCTATTTTCTCTATTCCTGCCCTTGTCAAATTTTTATATTTAATATTTTGTATATTATTTTTTTGCATTTGTACGTCTTTATTTATATTTTTTTTATTAAACATTCGTTTTACGTTTTGATTTCTGTGGTATACTTTTATTTTTTATTTTCATTAACCTTCATCTATTATTTTGTATATTTGACTTCTTCGATTTAATTACTATGTTTAATATATATTGTCTTTAATCATTTTAAATTTTTATTGTCGCCATAAAGATTTTTTTTTTAATTTTCTAAAATGTCGATGATGATATATTAAACAAATAACTGTAACCTGATTCAATTGGAATTTGTAAATATTCGAATAGATTTTAAAACTGATTCCTCTAACATTTCAAAATGTTAAATTTAAATTTGAAATAAAAAGGTCCACATCAAAAAAATCGTCTGCTGTGTAATAATTATTTTATCGTCTGCTTTGTAATTTTCATCGTCTGCTAACTTTCAAATTATTATTCGCTTCAACTTTAATAAACTCAAAAATAGATTTTGTTGATAAATGAAGAGATGGCAGGTAAAATTTATAGATACCTAGTCATTTTAAATGATTTTGGCAACATTTTTTTAAAATAAATAGTCTTTTTATTTTTTTCTTTTATAATCAATATATACAAAATATTCTTGCTATATGCCTTTCCCTAATCGCTGAACTCATATTGTTTGAACACTGCCTTTGAGTTGTAAAGTAAATCTTGCTTTAAAATACCTGTTATTTTATTCTAAAATACTTCGAACTGCCTTTTATTCATAAGAAGCACATATTATTGGCGAACTTAACAGTTGGGATTGGGTTAGGATCTTAATTATTGTTACCATATAGGTGAGGTAAGCATTTTAGTTAGCGATAAATTACTTAGACTTCGCTATAAGAGATTTAAGTCGAGTAAACGCTCCCCCTAGCCCGCTTAAACGGGGCGTATTGGCCGATTTTAAATTTAAAAAATTAAAAATTACAGGCCAAGATTTCTCTATTTAATTTATTTAATTTTACCCAAATCGTTTTTAATTATTGTTTACCGGTATTAAAAAAGTATTACGCCATATAGGTTAATCAACAATGTTTTAAGCAACCAATTTCGTATAATCTTATAGTCGTATTCGTTGCCTGGTCGAGTCCAGTCGGCTATGAACACTCTAGTTGAGGCTGAACTGGTACCGGTGGGCTGGCCCAATTTTCAAAAAGTATTGCTCATACATCTGATTTTTACCTATCCTATGCTTTTAATTTCCTTCCATCACTGCACACATTTTGCCCAAAAATTAGAAACGTAATAACCTAAGCAAGCTATTCTCTACCAATATTATTTAGTTTAGACGCAGCCATTTAGCCTTTAACCATAACCAATTAAACTTTTGATATTTTATTTTAAAATTGGGAACAAAAAATATATTTTATATTAAATTTACCTCTGTAAGTCAACTCATTTAAGTTTATGACTCTCAAAATCGATTTCAGAATATTATTTAACATTTACCTTTTTACAATTTTTTTTTCTTATTTTCAAAACTCTCATCATCATAAAATATGATACAATTTAAAAAGCGAGCAGATGTTCTCAAAAATTCTTTCAGCAGTAGTTTATACCGTTTCGTTTTGTACTCTCTCTTTTGCTTACAATTTAAAATTCTACCCCCCATGCTTGAAATTTTTTTCACCTTTGCAACAAAATAAAAAAAATTTATTTCTTGGAAGAAATGAGTTTATCTTGAAAAATCGAATGCTTCTCCTACGTATGTTAAAAAACTCTCAAAATCTCAGCCCCTTGCACGTGTGCGAGAATTTCGAGCACGGAAAAAGGATGGTAAAAAGGTAGGGGGAGGCTGTTCACATTTAGGTAAATAGGCCTATCATATGTCTGGAACCAAAACGTGAGAGCTTCAAAAGATCCTTGTATTTTTGCCTGTAAAATATTTGTTGATTTTCAAAAGTCTTTAATAATAATAATATAAACCGTTTTAATACCTATTAAATCTAAACGACTCGGTATCTATGTATAATATATAAGTTTGGTGTCACGATCCTTTTCAAGTTTTTTCACAAAATTTTTCACCATTTTCCAAGATTTATATATTCAACTCCTTAAAATTCTCTATAATCTTTTACAGTACCTTACAACACCTGGTCAAAATATGTTTGGTAAGTAAGCTCTTTCTGTAAAATTCATTTTTTAATTTTTGAATAAATATTAAAAATTGGCTCTTAATCCACTAGTTCTTTTCAATTCGCAAATGATAAGAGGAGATTCTTGGAAAATTAACAATTAATTTTTATATTGGAACCTGAATCATGGCTCCTTTCGTGAATCACTCGTAATATTTATTTCACAATTTTTTGAAAAATAACTTTAATTTGATCGACTTCAATTAATAAAAAAGGTCTTATATACTACAAATAAATAGTAAGGTTTAAATTAAATTAAAATATAATGTTTATTGTATCGAACCCCAGGTGAACGATGATCAGCAAAAAAAAGTTAAAATTAATCGAATTCACTTTGTTACTTTCATCAAACATTTTTAAAAAAAATAACCCGGTAAAATTTTATGTTCTGAGAAAATTTTCTTTTTAACTCTCTCTTTTTCCCCTATTTAATGCGTCGATTTATTGGAAATTCGATGTTTGTGAAGGTAGATTTTATCAATTTTTATATTTTATAATATTTTTGATAAATAAATCATCTAGTTATAGCAGTCTTCCTTTTTTTGGTTTTTATGCTCAATTCGAAGGTAAATATAAAATGTGTAAATATTAGAATTTGTAGTTCTAAATATTGTTATTTCAAACCAAATGCTTATAAATGTTGTCCTTTCCAAGCTATAATTTGTCAATTTTTAAATTTTTAGATTAGTTAGAACATATCCTTCCAAAGAGGCGCTCATGAAATTATAAGGGCATTAGCAAAGCTCATATATTTTGTCAAACCTACTTATACCTAATTCAATAACCATTATTCTTCAAACTATACCACTCATATTCGCTTCCGTATGGAACCCGTAAATACGCCAAAAAGTTTGGATAATTTAGACGATTTGACACCTGATCAGGTAAGTCCACCTGAACTATTACCTGGCCGGCCAGGTGAAAATTTACCTGAAACCATATCTCCTTCATCAATCGAGTCAGAAAATTTTGACGTGAACGATGCGGCTTTCACGAAAATTACACCATTAGTTGAGGATTGCAAAACAAATGTGACAAATACGGATTCGGATATCAAAATTTTACCGGACCTTTCTAGCGACAGTGCCCAGCTACGGAGGGAAGAAAAAGAACTGAGTGTGGCTGAATTCTTGCAAAGTTTGAAGCAACAAAATGCTGAGAAAGGTTTATAACTTTTTTACATTATTAATCTTATTTTTTTGATAGTTTCAAATGATTTTTAAGGCTTTCAAAACAAATTTTTTGAGATTTGTACCGCCACATGTAGCTTTTTATATGTCGATAAGGACAATATTTTAAAATACGCCCATTAATCGTTGCAAGACCGGGACTTAAGTTTAATGGCACATTTCAAAAAATTTAGTTTGGCCGCGTTTATGTATTTTATAATATTTTATACAATAAGTTTTTGATTAATATGGAATGAGTTGAGCCCAATAACTTTAAAATTGCCCCGGTCGGACCAAAAAAAAAGTAAATTACTCTTTCAATGGTTTACACTTCATAGCTTTGACAAGCACCTCGACCACGTCTCCTCCTTCACCTGCCGTCCTAAACATACCACCAACCCTATCGGCTTACCTGAAAACACGAACCACCAAAATCTCGAGTACTATCGACAAAATCTACGAGAAACGCGAACAACAGGCCGCAGTTCTGCTAGCATCACAGAATGTGTCGTCTGCTACAGGTAGATATTTAATTTGTACCTCTTAAAACTATTAATTTTTTTTTTCAATATTTTGTGTCCACTTCAAAGATTGTAACTGTTGGGGTTTGTTTGGCTATATGTTTAGACGACCTTGAGCGCTTGTTTTTGGTTGTGTTTACTCGAATTATAAAGCTACTATGAGTGGTAACTAATTGGATGGGCAACCGATAACGGGTTCAAAAGCCGTTCATATTTGTGCCGAGGCCTGAATAGGTCACTGTCGGGTGTTGAATCTCATTTAATTCTTCGGGACCTGCCTTAGAGTCAAATGTGGGGAGTAAGATGTTTTCTAATAAGTAAACTCCCTTTCTCGAATTTGGCTAAAGTTTCAAGATTTTCTATCATTTTTATAAAAAATTGTTATTTGATGAATTTTTTGCCAAAATCAATTTTTTAGGGCTAACTTAATATAAAAAATCTCAAAATTTTTGTAATTAAAGCTAAATCCACCTACCATTTACCTGTCACCTTTCGGTCCTTCTATCTCAGGTGACAATCATTTCGTGATAATTTTTTTTTGATTGGCAGTTCCCGTATTATTTTTTTTGTCCTTTTGAAATAATTTAACCCTCTCACACAACACATTAAATTACCTCACATCTTACCTCCGAAATTTCCTCTTTCCCACAGCTTTCCCGATGATGACTGTCGTATCGTGCTCTTCCCCCCCTGGCAAATTATTTTACAGATTTTATCGGTTTTTTTCTCCCACGGCACTCTTTAGGTAAGGATTTACCCCCCAACCAAAAATATCAAATATCTGAATTTTATATCAGTTTTTATATGAACTTTTTACCTTTGTACCTGGCTATATTAACATTGAAAATGTTTCTCTATATTCAAGTTTAAAAATGATTTGGAAAACACTTTTTTTATCCTATAGTTAGGCCTAGAAAAACTTTTATGAAAATTTAAATTTTTAATAAATTTTTTTTTGAAAAGTGAATTTTTTTTTTGAATTTGTCTTAATATACATTTTTTCGACTTTTGATTGTTAACAAGATATTGTTCAAGACGAAAGCCGAAAAATGACCAAAAAACTCAATAAGTTTTCCCTTGCCGTTAAGGGCTAGCTCCATTTGAAGATTTCAAATACAAGGCCAGTTATTAGTGCCTTTTTAGATAGAGCACTTTTCGGCATTTGAAAAATGTAACAGGTAATTTAAACCACTACCCAAAACTTTTTTAAAAATTATAACCTGCTCGTGAGTTCGGAGAAATGAAGGACATTTAATTTGTGAAATATTCTTTCTATATAATATACCATATATTTAGTTATAAGACTCATCATATTTAATGCAAGTGTTAACAAATTTAAGGCACTAGGCGTTCACCAGAGCCATAATCAACACGACATCCCAATTCTTTGCGCTTTGCAAGTTTAAATTTATAAGTGTTAATGTCTAGGCGTGGTTTAGATCTAAGAATCTATAAATTAAAAACAACGGATCTTCGATAGTGTGAAAATATTGGAATGATGTACCCCGTTCAGGAAGTCTAATGCTCGTAAACTAAGGGCACAAAATTTTTCTAGCTCAAAAGAAAATTTATCAGACAAGGAGAGGTGGAGACGATTAACACAAAAAACAACAACTTAATTTCATATAAGAAACGGTGCGAATATAATATCGATTAATTTGGGGGGCCCCCTTGCACAGCTCGTAACCTTTTTTACACCCACACACACCTACCTACTTCTCCGCCTTCAATTTATGGCCCATAATATTCCTAAATTCCACATTTTTCCGCACTTAATTTATCCCCGTCCTGTATTTCACAGTTCTTCATTCCCCCTTTTCAGCCTTGGGATTTTTTGCTCTTTGTTTAAGAACTAGGTACGGTAGAGGTGAAAGGAACGATTAAAAAAAATGGGTCTTTTATATGATATGGATCATAATTATAACCCCAGAAGCAATTAAAGATCTGTTTACCAGTTCGGGTTATCTAATATTTATTAACATTGAATTTGACTTATTGCCTGCTAGTTGATTAATGTGAGGTTTGAGTTCTCAAACTTTTCTTATATTGGGGGTGGGTGTATTCGGTAAAGCTTTGCCTCTATCATATCACCAGTAAATGACCCCTCCTTACCCGACCGAAAGGCTGTATTTTGCTGCGTCCTTTTTCTAAATATTGACTGTTTCCATCACAAAAACTGTTTGTGTACCATGTTTAATGTATGCACTCCACCAAAATATTTCTGTTTTGACCAACACATTATGTAAAATATACTGATTACACCTTTAATTTTTTTTTCGAAAAATTGAACTAAATGAACCCATTTGCTGATTGTAAAACAAAGTTGTTTTGCATTTAGGTATGGTCAACTTTTATAGTTTTACAGATAAGCCGTAGATTTTGATATTAGACGAAAAATAGGAGGCTTAGGTTTGGGGAAGCGGATTAAACCGATTAAAAAGAAACATATATTTTAAAGGCACCCCTTCCCCCCTCGTTTCCCAGAAACTATCAGTTACTACGGTGTATATAATAACACCGCAAAAGGCAGAGAAGTTAAATTTTAAAATCTCTAAAAATGAAAGCACTTAAAACGTCGTATTTTAAACGTAGTTAGTTACACCGGATCCTGTAATTTACCGTATGCGCCTGAGAAAGCATTTATTTTTTCCACCGTGTCATTTATCGATCTGATCACTCTCTCCGATTCTTCTTCATCATCATCTCTATCTCATTAAACATGTTGTTGACTAATGACATTTCAATATAGGTTGTATATAGTTTAGGTGAACGAGAATTTTACGAAAAACAAAAATGATTATTGTCCCCAACTTAATTCCTTTTTTCCCCTTTCCTTTAAATTCCTAATATCTAATTTCTATCCAATTCAACTCCCCCCCCCCTTCTTTTAAGTGTCACCTAAGGGTTTAAACATATTCCTTTTCAACATTCCTAAACGTTTTTTTAATTAAATGCCTTATGCTCTCTTCTAAATGCTTAAGAATGATGAGCTTAGGTAATTATCTAAGCAGTAATTGTGAAGTCACTTAATAATTCAGGTGCCCCCCGCACTTTTAAGATTTTGCGCCAAATTGATGGCATGGCTACTTAACTGGTCTTTGTAATTATTTTTTAATTCTCCACACATTTTTTTCACCTTTTTTTCAGTATTAAAAAATCAGGAAATCTACATAAAAAACTAATTTTTGTAGCATTTAGCGAAAATTTTAGAAAAATTACTGGCCTATTATTGTCAACTGGGGCTATTGCTTGCTTTAACGTCCTTAAATAATTGAAAAAAAAACTTAAAATAATATTTAATCCCATATTTAAGTTAATAATTTCTCGCACTAAACACCTTTATATAGGTAACATAAAAATTGTCTTAAGCGCACAAGGTTTAGGGCATTTTCCAAGAATAAAAATGCCCGAAATCGGTATTGGGAAATCTAATCACGGATCTCAATTCTCGGTATAGCTTGGGAATTAATCTTTTATTTACAGGGCAGCACAACAACTATTTACTACTTATTGCTAGATAGAATTCTCCATTTCAAGCATACATTTGAAATTCAAAAACTAGTCTACATTTGTTTTTACGAGAGTCAATAAAAAAGTTTGGCCTTGTTCCTCTACTCTTTCTCTGCTACACTTGAATACCACCCACTAATGCACTCTCTTTCACCTTCTTATTTTCCTCTCTAAAATCATAAAATTACCTTACCCCCCCTTTATTCGGGTAATGGTTGTTAGGTAAGTTTAATTTTACTACACTTGTATCAATACTTTTTGGCGCTTTCAAGGTCAATTTTTAATCTATACCGCCCCCCTTATTTTGGGCTATAAAAAATATTTTTTACAACTCGTTAAAATTTTTTGTTGGAAAAAACATATATAGGTATTTTTTGAATAAATATAGGCACATTATAATCATTTTATAAGTAGACTCAATTACAAAATTACTAGTTTTGTGAGAAACCCTTCCGTCCAAATTTACTTCATTTAGATTGAATAAAACTACCGCTTGATTTTTTACCCGACTAACAAAATGCCGATATATGGTTTTTTCATTAGCCGGATTTTTGGCAAACATAGTTAGCTTTTGATCTGACGTTGACAATTTTATATAATTGCCATTTCCAACCAAGTGGTTCTTTAATATGGCCTTCATATTTGAGTCTTGCCTCTTGATTTTCAGGCCCGTCATATTAGAGTCCGGATATACCATTTTAAACCCTACCCTTTTTTACAAATAACGACCCAAAAGTCTTTATTAAAAGCCAATTATGTTTGCTATAAATTTATTAATATACAATGTTAAAGTAATACCTTAATCAATGATTTTTGATTTTTGTTACATATTAAAAAAATTAATTTAAACGGTTTAAAAAATTGGCCACCGACGTTTTATTTCCTTATACAGCTTCGGCCAAATTTGGGGCCGCTATTCGGGTCCCGACTTAGATCTCGTCGTCACGGAAAGCATACCGACTAGCAGATACGAAACGACTAAATGCTTTAATTATTTTCATATAAATAGTGCATGAACTTTATAAAATTGCCACAGCCGTCGGCTCAAATAGTTTTTAACGGCGTTCGTTTATGCTACGAGGCACCCGGTAAAATTTTCCGTACAGGAGTTTTTTTTTCTTCAAAATTTTCCAAAAAAAATTCTCCCGAAATTTTACAGGCAACGAACGGCATATTAACTGCACTGTGTATTTTGGATTTGATAGCGCAACGAAACCAACTCTCCTGGTTAATGTATCTTTCTAATATCTGAGCTTAATCGAATATTACTGTAATAATAATAATTTTACGTGTAATAATAATAATAAGTAACATCTGGTCGGTTTTCAGGAACAGGAATCCAATTTTTTTTTCGAATAGAAACAGAGCACGAACGCATACCTCTCTACTCTACCTCATCAGGTTTTTTCACCCGTGTTGCTGCTGCTACTTCCATCTACCGTTCTTTCCCAATGTTTCCTTGTATACCACTGATTTAGCTAATGGCAACTTCTTCTGAGATTCGAATCATTTGCTCTAAGACTCATTTTTTAATTTTTAAATGGGGAGTACCCCTATTTTTCTTTTAAATTTAAATTAAATTTTGATAGTAACAATTTGACCCATTTTCAAACGCACAAGCTAAATTTTATGTTTAAGGACCTATATTTGGCGTTATAAAGATAAAACTGAGCCGTAGTATTAACGGCCAGGGCCGCTCGACAGTTCTTTCACGTTCAACTTATTCAACAAATTTTCCAGGCCCAGCCAATCCAAAATTTCTAAACATCAAATAATTTTAAAGTGGGGGGTTTGTTTGGTGAATGTGGGGTGTTGGTTTTGGAAATGGAAATATTGCGGGGGAAAAAAAAATTGAGGTGATTTGATGATTTGGGGGTTTAGTCAAAGGTATTTAGTAGAGTATTTTTTATTTGAAGAGGAAATAGGTCGTGTTTATAAATTTTTTGAAATTTCTGAAAGAATTCAGTTGTATAATAAAAAATTTTTTGATTTCTTAAAAATTGTGAAATAATTTAGTATTCATTATTAATATGTGATCAAAAGTTGGGATGTTAAAAAATTCAAGAAAAAAATTTTTTTTGTTTTAACAAAAAGTTGTTGTACTTATTAAAATATTTAAAAGGAAATTTGTTATATAGAAGTTAGACTAGGGGAAATATGTTTAAAGTTTTATTAATTTGATTCAAATATTGTCAATTTTGGAAAGAAAAGGGGAAATTAGAAAAAAAAATTGGTAATTTTCAGTATTTTACTACTATCTTCTAAGATTTCTGGTCACTAGAAAATTTGAAAATTTAAAATTGTTTATAATAAAACATATATATAACATAAATTTCCCAACATTTTAAACATAGTTTATGAAATAAAAAAAAGTTTGAGGTTTTTGAAATTTTAAGGTGTAAAAAATAAAAATTAAAATTTTTATGTTTATATGTTATTTTACTAGTCATTTTTAGTTTGATGAACAATATTAGAATATGTAATAATTTCAATATTTATCCTCGGAAAATTCAAAAAATTTGTTAAATTTATTGTATAAAAAAAATTAAGAGGATTTTAGAAAAAATAATAAGGTTAAAAAATTTGTTAAAATTATTTTTCTATTATTCAATAATTTTATTAACTAACGTTGAATCTGAAAAAATAAGTAAAATAGAATATATTTGGTATTTAGAATATTATGATTTAAAGTTTTTTTTATGATTATCAACAAATAAAATAAACGTAAAAAGTCAATTATTTTATGAAACATAGTGATATGGTTTTTGATATTATAATTAATAAAGAGGTCAATTTAGGGTAAAACTTAAATGATATACAAATTATTAATGATGAATAAGAAAATATTAGAATTAATATAAAAAAATATAGAATTCATTTTTTATAATTTTTACAAATAAATAAGTTTGTGAAAGGTATTTAGAGCAAGGAAAATAATATTATGATAATAAATTAAAAAAAAATTTATATTAATTTTAGTTTATAATATAGAATAAATATTAAAGAAAGAGGAAATATTGTGTTTTGATTCTATGGGATATGGATTTGGGATTGTAAGTTTTTATAACTAAATGTCTTACGAGTTTTAACAAAAATTTGTTTTAATAAATAATTAAATTATAAATTCAATAAAAATAATGGAATGATTAATAATCTCATTTTTTATAATTTATATCTAGTTCTTTAAGATTTCTATAATAAATATATATATTTTTAACTTTAAGGAAAATATGATAATATATAATTTATATATTTTTAAATAATAATGAAAAATAATAAAAAATAATTGAAGAGAATAAATTGTTATTTTGATGAAAATTTGTGTTTTTGGAAATTTAGGTATTTTTATTGTAGAAGGTCAAAATCGAGTGAAAAAAGGTGGGGATTATATGATATTAAGCGATATTTTATCTACAAAATAAATGTTAAATATTAAAAAAGGTGGTGTAACCAGAAATGATTTTGAAAACAGAAAATTTTCATTTTTTGGTTTTAAGGTTCATTTTATTGTAAATTTAATAATAGTAGTAATCAATTAAATCAAACTATTATGGTCTAACATAATTCATATGTCTGTTTTGATTACTGTCAAATTTGGAATTGACATATTCTATTATAGTGAAGGGATAAATATGTGAAAATAGGGAAAAAATTAAATTTTTGAAATTATTTAAAAAGTCATGTAAACTTTTAAATCATAAATTTATTAACAATATTAAGGGATATTATATAAATTTTCAGAAAATTCAAAGATACTTTTTGAGTATTTGTGTCAAACTGATTAATTTTGGTTATAAAAAAATTTTTAAATATTTTGTCTAAGGTAGCCCTATTAGATCTTCAAAATAGAAAAAATTATGATCTAGTACAATATTTGATGAAATGGAAAGTGTAAATTTTTTGAAAAAAAAAAATATTATATCTCATCAAAAATATGGTCAAAAAATTTAGGTTTATAATAAGTAATTTTAAAAGAGATAAGGAAAAGTGGGAGGGGATGACCATATGTATTTTCGGCCCAAAATTTATATTTGCCAGCCGTATTTTATAAAATGATTAACCAAATAAAAAGCAAATTTTTCCACCTCCTTACCAAAAAAAAAATTGTTTTAATTTAGCGGTTTTCTCGTCTTTTTTCACAATTTGGGCCCGATGGGTCTCGATTAACCAGCCATATCTGACATGCTTTTTAACTTGACCATTTTTTAGATTATTAGATAAATATATTTGACTATATCCAAAGATCCGTTGGTCCGGTGCTACAAGGACAGCTGACAGATCGGGCTAGAATAATTTAAAAATTTTGGTGGACCGATTCTTAAAATTTTAACTGATTTTTTTTTTAACTACTTTCTTAAAACAAGTCGATTTTCGAATGCCAATTTAGGACAGGTAAGGTATGTGATAAGCTACCATTACCATTAATTAGTTGATTCCTTCATTTCTAATTAAGAATAGTAACAAGGAACACATTTTTTTGAAACTTATAATTAAATTCACAACAACCTATGTTTGAACACATTTTTCTCATGTTGTTTTTCAGTCATAGAAACTCAATTTAATGAATACTTTGTGTAGAGTAGAGGTAGAGATTGAGTTGTTCTTTTGAACCTGTCTTTTTTAAACGTTGTTTTTTTGCAGTATATTATGATGTTCTATTAAATTCCATATGCATTGAGACTCCTTGAAGATAGGTGTAGTTTTTTTCGTTTTTTAAGTGGTACTAAAACCTCAAAAAATTATGGTTTTTAAAGCTTTCCAAGATGGTTTTTCTTTTCTCTCATGTTGCACTTCTCCTGAACCGAGTAGAGACCACAAATTACCTTTAAGTTTCCTAAAAAAAAGTTATTTTAATTCGGCACAGATGTGGTGTTTTTTTTAAAGGTTCCTTCTTCTCATCCATCTTATCTATCTCCCATGTGCTTCTCTTACCAGCTCTTTTTAGGTTTGAAAAGTAGATAAGATGTTATATTACCTTGATTTTTTAAAACATTAATGTTGCATATGTATGATGGAGACCAAAATTAAGTTTAAAAAGGATCATTATAATTATGCCAACACCTTGGCTAAATAAGCATCTTTTTGCATACCTAAAAAGATTTTGTTGGAGTTAGTTGTAGAAAATTTTATTAGCGAAATGATTAAATTATTATATTTACCATAATAATAACATTTTACCTGCCAATAACCTTTATTTATTGCAACACCTGTCATTATGATATATTACCTGAGCGTATGACTGATTGACATTCTATTCTTTACCTTTTTCTTTTTCAACACAGTGGGAAAATTATGGACCGTTAATTTGTGTCTCACATAAACTGGCATTTCATATAGGTTTTTACCACTTAAAAATATGTTAGATTGGATTTTTTCCTTGTACGGTCCTGTATAACCGTTTAGGTATTTGGCTTTTTTAAACCCAAACAAAAATAGTTTTACTTATCATCGAGCTAAGTTGTTAGCCGGCAGGATTTTGGCTCGGCACATCATCGTTCAGGACCTAATATGCCTAGGTAAGCTCATTCGCAACCTTTAACTTGGCAATATACGTACATATGTTTAATACTTTACGAGTAAAAAAAGCCGTATCGCTGAATTAAACCAGACCTCTTGTTTTAAACAGATCTAGATTTGATATAAACTTATTGAGTTAAGCAAATATTTTAGGTTATTATGATTAAATATAATTTTTAGTAGGTTAAAATGTTTAAACCTTTTCATTTTCTAAAATTTTTAAATACATTTATGTCAAATAGCGTCTCAATTTAACACTCAAAACCGGTCGCCTTCTCGCTCACTCCAGTTAACCGTAGATACTACTATGATACCGCATTCGACAGGAGTCTCACGCAACAATCTTGACGTTGAATGCTCCAACGAAAACAGTAATAGTAATAATTCGGCCAAACGCCTCTTCCTCGCCTCATACACTAATTGCTGTCCCAAATGCGCCATCTACTTTGACTCCAAAACTGTGCTGGATAAACATCTGGCTCTGCATTCACCCGTTAGTCAGACCTGTCCGGTAATTTTTGAGTTTAATTTATCAGTATTTTTGAGCTTTCATTTGCTGACCTATCTTGTAATTTAGCCATTTACTTATAAATTATCAGTGCTAAGGCCTTTAACTATTTGATATATTTCTATTATTTTATACCTTTTTATCTGTCAATACAGGTGTGCTTAAAAGTTTTCGCAAATATATACCGCCTCCAACGCCATATGATAAGTCACAATGAGAGTGCAATTCTTCGAAAATTCCAGTGCAATCAGTGCGAGAAAGCTTTCAAATTTAAGCATCACCTTAAGGTAACTTAACCGAACTATTTGAGTTAAGATCATTTTCTTTATACACAATTTTTGAACAATTCAATATTTTTGATTAAAAAAAGTAGATGCATTTGATGTTTGAGGCATTTATATTGATTAAGTTAAAATATTATTACAATAGTTTTTAATCTCCGGGCAGAGATTTAATTAGATAAGTTATTTAATTTCTAAATTTTGGTAACAGCTTTGGACTTGCTTTTTGATGGTAAAATCGGTCAAATTGAATAGTTTAAATACAACACAATTTGACAAATTTTGAGAGTTTTGAGCTAAATTTAGAGACTAGATGCCAATTGGGCAGGCGTTTCAAACTCGTTTACCATTTTTAATCCAACTTTGTAAGTCTGTTATAAACAACGAAAATTTTTGAAACAATTTAAAAAAAAACAAAAAAAAATACAAGAGAACAAAAAAATTATTAATCTTTTTTATAATTTAAACAGCTAACAAACTTATTGGCAAATCTAATAGTTTTATCCTATTTGGAAAGGGACGGGGACGTGTCGAAATATTAATTACCATATTATTTATGTGAAAGCTTATTTTTAGGAAGATTTAGGATATGTGATATTTTTTGTTTTTTCTTTAGGGTTAAGGTATCATTTTTAAGTTTAGCCATTTTTTTCAGTAAAATAATTGAGTTTAGATTACATAGAGAAAACCGTATAAAATAGGGCCTTTATGGCGATTATTTTCTCTAAGTGTCGTTATATTCAGTATTAATTTAATTATTTTTTTCAACCTGCGATACCTATCATAAAGCTGAAAAAAATTGTTATGAATCAACCATTAAACTTTTTGCAGGAACACCTACGAATACATTCAGGCGAAAAGCCGTTCCAATGCAGCGTATGCCTCAAGCGCTTCTCCCATTCCGGATCTTACAGCAGTCACATGACGAGCAAAAAATGCGTCGCCAAAGTTGCCGCTGCTAGCCGGCATCCCATTTCAATTACTACGGCAAACGCCATCCGCGAACAAACTTTTCATTCAAAGGCCCCTCCTTTGAATCAACGGTCCCCTGTTGAACCATCCAATGTCGTAGAAAAGAATCATGATAGCGAGCCTGACGATAAAGGTAGCAAATTTTGATTTTTTAGCGGGTAATTTATCTATTTTTAAATTTTTTGTATATTGCTGTGTGAATGACAAAAACTATCTCTAGTTTAGAGTATTTTTCATCTAAATTTGTCCAAAAATAATTGAACTATGAATACTTTAATGGTTTCTGCCTTACTAACAATGATAAAGCAATGATATAAAATAGGACACCTTTGTGAAAACCTGTATTTTGTTTCATATAACTTTAAAAAACCTCCCTAAATCTAATATGATTTATAGTAGCCGGAATATAGATGCTATACCGCCTAATGTCCCAAGAATGTGTCCAAAAAATTAATTATAATCTTGAACGTTTTCTCATCTAAATTCAAAATTGTAATATAAAACCTAGTGAGCCCAAATCACCGCCCATTTAATATGAATTTTTCCCTTTTTGCCAGATTTTTTATAAAACTATTTCACTACCTCAGTGTGGACGTATATTACCTTAGATCAACTTGAAAAAGAAAAAATACCATAAAATTACTAAAAATTGGTCCTGTACGGGGGACGATACACCTAAGGGGTAAAATAAAATTGAACAGGAGAGACACAAAAATACAAAGTGGGACTTTTTCACCGTCCTTTTATTTTGGCACACACGGTAAATTTTATCGATTTTTTCTCACCGCGGCAACATCCTCTACCGGTGTCTAAAATTACGGTTGCCTTGAGAAATCTTTCCAATTCTCCTAGCTCTAGGTGTGTTCAGAGTTCGATACGCAATAACATATAAGGAGAAACAAAAATGCCATTTTCCGTGTGCCATGAAGGATATTGAGCCTTTGAGATATCTTTGGGTGACCGGGGCAGACGAGTTCACGAAAATATTGCTGGTAACAGTTATAAAATTTAAAATAATATATGAACATCTTCTAAAAAATACGATTTTTCGCTTAAAATACAAACCTGTGTGTCAAGAGATTCAAATCGCTTTTTTAAGGCGGCTTGCCTGTTAGGATTTTGCCACCTTTCACCCTCAACGGGCCCCACCGAGTTAATGAGATTCACGTACCTACCTAATGATTGTTTTTTAAGGTATAGGCCTTAAGCATAGGGAACGGCTTTGGGATTTGTTGGCTATCCAACTAAACAGGCTTTACTTGAATATATTATAAAACCTATAAATGTTTAAATGCGCTTAAGGCCGTCCGAACTCCTTGATCTAAGTCCCATGGAGAGATTTTGACCCAAACATACCTAAAATTGTAAGTTATAAAGGTTCCTACATGGCCCGAAATGCAGCCTATTGAATTTTCAATTATGAATTGTTGTAAAAAACATATTTTCTTAAAACGTAAGCTTACATCTTAGCACTAAAAAGTTATCATCTTGAAAAACACATGTTGGTTACCTCTAAATTCATTCCTCTTTCAGCCTCTATCACATTTTATTCTACTTGACCATTAATTATTTCGAAATATATATTTACTTTCTATAATATTTAATTTTTGAGATTTATTTAATTTTCAATTTATGCCGTGGCCATTAAAACAGCCGGGCCCAGGTTATGCCCTTAAAAAAGCCATATGATCTAAAATTCTTTAGTGGTATTAAGCACAGCCTAAGCTTCTCATGTCCTTCCCACACCTGTATTATATTCCATCTCCGCCAATTACTTGCCCTGCTCACTTGCTATTACTTAGGTCATTAAGATATTGCGAATTAGAAAAGTGAAGTTTATGACAAATATTTTTACATTTTATAATATATTTGAGACATTTGCGTCTAATTTCATAATTTTTAACCTTCACGACCTATCCGATTATTAACAAAAAAAATATTGAAAATATGTGTTTTTATCATATTTTTGTTGTTTCTCAGCTTTATATATTTTGTTTGTCGATTTTTAACATTTTATAGTTGGTTTCAAGTTCAGGGTTACATCTGTGTGTATGTTATATGCAGCAGTCTCTCTCTTCCATTTTCCCGCATTCAATTAGACGACACTGTAATGTTAAAAATAAGATCCGTGCAACATATAACGCCGAAGAGTTCTTCTCTTCCTCTCTGCTGCACACTTTTCCACATGACTCCTAGACCACATTGTCTGTCTCACATGAGTTTTAAACCTCGGGTCTAGCCTAGCCTGTTGCTAGGTTTAAGATATCCCACTAAAATATAATCTCTCTCTCGCTTCCCCCCTTTTCAATCTGGCGGGTAATGCAATTTTTTATATTGCTTGCGGGTATTGGCAAACGCTGACTGGCGCCAGAGATGCAAAGAACGTATTGAATCGAAGGTTTTAGCGAGTGTAATTCAAGCTGCTCGAGATACCGCTTTTTCAACTTAGACAGTATAGAGATTAGACTCGGAGACTCGTAACAATCATTGTCACATAATTTTTTCTCAATTTTGTTTTTATCATAAATATTTATTTATTTCCCTATCACTTGAACTTCCTCCTCTCGAGAGATTTTTGCCGCAATATTTTGTGTAATTTGTTTGCTACGCAACTTACAGTTACCGGCCGGAACCCCAAACATCATATTTTAGTCGAGGCAAAATACCACATGCGTCTTATGTTGTTCAACATTGTAACATTTTAGTTCGTCATTGAAGTTTTTGTCGTTTAGTGACTTTTTAAACATGTCCCCTTTTTTTAACATTGAAAATTTGGTTTATAAAAAGGTTATAACAAGATGGAACGTAAATTTGCATTTTGCTAATAGAGGATTTGAAGATGCTTTTTTTTGCAAAAAAAAGGAAAAGTTTAAAAATTGTTGTTGTGTGTGTCCTATATCATGTTTACGAATTAACCTTGAAACTAAAAAGAAGAAGAAAATTTTTTGTAGTTCGACTCGGCCGATCTTTCTTGCATGTGTGCAAATTGTAAGTGTATTAGACCTCTAAAACCTAATAATGTAAAGTTCAATTATAACTCGACGTAGTTTTGAAAAACGTTTAGATTTTTAAATAAAATACGAACAATTTTTTGGCTGGTTTGGAAAACGAAAAAAATTTGTTCGAAAATTAAAACACATATGTGTCTTGATGCGAAACTTAGAACTTTTTGGTGACAAAGTTATTTTGTTGGTAAGGTTTTTTTTGTTCTTGTTGAATCCTTTTCAAATGTTTACTCGCAAACGAGAATCTCTTAAATGATACCGTGTTTACTCTTTAACCTTGAAATTTTTAGTAGATGTATGCCGCATATGCTTTTTAAACAGGATTTCTCAGTCGGTCGAGTCATTTTTTGTCTCCCCCGAAACTTATTATTAATGTAAAAAACGATGTTAAAAAGGTTTGAACTAGAGCGTCGTATACCATTGACGGCAGCAATGTCATTTTCTCTTAAACTGGTACGTAATTACCTAACCAAATATTGATAAATTTTAATTAACTAGTGTAATTTTAATTTAGCCTGTTTAAAACATCTTAACCAACTTTTGAATGCCATTTTATTACATATATTAGATTTACCCGAAAATCCACCGAAAATTTTTAAGTTTGATCAGCACGTTGTAAATATACCTGCAAAGGCACCAATCCCTTTAATTTTGAATAAAAAATCTACCATGAAGACATTGCACAATTCGACGGTTATTCCTATATCCTCGTCTCCTTTGGAAATATCAAACTTACCTGGCATTTCACATTCTAATGTCCGGTCACCATCGTCCGCAGCTGAATCACCCGGGGAACATTCTCAAATTCATTTTTTATCATCCCCAAAACATGACGATAATGCACGTAATAATGCATCTTTGAAAACGCTTCGACCCCCACCCATGAACGATTCCCCGCCTAATATCAATGACACAACATCTATTCCTAACTCTTCTGGTCAACTTACCCCAAGCACGAGAGAACTTATGGCTTGGTGGCAAAAATTATACACTTACTTTAATTCCACTGCACATATACAACGCGAAACCTCAGCTCCTGTCTCCCAAAGTAGCCCGGTAACAACTTTAAATAACGCACATGTCAAAACTGCTGCCTCTCAATACGATTACACCGATGACAAAGAAGACGACGACCCTGGCAGTGGTTGTTTAGGCTCCTCGAATAATCAATGCATGTTAGATAAAAAATTACCTTTGATCATGTCTAATTTTGCTCCCAAACCACTTGATAAACCTGAAGCAACAAGCTACAATAAAAATGAAAATTTGTCCAAAAAAACGCATCCTTCTTGGCTGTTTGATGGCATATCCACCACATCCCCAATGGCCCAAGCCTATGCTCTATATACACATATGAGAAGATTCCAACGTGACCAGGTCACCGATAAATTCCAAGAATACGATAAAGTACAGAATGGGGACTCGGGCGATGCCGAAGAAAGTATGAGTAGTGTCGAAGAGGATGATTGTGAAAACGGACCGTCCTCGCCGCCTACATTAATTATTAACAATGGTGTAAGGACAAACGGAAAAACTCCGACATCATCTTCAAGCAATAAAAACGACAAAAACTGCCCGCGCAATGAAAATGTTAACAACAACACTTCGAAGCCACAACCTATCAATCCAAATGATTGTAAAGAATCTTTGGCACGGCATTATCATTTGCTCGCGGCCATGTTTAGAGCCGCGAACGCTTCTACGCCCCTTAAAACCGCGTTCCTAAATGAACGCACAAAGCCGTCAACATCGACATCCGTAGGACTCGAGTCCCGGAGCGGGGCTCCTAATAATAATCACTGTTCTTCTGAGTCATCCTACCCCAATTTATTTCAACAGAAGCAGACCGCTAATGCTGCTCTGTCGGCCGTATTTAACAACATGTTGGCCTGCTCAGCTACCAATGGTGCCGAGCCTAGCAGCACACCAAAATCTAATCACATATCACAACAAAATTATCATCAACAGTACCAATCTGATAGATATTTTCCAACCCCAAGTAATAATAGCTACGCGGCTTTTCAAGTTCCACCTTTATACAATCCATTTTACCCACTCTCGAATGGGTTTACCTTTCCTCCTTCGGTTGTAACTCAACCTTCATACCCGGCAGGATTTTACCAGTTTTTTTCCCAACTTATGTTGTTGCAGAATAACGGATCACTTCATGGGTCCGGAAGCTATAATGGCCATCCACACCGGCCTACAAGGGACTTCGATAAACCCTCGGTTGCTAGTCGAAAATCACCGCTCTTGAATGGTGATAGGTATGTTATCTTTTGATGTAATTAGAAATGTCTACTTTTTGGTTACATTGTAATATATGTTTTATAGCCTTAAATAATTCGTGCTATTATTATGTTGTTCAAAGTTAAGGGTTAGAGGTGGTTTAATTATGTCAGTAAGTCTAATTGAATTTAACGATTCGTTTTTTTTTCACTTAATTTTACATATTTACATCAACAAATGATTGAGCCAACTGCTCAGACTTTTATGTAATTAATGAACGGGCGGGGCATTAACATGTAAAAATATAAATTGAATTTTTCAAACTGGTTTTTCTAAATATACACGCAATTATCAACTTCATTACTTTAATCCGAATTTTTTTTAAAACTAAATTTAGAAAACTCTTCACACCTGATGACCAAAGAAAACTTATTCGAAGTAGCGAAGGTCACGGGGAAACCAATTTACCTATTTTATCAGATTTATCTCATCGAATACCTCACCTTCCTACTGAAACTAAACCACTTGATTTGTCCATCAAAAAAACTACCGTTCCGATAATTAAATCGCCAAAGGCTTCAACCACCACTAATTCTTCAATCGGCTCATTTTACAAAGTAAATTGACAAATTATCGTTTTTTTTGTGTCGACCATACCTTTCCTCCATTTTTAAAGGTCTCTTAAAATTTGTTAACACATAACCTTGAATATGTCACTTGGCCCTAGGCCTCAAATCAAAGAAACTTGTTACCTCTAAAAAACCTTTTAAACTCTTTAGAATTTTTCGGCTTATTTTTAATCCTAACACTCAAACTAATGTGTTTTATCGATTTATTCACGTTAATATAGCTATTTAGAGAGTTCACACCTCATCCCATGAGACGCTAACTCAATTAAGATACATTACATTGCTATAAAACCGTTTAATTTGTCACCTCTAAAAAAAATTATGGCCTTAATTAGGACTCTTTAACTCGTTACAATTATGACAAATTTCTCCCAATACACACTTGTTTGGGCACGTTTAAGGGGGCATCCTAGTAACAAAATATTATATAAATAGATAACCATCTCTTTCCTCCGCGTCCATTTTGCATCTAATGTATCATTTAAAGGAAACTAGCCCTTAATTTGTATTTTATATACGGATTTTCTAACAAAAGACCATTTAGGGTTTTGTTACCCTCAATTTTGACTGAGAGTCAATTGATAGCTTTGGTAAGCCGTCCCTTAATTAAATCATTTAAGCGTATTAGTTTTTGATATACAGCTCATAATATTGACACATCATGCTTTGTCTCCTCTACCTTATATAAAGAATGATATATAATTACATTATAAAACATAGACCACGTGCCTCTAACACCTTTTATATAACCTTTACCACCTATATAAGGCCAATTTGTCTAAATAATATATTTACATAATTTGTGGTTGTTTACAGGTGTCCTTTATATTATTCATTTGATATTGATATTATTATTAAATTTATAAATGGCCAAAAATATCAGTATATATATGGATACATTTTATGGTTATTTTGCATTTTTTTTATTATATTTGTCCTTAGAATCATTCCACTAATCATTACAGTCAGTCATTAGACCACGATAATAACAAAGGCAATAACATCCATTTAAACACCCCATTTATTGAACAATTCTTGAAATCTGAATCGACCACTACAAAAACCCATAAAAGCATGCCTTGTTCACCTTCCTTCTTTGAATCGAGATCTCTCTTGTCGACTGCTATCGAACTCAACCGAACATGTAATAGTTCGCCCACACATGACGACGATAAACGGTCACAAAAACATCAGCCGTTGGGCCAAACAAAACCGGAAAATGACGAAAAGTCGGAAAATTTGGAATCATCCTTTTTTACGGAGGAATTTTTTGTCAAAAACATGGCTTTTTTTATGCAATTTCTAAAGCATCAACAGCAATTTAAACAACAAAGTTTAGATCATAATGAGCCTATTACACAACCTGGGGTAAATGGATTCAAAGGTATCCTTATTTATTAGGTCTTTATTCTTAGATCTAAACACCTCAAAAGTTTGTCTATTTTTAAAAATATTTTTTTAATCTTAAAGGAAAGTACGTGTATTTTTCTTAAATTTCGTAAAGGCTAGATTAACTTTTAATATGTATTTAGTTTTAAAACTCATATCGAAGTATTTATAACTCTTTTTCATTTTATTTATTTCTGACAGATTCGGATCAATCACTGCACACAGATAGAAATGGAAATTGTGTTAAAAAAACTATAAAATCGCCACCACGGCCACCTACCTCCCTCATAAAATCGAATCAATTCACGCCTCCGGCCATTCTCAAAAATAAACGGAAAAGGAAAAATACGAGTTCAGTACCAGGGTGGAAACATTTGAAAGTTTAAAGTTTTATTATTTAATCTACAATTAATTATTTTTATTATATAAACCATTTATTTGTGTATATAAATAATTATTATAACTAAAAGTTTACATTTAAGAATTAACTTATATTAAATAACACTCATAAGCTATTAAAATCCTAAATCAAAAAATTAAATTGTTAGGGGTCTGTCTTATTTTAGAGGTATACAAAATTTGTTTATTTTTAGCCTTCCGAAATGCAAAACATTACATCAATGAACGGGACACATAACTTAGTTGATACGTCTAAAACGGATGGGTTTGGTCTGCTATCCGCTTCACACGGTATTTGTTTCATTTAAATTATAAATTAATTTACGATTGTAAAATTGCTAAATAAATTTATATATACTTATATGTTTGAGTGATTTAGTGCTAATAGCAGGCCCGATTCTAGCTTTTCCAATTTAGGGAAGGGGGCAAAAAAAACTCGTGGGAGGGGGGGGCAGAAATTTTTTTTTGCCACTTTCAGCGGCAGAATTAGCCGTGACCACCGGGTCACGACAAAAAATATACATGTACACCAATTGAACCTTTTGGGAAGGCACTGCCCTACCTAAAAGGGGTCTAGAATTGTGCCTGGCTAAAAGACTTTGCCTGTTCATCAGTTTATCAAAAATTTAATTGTAATATTATTCTTCTTTAATTTTTTTGATTTAATACGAAATTTCTCACTTTTTGTTTCGTCTCAGTTTTATTTAATTAAAATATTTTTTACCTTTTATAAACGTATCCCAAAACTCTCATATCTGGTTTTTTTTATTCATTTCTATATTAAGATATGACACAGAAAAAAAGCAAATAAATTATACATTTGAAAAGGATTTAAATGTTGGTATATTTAACCTGGTTAGCTTATTTATTCTTCCTATGATTTTTAATTTGGTTTTACAAATTTGTTATAAAAAAAATTAGGTAAAGTGCGAAAAAACACTTATTTAAGTTTTGTTACACATGTGATACATTTTAGCAAGGTGGATGGATAAAATTTATAAAAAAAAAATTAGATTACATTTTACTTTTATATTTTAGACCTGTTAAATCTGTATATAGGTTCGTTTTTTTTAAAAAATTACCTTTTTGTAATTTCAGATGGACCGCGGTCTTCCCCTACATCTCCTCAAATTAACCTACCAGCCTCATCTTTTGCTAATTGCTCAAACACCCGAAACAATAATAATTACAACAATCTTAAAACACTTAAAAATGGCAATTCATTGGTGAATGTTAAATCACCACCTTCATCTATCGCCTCTGAATCGAATGGGACTATCGGAACTTATGGTTCAGACATTAATAACACGGATTCCCTAAATGGATTTTCTTTCTCCATGACTGAAGATGCCAACGGCGTACTTTGGTATGCTTGTAACCAATGCGATAAAGCTTTTAGCAAACAAAGTAGCTTGGCTCGGCATAAATACGAACATTCAGGTGTTGTTTCACAGTTTTTACTCAATTTCAGTTTCAATTTCATTTTTAATAAATCTTTTTTTTTAACATTTTGTATGGCCATTACGGGTATTAACATTAAAACCATTTGTATTAAATTAACTGGAATGTCTAAACGTGTCTCAAAAATTTGTTTTTTGAGCTGAAAGCCTCATACTTATTACAAGTTTTTGTTTTTACGTAAAATTTACAAATTTTAAGCGCCTATCAAATATTCTATACGAGGGGAGGTCATTATAAATATTCGATTTTTGTTACCATGTGGAACATTTTATAACATATTTTAATTTATTGTTTCATACAGGCACCCGTCCATACGTTTGTACCATATGTTACAAAGCCTTCAAACATAAACATCATTTGACGGAGCACAATAGGTTACACAGCGGTGAGAAACCATACCAATGCGCTAAATGCCTCAAACGATTTTCTCATTCCGGATCCTACAGCCAACATATGAACCACAGGTTGCTGAAATTTGTAAACATTTACAAGGTGATTTTGCAACTAAGAAAAGTGCCATTTGATGAAATCTTTTTCTAAGGACGGAATCTATTTAAATCGTTGATTTTTTATATTAACAAACGGTTAAAACCGTAAATCAATTTGATTTATCTACATAGAAGGTTTTATGATTATTATTAAGACAATACACTAATTGTTCCTTCTAAATTTTGTTTGAATTTTATAATGTCGGAAATCATTACATAATTAAAATCTTTAAACTACACTTACATTTATCATCAAAATCGTATTTCCTTTAGTTTTATTATACTGGTATTATTTTATATGTTTTCATTATATTTATAGATATAACTATTGCAAACCCTATCAACGGGGATGCGGTGGTCAGGTCAACCTTAAAAATATAAAAAATGTTTCGGATAGTTTCATGAACGACGAACTTGCCAATAACGACGGTGAAAGTCTATCCTCTGTGGTTTCTTCTCCTGCGCCACTTCAAACTACCGTTTAATTGAATACAAGTTGCGGGGTTTAATTATTTTTGGACAAATTAACTCTTAAATAAAACAAAAAAAATCTCATAACCATGCTGAATTTACCGATAATCACCAAACTAAAACATCTCAACTCAATATTTTTTTTATGACACGTGCAATAAAAATATATTATGAAAAAATCACCCCAAATTACTTTATTAAAGAAATACTAGTTCTAAAATTGTCTTGTGTTATGTCAATTTTTGATATTTATTACAACCTACATAAAAAAAACTGTATTGAATTTTTTAAGACTATTCAATTATAATTTAGTTGATGTAGAATTTTTTGTTTGTATTTTTTATATATTTTTCGTAATTGTATTTGCTTATGATTTTAATATATATTTGGAATTCTTAAAATTTCCATGAAAATGTTATACAATTTCTGCGAAATTTCTGCGAAATTAAATATTTTGAAGTTAACAGCAGTCCAAATATTTTCATATATAATTTTTTTTATAGTTTTTTTTATTTTCCTTTTTCTATTTGTTTCTATCATAAAACATGCAGCAAAATCACATCGAGTCTTCCATAAAAACTTAAGTGTGAATAATTTTTGTTGCATACAGAGCTTGAGAAAAAACCTTTTTTTGGCAAAATTTATTAATTCATTTGAAAATTAAGAAATTAGGGATTTTGGTTATAATCAAAGAATTAATAAATGTAAGATTTTCTGCTAATATTTTGTACTATCTATAGTATTTTTTAATCTGTCATAAAATTTACATAAAATAATAATATAAGTTTAGCCAAAAAATAACCCTTTCCTCAGCTCCTTCTATTTTTTGTTATTTTATTAAGTGTAATTTAATTTAGGATACATATTTGAACAAAAATAAGACTTAGCATTTTTTGTTTATTTTTATTAAATTTAATTAAAAAATTTTTAAAAGATTTTTTCTTTCATGAGATAAATTTAGCCATTTTAAGAGCCAAAATACGCAATAATTTAAACGCTTCCTTTTTAAGGTTTTCCTCACCTACTAATTCACTTAGTAAAATAAATGAATATCTTCCATTAATGCTCAAACTTTAAATTGGATTTAATATCAATTTCCTGCGTTCAACGTAATCCATAATTTTGTCTTTAATATCTTTGTAATGTTATTTGAACTTTATGTAAAATATAATTTTTTTAATTTTATTATAGTTTATATTATTGTGCAATTTTCTATAATTATTATTATTACATATAGGATTACCACAAGCCTAAACTAATATTCAATTTAAATAATTTTTTTTTAATTTTTTTCCGATTTTTTAGTTACAAATTTTTATTTTTTATGCCTCATAGCCGAATTTTTGAAATAATTGCGCCACCATGCAGGCAGGCTTGTAAATAAGTAATTGAATATATAGTATAAAGGCCAGATTTTGATAATTACACTTTCATTTATCAACACCTATTTATCATATCAACCTGTGTGTTGTATTTAGTTTTTATGATGATTATTTAGTCTTTTTTTTTGATGCCATACTATCTTAATAAATTGAAAATGTATAATTCTTTACAACCAATTTTACTATGTCTCCCAATTACTCCTCGAAATCTTCCACTGAAATCTTTTTGTCCATTTTTTCTATCTCAAAATTATAATATTTGTGCATTACTATTACATTTATTTTATAGATGTTTGTAATTATATAATTTATTCAATTTTTATTATTATAATTATATATTTATAACTACGTATTTTGAATAATTTAGATCATTTCTAAATGGTAATTTGTTGAATGCCCTAAGAGTATATTAAAATGAGCACCATACAATTTGCCCATTGGTAGAAAACTCCGTAACGAAAAAGAATTGTGCAAAAATAATTATTTTTTTTGGGTGTTATGAACCCCAGCATATTTTAATTATAAAAATTCGTTCAAAAATTAAAAATTTTATTCAGACCGTATTACCCCATCCTTTTAATTTCATTGCTGAAAACCATGATTTTGCTCCAATGTAAATTTTAACTGAAAAAATTGCAACCTTATTTTAGGTATTGTTTTGTATAGTCTTACTTACATATTAAGCATATAAAATGTTTGAATTGTATAAGAAGAGAAATTTTTTTTTAAAAAATTATCTAGTTCTAAAATAATTGCCAAAATAAATGTTCTATTTAAATAATATTTTTAATAATTGATCTTTTTAAAAATGTTCTTCTTAACCTAAAAACACTCTTACTTAATATAATATAAAAAAGATAAATTCCCTTTTTACAATTTTTTTTACGTGATAAATAAAAGTGAATGTATATATTAATAAGAACTTAGTTTAGCACGTAATTATATGTAATATATTAAAAATTTATTATACTCTCAAAGTTATAGAGGTTTTGGCCCTTATTGTAACATTTACAAATTTCTTACCCTACCATTCGCGGGTTAATATCAAACTTGTTGTATATACGTTTTTAAAAAATCAATCAATGAAACATTTACGGCTCGGCTTAAAAAATAGTTAAAAAAAAATGGGGGGGGGGGGGGGGGGGAATATTGTTAAAAACAGAATTTATTTGTAAACCATTTATTAAACTAAAATTTAAATTAAGAAATAATCGATGGAATCAAAATACTTAATGGTAATTTGTCGTAAATTTAAGTATATTATAAATTTTTGTATTTTTAAATTTCTTTTGTATCACCATTATTTGCACAGATATTACACAGGTCAACAATTACACTAGACAACAATTGGACGACCAAGCATCATTTATGGTAACTATAGTTTTTGGTCTAATTTTTGGCGCTGATCACGAAAATGAAATCAGAATTTTAGCCTATGCCTCAGATTTTTAGTTATTCGGTGTCAAAGTTGAGATTTTTCAATTTTTGGGGTATATTGGGCTTCTATATTATAAACCTATGGGTAATAACAAAAGTTTAAAAATATATTTAGATAACAAAAACATTTATTATTAACGTAAGGGGTTAAAATTTTTTTAATAATTAATTTTTTTATGTTTGTAAAATTAGTGGTTTTCGTCATAAACTCCGTTTTTGATCCTAAATAATTTGAAAGTAAATTTCTAAAAATTTAATGTAATAACCTTTTTAAGATATGGTTTTAGGGAATCTGAATATGCCAATAGATTTTTTGTAGAATTAAGAGTAAAAAAAATTTTGTGAATTTCTGAACTTTGGACGCCGTTTAAAAGAAATTGGAGGCATTGGGAAAAAAACTAAACCCGTGATCGTTATCGCAAGAAAATTCTTTACAATACCCTCAAAAAATCGTTTATGTTGTTTTTTTTGTTGTCCAGTGTTACCAATGTCAGAAACGTGAATTGTATGAAAACATATAAGAATGCATTACCATGTTGGCCTAAGCTCATATATGTTTATCGTTATTCTTAATTTCTACCGTCTTTGGCTCCTTAGATCTGTCTATAACGAAAACAAAAAAAACAAACAATCGGTTTGAGCCCCCATACGTTTCCCCACTTGGAGGCGCCATACCCGTTAGGGCTTTGACTCTTAATCCGAGCAAGACAATAAATATTGCCGGCGGTTAAATAGTAAAAATTGCTCGCACGCCGGCGACCTAGATTTTAGGCCTAAGCTCTTAAAACATATCGTTTAAAACCTACTGCCTAAGCAGGCCACTCAGAAGCTTTAAAGTGTTTGCACATGTATGCTTTTTTCCCCGAAGATAAAAGCTACTGTGCACGGATTCGAAGTCGCAACCTCGGCGTCAAAGGCAGAAGGTTCGCCACTGAGCTATTTGAGCCGACCGTCTGTAACCAAAAATGACCTTTGTTGACCAAAATGACAGATCTAAATATACCCTAAAAAGGAAAAATTTAAATATATTTTTTACATATAAAAATCCCTTTTAACTTATATTTATAATAAGAAATTTATTTTTAATATATCAAACTTTTACATCGGCATATTATTAAATATTTCGTGTCCAAACTTAAATACGACACGATATATTATAGGTTTTAATGAAAATATTATTTAAAGTTTGAATTAAACAGTTAAACTATTGTGAATATGCAATTATAAAATTTCAATTGGTTTTGAATCTTTTATTGTTTTTTGACCTTTTTTTTTCAAAAATTTTCAATGTTTATACCTGACTACCTAAGTTTGATTAAGAAAAATGGTAAACGGATGATATTCCCTAAGACAGCAGTTATGATCTCTGTATCTCATAACTCTCAAAAAATTGTTGACCTGTGTTATTAATCTTCCGATAATAATTTTATGTTGTAATCAGTGATGGGAAAACAGTGAGCCATAATTTGGCTTATTTTTCCCAATTTGAGAAAGAAAGAGAACTACAAATAAAGGGCTAAAACAAGATTTTAAGAAGACCACACAAAGAAAAAAAGCTGCTTGAAAAAAGTGGCTCCAAACAAATTCCCCAAATAGCCCATTTTTTTTATAAAAAATTTTAAAAATCCAAAATATTGAAATTTTAAAACTTTTGGAAATTTATTACCGCACAAAGGATATATGATTCCCAATTCGTAAGCATGGCATTCAAATAATAATTTGAAATTTTTTACTGTAAAATCTTTCATATTTCCTCAATATGCGTGGGGGCAGCCAATCATAAAATTAATTGGTCGTGCTTTATTTAAATCAGTGACTTGACCAAACAAGGCCTTAAAGGATTGTATCGGCAGAGCTTCTCGCCCTTTGGTCCAGGTCTCTAATTGCTGCCTTTAAGTTTTATGTCAGGCCTCTTCTAGAATTTATACCAGCTCGGTATATTCCGGCATTTTTCAATTTAAGCTGGTTTTTTATCCCAGCTTTAAATAAAAAAATAAAACTCTGAAATTTTTATGCCGCAGGCTTTAAACTTTTGCAAAATTATCGGTAAAATACCTAGATTAGTTTCTCTTGTCAAAAATGTTAAAAATAAGACAAAACAAAAATCGGTTCGACCCATTTTATTAGGCATTGCAGGGTTCGGCTTTTTTGAGGCAACCTGCCACCGAGGGTCGCTTTAGGATTTCGACTTTAATTTTTTTTTACCTTCGATCTGTTATTTTAAAAAAAATATATTAATCCCTATGCCAAATTAACCGGTTAATTTTTTTATTAATGATTAACAAATTTTACGGCAAAAATTGTTGGGGCCAAATTTTGTAAATGAAAAAGTTTATTCGAAAATTTCAACCGAAGAAATTATTTTAAAGTGTGCAAAATATAGTATTAAAACCAATATTCAATCAAAAATCAAGGGGCAAAATCAAAAACATTAACCTTAGAAAATAAACATAGAGTACAGAAAGCAATTAATATACAAAGCTTTATGATAGTAAAAAATGCCGGGTGAGATTTTTTTTTAAACATCCTAGGAGTTTTTTCGGAGGAAATGGGCTGTTGAATGTGATGCCCCTTATCTTTAAGCAGGAAAAGAGGCTTTTTTTTTCTACGAGTTTGTGAACGTTTGGGGAAAAAACCCAAAAAGTTGTTATATAAAGCCCATTTATTTTTTCCCCAGCTCTGGTTGTGATGAATTCTGATATGTTTGTTCAAAACTATAACCATAAAATTAATAAATACCACACAAAAAGATAGGAAAAGGAAAAAATAAAAATTGCCTACAAGCATCGCAGATAGCCAAAACATTTTTACGAAATATAATTACCAACATTGATATGCTTTATATTTTAATGAATAATTTTTGACAAATATAATTAGGCAAGGGACGGTTGTAAAAGGGTTTTAATAACAAATCGCAAATAGCATTTTTTTTTGGGTGAGGAGCATTGAAATTGCTATGCGGCGACGTTCATAACCCCTAGGATCAATAGGATTAAGCGCGACTCTCCGCCAAAACCACAATATCCATCGAAATGACGCCGCACTCTCCGGAATATTATAGCATGCAGGCTTTAAAACTCTGGCAAAAGTCGAAGGCCAGAGTCATTCACCTGCTAAAACAATGCACCTGCTAAAACAATGCACCTGCTAAAACAATGCACCTGCTAAAACAATGCCCCCTTGCTTTACATCTCTTGAAAGAGACGGCATTATCAGGGCATAGCCCCTTTTAGCCCTGTCGGGTACTAGGCAATCACTGAACCTAGACCAAAAGAGAACCATTTATGATAATCCAGATGATACAAAGCAGTGAAAAAGGGATTATGTTATAAAGACATCTAAATCACGTTCAAACTTTTTATTATAAAATGTGGCCTCATAACTCGACGTTGAAGAGCCAATTAAAGCTTATAAAGGAAACGTTAAATAAATTTGGAAACGCACCTTTGTAATCATATAAAAATTAATGAACTTTCATCAATATTACTTATTTTTAAAAGAGGCTCTAATTTATTTATAACTAAAAAAAGGGTAATCAAATTTATAAAGGAATTTTAAAGATTCTAAATAAATATGTCGGTAAAAAATCTAATCTTAAAAACAATAAATAAATCATTAAATAAACATTTTAATTTATCAATAATATTTAATATTCTCGAACTTATGAGTAAAATAAATAAAAATCAGAAAAATCTTTAGTTTTAGTTTTTCTTTTATCTATAAATAAATTAGTGTCAATCAAAAAAGTATTATATATATCAAAACAGTTTTCAATAATCTGTAAATGTATTTGCATTTCTTTCGTTTAATTTCTCGCAAACAATGGTATATTAAATCAAAAGTTTAAAAAAAAATTGTTTTGCATTAAAATTGATCATTAATTATTTTTAATAAATAAAATAATTTTTCAAATGATAAATAACAAAATTGATGATTATAAATATGGCCAAAAAACCCCGACGTTTCGGCCCTGGGACCTGAGGATATAAATTTTTTTTATTTTTTAAAAGAGTATTTTTTATTTTTATGTAATTTTTAAGAAAAAAAAAGTGGCGTCGTTGACCACACCACCGATGGGGCAACAGCCGGGGTATGGTCCCTCATTTATTTACTTCCTTGATTGTTTTATGGTGAAAAAATTTATGGAGGGAAAATAAACTATCAAATTTTTTTTTACCTTCAGTTAAAATTTCAAGACATTACGCAACAGATGCAATCGGTGTTTAAAGCATTTAATATACGGGACATGGTGTCCAGCCATTTTGCTTTGAAATAATTTAACACCACCTTTTCCCCGTTACGTTCGCCCCATGTTAGCATTGTACGATCAGGATCTTTGGTTCTAGATTATATTCCAACAAATTGTTGACAAGTGAGAAAATTTCTTTGGCAACAGAATGAATTGCTTTTTCAAATAGACAACTTTCTGTAACACCATATTTTTCTATATATCTAAAACAGAAATAATTTCTGTGTCAGTTAAATCTTTTTAGAAAAGGGCTTCTTAAACTATTGTAATTCCCGACCCCATTTATGATTGCGTGTTTCTTGACTACCCCAACAAATATAAAAGAAAAATAAATTAATATTTTTTGATGATATATTTATTAGGTAACAATTTACATATGCATATGAAAATATATAAATTTAGAATTCGTTTTGAAACATATAAAAATCTAAAATTGAAATTTGCACAAAATGTTAAAGAATTGTTTTTATTATAGTTTCAAAAACAAAAGTGGATCCTGACCGTCTTAATTCACTCGAATATATTCAAGTAGTTGGGTGATAAATATTAAATTAAAGTTTACGTTAAATTTAATGATATCGATGTGCCTGTTTTTTTATTGCATAACAAATCAATGGTGTAATGTTAGAAACTGCTGAACCTAAGGTCTCTTCAATTTTTTTGCTGAACGAAATTGGGATATAATGTGTGTTATAGCTTAGAAAGTAACTTCACATAAATATGTGATGTTGAATGGCAGAAGTACATTTAACGGGGCAGGTCTATTCGGTGTAAGTGAACTCGTGTAAAATGACCTTTTACACGAATTCATTTTACACCGAATAGACTTTTACACGAGTTCATTTTACACCGAATAGTAAAAACGCTTTGCAATATAGATGTTATTATAATAATGGTTTTCTAATGTAAAATTTTGTGAGGATTTTAAATTTGTTATTCAATTTTGTGTAATTCTTTTAGTTTTAAAATAAATACGATTTAAAAATTTCAATAACAATATAAACTAACAAATTTAAATTCTTACAAAGCTATTGATTGTAATCGACTATAACATTGTAAAAGGAATTTAGTTATTCTATTCGCAAAATTTTTATTTAATATCCTATAATTTCTGGTAAAATATATATAGATAAAGCTCAAATGTTAGTTCGGAAGTTTTTTATATAAATAGAAGAATTGTAAATGTTAAACTAATAACTCGTGTGGCCAAGAGGACACTGCTTCGTTCCTCTCCATGCGTGCCCCGGTTCGAGTCCCTGTGGATACTTTTTTTTAAAATAAATTTTTAATATACCCAAGTGTTGCCTGAATTAAAGTAAAAATTTTTCAGCAGTTCCTAGAATGCTTTTTATTATTTTAGGCTTTTCTTATTTTAAGACTCATGGTTGCAAAGGGTGATGCAATTAAATTTTTTTATTTATAAAAATACCTTTTCTAGAAAACTTTGTAAATATGTTTATTGTTAAATTTAGGCACTGTTTAATGACTTTTTATTATAATTTTTTTAAAATGTTGGGCCACATACTTATTTAATTTAACCAAATGTATAATTTATGAGTTCAGTTATATTTCACTCATTTCAAAATTTTTTTATAATTAACTTTAAATATTAAAAGCATCATCTAACTGTTATGAATATAAAACTCTTACATTTACGGTAGTTGTTTCACAAAAAGAGGAATCTTGGCCCTTGAAACCTACAAATATGAACATTTGCCATTAGGCAAAAAGCAGTTTTTTTTTATTATAACAATAACAATTTTGTTTATATATGCCAAAGTTAAATATAAGATTCAGACATCATATATTTAAATAGTGAACATATCAATAATTATTTGTTTTAATAGTTTTAAAACATTCTTATATAATAATTTAGAGTGAAAGTTAGATTTGGTGTTAAATTTTATAACATTTTGAATTCTTCTGAAAAACAAAACACTAAACTTTATAATATTAAAAGTAGAGTTTATAGGTCACAAGAAATTTTAACTAATTTTTTAGACAACACTATTATTCTGTTAAACCAAATTAAGGACCAAAATTACACATATTCTTAAAAAATATTAGGCATTATATCATGCTTTAAAATTAAAGATATTTCATCACAAATATTTATATTTTGTGTCAATAAAACTTACAATTTGGGTCAATTATTTTTTTCTCAGCAGTTGTTATTCTTAAATAACAAGTAAAAATCCTAAGTCATATCTATTTTTGAAGACCAACTAACGTTTTATGTCTAATATTATTTTATCAAACTTTTTTTTTAATTGCAAAACTTTAAAAAAAATTAGAGTTAATATGAAAAATATATCAAGAATTTATTTTAACACAGGCTCTTAATTATGCACTTTGCTTGGAAAATAATATAATAGCCTATCTTACCAGTAAGCAAGGTTGAAAATAACTTATTGATAGAAATTGTAATTTTGCTAAAACAGATGAGGATTTTGATTTAAAATTTTTACATATAATTCAATTTATTCAATATAACAATTTAAACAAATTTTCTGATTATTAAGTTTAAAATTAAAATTATACAGTAAGGTTTATAAAATTAAATTAAAAATAATTAATAATCTGTTCCCACCATTATTTATATAATGTCTTTATCCATATTTAAATATTTTAACTTTAATATATATAAACAAAACAAAATTGTTATAATAGTAAAAAGGGCTTTTTGCTCAGTGGCAAATGTTTTAATTCTTAGGCTTTAAGGGTCAAGATACCTCTTCTTGAGAATCAACCTTTATATATGTGAGAGATACTCATCACAGTTATATGGGTCTTTTTTTAGTTAATTATAACAAATTTTAAAATGAGTGGAAAAATAAATAAACTAAAATTATTTTAAAAATTGGCTAATACAAATGAGGAGTGTGTGGCCCACCTTTTTATATCTATTAAACAGTGCCAATCCACCAACATATTTGCAAAGTTTCCTACAAAAGGTATTTTTGAGTTTTTAAATAAGAGAAAAAAATTAACGTTAAAAAATTATACTTTCATAACATATAAATTACCTAAAATAACAAATAACACTCCAGGAACTGCAAAAATATTTTTACCCTAATTCATGCAACACTTGAATATATTAAAAATTTATTAAAAAAGTTTCCACAGGGACTATACTCGAACCGGGGCACGCATGAAGAGGAACGAAGCGCTCTGTCCTTTTGGCCACACGTGTTATTAGTTTAACATTTACAATTCTTCTATTTATATAAAAAACTTCCGAACTAACATTTGAGCTTTATCTATATGGTCAATTCCACCTCAAATCGACAAACTTTTTCCCCTGAAGTCTCAGTTTTGGCTGAAAATTGGTACACTGGGTCCTTAAGTGCTGATAAAAACCTAAATTTTTTTTGACCGGAATGATTTTTGACCGAGATATGAGCAAAAATATTTTTTTTTTTGCAAAAAAAAATTGAGACAATTTTGCGCGCAAGTATCATCAAAAGTTTTGTAGCTAGAGTCTTAATTTTTTTTTTATTTTGAAGATCGTAATAAGAGCTATTTTAGACGCAAAAAATATTTATAAAAAAAATTTTTTAAGTTATTAAAAAATTAAAGTCAAATTAAAACACCAATAGCTTAAAAAACCTATCTTTGAGTTTTCTGAAAAATTTATATAATATGGCCCTTAATAATATTAATAAACTATATGATTTAAAAAGTTTGGGACCGGCATGACTTTTTACAAAATTTAAAAAAATCATTTTATGCCTTATTTTTGGGACATATTTATGCCCATTGCACTATATTAGAATATGGCAATGTGCCAATTTTGACAGTATTCAAAAAGCAGGGCATATGGGCAATTATAATAGACCATAATAGTTTGATTTATTTGATTATTACTACTATTAAATTTACAATGAAAAAGTGGACCTCAAAACCGAAAAAAGTAAAAATTTTGCCAATTTTTAAAATCGACTTTCTGGTTAACCAGCTAACCTTTTTTTAATATTTAATTTTTATTTTATAGATAAATTATTGCTTAATAACATATGATAGCCCCAGTTTTTTACATTCGATTTTGACTATTCTACAACAAAAATACCAAAATTTGCCAAACAGCAAATTTTCAGGTGTCAAAAAACTAACGCAGATTGTATTCATCTGCAAGCTTATTTTTTTTTTAATTTTGCATAATTAACTAATACTATTTAGAACCTATAAAATCAGTCATAATTTGACTGTTTAAGTGTTACAAATATAGTATATATGTTAGGTATCGAAAATCTTATAAGAACGAGATAGGAAAATAACAAAAAAAGGAGACCATGAAATCATTCCATTTATTTTAATTAAATTTGTAATTTGTTATATTATTAAAACATATTCTTGTGTAAAAATTCGTTACTTACGCATTTAATTATAAAAAACCCTAAGTCATTGCCCAGCCTATAGAATTAAGTAAAGATATTTCCTCTCTTTCAATAGGTTTAGTGCGTCTTTATTATAAAACTAAGATATAATTGGAACTAAAATTGTTGGTTTTTAAGCTTTATTTAGGTCGGTTAGATAATTGTATGCCTTGTTCTAAAATAGCCCTTCAAAAACATATTTGGAATTTGTAAAAATCAGTAAAAAGACTGAATAATTATATTATATTTCTGTTAAATTGGGTCTTAAATTTAGTCTTAAAATTTATCATTGAAGCTAATTCTGCCCGTTATAATCATTTAAAGTTGTTTAAACCTAATTCTGACTTCTTTTATATATTTATATAATCAAAAAACCATAAAACTATGTTTCATAAAATAATTGACTTTTTACGTTTTATTTTAAGTTTGTTGATAATCATAAAAAAAGAACATCTGTTGAATCATAATCGAAATAGGCCAAATATATTCTATTTTATTTATTTTTGTCAGATTTAACGTTCTTGAGGCTGTTTTATTTAAAACCTATTAAATAAAGGAAAAAAATAAATATTTACAAATTTTTTAACCTTATTATTTTTTCAAAAATCCTCCCAAAATTTTTTTTATACAATAAATTTAACAAATTTTTTGAATATTGCCGAGTATAAATATTAAGAATTATGTATAATTTCTAATATTGTTCGTCAAAAAAAGACTAGTAAAAGTTGACAAATGTAAGCATAGAAATTTTATGTTTTTATTCATTCCACCTTAAAATTCTAAAAAACTTGGCAAACTTTTGTTTTTATTTCATAAAGAGAAATGGGTTCGTTAAAAAATGTTGGGAGAAATTTATGTTATACAGCGATGTTTTATTAAATGCATTTTAAAATTGGTTTGGTAGATACCCAGAAAGTCGGCTTAGAAGATAAGAGTAAAATACTGAAAATTACCGATTTTTTTTGATCTGAAGTTCCCTTTTTCTTTCCAAAATTGACAATAGTGTAAATCAAATAAATAAAACTGTTATAGCCTAACAAAATTGCCCCTATGTCTAACTTCTTATATATAATTAAATTTGGCACTTATAAATATTTTAACATAGAGCAAGGAGCAAATTTTTGTCTGAAAATCAAAAAAAAAATTTTTTTTTGAATTTTTTAGAAAAAGTCATGTCGGTCCCAGACTTTTGAGTTCAAATATTTATACAGAATACTAAGGAGTATATTTTAGCAATTATTCAAGAAATTTAAAAAAATGCTTTTTTAGTTATTATAAACTTAATGTTCTTCATAAAATTGTAAAATTTTAAAATAAATTATTTAAAATAAAAAACACATTCAAGATAGCTTTTATTGTCTTCTTCAAAATAAAAAAGAAATTACGTCTCTAGCTATAATACTTTTTGACTTATAACCTCCCAAAGTTGCATCAAATGTGAAAATTCACCTTGAGATTTTTTTTTTGCCCCTATCTCCTTCAAAAATCACTTTCGGTCAAAAATTTCCAGATTATGAGATACCCTTAGATACCTCCATGCAAAATTTCAGCCAAATCAAAAGGGGTACTCTTCCCGGACTTGTTGGATTGAGGTGGAATTGACCATATATATTTTACCAAAAATTATAGGATATTATATAAAAATTTTGCGAATAAAATAATTAAATTCCTTTTAAAATGTTGATTAATCGATTATAATTAATAGCTTTGTAAGAATTCAAATATGTTATTTTATATTGTTATTAAAATTTTGAAATCGCATTTTTTTAAAAACTAAAAGAGTTAGACAAAATTGAATAACATGTTTGAAATCCTCGCAAAATTTTGCATTAGAAAACCATTATTATAATAAGTCATCTATATTGCAAAGCGTTTTTACTATTCGGTGTAAAATGAACCCGTGTAAAAGTCTATTCGGTGTAAAATGAACTCGTGTAAAAGGTCATTTTACACGAGTTCATTTTACACCGAATAGACCTGCCGCATTTAAGGCCATATCGGCGATTGTGGGAAATTCAGTTCTAGTTCCGATCCAGAATTCAGTCATAAACTTTTTAATTGTTTTTTTACAAAAGTCGTTCCCAGAATCTTTATTTATTTAACTGGCTGGTGGTAGATCCAACAATATACGAGTATAAATGGAAAAACTTTTAAACTGACTAATTCGGAATATGCACTTCGTTCATAATCATACAATGTATGAAAAAAATATATCTACTTTTTATAAATTTCTATAACATCTTGTGATTTATAGTAAATTTATACAATATATTATGATCGTAATAGAATTGCTAGTATTAACAGTCTTTCAGAACCTGAAGATTTTATGATATATTTAGCAACGATGATTTTTATTTTTATAATTTTACAAGTTAAAAAACATTTTTTAACTTGCTTATCACTCGCGACCCCATAATTTTGCTACAAGACCCCAAATGGGGTCGCGACCCATAGTTTAAGAAGTCCTGCTTTAGAGGATGATAAATGTTTGAATGATTTTTAAAAAAAGTAAATATTTTCAAAATAATAATTTTTAGATATTTTTGGGGATGTAAATTTAATTTTATGGACGTAAAAGGGCATAAAAAATGTACGTATTTGGGGGGGGGGAGCGGGGGGGGGGGGGTGTGGGAGGGGCAAAAATAAAATTTTTATGTATTTTTGGGGGCAATAAAAAACTTTGGATGTGGGGGGGGGGGGAGGGGTCCATAATCATGCCTAATAATCTAGGAAAAAGTCAAAAAAGTATGACCAATAATATTCAATAAAGGTATCTACATTTTAAAATGTGGTAGAATCCCCATGTTGATTGCAGGTTAAAAAATTAAATAGAATTCTTTTCAAAAAATTGGTCTTAAAATTTGTAAATTTTTTGGCATATAGACGGACTGTACAGACAGCAATACACGGATATATATAGCTAACGTTGAGATGGCAATGTATTTGTATATTTTTTATTCTTATAAATTTCTTGTAAAATTTAAGGTTTAACCACATTACCCATATTTTATACAATCCATACTTTTTTAAATAAACAAAAAATATAAATTGCAAAAAATTGCAGTTACTTATAAAAAACGCTTTTTCTTTAAAATTTTAGCATGTTTGAATTATTTGAGATGAAAGGTTAAAAATTGGGGTATTGTTTAGCACGATGCTTTGCAACCCTTTTTATGTCTAGTTAAATTTTTAAATAAAATTTTTTTTATTGCCAGATTTAATTTTTTGATTATACACAAATAATACTAAATTCTAAAATAATCGCACAGAAAATTATCGTGATTGGCAACGAATGTAACCAATAATTTTATACAGCGGTTGTGAAATGGCTAAGAAGATTAACATGACCGCATTACAAAAACTAGCAAACTCTAATAAAATTTCCAACATTTCATCCCTTAAATCAACAAAAATTGACTCTCCTCTGGCAAAATATGACACTTTAGGACGTTTATGGTGCAAAATTTGTAATATCCAGATCAAAAATGAGTCCTTTTGGCCTCCACATATCAATAGTAATGCTCACAAAAAGGTATATCAAACTTAATGGTTTACACATCAAAAAAATTTTAGTATCAGAGATAATTAGTTTAAAAAATTACGCTTTAATTTTGTTTAAATTTTTTTTTCTTTAATATTATTAGTTAATTTTTTACTGAAAGATTGTTTTTAGGTGGTTGCTGATCTAAAAAGTTCTTTAATTCCATCTTCTCAAAAACCGAAACCTAATAAATTAACACCTCTGTCTACTAGTCATTTAAATTCAACGCATGTCCAAACAATACAGCCAAAATCAATTTTAAAAAGGAAAGCAGATGAATCCGTGATTATTGTTACCAAAAAGCCTAAAGGTAAACTATATATTATGTGTGCAACATTATATTTTTTAAATAATTGTTGTGTTTAGTACATAAGAGGTTGTTGTATAAAATATGAAATTGTAAAAAAAATTTGTAAAATTAAATCAAAAAATCTATACAAAATTAAAAAATATTTGATTATATTTAAAATTTAAAATTATTCAAGCCATTTGCCTGATATCTGATGCTTTTATTACACCAAATTTTTAGAAATACAAAACATAAATGTCTGCTGTTTATATTTTTAATATAAAAGTACTTTTTAGCTATCTTTCAGCCACTTATTTGTATTCTGAGTGCCATTCCTATTTCTGATTTTATCTCCCACATTAAATTTTTTTCTTTAATAGAGAAAATGAGGAATTTGAAGGAAACACTCTCCAACAGACATTGAGGTGCAAAAATAATTTAGTTTTTTTGTTTTTTAGGGCATATGCAATGGAAGTTTTGAATCTGGTTAAATTTCCAAAATTTTGAAAACAAATATGCAAATATTTAAAAACTTGCTGAATGGTATGTAAACATATAATGCTTTTTCTAATATTAAAAAATATTTTTAAAATTGTGAAAATTTTTGCAAGTCTTTAGAATATTCTGAAAATAAAAACTCACAATTTTGAGCATCCAATTTGAGGAAGATATCTTCTTAAATTTTTATCCATATTTTTTAAAAATTCATATATTTGATAAGGGTAAATGGATAATTTTGAATTTTTACAGCTCAATAAAACACTTGCTTACAGTTACCAAAATATTAAAAAATATTTTAGAATTTTAAATATAACACTTTTTTTAGAAATACCTGCTATAGAAAATTCTACTACTACTGACTCAAAAGATCCCAATGTTAATTTACACCACGAAAAAAACATGAAAGGTTCAATTGATTTACCCACTGACTTTTTTGATAACCATGTAGGGCCAGCTCAAAAAGAAGGCAACAATATTAATATGAATGAAGGTAAGAACGATAATTTATTAAAATTGAAGAATTTTTTTTATATATAATGTGAACATCAATGCATACATAGTAATAATATATTACAATTTTGGTAATAATTAAAATACTGAATTATATTTTCTAAGTTATTTTCTATTTCTTTCAAATCAATGCTACATTTAAACCATTTTTTTTATTTAAATAACTTTTTTATAAATACTAAGAATTAACCCACAATATGATGACTTTACAAACGCTTGAAAATTCAACGTTAGCTAATGCCCAAAATTTTAATATGGAAACATCTCCAGAAAATGAACAAAAATCAGAAACTATCGAGGATAATAAAATAAAAACGCCGTCTTCTGTCTTACCTAAAGGATTTTTCGATGACCCTGAAACTGACGCAAAAGTTGGTTTTTTTGTTTTTTAAAAAATTTAGGCAACATTTATAAATTTTTGTAATTTATTTTAAGATATATTAAATGGATATGATTATTATAACATTAGATACGAGGCGAAAAGTTACCACAAGAAGTATTCGAAGACGAATGGAAGCTGTTTCAGAAGCAAGTGGTTAAAGAAGAGACCAAGGTAAAGACTTATTTTTAGGACTTGACCAGATTCATTTTTATCAATTTTTTTTTACTTTTTACGTTTGTAAACATTTTTATTTGTAGTTGTCAGTTCTGATTAGCAAATATTTTTTTTTAAAGTAATATTTTGAAAAACTTAAAATTTTTAATTATAAAGTTGATTAGAAAAATACATAAATAAATAAACTTTCAAGCTCTCTCATAATTAATTATTTATATTTTAATCACGATTGTGAGGGTGAAAAGAGGCTAAAAAACACTTAAAAAGGGTCATGGACTTGTGTTTGATGTTATCGACATTATTAATTAATTTAAAAAGTATCTTAAATTTAGGTGATAGATTTTTATTTTAGGGCACCTGCAGAGTGAGTTTTTATTTTCGTAAAATTTCGAAATTTCTTAAAATTTTATTTTTTCAATTTTTTAAAAAATTTTTTATTCCATAAAAAGCATTTTATGTGCATAAACCATTAAATTTGGAAATTTTTTTTTTAAAATTTGCGTTTTATTTCGAAATAAAATTTTTCAAATTTTTGAAAATTTTACGAAAATAAAATCTTACTTTGCACGTGCCCTTATAAAAATGTTCCTGAAAAATATTTTTAAAATGTAAAATAAATGAGAGCAAAGTTTTGTTCATATCAAATAAGAATATTATTGAGATATTTCATTTGTTTAATGTTTTAATCATAATTAGTTAATTTTTTTGTTACATAGAATTAATTTATAATTTGAAAAAATTTATTATTTATTTAAATATAGATGTGTGTTCATATACTTTGCAAAATCCGAATTGTATAAGTATTAATAAGCGGCAAATTAACTATAATTAATTCGTAATATAATTTCTATCGAGCAGTTATTATACTAAGCTATATTATTCAGTTTATTATTAGAGTAATTATGGGTGGAAAATTTTAAAATTTTTTTTTCATGTGGGTAATTGTAATCTAATTTTACATTATTTTTTCCAATTTTTTCAAATTTAATGCGTAATAGCCTTAGAACCAACCATAATAATGTTTAAAACACATTGACCCTTATTTAAAGGTTCAAAAACTTTGAAATAACGTTGTTTTGTCATAGCTATATGATTTATTTTGCCCAAAAATATTTTAGCTGTGGTTAATTGTTAAAAAAAGTTTAGCATAATAATAATAAACTGACTCCTTTTCTTTACTTAGGTAAATCCTTAATTTTTTTGGCATTCATTTATATAAAAATTTTCAAAAAGAAAGATATAATCATTTGATTTTGGTGTTTACCACTTACATAAAGGCTCTCATCAAATTTCTCATTTACCTAATTCTTAAATTTTGTATTTTATTGTTGTGAAAAATATTTAATCTTAACCTTTATATCAACACACTTATTTTCTCCCTATGTTTAGAAATCTGATGAAATACGCGAGTTTGAAGATCTCAAAACAAACATTCAAAATGAAATTGTCGAGATAGATGAACAAATGTAATTACGCCAATTTTTAAATACACATATATATTTAAATTGCCAGAAATGTTTTTGAATTTCTTTTTAAACTTTGTTGTATTTTTTCTCATTTAATTTGAATATTTTAAATATTTACTTGGTATAAAATCTAATTCGGTTAATTGACTATATTAATAGCTACAAATGGAGCAAGATAGAAGAACTCTATGTTAAAAAAGAAGAAATAATTGCTACAAAATCCACACTCACCATCAATACCGATAATTTTAATAATAATATTGATATTGCTCAAATATCAAAACATATTGAAACTGTTGAAACATTAGATAATTTAGAAAATATGGAAGTTATTGAAGATGATGATGATGATGATGCCTTATGGAGAACTAAAAGAATCTGAACAATAACAAGAGAAAATTAGTTCTGCGGTCAGTTGTGTTAGTGTGCTCTTGATTAAACCCAGAGAACATTTATGACTTTAGTTTGAGTTTGTATTTATTAAATAAATATTTTACATAAATTGTATTTGTTATAAAGTGCTCATTGTTAAAATGGCTATGACATATTAACAATATTTGTTTATATAAAATGTATTTAATTTTATTCAGCCTAAACGGGTTGATTAAAATGATTCCGTGAAAAAGAATAATTACTTGGTGCTCAAGTGTATTAAACAAAATTATCAAATTTATGTTTCTCCTGCACCTCCATAAGGTGCTTCATATGCCATTTTTTTAAATAAATTAAAAATACCAATATTGTGGAAAAATAATTGTTGGTATGTGCTTAATATTTTAAAACAGTTATATTTTAGGTGAGCTATATTTTATGAATTAATTAACATTCCTTTTTTGAATTACAAATTTGCATGATTTAAGGAGGCTAAAAAGCTTGTTGAACAAACAAATTCATAAAAATTATTAAATGAAATTGTGAATAGTTTTTCAAAGCACAGGGCTAATAACTAATGAATAATTAAGCCAGCTTGCATCAATTGGCTCTTAATTTGTTTTCGTTAATGTTTGATTTAAGATTTTGTGTGCTGGATGTAAACTTATAAAAATATAAAAATTTGCTTATTATTATTTGATCTAAACTCAAAAATAAATTTTAAATGTACATAATATTCTTCTTATAAAGTTCCATTAATTGAATTATTAAACTTTTATAATAAAAAGGCAGGTTAAATTTATATAAACATTAAAAAAATATAAATTAATCAATAATAAAATAAGGAAGGAAACAAATTTATTTAAAAAAATTTAATACCTCTAGAAATATTGCATTGTTACTGATTATTTTCTTGGTAAAACATGAGAAAAGTGTTTAATTTAAATTTATAGCAACAATAAAACCTAGGTAATTTGGATGATAAAAAAGTGGAGTAACAGTTTGCTTGCCATCTAGTTATGATTTTATAGGTATAAGTTTTGCTATACTTATATGCTTTTATATATAATTAAAACATAATATATATTTATTAATAATATTGTAAATAAAACATCAATAAATGTGAATTAACAAATCTATGACTTTTTTAAAAAGTTGTCAATATTTTCATTTAAGATACTAATATCATCATTATAATATATCTACAAAATTAAAATATCAAATTACCTGATCTTTTAACTTTTTAAATTTGTTACTTTCTGTTGTAGACTTTTTGGTTATATCATTATTTTTTTTTATAAATCCATCAGTATCTATCCAAAACTTAATAAAATACAGAAATACGCATAAAAATATATGATATTACTAACTTTCAGAAGATTGAAGCTCCTTTAAAAATTGGTTATATTTATTGAGAGTGGTGTTAAAACCCGATGAAGCCTTTTCAAAAGAATCTAATATATTTTGAACTGTACGGCGGGGATCCATCTAATATAATAAAAATAACACATGTTAATATTCAACATATGACACAAATTTCAAAATTTAAATTTTTACCTGTACGGGAGTTAGCAAAACACTTGAAATACGGAGTCTTTTCAAACGTATATCTTATGTTTTAATATTACTTCCCTACATATTCTTTATGTAATATATATTGGGTATTTAGGAAAAAATTAGTAGGGTTTTGGGAAGTTATTATAATGACAACAAAGCCTTTGCAAACGAAATCATAACTCTTAAGAATATGGACAGTCAAGTTTTTTGAAATTAAGTTAAATTTAGGTAAACAATGTTAATTACTACAAAATATTTAAATATCTATCAATGACTTGTGAAGGGGTCAAGTTTTTGGTTGATTTTAAAGCTGATTTAATGGTATGATATTTATTATATTAAAACTAGCATTCAAACAAAGGTGTTATAAATGTTGAGCAAACTTTACTTATCAAAAATTCTCTCACAGATTTGTTGCAAATATATTTTTCTCCAAGTATGGTTGAAACAGAAAGGATTACTCAGAATTCTCCACAACATTTTATTGATAAGATGTAAATATGCATTTATCATGATTTTCAAAATTTATTAATAAGTTTTTTTATACAGAGATAAATATGAATCAGTGCATCCCATTAAAAGTAAAGAGGACCTTGCAACAAGGTTAGGCCCATGTAGGCGATGCTTTATCTTGAAACACAAATGTATACCTGGAGAACCATTAGTTATTTTGCATATTGCACTAATGGAACACATACCCAAATATATAACAGTTATTTAAATTTATTTATAATTATTTAAAATTTTAAACATTAGCAATAGTCCTTTTTTAACTAATTTTGAAATTAATATATAAATACAAATTTTATCTAATAAATAGGAGATTATTGATGAACCTAAGAATTTACTGGCAAGTGCTGAAAATAACATGACCACTGCAATGTTTTACTCTATTACATCCACCCAAACAGGTCCAGCATGTGAAATTTTTTTATTTTTTGCTTATATTTAAATTTGGTGTTATTAATTTAATATTGACTTTGATTAATTTTTGATTAATTATTAAACTTGGGTTATTAAAATAACATTTATCAAAACACTTGTCTAATATTTAATCTATTTTTTTACAAATTTTTGAGCCTTTCTTTATAATAATGAAATAAGAAATGTGATGTTTTTATGATCTTAACCAGCTTTATTTGATGATATATGTAATAATTCAACGATAATTATGAAAGTATTGAATTAATGCGCATCTCATTTTTCTGTTTTTTTTTTGACAGGGCCATGTGCCTATCCTACCTCATATATTTATCAAATAATTGAAAGGATCTTAAAAGAAAGTAACACTTCTGTAAAATTTGTTGTTAAAAAAATTAGAAGCTTAAAATTTTGTCACTTTAAAATTTTTGTACCTCAACATGCTGCTAAAAAATTTGGTAAAATGATTAGGAGTAAAAAATTATCTAACTGGTCATTAAGAGCCTCTGTTAGTGATGAAAAACGTAAATTAGTCAAACAATTCTTATTAAACTTTAAAAACTCAACTCAAACTAACTTTAGTGGTAAATTAAAAATCATTTCATATAATATTAATAGCTTAATTAACAAAAAACATGAGCTAGACTTTTTAATTAACAATGATGAAAGTATTTTTCTAATTTTAGGATTACAAGAGACTTGCATAATGGAAAATCATTGGAGAATAAATTTTAATAACTTTAATTGCCTTGAAGGGTTTTATAACAAAAATGTAGCTGGAGAAAGAGGAGTGGCTATAGCATGCAGCAAAAATATGTACTTAGAACAAATAGGTGAAAGTTCTGGCAATATACTATGGGCCAAAACTATATTTAATAAACAAACTCTGATTTTAGCTTCAGTGTACATACCTATTAAAACTTACAAATTTGAAAGAATTGCTGTAATAAAAAACTTGATTAACAGTACTGTCAAAAAAAGTAATAGATTCAACTGGCCAATTGTTATAATGGGGGATTTAAATATGGGAAAGGATGAGGCACAGGTTCTTGTAAACAAAATTAATTCTAATTTAAATAGGGACATGTTTACTCTTGTTGAAAATACCAGAGTGAGTTTCTGTAGAAAACACTTAAAAAATCAAAGAGTTTCCACAGTGGATTATTTCATTGTAAATAAGCATTCTTTAAATTTCTCTCCTGTAATAACTGAGGAATCTTGGAATTTATCTGACCATTTTCCCATTAGTATTGAAACAGAAGTTTGCTTAAAATATAAATTTCAACAAAAAATAACACTGGGTTCTACCATCAGGTTTTGTAATACTAAGGTAAAAGATAACTATTCAAATATTATTCACCATAATAAATTTAGTGTCTTAGAGGATTTAGGGGACTCTCAAGATTTAAATACTGAAGGACTTAATTTGACTAACACTATTTTAGAGGTTGCCACTGATTTAAACTTACTAAAACAAATTCGTTCAAAAAGATAAAACTTTTTCTGTCAAAAAAACTTAGAAACAAAATTCTTTACAAAAACTGGTTATATAAAAAATGGTTTCAGTCTAAAAACAAAAAATGCTATGTTGAATATTTGAATATTAAATAAGAGGTAAAAAATCTTTTAAAAGCAGAAAAAAAGGTAGCTTGGAATAAATTTTTATTAAAAGGTGTTGAGGATAGAAAAAATAGTCCAAAAGCTTTCTTTAAATGGTTTAAAAATTTAACTAAAGGTCAAAGTACACTTAGTACTGGCCCAATTAGAGATTCGTTTGGTGTTTTACAATCAGATCAAGAATCAATTAATTTATGTTGGAAAAAATATTATACCAATTTTTTCAAAGATAATACTGGCCACAGTGGGTCTAAGGAAGCGTGGGCCAATGTCTCGTGTAAAGTTAATTCTGTATGTCTGATAGATACCCCTTTTACATGGGGGGAGATTATTAAGGCAATTTTATCTATACCTTCTTCCAAAGCCCCAGGCCCCGATTCTATATCAGCTGAAATTTTCAAAAGTTTAAGCTTAGACTTCTCGGCCCCAACACCATCATCATATTTGGGTAAGTGCGTTTTTCGGATTCTGAATAAAATATATACTCAAGGTGCAGTACCAAACCAATGGAAGCTCGCCAAATTAGTTCCTATTCCAAAAAAAGGTGACTTAACTTTAATGGACAATTATTGTGGTATTTCTCTTATATCGGTTGTTTCTAAAATTTTGGCTACTTTAATTAATAAAAGAATCGTTAACTTCTTGGAGAGTAACAATTTAATATGCAGAGAACAGGCTGGCTTTCGTAAGAACGAAGAGTGCATAGGTCAAGTCATTTCGTTGTTTGAGAGTGTCATTAGGCGTAAGTATAACAATTTGTCAACTCATTTAGCCTTTATCGATTTTAAAAAGGCATATGATATGGTACCTCATCAAGCCCTTTTTAAAAAACTTTACTCTATAGGAATAAGGGGAAAAATTCAGGCCATAATTGAGGACATGTATCGAGGTAGCGCTTTTTTAACGCCTTTTAACGACTCAGACCCGGTCATACTAGAAAGAGGTCTGAGGCAAGGCTGTCCGCTATCACCTATTCTTTTTAATATTTATATAAATGATATTTTTAACGATATACCAAGTAATTTAGGAGTTAGTGTCCCAAATGTTGACAATAAGCTCAAAGGTTTATTATTCGCCTACGATCTGGTTTTTTGCGCAGAGTCATGTGAGGATCATAAAACAATGTTCTACCATCTTGAAAATTGGGCTAATAGGTGGGAAATGGTAATTGGAGCTGAAAAATGTGGCATTATGATAAACAATCCCTTAAATTCAACTCCATGCGAGTGGTCAATTCAGGGGAACTCTATACCTCAGGTGTCAAACTATAGATATCTGGGTCTTTTAATAAATGAGGACTTTAATATTGACAAAGTTATTGAGGAGCGGGCGTTAAGGGGAATGAAGGCTATTCATCTCTACGGTCCGTTTCTGCGGTCCAGCTCCATACCAATAAATGTTAAATCTCATATTTATGTTTCAGTCATTCTACCCATTCTAACTTATGGAGCGGAATTATTTGGTCTGCTCTCTAATAAATCGCTGTCCCCGCTTTCTAAGACTCACGACCAAGCCATTCGCTGGATGATCGGAAAATTTGGAAAAAGACTAATTGGGCCTAAACTTCACTTGTACTTAGACCTCAACATTAGTACTTTTGACGTTTATGCAAAAAAAAAATCCGTGCGTTTCTTTTTAAAATCTCAATATAGTAAAACATTTATAAAAGATTTAGTCTTATCAAAACCTAAGTCTCGCAAATGGACGTGGGTTTCGCGTTGCTCTAGGTATTTTAATAAAAACAAAATATCAATAAATGGAGACCCAAAAATTATTGCAAAATCATTTGGCCTAAACCTTGACAAAGCTAGTCTTAGCGAAAGTAAGTATAAAAACGACACATTGTTCAAATCGTTCAGTAACCCTTTTTATATTTCTTTAAAAACATTAAAAAGTATTGATTGCATTGAGTTTTCTTTCGGCTGCAAACTTCTGCTTCATATGAGGACAGGTAATTGGTGGAATTTTAAAAAAGCAAGACTATTAAGATTGGTTACAAGTGACTTCGACTGTCCCTGTTGTAAATCAGTAGTTGATGACCCACTTGCTCATTTCTTTCTACACTGCTCTGCTTTGCATGAATTTAAACGCTTATACTTGCATGAATTAATATCTTCAAATAAATGTGATAATATGTTGTTAATTGATATTTTAGGGCTTTCTGATCAGTCTCAAATTTTAAATATAATTAAATATTGTCATTATGCTGGTCGAAGATTCTTTAGCTCTTGGTCTAGGTTAAGTTATTGCCTAGTACCCGACAGGGCTAAAAGGGGCTATGCCCTGACGGGTATGCCGTCTCTTTCAAGAGATGTAGGGCAAGGGGGGGCATTGTTTTAGCAGGTGAATGATTCTGGCCTTTGACTTTTGCTAGAGTTGTAAAGCCTGCATGCTATAATATTCCGGAGAGTGCGGCGTCATTTCGATGGATATTATGGTATTGGCGGAGAGACGCGCTTAATCCTATTGACCCTAGGGGTTATGAACGTCGCCGCATAGCAATTTCAATTCTCCTCATCCAAAAAAAAAAAAATAATTTTTTTTTGGAAAAACAAATGAAAGTTTGTTATTTAAATATAATTTTCATTTTTGATCTTTTGTGTTGTTGGATTTAATGTCAACTTTGACTAATATAATTTTGATATAAAATAAAAAAATATAGAAAATTGGAATGATAGTCATAATAACTTTTTGTCTAGTACAAAAATCTTAAACCTACTCAATTAATTTATTTTATAGGTCTTCACGGCATCGATTTAGGTGGCGTCCTTATTAAAAAAGCTCTTAATAATCTTCACAACGAACTTCCTAATTTGCAAACATTTTCAACTCTCTCACCTGTTTCAGGCTTTAAAAAATGGATGCTTGATCAGATACAAAATTTTCCAACTTCGTCTCAGAATGGTTTACACTTAATGCAATTTCTTTAAGCTCATCATATTTTTAAAAGTTTATTTTTAGACCCGTTTGGCACAAATTTGCTGAAAAAATTTTTTGATTCCAAAGTCCAAGACCATATTACACTCTGTTTGACAAGTTTGAACCCCAAAAGTATATTATAAGCCTTTATATTAGTTTCTATTTAAACAAGTAGAGTATCTTATTGTGTTTAATAAATTTATAAATATATTAAATTGTTTCCAAAAAACTATTTACATATTGCTTCGATTAAACGGATCAGCAAATTTTAACTTTAAAATTAAGAATAATATCACTAAACATCCAAATTTTATTTTATTTTTTTTTATTTTCATAAAAATGAGAATTATAATTTTGATATTATCACTTAAATAACCTTGTTGGGTTAAAGCCACATAATTAATCTTTTTATTCAAAAACGATCAAACCTATTAAAATTTCAAGATTTATTTAAGGATTAAATTTCTCAAACTTGAACATATTGGCAAACTTAATTTATCTAAATTTATTGGTAAAAAGTTTTACCTTGATCACCAGCCATTTAATTATTACAATAAAATGTAGACTGTAAAATAGTTTTTTAACCTAATTAATTCTAAAGTTGCAGCTATTTTTAGGGCTTGATTTACATTCGTTTCACAATTGTTAATGCAAAATATAAATTTTAAAAATTTTTTGTACTTTGGTCTACTAGATTTGTAATGCAGTCATACTTATATATGGACTTTAATAAATGTTCTACAAATATCAGTATAGAGATATAACAATATTTCATAATAACTTTTTGCTCTATCAGTATAATTTTATTATTTAGATGGGATTGCCTTTTGGAAAACACTATATGACGTTCTGTCTGATGATCAAAACTCCTGGACTTTTGAGCCTAAATACGAAACTTTCAGAGAGGCAATTAAACAGCCCTTAATTAATGTTTGTCGAATGTATTTACTGGAATGCAAAAATGCTACTCGCCCACTATGTGCCATTAATCCTGTTGGTATAAAAACTTTTCTTTACAAAATATATATCTAAATTTTATTAAATTTAAACACTAATTTTAGTCTTACAAGTCCTTCTAATTTACACTCTAAATTGTTTATATGTAGCAAACTTCCATTTAAGTAACGGTGCTTGCCTTTGGCGACTCAATTGGATGGCGGACTCGAGTCAACGAGGACTCAACAACGGCCTAGGGTTTATGGTCAACTATCGGTATTACCTGGACAAACTCGACGATAACAGCCTCACGTACCACTCCCGCGGTCTTATCGATCATAACATATGATTTGATAAATCAAAAAAATCCTCACCCTATTTTTTTTAATTGCGGGAAAAAAGATAGCTTTTTGTCATTTTTTTGCATTTATTTTTATTTTTCTACACATAATATAAATGAAAATATATGTTAACCACTTTGTTTTCCATGTTTTTGAAAAAAAAAATTATAAAAATTATGCAGTTTGAAGGTACAAATTTCTGCTTTATAGAGGTCAACAAATATCTATGTCATAAAAAAGATGAGTTAATGAAAACATAAAAGCATACATTCCATCTCAGATATGTTTTTCGTTTTTCTAGTGGCCTTCAGCTCCTTAGTTCCGTCTATATCATATCCAAAAATGCCTTTTTTTGACCTAATATAAAAAATGGCTTTTTTTTTACAAAATTTTTAAGTATATCAAGCTTTTACATCAGGATTTAAATAATACAGAATATTTCGTCTCCAAACTTAAAAAATACATTATTTTAACGTTATTTTTAATATTTATAGCTGATTATTGATAATTTGGATAGCAGGTTTAATCTCTATAGTTAGCTCATTAATCTCAATTTGTCGACATGTGTTATTTAGACGTAGCGAAATTTTTGTTATTTGGATTTTTAAAAGGATTTTGCAAGTTTGGATACCGTTCTATAATATTTTTTTGAATAATTTATTTTTCAACTCTTATCTAAATTAATTTACAATGGGCATTATTATTTTTTTAATTAAAAATGTATTTTATCACTATTTATTAAAGTTTTTTGTATTATAATATATTGGTTGTGAGCAAGACTATTTTTTTATATATGTTAACATGATGGACCATGTTTATCAAATGCTCACATCACATAATAACATAAATGATTATATAAATGAAGATATATGAAGTAATTGCTGGAAACGAACTTGTTTTACCCATATTTTGCGAACCTTTATACATAATTGGGCTAAGGACCTAAAATTTTAACTAAGGTCTTTTATATTGAATATGTTAAAGATTTGCTAGTCATAACATTTGAGTTCGACCAAAAGTACTCAAATCCCATATAATATTAAAAATAGCGTGAACCGTACTTTCTGGTCAAACTTTGTAAGCCAGTTACATAAAAAGATTTGTTTAAAAATAGTAAAAATTAGAAATTATTTAATAAATTTTAATACAAACTATTCTAAACTCCTTAAAAAGTGCCATTTAGTTGCCGTGTTGAATTTTTTGACAATAGGAATAGATATTATTGGTTGGTTTTAGCATAAAAACTATGTCCAATTATTAAAAATATTTATAGGCACTTTCGTGCCTTTAAAATAAAAATAAATAATAGAAAAATATATTTTATTATTGAAAAACTCTTATATTGTTATATAACTTTTTTAGAATTTACTTATTTCATTTACTTTTTTAAATATTTGATTTTAAAAAATTCAAAATTTCCAAAAAATACGCGTCTGAAAGTCTGTGCTTCAAAATTTTATATATTAAAAAAGGGGCTACTAAATTCTTAAAGATTGTAGTGCGTGCTTTTACTAATACTGGCATTATCTGCCAACCCTTCACTTACTTACATATCTCGATGTAGTGTAGTAAGATATGTTAAATATAAAAAAAAAAGATTGCTTGGGTAGTATTTTCACTTTATGTGCTCATATTTCATTATCTTCTATCATTTATGAAAAATATAATACTTATTTGGCTTAAATCGCATTTATTTATTACATATCTCAAATGTTATTTGTACTCTTCTGAATGATTTTTTAATTTTTTATGATCTTGAAGCACAGACTTTCAGACGCGTATTTTTTGGAAATTTTGAGTTTTTTTAAAATCAAATATTTAAAAAAGTAAATGAGATAAGTAAATTCTAAAAAAGTCATATAACAATATAAGAGTTTTTCAATAGTAAAATATATTTTTCTATTATTTATTTTCATTTTAAAGGCACGAAAAGTGCCTATAAATATAGGACATATTGAGGTTTTTGGTACTTTTAAACCCATCTAGGTAAAAAATTAGACCTATTCAAAAAAAACGGAAAAGATATTTGGAATGTGCTCAAAAAACTCTTTCAAAATATATATGTTTAAAATTGGTCGCCATTTTTTGTCGACCTGTGTAATAGTAAAAATTAGAAATTATTTAATAAATTTTAATACAAACTATTCTAAACTCCTTAAAAAGTGCCATTTAGTTGCCGTGTTGAATGTTTTGACAATAAATAGATATTATTGGTTATTTTGCATAAAAACTATTCCAATTATTAAAAAAAATAGTTCAATTTCTGTTTAAGCATAGACCTATTAAATAAATTTCTAATTAATAATTTTTGAAACTTCCTGGAGTTGTCTGGCTTAGGAAGCAGACTACAGCTAAAAAAGTTAATCATAATAAAGTTTTTATTTATTAAACTTTTACGCTTCCTGGAGTCATCTGGCCCAGGAAGCGCCCTTGCTAAATTTATGTTATTTTGGGCTTGTTTTCTAAAATTAATTTGATTTATGACCTTCATCGGAGATCTTCTTTATTGTTCTTTCTTATCAAAAAATAAACGTAAAGGCTACCCTATAAATAAGGCCAGTTTAACAAAAATTATTATTTTTTTTACTACATAAATAATTGTATCTTCTTATTATAAATTCAATAAAATAATATCCCGCGTTCAACATATTCAATATTCTTGTTAGATAATTTCCAATTCAAGGTTTTTCGACATCAATCATTTTTTAAATCATATTTTCTATTTCTTTATGGCCGTTAGCCCTGTCTCAACAATAATTTGCGAAACAGGATAAATACACAGGTCAACAAATATCATTGGCACAACCGAGAATATTAAAATAACATAAAAGAATTTATCCTTATGATGTATCTATCCATTCGGTTTGGATAAGATACGTGTTAGTGAGTGTAAATTAGAGTTAAAGAAATCTCAGACTTGGGGTATTTTAAAATTAGGGTTAGGGATGGCCTTATCTCATATGTATATTTTTTTTTCTTTGTTGCTTCCGGCCTTGGCTTCTGACATGCGTCCGTATCGAGAAAATGGCCAAAATCGACAGATGGAGAACACCCTAAAAGAAAAAATTTAATAATCTTTTTTTTCATATAAAACCCCCTCTTAACTTATATTTATCATATCAAATAATGAGAAATAAAATTTTTTAGTATATTAGGCTCTTACATCAGCATTTAGATAATACACACAAAAACTGGTTATATAAAAAATGGTTTCCAGTCTAAAAACAAAAAATGCTATGTTGAATATTTGAATATTAAAAAAGAGGTAAAAAATCTTTTAAAAGCAGAAAAAAAGGTAGCTTGGAATAAATTTTATTAAAAGGTGTTGAGGATAGAAAAAATAATCCAAAAGCTTTCTTTAAATGGTTTAAAAATTTAACTAAAGGTCAAAGTACACTTAGTACTGGCCCAATTAGAGATTCGTTTGGTGTTTTACAATCAGATCAAGAATCAATTAATTTATGTTGGAAAAAATATTATACCAATCTTTTCAAAGATAATACTGGCCACAGTGGGTCTAAGGAAGCGTGGGCCAATGTCTCGTGTAAAGTTAATTCTGTATGTCTGATAGATACCCCTCTTTTACATGGGGGGAGATTATTAAGGCAATTTTATCTATACCTTCTTCCAATGCCCCAGGCCCCGATTCTATATCAGCTGAAATTTTCAAAAGTTTAAGCTTAGACTCCTCGGCCCCAACACCATCATCATATTTGGGCAAGTGCGTTTTTCGGATTCTGAATAAAATATATACTCAAGGTGCAGTACCAAACCAATGGAAGCTCGCCAAATTAGTTAGTATTCCAAAAAAAGGTGACTTAACTTTAATGGACAATTATCGTGGTATTTCTCTTATATCGGTTGTTTCTAAAATTTTGGCTACTTTAATTAATAAAAGAATCGTTAACTTCTTGGAGAGTAACAATTTAATATGCAGAGAACAGGCTGGCTTTCGTAAGAACGAAGAGTGCATAGGTCAAGTCATTTCGTTGTTTGAGAGTGTCATTAGGCGTAAGTATAACAATTTGTCAACTCATTTAGCTTTTATCGATTTTAAAAAGGCATATGATATGGTACCTCATCAAGCCCTTTTTAAAAAACTTTACTCTATAGGAATAAGGGAAAAATTCTGGCCATAATTGAGGACATGTATCGAGGTAGCGCTTTTTTAACGTCTTTTAACGACTCAGACCCGGTCATACTAGAAAGAGGTCTGAGGCAAGGCTGTCCGCTATCACCTATTCTTTTTAATATTTATATAAATGATATTTTCAACGATATACCAAGTAATTTAGGAGTTAGTGTCCCAAATGTTGACAATAAGCTCAAAGGTTTATTATTCGCCGACGATCTGGTTTTTGCGCAGAGTCATGTGAGGATCTTAAAACAATGCTCTACCATCTTGAAAATTGGGCTAATAGGTGGGAAATGGTAATTGGAGCTGAAAAATGTGGCATTATGATAAACAACCCCTTAAATTCAACTCCATGCGAGTGGTCAATTCAGGGGAACTCTATACCTCAGGTGTCAAACTATAGATATCTGGGTCTTTTAATAAATGAGGACTTTAATATTGACAAAGTTATTGAGGAGCGGGCGTTAAGGGGAATGAAGGCTATTCATCTCTACGGTCCGTTTCTGCGGTCCAGCTCCATACCAATAAATGTTAAATCTCATATTTATGTTTCAGTCATTCTACCCATTCTAACTTATGGAGCGGAATTATTTGGTCTGCTTTCTAATAAATCGCTGTCCCCGCTTTCTAAGACTCACGACCAAGCCATTCGCTGGATGATCGGAAAATTTGGAAAAAGACTAATTGGGCCTAAACTTCACCTGTCCTAGACCTCAACATTAGTACTTTTGACGTTTATGCAAAAAAAAAAATCCGTGCGTTTCTTTTTAAAATCTCAATATAGTAAAACATTTATAAAAGATTTAGTCTTATCAAAACCTAAGTCTCGCAAATGGACGTGGGTTTCGCGTTGCTCTAGGTATTTTAATAAAAACAAAATATCAATAAATGGAGACCCAAAAATTATTTCAAAATCATTTGGCCTAAACCTTGACAAAGCTAGTCTTAGCGAAAGTAAGTATAAAAACGACACATTGTTCAAATCGTTCAGTAACCCTTTTTATATTTCTTTAAAAACATTAAAAAGTATTGATTGCATTGAGTTTTCTTTCGGCTGCAAACTTCTGCTTCATATGAGGACAGGTAATTGGTGGAATTTTAAAAAAGCAAGACTATTAAGATTGGTTACAAGTGACTTCGACTGTCCCTGTTGTAAATCAGTAGTTGATGACCCACTTGCTCATTTCTTTCTACACTGCTCTGCTTTGCATGAATTTAAACGCTTATACTTGCATGAATTAATATCTTTAAAAAAATGTGATAATATAATGTTAATTCATATTTTAGGGCTCTCTGATTAGTCTCAAATTTTAAATATAATCAAATATTGTCATTATGCTGGTCGAAGATTCTTTAGCTCTTGGTCTAGGTTAAGTTATTGCCTAGTACCCGACAGGGCTAAAAGGGGCTATGCCCTGACGGGTATGCCGTCTCTTTCAAGAGATGTAGGGCAAGGGGGGCATTGTTTTAGCAGGTGAATGATTCTGGCCTTTGACTTTTGCTAGAGTTGTAAAGCCTGCATGCTATAATATTCCGGAGAGTGCGGCGTCATTTCGATGGATATTATGGTATTGGCGGAGAGACGCGCTTAATCCCATTGACCCTAGGGGTTATGAACGTCGCCGCATAGCAATTTCAATGCTCCTCACCCAAAAAAAAAAAAAAAGATAATACAATTTTTCGCTTCCAAACTCAAATACGACACGATATATTATCAGTTTTTAATAAAAGTTGTTTGAAATTTGAATTTAACAGTTTAGCTGTTGTAAACATGCAAAAAAAATTCCAATTTATTTTTGTTTTTGAATCTTTTTTGCTTTTTTAGCATTTTTTTTCTAAAATTTTCAATGTTTATGACTGACTAACTAAGTTTGCTTAGAAAAAACGGTAAACGGATTTGAAACCCTAAGATGGCAGTTCTAATCCTCGTAGTTAGCTTATAACTCTTAACAAAGGCTTAAATTACTCTAACGGGAAATGACCGTGATTCAACAAAATATCCTTAAGATTTTCAATATTTATTTATATATGCCCAAACCGTGGGCTCCCCCATAGATCTTTAACTCAATCCAGCCCTTGCAGCACTCAAGCTCAACTTTACATTCAAATTTCACGTCCAAAGAACTGGGGCTAACAACAACAACAACATGATGATGCATTGTAGAATCAATGCAATAATTTTGCAAACTTACATAAATTTCTTTACCTAATGTACACTAAAAAAATTCTATCTTTTTTCTGTTTTACGGCTATTTGCACTATAAATTACATAAAATTTATCCACCTCTCATGCATCTTTCTTGACATGTGTGTTTGGAAAATGGAATTATATAAAATTTTGCCGGCAAAACAATTAAAAAGATGACTGGGAGTCAAGGTTGAATCTATTATATAAATTTGGTAAGATTGTAATTACATTTAAATTTAATTTTCATATGTACAAAGTATGAATAAATCAAAGCTTTATTATATAACCTTTTTTTTCAAAAAATGATAAAATTTTAAATATCTTATATTTTAAAAATAATTTGTGATTTTTAAATGTATTACAATTTCATTCCCAACGACTGGGCTCACTCTGTTTAATTAGTACCATGTGTAATAGCTTAACATTTGGAGTATTTTATGTGCTTTTCGCCTTATGCATTTTCATTTCGTCCAATATCGCGAGAAATTCTTTTTTACAACCAAATTCAAGTAAATTTATTATAATTTAACAATCGCTATTATTATACTCAGTGTAAGTTTTTCCAAATTCTTGCACCGCGTTCAGACTGGTTTAATTTTTTTGTAATTTCAAAATTATTTTATGACATTGAACGCATATTAACAAAAAGTCGCCAATTTGTTATTAGCATTTAAATAGTTTTTCTGAGAAAATGTGGTTTTAAAAAATGTTGAAAAAGTAAAAAATTGTTAAATAATTTTAAATTTAAAAAAAAATTAAATAATTGAATGCTTATTATCAATCAACCATAGATTATATTTGACTAAATATATTTGGTGTATTCTTTTTTATTTTACATTATATTTGAAATACATCTACTAGCACTTTTTATTTCGAGCTTTTATAGTCTATGCTGAAAAAATTGTGAGCCATAGGTAAAAAATGTTTTTTTTCTCGGCCTAAACAATGGGACAAAAAGCTTATGGTAACTTTAAATTTTAACAAAAAAGCTTTAAAATATATAGTGCCCTTTTTAAAAGCTTTTCTTAATTTTTTGTTTACTCTAAAGTGGGAATGGGAATAATTATAAGAATAAAGGCCAAAATATTAGATAAAAAGCTCCTTATTACTAAGAAATAAAACTTTTTGTATAAAGGCCTTTGTTTCTGATTTTAATTGGCAAGTCCCTAAGAAATCCTCTTCAAAGGCTGGTTCTTTTCCACGTCTGCCTATCGTCATTTAAAATAAATATAATCAAAAAATTTTACGCCAAACAAGGCATAGGTGCCACTTATAACCTACTCGCAAAAAAAAAATTTTTAACGTAATGTTTTTTTAAATTTTTTTATTTGTAAATCACCCCGAGTTAGTAATACACAATGCATTCGAGTTATAAATATGAATTAAGACTTGACCAATATAGGATATCTAATAAAATTTTGGGTGCGTTTAAAGTTGACATTTTTTTTAAATAATTGCTTTTTTTAGATAGTTTATATTCTGTTTACATATTTTACTTTACCTTTTTTTTTTACTCATTGATTTTGGCAATATTTAAAAAAAATTTAAATTACAATTAAAAGATAAAATAATTTAATAGACTTACTCCTTAAGAACGTCCTATTTTATAAAACAGGCTTGAATTAGTTTAAAATAAATCGCAAAAACATATAAATTTTGACAGATAGGTGCGTTAAAACTGGTATATCTTATTTTTGAAGACTTGTTATATTTTCCAGATTTTCTGCTCAAAAATCTATCAATTTGACCATTTGACAAATTATTTTTTTGCCAAAGAAAAGACCAGATGGCAATTTTTTATGTATCTTTTAAGCTTTGCCAATCAGGCAATTTATATATGATCATTGCTAGCAAGACATGCGGTGCCCAGTTGCGTTACAATATTTAAGGGTATATTTTTATTTTAAAAACTTTCTCAGGGCACGAGCAAAAAGAATTTAACTGAATTTAAATTTTATTATTTCACAATTTTTTTTATAAATTATTTCAGAAAATTCATTTTATGTGCATAAAACTAATTTTGGCAACTTTTTAAAAATTTGCGTTTTATTACAAAATAAAATATTTCAAAATTTTGAAAATTTCACGAAAATAAAAACTCACTTTGCACATGCCCTCAATGTGATTGTTAAGTCGCAATTTAAGTGTAGCGTTTACATAATCTGAAATGGGCTAAAACTTATTCATCTTGCTAATAAAAGTTAAACAAGCTGGTTTAAATTTTGGCATTATTTGCACACGTATAGGGATTCCGGAATAAATATAATTTTTTAGAAATCCAATTAAATGGCATCGAACCCAATCCAGCTAAAGTTGCCCCACGTGAAGCGATAATTGAATTGGCAGTGTTTCTCGACGCGACGTTTGTTGCCGTTCGCAAAATGCGTGGACTCGATACCTATGAAGCTGGAATCTCGAATTATGTTAGAATACTAGTCACTGGAGTAATATTACAATACTTTTCTTTTCAGAATAAATTTATATTTATTCATATCCGATAAATCCTGAGTTCAAAGTTTAAGAAAATTATTAGCCTCCGACCCCTAACTAATTTTAATGGTAACTTATACAATTATTATTTCATTAAAACTAATCTTGTCCTGTTAATACACATTGGCGGCTGATATCACTGTTAAAATATTGGTTGCGGCTAGTGAAAAATAATTGTTGAAGGGAAAAAAATTGAACTTTTGATTAACATTAAGATGGACAATGTAAAAAAATTTATTAAAAAATAAAATTTTTTTTTAAAAAAAAATTAAATTTGTTTGGCCTAATCTAAAACAGCCAAATCACATAAATTCTAATGTTAGCCGTTGAATTTTTTTTTAAATTTTTTTTCACAATTTTCAAATTGGTATTAGCCGCAGCCATAACATCGTTAAATTGTAATTTGGATAGAGAATTATTATTATCAAAAAAAGAAAAAGTATCCAAAAAAAATTTTTTTTTCAATATTTTAAAACTATTTAGGCTATATTTTAAACCATGATATTCCTAGAGATCCAAAATTTATATATAATTTAACAGACTAATTTGAAATTTTAGTAAACTTAAATGATTGTTTTTAATTAATGAATGCCTATCTAAATCGATCTGTAGCCGATATATTATATGGATACTTATTTATAAATTGTTTTAGATAAATTCTCTTTACAATCAATTGGGAGATATGAACTCGAATCTGCAATTCAAACTTGTATATCATCATATCATTAGGAACAATACTGTAAACATTCTTGCCGTATTTTATTTGGGCCAAGTCCAAAGTCGAATTTTGTAAAAATTAAAAACAAATGTTTTTTTCCTTTTTTCTTTTTATTTGCCAAAGAAAAATAGCTTCAGCTGCAAATAAATGTCATATTTTGCATTTATAAACGAAAAAACAAACCTTATTTTATATGTAAGTTCCAAAATTTTGCCGAAAATATAATATTTCACCCAACTTCTTTTTTTCCTAACAATAGTTTTTTTTGTAAAAAAACTAAAGCTCAGTTTGGACGTGCTTCTTGGTGTAATTATATTAAATTAACCATATAGCAAATTAATTATTTTACATTTCAGTTGAGCTCAAATACGAGGGATGCAGCGGTGGTTCTCAAACAATTCTCAATTTATCAGAATAGACAAAGGAAGCTTCACGGCTTGGAATGGGATCATGCTATAATGATAACGGGGTGATATAAAAATTTAAATTTTTATTATGCAATTAAATACAAATTTATTTAGGCTATAACACAATCATTTTGTAATTTTTTATATTGTTGTGTTTTATTTTTCAAAAAATCTTGAATATTTTATATATAAATATTTTATATCCTTATGTACAGGAAGGACCTTTCTCTTTCAAATGACACAAATGCAGGCGAAGTAACAGGTTTTCACATATCGTATATTTTGCAAATTTATTGGGGTCCAACGACCATAAACGTATGTAAACTTGGCTGTACATTCTAGTAAGGAGGCGTTGAATTAGGTAATTAAACGGAATATCGCCAACAAATTCTAAAGGCATCTTCCATTTCTTTAAAAACCTAGACTTAATAACCTGCATCATCGGTAATAATGTTAAACTCGTTTGATTCTGAGGGACTGCTCTATAGTTGAAAGATGCAAAGCCCTGACGGGTGAGTTGTTTTCTAATAGGGAAAAAAGGGTCCGGAAAAACACCTTTACCACATATTGAGTTTTTGCATTCATCGGGGTGCCCGAACATTGAAGGATTCCAGGTGTTGCAGCCATCAAGGTGGGTGAGATTTCATAAAACGTGGTGGTAGAGCTTAACATTTTTAGAAGTAATATTTCAATTACTTTTATTATCAAATAATCCGTGCCTTGTAAAGTACGAAGAACTTATTTGTTTTTGTCATTATTTTTAATGTGATTATGGCCCAGGATATTTGAAAACGAAGAATAAGAATTAATGAGTATTTTTGATTCAATAAAATAAAAAAGCTTGTTGGTGGATACTTTACTTAAATTCTTGAATTACAAATTTGGCAAAACCGTTAACGAATGGATGATATGATAATACAGGTCATGTGGTTACAATAAAGATTTTTATGTCAATGTTTTCAATTAAATTTTATTTGAACATTTGAAGGTTACGGTTACATGGACGGCATGTGCACCTCTTTGGGATCGGTTAGCCTGGTCGAGGGATGGAGAGGATTTGCAGCTGTCATGTATGCCGCACATGAAATAGGACACAAGTTACCAGCCATTTATTAAATGACTTTCTATTAATTTTTTAATGGAAGGCTTTTATGGATCAGAAAATATAAACGCTTAAAATCAATGCAAAATTTTCAAAAAAAAATTTAACAATTAGATTACACATCTATACCTTATGAATAATATTTGAAATTTCGAAATATAGGCCGCCGGTAAATATTCTGAGGACGAATTGTACAATTATAATATGATTTAGCCGTTGGTCTAACATACAAACCTGATTTTTTTATATACAAATAAATAACATATTTATTGTTCGGCATGAAATCTAAAGATTTTGTAGATTCGAAATCTTTTTTAGTTGCCATTCCTTAAGGTCACTATACCTCAGGCCCGATTCTAGCTTTTCCATTTTAGGGGGGCAAAAAAACTCGTGGGGGGGGGGCAGGAAAATTTTTTTGTATACATGTACAACAATAGAATCCATGTTCAAAATTTTTTTAAGAAATTGATGGTAATTAATTATATTTTATATAAAAATAATATTTGCGTTTATAATTTGGATATATGAATTAAAATTAATTGTTTTCACTAATATCAATTGCTTAAAAAAATATGAGATTTGGAAATTTATTTTAAATATTTTATCATTTGGTATAAAATTAGAAATATGAAATATATGAATGTTAAAAATAAATTATATAAACCTTTGGATTTTAGAAAATGAATAGTAAAATAAGATTGATTATCATGAAAACTAATTGTATAAGTATGCTAATTTGGAAGAATATATATGAAAAAACACTGCTTATATATAACTAGTAATTAATATTAGGGTAAAAAATTAAATAAAACCTGAACAACGTTAAATGCGAATTAAAAAATTGCAAACATGTTTCAAAATAGTAAATATTTAGCTAATTCTGAACAGTGTTTTTTATTAATCTAACAATTTTATCCTAAGGTTGTTTTGATTAAATTATAAAATTCATCAAAATTTAACGCCCCAGTTAATGATTTTTTGTGTCCTTGAAAAACCAAATCACCTTACGCAGGTCACTACTTTACAGCAAGAAGTTATTATCCTTCTTAAAGTAGAAAATGTGGCCTCACAACTCGACGTTAAAGAGCCAATTAACAAACTTATAGGAAAAATGTTAAATAGATTAGAAAACGCATCTTTGTAATCATATAAAAATTTAACAAAATCAATAGTTACACATTCTTTTGTAATTATTAAGTTTCTTATTAAAAAATTTTTGGCTACGTCAATTTCTTTAGATAAATTTTTATCAATATTACTTATTTTTAAAAGAGGCTCTAATTTATTTATATCTAAAATATTAATCAAATTTATAAAGAGAATCTAAAGATTTTAAATAACTATTATCGGTAAAATCTATTATGAAAATATAAATAAATCAATAATATTAAAATAAATACTTTTACTTTATCCTTATTATTTAAAAAATTTTCAAACTTATGAGTAGAAAATAAATAAAAATCAGAAAAATCTTTAGTAGTTTTTCTTTTATCCAAAGATAAATTATTGTCATTTAAAAAAGTATTATTATCAAAATATTTTGAATAAATCTTCAAATGTATTTTAATTTATTAATTTTTTAATTTCTAACAAACAATGGTGTATCAAATCAGAAGTTTTAGAAATATAAATCTCGTTCTGCATATAAATTGGTCTATAATTATTTTTAATAAATAAAATAATTTTTCAATTAAATACAAAAAAATAAATAGATGATTAAATATGGTCAACCCCGATTCGGCCCTGTGACCTGAAGATATAAAAGTTTTTTTATTTTTAATTTTTAAAAAGAGTATTAATTTTTGTGTAATTTTTAAAAAAAACAATGGGCAGGGGAGTTACCACATCACCAATGAGGCAACAGCCGGGGTATGATCCCGCATTCACTATCTACCTTGATTGCATCATGTTGAAAAAACTTTGAAGGGAAGAAAAATTATTAAAAGAATCTTTCCCTTTACTTAAAATTTCAAGACAATCTTTTACAACAAGATGCAATAGGTGGTTAAAGCAGTGAATATACGGGACATGGTGTCCAGCTATTTTGCTTAGAAATACTTGAACACCACCTTATCCTCAGGGCATTAGTTTGCCCCATCGTAGCATTGTGAGATCAGGTTCTTTGGTTCTAGATTATATTCTAACAATAGATTGGTGACAAGTGAGAATTTCTTAGGCATCAGAGTTATAAATTGCTTTCACAAATATAAAGCTGTCTGTAAAATCAAATTTTTCTATATATTTCTTAGTTTGATCTCTCTTGCGGATGAAAAGCATTAATGAATAAAACACTTTTAAAAGAAGTAAATATTTTTAAGATATATTTTTTAGATATTTTTGACGGAGCAAATTTAATTATATTATATGGAAGAAATAAAATTACTATATATTTGGGGGGGGGGCAAATCATTTTTTTCTGGGGGGGGGCAAACATAAAATTACTATGTATTTTTGGAAGGGCAAATTCAATTTTTTCTGGGGGGGGGGGGGGGGGGGGCAAACATAAATTTACTATGTATTTTTTTGGTGGGGGGGGGGGCAAACAAAACTTGGGGGGGGGGGGGGGGCTGCCTCCAAAAGGGGTCTAGAATCGTGCCTGCTATACCTGTTATAGTTCTGACCTTACATATCGCCCTGCGATTCGCGAGGATAGGTTTTAGTCAAATGTCCACAAGCACATTTATTAATTGAGGGCTAACTGAGGCCCTTAGCAGCTGGCTACAGATGTTTTTGAACGTTGTGCACTTTGTCGAAAACTATAACGCCGAACATGCATTTTTGACCAGCTATGATCCATTTAGTTTACAAAAACATTTATAAAAATAATAACATATCTTTGTTCTTTTTTTACTCGTTTGTTAGTTTAGGGCTCAAACACGATAGCGATTACCAAACGGATGGTCAATTCCGGTGCGCGAATTACAATAGAATAATGGCAAGTGCCTATTCCCCAGTTATTCGACCAATCTGGTCTAGTTGCAGCCAAGCTCATATAAAGGAAACAATCTCGTAAATTTTTTTATTAAATAAATTTTAAGTATTCTTCCAACAAAATTGAAAATTAATAGGAAAGTACGATAAATATTTGCCTGAGATGTATCAATCTAATTGTTTGTTTTTATGGAATCCAAAAACAAACCATAAAAAGTTCAAATAAAGACCAAAGTGCCGGATTTTGGTGAGTTTGAGAATGAGCAGATTTATGTTTTAGAGTAAATGGGATTGGTGAATAGGTCCACATTCAAAGCTAGGATTACATTAAAGCACATATATGGGCAGGTAAAAAGCGGATGGCTGTTTGAAAAATGTGATTATTTTTTTTATGTAAAAAGTTAATATCATTTTTTTTGTTGATATTTTTAAATTAAGTTTAAAAATATTTATTGTGAAGATCAGTAAATGATTATAGTAGCCACAAACTTGTAAAAAACTAAAATAGATTGGGTCAGCTAATATACTTATTATTATTTATCTAGAAAACTTTTATAATTACACGGAGCTGTGTATGCAACCTATTCAAAAAAACATTAATACTATCTTATCCCATATATTTTGTTATCCGACTGAATTAGAAAGGAATTATGCTTGTCTTTTCACCCACGGCGATGTAGTTACCCGATCCGATCTAAATGACACCACAAAGAATTTTGAGCTATCCCGTATTGACCGACCGGTATCGGCCAAGGAGCAATGTGCTGAAGCTTTAGGCATCTCTGCAACTCCAATTGAAAGCTCTGAGGTATTGAAACAATTTTTTAAAGGAAATTATTTGAGCATCCTGTGGAAAGGCAGTAATTGGTTTTATAGTGATCCATTAAGTAATGTTTGGAGCTTGTTTTATTAGATAATCGAGTTATGGAGCGTTCAGCCTGGTCAATCGTTAGATTACCGCCAGGAAATCCCAAATTCATTCATTTTTTCAAGAAACCTAACCTAGAATATATCACTGCCGGTTTTATTTAACTTTAGGGGGCCCTTTTGTAGGAGTTTTAAGCCTGCAAAGTTTGGCATAAATAAACACCATTATAATGTGGAAATGACTGGGGTAACATTACACGAATATCACAAATTTTAAGGTATTCAAGCTATGATTACATTAAAGTAAATAGGCCGTTGTCCTCTAAGTAATAGGAGTTTGTTAAACCCCGGAAAATTAAGTATTTTTTTAATTGACGTTAAGTATTTATGTTTAATAGAGCATTTGCAAGTACCTGTATTGTGAAAGGCCGGATAAGAATATTAAACTGTTTGTTTCCCCGGCGCTGGAAGGAACTCCTTGCTCCGGATCAATGGTAATTATTGTGAGTGATTTTTACGGGCCTTAATTTTTTACAGCCCCTAATAATTTCGTAGCTAAATAGGGTTCAGCTAGTTAGTTAGCTTTAGCAAAATTTAACGGTCCGACACCAGTTTCAAATATTATGGCTCTCTATTAAACAGTGAAATTAATCATATTTAGGTTAAAACGATTTTTTATACTGCAAAATAGTAGTTTTTTCATGATTCATATATTTTTGTCAAGCAATAATTTAACCTTTAACATAATTATAAAATTAAATGTTTATGAATGTCTAGGTGTGCAAAATGGGACAGTGCGTCAATGATACAACATTTGGCTACTGATCAATTATATACCAAAAAGAAAAACAGATTTTGTATTCTAGATTGCAACGCTTTTTAATAAATACATCTTTTTAACCGAGATTATTCAAAATTCCTGTATATGTATATTTAAGAATAAATGTAATTAGAAGATAATAAAATTAAATTGTAATATGTATGGGGAATTAAATTGTCTGCACTGATGTCCGTAATCCATAAATTCACCGATGCACGCAAGGTTAGGAACACCTGCTATCAACCACCTCCTTACTGCCCCTTCTTAAATTCACAGGTCAACATTTTGAGAGTTATGAGTTAACGACAGATATCAAACCTGCTATCTTAGGGAATATCAAATCCGTTTATTTAAATCAAACTTAGTTAGTCAGGTATGAACATTGAAAATTTTAGAAAAAAGGTCAAAAAACAAAAAATTAAATTTTTATTTTTGCATATTCACAATAAATTGTTAAATTCAAACTTCAAATAATATTTTTATTTAAAACCAATGTTAAGTATGGACGCGAATTTTTTTTATTATCTAAATGCCGATGTATTAGCTTGATGTATAATAACATTTATTTCTTATTATTTCTGATTATAAATCTAGGTTATAAGAGATTTTTATATTCAAAATAGATTTTTAGATTTTTTTTTGGGGTATATTTAGATCTGTTAATTTGGTCAAAAAGCGCCATTTTTAGTTATAGACGGATTTAAGAAGCCAAAGACGGGAAAACCTAAAAAACGAAAAAATATATATGACATTAGGCCATCGTGGGGATGAATTCTTTCATAAAATTCACGTTTCTGACATTGATATTTGTTGACCTGTGTTGTAAAAACATGATTTAAAAAAAAAATTAAAACCCTAAAAAATAAAATATCAGGATGAGCCCAACCAAAAAAATTTATTAAGGCTTATTTAGTTCAAGGTAAATTTTAATGAGCAGGTAAATAATTAATAGTTGAACCTAAAAATGTTAAAACTGTTAATAGCCTAGTTAGGTTTTTTTTTAATTATAACTATAAATTTTACAATTATTTTTTTTTTTTACTTTCAGCATGAAAAAATTCAAATTGAGTTTAGATACGCATACAAAAAAAAATCCGTTATATGGGCAGGCCAATCATTTATTGAATTAAAAAATATATTAATGCTATTTCGTTCAAAATCCAGAGCTGGGAAAAGACCCATAATATGGCTTAAAACTCGCTTTTTTGTTCATCAGGAAGGATAAAAGATTTCAGCTGTAAGCGAGTAAATCTCATAAAAAATATCAGATTCGTTGCCTAAGTAATGTATCTCTCTATAAATGTTCTTCCAAAACTTCCATAAAATTTTTGAGAAATTAAAAAAATGGATTTTGCTTGGCCTTTTTTTCAGCTGTGGCGACAAACCCGTAAAAAATTAAATACATAAAAGGAAATATTTCTCAAATTTTAAATGATATGAGCTCTCATAGGTAGTAAATTTCAATTAAAGGCATTCATCCTCATTAAAAAAAAATCTAAATGGTAAAATAATTTTTTTTTTCAGCTTACGGACTGGCTTTTAAGGTGTTAAAACGGTGACACCAAATATGTACGAAAATAATTTAATTGGTCAACCAACCAAAAATTAGCTTGAATATTATAATAATAAAACTAACCCTAATTTAGCCCAACGTTACCATTATGCTAACTTCACTCTAACCTTAAGCTAACTACAACTGTTATACTAATCTATCCCCCCTAACACTAAGCTAACCTTCCTAACTTTAAAACTAACTTACCCTAACCCTAAATAAACCTCACCAAAACCCTAAGCAAACATCATACTAAGCTTTTTCTAATCGAAATTTAACCTCGACCAAACGTTAAACTAACCCTAATCTAACTTTGCCCTAACCCTAAACTATATCATTATGTTAGCATGTTTTATGGATTTTCGTTATTTTATGGATTTTCGTTTCGTACAACTTTGGGTCGACCGTTAAAACGCTTCAAGCTATTAAATTTTAGAGTCTTATGAAATGTCCTATTTTGTAAAACTTATTCCCAAAACTCTACGACAACAATTATTAGGATCAGTAAAGGGACGGGGGTCGAAAATAAGTTAAAAATTAGGTTGAAATATATATTTCACATGTGATTTAGTATAAAACAAAGCAGTTTCGTGTTTTCAAGGTTAATATATACACCAAAGAACAATTGTGATGGCCTATTTTTTGGCAAAATGTATAATTGCCATAAAAGAAAACTAATTTGAACTAAATGTGGAATACAAAGTTAACATGAAACAGAGGGGGTAGGCTTCATTTGCCTAACTATATTACAAATAATAATTATGTCAAAAAGCAAAGTTGATGCAGGAATATATTTAAAATAAAGCAGGTGTCTCTCGCATTTTATGCAAACTTAAATTTTGCCTTTTTTCCAAATCTGTAGCGTGAGCAAGCACAGAGCTTTCACAATGTTCTTTTCAATGGTCAACAATTGTCCATCCATACATATTGTGCATCATGTTCTAACATCAGTCTTGATATTAATTGGTATAAGTTTTTAAATGGATCTCACAATTCTTTTAAATGAAATGATAGCCAAATTCTGGTATAAATTTGCCGTCTTTTGAAAATTCCTCAAATATATGAGACTTATGCAAATGATACCCCCTCATAAAACTTTATTAGAGGTCATCATTAGAAAAATTAAAAAATTATACATACTATGATGATAGAATATTAACATCTGCATATGACCTTAAAGATATTGTTTGGGAAGTTATTAGAATATCTTATAATAATAAAACCCATTTGGGGTTTCTTACTGGATATCACCCAGCTTTGAATGCTAATATCAGTTTTAGGGTCTCTTTTTTGAAAATGAGTCAAGGGCTCTCAACTATCCTTATATGCTCTACAGCTTAAACTCAACAGAATTTGTTTTTCAAATTAACCAAACAAAATTCTATAAAAATACCAACAGGGTGGTAATGGCCTCATGGGCATTGGACCTATACATTTTCTCTCTGCTGCATCATCAACCTCTAATTTTGATGCCTACAATCATCAATCGTTTGAAAATCACAATAATAATTTACCTGCCACAACTTTACCCTTTGTTCCACCATTTACAAACTCAGTAAGGAGGAGGCTTTCATAGACAGCTCTCAAATCAACAAATACACAATTACATACAAATCTTAGTTGCCATTCATCATGATAGCTCATGTCTCCTGCCTCGACACAAGACAGGTTTTGGCTAGCAAAAACCCAAATAATGCAATTCTAATTTTATAAATGACTCACATCTTCAGATTTTCAACAATTCTTTGCAACAACACCAACAGCTAACAACTGATCAACTTCAACAATTAAAACCTCACATTAGTTATTTAACTTTGACCTTTATTTTAGCTTAACATTAACCTAAAATTAAAAAAGTTTAAATTTGTACATTTATTATTTTTATGAATTTTTTTTTTTCATATACTTTTATTTTGTTTTTTTCATTTATTTTTTTATTTTATTTAATGTTTATGTTTTTTTTTAAATTTTACATTGTTATCCCAAAACCTGTATACCCATCCTACTCAATTTTAACCTGTAAGGTGTTCAATCTTCCAATTTAAGTTTCCCCCGCTGACCCACATACATTTGTCCTTTTATTTTCTTTTAAACGTTTGGTTCAGTGGATTTTTTAATGAAAAAAAATTGTTCTGTTTGTTTTAGGCTCATTTCATTAAAGAATAATAATTTAATATCACTCCACGGTCCCAAGGATAAAAGATGCCCGGGAAGCAATAAACCGGAGGCCCTTCTAGTAAATGAGCCTCAGTTTGATCTAATCCCTGAAGTCTTAATCCCCGATCTTCCCCCCTTCCTCGAGATTATAATTTATTTGGGCAAGCAACAAATAGTTTTTCGTCTAACAATAAGACTTACATAAAAAATGTGCAGGATTCCTTTATTAGAGCCCGGAACCCAAATTTTGGCTAAATGTGGACCCACAATATCAAGGGTTCCCAAAAGTGCGATAGATGCCGTTTTACGGTGTTTTTTCCAAAATTTTATCTACTTTAGTGAAATCCCCTAACCATGATAATTGGGAAAAATTAATTTTTTATTCCCAACTTTGATATTAGGAATCCCAGACCCCTTTGATGAGACTCCTTTAGTCCAAGTTATAAAATCTAAAATTAATAATTTTAACCAGGCTGTTTTTTTCCCCTCCTTTTCAGCTTCAAACCTCCCATAAGCCTACCGACCAATTTTTTAAAAAATTTCGAATAAAATTAATAATTTTAATCTTAAGGGAGCCCTCAGGATCCTTCAAGGCAATAATTCAATTGCACCTAATACTCCTGAAACAATCGAACAATTAATAGACAAACACCCTAAGCCCGCTAATAAGTTTAAAATTCTCCCTATATTAAATACAAAATTGGAAATATCACCAAATGAAATCTCTTAAAGCTCTTAAAACGTTTCCAACAGACTCTGCTCCAGGGCTAGACTTTTTTAGACCTATATTTTTAAAGGACCTTTTAGAAATTGATACTTCTAGTTTTTTAATCAACAATTTTTGCGAAGTGGTAAATTTTATTTTTAATGGAAATTTCCCACTGGAATTTGCCTCATATTTTTTGGGGCTCGTCTTCTCCCCCCTCCAAGAAGAGAACAAAATTGCCCTATAGCTATTGGTTGTTTTTTTAGACGTCTTATTTCTAAAGTTATATGCAGCAGGATTAAATCCACTTTAGCAAACCTACTGTCTCCTCACCAACTGGGTTTTGGTATAGAAGGGGCTGTGAAATTGCGATTCACGCCACCGCCTTACCTTAGAATCAATGAATTCTGACGAATATTTAGTTAAACTGGACTTAAAAAACGCTTTTAATTGCCTAGATCGTTCTTACCTTATCGAATCTTTTAAAAATTTTTCCCAATACCACAACTATATACATTTAAGTTATGGTATTGATACAATATTAAAATTTCAGGATGTAATAATTCTCTTCCCTCACAGGGAGTTCAACAAGGTGACCCTTTAGGTCCGCCTTTGTTTTGCCTTGGGCTTAAAAACTTGATAGATGAAATTTCTAATTCAACAAATCTCCGTTTGCACATATGGTATTTAGATGATTGTACCATGTGTGGCAAGCTGGATGATATCAATTTAGCACTTAGTATAGCCCAAAGCCACTTTTCTGTTTTAAACTTATCCTCTTAATCCTAACAAATGTGAGAGATATATCCTTCCCGCCATTTACAAATTCTATAGTTGAAACCTTTAATAAAACCTCATATGAGAATTTAATAATCTTAGGTTCACCCGTAGGAGGGTTCTGTTGCGGTTGAAAAATTTTTTAGAGAATCATTTACTTGTTTTAAGAGAAAATTAGAAATTTTAAAAAAATTACCCTTTCATCAGGCTTTTTTTCTTCTAAAAAATGTTTTTTTAATCCCCTCAATTGCAATTTTGCTTCCGGACATCCGGAGCATTTGTTTTTAATTCTCTGCTCAAAAAATTTGAGCACGAATTGATTTTAATTTTTCAAAATCTTTTTAATTTAAAATTTGATTTGAATAATTACGTCCAATTTACCCTACCAGGCAAGCTGGGTGGGCTTGGGATCAGGTCACCCAGTAATATAGCGCTTGTCGCTTTCCTTGCTTCCTTTTCATCCTTCAAGGATACAATCTTTAAAATCACAAATTTTAACTCTGGACCCGATTTTTTTTCAAGCCCTTAACTACCTGGGCTTTTGAGGCCGGCCCTACCAGGCCATACCCTGAAACGGGTGATCAAAAGAATGGGATATGTGTTTAGCGTTAAACTCTCTTGCTTACCTTTTACAGAGTGAAAACACAACGCACAAATCCCTTCTTAGATCACTCTCTTCATACAATTCAGGTCATGAATGGTTAGAGGCGTTCCCCAGTAAGTTAAATAATCAATTACTTCCTAACGAAGCGTTTCAATATGCTTTGTATTTGCGTTTAGGAATTCCTTTTTCAACTCCTACATTTGCAGCAAATGCAAGACTCTCACCGATAGTTTTGGCCGGCATCCCTTACATTGTTTGTCGAATTCAAAGATAAGGCGACACAATAAGGTTAATATCATTATCGCCACTTTTTTAAAAAAGGCTAATATACCGTGTGTTTTAGAACCTTGTCTATCTTTTAATTCTAAAAGACCGGATGGAAAAACTCTTGTTCCCTTCTCTGAGGGGAAACCTTTATTTTGGATTTCACCTGTGTTGATCCTCTGGCCCCTTCACATTATAATTTTGATCCAATTTTGAATGCCGAAATTTTAAAGACAAGAAAATATTGTTTTTTAAATTCCGATAATATTTTTATACCAATTGTTGCCACAACTTCTGGATCATTTGTCCTGAAGCCTTGAAAATCTCCAAACAAATTGGTAAACTAATTAAAAATAATTTTATTTCACCAAGTTTTAGCATAAGGCAAAAAATTTCCATAGAAATTTTGAAAAATAATTATTTTCTATTTAAAAATACGTGGCCGGAAGACTCTAAAATTTAGTAAATATAATATTTTTATTATTTTTTTTTTATTTTTTTTTTTTAAATTTATTTTAATTACTTCTTTCATATATTACATTTAATATACCACCTGTTTATAATTTATTAATTATATTTAACATTGTTAATTTGATATTATAATATATTAATGCTGGAAATCTCATAAATAAAATCTTTTAATTCTTAAAAAACTCAGGTATATTACAAAGGTAAACGCAATTATAAAAATAAGGTGGAAGGAAAGGTGTAAATAGTACTCAATAGTATTAGTGTTTATTAGCCATTCTATATATCTTTTTACGCCTTATATATGATTTTATGTATTTGTTTAAAATAAAAATTTCGGTATTTTTTCGCGCGTAAAAACAAATTCGAATCTGAAATTTGTTATAAAAGCACGCTCTAAAATATTTCGTATACTTTTAAAATTTTAACGTAGTTGAAGTTTTTCTCAAAAATTATTTAATCTTTTTTTCTGGAATTTAAAATTCCTTGTTGGTGGAAATTACTCCCATAAATGCAGATTTAGAACCGCCTTCTATATAAAATTCTATTAAAATCTTCATAGTGGAACACATTTATCGGAATCTCAAAATTCTTAAATTCGTCTGAAAAATTGGATCCATTTATAGCCCGATTAATCTTTTTGAAATACCTATGTATATATCTCTTAAATCACATACTCAATTCCGGGACCTATTCTAGGTATGTTCATAAACAGGTAATAGTAGTTTTTATATAAAATATTGATTTTTCTTCGCTCTAAAAATTTTGCCTAACTTTTGGTCTTTTTTGTAGCCTACTTACCCCTTAGAAGTCATGAGTAAAACAAATTGTTTTTTAGGCATTGAAGTGACATTTTTGATTTTGCACAGCTAACATTCATTTGGCATTTTTTATATTTAGTGAAATCCCTTATCACCTAGTAAATCGTTTAAATTAAATTATCCATAAATTTTAAGGGTTTATCCTACTTTAATTTAACCATAAACAAATGCGATCGCTTATTAATTGTTATAACTTCAATTAACTTCAGTTTGATGAGATAAAAATATTTACAATTTTTGCTTTGGCTGCGGCTAGTGGAAACAAAAGTTTTGACGAAAAAAAAATTGCACGCATTTGAATTACATTGAGGCGGCTAGTATAAAAAAAATCAAAAAAATTTTTATAAAATTTTTTGAAAAAAAAATTAAAAAAAAAATTTTTGTTATCCATATCCTAAAACGACCAAAAAACCTAAATTCTCATTTTTTGATGCCGCTAAATTTTTTTTTATTTTAGAAATATTTTTTTTACAATTTTAAAATAAGTATTAGCCGCAGCCTTTCGACCATACATACATTTTAATTTTCATGTATTCATTTAACAAATAGTGATTAAACCTGAATTAAATAAAAATAAAATAACCCTAAATATGGATTCAAATACGCTCGTATGGGCATTCGAAGCAGAGCAACATGGCTACGTGCTAGGTAAGATAGTTGACATCGGTGGAAAAGACACGTTGACGGTGAAGACATTGCCCCAACCGGTGCAAGAATCAGCGGCACTGCATATCGACGAGGATAGAGTGAGTTCATATTTTTAGGAAATTTCAAAATCATATTTTTTTGGTGGATGAGGAGCAGTGAAATGGTGCACGACGAGGTTTATGAATGGATTCATTAGAATTAAGTGCGTTTCTCCGACAACACTATAATATCTATTAAGATGATTCCACATTTTCCGGAATATTACAGCATTCAGGCTTTAGAACACTGGCAAATATCGAAGGCTGCTAGACACTACCTGCTAAAACAATGCCCATCTCGTGACCTTAATATCTTTAGAGAAACGGCACACTCGTCAGGTTATAGCCTCCCATCTAGCCCTGTAGGTTATTATGCCAACCCAGACAACTAGCTGATAAAAAAAGATCAATAAATTTACTGAAAAAATAAATTGTGTTTAGAGTATACAAATGAAAAGTATTAAAGTAGCCCACGAGTCTAAGTACAATTTAATTTTAAATAATAATTGTATTACAGCCAATTATATCCATTTTAAGACATAATATCAACCGAATAGTATTAATTGATCGATTCCCTTAAAGAGGAGTAATTAGCTGTTGCCCTTAATCGCCGAATTTCCTACGACATGTTAATTTTTATATATCACCTAAATATTTTTGTTACAGATATTAACCTTGAGCTCCAAACAAGTATTTTTGGCCGACCCTGACACGATGAAACATTACAATGATAATTGTGAGCAACATAATTATTTCTCTTTAAGTTTGGGCTATAAATAGTTTTGGGCGTTCATAGTTCATTTATTTTTTTTTTTTGAAAAATTTTAATAAATTTTATAAAAAAAATATTTGTGCGCAATGTCGGAAATTTTGTTAAGCGCTAGAATTTTAAAAAAAAACCCCTTAAATTTATTTAGTTGGAATATAAATAACAATAACATTTCTTAAATATAATTTGACTAATTGGGTGTAAGAAAAAATTGCAGAAAACAGATGTCAAGAAATTTTTAATCAAATTCTAAAAATATTGGGATTTTTTTTATACTTATATATGAACTTTAAACGCTCCCTTAGGCAACTAGAAGAATCCTTCTTTTTTAATTAAACATTTACCGTAACAGACAGTTTAATCAAGTAATGTTAGAACCAAAATTTCAAAATCAAAAACTAAATTTATTCTTGAATTTTCAGGTTCGCTCATGTACCTCAACCCTGGAACACTTTTGCATAATCTAAAACTCCGTTTCTATCGCGACCTTATTTACGTAAGCCACCTGCCTTACCTTTATTCAATTATCGTGAAAAGAATATAATTATTATCTAAATTTTTTTACACATTGAAAATTTGGCGGCATATGTTAACAAAGAAAGGTAAAAGGAATAATTTTAACATCTGAAATTAATGACATAAATATATTTAAGTTCGTATTATATGCATAAAAGGACTAAGACTTTTATGACTAGAGTTAATTTAGGGCGCCGCGTTCAAAGTTAATTTATATTTTGTTGGAAATTAAGAATTTAATAATTTTTTCTATTGTAATAAAATCATTTATATAAAAATTTAAATTATTAACTTAGCATGATACTTAGTCTAAAATAATAATTTTTTTTTTAATTCTGAAGAAAAAAAATATTTTCGAAATTTTTTAATTAATGAAGTCTGAACGCGCCCTTCGCAATTTACCAAGTCAAACCAAACCTTAGGAGTTTACCTTCATGCAGTTTATCTGATCTTATAAAAGTAAAAGTTTTAAGGCACTCCTCCAATTCTTTTAACATTCACACTAAAATTGTTGCAGCTATTCTTAAAGTGAAAAATTCGATTTTTTTAAATATTTTCCGAACCGAAAACTAAATGCTGAAATAATATCATTTTCACTAGGGCTTCCACCTAACATCGAAATATTTAACAGGTGGTATAAATATTAACAAAATTAATTATCATATTAGACTTTCGTTTCAAACATTCTTATTGCCATAAATCCCTACACTCAAATACGGGACCTATACTCGGAAGACGCAATCAAATCTTACATCGGAAGTTCTCTAGGCCAAAGACCGCCTCATACCTTTGCAATAGGCAAGCATTTTTATATAACACCTCTAAAGGTGGGATGTTAAAAAACAAAGACAGGCCTACAAACTCCTTTCCCCCTCCTAACTTTTACTTTAAAAAAGATCTCTTAAATGTAATTCATTCTTAATAATATTCTTCGTGACCCTATTTTTATGGTGAAGCTTGACGAAGAAAATTATTGGGTATAGAAAATCAAGGCTACCTGATGCATTTCAATCAAGTGCCAACGCCCCAACGAGTATGGCGGCCTCAAAAAAGAAGAGGCCGTGAGGAGGTAATGTTTCAGCAGGCACTTCTAAAATGCATTCCCTGGTCAATTTTTAAAGATATACGGATCAGTGCGGGCATTTTACTTTCTCTTATTAACATACCTTTTCCTACATTACTCACTATTTTATTATCGGATGTTCTTTAAAAGTACTGGTTGTATTTGATAATCTCAATTCAAGCCTATTAATAGGTTAGCTTTGGAATCAAACAAGCAAATTTTACACCCCCCCTCCCCCTCCCCCAAAATGCATTTATAATTGACTATATGAAATAGGGTTTTCAATAACCATATAACATTGTAAAATTCCCGTTAAACTGACCCTATAACTCAAAAATAAATCTGCAAAATGTGGCAAATGTTTTTTTGCAAGCTTAGACACGAACGATTTTTCACCTCTCTGGCACTCCAGACTTGCTTTACATTCTTACTAACAATCTTTATTAGCTTGTAATTATATTTTTTATTTAAGCCGAAAAAGCGTACCGTGACCTGAAATCTTTTAAACGAAACCAGTCGATAATCATAAGCGGTGATTCGGGTTCAGGTTTGTTTCATTTATAACATACATACGACATATATATCTTAACTTTAAAAAATCGTGTTGTTCTTACAACTCTCACGTAAAGGCATAAATATTGTCATCATTTTTATACATTGTTTTAAATACCCCGATAGTTTTGCCCATTTTTTGCCAAATTTCTCATGCATTATTCATTAATCCGCCCACACATACGCCCAAAACATCTGTCACAAAACTTTTGACTTGCTATTACTTTCTTAAAATGGTCTCTTTTATTTCTGTTTATACAAAAAAAAATAAATATTAAGCATATAAAGTTCATAAGGGAAACGGATTAAAAAACTTGAATTTTTCAAATTTTGTTAACCTAACACAGCAGAAATAGAATTTAAAGCTTAAACTCTTCAGGTGGCAGGAATCCATCTACTCCTTCTGCCCCATAAACGATATGCCCTAAATAGGATTCTAGGCCTAACATTTAGGTATAGCCCTTTTTTTTAAAAAAAGAGTCAGAGTCCTTACCAGTTATAACGTCCCTTTTGGGGAGTGGCAACTGCAAATCTATTCATTTTTTCCCTTTTCAAGTTTTTTATACATTGATCCAAATTATTTTTAATTTACATCAACATAGAAACGTTTTAGTTTTATTATAACTCCAACTCTCACTGTATCCCGTGCACACTTTATAAAGATCTGTGATTCGCGTGTAATTTAATTAATACAAAAACGTAAACCTTATTTTTTTTTTTTTGAATTAAAAAAAATTATTTTCAAGAGTTTCATGGTTATAACTTAAACAGCATCTTCTTTCATGTTGAAAGTTTATTTGCAAAAAAGATACCTTTAATAACTTTTAGGTATAATTATTGAGCACATTTATATACCTGTTCTAACCTTTTACCTTTTAATGGAAATTAAAATAGAAAATTTGCCTCAATTTTTTTTCAACCTTCAAGGGATCTTTCTTCAAACTTTGCAAGTCAGAGGGAAAAAAGCAATTTTCCTCTAATTTAATTGGATTTTGTTTGGCAAGTCTCACAAAAATTATTTTTAATGGAACGAATTTCTAACTAAAGTAAGATGCATTTTGATTTCTACCTTGGTTCACATTTTGTCGCCTCTGTAATGTCAACTTTGCTTAGAAAATAAACGAGAAGTTCATTTGTAGTAGTAGGTGACATTGATGTAATTAGTTAGTAATAAGAAATTTATTTGTTCTCCTTTTCTTTAACACAAAACGAACTTTTATTCCTTTAAAAAGATTGATTCCTGTGCCATTCATGAGTTTTTCAGCGTTGTTGTTATTGTCATTGTTTGAGCTATAGAATGGCTTGAGCGCCGCCCGTAAAATTTGTGGTATTCTACATTTGAGTAGCCCTGGTTCATAGTTAAATAAATGATCCTTCATCCCGAAGCCAACCACTTGAGAGCCTTACAAACCTAGGTCACCGGCATATGTTAAATCTGATTCCGCCGAACCTGCTGTAGAGAGTTAAAAGAGGCAAAACCTGATGGGCACGCAGTTCCCTAATAGGGAAGACGAAGTTTTAGAAAACACTTTTTATACCACAAGTTTTTTTATATAGAGATATTGATTTTTTGAACTGCTTTTTTATAGATTTTTTGTACGTTGCCAATTTTTTAAGTACCAAAAATAAAATTAGTAAGCGTTCAAACCCAAAAAAGTAATTTAAAAAAAAATGTTTGATAAGTATAAGACTGGTTCTTTAAGAATAATCACATTTTATTAGTAATAAAGATGTTTTGCTGACATAGCAAATCTATTTGGACCGAATAAATTTACGGATTACAGATGTTTCTATATTTTTTAACATTCAGGATTTCTTGTATTTTTTTAAAATGTCGCTTAAGAATTTAGCAGAATTACAATATATATTGAGGTCTGCTGAAATTTACACAATATTGTACCAGGCAAAACCGAATGCACGAAACACGTGATTAAATACTTAACACATGCCTACGGCAAAGCTGTCGGTCTTCTCGAAACGCGGATTATGGATTCGAACCCGATTTTGGAGTCCTTCGGGAACGCCAAAACGGCCCGTAACACGAACAGTAGCCGGTTTGGAAAATTCGTCGAAATCTATTTTGACGACAAAGTAATAAAAATACTCTACTGTTGCCATTTGAATTAGAATAGACTTTGGAATGAACGTTATAACAAAATATCAAATTTTCTTTCGAAAACTATAGAATTTTATGGGAAAATTGCAATTGATTTTTTTACTTCAGGTTAGCTCTTAAACAAACATTTTTAATGCTAAAATGGATTGCAAGTAACAATTTTGGAAATTTTATAATTTAATTAGTACAAAAGTTTAGTTGTGAAAATCAATTTATATACTTTCCTATCTATTTGAGCCCATTTGATGACTCTTAAGGGCAGAGTTGGCTTGGGGCGCTTGTATTATTTTTTAGGAAACAAAAAACTAGCACATTTTTTAATGTAAAATATACACACTTTTTTTAGGACTTAGTAACCGGTGGATACATATCGCACTATTTGCTCGAACGGTCCCGGATCTGTACTCAGGGCAGTGAGGACCGAAATTACCATATCTTTTATCAGCTTTGTATTGGCGCTAACCCGGCGCTCAAACGCGACTTTCACTTGACGCACGCGTTGGATTATAAGGTTGATTGACGACAATCAATAAAAAATTGCATTTCATTATTAGCTTTCCTGAAATACACTTTCTTAAAATTGGCAGAAAAATTTTTCCACGAGGACAAGTTAATTTTAAGAGGCACCAAGCAAAATTTGGTTATTAAGTAAGCTCTTGCTGATCAAAATTAATCTTGAAAATGCTTTTATGCCATGTTGATTATTTAATTTTATATATAATATACTTATGGGCACGTGCAAAGCGAGTTTTTATTTTCGTAAAATTTTAAAAATTTGAAAATTCTTACTTTGTAGAAAAAAATCAAATTTTAAAACAGTTGCCAAATTTAGTTTAGGACCGCGTTCAGACTCATTTCATTTTTGTAAAACTAGAATTTTTAAAAATTTGTTAACTCTCATACCTTTTGACATTGAAAGCAATTTAACAAAATGTCGTCAATTTTTTTTTAATTCTTAATTGAATAGTTTATTAAATATATAAAATATATTTTTTGTAAAAATAAAATGTGTTTCAACGCGCCCTTATGAAAAATGTTTTTTGAAATAAAAAATTTTACGAAAATAGAAACTCACTGTACACGTGCTCTAACTTATTTTTAACAATTTAGATATTGAGGAAGGACAAATTAAGCTATTTTTTATCACCTGAATCAATTCAACATCTTAGATCAACTGATCCATCTACTTTGCAGGTATTTTAAACACAATACAATACTTTCTCGAATTAAAATTATAATCGAGGAACCAACCGATAGCCATTCACAATGTAAATGCTTTTGGGCGCGGTCAGAACTCATTTTTTTTTTTGAAATATAATTTAAAAATCTTAGAATTTTTTTTATAAAAAATTTATTGTTTTAAAGGCTTAAAACTTTGGGTTAGATATTTTATAAGGTTCGTGTTATAATGATTATTATTAGCATTTTTGTGTAGAATAAGATATAAATATAAAAACATATTTATAATAACTGCTCCAGGTGTGAAAATATCTTGTTAAAACAAGATTAATATATTTTATAATTAAAATTAGTTTTAAAAATGTTATTTAGTAGCCAAAAATTGTTGAAATAAACGAATGAATGAAGACACCCACATATGTTTAATTTAATTTTCACAATATATCGAAATTAACGAGATTTGTGTTATATATTGCAAATGTTATATGATACATTGCATGGGCTATAAACTATTTTTAAATTTAGATGTAAAGATTAAAATATGTCAAAATAATTTAAACCGGTTAATTCCATTTCTCATTCCCACTCTTAGATTTTGCTAGACCGTGGAACTAATCTATATTCAAGCGGAGATGTCCTCATTGACGACTTCAAAGATTTTCAAAAAACTGACACATGTTTATCAGACATTGGTATGGGTCAAGATGACAGAAAAGCCATTTACGCCATTTTAGCCGGCATTTTACACCTAGGAAACGTAGAGTTCCAAAAATCAAATGATCTCAAAAATGGTTACACTCCCATATTTTTTTACAATAGTAGAATATTATATTTATAATAGCCGATTAATTATTTATAAGAGCGCTTTTAGATTTTACAAATTAAAAAAAAATACCTTAAATTTTTTTTAAGGCTAGAGTTTTTATTTTGAAGATTCATAAAATAATTATTAGCTCCGTTTACTATAAAATTTTCAAGATTTTCAATAATTTAATAAGAGCACAACTGCTCCGAGTATATTGGAAAATTGTAAAAAAATTAATCCCTTAATGTAAAAAATCAAACTTTAAAAATTCTAAATTTTAATTTTTTTAAAAGCGAATAAACTTCGCGCCCTAACTATAAGTTGAATAATTCGTTTTTTTAATATTTTCTTTATTTTTTATACATTATTTAGTTTTATTTATTTATATATTTTAAAATAATTTTGATAAAAAATATTCTATAGTTCAATAAAAAGTGTAGATATATACCAGGGATGGGCACAATCACTTTTTAAAAGTAATCATTATCATTACAACTACTTTAAAAAAAAATGTAATTAATTACTAATTACCATTACTGTTTTTAAAAAAGTACTTAATTACAATCAATTACAATTACATAAATTTTCAAGTAATTAATTACTAATTACAAGTACAATTACAATTACTTTTTCAAAAATTTTTATATATAAAATTAGAAAACACGAAAATAAAATTACACAAAAATAAAAACACTTATTATATAGACAATATGTAAAAAGATTCATTTATTTTGGATATAAATGCTTATATAATTAAAAATATATTTGAGTTAGTGGAAGAAAGTTTGATTAGTTACTAAATCCTTATAGCCGGTTTCGTATTTATATTTACTTTTTAAAACAATTAATTTCTCAAACAACTCATTGGACAATCTGTTTCTATTAAATCTATTTAATAAAGTGACAAGACTGAATAATCTTTCGACTGAGGCTGATGAGCCTAATATCGTGTTATACTTAAAAAAAATCTTTTTAATTGTTGGGTAATTTTCTAACATTGGTAGCTTTTCACTATTATCATTTAAATATTTTAGAACCTCTAATTCTGCCTCATCGTAGAGATCATTTGTTAATTTTGATTTAGGTAAATTTTTAAACCTGTATGAACTTTAATTTTTAGAAACATTTTGACTTGAAGATATGTCAATTTTTTTCATTTTTTTTGCTTCTGATATCGATAACGATTTTAAATTTTCTTTGTTCTCCCTGCCCTCTACCCAGTCTAATTTAAAAAATGGATGAGACAGATGCTAATAATGCAAAATTGGAATTTACCGACATAGTAAGATGGTCTTCAAACCTATTTTCAAAACTAGAAATCATTTTTGAGACAAGGTTTTTACAAAATTTTAAATTAGGTATAAGGTCATTTAAATCCGCTAATTTTTCAAATAATGTTGGCACTAGTTCTCCATAAAAAAACGTTTTTTCATTCTAAAAAATCTAAAGCTTTGGCTAAAGGTTTAGTAACATATAAATATTCCTCAATGAAATCTAACTCAATTTGTTTAAACTTAACAATATGATGATTACTTTGAAAAAGTAATCATTATCATTACAACTACTTTACTAAAAAATGTAATTAATTACCATTACAATTACTTTATAAAAAATGTAATTGATTACTAATTACTATGAGAGTAATTAGTAATTGTAATTTAATTACAAGTAATCATTACTTGCCCATCCCTGATATATACTATAGATGCAAAAAAAAATTATTTTTTTTTAAACTTCAAAAGATGGATGTGAGGTTAGCCAGGGCACGAAACAAACGCTCCTATTCGCTGCCAGTTTGTTGGGATTAGATGACAGAGAATTGCAATTTGGACTTACCAAACGGATGATCTCGAGCCGAATGGCTAAGGGGACCATCATTCAGTTTATAACTCTTTTATATTACACAGGTCAACAAATATTAATGTCAGAAACGTGATTTTTATGAAAACATAAAAGAATGCATCCCCATGGTGGCCTAATCTCATAAATTTTTTATATTTTTTTTTTAGTTTCTCTCGTCTTTGACTCCTTAATATAACGAAAAATGGCCTTTTTTGACCAAATTGACAGGTCTAAATATACCATAAAAAGAAAAAATTTACGAATCTTTTTTTGCATAAATACCTTGTAACGTAAATTATAAACACAAATAATGATTAATTAATATATCAAGCTCTTACATCGGCATTTAGATAATATAATATATTTCGCGTCCAAACTTAAATACGACTTGATATATTATTGGTTTTTAATAAGAAGTTTAAATACAACAGTTTAACTATTGTGAATATGCAAAAATAAACTTTATTATTTTTGTTTTTAATTCTTTTTTGACAAAATTTTTAATGTTTATACCTGAATAACTAAGTTGGATTAGGAAAAACTGTAAATGGATTTAATGATCCCTAAGATGGCTTGATCTATGTAGTTAACTCATAACTCTCAAAAAATTGTTGACCTGTGTTACACATACATTATACATTTGTCAAAACAGTTTAAGCTTACCAGGGTTATTTAGACATTTTTTTAAAATCTCTCTCGTCAATATAATTATTCCACAAATTTTTGAATTTTTTTGATATTTTTGTAAACATTTATATATGTAGGATACCACTCAAGGCCCAAGAATCAATGATCTACCGGGATTCACTGTGCAAAGCCATTTACACTAAACTTTTTGATAGGATAAATACGATTTTAAATGACAGCATACCTTATAACAACTCTAAGAAATACATAGGTGTCCTAGATATTGCCGGATTTGGTATATCTCAATAACCTTACCGATTTTTAAATATCTTTCTATGTATTTATAAAATTGATTTCGTAATTATAAAGCTTGTTCACTTGTAAATATTACTATAGTTAATTTATAGAATCTTCAAAAATTAAAAATTGCTTTTTGGCGGTATTTTTGAACATCTTATAACGCAGGTCAACCAATATCAATGTTACAAAAAACAAGTTTATGAAAATATAAAAGCATGCATGCATCTTAATAATGGCCTTATCTCACATATACATTCCGTTTCTCTTTGTTCGCCTTTGGCTCCTTCCTATATGACAGGTTTTGTGTCTTGAGAATACCCTGAAAAATTTGAGAATCTTTTGTCAATATGAGACCCCTCGTATTTTATATTTAGCATCTCAAATAATATAAAATAAAATTCTTTAATATCTCAAGCTCTTACATCAGCAAGTGATAATACAAAATTTTGCGTCTGCACTTAAAAACAACACAGTGTATTTACAGTTTTTAATAAAAAAAATTTTTTGAAGTTAAAATTTAACAGTTTAAATGTGGTAAATTTGCAAATAAAATTTAAATTTTAGTTTTTATTCGGTTTTTCGGCATTTTTAACATGGTAATTTTGATCTCTGTAGTTAGGTCATATTTTTTTGTTTACCTGAGTAATTTTTAGACTTTATATAATCACAAGGGTTATTATACAAAATGGTTTATTTAACAAAAAAAATAATTGACTTGTTAAATAAATCAACACAAGTAGGACAAATGTTTTTGAACAAAATTTCTGTATAATGAATATTTTAAATACATTAGAGTACTTTGTCGATAACAGCTTCGAACAATTTTGCATTAATTATTGCAACGAACGCATCCAAAATTACTTCAATCACGTGGTGTTGATCCAGGAGCAAGAATTATACCGGAAGGAAGGACTAAACATTAAACATGTGCCTATCAAAGATGATAAAGATGTTATAGGTAAAGATGCAGAAAGGTTTAACTGTAAGGGAACTTACAAAGTGAGTTTTTGTCCTCGTAAATTTTACAAAATCTGGAAATTTAATTTTTTTCAAAAAAGACATTTCATGTGCATAAGCTAAATTTGGCAACTTTATTAAATTGTTGCGTCGTATTACAAAATAAAATTTTTAAAAAATTTTGAAAATTTAAATATCTCACTTTGCACGTGCCCTAAGCCAATTTTCAAAACAGGTCGCTTGACAAACCTTTCCCTGTCAATCTTTTTTATCCTAAGCAAAAAAAATTTAAATGGGGTGACATGATGCCAGGACAATAACTTGTATGCCCAAATTTGACACGAAATATCTTAATACACCTATAGACGTTATAGACGTGCCGCCTATTTTTCCATTCCCTTTAAGGGTCGGTCCGTCTAAAGAGCATTCAAAGTGGGGCGCCAGCTAAAACTGAAAATAAATGATCATGGAGTTTTGGCTAAATATAATAGCGAGCATTTTAGACATTTTTGGGCATAAATTTGCTCGGGTAAAATAAACTAACTGATCGGGCTCCCTCTCGTCGAAAATTCTTTATTCGCAATTACGATATGTAATGCCACATTAAATTTCATGTTTTTCTGGCGCTTAGGTCGGCCATCCAAACTCTCACATTTTCAAACCTCATAGGGGCTACAATATATCGATCGTATAAAATATTACTAACAATTATAGTTGCCAGGTCAACTATTTTTTTGTAAATTATTGGTTGTTTTAGAGCTACTTGACGCTAAAAAAGTCGGTATCTTTAACATTTTGGACGAGGAAAATCGGTTGACGAGCCCATCGGCGCGGCATTTCACGCAAACCGTTCACCACGCGCAACACAACAATCGCAATTTGAAGTGTCCACGGAAGTCGACGGTGGCTAAGCAACACAAACAAATGTTAGATGAGGAAGGATTCATTATAAAACATTATGCCGCTGAGGTGTGCTATAACACGGTAAATCACATATACATTTCATTATAACCCAAAATTGGCCAAACTCCAACTAATTTTGCTATGACATTCATCTGATATATTAAATGTTTTATTATTGAAACGCAAGTTACTTTATTTTTGGGAGCTGTTCAAACTCATTTATTGAGGATAAAAATGATGCAACCAAGGTCTATTATTAAATTAATATTTTTCAGCGAATTTTATTAAACTATTTTAAAAATATCATGTAAAAATTCAAGTTATTTCTCATTGCTTTCAAACGTAAAATTTTAAATTTTATGCCTGCTAAAGCGATATAATAAATTTTGATATTACAGAACTATAACAAAAAAATATTATATATTTGCTTGCATACGAAAAAAAGATCAACTGTGAAAATTAATGAAATCAGATAACATCCTGTTTTACATATTATTGATTTACAAAAACTTGTATTTTTCTAAGTATTTTTAATCCAAAATTATATCTACTAATTTTTTTAAATTGTGATTAAGTGTTTGTATTCATGGGATCAACATTTTTTTAAGGCAAAGCAAAAAAAAATATGAATCAAGGCGAATGCATGACAATTAACTAAAATTTTTACCCTACATTTTTTTGTAGAGAGAATTTATTGCAAAAAACAACGATAACTTGCACATTTCCCTCGTGGCACTGATTCAAGAAAGTTCGAATCCATTGATCGGAGCACTTTTTGCACCCTCCTCGAGTGCGGTCTCACAAAATGGAAGTCATCACGCGATGCACAACGGATCAGACGCTGGAAGCAATGGTGGCAAGAAAGATTCCTCCAAGAGTCGCAACCAATATGCCAAGGGCAAACTAACGGCCCTGAGCGTGAGCGGAAATTTTAGGAACCAGCTTAAAGCTTTGTTTGACAAAATGGGTGGCTCGGTAATTGTTTTGGGAAATTTTTTTTGCCAAATATATTATACGTTATTGTACTTTAAATTTTTTTCTTTGTTGGTATACGGCCAAGTGCAAAGTGAATTTTATTTTTGTAAAATTTTAAAAATTTTGATAGCACCTTTTTTAAAAACTGCGCCTTCTATGTATCTCATGTCGTAAACGAGGAAAGTTTTATTGTATAAACGCACACAATGACACAAAAAAATTTAAAACAAAGCTTGATGTAGGTTAAGTCAATTCCTTTAGGTTTTGGTATAAAAACGTGACCTTGACACATGTCACAATATCAAAATAAAATTTTTTCCAAATTTTACAAATTTAAGCTCACTTTGCAAGTGGATTAATTATAAAAATATAGAATTTAAATTAAATTTCTTTTCTAATTTTCGTAAGTTAGTAAATAAAATGTGTTTAAAACCAAAAAGTTTCTCTTATTTAATATGATACTTGTGCTTTAATCATTAGACAATGCTCGATTATATCAATAATTAATATTAATTTACTCACTTAAAATGGCAAAAAGGTTTGTTTTTTTTTCTATTAAAGAATTATACTGACTTGTGATATAACTTGACGCTTAAAAAATTTTTTGACATTTATTGCATGGCATTTATTTCTATGATAGAACACCAATTTTATCAAATGCATAAAACCGAACGCTTGTATGGCCAAACTACGGTTTGAGGGTCGATCGATAATCGATCAACTCGAGGCATCGGGAACTATTGAAGTGCTGACTCTCATGGAACACGGTTATCCTTCACGAGTCAGCGCCGCACATTTCTACCAACGATACAGAACATTCCTACCCGTCGAACTTGGTAACATGGACCCCAGACTTTTTTGCAAGGTAATTTATTTTTTAAAAGCGAATGGGTTATACGCAAGGATTGGAACTAGTTCCAGAACTCGGAACTCGGAACTCGAAGAACTCGTCTTTTTTTTGAAATGGAACTCGGAACTCGGAACTAAGTACCAGGGTACTGGAACTCGTGGAACTCGAGTTCCGCTCGAGTTCCTTCGCGATTTATTTCAAATACCTAAAATTCAAACTTTTTTAATTGAATAAAAACGCATTAAAATTAATATTTTTCAAAAAATATATAAAATTTGAATAAAAAAACCTCATTTATTGTTTAAATTATTATTTGATTGCACACAAGCCTTTTAAAATTATATTTGTTAACGTAACATTTTGTTCATACAATCATAAATTCTCCTGCATTTTTAAGATTTCAAGTTTTTGAATAAATTCTGGCATACCATGAAATTCAGCGGAGTTCATAAATTTTATGAACCTCAACTTGTTAATGACCAATATCAATGTTCTTTGTGCAAGTCGTCAAATAAAACAACCTATTTAACGGTAATTAATTCTATTTAATATTTTAAAAAATTTACTTCCAACCTTAAAAAACACGTGAAGTGTGTACATAAAGCAGAATATGAAAAGTTTTTAACTGTTACAGAAAGAAAAGAAAAATCCAAAATTACAACTCAAACCAAATTTAAGCAGACAAAAACCTTTAATAACTCCGTGCATCCATGTATGGAAGATTGCGTGGAGTTGGTTACTGTTCATGGCAGACCATTTGAACTATTTTCAGATGATGCCATGATTAGAATCATAAACAAAGCAAGCCCATCAGGAACTAATTTTAAACAGATTAATCCAAGTAATGTTAGAAATGAAGTTGAAGAAAAGGTCAAATATATGCGAACAACTTTAATTGATGATGTCAAACATAAAATACTAAGCATAAAATTTGATTTTGCAAGTGTTGCAAACAGATCCTTCTATGGTAAATTAATTTTCACATTTAACTTTTGTACATTTTAATATAAATATTTAATTATTTTTAAATTTTAAAATTATTTAGTTATACAAACTAAAAATTTAGACAAATTAGCCAAAACCAGTTTTTTAAGAATGTATTAATTTAAAAATTCTAAAATATATATAATTTTGTTTTATTAATTTTTATAAGGCAAGTCACGTCAGTTTTTTATTTTTTAAAATAACCTAGATATTAACTTTTAAAAATTAAATAAAATCATTTTTATGAACATTGTTTACATTTTTCTCATTTAAGTACAAAACAAGATTAATTAACCAATGCATTTAAAAAGTAGATAAAGTTTAATCAGATAATGAGGAAAAGAGAAAATATGTTTAAAAAGCTTTTAAAAAGTTAAATTTAATTGTGATTTTGGCTACTTAGTGTAAAACTTTTTATTCATTTTTTTTAAATAAATTTACTTTTAGCTATAAATTGCCAATACATCCATATGGATAAAATTCAAGTCCGAGTGCTGGAATGCAAAGAGGTCTATGACCAGCATAATGCAGTTAATATTTCCAAATGGCTTAAAGAAACTGTTTTAAATTACAATATAATGAAAACCCAAATATTATCGATAACTTTAGACACAGCCCGTAATATGAAAGCTGGAATAAAGAATTTTATGGAGCTTGAAACAAGTGAAGATGACATCTTTGACCCATTAGAAGGAATGTTACAAGATGAAGATGATTTAAATTTTATAGAGGATTCTTACGAGGTTTGTGAAATATATGATTTTAACTCATCAATCATCATTGATCTCAACTGTGCTGCACACGTGGTTCAATTATCAGTTAATTCATTTCTAGTCAGCACACCTGAAATAATTTTGGCAATTAAGGTAGCAAGACTGGCTACTAAGCTTAAAAGGCCTATTTTATTAGCAATGTTAAAATCTCAAAATCTTCCTCAATCAATACTTATGCATCAGGTGAGATGGAATTGGACTTACTCCTGCATTGAAAGATTGCTCAAACTATGACCGTTTCTTGATAATCACAAAAATATTTTAAATGAGTTGGAGGTTTTTAATGATATTTGGCATATGTTTCAAAGATTAGTCAAAACACTAGGCCCAGCCGCAATTTTAACGAAACACCTACAGGCACAAACTTTAGACATCTGCAATTTATTTACAAAATATTATTTCTGCAAAGCCGTGTTAAAGACCCATTCAACCGACTTTTCTTTATCCCTTTTGCATTTTATTGAACAAAGAGAATCCCAGCTTTTAGATAATGACATAATCAATTGTGGGCTGTTTTTAGATAAAAGATTCTACAATTGAATAATAATAAATGCGAAAAAGCCAAAAAGTTTTTGAAAATAGTTCAATCAAAAGCATTATCTCTTCAAGAAATGATTCAGTAAATCACGAGGAAGAAATTATTTTAGAATCTTCTGGAAATATGTCAGATCTATTTTCATTATTAGAGGATGTCTTAAGAGACGAAGAAACATTTTATAAACACGATGACTCAACTGCCCCTCTAATATATGAGCAATTAGATATAGAAATTTAAAAATACGAAAATTTACCGAGGTTGGATGAAAATATTAGAAGCTGGTGGGTAGCTAACAAGACTGAGTTTCCGCTACTAGGAAACTTAGCTTTAATTGTTGTATCGGTCCCCTTGACCGAGGTGAGTGTTGAAAGATTATTTTCCTATTTAAGCTTTATTTTAGATTCCCAAAGGAATCGACTTAAGGATGATATTTTGAATGATATTCTTTTTGTTGGAATGAATTTTAAGCTTGATAAATAAATGTTTTCATTTTATATAGTTTAATAAATTATATGTGCAATGTCAATAAATTATATGTGCAATGTCAATAAATTATATGTGCAATGTCAATAAATTATATGTGCAATGTGTAATATATCTTTTTTATCTGTCTAGTAATTGTTTAAAAAATAAAAAAAATGGAACTCGAGTTCCAATATTTGGGAACTCGTCGGTACTTCCAAGAACTTAGTTCCAGCTCTTTCAAAAATTATCCTAAGAACTCGGAACTTAGTACCAGCTTTTTTCAATAAGTTCCAATCCTTGGTTATACGTTTTGATGTGTTTTAAACCTGCGATGATGTAAGTCGAGGACCTGGATACCCCAGCCCTTTTATGTAAAAAAAGACTTTTCAATGGCAAACTAGAGCTGGACATACGGGGCACGAACAAAGAGAGTTTTTATTTTGGTAAAATTTGATTTATAAAACTTAATTTTGTAATAAAAGGCAAAAAAAAGTTGCCAAATGTTTGTGCACATAGAATGCTTTTTATAAAATATAAAATTTTTGAAAAATTTTACGAAAATATAAATTTACCTTGCACGTGGCCTAATTTAAACCAATTGGTGCACGTGCAAAGTGAGTCTTTGTTTTCGTAAAATAATAAAAATTCTAAAATTTTTTAAATTTTATTTTTTTTTAATTTTTTAAAAAAATTTTTATTTCAGAAACATTTTATGTGCATAAACTAAATTTGGCAACTTTTAAAAAATTTGCGTTTTACTTCAAAATAAAATTTTTATAGTTTTAAAATTCTCACAAAAATAAAAACTCACTTTGCACGTGCCCTTACATAAAAAATTAAATAAAAGGAAACATTTTAATGTGTGTGGCTATCTAGCCAAAATAATTGTTAATAGGAAATAATATTTTTAGGGAATTATGTAATCTCACTTGGCGTTAAGAAAATAATTTTTATATTTTCTTCTTTAGTTCTAAGCTCATGAAATATTTTTTTTTGTGTTATTTTTAGTTTTTGTTCAAATCCATTGGCTTGCGCGACGACGACTTTAAATTTGGCACATCTCGTATATTCTTTCGTTCAGGCAAATTTGCCGAATTTGATCGTCTCATTCAAAATGATCCACAAGGCATTCAGACTCTCATAACCGGTCTACGAGCATACATATTGAGAGCGCGGTGGAAACGAGCTCAATGGTGTGCCTTGTATGTCATTAAAGGTAAAGAGTAGATTTGCATTAAATACATGTCAGAAATACAGCTGATAATATGTTGTTGTTGTTTTTAACCCGTGCACTTGAAAAGAGATGAGGGAGGCTCTGAGGTGTGAGCGAGTTTGGAGGCGGCTACGATGGGGTTGTCCATAGATCTAGGAGATTTATGGAGGTCTCACGTGAGGGGCACGATAGCCAATGTAGAAGATTGTCAGTCGCTTCTCTGGAGACGACAAGAAGTTAAGGGTGTATATTAATTATATAAAAGCTATGCGGGAAAAAGTTCTTCCGAATTTCAGAAAATTGTTTACACTTTTTGTGAGCTAACTAAAATGGCTGGATGGGAAACCTATAATTGTTTGATCAGCGAATGGGTGAGATTGTAACGCGAATGGTACAGTGAGGTCCATACGGACCCCAATTTTAAACCTTTACTTCAAAAGTTTCAGAGCTATGATCTTTATTTTTTATTTAATCTGAAAAAAATGTGTTCTTTTTTTTATAGACTAATGTAAATTATCATTAATGAACAATACAATTTTATTTTACACAAAGTAGAAAAAAATCTGATTAATTTAAAAAAAAATTCTATACATAAAATAAATCATATCGATAAATTAAATTAATATTATTTATTTAATCGTGTTTACGGGTATAACATTTTATGTAAAATTCATGGAAAAAAACATTATGAAATAAAAAATTATTTTTGACTATTTTCCATAGACATTTTACAAAGAAAAAAAATAATAATTTTTATCATTATTATTATACAATACAAAGATTTTTTACACGTACAATGTAAACTTATTTAGGAAAAATAACTAAAAATAAGGTTGCAAATATTTAAATTTGAAATTACATTGAGGGAATATATTTCAACATTTAAATTTACCATGTGGGTTCCATACGGACCCTAATTCAATTTTTATATTTTAAAAAAAGATTGTTATTGACTGAGACCAAATTTCAACTATAAGTCATCTTAATATATATAAGAAAAAATTCACACAATTTTGGCCAACACATATTATATTAGAAGATAATTAAAATATAAAAAGTGCTGGGATCCACCCGCTATACCGACCGCGGGTTAACTCGGTAATAACAGTCTCACCTACAAAGGTAAGCTAATGCCGAACTAAGGCAATTCTTTTCTTATTTATAACCTTGCGTGCGATATCATTTAAACAATTTATTTGTTACAATTTTAGTGTCACAAAAGATTAAATGGAAACACAAATCGGCCATCATTTGTCAAAAAAATGTTAGAATGTACCTGGCCAAACTCAAATTCCAGCAAAGGTAAAATATGAAAAAACACAACATAAAGGTTTTTTATTTAAATATGCCGACATTTTTAATTTATTTTATATTAGATACCGTTCATACATAGGCCTTAGAAAATTACAAAATTTACTTAATCACACGCAAGAATCACTAGCACAACTACCTAAGGACCAGTCGGAGATCTTGATGATCGACCTAAATTCCATCGAAACCAAATTAAATGCCCAAATATCTCAATTAAGGGTAAGGAGACCAACACTGTTAAGTTATTTTTTTACACAAAAATTTTTTTTAGTTAAAAATAAACTTTTAACAAAGGTATTTAAAAAAATGGCATCCCTTACTGTTAGCACTAAAAATACTTTTTCAGAAACAAAAATTTGTTTTCTAAAATATTAATAAATAAAACTGATGAAATTATAAAAAATGAGTTTCACTTCGAACGCCCCTATATATATATATCTAGATTTTTACAAATTAATTAACTATACGCTAAATATTTAAATATCTACTAGAATCCACATTTTAAGCCCAACCATCGAATAGGAGAAGATGATACACTTTCAAGTTTGGCCCAGAAATTGGCTACGATCAAGGAGGAATCGTTAAAAGTCATTGCGTGCCATGAAAAACACAATGATTCGGAGGAAAAATTAAACGTTGAGCATGTTTCTAAGGCAAAATAATATTTTCTAAAGAAAAAAACATAAATTTTATAAATATTTTGCGCTTTAAATGATAATGTTGGTAGTTTTAAAACTAAATAGAAACAAAAATTTTATTGAACCAATATGTACAATATCGCAAAATTATGAATCATGGTAAATTTTTAAATTACACTTAATTAAAACAAAAATAAGAAAATAAAATAGAAAATTACTGAAAACTAATTGCAAACTTATTGTAATGGCGCATACATGCAAAACTTCATCAAAATATAAATTACTTTGCTATAAACATGATGGCCTTCTCTCTATTATCTCGTTTTTCTAATCATCAACTGAGAATAAAAAGACCAAATTTAGAATTTGGGCAATTTGACTAATTTTGCGACTTCGAAAATATCCAAAGAGAAAAAATTTTTTTGTATGAAATTAAGTGTAACTTTTGTTGATCAAGAAATAAAGAAAAATAATTTGTTAGTGTAACAAGCTTCCACTTCGTTATTTAGGTTACATGTGTTATCTAAATATTGTAAACATCTTATCGGTATAACACAAAAATATTATATTAACAAATGCGCTGTTGCTGACACACAGTGTCTGATTGGAAAAAAACGGTGAACGAATTTGAAAATTCCTAAACAAATTTGGTCCCTAAGTCAAATAAAATTTGTCGAGGAGCTGTATTAATGTTTAATTGAACTGTTTAATTATATATCACGTTTTATTCGATCGAAAATTATTCAATACTAGGCCGTGGGGACATGCACAATTAACGAGAACCAGGACTTATCTGGTAAAAATGACATTGGCCAATTAATCTCAAATCAAGAATCCAAGTAAAAACTTTATCAGTTTTATAGTTTTTAGCATTCTGTTATATATTTCAAAATATATGTTATTTTTTGATTTGTGTTCCAAAGTAAGTGAGTCTGTATATTTAAATGGTCGTTTTTCGTCCTATTTAATGCAACACCAAGAACATTTTATATAAGCTGTGTAATTACAAAATATTGTTTTTTCATAAATGCAGATTAAATGAAAGGTAAAATATGTAACATAATATAAATATAATAATTATTGTTATTCATAATAAGCTAAAGTCTTAGTCAAACCATTCAAAAAATAAGAATTTGATGTTATTTCGTAATTTTATGTAAGTTTAAACGCACCCAGCTTATTTATACAAAAAAATTTGTCACTTTGCCATGTTTAATAGAAAATTCTTGTACGATCTCTCCGGTTGGAAATACACCGAATTACGGGACACCATCAACACTTCTTGTGGTATTTTGTCATATCTTTAATTGTGACTTCGAATAGGGCAGATTTTAAAATGGCACATTATATGCGTTTCTTTAAACAGTTTGTTATTCTTCTAATTGCCTTTTAATCAATAAAAAATTTTTTAAGTTAAAATCGCAATTTGAAGAAACTTTTTTTGTCCTTCACTATTATTATTCCTCCTAAACGTTTAACAATAAAAATTTGGTCCACGGAACATGCCACCCCCCCCCCCTCCCCTTCTCCTTGGTACTAGTATTAATATATTTTAACAATGCTTCAAACTTTTATGAATTGATAAGGGATTCATTTTACTTAAATACCAATCGTTGTGTAATATATATTTTTATTTGTGAAATGCCATTAAAATTTTTTACTAGGATTAGGCCAGAGCTGGGAAAAAGCCCATTTTTCGACCAAACTCAAATTTTTGTTAATTTCATGACAGATTAAAAAAATCAACTATTAATAAATACAGAATATAAGCAGAAAATATTAAATTTTATAAATATTTCCTTGACTAAAGCTAAAACCCTTTATTTTTTCAAAATTTCGAAAAATAAAAAAATGAGTTTGACCCAAAAATGGGCATTTTCCCAGCTCTGGATTAGGCTGCATTTAGTAATGTATACATAAAAGAAGACACAAAGAGATATCTACGGCACTGTTTAAAGTCTAGCCTAATTAACCCTTCTGCCCTTCAAACTTTTTAAAAATCTTGCTTTATTGTTGTTGTTGCCCCCAAATTACTGTCTATAACAAAATTAGGCCATTCGGAAAATTGACTACACGACGTAAAAGCAGTATCATTAGAGTCATATCTATATTGTACGATTATACAAACTTTTAGATTCGTCATTCTATAAAATAACACAGTTTAACAAATATCAATGTCAGAAACGTGAATTTTATGAAAACATAAAATAATGTCCCAGCCTAAACTCGTATATATTTTTCGTTTTTCTTACTTTCTTCCGTCTTTGGCTCCTTAGATCGGTCTATAGCGAAAAATGACCTTTTTTGATCAAATTCACAGATCTAAATTACTCTAAAAAAAATTATAAAATTTTTTTTTACATATAAAAATTCCTTTTAACTTACATTTTTAAGCACAAATAATAAAAAAAAATAAATTTTATTAATATATCAAGCTCTAACATCGGCATTTAAATAATACAAAATATTTTGCGTCTAAACTAAAATACGACACGATATATTATCGGTCTTAAGTAATATTATTTTGATCATAAAAGTTTAACTATTTCGAATATACAAAAATACAATTTCAATTTATTTTTGTTTTTGAATCTTTTTTGGTTTTTTGACCTATTTTTTTTTTAAATTTTAAATGTTTATAACTGACTAACTACGTTTGATTAGGAAAAACGGTAAACGGATTTGATGTTTCCAAAGATGGCAGTTTTGATCTCCCTTGTTAACCTACAACTCTCATAAAAAATTGTTGACCTGTGAATACATACTCGTATTGGAAGCCAAATTAATGATTCTTTAATTTTTACTTCAACAAATTATTTAATTTGTTCGATTAATGAAAAACTTGTAAAATATAGATATAGCATTGCTCGAATCGTGCCGAGAAGAGTTTCACCGACGGCTAAAAGTTTACCACGAGTGGAAAGCACAAAATCACTATAGATACGACACAGCTGGCGAATATTCGACCTATTCGCTTAACCGTTTACCGGTTCATTTGAAGGCCAGTCGAGTGGAAGAGCCAGCAACCTTAGGTTTGCTGCCTCTAACTTTAAACAGTTTTTGAAATTATAAACATTCTATAATACGAAACTGTAAAATAATTGGGTTAAGTTTTAAAGGTCTATGTTATATTGAGGTGAACGTGAGCTGAAAGTGAATTTTTGAGAGTTTCTATCTTAAAACAGATATTCCAAGGGGTTTGAGGAATTCATTAAACACAAAATTAGTTAAAAAATGTGGCCAAATACTTTGCAAGGCGGATCAAGTTATATAATAATTAAAGCTTCGGGCCAAATAAGCCTATAATAATTCCAATTTTTGTTTATTTGTTATTTTGCACACCTACCCTAATTTGACAGTAAAAAAAACTATTTTCCCGAAGAAAAAATCTTTACTGTGCACGGATTCGAACACGCAACCACCTGCGTCTAAGGCAGAAGGTTTGCCACTGAGCTATCAAATCCATATGACGGTATTATTTGTAATTTACATTGCTTTTATAAATCACAGAAGACCAGTTAAGGTTTTCCGATAACAAACATCGCTTCTTCCGCGTACCGTTTTGGCAAAATTCGAGTATTGGGATCCTTTGCAACAAGGGCTGGTGGTTTGCCCATTTCCGCGGCAATTGGATTGTCAGACAAATGGAAATTTATGATACGCGTGAACCAATGCTATTTGTGGCAGGTATACATTTGCAATTTCACAATCGCCTCTCATATTAAAGCTGTAAAGTTTATAATAAATCACAGTCATATTTTGGTATGATTTGAAACTACCACTATATAACCAAAATCCACCACTAAATTTACCAACGAATTCGTTTAATTTATCTATTATTTTATTGTTTCTAAATTATTTAGTCAAATCAATAAAATACTAAACTATAAGCTATTTTGCAAAATATATTAAAATTTATTAAAGATATTATTGATCAAATCAATTCATTTAAATGTTATAAAAAAGCATTAACATTATTTAAATACATTTAATCTATTAATTTCTTAAAGAAGAGTATGTTTTATTATTAGATTTGTAGTAAATTTTGAAAAAAAAACTTATGTGAAACATTTTTTGAGAAATCTTTTGATTCTTAATTATTGTTCACGGCTAAGATCTAGATTTTGTAAATATGGGGGGAAGGGGGGGGGGGGGGGGGGGAGGGGGATAGGGGGAAGGAGCAGGGTAAAGGGAGTGGGCCAATTCCTAAAAAAGTTTTTTTGGATCGTTTGCATAGTTGCCAGGTTTAACTTAAATTAGAAATAAAAAGCTAATATAAAGTCATACAAAACCATGACTAAGGGTGGGCTATTGCCTTAGATATAATTATATTATGTTTAAATTTCAGGAAAAGACGATATGCAAATGTGTGAGCTAAGTCTAATGGAAACTGGACTTCCAAACACTCCCGGTGCCGAAATTAAAATGAAGGAATTTGATAACCAATGGTTAAAACAGGGAGGCCAACCATACAAATATATTAATTAAGGAGCTTTTAACGAATTATAGTTAAATTGATAGTTTTAAGTAAAATATTTAGGCTAATAATTGCAAATTTATTAAATAAATCTTATATTTGTAATATTTATTATAATATTATGGCTTTTAGCACTATAGGTATATTGGGGCGGCATACTTGTGTGTGAAACGTTTAAAAATGCAATAAAATTTAGGCCATATGACAACAGAAAAAGACCTCTATAGTTATTTTACGTCTAACATCTAACACTCCTACAACTATAATAATTATTTGATATTATTTTAAAGAACGATAAGGTTGCGTTTTCCGTTTAGTTGAACTACCATGTGAGATTCAAAAGTACCTTATTTATAAAATTTCGAAGCAGTTAGTATTGATTATTTAAAAAAAAATAAAAATATTAAAGTTAAAAAATATATCAAGGTTGTAATGTCGGCCATTATATAAACAAATAATCAATTTCAATTTGACTTTGAGCTTTGAATTTTCATCATTATAATTATAATTAAAAATATTATTTGAATTAATTAAACAACGGGATTTTGAAGATAACAAAACAGATCCATTTTTAAATTAATCTAGACCAGTTTTAATCGATTAATTTATTATATATTATAGAATCAATCCTATAACACAGGTCAAAATTCTTGATATGAGCTAACTAAGGAGATTAAACCTAACATTACAGGGATTATCTCCGTATACCGTTTCTTCTAAACTTAGCCAGCCATTAATATAATTAAGAAAAAAGTCAAAAAATCCAAAATAAATGGATTTTTTTTATAAATTTACATTAGTTAAACAAATTTAATATTTAAACAAATACTAAAAATGAAAACGATAATATATCGTGGCGTATATAACTTTGGAGGTGAATTCTGTATTATCTAATTGCCACTATAGTGTGCTAAAAAAATTATTTCTTTATTTGATATGATAATTTTAGGTTAAAGGGTTTATATGGAAAACGACTCTTAAAATTTTTCTAGCGTCTTATCGAGGTCGCAAAATTTTGTCAATACGATTAAAAAAGGCATTTTTTTGATATGAACGGATCTAAAGAGCCGAAGGCGGAAGAAACTAAGAAAAACGGAAAAAATATATGTTTTGAGGCCAGGGTTGTTATTCCCATTTTAAAAACCCTGGAAATGAGATCTGGAAATCCTATTCCGGGAACGGTTCCCGTTTCATTTTCCGAATACCATTTCGGAAAGTGCATTCCGGAATGGTCTTCATTCCTAATAATAAAGTGTGGAAAAATAACAAAACTTACCCATTAATAAGGAGATGGTGGAAAATTTTTAAGGCCTTTACTTTACTATATTTAAAAAAAACTTACTACTATAATAGTATAGTAGTAGTAAATGGAATGGTATGGTGTATAAGCTCTTTACTGTAATATACTACAATTACTCTCCTAATACAATTTATTGTGTTGCTGCCCCTTTAGTCTTTTGTGTATATTATATTAAAATTTAATATTAATAGTAAAATCATCCCTTCCGGAAAGGTTTCCAGAAGAAAATTTAAAAATAAAAAGGGAACTCCATCTAGAGTTTCGTACGTACGGAACTTGGAAGGGAAATCCATTGTAAGGAAAGGGAACGGAAAGTTCGGAATTTTTAACAACCATTTGAGGCCATCGGGGGTAGCTTTTAGGGTTTCATAAACTTACTTTTTGGACCATGATATTTGTTGACCTCTATTATTTTCAAACGTGCTAGGGTCCATTCAATGCAACTTTTGGTTAATCACATAGACTGGCACTAATACTAAAACTGTTTGAAATTGCGTCCAAGCTGCCTTATAAAAATCATAATATGGACCTACATTTATAAACTAAATGTTTATATGGAACTTTTTATAGATATGTAATTTTTGGAAAGGGCACGTGCAAAGTGAGTTTTTATTTTCGCAAAATTTTGAAAATTCTAAAAATTAAAAAAAATTTTTTGAAAACTTTTTATTTCAGAAATAGCATTTTATGTGCACAAAATTTGGCAACTTTTTAATTTGCGTTTTATTACAAAAAATTTTTTTTTTCAAAATTTTGATTTACGAAAATAAAAACTCACTTTGCACCTGCCCAAAAGAAGAAAAATATAGTATTTTTATAAACACATGAAAATATAAAATGATTTTTAAATTGTTAATTAGTTTTTTGAAGGTTTTCGTTATTTAGATAAATTCAATGTATTTAATACTGATTTTTTGATTTTTTATGCCTCATTTTATAAAATATTTGCAAAAGGCTATAGTAGATACTTTTTATTTAACCCGCAATTAGTGAGGTCCATAGAGACTGCAGATTCTAAATTTTGAATATCTTCAAATTATATATTATTTGGGTTGCCTTCTAAAAATATAAAACAAAATTAGTAATTACAATTTGGTTAGTTTAACAACAAAATTCTTAACAATTAAAAACCTATTGGGGTTCATATGGGCCCTGCATTGTCAATTTTAATGTTGAACCTATTGTTTTATAAATTATGAATAATTAAAACTTCATTTTTTCGGTTATTTATCAAAATATTTTAACATAGCAAGTATAAAAGAGTTGTCTTGTATAACAATCGCATGAAATATATTTTTTTTCTTAAATCCGCGATCAGCGTTGTGGATTTATATAGACAAGAGCATGTCAAAACTCCGGAGTCTGATAGAAGTTCACAAACTCCGGAGTTTTTTCTTAAAATTTGCTAGTAAATATATGTAATTATTACATAATTAGCTGCTCTTTCATTTATTTACAACTTTCATTAAACAAAAATAGTTTTGACTACAAAAATACAAATTTAAATTTCCAATAAGCTAATGTTTACTAACAAATCCAAAAATTAAAATTCCGGAACTTTTAAGTTGATGGACTCCTTCCCGACTCCTGGAGATTTAACATGCCTTAATATAGACCCCAGCGCTTAATGTTTAACTTAAAAATATTATATAATACGGGCCAAAATTTTGTGACTTTTTTCTTAAATATATAATAAACAAAACTAATATATACATCGGTCTAGATTTTACAACTTAATTCATTATATTAAAAATTTTATTGGGGTTCATATAGACCCCTCATGGTAAATTTGTTAAAAACCATGATATTGCCTAAGATTTAAAAATAAATTGCAACCATATCTAGTTATTTTTTTAATAAATCATACATTTTAAGGTAAAGAATGTTTGTGTTGTCTAATTTTTTTCTCTTTAAAATATTTAGTAATTATGGTAAATAATAGACATAAATATTTGTTTTAAAAATTGTTTTTCTATAAATTTTTCTGAAATACTAAACCAGACTTAAATAAACGATTTGATTAAAAATATTGGTATATTTAATCTTTTAATGAGTTTTATTTAACGTGATTATAAAAAATTTCTTCTTACTTTGTATTAAAAAATTCACAATATACATTAATGATAACTTATATTAAGCACGTATTTTTCTTCAAAATAATTAAAAAAATAAAGTTTTTAATCAGGGATTGGTACTGCCGTATAATTAGTACCGATACCGGTACCAGCTCAGCTGAAGTACCGGTACTTGGTACTGGTTCCGGTACCACGGGGTACAAAAATTATTCAATCTCAGATAAATAATTAAACTAAAATTAATAAAATTTAATCATTATGTATATATATTACTAAAATATATAACTTTAATATTTTAGCTTAATTATTTTATTTCAGAATTAAATTAAATTTTTTAAATTATATATAAGATATACATATTTAAACCAATATTATAATAATATTTTGATTACTGAGCTTAAAAGCATAAGATTATATTGCTAATTAGGTGATTTAGTGTGGAATGCAATTATTAAACTACTTAGTGTAGATTTCCAAGCACTATTTTATAATTTAAATAATTTTAAGCTATTAGTATATTTTGGTACAGCAAAAACTGTTTTTTTTTAATTTAAGAACCGGTACTGGTTCCGGTACCCACTCCAAGTACCGCGGTTTTCGGTTCCGGTTCTGATACGGTCCCAATCACTGTTTTTAATTTAAAAAACTTCTAAGTTAGGTGTGAAATTGCGGTACTTAAGGGCTCCCACTTTAGCAATCGAGTTACACATTCCCACCCTAGAATTCGGTGGTTAAAAATTTTTTACTAAAAAATAGCTAAAAATAATATTTTAATATAAAATAATTTTTCTCATAAATCTTTCTAAAGATGTTCTTTCAAATCATAACACTTTTTAATTATTAACATTGATACATTTAGTCTATTGAAGAAAGCTGTTTAATTAAATATTACATGTTTTTTTCTTATATTAGGCACGTGCAAAGTGAGTTTTTATTTTCGTAAAATTTTCAAAATTTTGAAAAAAAAAATATTTTGTAATAAAACGCAAATTTTTAAAATTTTGCCAAATTTAATATATGCTTATAAAATGCTTTTTCTGAAATAAAAAATTTTTGAAAAAAAAAATTTTGAAAAAAAATAAATTTTTAAAATTTTTAGAATTTTCAAAATTTTACGAAAATAAAAACTCACTTTGCACGTGCCCTTAAAAAAAATTTACGTTATACATGAGTCACCACTTATATAAGATTTTATAAACAAGCACGTATTTTGTTTAAAGATGCGGCAGCAATAATTAAATAGCGTCTCTTTTTACATGCATGCATTATTCATTCTCAAATGCAAAATTTAGTGTCTCATTTATTCTGATAACAACCTTAATCTTACCTAAAACTGCGGCTAGCGGAAAAAAAATTTTGATTAAATCGTACGCATTTGAAAAATTGAAGCGGCTAGTCTGGATAAAAATTTAAAAAAATTTTATTGAAAAAATATTTTGTGGCATATCCCAAAACGACCAAAATATCTAAATTCTTATTTTTTTAAGATTAGCCGCTAAAATTATTTTTATTTTAAAAATATTTTTTTGAAAGAAGTATTAGCCGCAGTTTAACTAAATAAAACTTGACTCAATTACTTTAACATTTTCCTAACTGTAAACTTACCTTATAACATATATCCGAGAATTAATATAATATCAGTAAAAATAAACGGAGCATTTTTGCGCTGAGACTAATGAAAAAAGTTTTTAAGAAGATGGCTAGCGAAAAAAAAATTAGGGATGTCTTAAAACGACCAAAAAAGAAAATTTCTTATTTTTTTTTTGCTAGTAGCCGTTAAATTTATTATTTAAAATAAACAGTTTATTTTAAAATTTTGTTTTTGGTCCGGTCCGTATGGACACCACTGTGGCATTAACGTTACAAATTTCTCACCCTATTATACACGGGTAATTGTGAAAACTGACTACTTTCAAAAAAATGACTTTTATTGCTGCGCCATTATTGTATTTAGAGTTTATTTAAAATTTTGCAAAAATTTTATTTTTGTAGTTCTTTTGCAATTATGTATATAGTGTGCAAAGTATTTAAAATTTATGTTAATAAGCTTAAGCAAGCTAAGATTACTGGATTTTTTAATTGGGCTAAGTTCAGCGCCCAACATGCACTTAGGATAATTTTTTTTCACCAGGCGGGCTAAATGTGTCAAAGTTATAGATAAAGTTAAAAAATTTAATTATAAATTGGGCAGAAGTTTGTAGATTAGCCACGATAAATAAATTTACATTACACAGCACAACAAATTTTTGAGAGTTCTGAGGTAAATACTGAGACCAGGCCTGCTATTTCTGTGGTCTCCAAATATGTTTTCATTTTTTTTTCTGATCAAGCTTATATATCAATTTATATACAGATAGACTTCGTGGCGACATTTGTTTTTTTTATCTTCACTTTTTTGTTCATATATAAGTTCATATTTACATATTTTTATTGTTTGTTGGTTGTACTATTTTTTATAAAGTGTTTTTTTCATATTTTTAGTATTTTAATTCATATGTGCACTTTTGGTAATATAATATTAAAAAATTAGCCAAGCTTAAAATTGATTTTTAAAATTTTGAAATAATTAATTAGTATTAATGCATCTTAGCTGAATTACTTAAATTTTAAAATAATTTTTTGTTTTTTAGCCAGGATTAGCGTCCAAGGTTAATTAAATATTTTTTCAATTTTTTTTATAAAACAAATTTAAGTGGTCAGTCTGCCAAGGTGCCTGAACTTAAATTTACAAATATTTTGATGTGTTTAAGGAACTTAATATTCTATTATTTTTTTTTAAAATGGTTGCGTCCAAGGTTAAATTTAAGTTTTTTTTATAAAATTTGATTTATAACAAATTTAAGTGGGATGAATTTGCTAAGGTGTCTAAACTCAAATTTACAAATATTTTGATGCCTCCAAGATTAAATTTAATATTTTTATTATTTTTTTAATTTTTTTTTAGGCAACCTCGGGGTGCGTGTAGTGGTTGCCTACAAGGTTAAATTTAAGTATTTTTTTGAAATTTGATATTATTAACAAATTAAGTTGGATGAGTCTGCCAAAGTGTCTAAACTTAAATTTACAAATATTTCGCTGCCTCCAAGGATAAACTTTATATTTTTATAATTTTTCATTTTTTTTGTCTTTTACAACCTCGGGGTGTGTGTCTTTAAAGTAGATTCGTCCAAGGTTAAATTTAAGTTTTTTTCTAACATTTAATTTTATTTACAAATTTAAGTGGGATGAGTCTGCCAAGGTGTCTAAACTCAAATTAACATTCGATGTGTCTAAGGTTAAACCTAATATTTTTATTGATATTTCAGTTTTTTTAGACAGCCTCGGGGTGTGTGTCTTAAAGTGGTTGCGAGGTTAAATTTAATTTTTTTTAAAAATTTCATATATAAACAAATTTAAGTGGGATGAGTCTGCCGAGGTGTCTAAACTTAAATTTACAATATTTCGATGCGTCGAAGGTTAAATTTATTTTATTATTTTTTTGATTTTTTTTGTTTTTTTAGACAATCTGTTTTATATCTATATAATTCTATAAATTCTTCTTTTTAATAAAATAAAAATATACTATAATTTCTTTGCACTAATAAATGCGTATTACTGGTAAAAAAAATCTCTACAGTTAAGTGGGCACTTGCCATAGCTGACAAATTAGTCTAAAACGAATTGTAAACTTAGTTTCGATTGCAACAACATATTTATTGTCCTTATTTTGTTATTATGTTTTACACATTTAAACTCTAAAGATTAAGATATAATAAAATTTATTTCTCTAAATGAGTATTTTGATGTTAACAATAAAAATTTAATTAATTTTGTTAACAATGCTATAAACCAAAAGGTAAATGTTAATTTATTTATATCAGTTACAGATTAAAATAAACAGGCCATATTAATTAGTAAGAATGCTAGTCCATTAAAATGTGCAAATAAAAATTGATAACAGAGATTGGTAAATAATGTAGAAGTTTAATTAGCTTTGACCTGTTGGAGTCCCCTAATTTAACTAAAAAAATAATAATTTTAGCGCAATAAAGTTTTCAAAACTTAGATAAAGCCCCCTAACCACTAAAGGACACACACCCCGAGGTTGCCCATAAAAAATTAAAAAAATAATAAAATTATTAGGTTTAACTTTGGACGCATTGAAATATTTGTAAATTTTTGGACACCTTACTCATCCCACTTAAATTTGTTAAAATTATATTAAAAAAAACTTAAATTGAATTTTGGACGCAACCACTTTAAGACACACAGGTTGTCTTAAAAGACAAAAAAAATCAAGAAGATAAAAAAAATACTAAGTTTAAGTTTGGTCGCATCGAAATTTGTAAATTTAAGTTTATACATATTGGCACACTCATCCTTCTTATATTTGTTGATAAAATCAAACTTTAGAAAAAAACTCAAATTAATTGGACACACCACTTTAAGACACACATCCCAAGGTTAAACAAAACAAAAAAAATCAAAAAAATGATAAAAATATTAAGTTTAACTTCAGAGGCATCAAATTATGTAAATTTAAGTTTAGACGCCTGGGTATATTCATCTCACTTAATTTTGTTAATAAAATCAAATTATAGAAAAAACAAATTACCCTTGGACGCAACCACTTTAAGAACACACACCCCGAGGTTGTCTAACAAAACAAAAAAAATTAAAAAAATAATATAAATATTAAGTTCTTGATCTTTATACAATTTAAATTAGACACCTCAGCGGAGTCACTCTACTTATATTGTCATAAAAAACTATTATATTTTAAAAAATTTATTGGACATATCCTATTTCTAGATTTTAGATTTCTTGGCGGACACATCTCAATTTTAATTATGTTAAAAATATAAAATAAAATGTTTTTAATTAGTTTGGACGCATCCATTTTTTATGCACCTTAGACTTGTTGGCAACATCAAGTAAACTTAATACAAAGAAACAATACATCATTTCATGAATATCTAAAAACATTTAAACAAAAACTTGCATATGGAAAAACTCTTAAACCCAGGCAAACATAAACAAAAAATATAAAAAAAAACAATATGAATTTTTCTTGTACTCATTAATATGTAATTTATTGTCATTTTGTTTACATTTTTAAGATTTTTTAAATTGCCAATTAAGGCATCTTTTTATAAAATAAAGTGGTTTAAAACAAAATAATAAAGTTTTGTTATATATTTGAATTCGCAAAATTTGTCAATTTGGTCAAATAAGGCCTTTTTTTAATACGGAGAGCCTAGTCGAGAAGAAACTAAAAAAACGATAAATGTATATGAGATAAGACCAATGGGGACAAATTTTTTTTATGTTTTCATAAGATTTATTGTTGTACCATCAAAATTTGTTGACCTGTGTTACTAAACGTTCAGATCAATTAACATATATAAATATATTATTCATAGATAGAACTTTAAAAATTCAAATATAAATATAAACTGATGCACAGATCCACGGCTTTAAATAATATTCCTCTATAAAATATAATATTCATTGTGAACTCGTAACGGCTAAGTTAAAATTAAGAGAATAAAATATTTTTTTGGCTAGTATTTAAAAAACAGATGCCTCATTTAAAGATGTGTCCTAATTTTCAATTTTATACTAGCCATATTATTAAGTAAAAAGTTAAAATTTTCCTTCAAAATTTTATTAGCCGCAGCGTATGACAAACGGTTAGAAAAAAATTATTTAAAATTATTGTCTTAGGATATATTTTAAAATGGAGGCAAGATATGAAAAGGCTTATTGAACGCCGCTTAGGACATTTAGATTTTTTCACAAAGGTATCTTGATTATACCTAGATTGTAATGCATATTGCCTTTATTTAATTAAGATATTTAATATTCAAGAAACAAATTAAATTAAAATAAGGCATGACAAAAAAAAGGCACATGTTAAATGAATGTTTATAAAGTTTGTGATACCAACGTTGATGGAGTGCCGACAGTTTTGTCCATAAAATCTTATAAGCATTACGATATTATTTCTATCGAATGTCTTAAAACTAAAAAGTCAATAAAATTAATTGCTATTTTGTTACTCCCTATAATAATTTTGTCTTTTTATGCAAAATATTTTGTTTTATCACTTCCCTTACTACTATATGTGATATATTCCCCCAACAGAAATTATGAGGAAATTAAAATTTTTAAAGATTTTGGTTTACAAATAATGAATATGCACACAAACTATAATTTTATTCATTTAAGTGAGGTTGAAGATATTGTTATAATAGAAGGTATATCTTTATTTAAAATATTTTACTACCTTGCTATAGTACCAAAAGATGCCAAAAAACCTTTAATACCTTTGTTTAAACATATATGGCCAAGACTAAAAATGATTCTTACGATTAAGCATACTTTTAAGAAATATTTATAATTTTTTAGGGTTACTAAATATTTTAAAGAGGAACATGCATCTTTCATTATGTATACAAAATTGCATGAATATTCATTTATTAATATGAAATGCTCAAATAATTTGATAATAAGGGAATAAGTTATCATAAACATTGTTATTTGTTACTCATAACCTGAATGTTCTTTTTTTAATCTTGCACTATATGTTCTTGATACCAGATTCCAAGAATCCATATACCTATCCATACACATTGCCAAACATTTCTTAAAAAAAATTAATTAAAAAAAATACCTGTTCATAGCTGTCTAATGTTGCACCAGGCTTGTTTATACATTTAATAAAACATTTTTCTGACATTTTCTAGATATAATTTTATATCAAGTTATAATAGTGTGAATGATGTCTATAAGAATGAAAAAGGTGGTAATTAATTTTAATTTTTCAGAATAAAACCTTATTGTAATTATAATATGCCTTTTTGTATTTATTATGTAAGGGCACGTGAAAGTGGTTTTTTTTTCTAAAATTTTTAAAAATTAAAATTTTTTTTTTTTTTTAAAAATTTTCAAAATTTTTTTTTAAAAAAAAAATTTTTTGTGTTATTTTTATAATTTTGATTTTTTTTTTTTATAAAAAATTTTTTTTTTTAAAATTTTAAAATTAAAAAAATAATGCACATATTATTTCAAAATTTATAAATATATTTACATATCAAAAGTTTGTAAAAGCCTTAAATATAATTTATATTGTGTTTAATTACGCCACTAACTGACATATGTGGGTTTAAATATGAATGCCAGTTTTGTTACAATCTTTTTAATTATTTAATTTATGCAATCTTTAAATAGCGCTTATAACATGGATCCATATTATTTTGTTAAAAACATAAAAAAACTTCATAAAAAAACAGGTATTAGAAATTAATTCAAACCTTTTTTTTGATCAAATTGTTTTGACAGATTTAGTTTTGTAGGCAAAGCAAACTTAGTTTTTACTGACTTAAGTCCTAATTGAGTAGCTTAACCTAAAATACAAATAAATTTACTTTATTTTAAAATCCTATAACTATAAAACTGCAAACTTTGAAATTTAAAAAATTGTAATAAGGATAGGTTATATATTTATTTAATGTATAATATTAATGGCATAAAATATTTTTTTTTAATTAAATTTGTATAAAAAATAAAATGTTTGTTAGTTTTTTAATAACAAATTGAAATTTCCTACAGAATATACTTGTATTAACTCTTGAGCATTAACTAAAGCAATTTGTTGGCGGACTTTGTCAATAACATCTTCCTTTTGAGATGCGCTTAAATTACTATGAGTATCTATATTTGAGCTTCCGAAGGAGTCCATGCGTTCACAAGTGAATGTTTGCACGTGTTTTGTATATTGGCTTTTTGCTAAATTAAACGGCTACAAAAAGTGAGAATTAATGTTTTTGGTTATTTTATGCCTATTTAAAAATAAAAACTAGTCACTAATGGATTTAAATGACTTTGCTTTAAAAGCAAAATGGCGCTTGAAATATATGCTTTAAAACATTTATCGTTAATCAAATCCTTATTTTACATTTTTTGAGTTTAACACGATAATGTATAGTATTAGACTTCAACCCGCAAATGGCAAGGTAGAGTGTAACGCGCAAACCTTTAAAATTTTAAAAGTTATATTGCTACAATTTAAATTATTCTGAAGAGAAATACGTGCTATTTGATTATATACTGACTGTAAGTTATTATTAATAAAAACTGCAAATTTTATTTGTCAGTAGCCTCTTATTTTTTATAATTTAAATAGCGATTAGAACTGTGGGGTCTATATAAGGCTGCGGCTTATACTTTTTTAGAATTAGAAAATATTTCTTAAATAAAAAATAGCGGCTATTATCTAGGAATAAGAGTTTGGCTATATTAGGATATGCCTAACAAAACATTTAAAAAAAAATTTTTAATTTTTTTTACTATAGCCGCCTCAATGTTTATCATATGCACGCAATTTTTTTTCGTCAAAACTTTTTTTTTCATTAGCCGCAGCCTAAATCCAAGCACTTCTATAATTTTAGAAAGATTATATATTATGGGCTAAATTTTTGTGACCTTTTTTCTAAATATAGAATAAACAAAACTTGTACTTAATAATTGGTCTTTGAATAACAAAATATGTTTAATTGAAAGGATCCATTTAAACCCTACTTTCACAATTTCAATAAACTATGTTACATTTTTTTAAACTTAAATAATTTTATATTCCAGTTATTTTTTAATAATTTTAATAATTAATTATTTATGTTTGAATTGTGTAAATAGTACAAAGTTTTTTTCTCTTTAAAATATCTAGTTTTAATGGTAAATAGCCAAAAAAATATTTTTTTAAGGCTGCGGCTTATGGAAAAAATAGCTTTAGGGCACGTGCAAAGTGAGTTTTTATTTTCGTGAAATTTTTAAAATTTTGAAAAAAAAAAATTTGTAATAAAACGCAAATTTTTAAAAAGTTGCCAAATTTAGTATATGCACATAAAATGCTTTTTCTGATATAAAATATTTTTTAAAAAGTTTTGAAAAAAAATAAATTTTTGAAATTTTCAGAATTTTCAAAATTTTACGAAAATAAAAACTCAGTTCGCACGTAAAATATCGCATGTATTTAAATAACATTAAGGCCGCTAGTGAGAAAAATTTTTAAAAAAAAAATATTTTGTTAGGCATATCCTAAAACGGCCAAAAAACCTAAATTTTTATTTTTTGATATTAGCAGCTAAACATTTTTTATTTTAAAAATGTTTTTTTTGCAATTGATAGCGCAACCTATAAGTATTTTTTTCATTAAATTCTTTAAATATGTTCTAGTAAACGTAAAATATTTTGCAATAATTGATACATTTAACTTATAGACATGAATTATTAATTGTTAATTAGATGCGTCATTTTTTCTTCCATTTTTACCAGTCACAGTTCTATTAAAAATAATTTTTTAAAATTTTTTTAGATTTGACAAAAAAAACAGTTCAGAGGTAAGTATTTATATAATAAAAAATATATTGTTTAAAAAATTTAAAAAAATAATTTTATAAAATTTTAACCTCATTTTGCACTTTGTCTAAACCCTAATATATGCGTTAAAATAATTAATAGTTACATATGTATCTCTTTTAAAAATTTTAAAAGGGCTGTTAATATGTTTCAAGCATGTCAATGGTTCTAAGATATTTGTTAAATTATAGGGCAACTAGCCCATGTGGCCCGGCTCCGCCCGGGCAACCTGACATTTTAATTAAACTGATTGGCTGTGTACACGACATTTTAAGTAAACTGATTGGCTCATAAAAAATAATTAAATTTAAAAATAAAAGTTTTTCAAATTATTAAAAAATAAATAATTTAAAAAACTTATTAAAATTTAAAAAGTTTTTTAAAAATATACATAAAAATTAAAAAAAAAATTTTTAAAAAAAAATTAATCAAATAAAATTGAAAAATTTAAATAAAAATTCATGAAAAAATATCAAATATTTAAAAAGCTTTATTTAAAATATACATAAAAATTAAAAAAAAAATTTGTCTAAAGAATTAAATTCCAAATAAAATTGAAAATTTTTTCAAAGTAATTCATAAAAATTATGATATAATAAAAAAATTTATTAAAAATTAAAAAAAAATTTATGAAAAATGAAAAATTTTTTTTCAAAAAGAATTAAATTTTAAATAAAATTAAAATTAATCAAATATAATTGAAAAAATATCAAATATTTAAATAGTTTTTAAATAAACATAAAAATTAAAAAAAATTCCTATAAAAAATTAAATTCCAAATAAAATTAAATCTGACATAATCCAAATATACCAAAAGCTTTAATAACTAATTATTCTAATTACAAATTCAATTACTAATTCAGACTAAATCTATTTAATCCATTAAATTAAAATAGTAACATATATATCCCTAAATAGAAACCTATTTGGTAGCAAATATCATCATATCAAAGATCTAAAGTTAGAAGAAAAAAATTATTCCTATATACTTTCCTATGAAAATTAAAGGAAATACAGCCCAAAAAAATCAGTATTAAATCCAAAAATTAACTCTGAATGACTTTCCGACAAATCAAGACTCAAAGATCCTAAAATTTATACTAAATGATTTAAGTTAATTGTTAAAAAACAAAAATCTAAACATACCTTCAAATATACGGGGTCAACAGTTTGACCGATAAAGTTGTACTGCTTATAAGGGCACAAATCATATATTTAGGCATAATAAGATTAAGCCAATTCCGGGCTCATCACATGCAGATCTTGCATCTGGGAGTAAATCGTATGAGTATTTCTCCTCCTTATTTTAAGATGAGGAATTTGCTATGTCAATGGAGGTTTTTTGAATTCATAACAGTAAAAACCTATTATTAAATATTATTATATTACCATCAGCCAATATAACCATGGCAGCCTCGCTATTTAAGTTACTTGACATGATATTCCTATATAAAATTATAAACTAAATAATAAGATCTTAGTTCATAATGAATTTTAATGTCAAGTAATTGGATAGCTAATCATATTTTGTCTTATTTAAAGCAGTCTAAAATTAGATATTAGGGCATTTAAACTAAGATATTGTTTTTAATTATTATATTTATTTATTTCATGATCTTAGGGCATTTAAACTTAGAACTTGTTTTTAATTATTATATTTATTTATTTCATGTTGGATTAAAAATAAAATTATACTTAACTATGTACTATTATTAAATTAATTCGTTGTAACAACTTCTAACAAATACAATAATCCAACTTTGAAATTATCTCAAAAATAGATAAACAAATATATATAATAAAGCTTGCTTGCAAATTATAGGTAGGTATATAAATTTTAATGGTAATTTATCTGCAAAAAATAATTAAATTAACTATATATATAAAAATTTTCAGAAACAATATTTTTTTCTTGGGCAGATTTTTATTATGGATTTTTGTTTACCCTTTCACTTCATATGTACGCTAAGTTAAATATAATTTAATCAGCGAGCATGTAGAAATCTTAAAATCTAATTAATTTTAACAAAATCAATGTGTAGCCTAAATAATTGGATTTGTTATAATGTATTGAATTAAAATTTTTCTATATATGATCTAGTTGTTAAGGTGAGTAGCCATTTATGCTTTTTTTAAAACCTTTTTAAAATGACTTAAAACAATTAAATTAACAATACTGATAGTTTGGTGTCAAGATTTTTCTATTGTAATATATACAAAAAAATTATAATTTAATTATTATAGAAAAATTATTTGATTCTACTAATTAGTTTTATGTACAATAAACATAAATAATGCACAGGCAATAAAACTAATTTTATATATTTATTTGATATATAAGAACAACTATATAAAATGCATATAAATGTGATAAAAGTACATATTAAATGTTAATTAAAAATTTGATAATATGAAGAGCATTTTGTGCAAATAATCTTAATATTGTTTTTGGCTTTTCATAATATTTTAAAGCGTGTTGACTGATATTCAATATAATCATCTATTATTGGAATTATAACAATATTTATAGTAATAATATATATAATATATGTTAATTTTATATATATGTAATAATGATATATCTCTATAGAATATAATTTTTATGATATATGTATAAAACAAAAAAATATAATAATTGCTAAAATTTTAATCTTATAAAAAGGTAAGAAGTATATTTGTTAAAATTTTACTCTTATAAAAGGGTAAAAAGTATACTTGCCAAAATTTTAATCTTATAAAAGGGTAAAAAGTATACTTGTCAAATTTGTAACTTCCTAATAATTTTTCAAGCATGGTATGCTATGAGGCTTTTTTATACATATATTGTTTCCCTTTATTGAAATTCTGCCACCAAATTAACACTTACAATGTTTGTATCTTTGTGGTGACTAATATATTTCATTTTGTAAAGCAGCCGTGAACGTTTAATATTTTCCATTTTCCAATTTAATACAATGTAAAATAAAGCAATTTGCCTTAGATTTTATAACAAACCACATTTTGGTTTTATTACCAAAGTATTTGAATTCTCTCACGCTTCAAATCAAATATCCATCCAATAATTCAATCATTCACAAAACGCCTATTTATTTTTATTTTAAATAATAAAAATTATTATTATTGCTTTAAACAAAGGGGGTCCGGGCCCCGACCACTTTAATATAATAAATTAATATAAACATTTTAAATAGAATATATATGTATTATAAATAAAATTTAACTTTTACGTATTGCCTGCTTATAGGTGTAGTACTTGAAAATATATGGCTCAATCTTAGCAAAACCAGAGCTGGGAAAAAACCCGTTCTTCGACTAAACTCAAATTTTTGTTTCTCAAAAATTTTATGACACATTAAAAAAATCATTAATAAATAGATACAAAATTTAAGCAGAAAATCTTAAACTTTGTAAATATTTTCTTAATTAAAGCTAAAACTCTTTAGTTTTTTTAAATTTCGAAAAATAAAAAAATGGGTTTGACCCAAATATGGGTTTTTTCCCAGCTCTGAGCAAAACAAATAAAGTAGCTATGTCAATCACTTTATACCACAATAAAACTATTATTAAAAAATAGGATAAGACAAATTTTGATTGTTTTGGCGACCTTCTTGTGTGTTAATTTAATTCGTACAGAGCAACATGATTTCCAGGGTTTGGCGCCCTAGGTCTTTCACACCGCTATAGCTGAAGAGCTTCAATTTGCATAAATTTTAAGGACATAACTTGCTTACATATATTATGGATAAGGACGTGTAAAAAATATTTTTTAACTACTCTTTAAGACCGAAATTTCCAAAAGGTACATTTATGTCCCTTTCGGTACCGGACCGCTAACTCGGCTCCTATGGGCTATAAGAGTCTGAAATTTCGAGAAAAGGTAAAGGACTATACTATTAGATTTGATAAAAATTTAAGAAAAATCTGTAGTCAGAATTTTTGTCAAACCGATCCCGAGTGTAAAGTTCAAATTTTAATCGCCTGTTTAACCTTAAATATCTCGGTAACGGAAGCTGATAAAATCTCGAAATTTTCCAAAAACGTGGGCAATATTATAATAATTAACCTAAAAAAATTTCAAAATAAAACCTTACCATTTTAAGCGCTGAGAGAATTTCGTCGTTTAAACAAAAAATAAAACTTTCTAGTGGATAAAAATACAAACTCGACATTCCTAGGCACCTTCTCGACAAACGATTTTTTTTTAACGCTACTGCTCGAAAAAACTTTTTAAAGTTCGGTTTTTCACACCCACCGGAAGTCTCGATCGCTTCCTAACTATCTTTCCGCACACCTTCTCAACCTACCCTACAAAACAACACCTCACACGTCGCTCAACTACAAACCATCTCCGAGATCTAGCGTAGCAAAGAAAAATCGAGTTTGAAAATTGTATAGTAGACTAGCCCATGTGGCCCGGCTCCGCCCGGGCAACTTGACATTTTAATTAAACTGATTGGCTGTGTACACGATCAGTCTTAAAAAAATTAATCAAATAAAATTGAAAAATTTAAATAAAAATTCATGGAAAAATATCAAATATTTAAAAAGTTTTTTTTAAAATATACATAAAAATTAAAAAAAATTTGTCTAAAGAATTTAATTCCAAATAAAATTGAAAATTTTTTCAAAGTAATTCATAAAAATTATGAAATAATAAAAAAAATTATTAAAATTTAAAAAAAAAATTCATGAAAAATGGAAAAAAATTTTTAAAAAAAATTTAATTTTATATAAAATTGAAATTAATCAAATAAAATTGAAAAAAATTCAAATATTTAAAAAGTTTTTTTTAAAATATACATAAAAATTAAAAAAAAATTGTATAAAAAATTAAATTCCAAATAAAATTAAATCTGACATAATCCAAATTTACCAAAAGCTTTAATAACTAATTATTCTAATTACAAATTCAAGTACTAATTCAGACTAAATCTATTTAATTTAATAAATTAAAATTGTAACATATAAATCCCTAAATAGAAACCTATTTGGTAGCAAATATCATCATATCAAATATCTGAAGTTAAAAGAAAAGAATTATTCCTATATACTTTCCTATGAAAATTAAAGCAAATACAGCCCAAAAAAATCAGTATTAAATCCAAAAACTAACTCTGAATGACTTTCCGACAAATCAAGACTCAAAGATCCTAAAATTTATACTAAATGATTTAAGTTAATTGTTAAAAAACAAAAATTTTAAAATTATCTCAAAAACAGATAAACAAATATATATAATAAAGCTTGCTTGCAAATTATAGGTAGGTATATAAATTTTAATGGTAATTTATCTGCAAAAAATAATTAAATAAACTATATATATAGAAATTTTCAGAGCAAACAATATTTTTTTCTTGGGCAAATTTATATTATGGATTTTTGTTAACCCTTTCACTTCATATGTACGCTAAATTAAATATAATTTAATCAGCGAGCATGTAGAAATCTTAAAATCTAATTAATTTTAACAAAATCAATGTGTAGCCTAAATAATAATTGTATTTGTTATAATGTCTTAAATTAAAATTTTTTTCTATATATGATTTAGTTGCTAAGGTGAATAATAGCCAAAATTTATGCTTTTTTTAAGCCTTTTTAAAATAACTTAAAACAATTAAATTAACAATACTGGTACATAGTTTGGTGTCAAGATTTTTCTATTGTAATATATACAAAAAAATTATAATTTAATTATTATAGAAAAATTATTTGATTTTACTAATTAGTTTTATGTACAATAAACATAAATAATGCACAGGCAATAAAACTAATTTTTATATATTTATTTGATATATAAGAACAACTATATAAAATGCATATAAATGTGATAAAAGTACATATTAAATGTTAATTAAAAATTTGATAATATGAAGAGCATTTTGTGCAAATAATCTTAATATTGTTTTTGGCTTTTCATAATATTTTAAAGCGTGTTGACTGATATTCAATATAATCATCTATTATTGGAATTATAATAATATTTATAGTAATAATATATATAATAATTTATGTATTTAAATTTTATATATATGTAAAAATGATATATCTCTATAGAATATAATTTTTATGGTATATTTATAAAACAAAAAAATAAAATAATTGCTAAAATTTTAATCTTATAAAAGGGTAAGAAGTATATTTGCCAAAATTTTACACTTATAAAAGGGTAAAAAGTATACTTGCCAAAATTTTAATCTTTTAAAAGGGTAAAAAGTATACTTGTCAAATTTGTAACTTCCTTATAATTTTTCAAGCATGGTATGCTATGAGGCTTTTTTATACATATATTGTTTCCCTTTATTGAAATTCTGCCACCACAATAACACTTACAATGTTTGTATCTTTGTGGTGACTAATATATTTCCTTTTGTAAAGCAAACGTAAACGTTTAATATTTTTCATTTTCCAATTTAATAAATGTAAAAAAAACTTGCCTTTGATTTAATAACAAACCACATTTTGGTTTTATTACCTAAGTATTTGAATTCTCTCACGCTTCAAATCAAATATCCATCCAATAATTCAATCTTTCACAAAACGCCGTGAAGACCGCGGCGTTTTTGTCTGAATAAGCGTGCGCATCCGAAAGAATAATTAATATGTTTAATATTAAATTCAAAAAAAAAAAAAGAAAATATTTTTTAAATCCATTAATATTATATTAATTTAATATATATTTTTTTAATTATAACTATAAACAAAATTTATATATATACATATATTTATTTTTATTTTAAATAATAAAAATTATTATTATTGCTTTTCTATTAATTTATACATATGTCTTATTTTTGAGACAAATATTTGGTTTATAAAAACAATTACAATAAAATATATCAAAATTTTTTATATATCTTACATAATATTTTGCTTACCCTCTTAATTAAGACAGTTGTCTTAAGGTACAATTATTCAGTATAATATTATTTTACTAAACAAAGGGGCTCCGGGCCCGGACCACTTTGGTTAATATAATAAATTAATATAAACCCTTTCAAATAGAATATGTATGTATTATAAATAAAATTTAACTTTTACGTGTTGCCTGCTTATAGGTGTATATTTGTACCTGAAAATATATGGTCCAATCTTAGCAAAACAAATAAATTAGCTATGTCAATCACTTTATACCACGATAAAACTATCATTAAGGAATAGAATAAGACAAATTTTGATTGTTTTGGCGACCTTCTTGTGTGTTAATTTATTCGTACAGAGCAACATGATTTCCAGGGTTTGGCGCCCTAGGTCTTTCACACCGCTATAGCGGAAGAGCTTCAATTTGAATAAATTTTAAGGACCTAACTTGCTTACATATATTATAGATAAGGACGTTTAAAAAATATTTTTTAACTACTCTTTAAGACCGAAATTTTCAAAAGGTACATTTATGTACCTTTCGGTAGCGGGCCGCTAACTCGGCTCCTATGGGCTAAAAAAGTCTGAAATTTTGGGAAAAGGTAAAGGAATATACTATTATGATTCGATAAAAATTTAAGAAAAATCTGTAGTCAGAATTTTTGTCAAACCGATCCCGAGTGTAAAGTTCAAATTTTAATCCCCTGTTTAACCTTAAATATCTCGGTAACGAAAGCTGATAAAATCTCGAAACTTTTCAAAAACGTGGGCAATATTATAATAATTAACCTAAAAAAAATTTAAAATAAAACCTTACCATTTAAAGCCCTGAGAGAATTTCGTCGTTTAAACAAAAAATAAAACTTCCTAGTGGATAAAAATACAAACTCGACATTCCTAGGCACCTTTTCGACAAACGATTTTTTTTTATCGCTACTGCTCGAAAAACTTTTTAAAGTTCGGTTTTTTACACCCACCGGAAGTCTCGATCGCTTCCTAACTATCTTTCCGCACACCTTCTCAACCTACCCTACAAAACCACACCTCACACGTCGCTCAACTACAAACCATCTCCGAGATCTAGCGTAGCAAAGAAAAATCGAGTTTGAAAATTGTATAGTAGATAACAAATTTAAAACCGCTGTTTGTTAGATGTTTTTTAAAGATTTTTTGATGTTTTATATAGAAATTTCTATACGAGCACGTGCAAAGTTTTCCATTTATTAGAATTAATCTTTGTTTATTTTTTGTTAAATTTTTATTTTTCAATAACACGTCCCAATTTAGCTGTTTTAATTTCTTTAAAAAGTTGGTCCTTTAAATTAATTGTAAAATACTGATCGGCCTTAAATACAAGTATACGAAAAGCGAATGTTTCAACCCTCAAATGGTAGGTTGAAAAATTTATGCAAATGCTATAGTAGGGTCTATAGGGACTCCATTTTAAACCTTTAAATCCCTAAGAATTTTATAGCTATGATCTTTAAATTAAATTTTATAAAAATACGAGTTTTTTAGTATCAAAATATAAGCTATTATTATTTATTACAAAGTTAATTCAGGATATTGTAAAAAGTATGATATCACATTTAAATATACAATTTCTTATGGTTGATATAGTTGATATTTGCTTAGGACAATTTGCCTACAAACATCACGTGTCACCTTTTTTTCTAATCTGATGGCGCCCATAACTAAGTTTCCAAGTAATTTAAGGCAGAACCTTTTCGTAAAGTTGTGCTTTTTCAATGGGCGACATGTTAAAGAGCAGTTTAGCTTGCCGTAGACTCTGAAGTAGAGGCAGTGGGTTCTTACAGCTGATTTCCCTCTCGCCATTCATTTTGATGCTTCACTCTTTATCTAAACTAAATTTGAGGTTAGCTGTTTACCATGGGGTGGCTTTGGTGTAGGATACGTCCAAAGCATCGTTGAGTTTTTCGCGTGGAACACCGGTCATACTCTTGATGGCTTTGGGTCATAAACAGATATGGCGAGGTCTTCAGCTATTTAGGGTAAAGTCAAACTTAGAGTTAATTAATGTACATGGTGACATCATTATCATCGAAGTTAGATTAGTGACCTAAAGGTTGGGCAATCCCCTCGGTTTGTTCTACTCGGTTCGTAATTGATATCCTAGCCAGCTGTGACTTTTTAGATCCATTAAAATAACGCGTATTAAACAAGGTTTATCTTGTAAGGCCTTTATTCGGTCGTTTAGTATTTTGTCGGTTTTAGTACTCGTCGGTCGTTTATTGTTTGTCGGTCGCTGAGGACCTTTGTTTGTCGGTCGTTTATTATTTGTCGGTCGACTAAGATATATAATTGTCAAATCGTTACCCTAAATTGTTCGGTCCTTAAAGACCGTTGTTTTCAGTTCTAGGACCATTAATTGTTCGATTGTTTACGACCATTATGGTCAGGTTGTTGAGGATTAGTCAGCGGGGACCATGATCGTCAGGTAAGAGACCATTATCGAGGTCTAAGTCCATTATTGTAAGGTCGAGGACCATTTGTCATGTCGAGGACCATTAACTTGGTCATTGAGGAAAATTATCGTCAGGTCGTTTAGGACCATTTATTGTCAGGTCTTTAAGGACTATTTATTGTCAGGTCGTGAGGACCATTTATCGTCAGGTTGTTGAGGACCAGCGACAGCTGAGGACCATTTACCCAGGTCGTTGAGGACCATTTATCGTCAGGGGACCATTTATTGTCAGGTTTTTTAAGACCAATATCCATTCGGTGTTAAGTTCCTTTGATCGTTTCTTGCCATATTTTAGAGATTAGAGAACTATTTTTGTTATATTTTGACTTTTCTGTCTGATTTCGGGCATTTTAATTCTATATAAATATTTGATTCTTGATTAGGGGGTTCCCTATATGCGCATATGTTTTAGACCGTTGTGTGCATGCCTTTGACAAAGTCGTTGCTCCATCAATTTTTGTTTTGTCACGTACGGCATTTCATTCAGACGAGGCTTTAATTTGTAATCCCGGAGTGACATTGATGAGCGTAATTGTTGGCATCACTCGCTGAATAGGATCTTGTGCATCAATCTTTTGTACATGGTTTCTTTCTCTAAAATCAGATCTCTACAAGAATTATAAGCCAACAAATAAATGGAGGTTAAATTTTATAACTTTAAAAAACAATTTTTTAATTTACTTGAAATTATTATTAATGGCTGACGGGAGGTCCTTCTGGAAAAATACAGCCCCCCCACCCCCTCCTCTTCCCCTTGTCAATTATGAAATAGTTTTTCTTTCATGGTTGATCTTTCAGCATATACATATGTAAAATGTATGACACGTATAAAAATACATCTCCAATACAATATAGTGGGGTTAATCTTGTGTAGTTGGTATAGTTGATATATGCATGAAAATATAATGTGCTTACTAACAATTACAGAATAATGCATATTTTATTTAATAAATTTTTAAAAAACCTATTTTAATTTTTCTATTTTTACATTGAATAAATCAAGTGAATAAATTATATTTATTAAATTACAAAAAAATTGTAATTTTAGGTGGGATCGGACATTTTTTTAAAAAATTCATCAAAAAATATCATGAAATAAAAAACTATTTTTAGCTATTATTCATAAAATTAGATATTTTATAAAGAAAATAAAATAATTTCTACCATTTGTAACATAAATATATTGCATGCAAACTTGATATGTAAAATTATTATAAAAGTATACCTAGAAATTGAGATAATTTTTTTTAGAGTCAATTTTATGGTTTTAAACATGAAATTGAAAGCGCGGGGTCCATACAGACCCCAATTCAATTTCTAATATCCTAACAAATTTTGTTATTATAATTAAAATATTACTAGTTTGGTTTATTATATATTTAAGAAAAAAGTCACGAAATTTTGTACAATGTTATAAAATATCTTAATAAATATTCACAATTTAAGAAGTGCTAGGGCCCATATGGGCCACACAGTGCTAATGGCAAGAATTTTAAAATATTAAAAATATACCGTGCCATTTTTTATTATGATAGGTTTAGTACTATGTTAAATTAATAAACAAAGTAAATTTTACGTGTAAATTGACTAAAAGCCTGAGTATTTTTTTAACTTAAGCGCATCATTATGCCAAATTTTTTAACAATCGGTATAAATATTAATATTAAACAAGGTTGCATTAAAAACTTTGATATATATTAGAGAATTATAATAACCGGTTAAGGTCCTTAAAGTATTAATAAAAGCCATTTTAAAGTTAATTTAGTACTAAAAAAATTAATATTATCAAGAATTTGTCTATAATTAAAATAATTTTTACAGACTAAAATCAAAATTTAATTGGCTAAAAATAACATTAGTATAAGTTTAGGCTCAATTTCAAAAAAATTTAGAAATTAGTAATCTAAAATATTTAAATTTAGAATTTCATCAAAAAATTTTTGATTTTTATAATTTATATTGTGAGCAAAAACTCTAATTTTAATTAAAATCTTGATAAATTTAAAAATAAATTTGTACAATCATAGCTAATAGTTATATCTATAAGAATTAAAAAAAAATTATAGCCCGTAAGAAATTTTTCCACAATATTTTTTATCGTGTATAAACATGTTATGTAAATATATCCTGTTACCTGATTTTAATTATAGGAGGGTATAATTGTTAAGGTTGTGCTATAATTTGAAAATCCAATAAAGTTAGATGAGATATGTCGCTTACTTATTTTTAGCCTAGGCTTTCAAAAAATTGACAAAACAAAATACATTTTATTTAATTTGATATCAATCTTAAATATATGACCTTTTACAATATTGTTTTTTAATAAACGAAAATAAATAAAAGATCCAGCTATTGAACTTTTTAATTAGACGTTAAAAATGTACCATAATATTTTATTTAAGTTTAAATTTGTATAAGACTGCAACAAGTAAAGATAATTTTTGAAGATTAAGCGCAATTGATTAATCTTCAGGTAGCTAGTATTAAAAAAATAAATAATTTTTTTTTAAAATTTGTTAGGTATATTTTAACGCAACCAAAAATTTTCTTAATTATAGCACTAGTAGTTATAATATTATTAAAAAAATATTAACAGTTTTTAAATAAGTATTAGCCGTAGTTATAGTCGTAGCTCATAATAAATTTTAATGACTACATGTATGCATGCCTTTTCTAGTCATTATTAAGCGCTAAATTTTTATGGCGCGTTTTTACCGATTATAAATTTATTGTTTTTATTTTCCTTCAATGAAAAAGTTATATGACATTCGTAACGTAAGAATTTTAATAAATAATATGTTAGGTTTCTATTGAAGGCAATATCGGAAGTGGTAAATCTTCTTTTATGAACTACCTTAAAAACATTCCTAATGTTCAAACATACCTTGAGCCCATTGATTATTGGACAAACATGCATGGCCACAATTTATTAGTATAAATTATCATATTATTTTATCTTTAGGATTTATACTATGAAGATTCAGCTAAGTGGGGATTTGTTTTTCAAATGATTGTTCAAAAATCGTTGATGGAAATTATGTACAAGCCAACTGTAATATTCTAAAAATTTTATTTTAATAGGATAAGCCATACAAAATTATTGAAAGATCTATTTATTCTGCCAAATATACCTTTGTTGAAAATCTGATAAAAAAGTAATTTAGTAGTTATTATTTATTTTAGGGGTATTCTAAATGAAGTTGAATTTCTTGTATATTCTGAATGGTTTGATTTTTGTACCAAAGTATTACCTCTCAATATTGACCTAATTGGTATTATAACTTTTGTTTACCATTAAGTTTATATACAATGTGATCCAGAAATTTGCAATCAACGAGTACAAAAAAGGGGAAGAGCTGAAGAAGCTGGGGTCAATATGGTATTTTATTTGTGAATTAACTTTCTAGGATCTCATTAAAGAGTTGCATGAACTGCATGAAAACTGGTTAATTAATAATGCCTTTAAAGATTTTAATATTCCTGTTTATGTAAGTAATTTAAAAAAAATTGTTACTTAAAATTATGCCCAATTATTTGCTCATTGTTTTTACTGGCTAGATTTTAATAATGGTAAATTAATAAAATTAAGTTGCTAATATACTTTTTCATTAGGTTATTGACGGAAATCAATCACTTGCACAAATGAAAAATAATGCAATGGATTTACTCCAATATATTGATCAAGACCACAAATTTTTGCGTTTCCCACTTCAACCTCTATGCCAATGATGTTTTTTTATTATCTTAAAATTTAATTATATTATATTCCACCCATTAGCATACTTAGAACAGTGTATCACATAGAAAAAGACCACCTATTTTTTCCATTTTCTCATACCTCATTTTTAAATATCTTAATGTAAACATTTTTTTTTAAATTTTTTGTCAAGCAATGCAAATTTTTAAATATATATTACACATGTATTTTTACATTGACATCTTTTATAGCAAATATATCATCTTTAGAGCCGTACCCAAAAAAATAAAAAAATAAAATAATTTTAGACTCCATTTTTACACTTAATTGTTCATATTAGAGGCAATACTAAAACTAAAGAAAAATTATTTTAAAGTTTTACTGTATACAGCTCTTTTCTGAAAGTTATTCTATTACCACATGATATATAAATTAAACTTTAAACTGAAATTGTATAATATATAGAATTATAATCTTGAGTAATAAAATTATTTTTATGGTATGTACCAGTTTGAAAAATCATTTATAATTTTGACTTTTTGTTTCATACTCTGTCATGTGTTATAGATGTTATGTCAGCATACATTTTTTAGAAGACATTATACAAAGTTGTTTCAATCCACTCTAATGCCTTTATTAATTTAAAAAATTTTACGTTTTAAAATTACATGAAGTAATTTAGCATGTAATGCAAGCCAGTGTTATAATTTTCAAAAATACTTAGTATAAATAAAAATATGCTTGGTATAATTAACTAAATTTATTTTTATTGACCGTTTTTCTATAAATCTAAGGTGACCTGTATTAAGCATTATACAAATGACATATGACAAATGTAACAAATATTTTGATAAACTATAAAAAATTGATATAGGGCACGGGCAAAGTGAGTTTTTATTTTCGTAAAATTTTCAAAATTTTGAAACAAAATATTTTGTAATAAAACGCAAATTTTTAAAAAGTTGCCAAATTTAATTTATGCACATAAAATGTTTTTTCTGGAATAAAAAATTAAATTTTTAAAATTTTACGAAAATAAAAACTCACTTTGCACGTGCCCTTATATTGAAATTTTATAGTAAACATATAAAAGAAAATTTAAAAATAAAATTGCTATTTTTTGGAAAATATATACCTTATAAAATAATTTTGCAAATAAAATATCAATATTTAAATTAAATTTGTAGTTATTTTGGTGGACCCAAAGTTGCACGAAACGAAAATCCATGAAATAAGCTAACATTGTGACATAGTTTAGGGTTAGGTTATGTCAAAGTTGGATTAGGGTTAGTCTAACGTTTGGTTGAAGTAGCATAAAGGTAACGTTGGACTAATTTTGGGTTAGTTTTGTGATTAAATATCCAAGCTAATATTTGATTGGTTGACCAATCAAATTATTTTCGTACGTGTTTGGTGTCACCGACTGTTTATATCAGTCGTACAAATTTCTTATATATAATGCTGAAAAGTAATAATTGCTAATGGAGTTGAGGTGTGGGCATTGAAATCGATCCTGGAATTCAAATCACTGGCCTGTAATGCCTAGAGCTTGGCTATCTCCTCCATGTACTTCTCCGAACAAATGTTTTCGGGGTCATTACGGCACAAATGAGTGAATAAACTTTCGTAATTTTCAAACACGACGGGATTCCCGACCTCTTGGTCCCAAGGTGGCCTCGATGTGTCGTAGGATCTTCCATATTTTTGCTGTAATAAAAAAGATACTAACTTATTTCCATTTTTAATTTTAAAATTCTAGAATTTTGGTATTTAATTTTTGCAAGTTTAATATAATTTTCAACGTTAATCGACATAATCTTGAGGTCTGACCGTTAGGGGATTATCTAACAGCCAGAATTGCCGGTAATTTATGTGTGTTAGGACCTAAATGTTATGGTTTAAAAATATGATTAATTTGGTGTTTTTTACATACCTTCCTTTAACTACGAGAGTCTTGGGTGGGCTTTGGCTATCTAAACCCCCCCCCCCCCCCCCCGCAAAGCAAAATTCCCCCCTGGTTAAATAATTAAATTTGATTGCACGTTTGTAACCGAAGTTTTTAGCCTAAGTTCTCACTTTAGGTAAATCGCGTAGAATCTACTCTTTAGATTGACCAGCCCGCTTTTCAAATCTTTCCACATGTATGCTATTCGTGGAAATCAATGTTCGCGTAAGAGACCTGCTGCGTATAAGACAGTAATCTCTATGTTGAGCCAACATATAAGTTTTATATTTTTAAAGCTCCACTCTTTACATACGACCTAAGGCTTGAGGTCATTATTAGTCGATCACAACCGCTTAGCCATAAAAGTCCAAGTATTTCTTTTGTGTAATAAAATTCAAAACTGCCCAAGGCGGATCTCAGGGCAAAACAAGAAATGTAACAAGATCCAAATACATATGGAAGCGTATATTTTACTTTACTAATTGTTATAAAATAAAGTGCTGTGTGATGAATTATTCAAACATTTGAGTTTAAACTTTCCCCCATATTTTTCCCCATATAAGGGCGCAATATCCGTTTCTAGCTCTAGCAAAGTAATTAAAAGCCTACGGGTTTATTACCAAGATTCGCTTGCCCGACGATCTAAGTTTTTCTAGACTCTCTCAGGAATATTGTTTAGGGCCTCCTGCCTCAGCAGGTCACTGTACTATTTTTTATGGAAAAAGTCCTACCCACGTTCAAACCTGAACCTCCTGCGTGTAAGCCAGATGTGTTTGACTCTGAGCGATCTGAGCCGAACTGTCATCAGCACCTGGTAAAGTAAAGGGTTGATCTTTACTTGCTCTGTCCAAACAGCTTCTCAGAGTTTACAACTATAACAAAGCTGTTTTAGTTTTTTACAATGAATATTGTGGCATGGGCCGAGGGACGCATTTAATCCTACTGAAACCTAGTTGTTATAAAAGTGGCCGCATTCCTACCTAATTCAATGATCCTAGCCTCGGTGTCCTAAGTAATAAATAACGACTGCACATACCATATATATTTGATCCATCTGGTTGCAAATGGAATCGGGCAAAGGAGCGGTTGTATCCCGATTCAAAGGGTAAGCGTCTAGTTCGATTTCGCTATTATAGGAATTCCTTAACGATGGTTTCAGCATCCGCCTAATCTCGGGAGAGGTTGGAAACTTTGCATTTTTGCAAATATAGTTTCCTGGCTCATTAGATAACCCTAATTCCTCTTTCCCAAACTTGGGCGAAGGGCCGACTGTCACAACATCATCATGACATTTCGGATGATGGTCACATTTGATCGTGTCATCCTCAGGGGTTAGCTTTACTGTTTTAGGGGCCCGTTTTTTAGCGTTGTCACCTATATCATCATTACATTCCCTCGGGGGCTGTGATTTTCTTCGAATTTTGGTGAAAGGTTTTAATAATTTTTTATACATTTACAATTTGAAAAATATGAATTTATTAGAATAGAACTTAAAATTCTATAGCTATATAAATACCGGTGTAGGTAGTTAAGGGTTCTTAATCGTTCTAAATTTTAACTTTTATTAAAATATTTGGTCAAGTTTAAGTCTATTAGTTATTCAGTGGTTTATAGAAAGCTCTTCAAAAATTTTGAAATGCTGTTATTGTTAATTTTTATTAAACCAGTGGTCCCAATTTTTTTTTTCATTTTAACAAATATAAGCGAACAAATGCTCTTGTCTTATCAATTCATGAGGAAAAAATTCTAAAATAAAAATTTGTTAGCTAGATTTAGGCCGTCTCAGCTGATTCGTATTTACATTAGCCGAATATTGAAAGTAATATAACTTTATTTAATTTTTAATTAGAATAACAAGAAACAAAATAAAAGAAATAACCCTATTGGATGGGCTGGTATCGAACCGGATTGGTATATAGGACCTTAAGGGGAAACTTTAAATTGCTACTTTGTTGGCTTTATTAAAAAACTTAATAAATTTTTAATAACACTCAATACGTAAAGTCCTATATTTAGGACCCTAAAAGAGACGTTTAAAGGGCGAAAGGAAATTGGGCCATTTGCAACTGTTCTCCTATGACTGTTAAAGAAATAGCTTTTTAGATTAATTCAGCCTATGTATGTTCACCTGTTTTTAATTTTTACAAAAAGTTAACAATTAACTTTGCTTGAAATAAAAAACTGATTATAGGACTATATAGAATCCTTGACAAATTAGTAGCTGACAAAATGATTTAAAGATTTAAAAACAATCGTAATGATTATTGCAAACTTATCGTGCCTAATTTTGTATTTTGTGATTATTCCTTCTATACCTACAAACGTGTCCGGAAAGAAAGGTGATAATTATTTAAAAGCATAAATTTTTGCAGCACTTTTAATGTAAATTTTCATGATCCTATCCTTAAATTTTAATTCTGCCCTTATAAGTGCTAGGTTTTACTACCTTGGGCCCTTTGCAAGCTCTTGTTGTGTTTGACGCAGGTATTTAAATGGTGCCCCGAAAATGCGAAAAGACTTTTTAAGAGCTATAGGCAGTTCTCTTTGATATTTTTTTTACTTTAACTTTACCAAAATACGGAAGGTGACGCGATAATTTTAATTGTAAAATGTGTTAAATTAACTATGAATCACGTGCTTCCGAACTATAAAGTGCAAAAAATATATGTGATAAGACGTAGCAGCCGCCAATGACCCTGTTTGGCGAAATATAGAGCCGGTTAAAAAGTTGTTCTTTTATATAGCTGAGCGAATTGAAATTATCATGAGTAAGATGTTAGCAACAGAGACTTATACGATGACCAAAAGCTTAAACCTTTTCCGCTAGGGCACCATTTATAATTTACACAATGATTTGGTTACATTTTTTTAATCATTTTCCTAATTATATTTGATTTGATTTTTTGCTCCTAAGGAGAGAGGATTTAAAGGCATTGCCTGAAAATGGGGCACACCTTTAGCTAACCCTGAATACAAGGCTAGTCGATATTATGCTTCAACGACCAATAATGATAGCGCTTTAATTGGGAAAAAAATACACTTGGGGTTGGCCCTTGACCTTTTATCCCGTTTGTAATGGCCTACCCGTCAAGGCTTTATCTCTTTTAACCCGTTTTCCCCGCCCCATATACTGTCGAAAATTTATCATGCAAGCTAACATAATTTTTGCCATACTTTTAAGCAAATACACATTGTTAAGCCCTAACGGGTACGGCGGCCTCAAAAAAGAAAAGGGCCGTGAGGGGGTGGTTTTTTTAGCAGGTACTCCACCTAACCTTGCATGGCACCGGGTTTCTAATAACATATGGACATCAGTGCGGACAATATAATTTGCTACACCAACTCATATACGCACTGACCAATTTGTTATTATTTAAAATTACTCGTGTATTTGATGATCCCAATCCTAGTTTTATAGACTAGCTTTGAGATCAAACCAGCAAATTTTTTAACCCCCTTACTAAATAAAAATAAATTAACAATCTTCTTCATCACGTTAAATTTGGCAATGTCAGTCTTACAACAATAACAAAACTTGGTAAGTTAAAATCACCGCTTGAAAGGGGCCAACATTTTTTTTAGCCCGAATTTTAAATTTGGTCTAGCCCGACTTTCGGGTACAATATACCTCTAAGTCATACATAAAGGACATTGGTTATCATCATTTTAGGCTCATATTTAAAAATTTGCCTCTCCGGATATTAAGACGCATATATATCTCTGGTAGATATTACCGAATAGTAAAAAAAGTATCTTACGATAAACGTTGTTGTTCACCAGTCAACTAACTTTTTTATTTTCAATTGATTACAATTAGGTGCGATTAAACCGTTCGTCGTCAAAGAGGAAGCATTAGAAATTTTAAGTAAACAGTATAACTTTGATTGTTTATAACACATGTCGACAAAAATTAATGAGTGATTGATAAAAATAATAAGCCTTATCTTATAAATTTCTTAAATTTAAAAAAAATTTTATTTTGATTGATCATAATTGAATAAATGTCCAATATTTGCAAAATCAAAAATTGGTGGTCTCATAAAAAACAATTTACATTTATATTAAAATCACCTTCTATTGTCTATCTTGAATGATGAGAAATAAATTTTTTAAGTATTTCAAGTTTCTGTCAGAGCGGGGGGGGGGCCCATTTTTGGGGCGAAACCCTTTTTTTTTTTTAATTTTAAAAAAAAAAAAGGTTGTGGGTTTTAACTAAAAAAAATATAAAATTTATTATATTTTCTCTTTTTCTTTTCTTTTTTTTGATAATAGATTTTATAATCTGAAATAAAATTTTTAAAAAAAAGTATATCAAGTTTCAGTCATAGGCACCCCAATCATAGGCCACGATATTTTTTTCAGTTTCAAAATAAAAATGTTATTTGTTGCCGATTTATATTTATATTAACAATTATATTTTGTTGTTTCAAAATCTTTTTTGTTTTATTGAATATTAAATAATTTTCAAATTATGGCGGTCTGTGTAAACAAAAAAATTTACCAATTTTTATTATTTATATGACCAGCATTCGTTGAAAAAAACCTTGTTAAAAATATTGCATTATTTTTAACTTTGGACTATTACACTGGACAACAAAAAAAAACAACAAAGATTTTTTTAGGGTTTTGTAGAGAATTTTCTTGCTCGATATCGATCCTGGGTTTAGTTTTTTTTCAAATGCCTGGAATTTTTTTTTTAACCGCATCCTCAGAAAAATATTCAGAAAATTTCTATAACTGTTGATTTTTTAATAAATCTATTGGCATATTCAGATTCCTTATAAAAAACATATCTAATATTCCTATAATTATCAACAATTTGCTTTCAAGTTATTTAGGATCAAAAAACGGATTTCATGACAAAAACCACTAATTTTATAAAATTGAAAAAATAAAAAAAATTAAATATTACAGAAACTCCTTACGTTATTAATGAATGTTTGCGTTATCTAAATATATTTTTAAACTTTTGTTACAACCCATAGGTTTTGTGATATAGAAGCCCAAAATGCCCCAGAAATCAAAATATCTCAATTTTTGACACCGCATCTGAGGCATTGGCTAAAATTCTGATTTCATATTTGTGATCAGCGCCAAAAACTTGACCAAAAACAATAGTTGTCATAAATGATGGTTAGGGTCGTCCAAATTTTGTTGTCCAGTGTTGTTATTAATGAAATGATATCTGCTTTCGAAAAGCATTCCCGAAGCATTTAACCACATTAATATTATTATGAGTAGATCACCCAAATTAGAAAACATTGTTGTTTTTAATTAAAATGTCTCATTTTAATTTTCATAGAACCCATAAAGGTAAAACCTGCATCAGGAAAAACGGGCCTCGCAGGTAAATTTTTTAGTTCTTGATGATTTAAAAGCCTTATAACAAAGTTGAGGGCCACGCAAATAGACCTTGCTTCAATTGATTGAAATAATTTAAATTAAAACCTATCTTTTCTTCGTTATAGGCTGTGGTTATTTGAAAAAAAAAATTGAGCGCATTTGATTTTACATTAAGATGGCTAGTATAAAAATGTCAGATATTTCAAATTACGCGTTAGGCACTAAAACGACCGAAAAACGTAAATTCTCATTTTTTGATTTGCCGTTTATGATTTTTTATTTAAAATATGTTTTTTAAATTTAGAAATTAGTAATAGCCCCAGCCATGGCTGTAATGAAAGTTTAACTTTTGGATTAATTTTTGTTCGTTGGTCTATATGGTAAAACTAGATTTGGACAAATTTCAGGCCTATTTTAATGAGACAAAATGATATTACTAGGGGGGGGGCCCTTACATTAAATTTTGGAAAATTGGTCAAATCCTTTTATGGGGCAAAAAATTGAATTTAATTTGTCGGCCATAGGGACATTACATTAATCATGGAAGATTTTGTGTTAAGGCTTGGTAAAAATTTCCAGGCCTTATGAGTTTAAGTTTGTATTCTATATTTATTAAATATTAAAACAGTTGGTTATACATTATCTAAAACTATTTTCTTTGAGATTGAAGGATTGAGATAAGCACAGTTCAGCCACCAGAATCCCATTTATAAGTGCCTGTTTTTTGGTATTCAATTTCTGTTGTGAAAAACATTCGGTTCTAGATTAAATTCCATGGACAATCTAAATTATTCTTTTAGGTCCTATCAAAAGGAGCGTTCGCTACTTGAAAGGACCTTATAACCAAGCCTTAAGTAATTAATTTATTATTTGTTTCTATATCATAATATTTAGTATATATGGTAAAAATCTAATTTAATTCTGAAATATAACTTTGAGTCGTAAGTTGACATCATTTTTTGACATCTCGTTTAGATATTAAAGTATATTTAAGTTTGATTGTTTAAATTTAAAATAAAAACTTGCAAAATTAATTTCCCATAGAAACTATTTTTGTTTTGAATATTAGAATGCCATCTTTGGCTTTTTGGCTTAATAATGTTGCCATATGGTCGATGTTAATTGCAGCCTTTGTTTTCTAAATATCTTTGTATTTTAGAAAATCGTGACAAACTCGAATCTCACTCAAATGCAGGTTAATTTCTAGCTGTTATTCCGTTAGTGTAAGCATGTTAGGGCCCAAAGCAAATTTTAGCAGGCGGAATATTCTTTGGAATTAATGCAAATATGTTAAAAAATAACGGTTTTTGCTATACCAGTTTTCCCGTTTAACTGAATGAAATGTCATATAAATGGTCGGTGTATCTACCAGGGGTCAAATTTTTCTCAAGGATATATGGCAACACTTATGGCTCTGGGCGTTGTGCCTTCATACCAGAAAATATTTAGCTTTAAATGTCTTTAAGGGCTACTTTTAAACTCAAACTTCGAAATTAACGAACAAAAATGTTTTTTTTTGTTTCAGAGCTGGGGAATAAGTCCAATTTTTGAGCCATTTTTTTTAATAATAATCATATGAAAGATTAGAATGATCCATACAAAGTACAAAACGTGTGCTTAAGGGCACGTGCAAAGTGAGTTTTCGTTCTAGCAAAATTTTTAAAATTAAAATATTTTGTATAAAAAGCAAATTTTTAAAGAGTTGCCAAATTTATTTTATGCCACATGCTTTTCCTGAAAAATAAAGATTTTTGAAAAATTAAAAAAAATAAATAAAATTTTTAGAATTTGTAAAATTTTACGAAAAAACTTATTTTGCAAGTGGCCTAAAATCTAATACTTAAAAATGCTTGCTGGCCCTGTGATGTTCTTTGATCTTAAAAACAAATAAAACGAGAATTTACCCAAAATTGTGCCTTTTAGGTAAGCATATTTATTGTAAAAATTGTGTTGCTTTGTTGTTTTTAACCACTGCGATTTTGAATAAGGACGAGGGAGGCTCGGAGGAATGAGCAAGTTTTGAGGCGGGTATGGGGTTTGTCCATTGAAAATGAGGAAAAACACTTAGAAAGTTATGCGAAACTTAAGCAAAATACATGTATGTTGGTTTTTTTCTAGCACTAGTTTTTTTTGTTGCGTTTTGTCCAATTATGTAAAAAAATGTTATGTACTTGGCCAAGAATGAATAAGACTTTTTTTAAATTAGGGATCAAATTGGTTATAATAATAATGGTTTTTCACTCCTACTTTGAAAATGTAATGTTATTTCTAAAATATTTGTCGCAACTAGGCCTCGGCCTATCATCTAATAAATTATTAAACCAAAAAAACCTAACCATTTAAATTATGGTTTGGGTCAATTTGCTTAATTTTTTGAAACATCTACTTTAGATTGATACTTTATTAAGTAAATTTTTTTTATCAAAATAAGATAGACGACAGCTTTTGATGGAACAATATTAATTTACTTTAATTTAAGATAATACGGATAGTAAAATTTATACAATAATAATTAGGTTAGAAAATATTTTAATAATTTTATATATTCACATTTGGGTGCGTTTAGTATTATTTAATTTTTCCAAAACATTTTACAATTTTTATTTTTTTAACAAATTTTTTTAAAAGCTCTTTTTTAAAGAAAAACATATTAAATGCTAAAGATTGGCAACTTTTCGTTATATTGCGTTTAATGTTAAATAGTTAATTTTTTTTGAATTTTTTTTGAAAAGCTCACCAAAGAACGCGCCATTTGAGAGTTTTTTTTTCTTTTACCGATTTCCAGATGAATATACGGTTATGGACCATTTGGCACCGATATTCATGGGATTCGGGATAACGCTCATGGTCTGTACTATGGTCGGGATGGGTATAATGATTTACAATAAGGTCCAATCAAAAAAGCAGTCGACATCAGTCGAACAACAATCGAACGGTGAGGAGCTCAGGAGTGATAGCAATGCCATTATGAATCCATTAAACACAAACTCTAAATCATCTGTATTGACTCACGATTTGCACGTTTTACATCACATCGAATAATAAACTATGAGTTTCTGTTGTTTTCAACTCTTAATCAAAATTAGCTCAAATGTTTTTTTATTTGTTTAGAAATTAAAATTCAACAAGCAATTTATGAAATCACATTTGTATCATTTAATTTTTTAGGAAAACCTAAATTATATTAAACCCCCAAAAAAATTTTGATGAATTTTAATGTATTCTAGTTAATTTTTAATTCAATAAAAATAATTAAGTAAATATAAAAATGCTAAACCAAGTCCAGTGTTTTCATTTAATATAAAATGCATTGCGACAGACCCTTTAAATTGAACAATAAATATTAATTTGATATAATGTTTAGATTTTCATTTTGTGTTGTTTTTAAATAAATACAATACTTTACAATCATAAAAAGGAAAAAAACAGAATAAGAAAAAAAAATAGTCTTCATTTATCTTAATATTTTCACTATCATATTTGAACGGAATCGGTCTAAAAAACGATAATAGGAAACATTTTTGAATTAAAAAACTAAAAAAATTATATTATCGCTTATTAAAAGGAATACATTCGTTAAAAAACATTATATAAGGAAATTCTTTAATTTAAAGCATAATCTCCCATTCATCTTATTTCACAGGTCAATATCAATGTCAGAAACGTAAATTTTATGAAAACATAAAAGAATGCACCTTCATGTTGGCCTCAATATATATTTTTCGTTTTTCTTAGTTTTTTACGTCTTTGGCTCCTCAGATCCGTCTATAACGAAAAATGGCCTTTTTTGACCGAATTGACAGATCTAAATATACCCTAAAGAAAAAATTCAAAAACCTTTTTTCCAAATAAAAATCCCTTGTAACTTATAGTTTTAATCACAAATAATGAGAAATAAATTTTTTTAATATAGCTTCTACATCGGCATTAAGATAATACAAAATATTTCGCTTCCAAACTTAAATATAACATGATATATTATCAGTTTTGAATGAAAATATTATTTGAATGAATTTAACAGTTTAACTATTGTGAATATGCAAAAATAAAATTTTAATTTATTTTTATTTTTGAATTTTTTTTGAAATTTTGACCTTTTTTCCTAAAATTTTTAATGGTTACAACTGATTAACTAAGTTTGATTAGGAAAAACGGTAAACGGATTTGATATTCCCTAAGATGTTTGTTCTCTGTTGTTAACTCATAACTCTCAAAAAATTGTTGACCTGTTTTTTGAGATTTGCCCAAATCATGGATAGTTTTGTTTAATTTTGTCGCTTGTCAAATCGCTATTAGCACGCTTAATTGGGTGCGAGAAAAATCACATATTGACAAATTGAACAGACCCGGTTTTAATTGTAACTCTTAAGCTCTTTAAACATTTATTATTCACGATAAGGTCAACCGCCCTTGAATTGAACTTTTTGCGAGTTAGTAATTCTAAGATTTGAATTATATGTTAAAATTTATAGGCTAATACACAAATTTTTTATTTTTGCAATGTATTTTAAATCACATAATTTTTGTTAAAAAAATGATTATTGATAATTGTCTAGACACGCCTTACGCGCGTGCCAACGCGCACGATAAATTTTATGTGATTCACAAAAATATTGTTAAAAGCTTGAGATAATGGCAAAGTTTGCAGGAGTTTAGCCAATTTGTACATGAGCTCTTGGAATCTATAAAAATGGTTAACAAAATTTGATATATGAACACATCATTTTACTTGTCGTATAAGTCTTATTGGTTTCGAATAAAAGTTATTGTTATGATGTGAAGGCAAAAATAGTTTATTTACAAAAAAAATCAAGTACAAACAAGGCGAAAAAGTAAACAATAGCCCTAAATTCCTTAGCCAGTACTATAAAACTAAGTTCTTTAAAGCTAATTTGTAAATAAGACGTGCAAGAATGATTTTTAATTTGTCCAAATGGCAGCGGTCAACCTCAAGATAGGTGCCCTCATTGAATATTATGTAAAGTTTTCGTTGGACGACCTAAAAAGAGTATGATTAAATGCTCGCGTTTAGAGCTTTTTTTGCTCTTATGAGCGTGAAGCCGAATAAAAACATCTGGGTTTAAGGTCTTCTCCACGAACCCCATATCCAGCTTCGACCCTATCACTCAAAACATAGCAAATTTGCCGACAATAGAATTAGCTCGAACGCTGGCGGCCTAGGTTTTAAGCAAGGGCTATGAATTTTGGCATATCGTTTATAGGGCCTACTCCCTAAGCATTCCACTCAGCAGCTTCATAATGGGTGTACACGTGTGCTAGTTTCCAGGCAGTTGCATCGAACCCAAACCTCCTGTTCTTATGGCAGAGATGTTCGCCAATGAGCTAGCTATTCAAGCCGATCCCTAGCGTTTTTGAATGGTTTGACCGGTAAATGGAATTTACTAGAACCGTTAACACAGTTTAAAAGTCAAATTATCACTACCGTTATTTAGGTTTATTACTATAATGACATGGCTGTTAAGAAGAGTCGATTACCTAGTGGCATAAAAAAAATCTATTGGAGCCGGATTGTTAGTTGCTGATTCCGGCTTTATTCCAAATTAAAGTCAATCTTTTTTTTACAGCTGATATATTTTATAGGACTTTAGAATACAACTAGTAATATTTTGACCCGACAAAAAATAAATATCTTTGATTTAGAACACGGTGGAATAGTTTGGGGTAGGTTAGGAATTGGAGTTAAATTATTTTGAGATTAGGGGGCATTAAAGGAAGAAAACAAATGATAAGAGTTTTGTTAATAAATTTCACAACAATGTAATGAAGCTATTAAATCCATAGGTAATTTTCCAAGTTCCTAAATCTGTTGAATATAAGGCCTTAGGTCAGATAGCTCGGTGGCAAACGTCCCTCATACGCAGGAAAAGAGGTTGCGAGCTCGAATCCGTGGGCAGGACTTATTTTTTCTGGGAAAATAGTATATATGTGCAACCACTTTGAATGCTGAGGAGCCTCTGCTTAGGCAGTAGACCCTACGATATGCCTAAAGAGCCAACGCTTAAAACCTAGGTCGCCGGCTTACCAGCGAATCTTTATATTTAAACCGTCGGTAATGTTAATTGCTTTGCTCGGGTTAATGTCAAAGCCCTAACTGATATGGCGTCCCAATATGGGTAAAGGTATGGGGAAATCTCAAATTTATGTAAATCTGTTGATGGAAAGAATCGAACTGGCACTTAATTTGGACACCGTTCTTATTATAATTCCTAGCTCCGACGGATGAGAGCAAAAATAATACACACGCATTGACAAATAAGAATCGTAATACCTTGAGTTGAGTTAAAATAATGATAATTTTTAAATACATTAAAAATTGCTTAATTAATATAATGTTCCATTTTTCAAACTAAGAAAAATATATCAAAATGAATTTAGCCAAAACAGTTCTACACGCATTCCTATTTTTAAGTTCTAAACTCAGTTATAGAATTTTGAGAAAAGCTCTAAAAAGGAATTAATTAAAATACTTATATGGGTAAGCCGTAAGTTCCCGACTATACATAATTTTAATATCTATAAATTATATAAATACCATCAATGTAGTGTGTTTTGCCTTAGTCTTTGCTAAAAGTTTTTGGATAATATTACGAAAGTCATAAATTGCGATTAATTGTGCACAAAGAGTTGACATAGCCTTCAGCAGTGTTCAAAATTTTTGGCAAAATTAGCCATTTTTTGAACTGAAATCTTTACCATTTTTTAACCCCCCCCTCCCCTTATTTGAAAAAGTTTAAAAGAAAGAAAAAGATTTTTTACCATTTACTAGAATTGAGGAATTCACTGCAGTAGTCTTTTTTATTAAACACTAGCCTTTTGCTTTACCAATCGAAACAACAATATCTACTAAGGACACTAAATTACCAAACTTGCGTTTCTCGTCCAATGCCTACTTTCATTCATTAAGTGAAATAATGGGTGGTTCGATGTTTTATGTATTTCAAATATGTTTTAATATTTCCCATGCTCTTAGGCTTACGTTATCCAAAACCAGCATTCATCACCCACGCGTTTCTACTAGAGATTTAGGAGGGCCGTAATATTTTGGTATGGCCTGCCCGACATATTATATTGGGTTTAGGCTCGGACCGACTCGAATATACTAATATGGCCCACAAAAAACTAGGAGTCTTCTGTCAATACTTGAGTTTCTTTTTGGGGGGCGTCGGTTCTGGCAATCCCTGATGATGTAATTTGTGCCCTACATACAACATTAAAAGTGAAGCAAAAGTTATATTTTATTTGTAACAAATGACAAATATAAGTTTATGTTGCAAATATAAAACACACCATGTGAGTGGTATTGACAAGTTACGGGTAATAGTTTGATCCGCCTTTGCTATTCCTCTTTTCGGGCTCACTTCCACCATTACGCTTGATTCGTCGCAGGTGATCTGTCAAGAATATAAATTTAAAAATGAAGGCCCCTTAATAAAAGTACATTAAAAATCAATTTTATGAGCCGTAATATTATAGTAGTTATCCACGACCTGATGGTAGGAATCGTTTTTTTTAACCATGATTTAATCTGGTGAATTCAAATAACGCCTAATTCTATCTCGGCAGCAAATGTTTCGGGGAGTTTGATTAAAATTTATACACAAAACTTCCACAAATTTTAATTTATCATTAACAAATATTTTAAATTGGCCTCAGGGTTATAATTTTAGGCAGACGGGCATAAACTTTAGGGTTCTGTTGATAAACAGTAGTTTGACCTTACAAATTATTACTTATCAATTTTGCACAACTTTTTTATTTTGAAAAAGAGCTCACGTGGAGGGCATTTCAAAACTCCGGAGTCGGTAAGGAGTTTACCAACTCCAAAGTTTTGGAATATTATTTTTTTGGACTTTGCCAAGTTATAGCTTACTGGAAATATTAAAATATATATTTTTTGTTGTTCAAATTCATTTTTGATTAATGAATGTAAAAAATGATAAGAGCAGCTAATTATGATTACACTAACAAATTTTCAAAAAAAAAACTCCGGAGTTTGTAATCTCCTTCCCGATTACGGAGTTTTTAAGTCCTACCTACGTGCAACAACTACCACATATTAAGGTTGTCTGCTTAGTCAGTTCGTCCTGAATAACCGTCCGGGGGCTTAATTAAATCCAAATAAACCGTTCGCAATATTGCCTTGCCAGGGTTAAAAAAGTTAAGGCTATACGGGGAACGGTTAATGGGGCTCAAACCCAATTGTTTATTTGTTGAAAAAGTTTGTCTTATATACCGTTGCTATCATCCTCGGATTTAACAATGTTTGACCCTTTCACAAAACTGTTATGACTGCAGCAAATAATCAAAATCAATCCACAAAATATCACAAAGATTAGTCGTAATACCTAAAAATAAAATAAATAAACACAAAAATTAAGGGAATTTAAATCAGAGCTGGGAAAACAATGAGCCAAAAAACTTTGGCTCATTTTTTTCCCTAAAACATAAAAAAAGAAAGGGGGCCACAAATAAAGGGCTAAAATAAGAATTCAAAAAAAGCCCTTACTAAAAAAAAAGGGCAAAAAAAACCCACAAAAAGGGGCTCTTAAAAAAAGCCCCAGAAAGCCCAATTCATGGTTTCTTTATATTTGCCATGCAAACGAGTTTGTGGGCATTTGGACTCAAAAACTAGTTAAAAAAAGCCCATATATTTTTTTTCAGCCCTGATTTAAATATTTATAAATTGTAATGTAATATAAACTAAACTTGCATATCTTCCAGATATATGTTGAATGTTTTGAAAAATTATGAATAAAAAAAGAATTTTAAAATTAAGAATCATATTTACATTCAGCTCCTATTTATATACCTAGTTGACCTCGATATTGACATTGAAAAGATGATCACTCTATCTCTTATACCTTGAATGGAATTTTTAAGCTTATTAAGATTCTCAAGAAAATATATTTCTAGGTCAATACAATTTTAAAGGTGAAACCTTAAAGATTCTGATTAAAAAATAAAAAACATTGGTGTTATAATAGTTCCAAAATTAATTTGAATTTTTTATCTATTCATGGTCAAAATCTATAAATGCAATTTTCGTGTCTTTGAAGGGCATCATAATTTGGCAAATGAAACAACGACCAAATGCATTAAGGTCAGTTTTCAAATCCCATCCATCCAAACAAGATTTTTCAGCATTTTATATATATAAATATAAATTAAATGTTGATTAAGTAATATGGAAGGGTGGACCCAAAGTTGCACCAAACGAATATCTATAAAATATGCTAACATTGTGACATATTTTAGGGTTAGGTTATGGCTAAGTTGAATTAGGGTTAGTTTAACGTTTGGCTGAGGTAAAATTTTAATTAGGATAAGCTTAGTATGAAGTTTGTTTTAGGATTTTGGTGAAGTTTAGTTAAGGTTAGGATAAGTTAGTCTTAAGGTTAGGGTGAGGTTAGCTTAGTGTTAAGATAGATTAGTATAACAATGTAGTTAGCTTAAGGTTAGAGTGAAATTAGCATAACGGTAACGTTAGACTAATTTAGGGTTAGTTTTAAGATTAAATGTTCAGGCAAATTTTTGATTGGTTAACCAATCAAATTATTTTCGTACATATTTGGTGTCACCTTATAGAAGCCTCTTCTTGTCGAAAAACTGTATATACATGATTTGTCCTTTTTTTGCACGAGGGGAGAAATTAAAGAAATAATTTTTATGCTAAATATTGTCAATAATCTTGTCTACTTCCCTTCTAGATATATATTAGTGTAAAATGTAAAAATATATATTGACCGTATAAAAAACTATTTATCAATACATAATTATGTTTTTGGGTTGGTTAGGATAAAAAGTGGTCTTGATAGATATGGGTGCGTTCAGACTTTGTTCATTTTTTTTAATCTAAAAAAATTTTTTTTAAATTTTAAAAAACTTTTTTTTGCTAAGTCTTAATTTCTAATAAATAAAAATTGGCTTTTTTTTTAAAAATGCGTTTAATGCCAAAAGTAAAAATTGTGAAATTTTTTGGAACTGAAAAAAGTATGAACGCGCCCAAAAATACCACTGTGTTCGTTCAATTGTTGAGTTGTGCCAGTCAGTAGTATAAAAATATGTGTTTAAAACCTTCGATCTCTGGCTGAATTGGAGCCATAATGCTTATTTGTACCGTCAACCTTGACTCTAAGGATACCGCGTTTACGTCGTGGAGTCATTATTCCGAATGGAATACAAATAATATCTCTCCTCTCTCCCCTAATTTTGTTGTTAGTTACAATAATTCTGGGCAAAACAACATACCTTCAACCTTAGTAAAGATCAAGGTATTATTGGCGTTATGGGTGATGACAAAAAGGGTTGAGACATTATGTGCTGATAAGTATGTCAAATCCAAAAACAATCTCCAAGGCCGTGGCTAGCAGGACTTTAGGAGAAGGGAGGGGGGGAGAAGGGGGTTGTAGGTTTTTAAGATTTAATCTAATGAAACGGATTTTAAGCATTTTTTTAGAAGACTACCCTACATTTTGCCCTTTTCTACCAAATTTTCATTCATTTTGGGGTAGTAAACGTTTTTATTCGGGTCTTAGCACCGCCTCTATGGCTCTGGCGGTGTCCTATTTGGAAAACTTTTATACATCTGGTAAATGTGGCCCAAGTTTAAATAATGCTTTGCGCTTCCGTCCCCGTTCCCTCACCCTATTCCACACCTGCAAGAAGAGATTGAATCTGATTTGGTTTAACTCTGACAACAAAACCTCGATGTAATCATGAAGGACGACATGTATCACAATAGATTTATAACCGACATTTTATTTATACATACACAATAATTTCTATAATCTAATAAACATATTATATATAAAAATCCATATATAAATCGAGATCTGGAATTAAGAAATAATGTGTTTTTGTATAAGTTCGTAATTTGTAGGTGTCTTATTTTAAATTTTAGAAGAAATAAAAATAATATGCGTACAGGTTTTCAAGAATTTATGATTTGTTTCTTCCTTAATTCCAAGACTCATAAATTCATGAAGTTGGACTAAAATTACGTCTTTAAAAACGGGCTATGTTTATATCAAATTCTGATTTAGTCATTGTTTTATAATTTAACATATGCGAATTTACAAAAAATGAGATATTATTTAAAAATGAATTCAGAGCTCATTCATTATTTTAAAAAACTAAAAATTCATTTTTACAAAATCTATTTGCCCGCCAGTGCTCATATTTTAAGAAATTTTATTGAATTTATATGTTTACCTATAAATAATCAAGGCTGATAATTTAAACATGACTTATTTTGAATTTTTTTTTTTCGTATTTTTCTGAAAAATATTATATTTAAAGAATCTAAAAAAATAAATGAACCTTGAACGCGCCCTATTCAAATGATAAAAAAATAACAAGACACTAAAGTATCGCATATATTAAAATAAATTAAAAAAATTAAGTATTAAAAATGATGACAAAGATTTTTTTTCAATTTCTTGCATTGTGAATAAAGAGGTTGTGTTGGTTAAGGGGAAGGTAGATTAAGGCTCACTCTTTATCCGTCCTTAGGATGAATTCTTGGTCGAGTTTAAGTATTTTGGCAATAATCAACCTATTGTTACTCCCTTCACCCGCTCCGTTCTGTTCGACAATGACGGGAACCAATTCGACATCGTGGTTGCTTTGATCGCTATTGCCGGGGCTTGATTTCGTTCGAATGAGATCGAGTGAGCTAATATTGAAGACCAAATAGGCTTTATCGTTCGCCGAGCCGATATTTTTTTCTGTAATTTTTTGATCGGCTTGTCCGGCCGTTCTGTAATAGTACATGGAAAGCAACTGTTCCGTAACATTGTCGTTGTGGTTTGAAGGTGAATTGGCTAAATTAGTTTGCCCGTTTAGATTATTAGAATTATCATCAACTACAACGCGTAGCTTTGTATCACCATCATTGATGGAAGCTGAAGAGGTCGGCTTAGTTGGCACGACCCGGCCATATATGATACGTGCCAGGTGAAATTTGGGAAGTGCCTTTTGTTGTTCTGCTTCTCCAGCTGGGGTTTCGTCTTTTTAGGGACCACGTCAGCAAGACTTAGCCCTTTGGGAGGACTTGACGGTGAAGGTTCTCGTTTGGAGTCATCTTTAGAATCAATTTGTGCCGGAATGGGATCGATAAACCGTAGGTTAATAACGTCCTCCTTAATCAAGATTGGGGATGTTTTGTTTGCATACAAGGATGGGAGGCTACCTCGTTTATATTGAATGTCCAAAACACGTGTGAGATTTAGATGACCCGTTTTAGAATTCACGGGAACTATGATCAAGCCGTCCCTATCTTCGGGCCGCGTTGGGTCATAGTTTATCTGTTGATTTTGAGGTATAAGACCATTTGTGCCTTTGATAACGACTACGTTTGACACCGACCCGCTTGTTGGTGGCTCTTCTTCAATGTTCCGGATGACCTTAGGAGCTCCGCGGATGTAATCCTTAGCGTCTGTGATAGAATTTTGGATAAAAAAACTGTTAAATTTGATGCCCTCCTTCCTTAGCGGAACCAAATCTTCATCCTGGTCGTCGTGAATTATTGGATTGCTATAATCCTTAACGATCACACTTTGTGAATCATTCAGGTAGAATGAAGCGTTTGCAAGTAGTTTAACATCATTCGAGGATACACTCTTATACGGTAGCACGTGAGATAAATCAGATGTGCCCTCTACAAACTTCTTACCAGCTGTCTCTGTATAATCAAAAACCTCTCCTTTCACCAGGAGCAAGTTATCGCCGTAATATACCCGTTTCCCTGCAGAGTCAAACCTTACCGACCCGAAATCGTTATTGTTGGAAATTGGATTCAATTTTGGCGAAGCGGCGGACTTTTTGATGATAGTTGCGACATGGCTCGTGTTTTTGGCAGCAACTTTAATTTTATGAGATCGTTTTTCGTTCGTTTGTGATAGCGTAGTGCTTGCATTAAAATGCTTGTGCCCTATCGCTTCAGTGATATTGAAGGCAGTCAGTTGACTATTAAATGCCATTATTTTGTTTAAATTTAAACTTTTAGACGAGGGTACATATACGTTTTTTCGACTTAGCGTTGGGGCAATTTTGTATAGCCTTTCCCACGTCGGATACCTGATGAGATACATGTATATTACGGCATCCGTTAACTTAAGCAAGGCTTGGGCAGTTTTGGTATTGAGAGTTTGTGAGTTGATTTGATTGATGTAGTTTTGTAAAAACTTCCTATTTTTTGGGTCGAACATGGTAAGTAAGTTTCCTTCTATAGGGGGACCGCTATGCGTTGTCGTTACTAAATAATATAAATATTAAGCATATTTAGTGACTCTGTGTCATTTTTTAATTGCCTAAATGCGAAAAATTGAAAAATTATTTTTTAACAAGTTTAACAAATTTATATTGCATCTAAACCCATTTTTTCCCCTACCACAATTAGGTTTGTCAACGAGATCAACTTTATTTTGAAATATAATTAAAACAATTTTACGAATTTAGGGCTAAAATTGAAAAAAGGTGAGGCACAGTACCATTAGTGCCATTATTAGCGATGCGAGATTCTAGGAGTTCCTTGAGCAGGATGAGACTTTCAACCATTGTTTTGGTCTGGTCCTCTTCGCTGCCACCAATGTCAGGGTCACTTATATTTTTAGCGACCCCGTCCGTTATAACTGCCGACACGTTCACGAACGATTTAATTTGGTTAATGTTTATGCTCTTCAAAATTTCGTCAGCAGATCCATCCGATACGGTTTCTAAATAACAAAAAGACCACCATTTTAAACATATTTCTAGTAAATTCTTTTAACCTATACACACATATATATGTTTCTCATTATTCACATTGTACTTCCATTTAAAAATAGTTTGTTTGACACTGGAGTTTATTGATAAAACAATATAGGGTGCCAAAGTTTTGTTCGTTTTTTTAAAAAAATTTGAAAATTAAGAAAATTATGTGTAAGCAACATATGTCCAAAAAATACAATTTTATTGAAAATGTGATACTAGGGGTAAATAAATAACCATAAATGTTAAAAAAATAGTTTAGTGAAGAAAAAATAGGATACATTGTTTATCGGTGCTGCATCTGATTCATATGAGAGACTAAATTCCCTGAATATTAAACTTGGTACCTTTGATACATTCAAATTTAATTTTTTTAAATAATATCAATATAGTGTACAAAAATGCCATTTTACTAATTTGACGTTTTTTGACGATGTTCTAGCGAATTTGGGTGCGTTTTTACCTTAAGTTCTTTTTTTTATGGGAGATAATATACTATATTGTTTTAAATAAGAATTTAGATGTTAAATTTTTAGCATCGGGGGGGGGTATTTTTCTTCAGGAAAACAGTAGACTTGTGCTAAGCCATAAAATGCTAATCGCGATCTACTTTGCCATCAGGTCCTAAAGTGAATTAAGAGCCCAGGGCTTAAAACTTAGATCAATCTCGCCGGCGTGTAATCAAATGTCAACTATATCCTAAAACGGGTAGGTTGATGGATGTCCTAGAATGTTTTGCATCGATATCTTTACCAGCTCCTAACCTTTTTTATTTAATCTCATAATTTATAAATCTTAATTAAAACCACTTAGAATGGTTTTGTGTTTAAATTTTAAATTTTCTTTTTTTTTTTGATAAATTTATCACAATAAACCTTACCTTTTATGTTGTGTTAATACAAAAAAAATATTCAAAAAAATAAACCGGTTTGTGGTTCTTCATATACGTTTAACAGCTTGCTAATCAATCGACTGATAGGCGACTTGACGGGCCCACAAGTCGAACCAACGAAATCATCAATACCCAGATCCCAAATCATAGCACCGGCGTAACCTTTCTTGAGAATGTATTTCACCTGTTAACATTTATAACAATAAATTAAGTATAGGCAAATTTAAATGAGTTTTTACAGAGTTTGGAAAAAAATATATTTGCGTGGCGCCTCTTTTTCATTGTTTGAAGTTAGATATAAAAATTTTTAAAATGGGCAATTTTGGATCTAAAAGTTTGAACCTAAAATCATCTCAGTTATGACACTAAGGTCTGTGGCTAGCACAAATTTAAAAATTGTAAATATATTTAAAAAGGGGGGGCTACTGTCAAAAATTAAAAATCAATGCTTTTTAGTCGTTTTAGGATATGCCTAATAACAAAATATTTCTAGAAAAGTATATTTTTTTAGCTTTTAGTTTTTCAATTTTTTTTACACTAGCCACATTAATGTTAATCAAATACGCACAATTGATTTTCACTATTCTATTACACTTCCCGCTGGGAAACAATCAAAATGTGTGACAAAGTGGATAAAATATTGATACATTCATATTCATTAATATCATCAAAAACTCGGTAAAGATTGGTCGCCATAAATTCTCTAAGAATTGATGCAGAAAATGTTGCCCGCTTATCAAATAAAATAATTGTATAAGGCGCGTTCATCTCATTTTATTTTAGATGTTTGTACCTTTTGACTATTACCGTGAAAAAAGGTGGTCAAACTTTGTTATAAACATATTAGTTTTTCTGCAAAAAAAAGTCTTTGAAAAATTTTGAACAAAAAATAAAGTTATTGAATTTTTGAGAAAAATTAAATGAGTCTAAATGTGCCCATACGGCTGCTAGCTACATCAATATGCAGGAAAAATTTCTTGTCTCGTACCATACGTTTTCCAGAACTGGAGGGGTTAAAAAAAACCAAAAAAGTTGGACCACAAAATTTGAACGACCTTATCATTTATGGCAACTATGGTTTTTGGTCATGCTTTTGGCGCTGATCACGAATATGAAATCAGAATTTTAGCCAATGCCTCAGAAGTTATTCAGTGTCAAAGTTGAGATTTTTTAATTTTGGGGGTATTTTGGGCTTCTATATCATAAAACCTATGGCTAGTAACAAAAGTTTAAAATTATATTTAGATAATAGAAACATTCATTATTAACGTAAGGGGTGTAAATTTTTTTAATATTTAATTTTTTGTTATTTTTTTATTTTCATAAAATTAGTGGTTTTGTCATAAAATCCGTTTTTTGATCCTAAATAACTTAAAAGTAAATTGCTAATAATTTTAGGTAATAAACTTTTTTGAATATGTTTTTTTTAAGATATCTGAAATTAGATTTTTTGGAAAATTAATAGTTAAAAAAATTGTGTGAATTTTTTCTGAACTTTAGACGCGGTTTTAAAAAAATTGGAGGCATTGGTAAAAAAACTAAACCCAGGATCGTTATCGAGCAAGAAAATTCTGTACAAAACCCTCAAAAAATCGTTGGTGTTGTTTTTTTTTGTTGTCCAGTGTTATCGATGAAAAAGCACATCATATAATTTTAGTACTATTTTTGAAAAAAAAAATTTTAGTGACAAAATATGTCGTCTTTAAAGATTAAAACTTTAAACATATTGTTCGTATTCGCTGTTAAATTAAAAAAACGTCCCTTTTTTAAGACACAAAATTTTTTTTATTATTTTTTATGAGAAAATGACTCAACTTCAAATAAAAATTTTGATAGTTTTGTTAGATATGGGCAAAAATTTTGTATTTCAGGGCAAACTGATCTCATTTTGTTTGTTGAGTTTTTTAATATTTTTATTTTTTGACATTGAATGCATCCTATATAGTCGCCAATCTATGTTATTAGCGTTTAAAATAGTTTTCTGAAAGATAAGTTATAAAAAAAATTTAAAATAAATATTTTTTTAGTTTATTTAAACATTTTTGATTAAAAAATTAAATAAGTCTGAACGCGCTCCTAAGAAACAACTCATCTTATTTATCTTAAACAGTTTTATGAAAAAATTAAAAAAAAACGGTCGATTATATTGTATGTATAATATGTATTTACCGTAAACCATAATGCTTTTGAATATAAAAAAAATAAGAAAAGATAGACTCAATCATAATTTTTTTTACAGTTCAAAAATTATCAAGGTTAAATCTGCTGCCTAAATTAAAGAAAAAGCAAAAGACTATACGAGCAAAATAGAGAGAATGGAATAATTATAAAAATCACTGAAAAAAAGGGTAGTTTAGCTTTTAAGTGCAAATCATTTCGGGTCCGAACCCATGAGTTGGAAGCATGCTGGGTGAATACATGACTCTGTATTAGATATTAAAGTCAGGACCCGAAAGCCCGCTCAGCCTAGTGCCGGGCCGCTAAAAAATTGGGTTGCGGCAAAGTTTGGCCTAAAATAATGAAGGAGTTACCCGGTCCGGGCCTAAATTAAATATCAAAATGATAAATATGTTCAAACGGCACCGTAATATCACTGGATTCAAACTCTTACCTGTGTAAAAATTCTATCTCACCGCCGGTAAAACAGTGTCTGTAAAAGTTACCTTGAGCCTTATACTATCTTCATTCTCGTATGACAGCCAAAGATTATCTTTGTAAGCGTAGGGCGCCTTTCCTTCCTCGTCCCACACGAGATTCCAACCTAGGGAAGCATTGTTGACTATTGCACACACCTTTTTAGAATATTCTGTAGATTAAATCAGTTCAAACGGACGTTTTTTGGGGCATCGAAATTTCGCCCACTGGTCTAATTTTTCGCCCCAGAAATCTTTTTTCTCGATCAAATAAACAAAGTTTGAAAGTGTTAAAGATATATATTTTGTAAAATACCTATTTCGTACATGTATAACTTTAAATAGGGGCGCAAAGTGTCGTAAAATTTTAAAAATGTCAAAAGTTATTTCATAAAACGCAAATTTTTAATTTGCCAAAATGCTTTACAAACTAAAAAAATATTTAAAAAAAAAATTGGCAAAATTGTTATAAAGGTTTTAAAAAATAATTCACTATCAAGTTATAATTTGTTCGACATAAAAAATGGTTTGGTCGAATGCAAATTTTAGATGTTGTGTATTATGTCATCAAAGTTTTTTGGCTTATAAAAAGTTTTGGTCTAGACATAATATAATAAAAAATATGAGTTAGAAACATTGGCATAAATAGAGTACATATCTAAAAAAATATTTAAAATGCTGGATGATTAGTAGGGCAATGGCGGGGCAACATTATAACAGACGAATCTTTGGCTTTCTGCTTCTGCCAGGATTTCAAAGCTTGCATGTTGAAATATCTCGGATGCCATCAACCACTGTTTTTAGATTGTTGACACAAATAAATAAATCACGATCACAATTAATTGATCATGCACAATTAAATGGTCAAACAAAATAGTAAATGATCTTCATCATGAAATCTCTTTGATCTTGATCATTTTAATTTGATCGTGACCAAAAAAATGGTGGTCGATGGCTACTAATTTAACAATGGCCATTTTTAATAACACTGGCCACTTAAATGTGTTCAGCATTGTACACAGGTCAACAAGTTTTGGAGATTTATGAGCTTATCACAGAGATCGAACCTGCTATCTTAGATTTTAAATCATTTACCGTTTTTTTAATTAAACTTAGAGTAAGCTATAAAAATTGTATTGTTTGGAAAAAATGTAAAATATACAGAAGTTATTCATAAATAAATATAAAATAAATTTTTTTGGCATATTTACAACAATTAAACTGTTAGATTATTTAAATAAAACTTTTATTAAAGACCGATAAAATATCTAGCTGTAAAATTCAAAAAATTTTTTTGTGTTATCTAAATGCTGATTTATGAGCTTAATATGCTAAAAAATTTTATTTTTTATTATTTGAGAAGATATATTAACAAAGGATTTTGTATAAAAAAAGGTTTATAGAGCTTTTCTTTTTAAGGTATACTTTAGGTGCAAAATCTCTATGGTAAAAACATTTTTTTGATATGAACGGATTTAAGGAGCCTAAGGCAAAATAAAACTACGAGAAATGCGAAACATGCTATCAAGATGCATGCTTCTATGTTTTCATAATCTTATTTTTTCTGACATTGACATTTAATGACCTGTGTTATAGCCATAAAACGCTCATAATTTCTTTGGCCCATAAAGTTATATATTGCCAAGCAATTTGACTTATTTCTTCCCACCCCCTTTTCCTAAAAATTTTAAATAAAACAAAAACCTCATAATTGGCAAGCATTCCAGTTTCACCAGTGTATTTTCCAGGTGGGGGTGAGCCAAAAATAGGATCTCGAAGGTTGTGCTTTGACGGGTCCATCAATTTAAACAACCGGCCATAGGTTGGTAATCCCACGATTAACTTTTTTAACGGGGTCCCCCGTTTGTGCCAATAGGCGGCTGCGAATGACTAAACAATCAGGATTGGAGGAATACAGATATTATACAATACTATATTAATTTAGAAATCAAAAAAGAATGAAGTTTAATATGAGTCGTCTTAGTGGCGTTTTTAGATATTTTCCCAATGGCAAGGGTTATAAAAATTAAACCTCATAGATCACAAAATACAAATTTTTTCTTTTTGACGTGTAATACATTTGTGATTATAATGTTTAAAATAGGGATGCAGAAATGTATAGAAATACTCTATTAAACATTCTTATAACTTGAAACAGGAAAAATGATTAATGGAATTAAAATTAATTTTACGGGCCTTTTTGTCAGTGCCGTGAAAGTGGTCTATGCATATTTCTTTGTTATTTTCACTTGCCGTAAAAAAATCGACAAGAAATTCAAGCAAATTAAATGTCAGTGACGGGGGCTAATATTTCAAATTGTAAAAAAATATTGAAAAAATATTGATCGGCTAAATAAGGAGAATTGAGGTTGTCCTTTTATGATATGCCTAACAAAATATTAGCCATCTTAATGTAAACTAAATATCAATTTTCAATTTTTTTTCAAAAGACGCAGCCCAAAGGCAGAGGGAAATATGTATATACCACATCAAAAACCCAGACTAACCGGCGCGCAAAAACTAATTATAAAACATTTGGTATTAAATTTAATCGATTTCCCGAAATATGAATTAGCATTTTAAATAGCAGACGTAATTAAACAATTTTTTTTTTCATTTCTAAGTTTTTATCTAATTATTTACAGATTAAAAAAGTTTTGTGCATTATCATAAAAGGGGTTTTTTTCAAATTTCAAGGTGCCCTATCTTGTAATCCTTGCCTCTGGGAAAAACACGAAAAACGCCATTAGATTCACCAATTATATTTGAGCAATCTTTTGCAATTTTCAAAGGTCATTTCTATTGTACAGTTTAGTGATTTTTTAATCAAATTTGAAATTGCTTTTTTAAATTCAAAATTTTTGCTGACTCAGCCAGATTATTATATATAGCAAGCTGCCCTCCCAAAACACCAATAGTGAAACCATATGTGTACACCAAATGCGATGAAGCTTAGAATATACCAAAGAATGTTCCGTTTTTGTGTCATATAAAGGACTATTATGTCCTGTTGCTGCTGACCAAGGCCCGCTCATGTCGTAAGCCATCACGGAAATTATATCAAATGATCTAAACATTGTAAATTTTACAATTATAATCTGCATTAGGGCACGTGCAAAGTAAATATTTTTGTGAAATTTTCAAAATTTTGAAGAAATTTATTTTGAAATGAAACGCAAATTTTGTTGCCAAATTTAGTATATGCGCATAATGCTTTTTCTGAAATAAAAATATTTTTAAAAAATTTTTAAAAAAAATTAAATTTTAAAAATTTTTAGAATTTAAAAAATTTTACGAAAATAAAAACTTTGCACGTGCCCTTTGAATTATAATTTTTACATATTTCAGAAACCTATGCTCGGTAAAGATGCATTTATATTTATATAACTACCTAAAATTCAGGCCCGATTCTAGCTTTTCCATTTTAGGGGGGCAAAAAAAACTCGTGGGGGGGCAGAAAAAATTTTTTTGCCGCCTTCGGCGGCAAAATTGGCCGTGACCTTCGGTCACGGCAAAAAATATACATGTACAACAATAGAATCCATGTTCAAAATTTTTTAACAAATTAATAGTAATTTATTATATTCTTAAATTAAAAAAATGAGTTTATAAATTAAATATGTGAATTAGCATTATTTGTTTTCACTATCAATTGCTTAAAAAGAAAAGAGATTTTAATTAATTGTAAGTATAATTTTATCATTTGGTATCATTGCGCATGAAATTAAAAATATAATATATGAATGATAAAAATGAATAATATAAAACTTTGGATTTTAGAAAATGAAAAGTGAAATAAGATTGATTATCATGAAAACAAAATGTATAAGTATGCTAATTTGGAAGAATATATTTGAGAAAAACACTGGTTATATATAACTGGTTATTAATATTAGGTAAAAAATTAAATAAAACATGAACATAAACGTTAAATGCGCATAAAGAAAAGTTTGCAACCATGTTAAAATAGTAAGCAATAATTAGCTGATTATGAGCAGTGTATTGTATTGATCAAACTATTTTTTCTTAGAGGATTTTAATTAAATTACAATATTCATCAAAATTCATCGCCCCTAGTTAATGATTTTTCGTATTCTAAAAGAACCAAATCCCCTTTAAGCAGGTCACTACTTGCCAGCCGTTATTATCCTTCTTAAAGAAGAAAATGTGGCCTCACAACTCGACGTTGAAGAGCCAATTAACAAACTTATAGGAAAAATGTTAAATAGATTAGAAAACGCATCATTGTAATCATATAAAAATTAAACAAAATCAATAGTAACACATTCTTGGTAATTATTAAGTTTCTTATTAAAAAATTTTTGGCTACGTCAATTTCTTTAGATAATGAACCTTTATCAATATTACTTATTTTTTAAAGAGGCTCTAATTTATATATATCCACAAGGATAATCTAATTTATAAAGGGAACCTAAAGATTTTAAACAACTATTATCGGTAAAAAATCTATTATCAAAATATAAATAAATCAATAATATTAAAATAAATACTTTTTACTTCATCATTAATATTAAAAATATTTTTAAACTTATGAGTAGAAATTAAATAAAAATCAGAAAAATCTTTAGGTTTAGTTTTTCTTTTATCCATAGATAAATTATTGTCATTTAAAAAAATATTAATATCAAAACAATTTTTGAATAAATCTTCAAATGTATTTTATTTCTTAATTGTTTAATTTCTAACAAACAATGGTGTATTAAATCAGAAGTTTTAGAAATATAAATCGTTCTGCATTGAAATTGATCTATAATTATTTTTTATAAATAAAATAATTTTTCAATTAAATACAAAAAAATAAATAGATGATTATATATATGGTCAAAAAACCCCGATTCGGCCCTGTGACCTAAAGATATAAAAGTTTTTTTATTTTTAATTTTTTAAAAGAGTATTAAATATTTTTGTGTAATTTTTAAAAAAAACAATGGGCAGGTAGTGACCACACCACCAATGGGGCAACAGCCGGGTTATGGTCCCGCATTCACTAACTACCTTGATTGCATCATGTTGAAAAAATTTATGGAAGGAAGAAAAAATATCAAAAAAACCTTTCCCATCACTTAAAATTTTAAGACCATCTTTTGCAACAAGATGCAATCGGTGGTATGCAGGGAATATACGGGACATGGTGTCCAACCATTTTGCTCAGAAATACTTAAACACCACCTTTTTCCCCAGACATTACTTTCGCCCCATTGTAGCATTGTGCGATCAGGTTCTTTGGTTCTAGATTATATTCTAACAAAAGTTGTTGTTAACTGAGAAAATTTCTTAGGCATCTTTATGAAATGCTTTCACAAATATAAAGTTTTCTGTAAAATCAAATTTTTCTATATATTTCTCTGTTAGTTTGATCTCTCTTGCGGATGAGAAGTATTAATAAATAAAACACTTTTAAAAAAAGAAATATTTTTAAGATAATATTTTTTAGATATTTTTGACGGAGCAAATTTAATTATATTATGTGGAAGAAATAAAATTACTATGTATTTTTGGGGGGGCAAATTCAATTTTTTTTGGGGGGGCAAACATAAAATTACTATGTATTTTTGGGGGGGCAAATTCAATTATTTTTGGGGGGGCAAACAAAAACTTTTGGGGGGGCACTGCCCCCCCAAAAGGGGTCTAGAATCGTGCCTGCTAAAATTTAAATACTAGATCAATAAATGTTATTAGACACCTTTAGGATTCATTTTTTTTTTAAATTTTAACAAGTTTTTAAATTGAACAATTTTTAATTAAAAATTAAAATTAAAAAGTTTATTATATATAACCATATAAACATAGCTAATGATTATTTCAAAATGTATTATTCCTTTAAAAATTATAGCGCGTGAAAATAATTTAATATTCCAATATTTTTTTTAAATGTTAAAGATGTTGAACATTCTAAAAAACGAATGAACTCTAAACGCGTCCATATTCAATTATTATGACCCCAAATGATGCTTGAGCTTAAAATTAAAGCTAATTATAAACAATCAATTTATGAGAGGAAATTTATAGGGATACAAACCATTTTATAAGATACAATTAATAAATGGGCAAATATAATTAAAATTTGACGAATAACTATTTAATTTAGGCCTTGGGTCAACCCAAATAGAAAAAAAATCAATAATAAAGAAAATTTTTTTTACCTACCCATAAAACGGGCCTATATATTGTTTAGCTATTATTTAACTTGTATTCGTAAAAGTTACGAGATAAAAGTATTTTAGTTTTAAGAGGCATATAACTTTGATTACTTGGCAAGTTTGGGTATATCGTAACCGGCATCAATAATGGGACGACCTGCGGACACAGCCATCGATAGATATAGACGGCGACCGGTTTTTTTCTGGGCTTGATTAAAAGCACGCCGTATTTCCTGACAATGTTGATTCATACAAAATTATAGGTTAACAACTAATTTCGATGTATATTCTATTGCAATGCCGAATGCCAGCCAAAGGGGAAAGAGCTAGCAATTTTTAATTCTAACAAAAAGCCCCGGAAAATGAGGAAAACGCCCTTTTTAACTAAAAGCCCTTTTTAGATTTTCCTTATTCTGGAGTTGGATAAATAATATCTTTTTTTTAACTAAAAAAAGGAGCTTATTAAAAAGGCCCTCCTAATGAGCTTTTGTACATAGACGCCACTAAGAAATCTTCTTTAAGGGCTAGCTTCTTTTGATTAAAGGTTTTTTTTGAAAATTTATTTATCCTTATTTTTTAGGATTTGGGTACAGCCAAAGTAGATGAAAAATTAAAATTTTGTTTTTGGTAAATCACGTGAAAAACAAAATACTGTTCAAAGTTGCATCATATTTTTTTATGTATTTTGGCACCATGATGTTAAAATACTCATGACTTTTTAGGGAAACTTGCTTTTTATACAGTTAAGCTCATTCGATATATATAATACAGCAAAGGGTAGGCTCCAACCTTTGCAGATAAAATAAATACCAATTAAAAACAAATTACGGTTGTAAACAAGGGAAAAGTTATATTTTATATAATATTAGTTAAAGAATTATAAATTGATACGCACGTTTCTGGCCTAAGTAAGCGACAATATGCTTACTTACTTTTTTGAAGGGCTAGGAAAACAGATAGCTCATTTGGTTGACCTTTAATTGATTAATAATTTGGAAAGGTGCCTAGGGCATGTTATTTTACTCTTGAACTAGGCTTGGCCAAGCACTTAATATTTTAATTTTTATGAAAATATGAATTAAGCAAACAATCCAACCTTTGCAGCTCATAAAATATAACTATGAATGATATAAATAGGCCTAATAGTTAAAATTAAATTAAGTTTTGTCAACATAAAACTAGTCACATTGTTACGGAGCACATGCGGTCAGGCGGCCTATTTTAATAATTTCAGCATTTTAATTTACTACCTCAAAAAACAACGGATGTTACAAAATAGAAATACTCTTTACCTCTACCTGAAGAGGGGCACCCATTTCGTACACATAATTAAGTATAGCATGAGCCAATATTTTTGTAAGCTTAGAATTTAACGCCTTATATGGCAAAAATGTGATTCTTATATTTAACACAAACAATGGGTGGGGAGAGGGGGATTGTAACCAAAAACATTTTCATTGTTTAATTTTAGTTCACCAATAATACAAACAGAAAGGGACTGGGGTCAAATACGCGACTTACCCTATAAAAATGTATAACTGGATCAAAGGCAAAAGTAAATGCAAAATAATTTTAACAAATTAAAAAAATATAAATTTTAAACAAAAATTTGACTATGAATGTGCTAATCTAATAACCTTTGCGAGCAGCGGGAAATTTTTTCGGTCGAGTTTAAGTCTACCACCTTGGCCTCCGTGCCCAGGGAATTCCCAATCCAGATCTAAGCCATCAAGGTCTCGAGAAGTTATGAATTTGACGACATCGTTTACAAAGAGGGACCGTGTGCTGCGTTCCATTGCTAAATCACTGTAGATTTTGAGAATTAAACAGCATATTTAAAATATTTGGAAGTTTACTTTAGGGCGCGTCCTCACTTCTTTTGGTTTTTTCAAAAAAAAATTTAAAATTTACTTTTTTAAATTAAACGCATTTACAGAAGGTGGCCAACCCTTAATATTAGAGCATTTAGAGTAATTTTCCTAAAAAAAAGTCCTAAAATATTTTTGACATAAAAATTAAATTTGTAAAATAATTTTTACATCTAAAATAACTATTATAATTTAGTTGAGTTAAAAAACACATTGGTCTTTTAATTCACAAAAACTACCTGAAAATTTTTGCACCTAATACCCATCCACCCAATCCGATCAAGATTTTTATCCGTGGGTTTGATTTTCGTATTTCTTTGAGCTGTTCAAGTTGTTCTATCATAAAAACGAAATTTATTTTACAAAAAAAATAATCATGAATTTAGACGACCAAACTTATAAAACTTTAATTTTATCCAAATTTAATATTAAACAAACTTGTAATCTAAACATTTTGATCGCCTGCGATAAATGTGAATTCTAAGGCAAGTCTCATATTAAATTATTTAATATAGATGTAATTTTACAAACTTTTCTTTTTAAAAAATTGCATCATAACCTAACTGCAACGAACTGCCTCTTAAAATGAATGCGATCAAATATGAGAATTTCTTCAATTTTGAGCCATTTTTTTCACATTAAATATATATAAAAAATATATTTTGGATAGAGATTTAACCTTCGGTATTATGTTCAATATTGAGGACGGTAAAATTTATGGGTGATATTCCGAGGAATGCATAAACGATATGCGTACAAAGTCCTGGATCAACCTCCTTAGTCGTATAGGTGTAAGGGGCCATCTTCCATTGATGCCAACTCGAGAAGTAACACACGAAAAGTTTCGTGCCTTTGGAACATATACAAAAAAAATGGAAATTTGGATTACAAAATCTTTAAAATGGCTCTGACAAATTATGCTAAAAAGTTGAAAAAGAATTTTTGGCCGGGATCTTATAGAGTAAAATTTGATATTTTTCATAAAATATGTATTTCGCTAAAAAACAACTTATTTCTTTGTAAGCTGAAGAAATTACGTTTTTTAGCAAAAATTTACTTATCATCAGCCCCAGGGGAGCTAAAATCTTTTAAATCAGTTAAAATGGGGCAAGAGCTTAAATATGGTAAAGAAAAGACAAAAACAAATGTGATTAAATAAATGTTTTGCAAATATATGCATCATTATTTCTTAATACAAACATACTAAAAATTTGGGTTTTTAATTTTTTTGAAAAAAAAAACTTTTATTTCCGACAAAGTATTTTTAAAATTGGTTTAAATATTCTTGTAAATGAAAATTAAAAATGTTAGATTTTTTTACGCATCTAATCTAACATCAAAAATCAATATAAATTTAGTTAACGGCCCTGCTTTCCATAAACAATTCCATTGGCTGGTCCGTTTCGCCTTATCATCATAAGTAAATTTTAGGCTTAATTATACCTAAATATTGCTATTTTAATACACTAGCAAAGACTGGTTTAAAAATCTCAGTGGCAAACATTCCTATCTTACACACAGGAGATTGTGGAATTTATGCATAGGTGTTAATTTTTTGGGGAAAATGGAAAACAAGTGCAACCACTTTAAAGTTGTTAATTGGCCTTAGGGCAGTAAGCTCTAAACGATGCGCCTAAAGCAACAACTTAAAAGCCTAACTCACCGGCGTGCGAGCAGATCCTACTGTGAGTCGAAACCATATACGGGTATGGCGCCCCTATACGGGGAAGGGTTTGGAAGAAAATCTCAAACTTAATTGTAATTTAATATATACCTGCCATGTACCGTTAAAAATCGAATTAAACACTATAATTTAAACCTTTTTCGGGCGTAGGCACGACCTCTTCAAGTGTTATGGGCGGTTCCTTGACATCCAAAATTTCGGGTAAAGGCGTGATCGGAACGATGCCCGGACTCACTTCGTCCGGTATGAAAAACTTATTACAAGGACAGTTTTTGAGAAGCTTTAACACGCTTTCGGGCAAGACTTTCCTAACCTTGGGCGAGCTGTAATTAAGGTGTGATTTTTTGACAAATTCTCGTTCATCGGTAAGTAGCACTTCTATAATTAAAGGTATACATATTTAGGTGCATTTTAGGGATCAAAACTGGAAGAGTTCACTTGAAGCTTAAAAAAATAATTTTGGGCTTGAAAGCTTACGTGTATTTTGGGCGAGGCCGTTTAAGACAAGGTCAAAGTTAAAAATTGTGTCTGTTACGGGCCAGATATTTAATGCAACTAAAAAGTATTATTTTTTCTTAGCCATTATAATTGCTAAATGAATGGTGCTCATACAAAAGTTCTGTCATCCTACTTAATAACACTGGACAACAAAAAAAACCTACATCCACAATTTTTTGAGGGTTTAGTAGAGAATTTTCTTGCGATAACGATCCCGGGTTTAGTTTTTTTTCTAAGGCCTCCAAATTTTATTAAACCGCGTCCAAAGTTCAGAAAAAAATTTAAATTAATTCTACAAAAAATCTATTGGCATATTCAGATTCCTTATAAAAAAACATATCTAAAAGGTTATTACATAAATTTTTAGCAATTTACTTTCAAGTTATTTAGGATCAAAAAACGGAGTTTATGACAAAAACCACTAATTTTACAAAAATGTAAAAATAAAAAAAAAATAAATATTAAAAAAAAATTTAAACCCCTTACGTTAATAATGAATGTTTTCGTTATCTAAATATATTTTTAAACTTTTGTTACTACCCATAGGTTTTATGATATAGAAGCCCAAAATACCCCCAAAATTGAAAAATCTCAACTTTGACACCAAATAACTAAAAATCTGAGGCCTTGGCTAAAATTCTGATTTCATATTCGTGATCAGCGCCAAAAACTTGACCAAAACCATAGTTGCCAAAAATGTAGCTTAGGGTCGCCCTAAATTTGTTGTCCAGTGTAATTTTCGCTATATCTATAAGTATTTTTCACTCATCTCATAAGAGCGGTTTGATTTTTCCATTTTAGAATTTGTAATTAAACGATTTCCACTTGGAAATAATTTGATTATAACATGTTTTATATAATTTACAAATCTTAGGCCATATATATTTAGATTTTATGCCCAGAAAACTGAGAGTCGTTCTATACACAACCAATCGAGATAATAACAAATATCAAAATCATACCTTGATTATTTTCAAACGGGAATTTATTGTCAAAGTAAGCCGTTCTACCATCTCCGCTTTCATCCTCACCTTCATCTCCGGATTCATCCCCTTCGTCTTCCAAATCCTCATCCGGATCAGGGAGGGGCATGATAAAATGATCCGATTGGAAACTCCAGGTACAAGCGTTTATCTTGGGATCGAAGACGACCATTCCATGATTTGCAATCTCAGGTGACAAAACGTGTGAGTCAGCGGTACTGCTACAAGGCCTGTGATATTTGACAAATTCGCCCCCTGCTCCCGACACACATTCATAATAATATCTAGATTTAAAATGCAATTTATTAAGTTAGGGGTCTCGGAAACAATAAATTTCCTCTCTTATTGAAATTAAACCAAAGGTATATAACATAATTTTTCTCTTAAGGTTGATTAAATTGATGAAGTTGACATAAACAAGTATACCTAATTCTAAACGGTATGTTAGTTTTGGGGTAGTTTAAGATGCCCCTAAGATTATTTGATGATTTATATCGAATTTTGCAACCATATATTTTAATTTTTTATTAACGTATATATGGAAAAAAAATTCCTCTCACAGAGATTCGAACCTAGTTCTTCTTGATTATAGAACTACGTTGCTTGACAACAATTTACAATTATTTATATAAAAGGAGTGCATCTTCAAGACTACAACAAACCTACAATCGGCGTTATCGAGGAAAAGTCCGCTCTTTTGGCAAATGAATGATTGTCTACTCGCTTCGAGACATTCATCTCTCAAGGCTTGATATTTGGGATCCTTCGATTTTTTGTGGCCAACCAACGTCGTAAAATTACGCGTTAAAATGTCAATAACGTCACCCGTCACGGTAGTGATAACAGTCGAAGGTGATGGCGTGACAATTTTCCCATCTGGGGATCCCGTAGTTGAAGGTTGAACTGTAGGCGTTGTGGCTAGCAAAATGTATATGTAAACGTAAAGAAGTTACAATCAGGGCTGGGAAAAAAACTAAATGGGCTTTTTTAACATGTTTTTGAGTTTTTTTTCCAAATGCCCACAAACTCCTGTTTAAAAAAAGCCCCTTTTCTTAAAAAAATTCCTAGGAGCTTTAAGAAAAAATAACCCAACCATCAAAATTTTTTTAAATTATCATAAATAAAACAAATGTGGTTTTTGGGCTTTTTAGGAGCCACTTTTTGTGGGTTTTTTTGCCCCTTTTCTTAGTAAGGGCTTTTTTTGAATTCCTATTTTGGCCTTTTATTTTTGCCCCCTTTCTTTTTTTATGTTTTAGGAAAATGAGCCAAAGTTTTTTGGCTCATTGTTTTCCCAGCCTTGGTTACAATATTTTAGGATAATCATACCTTGGACTATAAAAGGTGAACTAGTACTCCTCATTTATCAAAATAGAATAATTTGCCAATTTTATAGAGAGTTATAAAATTTTTGATTTCATTTTTGACTCTCTTTTTAATTTCAAAACAGGAATATTACTATGAATTTTATACGTTCATTTTTTATTCCATAGGTCAACAATATTTTAAGTTTAACCCTTATCACTGAGATTAAACCTGCCATCTTATTGATTTTAAAACCACATCATGAGCTATAAACATTTAAAATTTAAAAAAAAAAGGCCAAAAAAAACAGATAGACACAAAAACAAAATAGTATTGAAAAAAATTTATGTTGTTTAAAACAGTTCAATTCAAAACTTTAATAATATTTTTACTAATAAGTGACAATAATGAGTCTTTTAGGTTGGAGTGCCCCATTTTAAATCTAAATGTTGAGAGCTTTTTACAATTACTAATTTTATTTCTCATTATTTGAGATGATAAACCTAAGTTACAATTGATTTTTTCTACGATAAAATTTTTGAATTTTTCTTTAGGGTATTCGAGGTTGCGAAATCTGTCATTTTGGCCAATAAAGGCCACTATTTTCGATATGGACGATATAAAAAGCGGAGGGAAAAACTACAAAAAGCGGAAAATGTTCATGAGATAAGGCCATAAGATTGGATTTTGGCATAAATGTTTTTTTAACCTGTGCTATCAAACTTTATCTACAGTAATATTATGACTAGGGCTCGTCGGAAATAAAATTTTGAAGTCATCGGTGATCGAAAATAATATAATAATAACGTCAAATTATACAATTAAAAAAAAATAAATTCTTTTCTCATCCTTTTGAGCAAATACGAAAATTGCAACTTAAAAAGAATAATTTTAAAAGATTCTCTTATTAAAATTTTTAAGAAAGTCAAATTATTGGCAAATTTGGAAAATTAGTGAGAAACCGGAAGTGATGATGTTATATGCGTCGCACGGGCATGCATCCTCATCAAACTTTTTCAATAATTTTTCCTTTCCGTCTTTTAGATTGATAAGGTTTAGTGTCGAATGAAGGAATGATTGCTCGCGCCATATGCACACGCCGGTGGCAGGATCAAAAATTGTTTGGGCCGGGTCGGCGCAAGACCGATAATATTGCAGGTATGTTTCAGTCAATGGGTTGAAAACGCATTCGAAGTAATGTCTGTAAAAGCGTTCAATATTCACAAATTTCATTTATTTAACCTTTTAGTAAAACATCAATGTTTCCTAGATTTATATAAAGAATTTCGACACTATTTATATATCTTAAGTTTTCATAAAAAAATTTTTACACTAATAAATTAGATAATATCTTCTAAAATTTTAGTAAAAGCCGAATCAGCTTTCAAACATGAGCATTTTATTGTATACTAGAATAACATACCCGCAATTGTATTTGTCCCTGTACATGCCCTCTTTCGTGCACGAAAAATCATTTTCGTTCGATCCTTTTTTGCAGTACACTTCGAGCGCCGTAATATCGTGCGGTGCTGTAACGGCCTTACTTACCCGAGAAACGGTTGAAGTTTGGGTCGATGCTATAGTGGTTGTGAATGTCAATTTTGAAATAGTCGATGATTTGGCAGTGGAAACGGTAGACTGAGCGGTTGATTCCGATTTGGGGGTGCTTTTTGAAGGTGTTGTACCAGTCAAAGGCGGGCTTTTAGGGCGCGTGGGAGTTCCCGTCAGGGGTGGGCTAGTGTGATGCGTCGACTTTCCAGTCGAGTGAGTGGCATGCGTGGTATGTTTAGTTCGCGCCGAAGGAAGAATAGACGCAGGTTTTGGACTTGGCGAGGTATGAAGATAGGGTAATGTCGGGAAGACTGATGGAGGCGGTGGACTGGGGTAGGGAGGGAAGCTAGGGCATGTAAATGGAGTTGCCGGGGTCCTGAATTATTTATTTATTAAAAACGTATAATTTATAAACCATATATATTTATTCATAATCTGGCGTCGTTTAATATTTGCAGCAAATGTCGCATATATTCATAATTAATTGTAATTTTATAATTAATCAACGTCGGTTATCGATATATTTTATAAAATTTGCTAATTTTCTAAATTTATTAAAAATATATAACCTTTGAATCAAGTTTTAATAATTTTAAAACCTAAATGTAACGTTTGAAAAAATTACGAAAAGCTTTATACAAAAACTAATTTACGTGGGGACGGTCGTTTGTACGAATGGCGAATAGGAGGTTTGTGTCGTTATCGAACCTGCATCACCACAGCTGTTAACGTCGTAACTCGCTGCCCGACCTTGCATGTACTTGATGAGCGGGTACTTTCCTTTGCCACAATTAATGCCCGCGTGATCGTCCAAAGCAAAATCCCATACCATGATACCGCCCAGGCATCGGCTATGAACAAAGTCGATCTAGAGATAGTTAGAAAAATAAATAAATATTTTTATCTGGCCCTCCAAAATGTTAAGTTTTATGAGAGATTCAATAAAATCGATTTGTCTCTTTTCGTATGTCATATTTAGTATGAAAATATGTTTTATTTTTTATATATTTTTTAAATTGTCTCGAGTTCATAACTCATTAAAAATGGTAATGACAAATAAATATTTCACTTATTACACAGGTCGACAAATATCAATGTCAGAAAAAAAGTTAATGCAAATATAAATGAAAACACCTCCTATTATAGCATATATATTTCACGTTTTTCAGTTTTTCCATGGCTTTTTTGACCCGTCCATATCGGAAAATTGGCCTTTTTTTAACAATATGACTGCAACCTCGACCACCACTAAGAAAAAAATTAAGATTTTTTTTTATAAAATTTTATTTTAGTTATATTTATCACCTCAAATAGTGAAAAAAATATCTAAGTATCTCAAGCTCTAACATTAATAAATCAATCTCAATAAATATGACTTAATCTATTATTAATTTTAAATAAAAATATTTTATTATCTATTTTGAATTTTTCAATATTTAATTTGTTTTTGTTTCTTTTTTGTTTTTTGACATTATTTTGTAAAATTTTTGAAAATATAGCTGTATCCTTGAATTTGATAATTAAAAAATGGTAAACGGATATAAAAATTCTTAAGTAGTCAGGATTGATCTATGTATTAATTCATACCCAAAATTTGTTTACATTATCTCAAAGTATTTTTATCTCTTGAAGTTTGGGCAAAAAATTAATTGTATATACTAAATATACAGCCCAAATTAATTAATCAGCATATAGACACTCATTAAAAATTTTAACAAAAAAACAGATTTACCTTGATTGCCAAACTTTTTTCGTCATCATAACCGACCCACTGATCGCCCTTGAACGCAATAGGCGCTTGATCTGACTCGATCCAGTATTGATTCCAACCGTCGCGTTGCAAATGCTCACATATCTATATACAAATAAAATACAGATAAGAAAATGTAATATTTTTTATATGCATCCTCCTACTTAACTATGTTACAGTTTCGTAAATGGATATGCATCAAGAATATGGGTTAAATGCGTCAGAGGAATCTGGGGGCTCATAGAAATAGAGCGCTAGAATAATTTAGCCAAACTGCTTGAATGTATACAAATTATATCAAGCACGTCTCCTCTGAATATCATCATAAAATTTTGTATGTCATAAGATTTCACATAAAACCTTAAAACCGTTCCACCAGATTTTAACACACAATCACGAAATAAGAGATCAAATGTCTTAAAAATTAATATTCAAAACTGTGCTTTACTTGTTTTTTTATAGCCTAAAACATACATAAATTTGATGCGCTTTGTGTTAATTTAAAATATTAATAGGATGCGATAACGTATTCAGGGGACAAGTGGTATTAAAAAAAACCCTATAAAGAAACCATTTTCGCTTATGCAAATCGAAAAAAAAACCGCTTCGAATTATTTAAACATCCTAAATAATTATCCGTTAGTGAAATCTAGGGTGACACCAAATATATACGAAATATTTAGATTGGTCAACCAACCATAAATTAGCTTGGATATTAATAAATAGTCATTAAACTAACACTAAATTATTGAACGTTACCGTTATGCTAACCTCAACCTAAGCAAACCTCATACAAAGCTTATTCTAATCGAAATTTTACCTCAACTAAACGTTAAACTAACCCTAATTTTACTTTGCCCTAACCTAACCCTGAACTATATTACAATGTTAGCATATTTTATGAATTTTCGTTATTTTATAGATTTTCGTTTCGTACAACTTTGGGTCCACCTCATATAGTAGGTTGAGTTCTAACCAGAAAGCCCGGCAACTAGTTTTAAGTAAACTCTTTATTTAATAGGGCATTGATTACAAAAAAAAATTGCATATAATTGAAGAAAAATAATTTTTATTCCGTTCAAATTTTTATAATATTTCTACGAAACAAAAATAAAAACTCTTATATCGTACTTTTATTACTTCCAGTTTATATGATTTATTGCATTAGATGTAGCTAGCAATAAGAGCATCCTTATAGGAAAATAATTATTTAGATAGATTACCTCGTAATAGGCCAAAACACCAGCCTCCCGCGTAAATTTGCCTTCTTTGCCCGCCCCCTTAACCGGAATTCCAACCAGTGTTTCGGGATCCGCTACGCGACTATCATCGAGTGGTTTAGCCAGTGTGAACACTCGACCGTATGTTGCCAGGCCGGCGACTATCCGGGCCGGTTCGAAGCCTTGAGATATCCAATAGTCAATGCCCCATGTCTGATATAGTGATGATTGATATATCGTATTTAGGCACGTCCAAAGATCATATTTTGGTCGATAATTAAAAAGCCTCAAAAATTATTTTTATTGTAGCTTATCGATTGCCTAGTACCCGACAGGGCTAAAAGGGGCTATGCCCTGAAGGATACTCTTTCAAGATATTTAGGGCAAGGGGGGCATTGTTTTAGCAGGTGAATGATTCTGGCCTTCGACTTTTGCCAGGGTTGTAAAGCCTGCATGCTATAATATTCCGGAGAGTGCGCCGTCATTTCGATGGATATTATTATGGTATTGACAGAGAGAGGCGCTTAATCTTATTGATCCTAGGGGTTATGAACGTCGCCGCATAGCAATTTCAATGCTCCTCACCCAAAAATTTTATAAATTCTTAGTTTGTAAACATATTTTGGTTTTGTCCAAAATTTTTGACACTAGGCTCTTAATATTTAGTAAGCCATAAATACATAAATAACGATTTAGAATTGTTTTTCTGTTCGGAATAAACAAATTAATTTCATATTTTTCTTTGAACTAAAAATTAAAGGGAATGGAAAATGAATTTAATAAAAAAAAATATGTATTTATAATTTTTTATTAACAAATTTTTTGTCGATACAACTTTAAAACAAAAAAACCATTTTGGATATGAAAACTTTAGAATAATAGAAAAATACTATTTTAGGGCGGGTTCAGACTTATTTCATTTTTTTGAAGTTTTTTTCTGAAAAAAAAATTCTAAAATATAAAAAAAAAATTTTTTTGAATTAGATTTATTCAAAATTTATAAAAAAAAATGAAATGAGTCTGAACGCGTCCTAAAGTAAAAAATCAATCAAGACACAATTGCAAAAACATTATTTCGTGCCTAGTTAATAGATAAATTATAAAATTAATATTTTTTCCGATTTAAAAATAATTAAATCTCTTTCCCAAAAAAACAAATTTAAAAAAATTTTCCTGACCAGACTAAAATTGTCACGCGTGGAGTTGTATGGTGCATTGATGCCCGTAACATTTTCCCAAGCTCCGTGAAAATCGTACAGGAGAAGATTTATGAAATCTAAATTTCTGATTAAAAAAAAATAAATTAGTTTGGTAAAGGAGTTTAGCTTCGGTTTTTAAAGATTTTCATATATTTAAGGAGCTCAAAAATATTTATATTGAGAATTTTTAGGAAACTGGAAATTTATATTTAGCCCTTTTCTTATAAATTTTATTATTACTCTTAATAAATTTATAAAATATCAGGCGAAATATATTTTGGACATAGAGCAAAACGACTAATAAAATACCATTACCAAATAACCTACGTAAGGTCAGTTACACAAATAATGGTTTCTTAATGCATCACTCGCGTTTTTATATTTATTTTTCCGAAAAATGAGTAAAACGCATGAAACATGGTTTTTATAAAGGCACATTTTACATCGATGCCTCGGGACCTTTGATAGAACAGTTTTTGTTTGATGTAAATTTGCATTGTTTTAAAGTTTGTGTAAAATCAAAATATTACAAGACTCGACGCCTAAAGTATAATGTTTGAGGTATGATTGAAGTTTTGAAAGAAAAAAAAATGTTGTAAAAAATTTCGTTTTTAAACGTTTTGCGCTTCTTACGATGTAGTATATTGCCCCGTGGAATTGGCATAAATCATATTTGCAAAATTTTTAGAAAATTTTTGTAATTGTTCCATCGGTTTTTATGACTTTTCCATTGGCAAAATTTTATTTTGGTACGTAACTCATAAGCCAATTAAATAGTTTTATTTGTTCTTACTTATTAAGTTCGTGAACGTTGTATCCCGCTTCTACTTTAGTTTGACCCACCGACACTGCAGCCGTCAAAATAAGTTTTTTCCCGCTCGCGTCGAATGCCTGTCTCATTTCCTGTTCAAACAAATTTTTGAAAATCTTTATTTTTTGTTAAATCCTACATATTCAGATAATTATAAATGCCACAAGATCCGGCCCGGCTAATTAACCTTCGTGCAAAGCGACTTTTAAATAATTTGATATTTTTGGAACATATGCGTACATTATGTATAGGTGTATCACTTATAAGATTTTCGTTTTAGTTTTACCTTGGATTAAAAATATGGTAAATTCCATCGATTGATCAAAAAAACTTTGTTAGATATCTATCCATGAGCAAACTCCTACTTTTAACACCTATTTTAATCCGTATTGCTTTGCCTTATCATAATTGACAACACAAAAATGTTAAAATACACGAATATAGTATGAAATAATCAAAACCGTGATTTGGGTTCACCCATAGTTACAAACAATTAATATCCATTTTTAAACTACCTGTATCAAGTAAACGTAATTTTCTTTGTCGATCGGACGACCGCCTTGTTCATCGAAACCCGGGTATTCCCAATCGATATCAAACCCGTCAAACCCAAAGTTGAGCAGCTGACGTACGACATCGTCTATGAATACTTTGCGGGTGTGTCTCGTTTCCGCCATTTTACTTTTTTTTTGTAATAAAATTAAAATTTAAAAACCATAATTTTGGATTATTAATTTGTTAACCTGATTTGATAAAATTGTTCATTTTTGTTTTTTATATAATTTTTTAGATTAATTCGTATCAGCTAGATGGCATGAATTCAAGAGATGTTATAAAAAAGGATACGAAGAGGCACATGTGCTAGAAATACGGTTAATAGATAGCGTATTTTTAAGTATTATTAGGGAATAATTAAATAACAACATAACAATTATATAAAAAAAGATATGGGCAAAAAAACAAAAAATGTAAAAATTTATAGAAATGTTTAATTAATTTCATTTTCGAAAATTATTGGCTTAAATTTCAACCTTTGAACTTGAGATGAAAAGATTTTAATTTACGACAAAAACTTCAACTAGAAGTTTACACAATTACACGTGTTCTAAAAACACTTTTGTAAATTTCTAATTTTTCGTTTATTTTTGATATTTATTCTCTGCCAATTTTTTTGTACATATAAATATTTTTGAATCATATTTATAGCTTTTTATTTTTCACATTTAAGATTATATTTATTTTTATATCTATCCGTGTACTTTTGCTAGATATAAAATAAAAAAAAAATTTAAAGAGTTAAAATTACATTTATAACCTTTTTAATTGTGTCACGTTGCGAAACTAACTAATTAAGTTAAAAAGATATTTTGTTATTATCACACAAAATTTTTGAAAGTTATGATTATTGCGGGGATCAAACCTACCATCTTAGGAATTTTCAAATCTGTTTACAGCTTTTTCTAATCAAACTTAGTTAGCAAGCTATAAACATTGAATTTTAGAAAAAAAAGATAAAAAAAAACAAAAAGATTAAAAAACAATAAGAACTTTGAATTTTTTTTTGCATATTTACAACAGCTAAACTATTAAAATCAAACATAAAATAACTTTTATTGATAATTGATAATACTTCTGTCATATTTACATTTGGACGCGAAACATTATGTATAATCTAAATGCTGATGTAAGGGTTTGATATACTAAAAATTTTAATTCTCATTTTTTGAGATGAAAGTTACAAGGGATTTTTAAAAAAAAGATTCCTAAGTTTATTCTTTTAAGTTTATTCTCAATCTGTCGATCTCGTCAAAAAAGGTTGTTTTTTATCGTTATGGACGGATGTAATAAGCCGAGGCGGGAAGAAACTAAGAAAAAGGAAATACATATATGAGATAAGGCCATCATGGGGATATGTTCTTTTTAGTTTTCATATTCAATTTTCTGTCACTAATGATTGTTGACCTGTGTATAATGCTTTCATTATTTTTAAATTTTTTTACAATTATCAAATGTTTATTGCGTCTAAGCTTTATATATGTAATATTATTGACTCAAAGTCAAGCTGCAATTTAACTTTTTGTATTTTTTATAATGTATAGTAAACTGTGACGTCCTGACTGATTAATTAATTAAATTTTTTTGCATTCTGATCTTATACAAAAACAATTTTAAAGAAATTTTAAGTTAAACTCACACAAGTTTCATTGCCATTTAAAATATCGGGTAAGTGATCGCGCAATATTTAATCCTAAAGTTTAAGATTTTATTGCAAAGCTACTCAAATATAATAATTTGTAATAAATTTGTAAAACCTAAATGATTCGGCTCTGTGATTCCAACCACCGATTCCAAGCATGACCCTTAGATTCGAGTTTTGGCCCCTTAGTGCTAATAGTTCTCGGTATTGTTCTATAAAGCATAAAATATTCGGGATATATATCAACACATGTGTGTTTTAATAAAATATTTGCTATTTTGGCACAGAGCCCCAATCAAAGAAGGTCAAGTTACCCCTCTTCTTTGATTAGAGGACTTTAATGCATATAGTACCTAATCAAATCCCCCGTCCCCAAATTAGTTGAACCTGGCTCATATTTATGGCCAACATTTTACTTAGCATTATACCCAAAAAGATCTATTTCTTTCCAAATTTGCAACCTTTTTTCCCTATTTCAAGTTTTGTTTTTAACTCTATTTGTAAAATAAGGGTATAATTTGCCAAATTTATTCAAAATATTGGAATGTAAAGCCGTTTTTAAGTGTATTATCGTTTAAATGAAAAATTTTTCAAAATGTGGCCGGTGTCAGGGTGCCCCTATATACTTGGGCTATTTGCCAAAACATAAATTAACCTGATGCATAGATTTCAACTTATGTTTGATTGAAAGGTTTTATAACTTTATTTATTTGTAAATATACTTGGTTAATAAACCGATTAAGCGACTTGAGAAATGCATTATACTCGACAAATTATTCAAACAATTTATTAAAAATTCTAAAAAATTTAAGTACGATCGGGTCCATTGCGTTGATAATAATTTTAAAAGTTGAGCAATTAAAGAAAAAACAAATAGAATATCAAAAACAAAAGATCAAAAGATAACAATAAAAGTTTTCCTTCCAGCACTTCAAGTTCTCAACCATGTCACAATATACCATATAATCTTAGATTGTTGTCCTTGGGGTCACTAAAAAAACTCCTCTCGTAAGAGATATGACACTATTCGTAAAAATTATTCTATTAAAAGTATAAAAGCATCATTTTTTTTTTGGTACATTAAAAAATATCAAAGTTTTGTCGTTTTTGATTAAAATTATTTTATTGTATTTTTTTTAATTCATTTGCGGTCAATCTTTATTTCACTTTAAATTATGTTTTTTTTTGTATTTTGTCATAAAATGTTTTAATATTTTGTATTTCTTTTAAACATAAAAAATAATTAAAAGAAAACAATGTTACAAAATCTCGTGGTCAAAAAAACGTAGAAAAACGATAATTTTTAAACCTTAAGTACTATATCATTAAATTTTATTTAAAAAATCTCAATTATTTTTTTAATGTTCCCGCCGTTCTTATAGACTTTCTTCTCTGTACTGCGATTATTTATGGGTTTTAGTATAGCCGGATAGATATTTTAAATAAAACTTATTCCTTATAGGTCCAAAAAAATAAATTTCAAATTCCAAGCAGGAATTTTATTTTTATGGAAAAATAATGTGACAAAAGAAAAAAAGCCCTACCTATATAATGGCCAAACCTATAAAAATGCTTAAAGTGCTGTATCAAATTAATTAAATAATAGCTAAGTTATATATTTCTCATAGGCTGTGGCTAGTGAAAAATAAAATTTTCAAAGAAAAATAATTAGATGCAACTGATTAATATTAAAGTAGCTACATATTAATGTTATATAACTCTTTATATGGGTATGTTACCAATACTTATTCACACTCATTGTTTTACTAAACTACCAGTTTTAAAAATGCATTTATTCATTAAAATCACATTAGCCACTTTTTTGTTAATCCATTGTGTTCAATTTTTTTTTCTACAATTTTTTTGTTAATCATTAGCCGCAGCCCATATTAAAGTGTTAATTTTTCGATTACTAGTTCATACCAGGGTATTTTCCCTAAAAGAATTGGAGAAAATTGATTTTAGCAGCATGTTTATCTAGGTTTTATTAAATTAAGTAAACAAAAATGTATTCAAAAATATATTCAAAAAACAAAATTTGATGTCTCAATCTGCCTTATTTTTTTTATATGCTAAAAGATTAATGAGTTTCGCATAAAAAAATTGAAAAATATTTGTGCCACTTAAAATACAAAAAGGAAAAAGATAGGAATTTAAGAAAATTAAAAGACCTTGACATTGAAAAAAAAACATGGGAAAAAACAGTTGCGTATATAAACACGAACAGTTAAAAGGCGAAATAAAGGGTCATCATACTTGACTTCCAAAAAAAAGGCAAAAAATCTTAATGAGCATTTTGCTGATATGGTGTATTTAATTTCATTTTTTTATTTTTTGAAGAATGTCAAATTAACATTTTACACAGATTTTAACACCATAACGGCGTATAATTGTTATTTTGGTGAATGGAGTTATAGAAACTTAAATATTGACAACAACGCATCTCTTATGTAGCCCAAATCAACATTTTATGGGTTCATTGTCGCAATAATTTAATTTTTATGTCCATAAACACTCTTCGTTGGCTCAGATAGCTCAGTGGCAAATACTCCTGTCTTACAAGCAGGGGAATCACTTTGAAGCTAATAAAAGCTTAGGCAGTAGGCCCTAATCGATTTGCCTAGAGTGAGAGCCTTAGCAAAAAACCTAGGTCGCCGGCGTGCGAGCAAATCTCAATAGGAAAAAGAATGATGGAAAACACATTTTTAAAACTTTTCGTTGGATATTACAATTTAGGAACAAAAACGTGTGATATAAGGATTTTACCGATATGTTAGAACTAGGTCTTACCCGTCAAGGCATTTGATCTTTTAACTCACAATGGGTTTTATGATTGGGCCTCGCACATAAAAATAATGTGATCGCCCCCGGCGACCTAAGCGTTCAAACTTTGGTCCTCAGAAAACGGTCTGTGGTATTTGCGGAGCCCCCCATTCGACTGGGCGCTGCTTAATTTGAGTCATGTGCAGAAAAATCATTTATGATCTCACTATAACACTTCAAAAGGGGTGCTAATTATATGACCTTAAAGTAATTTGAGCCGTTATTTTGACCCAAACTAAGCAGTCTTTAGCCTGAAAAGTGTTTCAGTGGCAAACCTTCTGCCTTAGACGCAGGAAGTTGCGAGTTCAAATCCCAACAGTGGCTTTTTTCTTCGGAAAAATAGCACACATGTGCAACCACTTTAAAAGCTTCTGAGTGGTCTGCTTAGGCAGTAGGTCTTAAGCGATATGTCTAAAAGTAAGAGCCTAGGCTAAAATAGGCCGCCGGCGTGCGAGCAAATCTTACTGTTTAACCTTTGGCAATATTGTTTGCTTTGCGTTAAAAGAGTCAAAGCCCTAACGGGTATGGCGCCCCTGTGGGGAAAGTTATAAGGGAAACCTTAAATCAATTGTTTGTTTGTTTGGCGTATGGGAACCATATATATTTAACATGGCCATTGACATCATTTTTTTTTTAAATAATATAATAATTGTGGTGAATTTCCTAAAATTTGAAACTTGCCTACTGTAATAAAAACCCTTAATGTGCAATACACTTGCTCTTAGAATTCAATTTAAACCATATGGAAAAACCCTAGCTAATATGCTATCCTAAGCCTGGAAAAAAATATAATAAAAGTTACCGGTGGAAACAATGTAATTGAGTTTTTCCAACCGTGCAAATAACTTAAATATGAACATTTTAATTGGAATTTTCGGAAATTAAACTATCCCCTAATACATCGATGGCAATAATAAACACGAGATCAACTGATATATATATATTTATTATAGTTGTATATTTTATGATGAGAAATTTTATTAGTTTTTATTTTTGAAAAGATGTGAACCAAAGTATTATGGATCATAACTTGTTTGCGACATACCAGGCCACAATATATTGCTTATATAAATGAACTCTTTTTTCCACCCTTTACGAGAACAGTAGCAAATTTTTTTAAAAGTTTTTAGATTATTTAATAAGATAATAAAAAAGGGTCAAAGAGAAATTTTTAGATTGAAGTTGGTGTTTTTTAAAGTCCGACTAAATGCAACAATGAATACAGCAATTAAGACCATGCCTTATTCTGTTTTTTAAGTATGAAAACACATGATTCATAGTTAAATCGAGGCATTTTATTGTCATGACATCCCTGGTAAAACGAAATAAAAGGGTGGACCCAAAGTTGCCCAAAACGAATATCCATAAAATAACGAAAATCCATAAAATATGCTATCATTGTGAGATTAGAGTTAGTCTTAAGGTTGTGAAGTTAGCTTAGTGTTAGGGTGAAAATAGAGTATAACAATGTAGTTAGCTTAAGGTTAGAGTGAAATTAGCATAACGGTAACGTTAGATTAATTTAGGGTTAGTTTTATGATTACAAGCTTTTTGATTGGTTGACCAATGAAATTATTTTCGTACATGTTTGGTGTCACCACTAAAAAGAATAATTAACCAATTGTAAGCGGCCTTCATTATAACCTCGTTTTTACACTAAAAGTCGCTTAAAACATTTCAATTTGACCGTCGGTGCTCAAAAAATGTGGATCGAAAGCCTAGTAATTTGCTTTTAAATGGATACTCTGGTCTTCTCGGGTCATTTTCTAGGAATTTTCGGCGTGTTTTAACAGTCGCTGTCCCCTATTTAACATAGAATGCTGACAAATTGCTACTCTAAATTTGGTTTATTTTTACAGTCTCATCAATTATCAACAGTCCCGAGTTCCATACACATATTGACTACTATAAAACTATGTATTGGAAAATAGGTATAAGGTATACGACTCGTATAAAATAAAAATATAATTCCAATATTTATAGCGATATTACCGTAATAAATCATACCGTGCAAATTAAGCGTCCACCAACACATACTATATATATGTTATGAGAAGTAAATCCAAATGCCGAATAATATGGTCGTTCTTCTTCTAACAACTTAATATGATATTTTACGAGCTTCGCAGGAGAAAAAAAAAACTTGCTGGGCATTTCCAAGTTGGTAAAAGTTGCTATTGTAAGCCGGATGTAATCAAGGGAAAAACCGTGTATAGTAGTTATGGCATTAAATTTGTATTCAAGGTATGTTGGAGGACCGTTAGACTAGGGCTTGCTAAAACTCCAATTGGAGTTTATGGAAGGAGTGGGGCGGGAACCCCTATGCTCCGGAGTTTTCCCGTTTTGAACTCCTGGAGCTCAGCCCGGGCGGGTTTTTTGGAGTTATTTTCAAAAGTGAGTTTTTTTTTTAAATAGTATTTAGCCACCAGATGTTTTTACTACGATGAAACGATAGTTTTTTAGGTAAAGAAAATAATTGTTGGAAAAAATTAGTATTTTGTATTTTGTTAAATATCAAATATAACTTTGTAAATATTAAGTAAGCCCTGGAAATTTTTGTTTGCACTATTTATTAATAAATTTTTCAATGTCAAGTCTGCTGATATTGTGTCAATAAACTCTCCTAAATGCAAATAATTTAATATTGAATTTATTTTATTTTTTTGGTTGGGGCGGTCGTGTGTTAGTAATCTTTATTTAAAGTTTCTCAATTAGGCTTTATTAGTAAATTTTGATTTCGTCATTATTAAGCCTGCTGGATGTCACCTATCTGTCGCAAATGTCTATAATTTGACTTATATAAACTTTTTCAAGTTTTTTTTGTTTTTGACCTTATTTATTGATAAATTTTGGCAATGTTAATATGAAGCCTGCTGAGTCAATGTCACCTGAATGTCGCAAATTTTTATAATTTAACATTGAATAAATATTTTCGATTTTTTTTGTTCGGGCTGCCATATATGAGTTATTTTTGTGAAAATTTTTTAGTTTTAGGCAACTAGTGACATTTCCAAATTGTCGCAAATGCCATTATTTAAATTTTGAAAAAACTTTTTCGAGTTTTTTTTTGTTTTTAGCCTTATTTATTAATAAATTTTGGCAAATTTTGTTAATATGAAGCCTGCTGAGTCATTGTCACCTGAATGTCGCAAATTTTTATAATTTAACATTGAATAAATATTTTCGATTTTTTTGTTCGGGCTGCCATATATGAGTTATTTTTGTGAAAATTTTTTAGTTTTAGGCAACTAGTGACATTTCCAAATTGTCGCAAATGCCATTATTTAAATTTTGAAAAAACTTTTTCGAGTTTTTTTTTGTTTTTAGCCTTATTTATTAATAAATTTTGGCAAATTTTGTTAATATGAAGCCTGCTGAGTCATTGTCACCTGAATGTCGCAAATTTTTATAATTTAACATTGAATAAATATTTTCGATTTTTTTTGTTCGGGCTGCCATATATGAGTAATTTTTGTGAAAATTTTTTAGTTTTAGGCAACTAGTGACATTTCCAAATTGTCGCAAATGCCATTATTTAAATTTTGAAAAAACTTTTTCGAGTTTTTTTTTGTTTTTAGCCTTATTTATTAATAAATTTTGGCAAATTTTGTTAATATGAAGCCTGCTGAGTCAATGTTACCTGAATGTCGCAAATTTTTATAATTTAACATTTAATAAATATGTTCGATTTTTTTTGTTCGGGCTACCATATATGAGTAATTTTTGTGAAAATTTTTTAGTTTTAGGCAACTAGTGACATTTCCAAATTGTCGTCGCAAATGCCATTATTTAAATTTTGAAAAAACTTTTTCGAGTTTTTTTTTGTTTTTAGCCTTATTTATTAATAAATTTTGGCAAATTTTGTTAATATGAAGCCTGCTGAGTCATTGTCACCTGAATGTCGCAAATTTTTATAATTTAACATTGAATATTTTCGATTTTTTTTGTTCGGGCTGCCATATATGAGTTATTTTTGTGAAAATTTTTTAGTATTAGGCAACTAGTGACATTTCCGAATTGTCGCAAATGCCATTATTTAAATTTTGAAAAAAAAATTTTTGAGTTTTTTTTGTTTTTAACCTTATTTATTAATAAATTAGAATTAAAAATTGGATTTTTTTACTAAAAAAACTACCAATATTTACCGCACGAAAAAAATTCGAAAATACGCTTTATAATGCATAAATCGCATTTGCGACAATTTGGTGACATTGTCATAAGTTGAAAAAATGGATTAATTTTACCAAATAACTACTTATATTTTACAGCAAGAAAAAAAAATCGAAAAAAAATTAATTTTATAATGCATAAAATGCATTTGCGACAAATTTAGTGACACCGTTAGCAGACACAAATTTGATAAAAATTACCATAATTTAATAAATGCAAGTTGTACAAATCGTCTAATAAAAAAATTACCACCAAATACATAAATTATCGACTAAAATTCTATGTAGACACTAAGTTAATTATTTAGTTAGTGTATATCAAGTACCATGAAAACCTAAAAAAAAACAAAATTAATAACATTATAAATGTGAGATATTTGCATAATCAGCTGTTTTTGCATTTATTTACAACTTTATTTTTATAAAAAATGAGTTTGGACAAAAAAAAATACACAATTCCAACATTTCCAATGGGCTAATGTTAATTTTTAAACTCCCGGGAAAAAACCCCGGAGTTTAAAAACGGAAAACTCCGGGCGGTTTTTGGGAGTGATTTTTAAACGGAGTTCCCCTGGAACTCCCGGTGAATCGGAGTCCTTCCCGAATTCCGGAGTTTTGACATGCCCTACGTTAGACTATTAATATATAATCTCTGTAGCTTCTTGGAATATTTTTTTTTGATTCGAGAGTTATTGCAATTGCGAGCAATATGGGTATACCCTGGTGGTGGTCTTTTACACTTTTAGGCTCTCGGATTAATAAATAAATGAATGAATGCCTTATACTTCTCGACATTATATGGTTGTATATCTTTTTAAGGATCGCTCAATTACTTAAATTTAATTTTGGACAGTGGTAACGAAAACAGTTAGTCACTGAACGTAAATCGGTCTAATACACATATTTTTAATTTATTATGCACTAGTGGCTCGTTGGCCGATATGCAATTCTTGATACAATCAGGAGACATTGTCAGAATATGTGACAAGAAAATCTCGTTTTTTTACTTCTTCTTCTTCTTGGAGTTAAAAACCGTATTCACGTTGCATATGCAAAAAAGGTCTCTCTCTCTCAGCGGTAACCTGTCCAATAATTATGCAACGACTTGCAATTGCAATCACGTCCCTCCAAGAAGAAACAACGTTAAGTTATGTCCGTAGAACCGGACATGAAAAGTGAAGTTAATGGAAATTTACATACATAAATTAATATATGTATTACCCCGCTAAATCCGATAACTCATGGAGAGCCATTAAAAATGGGGGTTAAATGAAAATATAATAGATTGCCAATTAAAAAAAGGTCGCATATTCCAATTATCATCAAAATATTTCTTTCGACATAATTTTTTAAAATTTTGTAAAAATAATTTTAAAATTTAAAAATTTTTATATTGTCTAAATTTTTCGAAAAAAAAAATGGTCTATGAACGCGCCCCAAAATAAAACATATGCGTTTTTTTAAAGCTTGGTCGGACAAATAGTGTTTACGGCTCTTATAGCAATCATTTTAACAAACTTTTAATTTTCAATTTTTTCCATAATCAATCTTAAGGAGCTAAAAAGCAATCCAAAATAGGATTCCACAAATATTGGGCAAAATGCCCTAAATTTTAAAAAAAAACCATGGGCATTGTGTTCGTATTCCGTCATTTTCCCGTCGTAGCCGATCTTGCTGAAGGCGTAAATGATGTGCGTGCAGAGGAAGGGATCAACGCTGGCCGGCGTAAATTTGTAGGGCGGTTGTTTCCACTGATCCCATCCGGTGAAGTAGCACACAAATTTGGAGGTTATAGAACGGTCACCCAAGGATTGCACTACAGGAGCAGTAGGGATGGCGTAAGGCCTTTTTTGGATAACAGCTCCGGATGGTTTTTGATAACTGCTAGGAGGCATGACTCGGACAACGTAGGGAGCTCCTCCTTGATTGGGTTTGTAGGATTGCTTTGTCAGAGATGATCGTAAGCTTTGTGATATACCTTTTTATACAATAAATTTTTAAATTTAAATGGTATTGACCTTAGACCCGGGCAGCAGGCAAGCTAAGTTTTTAAGTCATTTAATTCTAATTTGAGAGAATTTGCGGGTGACCCAATTTTCTTACAAATTTGGGTTAAGCCTTAGTATAGCTATAATTTAAATAACCACTGTTAAGATTATAAAAAAATAATTTTTTATAGAGTTCATACGGACGAAACGGGCAGAAAATTGAATAAACGTAGGCGTTATTTAGGGAAGAGACATCTTAAAATACCCAAGTAACTAAGATGATATATCAAAATATGAGCAATTGCAAGCTGGTTAAGATTTTGGCCTGTAAGGCCATGTTTAGAAAAATTTATTTTTCTAGATTTTTAAAAATTTTATTATTTTCATTTTATTAAAAACACATTTTTACAATAAGCTGCCAAATTTGATCATAAACATAGAAAAAAACTTTATAAAACTATAAAATTGGTTTATTTTGGGAAAATTTTCTTTTTCAAAACTAAAAACCACTTCCTTGTGCCCTGATACTAGATAAATTTTTTTCAAGTTAGCTTTGTTGATATAGCAACTCTCGCTGACACCATGAGAGCAATCCAAGCGATGCCTCATAGCGCGGAGTCCATAGAAAAAACGGCTTTTAAGCTACAAAATGTTAGAAGATAAGATTTAAGGGGCCAGGAAAAATTTTGCCTGATGGTGCCTCTGTGGCACAGATCGGCTTGTTGTTCAATGGCGCTAGCCTACAATTAATTTAGTCGTTTGTATTGATTTTGCCTCCTCGCTTTAACCCAAATTTAGCCCTTTTTTATATGAACCTAAATTAAATGTTACTTAGCCGTTGCACCTAGTTTTTAATCTACCGGAATATACTACTCTAAAATCAAAAAGTTGATTTTTACTTTGAGGTATGTGAGATCATTTTATTTCAAGTAATCAATATATAACTTACCTCCAACTATGGCATCCCTCTCGACAGGGTCAGGCTTTTTCTTGATGCCTACGGCATTAAGCAGCTGACTGACGAGGTCAATCAGCCGGTCTATGCGTTCCCCGAGTTGGACGCTATCCTTAGCCTGCGAAAGCAACGATTTAATCTCGCCCCTAATGTCGAACACGTATGATGACTTCTTTGCAGTTGTAGTCGTCGATGGGAATTGTTGGATTTTGATGTCGACGGTGTTTGCAAGTTGAAAACTTTGAACGAGAACGAATGCCAAAATACAAGAGGTTAGAATTAGCCCGGTGGGCCTCTTGGAATAAGGAATCATTATTTTGATCGAATAAAAAATCAAAAAACTTTAAAAAGGGTTTTAATTTGACTACTTAAAAAAATATCGTTTAATAGCTGTAAAATTTACGAAAAATATTTAAAGAAAAAATGAAAAATTACAATATAAAATATAAAGCTGACAAAATAGCATGTTAATTGAATCAAAAAAATAATAAAATAGCATTTCAATGTTAAAAACTAAGAAGAAACGATGGTCCTTTTGTGGACAACAGTGTTTGAAAGAGGCGACATCATAATAAAAATTATAACAAAAAATAATCGTAAAATTAATACAATTTTCATGTGGTTTGTATGTCAAAATTATTATTACTATTATTGCTGCTCTATTGTCTTAGAACTTTTATATTAAATAAAATATCTTGTGGAAAAAAATTTGAGCCTATTTCTTATATATGCTAGGGGTCTAAAATGTCACAAAGCCTTTGTTAAGTAAGCGAGTAGTGGGACTTTTAGAGTGTTTTTTTTAAAGTACATGAGAACGACAAAAAAAATTTTTGTTTTACTAGTTTTTTTTTGGTCAAGTCTTGAAAGATAAGGAGATTAAAAAAGTCTAGGGGGGGCGGGCAGGCGTTTTACTAAGCTATTTTGTTAAATTGAATTTTAATTGCAAAACTTTGCTAACAAAAAGGAAACTATGTCGCTCGCATAATTTAAGGGGGACAGGCCTAATGGGAATTTAATATGCCGTATGTACTAAAATTTTTTTAATAACATATTTGTTCTACTCAGCTTACCTTAATTTTAAAAAAACAAATGTTAATATAGAATTATTTTATATTCAACTTTTATGAAGGAAAGTAGATAAATATACAGAAAAAAATTCTAAACTGTGGCCGACTGTCAGCTGTTACGAGAATAATTTGCCAGATATAGGAATGGAGTTTGCTTGGGGGCCTTACAATATTGACCCTGTGTAAAATAAATTGTCTAAGTTGGAAACCCAAAATATGGGATCATCGATGTGTAAAATATTAGAGAATCAAATTGGATCCCCAATCAACTGGTCCTGTTCCGGCTCGCCTGAAAATTGGGCTAAGTTTATTGTGACTAAACGAAAGATGACTTAAGCCCGACCAGACCGCATTTTGTATCACATTTTGCCTTATTTTGTATAAAACATCGTTGTTAACAAGATTTGAAATTGGAAAACGTAGACAAACTGGTTTTGTCTATACTCTGTATATTATTATTGGTATTTTTAAGAAAAAAATCATGTTAAAAATATTACCGCCCGGGCTGAACTCTAGTGTGAATACAATTGATTTTCAATTTACAGATAGCGTTAAAAGTTTCAAGTATATAAAATAATATTTTTACGTAAGAATAACTGCTTAAAGCACAATAGCCCTATTTTTTTGTTTAAAAAAAAGATTTCTGATTAATTTAAAAATTTAGGTAAATTGAACTTAATTTACTTCGACCGGTGCCAATTTATTTTCGTTTTACACAGGTCAACAAATATCAATGTCGGAAAAAATATGTTTATGAAAACATAAAAGCATGAATTCCAATTGACTTTCTCATATATATATAACTTCTGCTTTCCTTAGTTTCCGCCTTCGGCTTCCTATATCCTCCATATTAAAAAATATACCTTTTTGACCAAATCAAAAATACTCTCCTAGAATATTTTCAAATCCCTTATATCTGATATTTATTAATTATTTTAGTAGTTATTACAACAGCATTTAATATACAATATTTTGTACGTGCCCAAACTTAAATGCAACGATATAATGTCGGTTATAAAAATATCATTTGAAGTTTGAATTTAACAATGTAGCTGTGGATATGCAAAAAAAAACATTAATATATTTTTGTTTTAAATCCTTTCTTTTGACATTTTGTTTAAAATTCTTAATTTTTATAGCTTACTTACTAAGTTTGATTACATAAAAAAAGGTAAACGGTTCCTATTATGGTAGATTCGATTTCTAGAGTTAGCTCATATATCGTAAAAATGTGGACCTGTGCTATTGATATAGGCCGTAATAAAATGTAAGCATTTTTTAGCTTTTCGAAGCTTAAAAGAGCCCTTGAGAGTTTGTAATGTTTTCAATTTTATACATAAGAAGCGTTGAACCTGTCAAATGGGTGATCGCCATCGAGTCCCAAAGTCGCCCCTTTCTTTTGACGACGAAGGTAGCATAAGGTCAATTGCAAAATCTTATTTAAAGTTGGGCTAGCCCCTTGTAAATAAGACAAAGCCCTGACCATAATCGGGATGGGGTATAAGGTGCGGGCGGTTTCATATGACATATTGTTTAATAGTAAATAAGCGGTTACCTAAGGCCTATTTCTTTGGATTTTTTTAAGGATGACTTTAAATGTATAATAAAAAATCTATTTACTAATTTGGCCGTACCGTTATGTAAGTGCTTAGAAAGTCATATCGATCAACCTATATTGGGACCTTTAGGACAAAACACTCGAACGGTATTATTACCTTTACTAAACCTACAAAACGCACATTATATTTAAAGTGCAACTCTTTGTCCGATATTTGAGATTTAAACAGTATATGTACAAGACTCTGGAAACGCAATTAATTTTTGTCGTCTATAGGTATATGTCACGTATGCAAAAAAATAAGGTATTGTGGTATATCTCTTTCATGTATGATGCCTGTAAGAAGTTATCATAAATATTGTTTTACCTTAGGGGGTCAACGCTTATAACACAATCTTTTATGTATTGAATTTAGCAAAGGGCCGGGGCCGTCTCAAGAATTATCAAAACTGTCAACAGGTGTAAGAGCCAAAAATATTAAAGGGCAGTTCCCTTTTTTCTATCATGATTGCTTTTAACTATTACCAAGGACTAAAATAACAAATATATATCACGGACACACGATATATAATTATAAAAAAATTTTCAAGCTTTATTTGTGAAAATTCGATCGAGATAAAGTGGAAATAAAAAGGAAGTTTTGGGCTAAACAGATCTGAAGATTTGCGCTGGTCGGTCTCATTATAGGTTGGGCAGACCGGTCAAACTACGGCCCGATTTAATCTCTAACTAGTGCCAAAAAAGTTGGGCTTAAAGTAATATGTAGGTGGTACAAATTTTAAATCTTTAAAAAGTGTTTTTGAAATTTGATGCCTAACGTAAGGTTTGTTAACTCTTCTTTTGATCTTGGATACTAAAAAAATCCACCAAGTTACTGAAATTTTACTTTTCATAATCTCCCTTAATTCCCCTGTTTTTATTAATGTTTTCGATATAATAAACTTCTTTTTTTTTTGAACCTTTTTTTCTGTTCATTTAATTCAAAAAATGGGCCCCAAAATTTGTAGGATTGACATTAATCATCATTTGGTACCGTTGTCCCGACCGTTGCCGTAGAAAAATAAAATGGTGGGGGAAAAAACGATTTTTTCCGGCCATCACAGTGAAAAACGTCGTTGGTTGTTGAGTGCTGTATTAATTTAACACTTAATTAGATTTGAGATGTATTGATCGTAGCTCAAAACGATCAAAAACTCTAAAGTTTCATCACACAAATTCAATTATATAGAAGGCTCCTTCCTTTTAGCAAATAAAAATCAACTCTTCTTCCCTAACTGTCAAAGCAAATAGTCTGCGTTATCGCTAGACTAAAATGTCCGGTGCAAGCTTGCTTGTATACAGAGCTATCATAAATGGTAGTGTTTAAACTTTATTCGTGCAACAAATTTTTTCAGCTATTTTGTAGTATTCTTATAGAATCTCTTTAGAGTTAGAGTTGGTTGAGATTTAAAACACGGCGTTTGGTTTATACGGTACGGTGATTGACATACCCAAAATCATGTTATCGGAACTAATAGACCTAGAAAAACCCAAATTCACTGATTAGTCCAGTGGATGATTTCCAGATTCCAATGGATGCTGCGTTTCGTAAAAAAAAGTTTTTTTTTTGCTTTAGTGAATTGTTTAAATTGACCTAATCGTAGGTAGAGAATCTGGCCACAAATAAGACCTTTAGGGCAGGCCCATTTTGTTTAAATCTTTACCCCCCCCCCCCCCCCCCCCGGCCAGCTTAAAGTAATTTTTTGTAACATTTGCTGAACTAAAGGCCCGCGTTCTCCGTTTTATGGCAATTTAAACGCTACATTAATACTTACATTAAACTCTATGTACACCTTAACCATCATTTTCCAATCAATAGCATTTTTAATGCAACTACACATTAAATGCCATTGGTAATTTAATTAGGTCAGCACTCTTAAAATTGCTGTGATATATTTATAGCAATTAGAATGAACGAATCACAATTTAACAAACAAAAATCACCGACAAGTGTCCCCTACGTATCCATGTAATCGAGTCCTAATGGATTTTTTGTATGAATAAAAAGGGAAAGACTAGTTTTTTAATTGCGGTCGTTTAACGATTAAAAATATTTTAAAATTTTGAACTATGAAATTGAATTCAGAAACAGGTGATATACTGCGATGTAGTTTGTGTAATTTGTCGGCACTCTAAACGTCAAACAATTTTTTTTATTAGGTAGCGTTCAGACTCATAACCTTATGTAAAATTTTGAAAAATTTAATTAATTTTCCCTCAAAATTTTTGTAAAAAAAAATTTTGTCCCCGGAAAAATTATCTAGATGCGAATAAATAAAGCTTGAAGACTTTTGTTTAAAGGCGGCATCTCAATATCAAAAATTAAAAAATTTCTTAATTTTTACAAAAACTGAGTGGAGTTTAAACGCGCGCTTAATATAATAGCTAAAGAACTGACATTCGCTTATACGAGCATAAATTGTTTATCGGTATTTTTAAAGGCTTAATTAGGATTTCATATTTAATTGAAAATTCTTTAAATAGGAGTTGAAAGGAGGGACGGGAGGCGGGCTAGTGCAGTAATTGACTTACAGGCTCAATTCTAAAGTAAGAAGAAGCAAGTCAGGAAGAAACTTAAATTTACCGCGGTAGCAAGTTGAAATAACCTTTTTCTGTTATATGCCAGTGCTTAGGTGATTTATCATAAAATATCACGAAAACTTTGCAACGTTAAATGGCCCAATCAATTTTAAGTTCTAGAGGTATAAAACAAACTCAATTCTTGCGACAATTATCTAAAAATCATTGTAACATGTCTCTATGACCTTGGACAAAACAATGTATCACAACTTAGTTTTGGAGCTATGAAGGATTAAAGCTTAATATGCCAAAATGATTAATCCACAATTAATGTAAACTTAATAAGGCTTAGCCAGTTAACTTCGAGTTAGCGTCCTCTTGGCAGATTGATAATTGAATATGCTTATAAATATACCTACCAAAGAGGTTTACTGGCAATTATTAATCAATATCCGTTCGGCGAGCCCCAGCATTTTTAATTTTTAACCTGCGGCCCGGTCTCGCGCTGTTAAAATTTTCGACCTTAAATTTCATATTGCTTATTTGCAAACTATAAATCTAAAACTGGGAGTCGAAGCCCTACTCATAACAAATTCGTCAATAAAAGTTATAAAGTATTGATAATATTTTGTATTATTCGAATCCACAACAACCGGTCCTTTTTTGAATTTTAGTCCCTAAGTATCGGTCGGGTTCCAGGGTCGGTCCTGCTTTAGGGTTTAATCAAATTGTATTGAAATCGAACTTTATACACCCAAATGTCACCATCTGCCTGACGTGAACTGAATCGTTGATATTAACAAATTTTTGATTGTAGATGCTTATTAAAGACATAATTTGGTCTATCAACTTGAAATAACCTAAAATACAGAAGCTTGCAAGGGTGTAAGGTCATTTGGCCAGTCAACTCGATTTAATATAAATTAGGCCACGATGCTAATTAAAAGCTATCATTTTCCTTAATTTATAAACATTCTCAAAATATTTTAATTTTATGTTTTTCACAATTTTTGGATAAAAAATATTTATTGAAAAGTATTTACGTCCGTAAGCTAAATTTGGCAAATTTTACAAAAATTTGCATCATTTTTTAAAATAATTTTAAAATATATTAAAAAGATTACGAAAGAAAATTCTTAATTTTTTGCACGTGCCCAAATTAAAGATTAAACCACGTTTTATCTTAACTTTCATACCTTGCTAAATGAACGCGATAAGTGGACATGGCCATGTGATCAATCTTAAAAAAGGGTTATTTATCTATATGGCTTAATCTCATATTTTTTCCGTTTTCCAATTTTTTGAGCGCCGGATATTTTCATAAATATTTATTAAAAAAGGTTCAATTTGGGCAAATTAAGACTGTACCACCTTATGAATACTTAAAAAGAAAAAATAGTGAATTTTTTAGAAATTAATTGTAACTTCTTTCTTTTATCCCAAATAAAAAGAAATAAAATTTTTAAGCATAACGCTTTTTCATCAACATTTAGGCTATACAAAAAACTTGGCATCCCCCAATCATATTTATTCATCCATGAATATTTTTTTTTGATTTTTAACTTGTTTTTTTGAATTTTAGTGTATATGGCTGCTTGCAAAGTCTGATGTAATAAACAGCAAACCGACTAAAATATCCATGTTTGATGTCTAGAGTCACAACTCACTCTCAAACATTTATGGAGCTGTGTAATTGAAATTAACCTACATGCGGTCAATTTATTTATAAACATTATGGTTTCGATATTAGAGTTCACTTGGGACAATTTACCTATGCTTTTTTAAAAAAATTATCTTGCATGTCGATTCGACAAACGATGCTGGCAATTCATTGATTTTGCCCTAAAACCCGCTTATACCCTACCTTATCCCAAGATCCATTAAATTCTCTTAGCATATTAAGCTTTATGTCAGCCTAAAATAGATACAAATTTGTATTTCGCCAATATTTAGTTTGATATATTAATTAACTTTCAAAAGCCTTGTACAAAACTTGCCTTCAAATACTACACCCAATATTTCAATTAAATTAACTCCCGGGAATAATAATTAGTTGATTACAAAAATTGAATTAAACCAGGGCTGGGAAAACAATGAGCCAAACTTTGGCTCATTTACCCTATAACATAAAAAAAGAAAGGGGGGCAAAAATAAAGGGCCAAAATAAGAATTCAAAAAAGCCCTTAATAAGAAAAGGGGCAAAAAAACCCACAAAAAGTGGCTCTTAAAAAGAGCCCAAAAAACCCATTTTATGTTTTATAATAATTTCAAAAAATTTTAATGGGTGGGCTATTTTTTCTTAAAGCTCCTACGAGTTTTTTTTAAGAAAAGAGGCTTTTTTTTAAAAAGGGGCTTTTCTTTTGCCATGCCCACGAGTTTGTGGGCATTTGGAAAAAAAAACTCAAAAACTTTTTAAAAAAAAGCCCATTTAGTTTTTTTCCCCAGCCCTGAATTAAACAAGAAAACGTTGATTGAAATGCTACAAAAATTGGAGAAACATTTTTAATGTTTGATTAAAGTTCGCCAGGACTGCAAACAGAAAAGGGATAGGGCTTGTAATAAAATGAAGCGTTTCTCTGAGAAAGCATTAATTATTTACATTTTAGCAATTCAAACGTTTTTTATATCCTTTTAAATAAAGCTGAATTGAGACAGTTTTGCAAAAGAAAAATTAAAAGACTAGACAAATAGTACTATTAATCGTAATAATTTTATCCAATTTCATTTAAAGAAATCCGCCATCTATTTTTTATTATTTTATAAATTATACTAAATAAAAAAGATCCTAAATATTGTTACCACTTAATGGTTAAGTTTAAGAATGTAACAAGGTGTATAAAATGCGCCTTGCCCACCGACTTAAAAAACAAATTAGGCTCTTATATATATAGGGCCGGCTGAGTGAATTTTCGTGCCGTGTTTTTATCAGGCCGGGCCGGGTCTTCTAACATTAAAAGCCAAATTAAATGGCTGGGCTAAAATTAAAAATATGTTGGTTAGGCGACCAATATCACGGCTCGGTTTACCTAATTTAATATGAAATAATATAAAATTGTGTAAAACAAAAAATTCATGTTTAGTAGGAATAGATATTACAAATGAATATAATGAAAGTTATTTTCAAACTTTCAGCCTATAAATTAAACGAATATCGCAATTAGACACCTAAAATTTAAGAACCCCTAAGGTTACTGTTCTATTTAATGCTGTCAAACTATCGCTATCACTTTTTAAATGTATAAAAAATGTATTTTTAACGACACAAATCGTTCAATAAATTATATTAAAAAAGATATAAGTTATAACAATATATATTATAATTGTAATTAGATTTTTTTTGATTAAAATTTAAAAAAATCATTTTGTTTTAATTGAATGATGGTTAACAGTTATTTTCAAACAATAGTAATTTTAACAAAATTAATGGGCACAATACATTCCTAGACGAGATTTTGGAAACGGTCACTATAAAATGTAAAAAGGCCCTACCGTGATCATATAGAGTTCATCGTTCGGCATGTTATCCCATATAAAAAGCCCTCGAAGATTTCTCTTTATAAACACCTAAAATGTAATAACATATACTGAATCATATGCAGGTTTTTTATATTAAATATTTCAAACAGATTAAGATAATATCCAAATACAAAAAAAAGAGTCTTTAGCACAGGTTAACCCCGAAAATAATCTTGAAGACATAAAGCAATCAGTGTATTTTATCTGATCTTACCCAAAGCCTGTGAATCGTGATATTTTATTAAAATAAATTATATAATAATCCTCCATGTTTTACATTTCAAGCTATCATATAGCTATGGACAAACCCCATCTTAGCCGCCTCCAAACTCGCTCACACCTCAGGGCCTCCCTCATCCCTTTTTAAGCGCATGGGTTAAAAACAACAACATTGTTAAACATACAGGCCAAAGGGACAATTGCACCAATGAATGTTGGATGAAAGTTCAAAAAGGGCCAAACAATGGACAACTGTTTAAATAAGGGAAAAGGTGAAATCAATCGGAAAAATATATTAAAGCATGCAAGTTCAACGATTTTATGGGCGGAGGGCCGGCCCGACTGAAACAATCATTTGAATTTGGCGAACCGGTCAGATTTTTTATCAAATAACAAATTGGGATAACAACCGAACCTTTTCTGTTGTCGCCTTTGTTTTTTTAAATCACAAATTTATATTCTTAGTTTATTTTGATAAATTTATTTGCGAAAATAATTCGTTTGGTGTGACAATCTTGTCACACCTTTAAGATGATGACAATTTATTAACCGACAGGGGATTCAATTTATTAACCGAAAGGGGATCCAATAATTTGACTCGAGTAATATGGAGCTGGAACAAAGCTTATTTGATGGCTACACTCATTTTTTGAGGGTTTTAAAATAAATGGATAAAATACTACCAAAAAAAAAGATTTTATACAAAAACAACTTTTGATTTTGCCTAATATATTACGAAAATTATTTGATTCCAAAAAAATAGGCTCTTCCAGAGAGCTCTCATATATTAATGCGATACTCGCGACACACAATTCACAAGCCTCACACTAAACCCGTGGCAAAATTAATTGGAATGTAATGGAAACTGAAGCTTTCCGGGTATTATATATACATTTTATGGCATAACAGAAAAGTAATTAACATGTTTTTATACGGTTGATATGACTTTTAGAGATTGGTTAGTGTAATCCAAAATTAGTATACAACAATATTCTGATTTCCAATATTATTAGCATAATCCATCCCAACCAACTCCCAGTCATTAAAAATATACATCCAGAGGTGGGAAACGACCGTTTGGCTAAACTCAAATTTTTGTTTTTTAAAAAATATTTTATGGCAGATTATTAAATTAAGTAAAATAGATACAAATTTAGGCCAAAAATTAAAAATTTTAATAAATATCTAAAAATGAAAAAAAATGTGACTCCAAAATGGGTTTTTCCCAGTATTGTATACAGCATGATAAGGGGTCGTCCAGTTATTAGCCTTGCGGATCTATTTGTCTCAGAGAAGTTGTTGTTGTGCACAATGAACAGATTGATCGCAATTTATAGCTCTGCCAGGATAATTGCTGCGTTAAAGGAGCTTGGTTAGCTGATAAGCCATGCTTCTCGAAAGAGACTAATTTAGAGAATCAATAGGGAATTGACCCCGTTTAGGGATGCCCTTTTTATAACCTTTTTTGGATTTAATTTATGTATGTGTGGCTGGTTGCATATTATTTTATTTTTTTGAAAAACTCCTCTCCCTTTAATTAGCATATATCCGACACGCATGGACGTAATTTTTTCTAATCCTCAAAAGCAATCCCAGTGAATTTTTCTTTTGTGAATTCGAGAGAGAATCTCTAATTTCCTCTTTTGGAAAGAAAGCATATTAGCAAAAAAAAAGCTTGTGAGATTTTGTAATGAGATGTAGTAACCTGCTTGATGTGCGTTTGTGCCGATGACTGGTCCAACTAGGCCCTCATTCCTATTTATATGCAAATTTATTATTATCATTATTAATATTTTCAAACCACCCCATCTTCACGGGGCAGCCCCGTAACAAACACGAGTAAATTTTCAGCATCCGTACCCAAAAATTTTCTAGCAAAGTCGAATTCGTGTGAAATTTTAATTAAACTGCGCGTATCCTAATACCTCAATGCTCATCTAACCCACACAGCAATATTTTAAATCTTTGTCAAACATGGAAAAGACAAAAGGCCGCCTGCGGCTTCTTTGATGGGGGGCGGCGTGAGAGTAATAAAATTGTTGATTTATGAAACCGTTTTTTTTAAATAATTATTATCGTCCCCTATATTAAAGAATTATGATTATCCATAATTCTGCAACAAATGAGCTCGACTCTATTTATCTAATGGGTACATTTATGACTTTAATCGGCTCAGATAGCTAAGTGGCAAACCTTCTGCCTTAGACGCAGGAGGTTGCGAGAAATCCGTGCACAGTAGCTTTTTTTTCGAAAAGATAGCATACATGTGCAAACACTTTAAAGCTTCTGAGTGGCCTGCTTAGGCAGTAGGTCAAAAACGATATGTTTACAAGTAAGAGCCTAGGATAAAAACCTAGGTCGTCGGCGTGCGTGCAAATCTTACTATTTAACCCGTCGGCAATATTAATTGCTTTGCACTCGGGTTAAAGAGTCAAAGCCCTAACGGGTATGGCACCTCTTAATGGGGAAAGGTATGGGGAAAACCTCAAACCAATTGTTTGTTTTTTTTATGACTTTTACGTTAAAAATCTGATGGTTAAATCGGTGCATTTGCGGCTTTCTTCTGAAAGAATAGCATGCAAAAACTCTTTTGAAGGTGAACAGTGGGCACAGGGGCAATAGGAACGATATCGTGCCTAAAGCAAATAAAAAATCAAGACGTTGGCATACGAAAAAATTAAATGATTTACCTCGATGGCAATGTAATTTGGTTTACCGATAATACCGAGAGTCAATAAAAGATAGGTTTGGAGAAACAACCCCATATTCACTCATTTATCGCAAATGTAGGTTCATTGCAGCAGTTTTGCCACATTAGCTTGATACCTCATGCTTAAGATACCTCCCAGGATTTTTAAGCTAGGTTTTTGAAGTGCCTGGTAATCCAAACTCATGCGGAAATTGGTGCCGAAGTTTTCAGCACCTTATATATCTCAAAACTAATTTTGCCTTTATTCCAACTTATTAGAAGCGGTGTGCCGCATCCAATAAGATCTACTTGCCTTTCATAGAAATTGAGGCAAAATAATAGGTGGAGAAATTACGAATAACTGCATAAAATCTAAATGTATTTTTAAATAACCAAAATGTGTAAATTTATATTTTTTTTTAAAGACGCATTTTATTTTTTTGTGTTTACAACACAGGTTAACAAATTTTTGAGTGTTATGATCCTACCACAAAAACCAAACCTGCCATTTTAGAGATTTTTACTTCCGTTTATGAACATTAACAATTTTTTCAAACAAAAAATCCAAAACAAAAATAGTTTGAAATTTTTTTGTAATATCTACAAAAGCTAAACTATTCAATTTAAACTTGAAATGATATTTTTATTAAAAACCAAAATTATATTGTGTTGTATTTTAGTTTGAAAAACGCAAAATATTTTGTATTATCTACTAAATGCTGATGTCAGAGATTGATATACAAACTTCATTATTTAAAATAAATATAAATTACAAGAGATCTTTATATGAAATATTAAAAAATATTCTTAGAATTTTTTTTTGGGTATTCTCGACGCAAAACCTGTCATTTAGGTCGAAAGGGCCATGTTTTTGAAGGCGAAGTGGGAAAAATACGAAAGACTGAAAATACATATGAGATAAGGCCATATGGAGCAAAAATTTCTATTTGATATTTGTTGACCTGTGTAATATGCATTTTATCAGAAAAAATTTATTAGATCGAATTATTTAACTTATAAATTTCTGCATATATTTGATAAACAACTTGTAAAACCAATTTTACGAACTAAGCCGATCAAAAAAGTTTTTATATTTTCGCCTTTTTAGTAAAGCAATTAGCCAGCCATTTGACTTCACAAACCAAATTATTGAATAATTTGACAAAACTTTATTTTTAATTTTAAGGTTGCAAATATACGAAAAAAGCGTTCCGTTCTTGCCCGCTTTCAGTTTTTGATTTTTTGGGATTCTTATCAACTTGTTTTTTTGGATATTTATGAAATGAAAAGTTTTTTATACATTCAAAGGGGTTAATGTCATAATTACAAACGAAACATATAAAAAGAGCCGTAAATGATAAGGAAAAAATTTTGTTCTCCGAAAATTTATGTTTTTTGTGTAACATGCAATTAGTTTGGACCAAATTCTAACAAACACTGATAAGCCAGCCCCATAAATTTTAGAGATTAAAACAACAAAGTTATAGCTTTGTAGGTTTCTCATCTAAGGCTTGAGCTTGGACGAGTGTGGAAGCAATCTCTTTAGTGAGATTAAAACCGTCAATAATTAACCCAGTTATTATCTCTAGAGGGTAATTGGATGTCGACAGTAGAGATAAAGAGATTACGATTCATCCATTTATACATTATTTTGTTGCATCCGGTAATCATCTACAAGTTTATTTGACTTTAGAAATGACATAATTCATGGATTCATTGTACAATTAAGTGGGTTGCTTCAAAATATCAAGTTATAAAAATTTTAGATAGGAAAACTTCACAATTTCAAATATATAACCCCTTTAACACGGATTTGAGTAATTCAAACCTGCAAGGTCAGCCAGCCCGATGCCGGTCTGTCTATAAAACGCCCTTGGCCAGGTTCAAATTTAGAACCCCCCGAACAAACTAGGTCTGAAATAGAAAAAATAACGGGCTGGTCGATTGAATCTCATATTGCCTTTTAAACTATCTGTAAACAAAATTAAAATAATTTATTACACTATAGGGTGTTATTTCTACCCTCGTTATTGACTTGTTTTAAAACAAATTTTTTATACTTGTAAATAAACTCTTTGGTCGTAATGGTTAATATGGGCCAAGCCCATAAAATGCAGCCAAACTCCGCGGTCTCCGAATCTGAAAATATAAAAATAAATTAGGGGCGCTTGCCGAGCCGGAATCAGGACACGATTTGAACTTTAATACAAATCTAAAAATTATTTTTATTTTAATAATTGCATTACCATCTAAAACGTAAATTTTTTTCTAGCAAAATAACTATTTGGATTGATTACAAATTGTTTGACCTTTCATTATAACTCTTGTTAGCTGGAACAATTGACATACGAATATGTACAGTTAAATATTGCTGAAGATTTTTATCATATACTATAGTTTAATGTGACCGGATAGAGCCTTCTTACATTTATGGGTGATATTCAGTAGACTTAAATGCATCTTTTCTTGTATTTTAGCCTCGAAATAGTCTTTGAAAGGAATTCAATACCTAAACATTCCACTAGCAACTTCCTCATGAATTATTCAACCTCCTGATCAGTTATGGCTAGGTAGAAAATAAAAATCTTTATCGACAACCCAAAAGAATTAATTATCATCATTTTTATTTGAGAATGATTTGTCCTTTTCACAAACTATTTTGTTCCTCTATCGATACAAAAAAAACTGTCACACTAGGGACGTTTTACAAAGAGGCATTCATGCATCTTCTGAGAATATCTTTCTTTGTATTATGTCTAAAACCTATCCTTACATTGTAGCAGCCAGTAGTGAAATATGACAACATTAGTGTTTCCTAGTCTCTCAAAGAATTGAATTTTTGTCGGGAGCTGAAAATCAGTTTGTGCCAAATAACTAAAATTTTTTTGTATATGGTATTATACTGTCGCAGGGGCGTATGCAAAAACTTTTCTAAAGGGGGGCAAAAATTTTTTTGGAGGAAAGAATCTACAAATTTAATTTTAATTTTGATATTTTATTTCCAAAATTATTTTATAAGGCTGTATATTTTTCAAAAAAAATAGCAAATTTATTGATTTCTATTCCTTGTATATTTTATTCATAAATCCAACCTCGAGTTACATCACTAAAATTAAAAATAATATTCTAAAGGGGGTCAATTGCCCCCTTTTGCCTCCCCTGAAATGCCATGAAAATAATATTGCCTATAATTGGCATACTTTAATACTTATTATTTACAAAGGTTATAAGCACTGCTCGAAAACAGCGTCGAGCTATGAATTATGACACCTAGTGGAGCATTTTGTATAAGGGGGCGCGTTTACTTTGGCCCTAAAAAAAACAATATTTAAATGCAGTTATTTTATTTAAAAAAAATATTTGAAAATATATGGTATAAAACTTGTTCCACGACATTTTGTATTAGAGCCTTAGTTGATAAATTTTTTTTGCGAAAATTTCTATGAAATAGGACATAGCCTTAAACCACTAAAGCCTTTGGTATTTGCTCTATATAAAAAAACACAAAATATTACGTAATTTACTAAATGTCAATGACTGGTTAGATTTACATCAGTGTTTAACGGTCCTCATGGTACAAAACGCTATTTTGATCTTAAGTGGAATCGCTTTAATATATTTTAATATTTTAATTTATGTACTTACCGTCCACCTGCCTACGGCAATTAAATCACACTATCTATGCATTTGCGTGCTTAGAAAATTACGTTTCGTTAAGGGTTACCGTACTCTGTTAATATTCGGGGTGAAAAAAAAATTTAACGCAATTAAATATATATGTAAATTTTCTAAATCTAGAAATTTATATGAAAAAATGTTAAATTTGTAGCGTACAGATGATAGCTTTTCTCAAAGGGCGCGATTTATATCGATCAAAGCTGCTGGTAGAAGGTATAAATAAAATCTCGTCGGAAACTTGGAATTTTTTGGTTGTGGACAAACTTGTATAATTGTTAGCAAAATTATTTTTGGATCTTTTAATCATATACCAAGTTGTTAAAAATGGAAGACAAATTTAATATAACATGATTGTATACTACACTCTGTATTAAATATATGATAATTTAAGAATAAAAAATGATAGCCTACAACAAAAAATCTTGAGGGTTAGCTTACACAGGTCAACAAATATCAATGTCAAAAAAAGAGTTCTTGAATACACAAAAGCACTCCATGGGAATATTTTATAAACTTTTGTTATTTATGGATTTTTGCTCTTACAAATTTGGGTCCACCGTTCTTATCTCATCTAGATTTTCCGTTATTTTTCGTAGTTACTTATTTGGCTTCTTAAATCTATCCTTATACAAAAAATGTTTTTAGACCAAATTGAGAGATTTTGGGACTTTGAGAACACCCTAGATGGAAAATTTTAAATCCTATTTTCATAAATAATGAGAGATAAAATTTTTATACAAGTTCTTACATCAACATTTATATAATACAGACTATTTTGCGTTCAAACTAAAATTGGATTCGCTATATTATAGGTTTTAATAAAAATAATGTAAGTTTGAATTAAACTATTTAACTTTTATGAATATGAAATTTCATTTGTTTTAAAATCTTTTTGTTTTTTTTACCCTTTTTTTTTAAATTTTCAACCTTTATAGCTGACGCACTATGTTTGATTAGAAAAAATGGGTAAATTTGATAATCCCTAAGATGGCAAGTTTGATCTCTGTAGTTAGCTCATAACTCTCAAAGAAGATTTGTTAACCTGTGGGGCCTTCGAGCCCGACAAATCAACTGCAATCCGAGTCAAGCATCTCTCTCAAAATAGGTAAGACAGGCTGAATTTAAATATGCTTCTTTCTAGCTCTAAATGATAACATCATGTATTGAAGTTTAGAACCTCGTGTTTTTTTATCGTTATATGTGCTCCTTAATCGGTATTTACATTTGTCAAGCTATATAACACGATTTACATTAAAATTTTTAAATTATAACTTTAATATAAGTATGTTATTTCTAAATGTCAGGGCTGTGTTTAAAATCGGGTAAGACATTTTTTTAATACATAAGGCCAACCTTAGATTTTTGTAAAAATTTCAAAATTTTGGAACTTAGAGAACACATTTTTTCAAATTTTCGTCAAATAGATTAAGCACACAAAGCATTTTTTGTGAAATGTTTTTTCGAAATTATCTTAAAATATTTAAAAATTTTCAAACTTGTGAAATTTTACCACAATACTAGTTGTGCGTGGCCTAAGAAATAATTTTAAGTTTTTTTACGTCAAAGTGAGTTATTATTTTTGTATAATAATTCTAAAAATTTTGGAAATTTTATTTTTTTTATTATAGATTTTTTTTATTAGGAAAAGAATTTTATGTGCATAAACAAAATCTAGCAACTTTTTAAAAATTTGCGTTTTTTTACAAATAAAATTTTGTTAAAAATTTTGAAAATTACACAAAGATAAAAACATACTTTGCATATGCCCTTATAAATAATTTCAAAGGTAAAGACAACACCTGTAAGCGCGTTTGGAGCTTATCCATTCTTCATAAAAAAAGTATATGTAAATTCAAGTAGAATTAATAAAAACATAGCTAATTCAAAACTATCCCTTAAAGCAATCTAGTAATTGAAAAATTTTTATATTGAACCAAAATTTTTTTTTATAAAAATTGCAGGTTTAACATTTATTGGTATCTAAAATTATTAATTCTCAAAAATTAATATTATAAAAATGTAATCTAAGGCACGTTCAGAGGTCATTTGTTTAAATTTTTAAGAACACTGCATAATTGATTTAAAAGATTTATGTGAACTCTATTAAAATGCATCGTCACCCAAGCTATGGCAATTCTTAAAAACGTACATGTTACTAATAACTGTCGGTTGCCCACTTTATATTATTTGAACCTATAATTTGTGTAAAACCCTTTTTTAATTTCTATGTTGAACATATAGGGACTGATAAACTGAGCCGGTTATTCTTAGAAAATTTGTTTAAAAACATTAAATTATATTTTCTATAAAATGTGCTAAAGTCTCTAATTTCCATTGCGTGTCAAAACCGAGCCGCAATCTCCTTAGTTATAAATTTAGGGCAGGCCCGACCTGCCCCGAATTAAAAATTTTTTCAAAAATATTTCTCATAAACATCAATACAGAGTGTAGTAGTATTAATACGCTCAGAAGGGCTCAAAATTCATCAACAAAAAGGGTGGTGGGTGGAGAATAATATTATATTAATTTGGGAACAAGGTTGGGTTTGTAGTCTAGATTTTATCGCATTCAAAAGAATTAGAAAAATAACCAGTTAAAAACAGGTTCACTTTTTTCCTCTTATTTAAAACAGATTCCATTTCTATAATATTATTTATTAATTTTAATTTGTAAATTTTTGCCATAAGAAAATTAATACAAAAATTGCTCGGTTTTTCTCAGTTTTTTCCTAATCTAAACTTTAGCTTTTAAAAATAATGTCTAAGCCCTAAAAATTTTTTGGGCTTTGGCAGTTAACAAAAAAACTTTTGGGAACGTATATTTAAGCTAAGCAAACCTTCAAATAAATTATAAATTTAATAATTTAATTTATACTTAGATTTTTAAATCTTTTATTAATATAGATTATTAATTATTTATTTATTTTACGATAAAACATCTGCGCTATAATTCATAAAACGTGTAATTGGGCATCGCAAGAACCTTTAATTAACAGGTTACATGTGATTTTATGGCTTTTAAAACCAATATTAAAAGTAGTAGCACCACATTCCCTAGTCTCGGTCCTCCACCTACAGGCCTATCGGAAGGCACAAATCCAGATGTGAAGCGTATAAATTCTGATTTATTTATTTTAACTTATGGATCTTTTGTAGCTCAAATAATTCGTGATTATGAGAATGATGACGAGGTTAACAAGCAACTGGATAAAATTGGTTATAATATGGGAATAAGATTAATTGATGACCTAATTGCTCGATCACTTTTTACTCCCACACCTATTTTAAATAAATGTGCTGACATTAAAGAAACATCTGATGTCATTTCTAAACTTGGCTTTAAAACGTATTTAAATATTGTTCCCAATGTAACTAATTGGTGTGTAAATCCAAATGGATACCCAGAATTTTCCCTTATTTTTGAATATAATCCTTTAGCTGATTATGCTGAAATTCCTGAAGGAAGTCACCCAAAGCTTTTATTTTCTAACATCATATGTGGTGTAATACGTGGAGCCCTTGAAATGGTCCAACTTGAAACTCATGTTTATTTTGTTCAGGACACGTTAAGGGGGAATTCAACCAATGAAATAAAAGTTAGATTTTTAAGAAAAATTGAGGATTTTAAACCACCGTCAGATGAATAAAAATTATATATTTTATTTATTTAATATTTCACATGACAGTTTATATGTAATAAATATCTATTATGGTGTTTTTATTTATTATTGCTTTTTATTTAACTGACAATAAAATTTCCAAATTTTTTAGTTGTATGTATACAAGATTATATTAATTTTTTTTGCTCTATATCAAATTTCTTTGATATTAAATATTATTTAACAAACTAAATAAATTAACAAAGTTTATTCTAAAAAATATTAAATATAAATGTTAAAATAGCCTTTTTAAAATTTTATTAAGGGCTTGGCTTAACAAATCCAAACTTGGAAAGATGACAAATGAAAACCATCTTGTTTTTGTGACCTTGAGATTTTAAAAGTTATCAAGTTTATGAATATTTTCATTATTAATATTGAATTTATTGTTTGTAAGGCTTTCCCTCACTCTTATAGCCTGTAATTAAATTACTGTGAAGTAAAATATATATAGTTTATATTTATGAAGGGTAAATTGATTTAAATTACCAATTATGTTGTCTTTCTTATCCATAATAAGTGTATTTAGAAAGTCAATAATACGTTTTGCTTACTGTTAAAATTTATGCAAAAAAAATAGTAAGGGGTATGTGCATCCCAAATCAAAAAATAAGCCCAGTGGCAAGTTAAAAAAAATAGATTCTTATAAATGAATTTAGATTTTGTAAAAATCCAGTTACCAACATCCCCAAACGATTTTTTTCCAATTATCCCAACTTTTCACTTCTTTTTAAAGAAAATGGGTGAATTTTAAGGTTTTTGATCGCTTTAGACCTAAATTATTATAACGAAAAATTTTACTTAAATTGAAGAAAAAAACACAATAGATATAGATTTTCTCAGCACCCCTTTACAATCTATAATTAATTATAAAGCTCGTCTCGTTTTGTTTTAATAAAAAATTAAAACACTGCATTTTACGCTAAAAGGAAAATGCAAACATTAAATTTACCATGAATCTTGTGTTTATATGATTATTTAAATAAGTCATGAATTAATTGCTTAAATTTAAAAAATTTTAGGCAGCATTTTAAATTATTATTTAATTTTTTTATGTAATTATAAGAATTAAAAATTTTTTAATATCTTTATTTCGTCTTTAAAATAAAGATTTTAATCCTGTTTAGTGCAATCGAAACAACAACTGGCCTACCATATTTTTCCTCTTTCTTCCTTGTAGTTCTGGCTTAAATGGCGCAGTATTGTGTAACCTTGATTTATATTTGGTATTGATTTTGCCTATATAACACAAGTCAACAATTTTTGAGATTTATGAGTTAACTACAGAGATTAAACCTGCCATCTTAGGGAAGATCAAATCCGTTTGCCGTTTTTATTTATCCAACCTAGTCCGGTATAAACGTTAAAATTCTAGAAAAAAAGGATAAAAAACAAAAAAGATTCAAAAATAAAAATAAATTGAAATTTTAATTTTGCATATCACAATGGTTAAATTGTTAAATTTAAACTAAATAATATTTTCATTAAATACCGATAATATATCGTGTCGTATTTAAGTTTGAACGCGAAATATTTTGTATTTAAATGCCGATGCAAGAGCTCGATATATTAATAAATTTTTTTTCATTATTTGTGATTAAAAACATAAGTTCTAGGAATTTTAATGTGCAAAAAAGATTTTTGAATTTTTTTAGCGTATATGTAGTAGGTCTGTTTTGGTCAAAAAGGCCATTTTTCGTTATGGACGGATCTAAGGAGCCAAAGATAGAAGAAAATAAGAAAAACGAAGAGCATATACGAGAGTAGGCCATCATGAGGATGCATTCTTTTATGTTATTATATAATTCACGTTTCTGACATTGATATTTGTTGACCTGTGTAATAATTGGCCTTTGTCCTTGCTATCTATTTCGAATACTTAACTTAGATTTTGCTTTCTATCTTTGCATGCTTTGATATGTAAAATGAATGATAGATTGATTGTCGACCTTATAGTTGGCCTGTGGATTGAATTGATTGTTATATGGTAATGTAAAACGTATAAAAGCGTGGAATAAAAAAGATTTACACAATACACAATATTATTGTAAGCTAAGATAATTTCAAAGTAATATAATATTGTGTATATCTTTTTTATTTCACGCTTTATACGTTTACATTACCATATAACAATTAATTCACTTCACAGGCCAACTATAAGGTCGACAATCATCCATTCAATTTACATATCAAAGCATGCAAGTTTAGAAAGCAAAATATAAGTTAATATTCAAAATAGCTAAACAAGGCCAAAGACCAATTATTATTTATGCAAAATCAATACCAAATATAAATCAAGGTTACACCAATTACCAACATAGTGGCCAATGAGTAGAACTCGCGACCTTGTGTAGGCAGGCTCGTTCTTCTCCTTGCTCATGTCGGTGAGACAACTTTATTTCTCCCGATCATATGGCATATATATGAATTTTATGGCCAAGTTCAAGACCTTTTATAAATTTTTACTAGTTTTTCTCCCTTTTGCGATTAATACCCTTATAATTTATTCTCTTAATATTTAAGCCTGCTTTATTAATTAAAAATATAATCTCGAGTTTTTTGTGAAATGCTGACAACAATCGAGTCTATCGTTGTGGTTGACAATCGAAGGTGATTTATTGTCTTCGATAACATCGTCCCTCATTGAACGGCTGCCAAAAATTAAGTACCATGGGGCAATATCGTATTCCAGTTCGTCGTCGATAACCAAGTTATTCAATTGATCATCCTCTTTCTTCACCATGACTTGCTGCCCCGATTCGTTTCATATTTATCGTCACAAAGTTCAGAATACTGATTTTCGTCCTTGCTCGTCTTGTATCGTTTCTATTTTTTGTCTGGGTTAAGTTGTCCAGCGTCATAGCTAACATTAGGTTCAAATTGTTGCTCCTCATCTTCGTTTAGATTGCAGAGACTCTTATCGTGATGTTCAGTATCGTTTACATGCTCTTCGCCTATCGTATATATTTATTCATTTATTGTCCAATTATAATTTTTATCAAAACAAAGGAGCCAATACAAAAAAATGGATGAAATAATAATAAGCACAATGGTCACGTGATATCACGTGATCAATTAATATATATGTCGTTAAATACATAAGTTGTGTTGCACATGATCAAATAATGTAAATGCCGTTAAATTCATAAGTAGTGTTGCACATGATCAAATAATATATATACAGTAAAATTCATAAGTTGTGTTACACATCACACACCCCCACCGACCAAAAAGAAATCTGAGGATCAGAAAAAGATCAGAATTCCTGGCAGTCTTGAAACTGTGTTTCAACCCGCGGTAAACCCTTCGACCCAGTAATAATCGTCCTCAGATCAAACGGCACCGCTGGTCGTAACACGGCCGGAGCACGTTCCTCGGAAGTTAATTGTTGAAAACTCCCAACCAACCCCGAAACCGAAGGTAACTCTTTCGGTACTTCGTTGGTATTAAGAGTTTTCTCCAATCCACTAGGACCCCGCAACTGCCCGGTTTTCTTTTTCTTCTTCTTTTTCTTCTTCTTCTTCTTGGCGGCGGTAGAAGCATGGAAGTTTAAATTGGTGTTGGTGTTCGTCCGATGCGATTCGACACCTTGAAACGTAGGGTTAGTATTGGCCGACAGAGTCTCCAAAGTTATTCCTCCGTTGGTCTTTATCGTCACAAGAAACCTCCGTTCCTTACGTTCAAAACCGGGGAGAAACGACGTCTGAAGGCTCATCTGAAAACCATTGTCTACAAATTCCATTTTTTATTGCTTTTCTATGGATAAATTAGATCAATATTTATTAACAACTTATAATTAATTTCATTGCGACCAAGGAACCATCTATACCACCCTATTACGAACCTGTTCCACGTGCCTACGGCATTCAGAACCATCCGTAAATTGGGCTCGTACAAGACGATTTCCGACGAGTTCAACCACCTTTGCTTCCAACCATTGTGGGCCAGAAACAAACGATCGAACCCATACCAACTGTCCCAAATGAAATTTATTACTGTGAGTAGCTGGGCTTACCCTTTCAGCCAATAAATTAGCCAATGGTAATTCCGGCGACCTACCCAGGAAGCTTTCCGCGATAGCAGTACTCTTCCCAGATCTAGGACTCACATTGTGGTATAATTTATATAACCACGTGCCATCTTTCTCCGTCTTCGCCAACTTGAGCCAACGCTTCACAATCCCAACCGACCTCTCTGCCAAACCATTCGAGCTAGGATGGTAAGGAGGTGTCAGTCGACGCTCAATACCAAGTTTCTCGCAAAACCCAGTAAATTCGCTAGACGTAAACGCTGTCCCATTGTCAGAAACAATCATCTTAGGAATTCCAAATGAGCCAAATAATTCCTTTAAGACCGCAATCACGCCACCTGTCGAGATCTTAGATACCTTGCGGCATTCGATCCAACTGGAAAACGCGTCCACAATCAAAATGAAATTTTGTCTATCCAGCTCAAAGAAATCCAGATGAATACGTTCCCAAGTCTTCTCAGCCGGTGGCCAAGTGTAGGACCTATCATGCTTAGGTAACCGAGCCAACCTCGAGCAAACTTCACAAGCTCTATGATATAGCTCTAATTGTTTACCTATTCCAGGCCACCACACCCAACCTCTAGCTAAGCCTTTCATTTTAAATAATCCTTGATGCCCTGCATGCAACTGTTCGCAAGTTGTAGTACGCAAAACTTCAGGGATTATTATTTTGGTCCCGAGCTTGATCAATTCGCCATCCAGCTCTAGCTCATAAATCAAACTCCTGTATTTGGAAGGCACACCGGTCAGGTCGCGAACTCCTAACAGATATTCCTTCACTTGTAATAGTTCGCTGTCTTGGTTGTAAGCTTCAACCAAGGCTGCAAATTGTAAAGGAACCGCACGCACTGCGTTGACAGTATCAACACTACCAGACGTATCGATCTTACCTACTGAAAGGCGAGACAGAATATCCGGTAAACAGTTGTTACTACCCTCGCGGTACTCGAGTTTAACATCAAAACCACCCAGTAGCAATTGCCACCGTTGCAGTCTCGACGATAACAACCCTTCGCGCTTGTCTTTTTGAAAAAGTTGTACCAGCGGCTTATGGTCAGTATAAAGCGTGAAACGTCTACCTATCAGATATTCCCTGCATTTATTTAGACCAAAAACCATTGCCAGTGCCTCTTTTTCTATGACCGAATAAGGTAATTCTGTCGGGTTTAATTTTCGAGACATATAAAAAACCGGTGGGTCACCCTCTAAATGTCTTTGTAAGAGTACACCTCCTATCCCAACTTTAGAAGCGTCCACAGCCAGTGATATTGTCCTTTTTGGGTCATAGCAAGTCAAAATAGGTGCAGATGTCAATTTTTTCTTCAGGATTTCAAATGCTTGTTGAGCTCCTGAATCCCAATAAAAAAAACATCTTCCTTGATCATCTCATAAAGTCCGCTAGTTATCGAGGCATACGCCGGAATAAATTTTCTATAATAGCCAACCGAACCTAGAAAAGATTGTAATTCCTTCTTAGATTCTGGACTACGCATCTTTAAAACAGCATCTACCTTGTTCACCAACGGACTAACGCCTTCAGCATTAATGATATGACCAAGGTACTTAATTTGACCTTTACCAAAATCACATTTTTCAAGACCAACCTTTAGTCCTCTATCCATGATACGCTGAAGTACTAACTTCAATCTTTCATCATGTTCAACTTGGTTGCGTCCTATCACTAAGACATCATCCAAGTAATAGAAAACACCAGCTAAATCCTGAAAAACGGTAGCCATTGTACGTTGAAAGATAGGGGCTGACACACTAAGACCAAAAGGTAGCCTCTTGAAGTTAAATAACCCTATTGGAGTATTAATGGTAAGAAGTGGTACTGATTCTTCCTCGATCTCCAATTGCAAATATGCGTTTGCAAAATCGATCTTGGAAAATACCGTAGCACCTGTAATTCTTGCCAAAATCTCCTCCAAACGAGGTAAGGGATATTTCACCTCAATTACATTAGGATTAAGAGTTAGCCTAAAATCTAAACATACTCTCACCTTTCCGCTCGTCTTGCGCACCGGAACCAAAGGTGTTGCCCAAGCACTGAAATTCACAGGTTCTATTATGTCCTGCTTCAACCAGTCCTTTAGACAAGCTATAACTTCATCATACCAGGCAAAAGGAATCCTTCGTGAAGGTAAAAATTTGGGGACAGTAAACGGTTTAAGGTATATTTTAACCTTTTGATTATTAAGTCTACCCAGACCTTCCGAAAAAATTTGGGCAAAATTGATGAAAAATGGATACTTTTCAAGTAAGCCTGCGGGCCAATTGACAATATTTGTTTTAATATCGGTCCCGGCTAAATTTAACCCAGCCATTCGAAAAGTTATTGAGTTTGCCTTAATATTATTAACTTTACCCCAAAGATTCCACCAATTGTAGACTGGAGCTAAAGGTTTAATCCAACTCCAACCCATTATTGGTACCGTGTCTAACGAAGTTACAAATAACGTAAGCTCAAAGGTTTTACCCGAAACTGTTAAATTGAAAGTGTATTGTCCCAGAATAGGAACCTTCTCTCCATTCAACTGTTCCATGTCTAACCAACTCGAGCTAAGTACTGCCTCTGGCAACACTAACCTAAAGTCTTTTATATTGATGATTGACACGGAGGCACCCGTATCGAATAACCATGAGATCAGTTTGTTATTGATCCTAAGGTTAACCTTGGGGGCATTCCGGTCAGTGTTAAGTACCAGTACGCAAGGCGGACATTTAAGCAACCCATTTTCAACATAACTATGGCTACTACTACAAGGTACTGACGCAATCGTGTTATTATTATCATTATTATTATTTAAATTGTTATTTATATTTAAATTGTTAAAATTATTATTATCATTATTTAAATTATTATTAATATTATCACTCAAATTATTATTAATATATAAATTTTTCAAATTATTATCATTATTATCATCAATAAAATTATTATTATAAAAATTTGATTCTAAACTACTATTATTATTATTATTATTTAATAAATTATTATTAGTCAATATATGCGCGTCGCCTGGTGCTAGTCACCATCGACGCCTATCACGATCAAGTGATCGATCTCTTCGGTCCACAGTATAACGTGGAAAAGGTTCTACATCCCCATAGTTCCGTTGTATCAACCTCGGGGGCCGTTCCCAATTATTTCCTAATGGTCTAATTCGGTGGTCTTGACCATAATAATTATGTGCTCTGGGCTCCCAAAAATCCCTTATCGGCCGCCTGTGAACATCGCGACCATAAAAGTTATGCTCCCGAGGACCTTGCCCCTCGAATCCATAACTCTCTGGCCTACGGTTCGCATTAGAGAAAACATTTTGATATTTTCTGCTCCTAATCCTATTATTATATCGTACACCAATCCTTAAAATTCTAGCGTGAATCTTATATAATTTTAGGTAAAAAAATATTATTGATATTACAAAAATTACAAGTTTTAAATCTAACTTTAAAAGGAACGGACCGATATCTAAGGTGGTAGGTAGAAGAGGAATAAACATTATAAAAATATTTCTTATTTCTAAATGTTAGTCTTAATCTAAATTAACGCGATAACACCAAATATTGATCCCGTATGCGTTAAAGATGGAGCAATTATATTATGAAAAAACCTACTAAAAATTTTTTTTTTTTTTTTTTTTTTACAAACTTAAGATTAAATATTTAATTAAAAATAGTTTAAAACTAGAGAATTGTAAGGCAAATATTAATAACGCACAAATTAAAAAAATTAAACAATAACCATGCGACATTACTAACCCGAAAAATGTAGTATTTTTGCGAATTATCGTGTATCTCCTTCAAACAAAATGATAAGGGGCCAAGAGATCACAGTTTAGAAAAATTTGTCTGGTGAGATCACAGCTTAGCGGAATTTGTCTGGTGAGATCACAGTTTAGCGGAATTTGTTTGGTGAGATTATAGTTTTGTGCGAAGAATAGTTTTTTTTTTTTTTATTTGTAAGCTTTATTTGAGTTCTTCTATTTCAATCGGTGGTGCCTCCAATATTTCATTTGATCTCGGTGGTGCCTCCAATATTTCGTTTATTCATTTATTGTCCAATTATAATTTTTATCAAAACAAAGGAGCCAATACAAAAAAATGGATGAAATAATAATAAGCACAATGGTCACGTGATATCACGTGATCAATTAATATATATGTCGTTAAATACATAAGTTGTGTTGCACATGATCAAATAATGTAAATGCCGTTAAATTCATAAGTAGTGTTGCACATGATCAAATAATATATATACAGTAAAATTCATAAGTTGTGTTACACATCACACACACCAGACAGTATACTTCATAGCTTTTGTCGAGATTGTTTGACTAAGTAATTCGTATAAGTAGTTGTCGACATCATCATTGTTAAGTTGATCTATGGTGGTAGTGTCCAAGTCACCCTCATTATCGTAATCATCCTTAATTCGCGTGTCTCTTGACTCATTATTAACAGTTTCAATCGCTTGATTATCATATACCGTATTTTCATGCATCTAAATCCCATCTCAATTCTGTTTGATTAGAGGTCCGAAAATACTACATTGGCCATTAAGATTGCTGAGTTCTTGACGATTGTCATCAAAATCTCGTATTTGTACATGTCTCAAGCCCATATTAACAATGTTTGAATTAAGTTTTGGAGCTTTAAAAATATTACATTTACCGTTACAATCGCTAAACTCTTGATTATCATTGCTCGTCAGCAAAGTCATCATAATAATTATAAATCTGTGAATTCCATTGATCCATAGCAAGGTCATTCAAATATGATATTTGATTATAATACTCATAACTATGTTGTTGTTGCTGTTAACCACTGCGACTTTTCAATATGGAGGTGGCTCGGAGGTGTGAGCGAGCTTAGAGGCGGCTAGAATAGGATTTGTCCATAGGTCTAATGGATTAATCGGGGTGCCACGTGATGGGCATGAGAGCCAGTGGTGTAGGCTGTCTGCGGATTTTTTGCAGTCGTAACACATGTCGTCAGATGCATAGACGCGGTTACGAAAATCGGCTAGTAGGTAGCAAAAGCCAGATCTTAGTTGTGATGGTTTCGGAGGGTGAAATGGGAGGGGGCCAGCCATTCAGAAGAATGGGGCAAGGTGTGTATGATTGGATGGTTTCTTTAACAGCGTTGGTGTGGATTAGCTGGTGTAGTTGTTTAGTTGTAAAGTTGGGGTCAAATAGGTGTTTGACACGAGGAAGGCTGTATGAGGGGAGGGTGTTTTTCATTGAACGTGCTGGGCCAGCGAGGTTAAGGAGATTGTGGCAGGGATGATCTGATGAAAGGCAGGAGTCCATATATTGATCGCATAATAATTGAGAGTGTGGCCTGATGGGAATTATTTGACTCATAACTATAATAAGGTTTTTCGAATATTTTACAACTATTATCATCATCAAATAATTCCATCTCGCCTCTCAGGATTGAGATTTACTATACCTAGGTTCGGATCATCACGGCACCATGTTGGCGAATCGCGAGTTATGATATTTATTTCAAATTAATTTAATATTGTGTATATATATTCCACGCTTTTATACGTTTTACATTACCATACAACAATCAATTCAATCCACAGGCTTGAATCAATCTATCATTCAAATTACATATCGAAGCATGCAAGGTTAAAAAGCAAAATCTAAGTTAAGTATTCGAAATAGCTAAATAAGGCCAAAGGAGAAATATTATTTATGCAAAATTAATATAAATAAAAGGTTATATCAATTACCAACACTTTTGTATCACAGGTCAACAAAATTTTGAGTTATCAGTAGTTCAAACATTTTATTTAAGGGGTTTTTAAATATACGTTTTTAACTAAACTTAGTTAGCCAGCTATGGACACTAAATATTTTTGGATATAAAAAAGCAAAAAAGATTTTGAAAAAAAATATAGTAAAATTTTTCTTTGTCATATCCACAACATTAAAAAATTTAATTCATATTCTATAATATTTTTATTATATACCGCTAATACATAGTGACGTATTTATTGGACATTTAAATGCTGATAAAGTTTTAATAAAATTTATTTTCATTATTCATGATAAATATAAATTACAAGGGATTTTGTTATGAAAAAATTTCTTGAATTTTTTTCTTATAAGGGTATTTTAACATCTAGAGTCAGTACGCCATTTTACGATATGGACAGATCAAAGGAGTCGAAGGCGGAAGAAACTAAGGAAAAGGGAATATATATATGAGATTGGGCTATCATGAGGATGCATGCTTTTATGTTTTCATAAACATATTTTTACTAAATTAATTGTTTGTGTTAAATCTAAGGACCAAATAGCTTAGCATACAGTACGCTTAAAAATTGTGTTCTGAAATTTTACGGTTATATTTAAAATACTTTTTAATTAATTTTGCAAAATTAACTAAAATTTGACGTATTTTTATTATTCAATAGAATTGATAAAAAATGAATAAAAATTACGTCAAAAAATTTATACAAATTTTTTGAGTCATTTCTTGTACAGTGCAGCTTGGTTGTTTTTTTTTAACCAGCATAATAAAACCTGGTCATATAATAAAACTTAATTAGATCTGAGAAGAGAAAACTTAAGGGTTTATTTTGACATGATTAATTCAAAAGCAAGTAAAAATTTTATCTTGTGCAGAGGGCCCCAAAATTTTTTCCCTGTGATATAAGCTAAATGGCCTTTATTTGTGCAACAAAATACAAATTCATTTAATTTAAAAGTAAAATATACGTTTATTTGCCAGAACCTTTTATATACATATATATTATAACTTGTGTGAAAAAATAGATTTTAATATAATATCAAATACATATGAATCACATCAAAATTTTGAAATTTCAAAAATAACCTAAATACTAAGATCTTCAACAAATATAACGATAAATGTAATAATTTTGCCATGGTTGACTATAATGGAACAATTTGAAATTATAATTATATTGTAAAAAATGTATAATTTATTGAATAATATGTTCGCGCTGTATTACAATCCTATTTATTTATTTAGGGCATTTGAGACGACCTACTGTGATTGATACGATGGTTTGTAATATTATTGACAATAACATTGTTTTTGTAGGCCTGCTTACCCACAGGTGAATCGAAGGGTGTTATCATTACGACATTTTCCCCTGCTGTGGCTAAAGATCCAATAGAAGGGTTTGATGAGGACAAGGGCGCCGCGAGGCCTGAATCATATTCATCGCTTATGGTAGAAATGGTGGATCTTTTGCGAATTTTGGCTGCATTTATTGTTCGATGCCTCTCATTTATTGAGGCCGAGGTTGAAGCACTAAGTTGTGGACTTTCCGGAGTTTTTAGTCTATGCTCATTGCGCACGTAAACATCATTTTTATTAGAATGATCGTTATCAATTGTCATCACATCTTGTTTGAGGTCATCTAAAAAGCATTGATTCACGGTGCAACGTGATTGCCCGCAAAATTTTTGCTTAAAATCCCGAGTTAATCCTTGCAATGGCTGCGACTTCATTTTTGAATCGTGTGATAAGGGTTGAAATTGAGGCGAAGTCGGGGGTAAGAAAGTTTTGAAGGTGAGTGGAGATCTCGTTGTTTGGCTACTACCACCTGTGTGCAATTTGACCGGACTGAAAAGAGATGAGTTAACATTCGCTGTAAGGCAAGCACCTCCATGGTTTGTTGCATTCGAATGGACTTGTAGATTAGATTGTTGAGTAAAATTTTGATTATCATAGTTGATGGGGACGGTTGTATTATGGACGGTTAAGTTGTGATACGGCCTAATTACATGAACAATATAGTTTTCATTATAAACACGGTTTACATTAAAATAATTTTAGTACAGCAATAAATGTACTTCTTATTTTTTAATTGTGTATTATTATTATCCTGATGAAAAAATTTAAGGTTGTGTTTACGGGACCAATAATGTATTTTTGTTTTAAAATTTTTCATATCTAAAATTTGAGACAAATATAACAACCAACAATTTGCAGGGTTAAATAACTTACATTTAAGAGAAAAAATTAAAAATTATTAGTGAATAAATTTTCTTAAGGCAAGAGTAATTACATTTCATAAAAAAAATATCAATTTTTGTCTTATTTTGATTAAGGGGCTCTATTTAAGGAAATCATGTCGCTAAATAAACCTGATATAATATAATAAACGTATAATACCTTTGAAGAATATTAACATCGTAGAGGCTGTTTTCTTCACGAATACTTAAATTGCGCATATGCTTTTGGCGCTGTTTAAAGTATTCCTGCGTATTTGGCTGACAACTCGAGCTCGTTCTTTTGATTTTGCCCGAGTTGTGAATGGCTACAAAATTAATTGATTATAAATTTACATTTGAAAAATATATATGGCAAATCTTCGTTTATTTATATTTTCTAAAAAAAATTGAAAAAGGATTAAGTTTTTTTTGTTATTTTAATTTATTTTTTTTATTGTTACATCATTCAATCGGAACCTGGAATTAATGTGATATCCTTATTACAAATATTTATTTTTGCATTTAAAATAATATTTTATAGCTAGGATACTAACTGTTTCTATCACCTTGTGCAAAACTGGTATCTTTTGCCGGCCCCATTTTATTAACGTGGTATGGGAGTAGCGAATACCCTTCACTCGTTACAACAAGGTCTCTACGCCGAAAATTTTTATTATAACTGTTTTGGGGATGGCCTTGAGCCACAGCTAAAGGCTGTTGGTAAATGTTGCCACTTTTATCACGATTGTTATTACAACTTGTATTTTTGGTGCCTTGGCCAGGGAATTTGCTTAACTTGAGCTTCCCACTTTTATACTTTTGATAAAAGAAAGAATTTGTGCCAATCGGGGGTGCGGTTAAGGATGGTTCGATATTTTGTTTACATATGTAATCGAAGTAAAGGTTGCGGGTTGCGTCGTAGTTAGATTGGGATTTTGATGGAGAAAAGAAGGCTTTTAAATTTTGATCATCTTTTGTTCGTTGTTTTTTATTGGCAAGACGACTTAGGAGCGTAGAACGAGCAAACGTTTTAACTTTGACATTTGTTCCGTGAGTGGTAAATGGCGTGTTCTGGTTGTTTGTTCTAAAAACGGACTGCAAAAAATTTAAATATCGAGAAGGTAAATATTTTTTTTTCTCAGTCTTAGCGGTTAAGTTTAATCTGTGTTGCATTTGATTAGGTTCCTTGATTTGGTGATAACTTAGGGTAGAACTACCGGATTCATTGTTTACAACCATATGGCTATATTCTGGGATGGAATTAATTACACCTGAGCCTAATTGAATTTTTTTGTTCTTATTATGGCCATTTGAGATTGATAATTTCTTGTTTGCTAGTTGATCTATTAGGCCATTCTGTGTGTTACGAACAATTTTTTCTGAATCACAAGGTGTAGAAGCCTCTCCTTTCGCCAAAAGTAACTCAGCGTTAAAGATATCAATGGAGGTGAGTCTTTTAAATCTAAAAACAATTTTCATATAGTTAGTATTTTTTAATTTGTGTTTTATTATATATATCCCAATTCACTCCCCAAATTATTAAAAAAACTTATTATCACATTTAAAAATATAAAATTGTTATCAATAGGATAAAACGAGAGTCATATTGTAGCACTTTTAATTAAAAAATTAATTAACGTTTAGCCATTTAAAAGCCTTTCGATCAACTTTAACAGGTTATTTAAAACCTAGCTTAATTAAATCAGCTACATTTAAAAATAGAAAAGTATATTGTTATACCTATTACGCCTAGCTGAGTATATCACAAAGACCCATAGGATAGAAGTTATAACGGCACATGTGACAACGGCCAGTACAATCACTTCGACCATAATGCCATTCATACGTCGAGTCTTTCCGTTCTGAACTGGCAATTCTTTGGGTAAGCCTGCCCCACCACGCAAGTGAGGCTGAAAAGCATCATTTTGCAAATTTTCGGCTTCACCTGATGATCGAAGTTGTGACGAAGGACCTGATTTATATATCAAAATTAAATTTTATTTTGAGAGTCATTGACTAAAAAAATTCCTTTTTCTTTTCAAAAAAAAAATGGTAGATAAATAAGTGTGATTAACACATATTAATCTAAAATGGTATATTATTATTGTTCTCTACCCCTTGAAAATGGGATTTTGTTAAATATAACGAGTGTCAACTTATTTATCAAAAAAATATAGTCAATGTTGTAGCCCTGATAAAAAATGACAATATAATTATTACAATAAAACCAAGAGTTTGTTTTGCCGCTAAAGAGTTACCAAATAATTACAAAATATTTACGAGGTTTAACAACATTGGATTACCTATCCTAACCGCGTCTTTAGGCCTAGCCAAAATCGCAGTTTCTGGTTCCAAAAATTCTTTCAAGCTTTTCGTGTCACTCTCTTCGTCCAAAAATGTCTTACGCCGATTAGAGGGTTTCCGCACCTGCTTGTTATTTGATTTTTTGAAAGAGTTTTTGTCAGGGAGACTGGGAACATTCATTTGATTTAGTAAATCAATGATATCCTGCGAGGTTAGGGTGTGATCTACGAAATGAATTAAAATATATTATAACACAGGTCAATAAATTTAAATGTCACAATCGCGATTAAAAAAAGAAAAAATAAATTTGTCTCCATGATGGCCTTATCTCATATATATATTTCGTTTTTCTTGGTTTCTTCAGGCCCTTATATCCATCCATATCGCAAAAATGGCCTTTTTTGACTAAATTGACAGATCGAGAATATCGAGAAAAGAAAAAATTTAAGACCTTTTATATATAAACTCTTCTAACTTATATTTATCATTTTGAATAATGAGAAATATAGTTTTATAGTATACCAAGCTCTTATCAGCATTTAGAAAACAAACACTAGCTGTTGTAGATATGCAAAAAAAAATTTCCATTTATTTTTGTTTTTAAATCTTTTTTGTTTTTGTGGCATTTTTTCTAAAATTTCAAATGTTCACAGCTGACTAACTAAGTTAGATTAGAAAAAACGGTAATCAATTTTGAAAATCCCTAAGATGGTAGGTTTGATCTCCGTAGTTAATAACTCACAAAAATTTGTTAACCTGTGTAATTAAGGTAGATTTTAGACAAAAAACTAATATTTATAATTGCGAAACAAAGCTCAATAACAAAACCTGCATCTCTATTCGACTCGCCTTTATCTTCCCATTCATCGGTTTCTAAGCTTCCAGTATCAAATAGTTCGCTAGGCTGTGCCGGATTCAGGACGCTAAGTTTGGCCGAGGCTCCAATTTTCCCGAGTGTATTCTGAACGACACACTCGTAAACTCCCGTATCATCCAGCCGTGCGTGAGTTATTATGAGAATGGTCCCGCGGGCAGCAAAATAAATGCGTTGATTGGTGATTGCTTCAGCACCACCCAAAGCTGCTGGAGTAGTAGCAATAATTGGGTCGCCTTTATCAATTTCCTCGGCGTTAAAACCTTCAAGAGTATCATATGTTTCACTGACATCGTATTCAGACGACCTATCAACAGTTTGATCGTCCGGCAAAGGTTTGGTTTTAACTGGTCCTATCTCTTGTCCATCTTTGTACCAGGTCACGCTTGGTTGGGGACTTCCGCCAGCAAGGCATTCAAAAACACCTGTTCCTCCCCTAGCGACATCCTTATCCTCGAGGCGTTTAGTGAAATATGGAAGTTCCATAATTTGGAGCTTGAGACTGTGCCGTGCGATCCCGGCCCTATTCCGAGCCTTGCAAAGGTATAACCCGGCGTCGGACCTTTTAACCTGAGTAATGTAGAAGGCGCTATCGGTACTCGGGTGCATAACACGCATTCTTCGTTCCCTAGCCGCTGGAAAATCGGCTATTTCGTAATTGGCTAGTAGGGCAAAAGAGAAATAAAATATAGAGATTGCTATCCATGGTAGCATTTTAAATATACAAAAAAATTGTGCAAAAAAGGTTTTGACTAAAATATTTTTTATTTAAACCTAGTACGAGGTAAAAATAAATTAATTTATATTTATTATAAAATAAGGTGCTTCAAGGACAAATATGCAGAAATATATTTCGACCTAAAAGCAATCGAACTTTAAAAAGCAATTGATGTGCTAAAATTGCAGACAGACTTTTTTCTCATTTTAAAGAATTAACATCGAATTTATAATAATACAATAAATGCAAATATTTTATAATTTTAGCAAAATATTGTACCTTGGCCGCGTTTATTCCTCACAACATTAACTTTTTGCCATGCCACGCGTGGACGAGGCTTGCCTTCAGCTGAGCACTCAAGCCTAGCTGTACCACCAATTTTAACGGCCAAAATTGATGTGTGCTTGCTGTTAACTATATTTATATGAAGAAAATTAAGAATTTTAAACTATTTAGGTCAGATTTTATTAGAACGATATATATTTAAGATGTCAGAAATTAGGGTTTTCATATAAATCGAATTCAATATCAACAGTTCAAAAACGCAATCTGTGCACAAAATTTTGCTTTTGAAACTAGTCGCACTAGAACAAAGTTATTGAGTATATTAAGGGTATTGGCTCAGTGGTTTATTTTTGCAATTTAATAAATAGAAAAAAGAAATGGATTTTTTTAATCTAATTGAAATTTGACTGTAAACATGCTCTAGAAATAGAATTACTTTCATCCGTAGATTTGTTATCTTCTTGGTCGCGATTGTTGGCATCACCCGACTCACGTATGTTGTCTTCATAACTGCTATCATCATCATCGTGGTAATCGTAATTAGTTCCAACTGGCCGGCCACGCATCATTCGATGCTCGTTTCTGGCATGTGTGAAATAAGGTGGCACAAAAACCGTCACCTTAAACCGGGGCGAATTGACTTGAGTGCCAGCGTCGTCTCTTCGTTTACTACCACTAACACTTACTGTCGGATCGTCGTTATTAGTCGAGGCAGCAGTAAGTGGGTCAGTCAAAGCTTTCATTTGCGTTTGAGCCGAGCACCTGTAGACGCCCTCGTGGGGCTGACCAGCAATTAGAGGCATAAACGCCAGATGGCTCATGACGATAAGCGTGTATTTGTATAGCGTGACCTGTTGTGAGATAATATTCGTATGCTTGCTAGTACCATCTGGTAGTATTAACACTTTGTTGATGGTCGTAGCAGGTGGGGGTGGGGTAAAAGCATCGGCAAAATTAAGGGTATGATTGATTTGAACGGTGTAAACGGAGGTTTTAGAAGTAGGGATATCGGTAAATGGCGTGCCCTCCTCGCTGCTCTCCTTTTGCCATTTTATGTTTAACATGCGTTTCATGGTATGTATGTCTCGCATACAATCAAAAGAAGCCGTGCCTGCAGTGGTTGTATCTAAGTTTGGATCAGTTATAGTTACGGATAGCCGTATGTAGGAATAAAAATCAATGCTGGCCTCGCAAAATAAGGTCCGTCCCACTTGACCTTCAATAAATTCTACCCGGGTAGGCGAGTGAGTCCGCAAAATAACAGGGAGCTCCGGGATGAAAAAAGATTCGAGTGAGGTAAAGTTTACGTGAACGCGGTCGTGTTCATTAAAAATATCCTCTCCAATCATGTGTGGCGTATTTGATAAAGCTTCTTTAGTTTGTTGTAAATTTCCATTGATGTTTTTTGACTTTGTGGCACTAAAAAAATGTTGAGGGACGGGGTTAGCATTTATATATTATAAAAATTTCTACATTTTTTCCAATTTTTTTTTTGGTTTTTTTTTACTTTATCGTAATCTAATTATGTCCTTCCCCCATTTTAACATTGTTTAATGTATAGCCAAAATATTTGAAAATCAAAATTTTGATTAAAAAATGTATAAATTTTGAAAATTTATTGATAAAAACAAATCGTCATGTATAGCACAAATGATACAATAAAAATTAAACTTATCTTCAAAAACATTAGGTCGTAAGGTCATAGTAATATAGGTTACAACAGAGCTGGGAAAATGCCCATTTTTGGGTCAAACCCATTTTTTTATTTTTCGAAAATTAGAAAAAATAAAGGGTTTTAGCTTTAATCAACAAAATATTTATAAAATTTAAGATTTTCTGCTTATATTCTGTATTTATTTATAATTGATTTTTTTAATCTGTCATAAAATTTTTAAAATCCCAGCTCTGGGTTACAACATTTTGTTTTTTTTTTGACAATTCAAATGAATACAAGAAAATTTACCCATCATTCCCGTAAAATAAATTTCGCAATAAGGCTTCATGTACAATGCGATCCTGTCCCGCGTTTGGCTCAAGATATCGGTTCCCCATATTTTTGGGACTATTACCTTCACTTTGTCTTGCCTTATCGCAATACGAAAAAAAGGTGTGATTGGCTGCTTTTAGTTCTGCGCTATTCGAGGTTGGGTAGACGTTGTAGGTAATTAGATCCATAATGTCAATGTTGTTAAGTCCTGGTGGATACAGGCATTTAAGGGTTGGTGCTTTCATATAGTGATTATTTAATGATCCGGTAGTGATAGAAGGTATTTGAGCCATAAAAAGGGGTTGAAGCCAAGCGGTTATTGCAGTGATCATGTCGCAATCACAGAACAAGGAAGTGGTATTAATTAATCTTTTACGATTAAAAATAATTTAATAGTTTTGCTTATAAATTAGATGAGTTATTAAGCAGAATTAAAGCTGAATAATAATTATTGAATTCCAATTTTAAATTGCCTAGGTTATTTGATTAAAATTTTGGGGAAGGACAATAATATTTATAAATATAATATGCATTTGGGTGACATTTTATCGGAGCGTATTGGCGCCGAAAAATATTAAAATTACAAAAATAGGGTAAAAAAAAACCCGGTTTCTAGTATATCAATATAAAGATATCAATTAAGCCTTAGCTGTAAAACATAAATATCTCAGAATATACATGTAATTTGAACAAGAAAAAATAGCTTTACATTTCCTTCATATCTTTAAATGGCGACATTTCATTTGTTTGAGCAACTGGGTCAAATATAAATCGCTGTATGTCGTTCCCACTCAAATCGAAACTTACTAAATGCCCTAGCGTTCGTATAAGGCAAGAGTTTGTCGTGTTTGCCAGCACTACAAGGTTTATTTGATTGGACCGAAGTTTGAGGACTTTGAGTCCAGCCAAAGGGCACAAGGGATTCGTAATTTTCGCGAGTTCTCGATTAAGATCTGAAGATATTTCAGGGTTGTCCGTGTTAATAGATTGGGACATGTCTCCTCCTACGGTATTGGATAGAGCCGTGTCCCCGTCGTTATCGTTGATAACATCGGAGTCATCATCGAAGGTGTTGAGCGCGTTCGCAATTATGTTTTGGCTTAGATCGCTAAAAATATCAAAATCGAATTAAATCCTGTCAAAAAAGAATTACGGAAATGGCTAAAAATTGTGTTGTTTGCGCCATTATACTTGCTGCATCTTATTTGCTAAAAATATATTATACAACGCAGAGGATAAAAAATTAAAATTTCTGGATCAAAAAGCCCCTAAGTTATAGTATACTTAGGGCAAAAAATTTAGATCGATTTACATTGATGGTTTTTGAAATAGAAAAAAAAATAGAATAATATTAATTGACATGCTATTAAATTTTGAAGATGATGAATATACAGCATAGCTGTTATTTCAGCTTAGGTATTAAAAAAATTACAACTAAATTTTTTTCCGCAAAATTCATAGGTCGGCACTTTAAAGTTTCTAAAATGTTTGAAAAATAAAATAAATAAGGGTGCATCAAAATTAGTTTTTTGGTCAAATCAATGCCCAATTATTAAAATATCCATTCCTTACTAATAATGGGCTATTTATAATAAATATAATTAAATTTTTTTTCCAAATAATATATTTCATTAAATAGAAGTATTGCCACAAAACACTGTTTAAACTCCTAAAAACTAAAACTTATAAATCTTCTAATTGACAAAAACATAAATTTTAGCAATCTTTATTATTAAATTGATATTTTTTTATGTTTTGAGCAAAAACTTAATCTAAAAATTTATTATTTTTGACTCAAAAAGGGCCAGCTTTTCATAAGCTTCTGCTTAAATCACGAAGAATGAGCAAAAAAACGGAAAAGGGATATGCAGGCATATGTTTATTTAATCGATTATTTTCCACTCAGAATTTTCACTTGTAGATGTGCAAAAAAACCTAATCACAAAAAAATATTTACAATTTTGACATAAAAAATTAAGGAAATTAAGGAAATTATGATATAAAAATATATACAGTTCTTGCAAATTTGTTAGACCGGTAAAGGCGCGAATCTGTACACGATGAATGTGATTGTCAGCTAAGTTAAGTTGCCTGAGTTGTGGTAAATCTTTAAAGGTTAGGGCTGGAATTTCGCTTATAAGGTTCACACTCAGATCGCTATATATAATCTCGTAATTAATATTCATTCAAACAATTAATTTCTTTAACAAAGGCTGCGTTTAAATTCATTGAAAAATTAATTTAAAAATTTAAAATATTATAAAAATCTTTTTGGTTCAAATGTCAATAAATTTTCTCAAGCATTAGCATTTAAAAAAAATAATAGGGAAAAAGATATTTTTAAAAACTATGATTAATAAATTTGTATATAAACTAATTTAAACAAATTGAAGAAATGAATGAACTTTGAACGAAACTTGTGTTTTTTAGTAAAATTAATAGTCATTATGGTACAAATTTTATGCAAAAATATATATTTACAGCTCAATTAGGTTGGGAAGTGTGTCCCAGGTGTCGGGCTTTAGCATAGATATTTGATTGTTAGTTAAACTCAGCTTTTCCAAATGACCTAGCCCATAGAGCCATTCTCTTTCAATCGATGCTATTTCGTTGTAATCAAGTTGCCTATAACAAACATAAAATAAAATTTTAAAACACAATTTTCATAAATGAATCAAAATTACATCAATTTGTATGTAAATTTTTTTTTATATTTAAATTTTATCTATATAAAAAATACGTATATTTCATAATTTACAGATGTTGAATGCGCGAAAGGCCCCAAAAAGCGCCGTCTTTGAGCGTGTGTATATCATTGCGCCGTAATTTGAGAACTTCGAGGTTGATGAGACCTTTAAATGCCAAGCTCCCGATAACCGTTAGTTTATTGCGATTTATTTCCCTATAAAATTTAAATTTATAGGAAAACCTTTAAAGTTAAATCAACTTTTAAATATATTAACCATTTATACGGTCGCGTTCAGACTTCATTTAAATTTTTATGTAATATTTTAAAATTAAGGAAAAGTATTTTTTTTAAAGTTTGCAATTTTTTAATTGAAATGATATTATCCATGTGGTAATTTAAACATAAGTTTATCAAAATTTTTACCTCCAAACAACTGCTGCCTAGGTTAATAAAAACAATGGTATATAATTTTTAATGCCATAGAATTTAAAATTTTTGTTGAATGAAGTCTCAATGCGTCCTACAATACAAATCAACAGGCAAGTTTAAATTAGTTTCAAAAATAATTAAAATAAATTAATTATAATATACAGATATTGAAGAGCTGAAAGTTTGCTAAAAACGGAGTTTGGAAGTTGAAATATTCGATTTTTGCTAAGCTTGAGCCATTCCAGCGATGTTAGGGTATCAAAGTAGTGTTCAAATAGTTGTGTAATGTGGTTGTTATTCATAAATCTTGGCATATAATATTTAAAACACATTATACAACAAAAAATCGGATATTTCTCATAACACAGGTACAAATATCAATGTCAGAAACGTGAATTTTATAAAAACATAAAATAATGCATCCCCATGATGGACATCATATGTATTTTTCGTTTTTCTTAATTTCTTGCGTCTTTGGCTCCTTAGATCCGTCTATAACAAAAAATGACCTTTTTTGACCAAATTGACAGATCTAAAAAAAAAATTTGAAAATCTTTTTTGCATATAAAAATCCCTCGTAACTTTTATTTTTAATCAGAGATAATGAAAAAAATTTTATTAATATATCAAGATCTTAATCGGCATTTAGATCATACAAAATATTTCGCCAAACTTTAATACGACACGATATATTTTCGGTTTTTATTATAAATATTATTTCAAGTTTGAATTTAAGAGTTTAAATATTGAGAATTTGCAAAATAAAATTTTAATTTATTTTTGTTTTGAATCTTTTTTGGTTATATTGACCTTATTTTCTAAAATTTTGTATGTTTATAACTAACTAAAGTTTGATTAGAAAAAACGGTAAACGGATTTAATATCTCTTAAGATGGCAGATTTGATTCCTGTAGTTAACTCAAAACTCTCAAAAAATTCCTGTGTAAATAAAACACCAATAATATATGAAAAAACAAATAATAAAAACATAGAATTTTGCAAATATATTGTACAAAATTTGGGTTTACATGCAATTAAGCTTATTTAAAACAGCTTGTTTTAATCAATTTAAGTAAAAATTTTAATTATAATAAGTTATATATTACAATTGACGAAGTTTAAAATTCCCAGGACCAAACGTGCCGGGTACAAGTTGAGAGATGTTATTAAAACTTATATCCAGGGTGATGAGATTGGTTAGGGGTGCCAATGACACTGGCACCAGCTGAGCTATGGAATTGTGTTGACTAAAAAATGTAAAGAACATGGAAATTATTTAAACTTATCAGTATGTTAATATGATAAAAATATTAAATAAATAGGTAAAACAATGTATGTATTTTTAATAAATTAAATAATTTTTGCAATTTCTAGAAATAAAAACCTTTTCTCTTTGATGAAAAGAAAAAATTAAAAATTTCAATACTATGTAAATTGGTTACAAGTGTTTTATAAATCTAAATAAATCAAATTTGTAATCTGATTTTGAATAATTAGTATTTTAATCAGAGCTGGGAAAATGCCCATTTTTGGGTCAAACTCATTTTTTAATTTTTCGAAATTTAGAAAAATTAAAGGGTTGCTTTAATCAAGAAAATATTTATAAAACTCAGGAATTTCTGCTTATATTCTGTATTTATTGATAATTGATTTTTTTAATCTGTCATAAAATATTTACTAAACAAAAATTTGAGTTTAGTCGAAAAATGGGTTTTTTCCTAGCTCTGATTTTAATAAAGGTAACAAATTCTATATTGCACATAATGTATATGTTTGTATCGAAAAAACTGAAATCATTTAATGTATTAATAATATTTACATGTAAAGAACGCGAAGTTGATTTTTTCCGGCAAAAAAGGTAGGAAACTCGGTTAATTCGTTGTACTGAAGTTTCCTAAATTTAAAATAAAAACGTAATTATATTATAAAAATGAAACTCCAAATTGAATTTCTATTTTTACAAAGTTAAAACGCGTCCTTATTTTCCAGGTTTTTGTTGGTTTTAAATAAGAAATAAATGAGTTCTAATTAAATTTAGCTGAAATAATACGTAAGGTTTGCTTACAATTCCCGAAGCTTTAGGCAATCGTAAAAAGCCCTAGTATCTATGTGTGATATCTCGTTATTGCTCGCATCTCTGTATAACAATAATAAATTTTATGAATATAAAAAGCACAATGTAGGCATTAAAACGCGGTCTTTAATAATAAAAATTCATGTAAAACGCTTCAAAGTTTCTAAAGTGCGGTTCAGCTCATGCAACTTTTGGTACTAACATTTAATGAATGCGATTTCAAATATCTAATTGGGTGGATGACAATTATTATTAACCCAAACCCGATGTTTTTTTTGTACTAAGATGTAACCAGCGGTTGGATTTTTACAAACATATAAAAGGGAATTTAAATCAATAAAATTGCTATTTTTGGAAAAAATACTACCTTATAAAATAATTTTGCAAATAAAATATCACATTAAAATTTAATTTGTTGTTATATTTTCCTCCAAAAAAATTCTTGCCCCCATTTAGAAGTCTCTGAATACGCCCCTGGTTGCCCCCATTCTATATCCTAAAGAGTTGCTATACCGGCCGTATAATAGACCAAATAAATTTATATTGCTGATATTTTTGATAGCGAAATTCGCTTGTACGTTAATCATCTGTAGTTAATTTGGGACACATTTAAGTAGTGCAATCAATAGTACCTGTATTCGAGTTTAAACCGCGTTGTGATATTCCAACCTGGCCAGGCACGAAAATCAATTTTTTAGATTGACCCAAATCATTAAATAGGGCCAAAAAATTTAACGATAGTTTAAATTACAAAACTAAATTCTTTTTGCTTAGAAATAACCACTAAAATACAGGTAGGAGTAATCGTGTGATAATAACAAGCTTATTTTTATAAAAAAATTTCTAAAAAAAAATACGGCCAAATGATGTTTAAACAATGGCCCCAGCCTGTAATTATTCCTCCTACAAGCCCAAACTGTCTGGCCCACCCGTTGATTCAGCCTGCCTAGCCCGTTTTTGGGTCAGCACAGAGGGTTTCAGGGTCCGACTTGATATCCTAACATGCATAATATTCCCATTAAAAAAGGCGCTAATGCTTGGAGTCTAACACCGAGTGTTAGCCGACTATAGTTAAAACAGAATCAAAAAAAACTAAAACCAAAAACTCAGTACATTAGACAGGTTCTAGTTGAGCCAAATATATTGTTGAAGTTATGATCAATCTACAGTCAAATTTGCGACATTAAATCAAATTTAATGATTTCTCACGAGTCCACATATTAATGGATCTTAACAAATTAAATTAGACAAATAATATACTTAAAAAAATATATGTTCATATTTACTTAAGGTGAACCAAAGTTTTTTCCACCAAAATTCCATTTTAATCAACACCTCAGTGTCGTAAAGAAATAATGATTCTCAGGACAACTAGGTGTAATGCCGTCAAGCTGGCATCACTTAAATAAACATTAATCAGCTAACAACAAAGACTGATTTATCTTATTTATTTACCTTAGCAAATATGGGAAAAGAACTTAAATTTATATTTAAAACATTTTTTTAAGTGTTTTTGATTGTGGCTGGGGCCATACGCGGTTTTTTGTGATAGTTTTAAAAAAAGTAAATTGCCTTAAAAACGTTTCCTGTTAATATATTTTTATATGTATAGATTGAGGTCAAAAAATTTAGTTTTTTTAAACAACAATAATACCAGATTTTACGAGGCAGGTTATATTTTTTTCAAGAAATTGGATTTTTTATATTCAGAGGTTAAAATAATTGAAGAATTTAAATCAATCGTTTTGAGTCAAATTGAAGTAATCCTACTACCTTCCTAAATTATCAATATCAAATTTTTTGTCAATTTTATTAACTAATATATATATGTAAAAGTTGTAAATTTTTATTTTATTTAACATAACGGTTTGTGAAAATTAATTGTCTTTACTTAAATTGCAGGGAGTCGTTTAGATTCTTCGCATTTTTGAACTTAAACATATGATTTTTTAGCAAGATGTCATTTTAAATTTGGCCAAAGACTGAAGTTTCAATGCTTAATCAATATAAAACGGCATTCATTTCTATTAGACCTAAGTGATAAAAAATATACTTATAAAAAAAAATCCTCATCTAGGCTATATATTAGGCTTTCCTTTTGAGACAATCATACAAATTATTAGTTTTAAAAATATTATCACCTCTTACAAAAAATAACCCCCTAACAATGTGCGATTAGAATATGTTTGGCTAAAGGATTAAAAATTTTAGTGAAAAAAAATACAAAAAAACTTGAGGTAAGAAGGCCTTTTGTTGTATTTGTAATATATAAAAAAATCTATAAATACTTAGTAACAGTACTTAAGGTATGTGATTATTATTATTTTAAGTTTGTATGTGAAGAGACAATCCCCACAGATAGCTCATATACTTTACAATTTGTCTTTCACGGTCCATTTATTCTGTAAAAAGTGTCTTAAAAGTAAGTAACTAAGTATATGTATGTGTAGAAAAATTTGTAAAAAATTTTAACAAAAGGTGAGATGACAATAATGACTCAAGTGTTTTTAAACTTTTTTTATAATTTTTATATGTGGAATCTTTTGCTGAAAAGGCCACTTAAAAATTTTACTCGTGGAAAAATTTTTAAATTCCCAGTTCCCATTAAAATTTTTAAATTTGTTTTTTTTAATTAATTAATTAGTCATCGATTTAATTTTTCAATTATTAGACAAATAGTCTCGCTCTCTCTCAAAGTTTTTTTTGAGCCCACTTCAAGTTTTATTTTTGTCAAATAAAGTGACATTTAATTAGGTAAGTAAAATAGTTTTTTTCTAATTATTTTGCTCGAATTCTTTGGCAGGACCTTACAATTAAAAAATTTATTAAAACGAGTCTTAAGTGTTAATATTTTTATAGACCTTAATATCTATAAACAACTCGAAATTTAAAAAGTATTGGCCCGATGTTAAAAATTTTTTTATAGAACTTTTCTAGTTTTATTAAATTATATATCGGTTCAGATAGCCAGTGCCTTCTGCCTTAGACGCAGGAGGTTGCTAGTTCGAATCCAGGCTCGTAGCTTTTTTCTTCGGAAAAATAGTACACATGTGCAATCATTTTAAGGTTTCTGAGTGGCCAGCTTAGGCAGTAGGTCTTAAACGATATATGTCTAAAAGTAAGAGCCTAGGCTAAAAACCTAGGTCGCCGGCGTGCGAGTAAATCTTACTATTTAACCCGTGGGCAAGACTAATTGCTTTCCTCGGGTTGAAAGAGTCAAAGCCCTAACGGGTATGGCACCCCTAAGTGGGGAAAGGTATGGGGGAAACCTCAAACCAATTGTTTTTTTTAATAACATGTTTATCAACTATGTTAACGGATTTAGATCTAAATTTATTATGTATTAATAATAATTAAGCTTGGGACAATTGCTTCGAGTGTTAGAAAATATTGCAAAATAAATAATTTTTATTGTAAAAAACTTATATTTCAAAAATTTTAGTTTAAATTTTTTTGTGTGTAGTAAAAACAAATGAAGTCTGAACGCGCATCAAAATAAAAACAATGTTAATAATATATACATGTTTTTATGCGTGATTCGGTTCTGCAGGTTTGTGCAATGATGCGGAAATGATAAGAGGTTTCTCATTTTAAGACAAGGTAAAATGTTGTCAAAATAATCCATTTATTAGATAATAAATACATTGTACGCTTATTTAGTCACATACATAATATAGAGAGACTCTATGGCAAGTTTTTACATCCAGCTCATATATTGGTATAAAAGATTAGACTTGAAGGTGTTTATAAACTAAAATTGTTTTTTATTCCATTAGGCATAAAAGGATATTTTTTGATACGTAGATACAAAAAATTTTATTAAAAATAATTATAATTATATATTACACAACTAAATTTCAAATATCTAGCATATTATTATCAAAGAATAGTAAGGAATGTCAAAAAAATTCAAGGTTGTTAAGGTAAATTTTATACCTGACGGTAAAACACTAGGGAGAATCGACCGCCCTGAATACTTTTAAAAAATGTTAAATTTTTTGCTAAAATAATACATTATATGAGAGGGAACCTAAAGAAAACCCCAACTAAATTGACATCATATTGTTTTTTCGAGTCAAATTGATTTATCACACAATTTAGCTTTATCTAGGTCTTAACTAACTCTAAAACAAAGCTCTTAACATGGACTGTTGCTAAGGGTTGCAGGTTACCATGGTTAAGGCATTCACAATGTCAAATTTTGACATTAAAAGGTGGGGGGGGGGGGGGATATTAGACGATGAGAAATGAAATCTTGTCACTTTTTGTTGGATGATTTGTTATAAAAATTATGGGTTTCGTCGAAAATATCACGGGGAACAGAATAGAAAAATATGTTTAGCAATAAGCTTAAATGATGCCATTATATCAAAATTATCATCATTTTTTGGTATTTTATAGCCTTATTAGCTCTAAAAAATGCAAGGGCACGTTTTGTGAAAAATGAGAAATTTAGAGCAAACCAGGTGTAAGAAAAGTACCTGGACATTATTAATTCAAAAAAGGATTTTATCTAAACCGAGACAATATGTCTGTATGTTATATGTGTAGACGAGAGAGCTGAGCTATTAAAAGTTCAAACTTATCATATGTTTAGAAACTATCAGATTATAAAGAGATTTTTTTTAAATTTTTTGATATCAATAAAAGTATTAGACTCATAGGCTCTCTTTCCCTTCCTCACAAACTTTTGCTGCATTTTTATAATTGGAGTGTGGTTATTAAATTATAGTTGGATAGGGGTTACGGGGAAAAAACTAAGTTTTGCCAGGAAATCTGGAAAAGAAGAGAAAATTAAAATGGAAAGTTATTGGTAGCAAATAGGTCTAGTAGGGGTCTTAGTTAGAAATCTATATATGAAAATGTATAAATAGAGAAAAATGTGAATTTATTTTCATTTTTTTTATGCTTTTCTCAGCAAATATGTATATATGCGTAATTTGTAAAGCAGCTGAAATTGATTCCGTAAAGGTTTAAAACAACTCTAGTTTTGTGGGGAAGGGAGTTGAAAAATTGATAAGAAAAATCTCTTGAATAAAATTTTTATATGAGAGTTTGCAAAAAAAAATTTTTTTTCAATTTCACTAGTCAGCTCTTTTATACGAAATTGGATCTAGTTGATTGATTGATCGGTGCAAAATTTTGGATACATCAAAGCTAACTACATTTAGACTAAGTGGAATGTCGTCCATATAAAGATTTATGGAAAAAGTTATAGTAAAAATTTTAAACATTGAACCTGAAAATTTACATCTCCAAATTATTGTATTTGAATTATTACATGACAAATGTGATTGATTGAAAGCCTTAAACTAAAAAAAAATTTTTTTTTAAAAACTCAGAAGCAACTTTTATTTCCAATTTGTTATGAATGTTTATGACGACCTCTATCATAAATAAAGTTTAGTTATATTTGGGCATTTTTGATGTTTTGAAAAAGGGGCATCTGCGCCCTACTAAATAACATATAGGCGAGTTCGGATTTCATTCAGTTTTTCAAAAAAAAATTCGACTTTGGACACATTTTTTTTTTAAACTCGCCGTTTTTTATTCATTTAGAATGTTTTTTTAGAAAAAATTTTGAAAAAATGTATCTTAAAATAATATTAAAATTCAAAATGAGTATAAATGCGCCTTAAAAAATTAGGCCGGGCTTTAAAATTCGTTATATTAAAACATAGTATAAGTTAAGCTTAATCTAATTGAAAATTAAAGTCAAATTGAAAAGTTTTCCTTACAAAGCTTAAATAGACTCATTGATAATTTTAACAGGTATATTCGTATTATAAACATAGAGCCACCCCATCCAAAAAAATTATATTTAGCAATATTTTAATCCTAATATATAAAACACTTTTGATTTATTCTAAAAAATGCCATGTTAATATCACAAAAATCATTATTAATTTACAAAATTTAATATAATCGAAAGGGAAAAAAACAGAGTATTTTTGATACGCTAGATTCCATTATAGATTATGTAAATTTGGAATTAACACCTATTGATTGATATATAGGTCATAATCTTAGTTATAAGAGCTCATTATAAAAACCAGAAAGTTCTTAATCTTGACCAAATGAGCCACGAGAAATTATCATCATATACACAATGCTAGGTTTGAGAAATAAGAGAAATAAAACATTTGGAGACATACTAGATGAGATATTATGAGTATCCAATTTCATACATTTTTTTTATAAAGGTACAAATAGCTTCTTAAACTCAAGTAAAAGATATATTTTAAAAATATCAGTCTGTATTGTAGACTTTGGTCATTTTTAAATGTGAAAATTGAATTCTTTAGTGGTCAGTGATTTTTAGAGCTGTTAATACGTAACATATTCCCTAAACTTTTTATCACTAACACTCGATCTTGGTTGACCTCTATATTTTAAAACAAATTTATTTTATTACGAATATAACTAGAGCAAAATGCCGTATAAAGATGATTTAAATTTCTAAAATCATTCGTGTTACCATTAAGATTTAAGAAATTATTGTATAACAGTATCTTACATTTTAAGGACTTGGGTTAGGTTATTGAACGATGCTCCGGTAATGGCTTGGATTTGGTTCGAACTCAAATCTCTATATTATGAAATTTAACAATAAATATATGTATAAATATATTTTAATATGCAATCGCAAATTACAACGCCCATATTTGACAGTTTTGAAAACTTTTTAAAGGCGTTGTTCAAAAAGTCATTTTTATAAAAAAATTAAAAACCGTTTGCCGTTATTAATAAAATAACTTTCGTTTAAAACCCAATACTCATATACTAACAAAGGGTCTAAGTTAGCTATAATCATATGTTTTCAAATTATTTTGTAGAGCGTAAATTTATTAAGCTGCTATAAGGTAAGACCTGATTTTATTAAAACAAATTTATCAAGCTCCGATAGCCCAGTGGCCAACGTTCCAGTCTTACAATCAAGAGGTTGCGAGTTCGAAGTCGTGCACAGGAAGCTTTTTTCTTTCGGATAAACAGAGTATACAGGTGCAACAACTTTGAAGCTGCTGAGTGGCCTGCTAAAGCGATAGACTCTAAACGTTATGCCTAAGAGTAAAATCCTAGGTCGCTGGCGTGTGAGCAAATCTTACTATAGCCTTAGGGTAAGGCGCCTCTAAATGGGGATAGAAGAAACTTCAAAACCATTGTTATTGAAATACATTTATATAAGAGCATGCCAACCAAATCCTATTATTTTGAGAGAAGGGTTTAGCACATTTTAATTATATATAAGATTCAAACAAGCTCACACATGTGGTAATATCTTATTGAAACTTTCGGTTCAGAGTTATAGTATTTAAGCCATGATTTGTCATGGATTCAAAAATAAGTTTCTAAATTCTATAGATGTTGTTGTTGTTTTTAACCACTGCGAATTTTCAATATGGATGAAGGTGACTCGGAGGTGTGAGCGAGCTTAGAGGCGGCTAGAAAAGGATTTGTAAATCAGCATCATACATAACACATGTGGGCTATATAGAGACACGCGTCCGAAGGACTACAAAAAAAACATTTGATCGGGGGCCATTTTTACAAACTTTTACTTCAAATTAATTTTTGTAAACAAACACTTTTTCGGGACTTCATATAAAGAAAAATACAAAAAGTGAGACAGTATTGATGGTGAGTGTAAACACGACAATTAACACTGTTCTGTGAAATGAATTATTTAAAAATTTAACTATTCTTTTTAACAATATTTTGTTTGAAAATTTAAATTTTTAATCAAAAAGTTAGTAAGAGTTCGTTTAGAAACAACAAAAAACAGTAAAACGTATAACTAAAGAGTCTTGGAAAGAAGGAAATAACACTTCAAAAGAAATATATAAAATCTAGAGAATTGAATGGTGGGATGGAATTTTGGTTTTTGTGGACTTTCGTTCTCTCATCTCACGAATAGCACAAAAAGAAAGACCGACAATCGGGCAACCAACGGTATTTATTTATATACAAAAAAACAATGCTAATAAAAGTATATTTAACAAAACAATTAAGAAAATGGCTTTATGTTCAGCTAGGTTCAACTGAAGTTGCCAAATAAAGGCGGCCATACCATTATTCGTATATATTATGCACAAGTGAGAAAAGTATTGTAGACAGTTATTTGCCATGTATACATTCTTTACTAAGATTTCATTTGAACTATGTTGAACTGTTATATCACACTACTAGGGTTTGGTTTTGTTTTCAACGTTTTAATTGTAAAAATTACGAAAAGTTTTACAATGAATATAATAGATACAAGCACAGTGATAATAATCATAAGGGGTGTTTGCCTTTTGGGCAAAAGGTCATTGAAATTTAAAATGTATATTGTTTTAGGTCATAAGTTGATTAGGAAAAAAGGACTAAATATTGTTTAAGAAAAAGAAGAGCTTTATACAATGGTTTAATTTAAATTATTAATTGTTAAACCCAAATTTATAATTATACTTAACGCTAAAAGTGTACGATGTTTGAACTTTGAACTTAAATAAAGCATAAAATCTAATAATTATTTTAGGTAGAAAGAAAGTCCCAAAATTTATGAAAAGAGGGTATTCCCTCAGGTTGTAACCCCTTAACTTAACAATCAGATAACGAACCTAAAAAGAGTTATTTTAGCTGCCTTTATGGCTATTTAAAAATTCAAAAAGACAGATATTTGTAAAATAAAAATCTATATTAATAAAATATTTTACATTATTTGTGATCTGGGGTGTAAGAAAGGAATATGTGTAAGATTCCGTTTGCTGCAATCCACAAATTGGTAGCCATCGGTATTGAGAAAGCAATCACATTTGGGATCACACCATAACATAATCGTTCCCGTGCTAAAAACCTCTTTTGTTGGTTCTTGAGGCTCAAATTTTTCATCATCAACGCCTCGAAGCGGCGTTGAAAAATCGTCTGCTTTTGAACCAGCCGAGAAAAAGCAGCAAACTACGGTCACGTGGTAAAGCAGATACGAAAAAGATTTTAAATTCATGTGTAATATTGATGAATTAAGAGAATCTCGTATTTATTGTAGGATTATCCCATTCACAAGGTAAAATGGTTAATATATCTTGGTAATGTTTGCAGGAAAACCATGTTAGATTAACTGGAGCCATCTTTTTCGATTTGCCATCAAGTAAATCACTCAAGAATATAAAGTTTAATATACTACTTAATAATGGGAACCGGGTGTGTCTAGAAAATGACAATGCTCATTGCGTAGTCCAGGAATAATTTGTTGGATGCCGTAAGAAAAGACTATTTTATTGATTTTTAACCAGTTTTTGCCGAGGTTTGGAATAATAATATGTGGTAAAAATACACCAAAAAAATGTTGTTTTGAGAGAGCAGTAAAGCTAGTATTATAGTCTGACGTGTCCAGGCGCTCTTGTGTGTACTATCGGAATTCCAATTTCATCGTAATATAGGAAGATGAAATAGCTAAATTTAAATGGGAATGATGTTTAGAGTCCAACAACTAGGTATATAACATTGTTCAAAACGGAGAAAAAATTGTTGAAAAAGTAGTATATAAGCCTTAAAAAATTAAAAATGTGTTTAAAAAAAAAATTTGTCAAATTAAAAATATATGCGCCGGGATTTTAGATATAAGACTTTATATACTAATACTAAAATATAACACTATGAATTATAAAGTTCTCTCTCTCTCTCTATATGGATAATACATAAAAGCGCAATAATAATGTATAATATTTTTAATAGCAAATCATGAGCTAAAAAAAATGTGCGCGCATATATATTTTTTACTTTATTTATAACATTGTTCTCTCTTTTTATTCTCCACAGACAACATCTCACCACCACAACTTATAATATGTATACAGTATAGTCAGTCTTTGAAATACACAAAATAGCATATGATTAATTTTATTAAAATTTTTTTAAGTTTGCGTGTAAATTGAAATTTGCATTTTATATAAGAGTTTGGTAAAAGAAATAATTTTTTGGTGTTTAAAAATATGCCCAACAAAACTTTATTTAAAAGTTGGTTGTTAATTTAATAATTCCATAGGTCAGCATTTTAGAATAATAATTAAAATAAGTCTCATATTCATAATTTTTAAACTGTTTTCTTCTCTATATCCAATTTCAATTATAAAGATATGAATAAATAAATTCACTGGACAACAAAAAAAACAACATCCACGATTTTTTTAGAATTTTAGAGAATTTTCTTGCGATAACGATCCCGGGTTTAGTTTTTTCCAAAGCCTCCATTTTTTTAAACCGCGTTTAAAGGTCCGAAAAAATTCACAAATATTCTTTTAGTATTAATTCTACAAAAAATCTCATGGCATAGAGTCTTTATAAAAAATATATCTAAAAAAGGTTATTATAAAATTATTAGCAATTTACTTTCTTTCAGGATCAAAAAATGGATTTTATGACGAAAACCACTAATTTTATATAAATGAAAAAATAAAAAAAAAAAAATATTTTGAAAAAAATTAAACCACTTACGTTAATAATGAATGTTTCCGTTATCTAAATATATTTGTAAACTTTTGTTACTACCCATAGGTTTTATGATATAGAAGCCCAAAATACCCCAAAAATTGAAAAATCTCAACTTTGACACCGAATAACTAAAAATCTGAGGCATTGGCTAAATTTCTAATTTCATATTCGTGATCAGCGCCAAAAACTTGGCCAAAAACTATAGTTGCCATAAATGATGCTTAGGGTTGTCCAAATATTGTTGTCCAGGGTTATATGTATCCTAAAATAAATTTAAATTAGTTCACTCATAAGTTATTTTATAGATTTTAGCCCGTTTTAATACTTGTTTCGGGTCGAGCAAAGTGGGCACACGTTATATGGGAAACTGTATTGAGAACACCATATATAATTAATTAATAGGGTCGGTAATAACATTGTGATGTCGTTATTATTAACAATTTTTTGAATTTTTATTAATTATACAGGTCAACAAAAATTAATGAGTGAATGGCGAATAATTTGAAAGTTTAGGATAAATATTCTACATGTCGGCCTTTTTTTTAAATATTATTTCCTTATTCGATAAATCTTACAGTTCGGCTAAGTTTGCATAATTGACTAGTTTTGCGCCATAGTGAATAAAGAAAATATGAAAACGTTTCATATCGATATCTGGCTGCGGCTAATACTTTTTTTCAAAATTGTAAAAAAAAATTTTTATATATAAAAAAAAATTTTGGCGGCTAATATCAAAAAATGAGAATTTAAGTTTTTTAGTCGTTTTAGGATACACCTAACAAAATATTTTTTGTAAAAAAAAATTTTTTAACAAAATTTTTAGTTTTTTAAATTTTTTTTTTCACACTAGCCGCCTCAAGGTTATTCTGATGCGAGCGATTTTTTTTTTCGACAAAACTTTTTTTTCCACTAGCCGCAGCCTCTATTGTGAAAATGTTTCGGTTCGAATAGTTAAAAAACACAATTTATTAGCAGAGGTATAAGGGCACGTACAAAGTGTGTTTTTATTTTAGTAAAATTTTAAAAATTCTTAAAATTTCAAAAAAAAAATTTTTCAAATTTTTTGAAAATATTTTTTTTGAAAAAGCATTTTATGTGCATATACTAAATTTGGCAACTTTATGAAAATTTGCGTTTTATTACAAATTTTTTTTTTCAAAATGTTTAAAATCTCACGAAAATTAAAACTCACTTTGCACCTGCCTTAACATGTAAAAAGTTTGATTTAATAAACCGGCTTTAAATTTCTAAGATGACCAGTCCAGGGTTAGCTTATAAATCTCAAAAATTTGCTAGTACAAAAATTGGTTTTTAAAAATACAGCATTTTATGACGTTTGTATGGATGCGGTAACTTTGTAACAAATAACGCCTCAATTGAGCTCAAATTAAAAAATAATAGTTGACAGGGGTGAGAAATTGCCCTGGACCTAAGCTCCCTGGCTTTATTAAAGTCAAACACATAAAGAATAATAAATTTGGGTTAAACAAATGCTGGTTAACTTTTGTTAAATTTGCCCCTAAGCAATCTTTGGGTCCGATTCATTAAAAAATTGATTTTTAAAGTAAATTGATAAGGATAAATTGTAAATTTGTAAGGTTACCGATTTTCTTTTAAGAAAGGATTTTATTGATTTTACACTTCCGAAAACTTTATTTAACTTTTTTTTAACTTTTTGAAACCGACCTGTGAAATTAAATAAGATACAATTATGATAAAATTTTTTATATGCCTATACAAAAATGTTTATTAAATATGAGAAAAATAGTATATATAATAAATTATGACAATTTAAATGCCGCTTTGCCTGTGATTTTAGTGTAGCGAATGCGTGTTCAAATTTATAACATATCTCACTACAATTAATTCAATTTAAAAATCACACATTTTGACGGAGAGGAAAAAGAAATATGAAAGCACGCAACAGAGGCATTATTAAATCGTTAATATGTATTTCATTTTTAATGTCTAGTTTCCATTTTGAAAAGCAAAAGCGTTTATCAAAATTTTTTTTCATATTTCTAAAGCCATTTTAATATTTACAAAATTGATACTGCCAAAAAAAAAAATTGTAAATATTACTTTAGATATTTTTGCCTGGGGTGCGTTAAGACTCATTCCATTTTTTAAAAAATTTTAAATTATAAAATTTCATCTTTTGACAATGACCGTTCTTTTACAAAAAATTGGCCAATTTTTGTTATTAGCATTTAATTAATTTTTCTGAAATAAAAGTTTATTAAAATTTTAAAAAATAAAATAAATTAAAAAAAATTTAAAATTTTTAAAAATATTTTATGAAAAATGAAACGAGTCTGAAAATAAAAATAAAAATATTTTGTTAGATTTACCTTATTATTAATTCAAAGCGCTCAATTAACCTAAAGGTATCTTGCTCTAATTAAATTTAAACATGTTTGGTTAACCAGAAAAAAAGAGGTCCAACGTATGAAAATTTGTCCCAATATTTATTTAGACCAAAAACTAAATCACTAAGTTAACTATCGAAATTCGTCAAAGCAAAATTGGGTTTCAGAAGGCGATGAGTTTAAAAATTGAAATTAACTTGAAACGACTAGAGCCGCGGCCAATTTTTATTTTATTTATTAAAAACACAATTGATACATATATTGTAGGCGCCGAGTTACATCGAATAGCAAATTCCCACCACCAATTTTACTTACAAATTTTTGTGGAATTCGTCAAATAGTCACGCACAAATAATCACGGCCCGTCCTACAAATTATTACAAAGTAATAGCTATAATTTTTCATGGGCTATTACACACACACACACAAAGGCCATCTCTTTTTTCATCCATTTTTTATTGCTTTAAATGGGTATGTTTCTCTAGTAAAATTATTCCAGGTATGAGATATCGTTGTGAGCTCAGGTATAAGATATTTTACCTTGAGAACGAAAAAAAGGAGCAGTAATTTAAGCTGAGGTAGTCAAAAAAAACGTCTTAGAAAGGGTAGTTTTTTTTTACTTATTCCATTTATCTTACATGTTATTTAATAGCTTTATGTCTCGGGGACATCATTAGTATTCCGTGTTGTAATTGCGACGACACAGCGAATGGGTCTTTCTCAATGTCTCTTTTATATACGTATACCTGTTTTATCAAACCTTTATAATTATGATAATAATAATTGTTGGGCCCTAGCGATCTAAAAACTGTTTTATGAAAGAGACATCCCATATGAGTTTGATGCTAATATTATAAGCGACAAATTTTTTTTATAGATTTAAACTATATATTTATAAATGTTGAAAAGTTATTAACAATGCGACAAAATTTAAATTGACAATAAGTTTTAAATGGGCCGTGAACTACTGCCTCGTGGTCTAAAATATTTCTTATCTGTTAATTTAATATCTTTTTTTTTAAATATTTTAGGCTCAAGTAATCAGAAAAAAAGTACACTGTTTGAATTATCTTAATGATGTTAGCCTAAATTTGATTTATTAGGTGTATAAAGAATTTGGATACCTGACATATATGTGTTTTTAAAATTTTAATTTTTTATTTTACTGGAAGTCGTCATTCCTTAAATTATTTGATTTTCGACTATAAATAAAATTGTTAATTTATAAAAAATTTTAACAAATACCCTCCAAATTTTAAGCCGCAAATTCTATGTTTAATTGATGGTGGTCTGTTTCTACTAAAATTATCTATTTAGCCAAATATGAATATTAAAATTGATATATCTTTGAAACCTAAGTTATTTTTAATTAGTCCATTATGGTAATTATAATTTCGAATAAAGTTTACTATCGTATACAAAAGGATATTGATTCAAAATGTGCGTGATAAAATTTAAAATTTTAACAATTTTTTTTAAAGTATTTATCATAATAGTTTTAACATTAATATTTGGAAAAATCTAGCTTGTAAATCAATAATCAAATTCTAATTTAAAAAAAAAATTATAATAAAAAGCTAGAAAAAAAGGGAAGGGCGGGGTAGTTTCATACGCGTTTCTTGGTCTGCTGCAAAAATTTCTTCGGCATGTCCTAATACATGGGAGTAAGCATTATCGTTAAAGGTGGAATGAAAGAGCTTTTATGCTGTGTGAAATTGCTTTAAGTTATCAACTGGTGGCATTTTGTAAAAAAAATAGTTAAAATTATATTTTTGATTGAATTAGCTAGCATCTATAAATTGACAAAAAAGAATTTTAATTTTACATTTCGGATGTACAATCCGCAATTAGCGCTGTGCGGTCAAAATGGTCCCCAGCAAATTTTAAGCTTGCACAGCTATATTTCATTGCGAAAGAAAAAAATATCATTATTAAACAATATAAACATTTATATCATGTAATACTATCATTTAATACCTAAAAAATAGGTTGCATTAATTTTAGTTTAAATTGTCATTAGGGCAATATCATGGCTTTAACATTAAACCAAAATTTATAATTTCTAAACAAATTTTGTTATTAGACTTAAACCAATTTGAAATTACTAATTTTGTTTATCATATATTTAAAAAAAAAGTTACAAAATTTTGGCCGATAACATATATTATTGTTGAATATATTCACAACTTAAAAAGTGCTGGGGTCCGCATGGACCACACAATGCTTATCGCAGGTAAATATAGAGCGAGCGCGGAGAGTAGGATTGTTCAATGAATGTTTGAATGCGCTAATTATCTACATTATTTTATTATGCCTCATATTAAGCATATGAATACATCCAGAAATATATTTATCCGCATGTTAAAACTTTTTATGTTGATTTATAGCACTTTATGTTATTTATCGCTATTTATTTCTGCATTTGTCTGAATAAACTAAAAAGCATATAAAAGATATTGCATTTATATCTAATTCAAATATTCAGTTTCTTAATAACTTTTATTGTTTTAGGGCACGTGCAAAGTGAGTTTTTATTAAGGTAAAATTTTTATTTTTTGTAATAAAACGCAAACTTATAAAAAGTTGTTAGTTTATGTAAATGGTTTTTTTTTGATAATATTTTTTTAAATTACAGAAATTACAAAATTTTACCAAATTAATTACTTTGCGCGTGCCTGGCTTAATTTCAAATTTAGAAGGTTAAAATTACAGTTAGCTAATTTTCAACAATTTTTTTCACTCGACCGCAGGATTGCGCCTTTTTTAAAAATAAATTTGTTTTGCCGCATTTTCTTAATCACTTAAAATCGCTACATGTCACTATTTTACTCCAAAAAATAAACAAAAGAAAATTATTAAAACTTATAAAGGGGTAAAATTTTTATTAAAAGACATTTTATGTGCATAAATTAATTCGCAACTCTTTAAAATTTGTTTTTTATTAAAAAATTTTTTAAAATTTGAAAACTCAAAATTAAAACTCACTTTGCACATGCCCTTACAATCATTTAAAAATCCATATTATCGTATAAAACATTTTTTAAAAGGTTTTTAGATTTATATCACTTTTGAATATAGTCACATCTAAAAACTTAAGGTAGGCGTCTAAGGCTGCTGCTAGCGGAAAAATTGAGGAAATTGCACGCATTTGAATAACATTGAGGCAACTAGTGTGAAAAATTCTTAAAGGCATATCCTAAAACGACAGCCTAAATTCTCATTTTTTGATATTAGCCGCTAAAATATTATTTTAGAAATCTTTTTTTACATTTTTTTAAAGATCATTAGCCGCAGCCTAAGATAAGATTTTTTTATAAGGGCACGTGCAAAGTGAGTTTTTATTTTCACAAAATTTTGAAAATTCTGAAAATTTTAAAAATTTATTTTTTTTCAATTTTTTTTCAAAAATTTTTTATTTCAGAAATAGCATTTTATAAGCATATATTAAATTTGGCAACTTTTTAAAAGTTTGCGTTTTATTACAAAAATTTTTTTTTCAAAATTTTGAAAATTTTGCGAAAATAAAAACTCACTTTGCACGTGCCCTATTAAAAAAAAATTAATAATTTAAAAATTTGTTTTTTGAAAATTATCTCTTGCCAATGAACAAAAGTATAAATTGCAGAAAATATTTTGCTTGAACTATAGATTGCCTATTTTCTATATAAAATAATATTCAACTACATGAGATATCAAAATTTATAAGGAAACGTTTGCATTTACTATGCATTTAATTACCTAATTTTATTCATATTCCTATAAATTATATAATCAATTTTGCGATTAATAAAAAAAAGGTTAGAAGAAAAAATTAAATTTTTATTAAAAAAGTAGCTATGAAAAATTTAAATATTAAAAATTTTATTTACATTAGCCACCCTAATATTAATCTAATGCCTCCATTTTTTTAAATTGCCCCTTGCGGTGACACCAAAAATGTACAAAAAAATTTTATTGGTCAATCAGTCAAATATAGGCTTGGATATTTAATTATAAAACTAACCCTACCTTAGTCCCACTTTTCCGTTATGCTAATCTCACTCTAACGTTAAGCTAACTACATTAATATACTAAGCTCTCTCAACCCTAACACTAAGCTAAATTTACCTTAAGACTAGTTTATTATATTTCTAAGTAAACCTTTTTAAAACTTTATGCAGACCTCATACTAATCCTAATCATAATTATACCTCAAATAAACGAACTAACCTTAATCTAATTTTGCTCTAGCCTAAAATGTTAATATAATTTATGGGTTTTGTTATTTTATGGATTTTTGTTTTGTACAACTGGGTCACCACCCCTGCATCCAAAGTTTAAATATTAAAAGACAAATCTACGTATGAGTGAAAGTTGATTTAGGGCGGCGTATTTAAATTTTATGGCAGACGATACTTTTAGCGAGCAGTATTTGTTTGACGATTGGTCTAATGCAAAATTTAAATCAACTCCAATAATTAAAAAACATCAAAGGTTTTTAGTTATTTAACGTTTTTCTTGGTTAATCAATAATATTTTTATAAATGCAAGCTACTATTTGAAAATTTAATTCTTAAGGTTTTTTTAGCTATTTAACGTTTTTCTTGGTTAATCAATAATATTTTTATAAATTCAAGCTACTATTTGAAAATTTGATTCTTAAGAGTGTATAATTTATTTGATTTTTTTATATTTTGATTTGCTTTTTAGATGGGATTTTAGCAATCAAAGTATTGATTGGACAAATAGCTTAATTACACCTATCACAATAAAATTAGGTTTAATTTATATTTATGTAATATTTAGATGGGAATTATGTACACAAAACACCCTTAAAGGTTATTCAGCCAAAAGCAATTTTTGATGATAAATTGATTTTGGAAAAAAATATAAAGGTTATGCTAATGGGTCAAATTTTACCATATACTATAAAAGACATAGTTTTATGGATGTCCAATGCATTTATCAAATTAGAATTTATAACACTCTACACTATTAGACAAGATCTATTTTTCCAGCTTACAGTTCCATTAAAACAAGATATATTACAATTATTTAATTATGGAATTTCATTATTTACTCATTTTTTAATTTTAAACAACAAAAAACATTTTATGTTTGACAATATAACCATTATTTATGGTTTGTATATGCTTCATCACCTTTGCCTAAGAAAAACAATTCAAAGTCATATTTTTAGATTTTACCTTGACAAAAATAATTATTTGAAAGTAGATGAAAGAAAAAACATAATGAATTATGTAGCAAATGCAAACATGTTTCAACTAATGAACTTATTTAAATATTTAAGCTGCCCTGAACAATATTGCTTGGTTAAAATGTTTGCTCTAAAGCTTAAAAATTATCAGTTCTATTATCATGCCCTGATAAATGAAGACCTTAAGAAACCATTTGCCAAAACATTGCACAATGATTTAGAGCAGAATGTTAGTAATAGTTTTTCATCTTGCAAAAGCAGCCTGAGCAAGGTTATATTGTGAACAAATATTAATTGATTCTTTAATTTTAATTAGTTTTAAATTGTGTAAAATCTTATTTTAAACATTTAAAAACAAAATTTTATGTAAATTTTATTGATTTGCTTCACTTACAAGTGTTTTAAATAAAAATATTGATATTTTGACATTTATAAAATTTATATATAGGGTGATAAATCAACTTCTGGCCACTTTTCTTTTGAAAATGATGTTAAGGAGGTAACTGTACCATCTCCCATCTTCAAATCATTAGCAGTTACTCAAGACCAAAACTTACATGAGGGCTATAAATATGGTTATGGAAATCAAGTGAATATTCAAAGTAATAATGTATCTGAAATTATGTCTTTTGGACTTTCCCCATATTTTAAGAAATCCATCAACCTACCATTAAATAAAGACAAAGTAGACTGTTCTACCGATCTTAAATTAGATGACGAAGCATACTGGACCAATGAACGTATTTCAACATCTTGCCTTGAAAATCTATTTAGGGTAATAACATTTGTAATTCTAAAAATATTTATTAAAGTAGTTTTTCTTTTTAATATTTTCTATTTATCAAATTTTGCATATAATTATGACTCAGTTAGCTAAAGAGAAATGTAGTGTTAAAAGAAAAAAATTAGCAGTTAATTTACCTATAATTCACCAGCATTATGCCAGAATTTATAAATGAATTATAATATTATTTTTTTTCTTGCATTTAAATTACTTGGGAAATCGAAATTTCATAAGATTTACTTATTTAGATATATGTAAAAATATCAGAGTTTTTCTTAATAAAATCGTGAATTATAAACTAAAAATGCTATCTATTTTTAGTATTATATCCAGGGCTGGGAAAAAAAACTAAATGGGCTTTTTTTAGCAAGTTTTTGGGTTTTTTTTCCAAATGCCCACAAACTCGTGGGCATGGCAAAAGAAAAGCCCCTTTTCTTGCTTAAAGAAAAGGGGCATGTTTAAAAAAAGCCCCTTTTCTCAAAAAAAACTCCTAGGAGCTTTAAGAAACAATAACCCACCCAAAATTTTTTGAAATTATTATAGAAAACATAAAATGGGTTTTTTGGGGCTTTTTTTAAGAGCCATTTTTTGTGGGTTTTTTTTGCCCCTTTTCTTAGTAAGGGCTTTTTTTGAATTCTTATTTTGGCCCTTTATTTTTGCCCCCCTTTCTTTTTTTATGTTTTAGGGGAAAAAATGAGCCAAAGTTTTTTGGCTCATTGTTTTCCCAGCCCTGATTATATCTTTATTATCCCTTAATTGTGCAAATAATGAATGATTTAGATTCCTTCCGGTCAGAAAGACAAAAATGTTTCAAGCTACAATAATATTACAGAAAGTAAAATCCATTTATCTCCATCCCCTATATTTAATTCTCAAAAATTATACCGTCTTTCTAACCCTACTAATGATTTAAATTTTAATTTACCCATCCAAGCTGATATACCCTTATTAGAATCTCAAATTGATAGTTACAATAATAATAAAAATAATAATAATAATAATAATAATAATAACAATAATAACAACAATAATAACAATAATAATAAAAATAATCATAATGTTAAACTAAATGATATGAAAACATCATGTCCCCATCCCTCTCAAGTAAAGCGCAAAATTGTGTTTCACGATGAGCTATATCCAAACACCACACCATTAATTTGTAATGAGGTGCAAGAAACATTTTTTGATATGAATGACTCTACTCCTTTTTTGAAAATTAAAACAAATTCACTTACACCTGATATACCTCGATCGGGTTTTCCAAAACCATGTTATAAAAAGCGCTCTTCTCCACTGCTGAATAACGCTGTCCGCTTGGTCACTCCTCCTCATACTGCCAAACAAGGCAGCTGTAAAATTATTACCACCGGATTTAGGACAGGTAAAGGATGCGTAATAGGAGTAAAGGAGACTTCTATCAAAGAGGCTAACACCTTACTTAAAAACGAAGACCACTCATTTGACGCTGACCCCACTTGGCTTGTCGAACCGAATATTATGGACGTTCCGCATGTCGCAAAAGGTTCGTTTATTTGAAAATTATGTATTTTTATTATTTACATTTCATTTAATGAATTTATTTTACGCTTACTTTTCATATGTTTATTTATAATTTAAAGTTGTTGGGTTTTTTTCTGTCTTAGTATTCATTATAAAAACGCAGATGAATATCCCAGAGTCACCAATAACAATGATGAATCTTTATCCCCGCGTTTTACTCAATCGAAATGTAATGCTTTGCAAACTTTAACCACGAATAGCATGGATAATAATTATTGCCAAAATGTGCTTAGCTCTTATGAAGAACAAATTTGCCAAATGAAGATAAAACTAGAGCCATTGCATAATAATAAAACTAATGAAAATAAAAATAAAAATCTTTCCCAAAGCCTGTTTACCGATCTTAATTTGTCTGATTTTGAAGCACCTTTTATTGCAAAGAATTTACTTGGTGGACTTGATGAAAAATATTTGGAAAAAGCAGATACATTGGACCCATCCATTAAAAACGAACGCCTAAGCCCTGTTATTCAGCCATCCCATCCACTTAATTTTAAAAATGAAGGCTTTAGAACATATGAAAATGAGGAAAATAATTATGTCAGAAATTTTAATGATCACATGTTGCCCAACATTGGCTTTCAAACGGCATCAGGCACAATGGTGTCGGTTTCCAAAGATGCTTTCGACAGGGCTCAAACAATTTTGGGGTCTGTTATGTCAACAAATATCTTTGACATACCCTTAGATGTCGACCAGGACGCATTTGATACCTTTGACAATTACGATATGCCTGCGCACGGTACATTGCACGATTTAAAGACACCTTTGACCACTGCCCTCTCTTTTAAAACGTCGACGCCATATAACAACAAACCCACACGGTCAAAAAATAATAAGTTGTTTCCGTCTGCTGCATTTAATGTCTCTCGAACCTTAACTTCGCCGAAATTTAATGGATTCCAAACTGGATTAGGGAAAGAAGTTAAAATAAAACCTGTCAATAATACTTCCCTACCATATCAAGCTGTTAAATCTGAGTTTGATGTTGGAACAAATGCTTTTGTGCAAAACTATAAGCCTCGCAACATTAAGGTAGAAAACATAGATTGCCATAAACCAAAACTTGTTGCCAACTCTACTATGAAACAATCCCCAAGTTGCCACATATATTTAAATGGGAATCCATATAACGAAATTTTTACCATTGACCTTCACAACCTCAATCATGCCAATTTTTTTGAACAAGATGATTTAGATAGTGAAGTTGCAAGTATATTAGCAAATAACAATCAACGGCTGCTCGTCAACAAACCAAATGAGCCACAGTTAGATATAAAGGCTGAATTTATAGATCCCTCTTACAATGTACATGACGATATAGGTTTGAGTATTGTTTACCATCTTTAAAATTGGTTGGGAAAAGTAGGCTAATTTTGCTCATTACACTGGACCATTACAAAAAACTAATATATGCAAATTTTACAGTATTTCGTAAAAAAAATTTTTGCGATAACCATGTCGAGTTACGTTTTTCCCCCAGCGGTTCCAATTACACTTCGTCCAAAAATCAGAAAAAAAATCAAAATTTATTTCTTAAAGTATAAAATTTCTAGATTCCTTATAAAAAACACATTTTAAATATATATTTTTTCAAATTTTTAGGATTAAAAACGGATTTATGGCGAAAACCACTAATTTTACAAAAATGCCAAAATAAAAAAATTAAATATAATTAATAATTTAATGATGAAATTTTTTTTTTATTCTAAACGTATTTTTGTTTTATAATATAGAATCAACCCTGGGAAAATAACATTTCTACAACAATCTTCTGCATTATTCTAATATAATATTCTTAATCAGCACAAAAAAACGATAGTTGTTATAATAAATGTTTTAGATCGTCTAAATTTTGTATTCCAATGTGGTTTATCAAATCACCTTCCTTATAAATAAAATTTTAAGTGTGGCTATATGGCTTGGATAATAGTTTTTTGAATTATTAGTTTTGGATTTATTACATTTTTACATATATTTAGGGCCTGTTGAAACCAACTTAATAGGCACAGGAAGAGCAAATATCTTACAACAAACTTGTCATATCAAGGCACATGAATTAACTAAACGTATAACAAATGTTAGCCCAATATATAATAATATAAACCATAATAATAATAATAATAATAATAATAATAATAATAATAATAATAATAATAATAATAATAATAATAATAATTATTATTATGAAATGGTAAATTTGGAGGAAAAAATTTCACTGCCTAAAAATTTTGACCATTCCAGTTATAACCGATATACTAAGATTCCAGGCCATCTTTTCTTAACTAAACACCAAACTATGGGCGCCAAACGCATTTCCCTTCGGCGGATGGAAAAGGTGGAACGGTACCAGGCCAAGAAAATTAAAAAAAGTATACGTTCCAACATTAAATTTATAAGGAAAAATTTTTAATTTGTTCCATATATTAATGATGATTAGATGAGTATTATTTGTCTTGGTCAAAAGTTTCAACTTTGTAACCACTTGTAATGTTAAATATATTTAAATTAAAAACTTGACAGTTAAATCACAAGATTAATTTTTTTTATTAACCCTCTTCAAATTTTATTAAATTAGCAGCATTTCATGATATGTAAATGCTGCATTGTTTTTTTAGATAACCTGTTTCATCAAGAAAGCTCAGCTTACAACCAAAGACCCTTAACCAATAGCAGGGTTGGGGCAATGAGCGATGCCTCAAATTACGTATTTGACTTACGCGAGCATCAATACGATCTACGTTTTATGCCAAAAGCTCAAGAAACTGTCTCTTCTAATTGTGCCTCATGTATAACATAACCATTTCAATATGAAAATAATCATTTTAATCTGTTATTTTTTTTAGTAGCTGATTTGTTTTGTATACTCAAAAGAAACAAATCTTTGATTGAATAGGTTATAAATTAACCTGTGTTAACACAAACTTTGTCGGGAAGATATATTTTAGATAGTGGTGTTTTAATACCATATAAATAATACATATAGTAGCTTTTAATCAAGATTTTTTTAAATCCCTATTTTTTAGCATCTTCTCAGCGAATCTTATTTTGGGTTACGAAAGATGGTGCCAAAATTATCATTCCTGATGGATTTCATACCCATATCAATCCTATTAAAATCGAACCTAATATATCCCTAAACTTAGCCAATAATGCTTATTTAAACACATTGCCTGGCATGAATGAGCGTTCTTTTTATCTCGATGCCGATGATATTTACAAGTTATATGAGTTTTTAATTTTTTTTAACTTTTTAATTTTTTTTAAGTAAATAGGGTCTATGTATAAATTAGTTATAGCAGAGGCCGTCAAAATATAACGTAGAAAACGAGATTCAAGTTAAAATATACACTACTTAATGTGTATTTAGCTTCAAATTATAAGTCTCGCTTTTAAAAGTTTTGTCGAAAAACATATTTTATCCACAAGCTAATGTAGATATAGACTAGGTTGATTAAAATGAACAATTTTGAAAAGAAAGATGGATTAGTACGAGATAACGAAATTACAATAAAAATAAACACCCCTTAATGTAAGCGATAGCTCAGAAAATTTTTTTTGTAAGGCATATAAATATGACAGGTAAAAAATTTGTTTTGAACGGGCTCATTTATCAACTAAACGTATTGTTCCTTCTTAAGACTATTTTTTTCTCACCCATTTTGAGGTAGTTTTATAAATTACATACAAGATGAGATCTATTGGATTATAATATTTTTCAATCATTTATCTAATGTTTTTTTAATCAAAAATGACATAAATTGAAAAATGGATATCTCGTAAATTGTTTAATTAATACATATTTGAATTTTTTTGTTTTTTATATTCCTTGAACTTCAATATACATCATTCTATATGTGATTTTTAATAATTTTCTCGTATGGTTAAAAAAATAAGTTTTAATATTTTAGAAACGTATATTTTATGATGTTTAATTTTCATTGTAACGTTATTAATATTTATACATAGGATATTTACTGAAATGCCAGGGGTGTATACCGACTTAGTAAAACCTAGTTGTTACGAATGGTTCCTTAATCACTACAAATGGATTATCATCAAATTAGCCAGTATGGAACTTAGGTTTCCCCTAACGCTGGGCGGCCGACTCTTAACGCCTCATAACACACTGTCGCAATTAAAATATCGGTACATTTTTAATTTAGATTTTTTTGTAAAAAAAATTTTGCTTTTAGTATTATACATTTATACTCTTTTTGTTGTACATTAGGCCACTTTTTATAATACTGTTAAATCATTTATTATTATATATAATATAATTAAATAGTAATTTTAATATATCTAAATTACCAATTTTATTGGGCTTTATTTATGAAACAGTAGAATTGAAATGAAGTTAGATTGAGCTAAAAATTTAAAATAAATATTACTTAATCGGTGAAAAATTAGAATTTGAAGACATATTGGTTTACTTTTCATAGCCGCCTTAATTGTCCAAAATATTATAATTTTTTTATATGTAGTAATTTATTGATTTTTTTACAATTATTTTACATGGGAATCATTTTTCATCCTTAAAATTGATATAATCATAAACAATAAAACAATTTGTATGTCTAAGATTGATAACTAAAAATTTTTGAAAAAAGAGTTTTCATATATTTACGGAACAATCTGAAAATCATATGATAATTTTATTCTTTAAATTAGATACGACAGAGAAGTTGATAATTGTCACCGGTCTTGCATAAAACGTTTAGCCGAACAAGACGATATTCCCGAAAAAACTATGGTTCTTTTCCTCTCTCGCGTCATTAGGGACACATGCGGCAATGTAGAGGTAATATTTCTTACATTAGCTCTATAAAGGAGCCAAAATTGGGATATTTATGAATTTTTGATATAATACATGTTCAAAAAATTTTGATTTGACTTGTTTTTAATCTTTCTCAAATCAAGGAGAACATTCTGTAAAAGATTTAACATTTTGTAAAAAAGTATTTCTGTAACAAGTTATGTTAGTTATCCTGACATGCATATTTTATATTTTATGATATAAATATAATTATCAGGCTATAGAAGTATGCGATGGCTGGTACCCTGTACTTTGTGTAATTGACCAACCTCTCAAGAGACTTATTGAAAGGGGAAAACTTAAACTTGGTGACAAAATTTGTGTATCTCAGGCACGATTTGCATCGCATTTTGAACCAAATACACCGTTGCAAGTATGTAATCTAAAGTTATTTTAAGATGAATTATTGTTTAAACTTTTATTTAAATATTATTATTATTGTTTCCAATCAAACATTTTTTTTTCAATAACAAACGAAAGGGATTGTTGAATAATTTCGAGTCATCATAATAAGACTTTTTTTTTAAATTTACAAAATTTATTTATTACTGTTTTTAGATTTGTCTAATAGTTTTCCAAAGTTGATGCCGAATTAATGTACATTATTTTGTACAAAAAAAATTTAGAGTTAACTTTTTAATTATTAACTAATTGTTTTTTTAACTTGCAAGTCCATGCCCTTTTAATATTTCCTAATAAAGGTTTATGGTTCAAAATCAAGTAGCGATATTCATCAAGATTCATCAACTAATCATACAAACAAGAAAACTTTGTTGCCTAAGCCAAATAATAATAACTGTAACAATATCGACAATACAGATAACAACATGAAACTTGCCTTGCGTTTCAATAGTACTCGTCGATGCCGGTGGGACACCTCTCTCGGTTATCTAATCTCTCACCCGAACCCTATTACCGTTTCTCTTAGCTCGCTCGATGCTGAGGGCGGACCGGCTCCTAGGCTTGTGGATTTAATCGTTGTTAAACAATACCCTCTCTTGGTTTCAGTATTTTTTATACATATAATTTGTCCATCAATTTTTAATTTAACAAACGTTTTCTAAATAGGTATTAATATATCAAATTTATTAGCTCATTTTAAAATTAGTAAATTAAATATACTAAAATTTTTGATTCTATACTGTCAGAAAAGTTAGGAGGAAACAACGTTATTTTTTTTGACTTAAGGATGTTTAAAAATGCTTAAAAATATTCATTATCAAGCCGCTAAAGGTTTTGTAAAAATTACATTTTTTTTCTCAAACCTAGAAATGTTTTTTATCCGAAAATGTTAAATTCATGAGCCACTATCATATTGAAAGTGCATACTCCTCTTAGTTTAAAAATATGAAACTTGGACATTGTCAATTTTATGTGATACAATAAATAATTTGAATAATTTTTTAAACCAAATTATCTAATTTCTGTTTATTTTATACTAATAAATTTTATAGTATCTTGAAAGAATGAGTGACGGCACCTCTCAAATATATCACGAACGGACTTACGAGAAGCGTATCCAACGGCAGGAAGATGATTATTATCACAATAATGATAGAAAACAATCTAATAACTACAACAATATTAACTCCAAAACATTTGAAAATAATTTTGGTGCAATAAAAAATACCTCAGAAAGTTTTTGCAACGATGAGCCATTAGACGATGGCAATGAAATGGACGAGGATTTAACTCCCGGTAAAACAAAACCAAACAAATTTTTTAAATAGGTTTTTAGCTTAAAACAAATATTACGTATTGATTTGCTGCTTGACTAATTTTTTTATTTTTCTAATTATTTTGCACATATATACATTTATTGAATTTTTTTATAATCGTATTTTATTTATTAAACTGATCTAACAAAAAAATAATGAATCTTCGAAGAGATCGGCAGCGAATTCAATTTTTCGATAAAAATATAATTTTAAGTTTGAGGAAAAAATTTAGTTTGCCCTCTTTTTTTAAAATACATTACATAGATTTTTTATTCTCATAGTTGGCATATTTTAACTAAGATAGTTGGTTTGGATTTATTAGGCTTATATATATCAAAAAATGTCGAATTGTAATACGTTTATTTTATTAAAAAAACTGATTGTAAGGTTACTAAAAATGTTTTTGTCCGAAGAAAGATAAATTCTGATTTTTCATATTCACATGAGAGAAAGGATTACCCCCAGTATTGAATTTTTGGCTAAACGTCTTTTATAACTTAAATGTTTGACAAAAATAATTATTATTTTAATTTTAGCCTGAGTTAAAATTTATATTAATTTTCATCTAATTTAAATAGGTAATTCAAAATAGAAAATTGTAAAAAAATTGTGTTTTTTTAATATACGCTTTTATTAGTCTCCTCGCATAATTTAATAATTTTATTCATTGCAGTTTTTATTCTCCCCAACTTGCATTTAAATTGTTTCCATCATAAATTTTCTTATATTTTCTTGTTCTATTCGAATTTAATGATTGGCTCGGATAGCTCAGTGGCAAACCTTCTGCCTTAGACGCAGGAGGTTGCGAGTTCGAATCAGTGCACTGTACCTTTTTTCCAGAAAAATAATATACATGTGCAATCACAGCTTCTAAGTGGCCTGCTTCGGCAGTATATCTAAACGGTATGTCTAAAAGTATGAGCCTAGTCTAAAAACCTAGGTCGTCGGCGTGCGTGTGCGTGCAAATATTACTAATTAACCCGTCGGCAATATTAATTGCTTTGTTCGGGTTAAAGAGTCAAAGCCCTTACGGGTATGGCACCCCTATGTGGGGAAAGGCATGTGTTAAACCTCATACCGATTTTTTTTTATTATATTCCACCCCTCCTTAAAATTTATAACCCACATTAAACCGTTGTTGAGTAAAGGTGAAAATGTTTTTAAGGGATTTTTGTTAAATATTTTGTATCTAGATGGTCCAGAAATACCGCACATAACAAAAGTCACCCGAATATTGAAGGTAAAACTTTCTGATTTAACTTGGTTAGATATAAATACATATTATCATAATTGTTTTTAGTTTTTTATAGGCGTTTTTTGATTTCATTTTTACATTTTAGAAAAATATCAATGTTTTATTTAAGATATTAATATTTATGTAAATTTTGCCGTATAAATATTAATTGTATTCTCTAATAAATCTACTTCTTAGTGTAGATGGTAGAACGCAAAAGCCCTCTGGCCCAGATATGTTTAGAAAAAATATTTCTAAAAATTATATTTCAGGATAAGTAAATAAATATATAACCTAAAGCGGAAATATAAATTTCTTTATCTAGCTTCATTTGATAGCACTAAATTGAATGCTGTTAGGATTGGAAATATTATTAACTTAGTAATATTAAGTAAAACTTCGCATAATTAAAATATAAAGAACATTATTTTGTATTATTTTTAATCGCAGTTTTTTTGGCATGAATTATATACGCTTAAAAGGGCGGGGAGGGGGCAGACATTTAAAAATTTTCAATTAACTTTTTAAATTTTTTTTTAGTTGCCTCAGCTGTAAGTTCTGACTTTTCATTTACTTTTTTCATTTAGGGTTGTAAGTTCGGAATCTATCTCAATTAACAACCATGATCAAATTAATATATATGGTTGTTACAAACCTCACATACTAAACATTCTTAAGATATTTAAAAATTTACTTTTAATTTTCAAAATCATATGCAATTTAACTGCTGTATTACAAAAAACATATTAAAAATTAGTTAAGGGTCACAGACGCCTCTTGTGTCTCCACCTTGCCTACGCATGACACCTCGAGCCCCATCGCAATTACAAGGACGCACTTGTTAACGGTCTACGATCCTAGTGAGGATCTGTTATCTACGTTGCAAAAACAAAATTCTACTCCTACCAGCACAGACGGACGTATCTTTCACGACCAAATTTACACAGTAACTGCCCAGGGTTTGGATGTTCAACCCTCCAATAATTTTTACAATTTTAACACAGCTAATAATCATAGTAATAATGAAAGTAAAAATAGAAATAATGCTACGGCTTGGAGTGATTGCAAAATTAAAAATGATTCATCACACGTTTGGCGTAACACAGATTTTCAATTAAAATGTACACCAAGGACTTTGATACAAATAGAAAAATTAAATGTCAAGCAAGACATAAATTTTTGGGAAAAGCTCGTTAATAAACGGGTAAGTTTTATGATATCCATTATATAAAACATTTAGTCTTGTTTAATAACACTGGACAGCAAAATTTAGACGAACCTAAGCATTATTTATGGCAACTATGGTTTTTGGTCATGTTTTTGGCGCTGATCACGATTATGAAATTTGAATTTTAGCTAATGCCTCAGATTTTTAGTTATTCTAGTAACAAAAGTTTAAAAATATATTTAGATAACGAAAACATTCATTATTAACGTAAGGGGTTTAAATTTTTTTATAATATTTAATTTTTTTTATTTTTCCATTTTTGTAAAATTACTGGTTTCCGCCACATACTCCTTTTTTTGAACCTAATTAACTTGAAAGTAAATTTATAAAAATTTTTGTAATAACCTTTATGTTTTTTATTAGGAATCTGAATATGCCAATAGATTTTTTGTAGAATTAATAGTAGAAGAAATCTAGTGAATTTTTTTCTGAACTTTGGACGCGGTTTATAAAAAATTGGAGGCATTTGAAAAATAACATAACCCGGGATTGTTATTGCAAGAAAATTCTCTACAAAACCCTCAAAAAATTGTTTGTGTTGTTTTTTTGTTGTTGTCCAGTGTAATTTAGCTTGTTAAAGTCTTGATTATGTTTAACGTTTTGATATCCATATTTGTTGGCTCAGATAGCTCAGTGGCAAGCCTTCTGTCTTAGAAGCAGGAGGGCGAGTTCAATTTCATGCACAGTAACTTTTTTGTTTGGAAAGTATACTGTGCAACCACTTTTAGGCATTTGAATGGCCTGCTTAGGCAGTAGGTCCTAAACGATACGTCTAAAAGTAAGAGCCTAGGCTAAAATCTTGGTCGCTGACGTGCGAGCAATTTAAGCCCGTTGGCATAATTGCTTTGATTGGATTAAAAGAGTCAAAGCCCTATGGGGCATGGCGCCCCTAAATGGGGAAAAGTGTGGGAGAAACCTCATAACAATTTTTGTTTAATATCCATATTTGTTATTTTACTTATACTATTAACTATATTCTTTTTATCAATTTTTTTAAACGAGAAATTAGTGTAATTTTGTTACATAGTAACATTATTAGAGTAAAATATTTTGTTATTATAAATTAAGCTTATTAAAAATTTTAACATATATTTAATAGCCTTAACCTTAGCCTAACCCGGCCCTTTTTTTAACTTCGGCGAATTATTAGTTTATAAACATAAATTTTAGATATACGATCCCACGGCATTTGACAAAACATATTCCACGGCGACGTACAAAGATCCCGTTTCTCGTGAAATTGATATTGTTGGCAAAATTATTTGTATTACTTCTCAAAACTCACCATGCGAAACATATGTTTATGTCCTCATCAAAAACATGCATATCGTTTCCCTAAAATTTGGCCCTAAATTTCGACAATTTCAGGTCATAATTTTTTTAATTCAATTTATTACCATGATTTTTTCCCAACTATACAATAATTACGCATTTAAATTGGTTACAGGATCTAGGTTTAGCAGATATGATGAAAATTGGGGCTACTCTATGTTGTTTAAATTTACGATACTATTTCAAATCTTCACTTTTGAACGGGCAAAAGTATAACTATTTATCATTTTTATTTATTACAAATATAATTATTATTAGTTTCTAACTATTATAAACCATCGTTATATTTATTATTTATGCCTTAAACAAACGTCTCCTACTGCCCAATTTCAGGAAGAGCCCCGGAATGGGGGAATTTCGTAAGTTAATTAAAAATCCCCCCAAAAATATCCCTCCCCCCAAAACCCCCCCCGGGCTTTTTTGGAACCGCTGGGTTCCTCCCCCCCCGGGGGGGGGACACTGCTTAAACAAAAAGGGTTAAGTAATTAAAAATGCTTTTTGCCTTCACAAATTTTTTTCCCCACCCTCAAAAATGACTTTTTACTACTTCGGTATCAAAAGAAAAAAATTAGAAAATTTATTATTGTTAAATTAATTAAAACGTTGACTTTTATTAAAAATTTTGAAATTTCGTGTAAACATTAATTTTTTTTTTAATTTTTTCTATATATTTTGTTTAGAATTTGTTTGCGTAGGCTCCTTACATATTTAATTAAGATGACATCAATAATAAATTTTGTTAGAGTTTTAGATCTATAAGAAGAAATTACTGTAAGTTTTTTCGATTCATGAGGTTACTAATAATTTTTTCAACCTATTTATTTGGGGCGGCATTTACTGGCGAAAAAGTCGATTTAAAAATAGATTCCTTTCTTGAATTTTTTGTCACAATATGTTAATATTACAACTCTTAAAACTAGGTGTATGAATGAAAGTTTGAACAACCACGTTGATCCTACCATAACCTTTACAATCGTAAACAATTATGTACAATTTGGGAGGCGCATAAATGAATCTCACATTAAGTTTGAGATGGGCGAATTAGAATTTTGGATAGAGGTATTTTTATACAACATTTACCGTTATTCTACTATTTACACAATTTTTAAATTATCCAGTATTACATATGATTAATAAAATGTTAGGCCACGATTGGTTTTTATTACACACTCTTATTTATTTCAAAAGCCCCATGAGCTAATTTAAGTTATCACAAAAGCTATAAATTTGATACAATTTTTTTTAATATGCAATTTACAATTTAAATTTGTATAAATTTCTCACATTTCCCCTTTTTTTTGATGCCCTATACTTAAGTTTTCTTAATATTGGATTTTGTTTATCAAACGTTATTTTTAAGTAATTATAATGTTACATATATTTTTAATTTTTTGATAAAACTCACTTGCAACTTATTTATAACTCACTCCTCTGAAAATTTAAAAAACATTGGTAGTGGTAGTGATCGTTTAAAAGTTATTGATTCCGGGCCTAAATTAAATTTTTATTACCTGAAAATTAAAATATATACACTCTATTGATCACATTACCTAAGGAAAAACTAAAGAAACATATATCTGTTTCTTACATGAATGATTTACGGCTAATTTATGTCTTTTGTCTTATAAATCAATCCAGGAAAACTTTCAAAGCCAGGATGAGTTAATAGGCACGAGCCAAAACCTTCTGTTTCAATATTTGAGAGCTTCGAAGATATATGGTCAACCCAATAATTTTGTTACCCATTTTGACAACTATCAAACTTGTCGTAACATGAATCCTGATGTATAATTATGATTTTATTGTTTTTTTTTTAATTTTTAATAGATTTTTTTATTTTTGCGTTGTGGTTTACTGTTTTTTTTTTAAATTTAATTATACAGCCTTCCACATGTAAAGTTACCTTGCAACTATCAACATAATTTTTTTTTCTTTTCAAGTTTTCTTTTTGTTTTAAACCAAGAAGCGTATAATTGTAATTTTTATTTTTATAAATATTATTTTAGACATTTTTCGTATTTATATTAAATTAACAAAGAAATTAAATTTACGCCTAAATAGGTTCAATACATTGTTTTATTTTGTTTAATACCCAGGCCGCCGAAGAAAATAAAGAAAATGTTAATCGATTGACAGAGCCTTCACGTTACAAGTCATTCAAGCGTTGTTAAAAACGAGGATAGTTTATTTTTTCAGCCAAAAGACTATTCAACACCTCTTTCGACGTCACTTAAAAGGAGACCTGATACTTTACTCAAAAGTTATATTTTTGTTTGAAATTTTTTTTTGATTTTCAATCCTATTTAAGGGAGGGTACCGTGCGTGACTCAAACTTTACGTTATATTAGATAGTTCTGGCAATTGCTTATCTAAAGGCTTATAATAATTAAAGATTTATAATAAAAAATACTTAGGATTAAACATTTATATATGCATAAAGGACTCTTTCATTTAGATAAACTTTAAATCAATATTGTTTTGTTATAACACATTAGCTAATACCAATGTTGGAAGTTAGATATAATCAAACTAACGCATTATTTTTTTATGTCCGAAATTATGATAAATTATTTAGTAACAGTTTTGCAGCCCTCTCGGGTGTATGTACGAATAAAAAAAAAGTATGGAAAATTTTGCAAATTTTTTTTAGAAAATTTTATGTTGTAACGATAGGATTTTTCTTGTAATATATTATTATTTTTTATTGGCTCTTTTTTATTTGAATTTTATGCCATAAAGACACAATTTGAATAAAAAAATAAGGCCGAATTGCTAGCAAACATCCTGTGATGTATTATATTAATTTATTTCTTAGATTTCCCAAATCCACTTAAGGGTCATGAAAGTATTGCAAACATTTCTAAAAAGTCTATCTCTCATATTCAACGAAATGATGTTACCTCTGGTGACAGCTTATATCTTAAAACCTTTAATTATGAAACTTCCCTTGATCGAAACATTAGTAAAAGCAACGACAGCCGTAATACAAAAGATTATATAAAAAAAATTGATTCATCTGAATTTGACGAAGTAAAGCGCACCATGGCCGCCTGCTATTCAGTTCCAACCAAAAAATCAAATACCGCATTTAAACCACCCAGAAATATTATAAAAAAGCAATAATATTTTTGCGTTACATTTAATATATTGAATCTCCTATATTCAACTTTTTTTTTTATTTTTTTATTTATAATTTTTTTGTAGGTATTGATAATTTTTTACTTGGTCTTGTGATAATATAAATTTACGATATATATTCTTATAATAAAATAAATTTAGAAACTATCAATACTTAAATAAATTTATGTCTTTGCACAAATCGTATGAAATATATATTTAATCAAGCGTAATATAGCCATCGTGTTTTCCATACTGAACCTAAAAAATTATGTAATAACGTATAATTACATCGTGCTTATAATAATAGTATGAGCTATAAGAGCCTTATTAAATACAACCATTTTATAATTCTTAGAACATGTGCACATATGATTCGTTAATTTCAATTATAATTATTGAAATTCACAGGAAAATGTTAAAAAAACAAATAAGATATTAAATCTGTGTTTAAGAAATTTTTGTGCCATAAAAAATGTGTATGCAAAACGATTTGAATAACTACATTTAAATGAGATTTGAGGTTAGTGAGAAGAAAAATAAATTGTATGCTTTCCGATTTCGAAAAACTAGTCAATTTTGCCTGGATACCCTTGAAGAGAAAAATTCAAATTTTTTTTATGCATTATAATCCCTTTTAACTTATCTATTACACTGGACAACAAAAAAAAAAAACATCAACAATTTTTTGAGGATTTTGTAGAGAATTTTCTTGCGATAACTATCCTGTGTTTAGTTTTTTTCCCAATGTTTCTAATTTTTTTAATCCGCGTCAAAAGTTCAGAAAAAAATTCACAAAATTTTTTTAACTATTGATTTTTCAAAAAATCTAATGCCATATTCAGATTCCTTACAAAAAACATATCTAAAAAAGGTTATTACCTAAAATTATTAGCAATTTACTTTCAAGTTATTTCGGATCAAAAAACGGATTTTATGACAAAAACCATTAATTTTATTAAATTAAAAAAATAAAAAAAATTAAATATTGTAAAAAAAATTAAACCCCTTAATCTAAATATATTTTTAAACTTGTGTTACTAGCCATAGGTTTTATGATATAGAAGCCCAAAATACCCCAAAAATTGAAAAATATCAACTTTGACACCGAATAACTAAAAATCTGAGACATTGGCTAAAATTCTGTATTCAAATTCGTGATCAGCGCCTAAAACTTGACCAAAAACCGTAGTTGCCATAAATGATGCTTAGGGTCGTCCAAATTTTGTTGTTTAGTGTTATCTCAAATAGCTCAGTCTACAAATTTTTGAGATATAACTGCCATCTTAGAAACAAATCCATTAACCGTTTTTTAAATCAAACTTAATATTGTTGATATGTTTATTGAAAATTATAAAAAAAGTTAAAAAAGATTTAAAAAATATATTGTTTTTTTATGCATATTCACAACAGCTAAACTGTTAAATTCACACCCCGAATTATATTTTATTAAAAATAAATATCGTGTCGTATTTAAACTTAAACGCGAAATATTTTTATAATTTAGCTAATGAAATTAATATAATAATTTTTTTTATAATCATTAGAAATGATAAATAAGTTAAAAGGTATTTTTATAAGATAAATAAATCCTTGAATCAATGGTTCGGGTATTCTCAAGGTCACAAAATCGGACATTGGTCAAAAAAAGCCATTTTTAACTTATTTTTTGTGACGATATTTGTTGACTTGTATAATAAGAAATAAAATTTTTTAGTATGTCAAGCTCTTACATCAGTATTTAGATAATAAAGAATATTTTGCTCCTAACTTTCCACGATATAATAGTTTTAACCCGCATAGTAGGGTGAGAAATTTGTAACGTGAATGCTATAGTGGGGTCCATGACCCCAATTATATATCTCTATAACTTAAAGAGTTATTAGCTAACCTTTATTTGAATATATATTTCTTAAGATAAATTTTGTCTATAAACTAAATGTAATAATTTTATTGATCAAATAGTGTTTTTAGGTATCTTTAGTAAGATTCATGAAAAAAAAAATAATTTGAATATGGGAGTGGGGAGTAAGTGTTGTTACCATTTGTAACTTCAAACTTGTAAGTTTGTAAGTTATTGGCTCCAAAACATAAATGCGGTAACAATAGAGCCTATATTTTGAATATAAAAATTATATATGGCTATTATTTACTTTTAAATATAGATATTTTATAAAGAAAACAAATAAATCTTATTATAATTATTATTATACACTACAAACATTTTATATACTTAATAAATAAAACTATTAAAAAAAATACCTAAAAAATAAGGTTGCATTTTTTTTTAATTTATAAATCTACTTTGAGGCATTATCATGTCAACAGTAAATTGAACCGTGGGGGGTTCATACGGACCCCAACATTTCTAATTTCGAAATAAATTTTGATATGAGACCTTGACCAAATTTTACTTATTTATTAAATATTTAAAAAAAAAATTCACTAAAAATTAAACAAATAATAATTTTGAATATATTTGATGTGCTGGGGTCGGACCCCACAGTGATCGCGGGTTTAAAATTTATTTTAAATAATATATATTGTGAATATTTGCGGAAGCAAAAAAAATTAAATTTATTTTTGGTATTAATCTTTGTTTTTAACATTTTTTCTAAGTTTTTGTTTATAATCGACTTACTAAGTTAATAAAAAACGAACGGATCTAAAAATCAATTTAATGTGGTAGGTTTGATCTTATAATTAGCTTATAAATCTCACCTAAAATTTAGGCTAAGTCGGTTTTGATTAGAATTCTGTCCGTTTACAAAGGTAGTCTAATCATTGCTTAGAGGCATTAGACAATTTTTAGAAGGTTTTGCAATAAAGTTGTCTAAATGCTGGTATGCATATGGGGGGTGGAGGGGGGGGGGGAACATGATATACAAATTGCTTGTTGCCTTTAATTAGTTTTTTTGAATTTTTGTCTATGAAAAAACTGTAATTTTTTCAATAGCTAATTTACCTAAGGTTAGTCTGACCTATCACTTCGCGATTAACACTATGGGCATACGGAACTCAGCCCATTTTATTTTAATATTTTTTAAAAAGATTATATATTGTGGGTCAAATTTTTGTGACTTTTTTTTTAGTTATATAATTAAAAAAATTAGTGATTAATGGTTAAAGTCAAATAGTAAATTAGTTCAAAAATTAGATGACGTAGGGACCCCACGCTTAATTTCACAATTGAAAACCATGATATTGCACCAATGTAAATTTAAAAAAAATTTCAACCTTATTTTCTAAGTATAAAATAGCTTTACATTTCAAGTGTATTAAATGTTTGTAGTGTTTAATAATCATAAGAGTTGTTTTTCTTTATAAAATATTTAGTTTTAAAGGTAAATAATAGCCAGGAATAATTTTTTTGAAAACTTTTTAATTCAGCGATTTTTCTAAAAATGTTCTATTAGACCAAAAAACATTAGTTACCAATAGTAGGTGCATTTCTTTAAATTTTTTAGATTTTTTACTTATTGTCAATTTTTTTATTGTTTGAGGGCGTCTTCACACTTTGTGGGTTTTTTTTAAAAATTAAAATAATAAATTTTTTTGGTGTTTAGTTTAGCATCGATAACACAAAGATTTTAGATAGGGTTAGAGTAATTGGAATATTAGGTAATATTGAGAAATCAGTAAATAACAATTTTTGAAGACACGTGCAAAGTGAGTTTTTATTTTTGTAAAATTTTGGAAATTTCAAAAATTTTATTTTTCTCAATTCAGAAAAAGCATTTTATGTGCATATAATAAATTTGGCAACTTTTCAAAAATTTGCGTTTTATTACAATTTTTTTTTTTAATTGAAAATATCACGAAAATAAATAAAAACTCACTTTGCACGTGCCCTAAGAAAAATATGGAAATGTCTTTAGAAAACAAAATGATGCATAAAATAAATTATTAAAATAAAGCAATTACATTCTTAACCAAATCACATTTTACACATTATAAATAATGTTAGATTAGCCCCAAATAAAGCCACAACTCCTAAAACTTAGTATGGGTGAATGTAAGCCTAAAATGTGACCCATATGTTTTAATTTGGATAAAAATGTTTAATGACCAATATCCCGGTGCCCTCACTTAAAGTAATACTTTGTGGTGATTACGGAGTTGGAAAAACATCCATTTTCAAAATATTCACAAATAATTGTTCGTTAGATCATTATGAAAAAAACATTTCTATATCTACTACAGAAAATGTGAAAGTAAATGATTATCTTAACCAGTGTAGATTCAATTATGGGACACTAATGGGGTAGAGCAGTGGAATACATTAAACCCTTCATATTTTAAACATTCTGATGCAGCAGTTTTAGTGTATAGTGTCACAAAAAAAGAAAGTGTTGAATCTCTAGCACAAGTTAAAAAATATGTAATTTTTAATATTTAGTATATACTTGATATAGTGAACAATTCACCACAATGTAAATTATTTTATTTGGTTGGCAATGCCACAGTCAATAATTGGGACATTCAAGAATGGGATAATTACATAAATAAGTTTAAGCTTGAATGTGGAAATATAATCACAAACTCATTTTTATTGTCTACAATTATTAAAGAGAGGCTACTGATACCTAATTTTTATACAGTTAATGAGATGTTTCAAATAATTGCAATTGATCTAAACAGGAAATATAGGCAATCTCAATTTATTTTAAATAAATATGATTTTATACAAATAAATCCTACTCCTCCACCTGAAAGCAGTTTAATATCAAATAAAATTTGTAAGTATATATAAATATTTTTTAAACAAACAATTTTTAAATATTTATTGTCAATATTTTACACACTTTATTATCCTTTGCAATGTATATATTTTTTAAAAATAAAGTTTAAATTATTCCAATCATTGATTTAATTATGTCAATATTTTGATTAGCAACTTTTTGAGCTTGTTCATAACCCTCTATTAAAACATCATCTAAAAACTTGTTATCAAAGTTTTGGCTAAAATTAATGTTATCAACATAATTATTTTTGGTTTCCTTTTCAAGTGTTTGAATTTTATTAAAAGATACACCCATTATTTGAGAAAATTTTTTCTGTATTGGTTTTAATTTTGCAATCAATAGTTGTGAAATCTCTTCTTTCATGTGTTTGACTGATTGGAATTCAATGTATTCATGGTGGCTAGTTTGGGGCTAGTATAAAATTATAAATTACAAAAATAAATAAGTTAAATATTCATAAAAATTACATCCAAAGCATTTGATGGCACTTGATTGTACAGAAAATTATGGGGATCTTTCAATGCTAGGTAAATATTTAATAGATTATGTAGACCATCTGAAATATTGCTTTTCTTGGTAGGGAAAATTTCACCTATAAGTACATATTTTAACAAAAGATTTAATTTATAAATATCTTGGTGCTCAACTATTGTTTATTAAAACCAAAAATAAACGTATATTATATTAAGGGTTTATTTACAAAATAATGACTTGTGTTAAATGTTAATTTGCCTTCCTTAATATTTGGATCTGTCACAGCTCTATTTATTTTGTGTACAATAACATCAGGATCATCTAGTATTTCGATCCTATTGCCTGCATTAACGTCTGATTTGCTCATTTTTGCATCTGGTTTACGCAATGCTTTAGTTTTAGGGAATTTACCTAAAAAGTATAATAGAGGTATAGGAAGTTTTAAAAATATTTATATTAATATAATTACATTTTTAATATTTATTATATAGATATGTAAGTTTTTTTAAAGAAAAAATTAATCATTTCCATTCCACAACATGAAACAAATTGACTAAAATTTGATTTGTTGGCTAAATTGATAGTTTAATTATGGCCCCTCCCTAATGAACTAAATTGTCAAGGAAGAAGATTAAGTAGGTGCCAGTAAGGTAAAATAAACTTTAAAAATAATTTTTACAAAATAAATTAATACCATAAAAATAAAATTGGCCACCCCTTTAAATATTTTATTGAATATATTAAAATCTTTTCAATAAAAAAACTAGCTGACAAAATTTTTAAAACTTACAAAAAAATAAAAAAAATTTCAAAAAGTGAGTGCAATGGAATGGTTAACGTTCTTTTACTACATTTTAGGTGGTTAAATAATAATTGACCATATACATGAATAACTATTATATTGCAAATTGTAAATATATGGGAAAACATGTAATAGTTATATCTAAATAGTTTGAATAATAAATATGTTAAAATTAACTCATTATTGGTTGAGGAGTTGGGAAGAAATCTGTTTTGTAGGTGCTGTTAAATTTTTGAACAAGATGCTGACACAAATGTAGATGCCACATTTGGTCTTCCCCAATAGGAACATGTGTAGCCCTAAAAAAGGATAGTATTAAATAAATATTTACAGTTAAAGCTCTAATTTTTTCAAATATAATAATTTTTAAGAAATTTTTTGCTATTTTTTAGAGTAAAAATTATCTTGACTAATAAAATAATCATATCCACCATCAAATCCCTTTTATTTTAATAAAGGCAAAACTGTGTGAATGATAACACTTTACCTACTGTAACATTTTAAAACTTTATTATTTTGCACCAATAAGGAAGCCAGTTCACTTTTTTAGTCAAATAAATCCACAAAAATATTTATAATGGCAAAATCAAACCTATAGAGCATTATATCTGCTGATTGCAAAACTGGATAGGAGAATATACCCAAACTTTGATTGTTTTGCTTAAAATCATTAATTCCTGATATCCCATCCTTCCATACTGGCATGTAGGCAAGCCTTGCCATTGTTGTTAAACAGCTTAGAATCCAGCATAATTCAGAATGTTCTTTAATCTAAATTTTAATATTAAAAATAGCTAAATGCAATTTTTTTTTATCTAAATCATTTTTACCTTTGATTGCTGAAATATAATTACTTTTTTGGGGTCAATACCACATGATAGTAAAGAAGCTACTGACAATTTGATATTATGACTATTAAAATATTATTAAAATTTAATAAGTTTATAAATATCTGGTTTGATCCATCTTATCAATGGATAAACAATGATATTTAATAATCACAAAATTTATATGAAATATCAAGTACAAATTATCCTACATATTTTTTCTTAAACAGGCAATTTTTATTTATAGATTATTCAATTAAATTTTCTATCCTTGGTAAAGCACGAAAATAGTTTTTTTAATTTTAAAAATATAACAATAAATTTGCATAAAAAATTTTATGTATTTAAACACAATATTTAAAAAACTATTTGAACTGGGTTAAAGATAAATTTTTATTTTATAAAAAACAAAAACTATATATTGATCAACAAATTCATCGTATATATAGACAAATTCATTTATCGTAGAATAAATCCTATGATAAAATTAGAGCTTAAAACTGATTAAATTTTAGAAAAAAGTATTAAAAACTTATATTATCAACATATTATTTCAGTGAAATTGTCCTGTTCTTAGTAGCATAATGTGTACAGGGACTAAAATTAACTGTTTAAATAATTTAACAAACATCAATTGCAACGTTTGTATAGAGTCTAAAATTAACTGGCGTTGATAATATTTTGTATACTAAACGACTAATTTGTAGAATTATTTTTTGTCTTAAAGTGCATTACTTTTGACGCTTGTACAGTATTAATCATAATATTAAAAAAATGCACAACTTTAAAATATTCTAATCTTAAATTAACAAAGCTGCATATAATATAAAATAAATTTTTTTAAAAAGATAAATTAATTTTAAGCTTTAAACATTTTCAATAAAATAATTTTTTTTGCTAAAACATATAACACAAGGCATTAAAAAATTACATTCCATGTCTAAATAAACCATTTTTTACTTATTAGGCACTCATGCATGGTTTTTGGTGTTTGAATTAATTATGCAGACTCAAAAATGCAACAATTTGCAATTATAACAAATCTTTTGAGTTGAGACAACATATGATCATTTATTACATGCTTACAAATAATTGTATATTAACCGTAGTATATTTGGATTCTGATACTTAGTAATGGCATGCAGATCAGCAATAAAAAAATAAATGTTAGCTTTTAAATTTGAATTTTGAATGTTTTCCCATGTTTGAAGAGCACCAAATAAGTTACCAATATGAAAAATCCCAGTGGGTTGGATACCCGATATAATTACCTGCAATGATAGTATGTTAAGCACTATGAGCTTAGTTAGAATTTTATTTTTTAATAAAGTTTATTAATACCTGTGTAAATTTTGAAATTTTTGATCCATGTGCTAGCATGAATGAGTGACTTTAATGCATTAAGCTGAATTCACAGCATTTAAGGATGCGGCTAATGGAAAAAAATTTAAAAAAAAATTTCTCGTATTTAATTAACATTTAGGCGGCAAGTGTAAAAAAAAATTTAAAAAATTTAAAATTTTTGAATTTGGAAAAAATTTATTTTACAGAAATATTTTGTCAGGCATATTCTAAAAAGATCACCCAAGAAACCTATAAAATTTTGTTTATTTTAAAAACATTTTTTTACAATTTCAAAAAGTATTAGCCACAGCCTAATTACCGCATATAAAAACCTACATAACCAAGGGCTTATCAAAAATTTTTTAAAAAAAAAGGACGGAGGGGTATAAATACTGATAAAAAATGGTGTGTATTTTTAGGCTTAATTTTTATTGCACTTCTAGTCAAACAAAAAAAAAGGCGCACCAGATTTAACTCCCCACTCCTCTTTTCTTTTCGGTATGTCGCTACAAAAACTAATCAAAGACGAGTTGTGCATAAAGATGCTTTAAATAAGTAAAAAATCTTTTGGAAGTTTAATAATTTATATAAAACTAGCTAGGATTACTAGATTTTTTTTTAATATTGCTTTTTGTTTTTAAAAAAATATTTGGCTTTAAAAAAAATTGTAACGTGTGTCTAAAAAAATAAAACTCTAACTAATTTAATATTTAACCAAATGCTGCTTACAATTAGTCTTGTCAGAATCTTGTTTATATATCAAAATATATGGCTTAATAAACCAATAATTCTGTATTTGCAAAATATTATAAAAATGCAGATAATTAATTTTTTTTATAAGCAAGCTCTACTAATAAAAACTAAGTTAGACCGCGATTTTTAGTATTTTTGATTTTACAAATTGTTACAATTATAAAATGCGTTTAAACGCTAAAACTCAAATGCCTAATGCTTTTAGGTTACCAAGCATGTATTATTAACTCAGTCACAAATATTAAATATGGCATATGAAAAATAATATATTTTAAATACTTATTGAAAACAAATTCTATATATAATTTGCTTTTTTAAATATATACATAACGCATATTTATATATGGCGCGTTTAGTTGTTTAAAAAGTAAATATTTTCGCATTATTTAAATTTATGAAAAAAAGTTTGAAAAAAATATATGCGTTGTTATTTCTTGCATTTTAAAAATTAATTGGTGTGTTTTCATCAGTCCTATGTAAAACCAACTATTGGTGCTGTTTGTAATCAATTAAATTAAACTGCATCTATTTTTTATTGTAAAAACTATTATTAAGTTTAAGGCTGTATAAACTTACATTTACAATGGATTTTAAAAGGACAGCACTTATTTAAAGATTAAATATTTCAAAATTATGTAAAACTTACACCAATTGTAATTACGCTCAATTTTTCACATTCTAGAGCGTTATTAATATATATTTTATGAGTATAATGCTTTATAAATTCCTTTTCAATATTTGAAATAAGTAAATATATATTAGGCATATGCCCTTTTACACAAATTCAGGTACTTGTTTTTATTGTCATAAAATTAAATATCTCATACATGTGGGATTAAATATAGATAAAGTGTAAATACAAAGCTGTTGTAGTGTTCATATTTTTGAGAATAATTTGGTTGTAAAGATCGTTTATATATGATCCAATGAAACGCGTTTTATATCAACCGTCCCTTGTTCCGACATTTCGCCTATCTTGAAAGTTATATTAATAGTATAAAATTTATAATCATAGATTTTAAAACTTTTCTTATAATATTTAGAGCTCTTATTAATTATTATGGTTAAAGAAAAATTTAAAAAATAAATATAAAAATAAAATTACAAGCCTTTTAATTCGCTAGGACGCGTTCAAAGTTTAGTCGTTTTTTAAAAAAAAAATCTAAAAAAATTTTATTTTTTGTTTCTCCCTAAGTTATTAATCATTTTTCTTCAAAATATTTACCAAGAGCGGTTGCTCTGGGAACATTTGATAATCTAATCGATTATTATATCTATAAAAACATAGATAGTGAATCAACATGAAGTATTATAAATTTTCAATCATAAATTTTTTAACATTGAACTAATGTGTTTTTTTTTAAATTAAATTTTTTCATTATTTTGAGCTTGTCCCCGCATCTTAAAATAAGTTACTACTTAAAAATATTCTTTATATTCATAAACAAAGTGTTAATTTATAAGGTTAATTCATTTATTCTGTATAAACTTCAAATTTTTGCTAAAAGAAAGAATAATTTAATTACCAATCGAAAGGCTCTTGTTCCATTTTTGGCAAGAAACTTTAAACCTTCACCGCCTAACCCATTACTCCTGGCAAATGGACAACTCTGATTGGATGCTTGCGATTGCGAGTCACTGATTGGATCAACTCCGCCGAGTGTATTTTGACCACCACGTGACACCTTGGTTATATCTGGGGATGAACCTACATAAAAGAACAGATATTACATTATGCTGCCTCTAAATTATTTATTATCAAGAATGAAAAATTGGTAGGTGTAGTTCAAAGTGAGTTTTTAAAAGATATAATATAGCAGGGATTGGGAACGGTACCGGACCCGAAAACCGCGGTTGGAGGGTCGCTCGGTACCGGAACCGGTACCGGTTCTTTAATTAAAAAAAAAGGTTCCGCGCTACCAAAATAGCTTAAAAATATTTTAATTATAATATAGTGCCTGGAAATCTACACTAAGTAGTTTGATAATTGCATCCCACACTAAATCACCTAATTAGCAATATAATCTTAAGCTTAAGCTCAGTAATCAGAAAATTATTATAATATAGGTTTGAAGATGTATATCTTACATATAATTTAAAAAAATTTATTTAATTATGAAATTAAATATTTAAGCTAAAATAGTAATAAGTTGTATATTTTAATAATATATATACATACAGATTAAAATTTTATTAATTTTAGTTTAAATTTTTATCAGAAATTGAATAATTGTTGTACCCCGTGGTACCGGAACTAGTACCAAATACCGGTACTTGAGCTGAGCTGGTACTGGATATATACAAATTTGGAAAAAATATAATTTTTAGAATTTTCAAAATATCACGAAAATAAAAACCACTTTGCTTGTGCCCTAAACAATACTTTTTTGACCTCTCCTTATGTCAGTATTCATTTTTAAATAAGACAATCACCAATTTATTTTTAACTTAGCCTATACAAGTTATTGTACAATTCGACAAAGAAATCAAGACACTCGGAAGAAACAATCCACATGATGATATCCTATATTCATTTTTTATCCCAAACGTTTTTTAAACTTCCGTTAGTTTCTTAGATATTAACCAAAAAAGGGCCAAATATGACCGAATTGGCAGATTTAGCTACCTCCAAATTACCCCAAAAGAAAAAATTAAAAAAATTATATACCAAATTATGAGAAATAAAATGCTTAAATATAAGCCCTCATTTTAAAGTTTACGTATGTTGCGTAATACTTTTTTCAAAATTGTAAAAAATATTTTCAAAATAAAAAAAACTTTAGCGGCCTAATATTAAAAAATGCGATTTAGGTTTTTTGGTCGTTTTTATATGCCTAAAAAAATTAAAAAAAAATTTTTTTTCCACACAGTAGCTGCCTCAATGTTATTCAAATGCGTGCGATTTTTTTTCGTCATTTTTTTCTTCCACCAGCTGCAGCCTATCAATGTTGGGAAAACAATGAGATAAAAAACTTTGGCTCACTTTTTCCCCCAAAACATAAAAAAAGAAAGGGGGCTACAAATAAAGGGGCAAAATAAAAATTCAAAAAAAGCCCTTACTAAGAAAAGGGGCAAAAAAAACCCACTAAAAGTGGCTCTTAAAAAGAGCCCCAAAAAGCCCATTTTATGTTGTCTTTATATTAATTTCAATAAATTTTGATTTTTTCTTTATTATAATGATGGGTGGGTTATTTTTTCTTAAAGCTCCTAGGAGTTTTTTTTGAAGAAAAGGGGCTTTTTTCAAACATTTCTTTAAGCAAGAAAAGGGGCTTTTTTTTGCCATGCCCACGAGATTGTGGGCATTTGAAAAAAAAAAACTCAAAAACTTGTTAAAAAAGTCCATTTAATTTTTCAACCCTGCAGCCTATACAAGAATATTTGGGACCTCAACCATTGTTTTCGTTTAAATAAAAATATATTTTAAGTTTGATTATATCATTTTATCTGTTTTAGAGATAAGATATTTTTTTTGCAATAACTTTTGTTTTTTTTAAATAGTTTTCAAAAATATTTAATGTTTAGCTAATAAAGTGTAATTAGTTAATTGAATTTATGATTTTTTAAGATGGCGGGTCTGGTGTTTAAAGTTAGTTTATATAGCTAAAAAATTTGTTGAACTGTATAATTGGTTCGCGATTGAGTGAAAAAAATAAATCAGCGTATTTATGAAATTTAGACAAACGATAAATACTATTAAAACACTAACTTTTAGAGGCGTTGATCAGAACGAGAGATACGATGCAGATTGTTGTTACCTTGAGAAGGGTCATTTGCGAATTGAATTGTAAAATTTTGATTTAATAACATTTCTCAAATATATTGGGCCATATATAGGACCGTAAACTCGATAGAATTCCGGGTAATATTTTTATGATCTGGTTTTACTTATACATACGTCGTTATCCTGGTATCTGTTTATTTCCCATACCTCCTCCATCTTTCTAACGTTTGTCGGGCCGAGATAATTTTAAATAAACACTAAATGGTACAATGAATTTTAAGAAATGGCTTTGTTGTTTGCATAACGATAATAGAACACGAGCCATTATAGAAAATAAATAACGATCTCAGATGAACAAATAGGGTTAACGGTCAATTCATTTGTAAATATTAATTTATCATGGGCTTGACAAAAACACATGGTAATAATAATAATAATTTTAATAATAATAATAATAATAAGTTTATGTACCAGTTCTTTCGCAAATATTCCCATACCCATTACGGATGTATTTTGGGCCGGCGGGCCTTTTGTTTGACACACATTACTCGGTCACCTTTATTGACTTCACATTTGTGCAAAACAATAACATTTGTTTAAAACAAGCCTATATGAGGCCCATCTCATTTAAAGTGCTGACCACAGATCAGTGTTAGTGTAATAAAATGGTCACTGGTCACATATGATGTGGCCATCAAGCACTATATTTTTGATTGTGATCATAATTGGATCACGATCACAATTAATTGATCATGGTGTCACAATTAAATGACCAAGATTATGATACTGATTAAAGTTACTAGGTTGTGTGATCGTGATCAATTAATTTTTTAAATTATTTTTTTGTGATCACGATCAAAAACATGGTGAAAATGATGGTCACTATTTATGTAAAGTTGACTAGTTTTTTACTAAAATTAGCGCTACATAACCGTGGTCTCCACTATTTTTGTCTCAGCTAATCAAATGGCCATAACCTTGATTTTTGTGTACAAGTCATCATAACGCGTTCAAAAAATAAATAGAACGCAGTTTTGCAGGGCAATCCGTGGAATTTCGGCAACACAAGCATGATTTCCTTAAGCTCGTCTAGGCCTGCTTCGTCCGTTAGCAAAATAAAGGCACTTAAAAATATTTTTTTCAACATTGGCACAAAAGCAAAATGCCGCTATTAGAATTTTTCAAAATAGGTGTAAAAATTAAATTTTACAACGTTCCAGCTTAAATTTTGTACCTTTATTATCAATGATCTAGCTTTCAATTGTTAAGTGCCTAGTTTATCAATTTTGGGGGTCTATTAGCTCCTCTAAAATTACAATTAGCCGGCGGTCCGGTTTACCATTTAAAAATATAAAAAATATTAGTTAACAATTTTAACTAAATTGCATAAAATCTTAAGCAGAAAGAAATGCAGTGTCGATCTATTATTCTAAAGGGCACCATGAAATATACACCCACCCGTCATAAAATTTTACAAAAATTTTGTTTTACCTTTAGCACATTCACATCAAGCACAAAAACTTGAACAGGACAATTAACCGTGCCCACTACCACGCGGTAAGACTAATTAATTTACACATTTCCAATTTAAAAGTCGGCACTAGATTAGCACTCACTTATGCAAAAAACATATACGCGCTCTAAAAATTTATAATTAAGGCGTTGAAGAAATTTCTTAAAGGCAGTCGCCTAAAATGGATATCTGAGGAAACAAATTTAACAAGGCGCCCATTTTATTTTTACCTCAGACCTTCCATATCAAAAATAATTGCCTTTCCAACTTTTTGCCACATAATTTCTTAAGCGCAATCATTTTACTTTTTTAGTAATTATAAATAACAAATATTACAATGATTGCCCATGGTGTTCTGTTATCTTTTTTACACATAAATCTACTTTTAGTTTCCATTCCTTCTATTACAGGAGGATCCCACACTTTGTTGTTTCCGCTTTTTATCAACTGCATTTACAACCAATTATAAAAGTCAACAAAAATAAACTTCAAAATTATAATATCCTAATGAAAACGTGTGCGTCGTGGAATCAATATCCTGTGGAATATGGCATCTTTCTGTATCCCCTAATTACATTAGAAACACCATTTTCCAACCAATGGGACAATAAACAACAACAACAACATCATATCAACTAATCTTTTAACTTAGATTTACAGTTAAGTATATTTTTAGTTTATTTTGGCAATTATTTGAATATACCCTCGGTAGACGCTTTGCCATTTTATTTTGAGACATTGATCTCATCTAATCCTAGGCTTCTGAAAAATAATGCGTTAGCGCAATTACTGTAACCTGAACAAAAAATGCAATTTGGTTATGGGTTTAACAATTCTAACCTATTCGCTATTTTAATGGGGCATTTTATTTTATGTTAAAAGCGGGGGTTAACCATCTTAAAACCAAAAGCGGAGTCATAATCTTTTTAATGAGTTTTTGCGTTTCTCCTAGGTTTTGCGTTTCTCCTTTTGGTATGAAAAGTCTAAGCAAGCGTGTATTTCATTTTTTTACGAGTTTTGCGTTTTAAGTTTTTGCGTTTCATACTAAAATTTTTTTCGAGTTTTAGGCTTAAATGAGTTTCTAATGGTTTATAATGGGGAAATATATTTTTTTCCGTTTTTGCGTTTTAAGTTTTGCGTTTCTCCAAAAAATTTTTTTCGGGTTTTCGCTAAATGAGTTCCTAATGGTTTTAATAGGAAATTTATTTTTCCGGTTTTTGCGTTTTAAGTTTGCGTTTCTACCAAAAAATTTTTTTGTTTGCTAGGTTCCTACTTTGCCATCCTTTTCCTTTTGCGTTTCATACCAAATTTTTCCAGTTTTTGCTTTCCCAAAATTTTTTATTCGCTTAAGGTTCCTCTTTGCCAATCCCTTTTTCCGTTTTGCGTTTCTACCAAATTTTTTCCGTTTTTGCGTTTCTCCAAAAATTTTTTTAGTTCACTAGGGTTCCTATGCTTTGCCAAACCCTTTTCCGCTTTTGCGTTTCTCCAATTTTCCGAGTTTTTGCGTTTCACCAAAAATTTTTTGTTCGCTAGGGTTCCTATGCTTTTTGGCCATCCCGTTTTTCCGCGTTTTTGCGTTTCTACCAATTTCCATTTGCGTTTCCCAAAAAATTTTTTGTTCGCAGGGTTCCTATCTTTTTGCCATCCCTTTTTGCTTTTTGCGTTTCTACCAATTTTTTCCGGTTTTTGCTTCACCAAAAATTTTTTTGTTCGCTAGGGTCCACTTTTGCTCCTTTCCGTTTGCGTTTCTACCATTTTTTCCTTTTGTTCTACCAATTTTTTGTCTGGTCCTCTTTTTGGCTCCTTTTTTGTTTCTACCAATTTTCCGGTTTTGCTTCACCAAATTTTAGTTTGCAGGGTCCGCTTCAACCTTTCTTTTGTTTCTCCTTTTTCCTTTGCGTTTCTACCAAAAATTTTTTAGTTCGCTAGGGTCCATGCTTTGCCAAACCTTTTCGCTTTTGTTTCTACCATTTTCCGTTTTGCGTTTCTACCAAAAAATTTTTTAGTTCGCGTCCAGCTTTTGCCATCCCTTTTTCCGCTTTTTGCTTTCTACCAATTTTCCGTTTTTGCTTTCTCCAATTTTTTTTTTGGCTAGTCATGCTTGCCTCCCTTTTTTCGCTTTTGGTTTCTACCAAATTTTACGTTTTTGCTTCACCAAAAATTTTTAGTTCCGTTCCAGCTTTGCCAAACTTTTTTCGCTTTTTGCTTTCATATTTTTCTTTTGTTTCAAAAATTTTTTTTAGTTCGTAAGGGTTCCAGCTATGCACCCTTTTGCTTTCTACCAATTTTTTACGTTTTTGCTTAACCAAAAATTTTTTTTAGTTCGCAAGGGTTCCAGCTTTTTGCCTCCGTTTCCGCGTTTTTGGTTTCTACCAATTTTTCCGGTTTTTGCTCACAAAAAAATGTTTTTAGTTCGCTAGGTCCTGCGCACCCCCTTTCGTTCACCGTGTTCACCAAAAATTTAAGGGTTAGGCGGGGGGCATGAAGAAAATCCCAAAACAACCGATTAATCTAAATACCCTTTTTTTTTTATTTGGCTTTTTTGGCTTTGCGGTTTTTTCTTTCTCTGTGTTAATTTTAGGTTTTGTTTGGTTTGTTTCTTTTGTTTTTACGTTGGTCGGTGTTTATGTGTTCCTTTACTTCTAAATTTTTTTTTGTTTGTTTCGGCAAAATTTTTTTTAGTTTTGTTTTATTATTTTTGCTTTTATTTGGTTCTTCTTTGGTTTTGGGTTTTTTTGTATTTTTTTTTGTTTTGTTACTTGTTAGTGGTGTCTTGTGTGGTAAATTTGTTTATTTTGCCGGAGTTTGGTTTTCTTATTTATACCGATGTTTTTTTAGTTTAAAGTAGTTATTTTAATATTTATAACTTTAAATTTTAACCTAGGAAATATTTTTTTATAAAAAATTATTAATATATGTATTTACTATTCAAATTTTTAAATTATAGTTTATATACTCTTTTTTTCAAAATGTTTTCAATCTAAATGAGAACACCTTTATCCCAAATATATTTACGTTGTATCTGTTATATCTATATGCGGTTTGTCTTTTTTCGGGTTCGTTTTTTCCTTTAGAGATGGTTTTAGGAGGTGAACACAAAATTTTAAAATATATATTATGTCTTTTTCTTTTTTATCTTTTCTTTTTGTTTTTTGGTATATTGTTTATTTGGCAATTTTTTTTTTCTTTAGCTTTTTGTATAGTGAATTATCAATACATATGTTTTTTTTTTTGGGTCATTTATTTGTTTACCTTCTTCGGGTTTACCCTTATCGGGCCCATGGTGTAAATTAAATCTAAACGGTACATTTTATACCTTTCTATTTAAAAAACCAAAAAATAGGTTTCCCATCCCAGTTTGTTTGTTCCTTTAAACCCGTTTTTGACCCAAAAAACAAGGGAAACAAAACAATACTAATACTTAAAAAAAAAAACAAAAAAGCATAGAGAGTGATTGGGAAAAGCCCAAAGCTCATTTGGAAAAAAAAAAGATTGAAAAAAAACACAGTGAAAAAAAAGACGCAGAAAAATTGGGGCAAAACAAAAAAACAAGCAACAGAATTTTTGGGAAACGAAAGAGAAAAAACGCATTGTGTTAAAAAAATTTGGGAACAAAAAAAAAAAAAGGCCATTCTAGTAGTGAATTTTGGAAAAAAAAGAGAAAAAAAATCGGCCATATGCAGGAGTAAATCTAAAAAAATTTTTTTTTGGTATGAAACGCAAAATCTTAAAACGCAAAAAGCGGAAAAAATTATTAATTTTCCCATTATAAACCATTAGGAACTCATTTAAGTCGAAAACGAAAAAAATTTTTTGGTATGAAACCAAAATCTTAAAACAAAAACGGAAAAAATTATTAATTTCCCCATTATAAACCATTAGAAACTCATTTAAGCCTAAAACTCGAAAAAAAAATTTTTAGTATGAAACGCAAAAACTTAAAACGCAAAAACTCGTAAAAAAAAATTGATTAATTACATCCGCTTTTTGCATTTTAGACTTTTCATACCAAAATGGTATGAAACGCAAAAACTCTAGGTATGAAACGCAAAAACTCATTAAAAATGATTTATGACTTCCGCTTTTTGCGTTTTAAGAATTTGCGTTTCATACCTACCCGTTAAAAGCTGGTTATATTAAATCAGAGTTTTAAACCCTTTACTGTCAAAAACGAACATAATCTTATAATCAGGGGCCTATTTAAGGGTTCTCAGAAGGGGGCAATTGCCCCCCTTTAGAATTTTTTTTAATTTTTAAGATGTATTTTGCGGTTGAATATAAATATTAAACTTATAAAAGGAAATAAAAATCATTAACTGCTATTTTCTGGAACAGCCTTTTAATTAAATTTTGCTAATAAATATTAACATTAAAATAAAATTTGTAGTTCCTTTCCTTCAAAAAAATGTCTTGCCCCTCTTTAAAAAAGTTTCCGCATACGCCCCTGCTTATAATGATATATAATGAGCTTTCAAAAATGTTATATTAAGAGAAGCATGTAATCGTAGCGCGGTTAATTTTTTTTAGTTAATAGTAATTTCGTTTTGTAGTCTTATAACATTGGTCAATATCAATCCTACAATTTTTTTTATAAAAACATGAAAAGCATTTTCATGCGTTGTTATTTGATTAAATAAGCAGATTTTGTGACCTCGAGAATAGCTTAAAATGAAAAATTTAAAAATCTTTTTTTTTCATATAAAAATCTCTTGTGAACCATCTCAAATAATGAAAATTAAAATATTTTACTTTATCAAGCTTTCATATTAGCGTTTAAATACAAATTGCATCAAACTTAAATACGACACGATATCTAACACAGGCCAAAATATCAAAGAAACGTGAATTTCATGAAAACATAAAAGTATGCATTTCCATAATGGCCTAATCCCATATATATTTTTTGTTACTATTTTCTTCCGTCTTATTATTAGAGTCTATAAAGAAAAAGGCCTTTTTTGACCAAATTGACAGATCTAAATACACCCTAAAAAGAAAAAACTTAATAATCTTTTTTGCATATAAAAATCCATTGTAACTTATATTTTTAATCAAAAATAATGAAAAATAAATTTTATTAATATCAAACTCTTACATCCGCATTTAGATATCACAAATTATTTTGCGTATTTAAATACGACACAATTTATTACCGATTTAAATGAGACTATTATTAATTTAACAGTTTAACTATTGTGATTGTGCAAAACAAAATTTCAATTTTTTTTTTTGAAACTTTTTGTGTTTTTTGACTTTTTTTTCTTAAATTTTCAATGTTTATAACTATAATTAAGTTTGATGAGGATATTCCCTAAGATGGCAGGTTTGATCTCTGTAGTTAACTCATAACTCCCAAAAAATTGTTGACCTGTGTTATCGGTTCTATAATTATTGGATTTTAACAGACTAGCTGTTGTAAATGTGCAAAAAGAAAGCAATTTATTTTTGTTTTAATTTTTTTTTCAGAAATTTACAATTGTTATAGCTGATTTTACTAAGTTTGATTAGAAAATTTGGTAAGCGGACTTAATAATCACAGGGTAGGTTTAATCTCTGGAGTTAAATTGTAACTCTCAAAAATGGGTTGACTTGCGAGTCAGAAACAAAATATTGTCAAGTTTTTAAAATTAAAATTGTTTTCTTATATTAAACATAGAGAAACATTTTCAATTTTTTTAATGCTATAAAAATATAACTTTTTTATTTAGGCCATATTTACAGCTCAGCTCTAACCATAGATTGATTGCTGTAACAAGAGCCGATATATTTTATGTTAACCGCGCACCAGTTCGCTACTATAATTTTGTATCTCGTTGATGTAAAAACCTGTTTTAGTTTTTACCAGCCCTTGGTTTATCATAGAGGGCGCTTATATATAGTAATAGGTTATGGAAAACATGGCTCAAGCCCTTTCGATGAGTGCATCTATTAGCTATTTTTATTTATATTGTTGCCCCTAAAAAGCCTAGCTGCCCCAGTTTTCTATGGTAGCCAGGCTATTTGCCGTAGATTGGGCAAGCGATTAAAAATTGATCTAGCAATCCGATTTCCAAACACAACTGTTACCCCTAACTCCGTTTGCACAAATTTTTTCGATCTGTTAATCTACCAGTAACGGGCCAAATGGATCATCTAGAAACTGAAAACTCTACTGCATATGTTTTAAAAAGATGTTGTATGTGGAACTGAAGATCACATTCAGGTTAGAAGTGATTGAGATCATGGTTTATACCCTGTAATTCACTAATATTTTAATCAGTATTAATAAAAATAATAATAAATCTAAAATCCATTTCGAAAACGTTTGATTGTATAATTATTATATCAGCCAATCATCTTTTCTCTTTCTTCACGTCGTTTCAGCATGTCTAAACCACGTTTAATTTCGTTTAATGGAATTTGTTTTATAACTATTTCACCATCAACGATTTGATAAATCTGTAAATATAGGAAAATTTAAATTTATTCAAATCTTTGTAAAACAAATTATATAAAAATTTCTAGGGTAGTTTAACCATGGCAATTACTTAAAACATGTCTGCCTATTGTAGATATCACCATGAAATATAAAAAGTTCCTTTGGGTGGAAAATTAAGCTCTTTATTTGCACAGAAATTTAAGTTAATAAAAGAGTTAAACACCCTGTGGGCTGAATGATTATCCGTATGCGTCTAGCATTAAGCTTTTTCTCAGTGTAGGTTAATGCTAACCCTATTTCCTTTCTGCTTGCAGTCCTGGCAAACTTACCCATACCCCCCGAAAATCATAAAATCTCTTTGAATCATTATTTGAAAAAATTAATCAATAAAATATATCTGTGCAGATATAGTTTAATATTTTATTGGTGGAAAAGGTTTGGGATTAGAAATATGCTATAATAACAGAAGACCTAAAGTAAAATATAATTTTATTATTTTAAGCAGTAAATTAAAAAGCGGGTAAACTAAATTCAAGAACTCTAAGTGTTCTGTAATTATAAATGACTAATGGCATAATATTTTAAATAAAATTAGATATGTAATTAAAAAATCGAGTCTGCTAAATATGGGGCTTAGACTCTGTTTAATTTTGTAAGATTTTCATAAAACCAGGCCGGTATAGGTATAAGAAGTACCCTAACATTTGCCACTTTACCATCACTGAGCATTTTAATACAATAACATGCCCACATGAATTAATTATTCAGACTACAGAAATATTGCGTCACCGTTCGAAAAGGCGCAGGTTCATTTGGGTCAACTTTGGTTCCATTTTTGGGCTTTCTTCTTGACCCCAAGAAGGCTGACAGGCCGAGTCCACCCTCAATTTTAACCGTAGTGCTTCGACTAACGCGGTTGACCCAGTTGAGTGTTTGGGCCACGTCCAAACTGCGGTCAGTGGTCGGAGTAGTTTCAGTGGATGCGACAGTCGTTAGATCGGTTGCGTTATGAACGATTGGTGTAACCGTTAAAAATGACATATCGTCGGGAGTTGAACCACTTCCCTTTAGTTATGTTTACACAATGAAATTATATATCGGTTATCCTATCACAGTGAGAATATCTTACAAACCACATTAAAGCGCCTATGTGACCCCTGCTTAGACAATAAGCCGTAAATGATATGCCGGAGGCGAAAGTAGAAGCCAAACCCTAGATCTCCGAAACTAAATCAAATCACATATTTTTTTTCGAATTAGGTTGGCATTCTGTACTGTTCTTGGATTGATTAGGCGGGCAGAATACATAAGGACCGAAATAAGTAGAAATTTTTTTTTGGATAGTTCCTTAGCTCTTTGAAATTAGTGAAATGATTTTTTTAAACCAATGGTTATTTTTCTGCCCTTGCACGGAAGCTTGAAGCCCTCGCTAAAATAATTGTAATATAGAAACTTAAATGCTAAAAAAATCACCGAGAATCCAGACCCTAATGGGATGACAATTGAAGAATCATTGTTTGCAGGTATTCCAGAACCTGAGGTTAAGATTATTTCATCATTACCGGATCCTCCTGATTGACCTTGGTAAATAATTAATATAACATAATTTAACAAAAACGTATTTTTTTGGGGTGGGGGGGGGGCGTAAAGTTGCCCTGCTGCCTCAATTCTAACTTTGCTAGTAACACTGGACAACATAATCGATATCTTACAAGGTTTTGTACAAAATTTTCTTGCAATAACGTTTTCTGGTTTATTTTTCTTACCTGTCGTTATTTTTGTATACTGCGTCCAAAATTCAGAAAAAAATCTATAATTAAACTAATAATTTTTAAAGAACTCAATTGACATATTGAAATTCCATATAAAAAACATATGTTAAATAATATAGCTTAAAATTATTAGCCGTTTACTTAATTAAATAAAAAAACTAGTTTTTGGCGACAATAATTTTACGAAAACCTAAATTAAAAAATATAAAGAAAAACACTTTAAATCAATAATTAACTAAAATCATATATTTTTACTTTTTTCTAATAGGTTTTGTTGAGGGCCAACCCCTAAAATAGGGAAATTTCGTTTTGATATTGAATAACTAAAAGTTTGAGGCAATTTCACATTCGTAAATAGGAACACCAAAAACTTGACCAAAAACATTTGCCATAAATGATGCTCAAGGTCGTTCAAATTTTGTTGTCCAGTTTAATCTAAATGAAGCTTCTCCGGAATACTACAGCATGCAGGTTTGACCACCCTGACGAAAACAAAGAAAGATTCAAGCGACCTCTTAGATACTGGATACCCATCAAAACAGCCCTAATCAGCCCACTAGTGTTTCTATCTAATCTAGGCCAGCAGCTTATTTCGGCCATTAAAAAAACACAAACAATTAGTTTTGAGGTTTCCCTCATACCTTCCCCCATTCATTTATGGGGGACCATACCGGTTAGGGCTTTAAATCTAACCCGAGCATCATGGGTTAAAAGTTAAGATTTGCTCGCACGCTGGCGACCTAGGTTTTTGGCCTAGGCTTTTACTTTAGGCAGTTTAAGGCCTACTGCTTAAGCAAAACCCTCAGCAGTGAAGTGGTCACACATGCATACCATTTTTAGAACGAAAAAAGCCTGTGCACTGATTCAAACACACAATTCCTGTTTGCAAGACACGAAGGTTTGCCACTGAGCTATTGAGCCAACTCGGCCATTAAAATGGAAATCTTCAAATATAATGAATGTTTGAGACCAATCAATAAGTTCTAAAAGTGGCGCACACTAATATAGTAGGTCAAAATCAAATTCTTGCATCTTACGAATATGTTTTCACTTTTTGTCTTAAAAAATCTCCTTAAACTATTTTTTAATTTTTGGGCAAATTTTTTTTATTGCTTATAAGAGATACCTTTATTATTATTAAACTTGCATATGACGAATTGAAAATTAATTATAATTTTAGGTTCAAAACAAATGATTGATCAATATGTTACCAAGCACTGATTTTGTTTGAAAATGAGTTCACATTATGTACTCCTTTGAGTAATTAGTATATTGCCCAAGTGTCAAAAAATTTTAAATATTTTACGTGAATGTCAAATTAAATAAGTTAAAAAGTTTCATCTACATTTATAAAGCATTAGATTATTAGTTTAATACAAAGAGAAAGCATTTTTTAAATAAATATAATTTAGAAGTAAAGTAATGTTACCCAGAACGTTTTAAACATCATTAATCGAATGACAAGTATGAATGGGCTAAAACATATGTTGTCGATGAAATTTCTTAATAATATGCCAGTCCGTTTTATGGCTATAGACTAACTAGGCATGACATAACACATGCTCCGATTAAGAGGAGACTCATGGCGCCGGTCTGCGAGTCAATTTAAACCTTGATTCTAGTTGAATAACTGGAATAAACACTAATCCTATATACGTCGCTGCCCAATCATATAAACATAGGGGAAAATAAACTACCATCAAATTCAAAAAAAAGAGATATTTTTAGAGGGCTTACCGTTTTACCCTACCTGTGAAATTTAACTTTTTTTATTTTTGCAAAATAATTTGCCAAAACCAGCCCGTGAATTCATGATATTCAATTGTTACATGTGATTTCGTGATGAACCAGAATAAACGCGAGGACGAACACGGCCAAATTGAACTTGAATATAGTCATGAGGCTGAAGTTAAAAACGGATTTGTGTTTTCCTATCACATGAAAATAATGCTTTAACTTTCGCCTTATATATAGTTTGTATTCCGACAATAGATATTATTTTAATATATAATATCAACCAAAACAAATATAAGAAGTCTTTCACTTTTAACAATTTTAAAAAATATCTAAATTACAGAAATATAGATTTCATGTTATATTGCGATTACTTAACGGCTTGACTAGCTTGTTTATTTGCCCAAACACCCTCTTAAAAATGTGTTAAGTTACCCGTTTAAATATTTGACAAAACACTAAAAAGGATCGCTAAAATTGACAAGTACATCATGACCTTTCGAAGGTTATTAAGCCATCATCCTTTTCAAGTGTGACACTTAAACCTGAGCACATGATAAGATTTAAACGAGGAGGTTACAATCGAAGTTAATATGAAGCGCGGACTAGTTAAGATTAAACTGAAGGCTCTTTCCTACGTCAATATTATAGCTTTGCTATATATAATATCACAATTGTTACCCATTTTAATCGGTCTTATTTTATTATTTTTGAGATTAAGAAACAATTTTTTTCAGTAAACTCTGGCACTAAGCTCACTAATGACTGGTCGACCAATATCAATTGGGTTAGAGGAAAATTATAAAAATGAAAGAAAATGTTATTTTTATCTTATCTCATATATATTTTTTCTTTCTAAGTTTCATCGACTATAAAAAATTGGTCAGATTTGAAAAATTTGACAAGATTTGCGACCTCGAAAATCTCTTTTAAATCTATTTTACATCTCAAATAGCGAGAATTAAATTTTATGAGTATATCAAGCTTTTACCTAACATTCGGTTTATACAAAATATTTTGACCATTCTAAAAAGGGCACGATATACATTATCAGATTTTAGTAAAAATATTATTGAAATGAAATAAAAAAATATTTTTATTTCATTATTTTTCTGTCTATATATCTTTTGTGTTTTTTAACCATTTTTTTATTTTGTTTACGGCTGGCTTTGAAATTTGATTTAAAAAAAGACTGAACGAACTAAGATATTTTAAACATGGTAGGTTTTGTCTTCTCATATATCTCTATAATTGGTTAACCTAAATAACGCGCATGTTTCATAAGTCCAAGAGTTAACACTCATTAGCTAAAGTTCGTAAAATGGATACCAAAAAAATCATGTTATAGGGCAATGGGTGGACAGTGTTGTAGTAGGCGAATAAAATTGGCACAAGAGCCTGTTTTGACTTAAAAAATCCAGCATTTGGATATTGTGGTATTGGCAAAGAGGCGCACAATCTTGCTGACTTCGGCGGGAGCATTACATCCTTTTAGGCCACCTTCAAAGTCATATTTCAACACAACAAAAAAAGTGTATTTTTCGTTCTTTTTTTTGTCAATTTGCTAAATATACATAGCTAGCCAAAAAATATATCATCTTCAGATTTAATTGAATAATGTAAATTAAAATTTTATTTTCCCTTAACAAATAAGGGGCTTTGGCGAAAAAAATTTGTTATTGAAAACTTTTTTACTATAGGAATAGCAAAGAACACTTCAATTTTGACGTTATTTTCGTAGAATACAAACTCTTAAAAGCGCCCGCAAATTCCCCCGTAAAGTAAGCCAATCTTTGCGTTGTGATCTGCAATTCCTATAATAGATTTGAAATTAAGGAAATGTTTTTTAAACAACAGTTAGTTTTTTAGTGAAAATATAAAAAACGATATTAAACATATGTGATCGGCTGACTTAAGGTAAAGCTTGGAAAAGGTCGATTTTACGAAGTTATTGGCAAGTCTATTCGGTGTAAAATAAATTCGTGTAAAAGGTCAATTTACACGAATTCATTTAACACCGAAAGACTTGCCCAAGATATCAATCTTCTAATCAAAATCGGGTTGGAAGCTAGACCAGTTTTTAAAGTCTCATTGCAAAATAGGGCGAACTTAAACGTTATAACGACCCGGTTTGCTCACTAGTCTTAATTTATAACAATCAAACATAGTCCTAATTGCATATTTTATAGATTAAATTGGAATGTTCATGGAAGAGGGTTGTTGATCACCTAATTTATTTTTAACAACTTTAATAATATCCTTGAAAACCCTTTTAACCCAAACTTAAAATAAAGTATTTTCCCTGTATGTGGGGTTAGTATATCTTAATAATAAAAATGTTATACTTTGACCAAATATTTGTTTTGGGATTATGTGCGAGCAGTAAGAAAAAACAGTTTTAAGATAAAAAAATAAAAAAACCTTCAATCTATAAATATCATTTTTCAGGTGAATTACTTTAAGTTACAGGATAGGAAACAATGTCTCCTTGCTATGGGTTTGACCATGCAAATAATTGTCAAATTGAAAAATGGCTATTTTAATCAATTATCAATTAGAGATTGACGAATTGATATTAATAGCCCATTGGTCCTATCCTTTATGAGTCCCCATTCATATTGGCCTAACGAGGAAAGAGGTCTTTTTTTAAAAAATCATTTTCTTGAAACGTTCAAAAATGCAATAAAATTTAGGCCTATATGAACTACATACATCACCCTCATACTAATTACCAGGTCTACTGCCCACTTTGTTTTTCATCCTCCACCCGCTCAAATAATTCCTGGTAGGGGAGACCGGGGCGAAATGAACATATTTTTGCAAAATCGTTGCTGCTGACACATTGTTAATCCAAAAGAAAAAATTAATGGCTCATTTTATAGATAATTCATTATATTTTATAAGATAATTTGTTTAACCAAAAAAATATATTTCTGTAAAAAGATATAAAATAATGTATCCCACTAGTGTTAACCATTTCGCCCCATATACTGGGTAAAACGAAACACCCATGGGGCAAAATGAAAGTGTGTAAAATTTATTAAATTTACAGCTTTAATTTCACATTATTGAAAAATAAATATAGATTTAGATCATTTTATTAAAAGTTATATCATAATCAATTACCAGTGGCCTAAAAATCCCAACATTAAGGGGTTGAAGTACATGTGAACAATGGGGTGGTAGTGTGGCCTTTTTAATCCCATTATCTTTAAAAAAGTTCACTGTGAATATATGAGATACATGGTTATCCATGATTATAAGTGCCTTCATTTAAAATATAATTAATCAATTTATTAGATCCTCAGTTGAGCTTTTAACATATTTTACAAAACGTTATTCATTTCGCCCCTTATAAGTAGTGTTTGCAAAATCAATAATGTTCAAATAATATTAAGTTTGAAGTTAAAAATGTATTATATTCTTACAACGAAGTGTTTTTTTAATCTTTTAATTATAATAATATATTCGAGGTAACATTATATTAAAAATAAAGCAAAATTATTGTTGCTTATAACATAAATTTGAAATAGCATTTTTTCTTTAATTGAAATTTTCTAAATTTTTTTAAATGGATGTATATGTAAAAAATATGATGAATCGATAGCTTGTTTAAAGATCTACAACATATATAAAATTTATAGATAATGAATAATTTTTGGCAGAGATATCCATTAATCATTTCACCCCACCAACCATTTCTCCCCGGTCTCTCCTACGCCTTTGAATAGAAACATATTTCCGGATAGCCCAACATAACACAAGCAAAATTTCGCAAACTCTGCCAATAAATAGGATATAGAGATGGAAAAAACCCATTTTTTGGATAAATTAATTTTTTAAAGAAAAAACATCCGCTTTAATTGGGTAATTGATTAAAAAAAATATCAGGTTTGTGTTCTGTATCTCTTTAAATCATCTTTTCAATCGTTCATATACGAGAAACAAAAAAATGGGTTTAGCCAAAAGGTAGGCTTCCTCCAGCCTCCCAAGGCCAATTGATAAGTGATTAATAAAAACAATTTTTTAGCTTTACAAAAATCATTTTTTGGATTCCCGTTAAGTGATTTCTGCTGAGATGTCACACGTATTAGCAAGCAATTTATCTTTATAATCATAAATTGATTGCTGATTCATCTCAAACCAATAAAACAGATCATCATTCACTATTCAAGCTTATTTTATTTAGGTTGAGTTAATGAAGTCCAGTTATTTCAGTTATTTTGGATAGGAGGATTCAGTTGCAAGATAACATCTTCGGCCGGAATAATTACAAATTGCAAATAATCTTGGATGCCAAGAGAGTCTTCCAAAAATCTTTATCTCTGGCCCTTTCATTACCATAAAAAAAGGGGAGTGGCTGAGTGTTTGCCGCTAATAGTATAGGTAATTTTTTCATTAAAAATTCTCATATTTTGTACATATTAAATCCTAAAATATCCATTTCTACTAATAATTTTATTAAGGATTATTTTATATGTATGAAAGTTTAAACAAAATAAGTTACAAAAAAATGCCGCCTATCGGGCCATTTATATATAATTTTGAAAAAAAAAATAAATTAGAAATATAACATAAAAAATATTATGACAGTGAACACGACCAACAGCCAAGGTATAGGACCCCTATTCCTCATCTATTCCTACATGTTTAACATTATTGACCCGAGCGCGGTTCCTGACGGTAGCGAAAATCCTAATTGCTATGCCTTTAGTATGATTCATTTTTCATCTAATTAGATCGAATAAAATTTTTATATATTTTGGAAATTTTTAAGATTTTTTTCTATATTTATTAAAAAATACCAGAATTATGGAGCTTAAAATTTTTTCTGCAGTAATTCCGGCCCAGCCCACCCAAATTTTAATCTTAGACGGACTGCCTGGCTCTCCCAGACTGCGGGGTAGTTAAGTTGCAAGCTATGATTTTTTTGCATTTTATCAAAGATGTTGTTTTTTATAGCGTTATTATAAATTTTTGATGTTTTAATTCTTGTTAATAGTTAAAATAAGGCACATGAGATATATAGTATTGAACCAGCCCCATTCATAATTCCTTTTCAAATCAGTCGAAGCCCTTCGGCAGCAGTCCAGGCAGATTCTCGGGTCTCGATTTTAATATACATTTCAAAAAATTTGTTAAACTTTGGTTATTTGAAGTTGCCTAGACCAACACGATTACCCAGAAAAAAAAATTTTATTTTTGCCTAAATGTGGTTAAGATTGTTGCACCATTATAGACGTGCATATAAATGAACTATATATTATTTTTTTATTTATAATTATTGATTACTCTTGTTTTTTGATTTGCAAGCACGTATAAGGTCATATTTTGGGTAAAAAAAACGTGATCTTTAAGTATTTTCTTTCTAATTTTGTAAATTACAAAATATAAGATAGTTGGAAATAAATTAAATATTGTAGTTATACAAAATTAAGTAACTTTTTTTTATAACGTTTTTTTAGAAACAATATATTAAAAAAAATAAACAATTTAAAACGTATATTTTTCTCTCTTTTAAAGCTAAATTTTTGCAAATAAACAAAATATTAGTCAAAAAATAGCATAAATAAGAATAAAAAAACCTTATGGTTAGAAGTATTATTTTTTTCAATAAAACCATGATTTTACCCTACATGGACTTTTTTAACTTGTTATGCTTTGCCTGCCTTGAATCATGAAAATTTGCAACAAAAAATCATATGTTTGACATGATTTAAAAAAACGGCCTAATTATTGAACTTTTAAAGAACTATTTATACTTAGCTATTATAATTAGTGAACAATTTTTTTTCTGAATAAATTTTCACATCTTATTATCAAACTTTAAATGAATGCTATGTTTTCGAATTTGTAATCTAAAAAAAAATTTAATTGGGCGAAAACAATAAAATATTTTTAGCTCGGCACGGCACATTAAAATTATGATTTTTCATTCCTAAAGGTTTAATTCAATATTTTAAAATTTTTTATAAATAAACTTACAAAAGGGGTTTGGCCATTTTGTCTGAGAATCAAGCAGAATCTGGAACATAACTATCAAGATTCAAATTCAAAATTCGACTTTAGACGCTAAGTTCAATTGCATTCTAGATGGCATTTTTGAATAAAAAATTATTAATATCATTATTTAATGTTTTTTGTAGTAAACCGTTGTGATATTTTATATTAAATTAATTATGGTATAGTAACCATGTTTTAAAAGCCATGAAGATTTTAAAAAAGTTTTATTACGCGTATGCACAAATTATCATACAACACTGTTATTACTCATTGCGACGGCATAAATGTAGAATAAAAATTCAATTTTTTATATATCGCATTCGCATATCGACAAAAAATTTTACAAAACAAAGTATTACCTGATTTTAATAGTACTTTATGTCCTATTTTCATAATTTTTTATATTTTTCTGAACGGTCAAATTGTTGTTATATAAAAAAACTTTTAAGTATTGGCGCGTTCATTTATTTCATTTTATTGAAAAATTTTTAAATTTTTATTTTTTGACTGAGCCCTTTTTTACAAAAAGTCGCCAATTATTGTTATTAGCATTTAAATAGTTTTTCTGTAAAAAAAATACATATTTTTTTTTTTAATTTTTAAAAAAATGAAGTGAGTCTTAACGCGCCCTAATTAATAACTCTCAATACTATTTATGTGTTTTTCAGCTTTTAAAAGCGTTCAAATTTTAGTGACAGTCGAAATTTTTTATTTTGCATAATAACTTTATTTGACCATATAAAATCCGTATATGAGTTTGGCAACCCGACATGTGAATATATTTAAATTTGTATGTGATATAAATAACTTAGATGAATAGTAAAGGCCTTATAGTGGCGAAATATATATAAGAATTTTTGATAAAATTCAGGTTTAGGATTAGATCGAAAAATGAGTTAAAGTTATAAATATTTTAACAATTAAAAAGATTTTATTTATGAGATTTCCAGCATTAATATATTTTAATATCAAATTAACAATGTTAAATATAATTAATAAATTATAAACAGGTAGTATATTTATATGAAAGAAGTAATTAAAATAAATAAAAAAAAAATAATAAAAATAATATAAATATTATATTTATTAAATTTTACAGTTTTCCGGTCACGTATTTTTAATAAGAAAATAATTATTTTTCAAAATTTTTATGGAAATTTTTTGCCTTATGCTAAAACTCGGTGAAATATAATTTTTTTAATAGTCTACCAATTTGTTTGAAAATTTTCAAAGCTTCAGGACCGAATGATCCTGAAGTTACCTCCGTTGTTGACGTTAAGGATTTCTTTAGTGTTTCTGCCATGTATCGGGACACATTTGTAAGAATTATAAAAGAATTAATAAATTACCACATTTTAAAATACATTTTTATTTTTTGCCATAGTTAAATCAAATAAGACATCAGCTTACACATTTAATCCCGAAGCTATTTTACTTAGAGTAGCTATAATTTGGAAAATTTACCCTTTAATTGAGTTGGCGAATTGCCTCGATATTGGAAAAATGGATAAAAGGATTCTATATCTTAAAACCTGCCGGCAAGACATTAATTATTTACAAATAACACAGGCCAACTAATTTTTAAGATTCATAAGTTAACTTTAGAGATCATGTCTCCTACTCCGGGGGGGGGGGGGGGGGGGGGGTAGAAACCAAGCGGTTCCAAAAAATCGGCCGAGGGGGGTAAGTATTTGAGGGGGGTAGGTATAGTTATGGGGGGTATTTTAAAAAGAAGGGTAACTATAGCAGTCAAAGTGGGTAATTTATTTAACAAGAATATAATATTTTTCTCAATTTTTTACACGTCTACACAACAACACTGGTCGACAAAAAATGACTTCATATTTTAGACCAAAAACTTTGAACATTTTTGTAGCGCAGTTTTTTCTGCTAAACATCATAATGCTTTCCGTTTTTTCTTATCTAATCTAGTTTTCATTTTATTTAAACATCATGGTGCTTTCCGTTTTTTCCTACCTGATCTAGTTTTCATTTTAGCTTTTAAAGTGTAAAAAATTTATTTTATATATATTTAAGATTGGAAAAAAATTTAAAACGCACCTATAAATTTTTTTTTTAATAATTATTAAGATTTTTTTATAGTATTCTAAAATATTAAAATTATAATAAATTATGTTACTAGATCGAAAAATGTTAAATAAATAAAAGAAAGTGTAACAATATACTCTTAAACTATTTATTTGTTTAATAAAAATAAAATATTAAATATATGTAAAATGTTACAATTAATTATAATTATTTAAAATTACCAAGTTTTCAAATTTTGTTTACCCTTTTTTGGTACCCCTTGTTTAACCATGCTCACAATAACAATCTCCAGCTGTAACGCTGAAAGATCAATGAGTAAGATAAAATTAATTAAAACTTCTCTTCGTAACAAAACGAGAGATATGTTTTTACAAAATCTTCTTTTGTTAAAATCTAAAGAGGAAATTTTATTGCAATTAGATAATGACTTAATTATCAATAATTTTAAACATTTATCTATATATATAAAATTTGAGCATCAAAATTTTTGTTACCAGTAAGCTCAAAAACGGCTAAACCGATCCCTATGAAATTTTACATGTAGATTCTCTAGGTGGTGGAATCGGTTCATACGTATCTTTCATGCGCCTAGGTCCTATGGGTCGCCCGCCCGAAGCAATTTAAAAAATCGCGTTTTTTAATTTTTGATCCCCGATAACTTTCTACCGACTAAACCGATTCCCATAAAATTTTATATATACATTCTCTTGGAGGCAGATTAATGTTTATTCTAGGTGCGCCTATGTCATATGGTTCGCCCGCCCTAAGCATTTGAAGTTGTTTTTTTATGAATTTTTTGGATTTTCACGAACAACTTTTCTGTTTATTTTTTCATCTAATTTGGCATAAAAAAATACATATAACGCTATAAAAAAATTTTCCACATTGTCCTATGAGTCGCCCGCCAGAAGCAATTCCTGTTTTTTTATAAATTTTTTGCCATTTTTGATCAATCACCTGATTAGGTGTATAAAAATACATATAATACCCAAATTTGACTCTTCTACCAATAACCCTTATATTTTTATAGCCCTTTCTTTATTTTTTGGGCGAAATATCCATTATTTTTCCATAATGAGTGAACCGATTACCACAAAATTTTATATGTATTTTCCGTAGGAAACAGAATAGTATTTTTTTCTTTCAAACGCCTAGGTCATATGCGTCGTCCGCCCTAATCGTTATATATTGTTATATTCCGAATTTTTTGCTTTTAGCTATTTTTTTTTTATTCTTGCTTTTATTTAATTTGGCATAAAAAAATACATATAACCCTAATATTTGACGCTTCTATCCCAAACCCATAAGATTTTATAGCCTTTTCTTAATTTTTGGGCAAAATTTTAACTATTCTCCCGTAATGGCTCAAATACCCATAAAATTTATATGTGAATTCCATAGGAGGAACAATAGGATGTTATTGATTCTTCATACACTTAAGTTTTATCGCTTGCCTAAAATAATTTGGGTTATTTTTTCAAAATTTTTTTATTTTGAAAATTTATTCATTTCTGCTTTTATCTGATTTGGCATTCTGAAATACATGAAACCCTATATAATAATCGGCGACTACTGAGCCACTGATTCCAATATTTAACTTTTATTTACAAAAAACTATATATCAATAACTAAATTATCATAACAAAGACTATATATATATTCTAGCATTTGATTTATCAATTTAACATTGCTTCTAGGGTATGCAGGCAATTACCTTATTTGAATGGTGTTTCTTTGACTAACGGTATAAAAAATAAAATTATTAAAAGGGGTAATGGCCCCCTTTGCTTCCGCCCCCCCCCCCCCCCCCCCCCACCCCCTTCAATACGTCTCTGCATGTAACTTATAAGTAGCCGCCTTTACGTAATACGACGTTCTATAATATATTTTGTATTACACTTAAGTTTTATAGCTCTTTTTTAATTTTTAGATGAAATTTTAACAAATTTTGAGCCTTCTAGCACCACTCTGTTTTAATAATCCGATTATATAAGCCTCCTAAGACCAACTCATGAGCCAGAAGTCTGCCTTTAAATAATCCTAATGGTTGCAAGCAAAAAAAATTTGGGCCGTCATATTAGAAAAGCAAAAATCATGAAAAACAAAAGATCAGTGGCCCGACGAACACAATATCCAACATATAAAGATGCTTGCCTTGCACTAGGCTTGCTCGAAGACGACAATCAATGGAAACTTATGCTTAAGGAAGCAGCTTTAAACTGTACAGCAACGCAAATTCGTTTACTATTTGCAATAGTGCTAACTACATGTTTTCCTACCCAAGCAAAGAAATTGTGGGAGAATAACAAAGATTCAATGAGTGACGATATACTGCATAAACATCGTGCACGGCTTAACGATTTACATTACATTTAATCACGATATATATAATGAAGCCTTGATTGCTATTAAGGATCTCTGCATTCATATTGCCAACCTTTCTTTAACTCATTACTCTATAGAATCGCCTCTTCGTAATGCAACTGATTTAGTAGTAAACGATGAAATAAGGCGTGAATTGCAATACAATAGTGTGAAAATGGTAGCAATCGTTAATTAGTATGTCCCCCTAATGAATGAAGAACAACGTATAATATACGACCGAATTATACTTGCAATTTCGGCAGATTAAGGTGGCTTCTTTTTTTTAGATGCCCCTGGTGGAACTGGTAAAACATTTTTAATTTCATTAATTCTCGCAAAAATACGTTCAAATAATAACATCGCACTGTAGCATCATCTGGCATAACTTGTTGTTAGATGGCGGCAGAACAGCTCATTCAGTATTTAAGCAGCCCCTAAATATTCAAAATAATTCAGATGCTGTGTGCAACATAAGAAACCAATCCTCTATGGCTACACTGCTAAAACAGTGTAAAATTATCATTTGGGATGAATGCACTATGGCGCACCAACATTCGTTAGAGGCGTTGAACAGGACCTTAAAAGATATTAGAAACAATGATAAAATATTTGGTGGTTTACTGATGGTTCTATCAGGCAATTTTAGGCAAACGCTTCCCGTCATTACACGTTCAACGTACGCGGATGAGATAAATGCTTGCCTAAAATCATCGCCATTGTGGCAAAATGTTGAAAAATTAAAGTTGAAAATAAATATGCGTGTTCAAACGCTCCAAGATTCATCCGCTACCACATTCTCAAAACAACTATTAGATATCGGTAATGGAAAATTAACTACAGATAAAACTGGATGTGTAAAGTTACCTAACGATTTTTGTATAATCGTCGATTCGCAAAATACCCTCATTGAAAATGGTTTTCCTGGGGTACAAAAAAAATACATGAACCATGATTGGTTAGCTGAACGAGCAATATTAGCCGCGAAAAATGTTGACGTCAATGATATAAATTTTAAGATACAACAATTACTACCAGATTTAGTTACATACAAATCCATTGATACCGTTTGTCATTCAGCAGAGGCGGTGAATTATCCAATAGAATTTTTAAACTCATTAGATCTGCCCGACATGCCACCGCACAATCTACAACTGAAGATTGGGTCCCCTGTTATTTTGCTCCGAAATTTAAATCCACCAAAATTGCAACGGCTCGATTAGTAATTAGAAAATTGATGAAAACTGTATTAGAAGTCACCATATTAAATGGTCAGTATCGTGGTGAAAAGGTATTGATGCCCCGTATCCCTATCATACCTGCCGATGTTTAAATTCAATTTCAACGACATTAATTTCCAATTAGATTGGCATTTGCCATGACCATTAATAAATCCCAAGGCCAAACATTGTCTGTTTGTGGTTTAGATCTTAGAACACCATGTTTTTCCCACGGTCAACTCTATGTGGCATGTTCTCGAGTGGGCAAACCGTCAAATTTGTTTGTGTTAGGATGGAATAACAAAAAATACAGTCCACAACATGGCACTAAAGGATTAATATGTACTCCACATATATTTCATAAATTTAATCATACAGAAGAGGACAATGTATGATACAACTTCCGGCAATATTTTGGAATCGATAAGTTATAATTTAAAATTATTTTTATCTTTATAAATGATAAATATATAATTTAAAAATAATGTGGGTGGTTATTTAAAGTTTTTATATCAAAGTGACCTGAATTTATATTTTAAAATGGTAGATTGTCAAAACTAGCAATAATAGAATTGAAATGATATAACGCAATTTTGGATATTTAAGTTACATATCAGTTTTTGCCTTTATACATAATTAATTAATTATGATTTAATTATATGGTTAAATTTGATGTTTGTCTCTTCAGGTCGTTCAACGCCTACAACTTATACAAATAAAGTGCCATTTTATAGCCAAAAACTTCTGTAATTGCTTTGGTTATAAATCAAAAATTTAAAGGGATTTTCTTAAGTTTAAATAAAATTAATTTAAAAATTGTTTGGTACAACAACGCTTTTAGAATCTGCACTTTACCTTGCTATTTTTAAGCGGAATTGTTTATTTTTGCATATTCAGATTGACTTCTATTGTAAATTTTAAGAAATTTTTTATTTATGGCGAAATTAAAATCTTATTTTTTAAAAAATTCCTATCGTATGAATTTCTACAAATTTATTAAGGTAAAACAACGTTTGCCGGGTCAGCTAGTATCATTATAATAATTCATTATAATAATTTAAATTGATTAGTGGCTGCTTATAACAGACAAAAATTAGGTGGGGGGGGGGGGGGATAAAGTTACCCCCGAGATTTTGCCGAGGGGGGTAGCTCTTCCATGAAATTTGGGGAGTAGGAGACGCTGGATCAAACCTACCATCTTAGGAATTCTCAAATCCGTTTACCGTTTTTTCTAATCAAATCTAGTAAGTCAGCTATAAAAATTTTAAAATAAAATTCCAAAACACAAAAAAAAATTAACAAAAATTGATTATTATTTACAATCGAACTGATTAATATGAATCTCATTTTAATAATATATCGTGCTGATTCAAGATTTAACGCGAAATACTGTGTAACTAAATGCTGATGTGAGAATTCGATATTTGGAAATTTTATTTTTTTTTAATTGAGAAATGTTAAATATAGGTCACAAGGAATTTTTTATATAAAAAAAAGATTAGGGTGAGGTTAGCTTAGTGTTAGGATGAAAATAGATTAGTATAATATTTTAGTTAGCTTATGGTTAGAGTGAAGCATAACGGTAATGTTGGATTAATTTAGGGTTAGATTTATGGCAATATTTTTTGCTTACCTCTATTCCTAAAGACAGTCCATGCAACAGATAGTATTGAATTACGGACCAATACTGAGATTGTATAGATTAGGCAAATTGATGAAGGACTAGAAAAAAAAGATAAGCGGGAGGGCCTAATTATTTTTTAAAACCTTTGCGGCGCATTTAAAAGTAAATGTTTATAAGAATATGTATGGGTGGAAATTTTAATATTTATTCAATAATTTATTCGTTACATAAACAATTAAATTTTAAATAAACACAAAATTAAATAGTTAAAATATTAATAAAAAGACCATAACAACCAAATGTTTCAAGCCTAAAAGCATAAAACCGAAAGTCGCAAATAAAAGAAATTCTTTAATATTTTACAACTATTTCTAATCTTATTTCCATCTTTCAGGCTTTTGATTATACACTTCCTTGCAAATACTTAAGATGGCATAATGAGCAGACGTCCTTTTTTTCAAAATATTTCCAAGAATCAGACGTAGCGTTGCTTAGAGGCTCAAAATAGGCTAAAATGTTAAAAATCGGTCGTTCTTAGGGATGCTTAGGAAACGCCTTTCCTTTTTATATTTTAAACTGAAAAAAGTAACCACTTGTTACCAAAATATCTAAAATTTGTTTTTTTGATAATACATATTTTTTGTTAATGAAAGAATAATAAAATTTAATAGATTATGTGCATGTCCTAATTGCATAATTCTTGTGATTGTGGAACGTTTGTAATTTGGTCGCCTCTAATAGATTTTATATATCCCCTATAAATATTTTTTAAAAAATTACTCACAACTAGAAAAAATGGTTAAATTAAGAATTTTGAAAGTTAAGAGAACCTTTATCGTGTGTAAAATTTGAAACTCAAATTGAATCTCAGATGATCGCCAACAAAATCACAGAACCTTTTTTTGTTTTGCCTGAGACCTAGGTCACCGGGCTTTAAATCTTATATAACTCTACGTGGCGTGCTAAAAAATGCCCACGTGTTTCTTATTGGGAAAAAAATCTTAAGCAGATTTTTATATAAAAGTTTTTAAAATTTATGGTTTTTGAGCAAATTTTTTGCAATCCAATTTACGGGTCGCATATTTAAATCGATTGGGTCATGCCGGACACTAAATAAAATTCATGCAGGGCGGGGGGGGGGGGGGGGGGGGGCTATTTATTAAGTAATTAACACTTTTTCCAAATAAATTTCTCACATCTCATCTATTATCCAACTTTACATATATGTTGAGTTTCCAAATTATTAATATAAAAAAATAATAGGGCGAAAACAATAAAAAATTATAATTTAGCCTTGGCACATTTGTAAATAAAATTTTTCTTCCCTAGTATAACTCATTAACTTAATTTTTTTTTTGATAATGGAGTATAACTATTTCGTTTTAAAATCAAGCAGAATCTGGAACATAACTGTCAAGATTAAAAGTCAAAATTAGACTTTTGAAGTTATTTTAAATTACATTCTAGATGGCATTTTTTTTGTAATTATAAAATTAGCAATTTTATGTTTTTCGTAGTAAACCGTAACACAATTTTTTAATAAATTAATTCTTTTATAGTTACCAATTTTTCAAAAGCATTGAAGATTTGGAAATTTTTGATAAATCTTGTGCACAAGTGATCATAAAACACTGTTATAGGACATAAAAATTCTAAATTTTGGGTATCTGATTCGCATTTACAATTGATTGTAAATATGTTACAAAACAAAGTATTACTTGATTTTAATAATAATTTATGTCCTATTTTCATAATTTTTTATATCTTCCTCTACGACCGTTGTTTATACACAAAACACAATCTTTGCTAGTCAATTAATTAAGAATAATTTTCTATTTTAGTCGTTGAAAATGCCCAAATATAAAAGGCAACATAAGTTTTTAATTTTTCATAATTATTTTGTGACTCGAAAAAATTATTCGTCGTACATGAGTTTGGCCATTTATAATAATCTAATTTATTACAAATTATATGAGAGATTAATAAATAACTTAAATGAAAAAAAGTAGTTTTTTATCAAAAAAGCTATGTTCAGAATAAGATTGAAAATCGAATTTAAAATTTTTTGTCAAAATTGAGTGCCTGCACAGAAATAGCAATTAAAAATTACCACGCATCGTTTTCATTAAGTTTTCTACTCATAAATGTTAAATTTTCTATTTAAAACCACCGTTGTTGGCGTTATGGATTCATTCAGTAAAGAATATACATTTGGCCTATAGGTAGGGTTACCAACAGGTTTGGGTTAAAAAGGAGGACGGCTGTGTCAAAAAGGAGGACAAATTAAAAAAACAACGCGCAAGCTTAAATATGACTTTAAGATCAATATTACATCATTTTATTTATTATTTATGAATTAACATGATCAATTAAAATTATTATAAGAAGTTTTCGCATCTTTTAACAATTTTGTATCATTATAAGCATAATTATAAAAATCTCCGCATTGTAAATCTGTATTAATATATATGATTATTTCGTTTTTTATAAATTCTCTTTTTGCTCGATTTCTCTCAGCGCCACTTTGTATTCATTACTGAGAACACGCACTCTATAAACGCAGTTGTTGCCGGTAGACTGAATAAAAAACGTATTATTTTTTCAATGTGGAAGACTTTGTTAGCTTAATAAATTTCCCCAAGTTTTGCATAGGGTTTCCTCAAAAAACTTTGCATCATCGGCTGATTTGAGGAAATCATCTTTAATGAGAATGATTTCTGTGTAGAGAACATCAATATTTAGCTCTAATATAGATATCAAACATAGTTTATTTACTATCATAATAATTTCATCAAACGAGGGAAATTTATTCTTTAAATTTATTTTAGAGATGAGGGCTATCCAATTATCCTCATGAAAATCAAATCTTTTTTCTAAATACATCAACGCCTTATTATAGAAAGCTGTGAATCTCTTTTGAGTTTTGTTTGAGTTATAACGTCAAAATCTGCCAGTTTATTATTGACCCTGTATCCAAAAAACTGATCGTTTATTCTATTTTTAAAATTACTATGGAGCTGAATCATAATATCCCATAGATGGACATAGGTTGTAGAATTGCTTTCTAACGAACATATGGTTGTTTGAAATATTTGTAGCGAATGTTGGGCAAAAAGTAGATATATTTCGATATTTTCATTAAAATTTCCATTTATAAATAATAAACGATCAATAATCTTGGGACAATCTTTTAGAGATGTAAAATATTCTTTTAATCCAGACCACTCTTTTAAAAGCCGTTCAATGCATGGTAGTAAACTAAGCGATCTTGTGACAACATGTTTAAGAATATCCTTAAATTGTATTTGGACTTCATCGCAAAAATTTTTGAGAGACTCTCTTCTTTTTGAAAATTGATTTGAAATTTTTTGGCGGAAAATCAAAAAAACCCAAATATTTTAATGAATGTGAAAAAAATTTATTAAATCATATTTTATTATAAATATTTAATTGATTATATTGCCAATTTTATCTACAAAATATAATAATAGCAGCTAAATATTTTTCTGAAGATAAATGCTATTTTTTTAAGAGATTTAAAAGTAAAATTTGATTTTCTTTTGAGTTGTTTATGGGTAAATAAGGTATGGAAAATGATTTTTAGTATTTTAAATAAAAAAATTTTTTTTTCATTTTTATTCAAAAAGGAGGACATTTTCAGCTCAAAGGAGGACGGGAGGACGGACAGCTAAAAAGGTTGCCGTCCTCCCGAAAGGAGGACGTTTGGCAACCCTACCTATAGGTATAAAATTGTAGGAAGTATAAAAAGACGACAAATAACTAAAATGTAATGTAGTACATACATTTGTATTCTCCCACAATTTAAATTTAAAAAGGGATTAATCAGCCCATATTTCGGCACACGGAGTTAAAATTCCGTTTATTACCCTGAAGCCTGACATATGGGCATTTATTAATAAATAAATTAGTTTATGGATCCCATACCTTAAATCGCCGGTTATGCATTAATTTTCACCATTCATTCCCTCTCTTATCGACCCTTCTCTTATTAATATTTGACTGCAAATCTTCAGCTGATAATATTGAACACTGGCTCATATGCCCAAACCGTGGGCCCCCTATCTCCTCATAGATCTTTGGCTCAATCCAGCCCTTGCAGCACTCAAGCTCAATTTTACATCCAACTTCTCACGTCCAAAGAACCGGGCCTAACAACAACAACAACATAATGTAAATTCAGGCTCAAAGATGAGAGCCAAACGCCTAAATTTTAATATATAAAAAATAGCATGAAAAATACCGCCCACCAGAATCAAGTTGCAATAAGTTTAAATTGCAAACACCCCTGCACTAGTGACTTAAGATGTAGCTCTTTTATTGCCTATTTATGGCCATACTTGTGACTATTTATTTGCTTAATTCTCTGGGGAATACAAAATACAATGGAATTGTTTTTACAATGGGATTTTTTACTTTAAAGCATTTCCTCAGAACATTTTCCCAATATGTTTATTGGTCGTTTAGATAAAAAAAAATGCTAAAAAAAAATCGTAACTCACTTATATAAGATGATGTCATTTTTATGGCATTATGGTTAATATTATTTTTTTTTTCAAACTAGGATAATTTGTGAGTGTATATTGCTTTGCGTTAGTAGATATTGACAATATCTGTTTGCCTATAAAACAGGACAACAAAAACACAAACGAATTTTCGGGATTTTTTAGAGATTTTTGCGATAACGATCCCGTGTTCAGTTTAATTTTCTAATCAATTTTTTTAAACCGCGTCAAAAGTTCGGAAAAATTTTTACAAATTTCTTTAACTATTAATTCTTGCGAAAAATCTGTTGACATATTCAGATTCCCTATAAAAACATATTTAAAAAAAGTTATTCCCTTAAATTATTAGCAATTTATTTTCAAGTTATTTAGGATCAAAACGGATTTTATGACAAAATCCACTAATTTAATAAAAAAATAAAAAAAAAATTAATTAGTAAACTAAAACTTACGTTAATAATGAATATTTTCGTTAGCTAAATATATTTTTTTGTTATTACCCATTTTATGATATAAAAGCCCAAAATACCCAATTAAAAAATCTCAACTTTGACACCGAATAACTAAAAATCTGAGGCATTGGCTAAAATGATTTCAGCGCTAAAGCCTTGACCAAAAACTATAGTTGCTATACATGATGCATAGGAATATTGTTGTCCAGTGTAATCTAAAGAACTATAGCTTCTTGCAACAGATAGTTGTTGTTGTTGTTTATTGTCTTAAAAAGGGGAGGTATTAATGACACCATTTGTATTCTATAAAGAATACACTGGACAACAAAAAAAAACAACTTCAACGATTTTCTAAGAATTTTATATAGATTTTTCTTGCGATATGATCCCGGGTTTATTTTTTTTTCTAAGGCCTCCAATTTTTTTTAAACCGCGTCCAAAGTTCCAAAAAAATTCAAAAAATTTTTTACTATTAATTCTACAAAAAATCTATTGCCATATTCAGATTCCTTATAAAAAATTTTAAAAAAGGTTATTACATAATTTTAAATTTTTAGCAATTTACTTTCAAGTTATTTAGGATCAAAAAACGGAGTTTATGACCAAAACCACAAATTTTACAAAAATAAAATAAAAAAAAAATAAATATTTAAGAAAAATTTTAACCCCTTACGTAAATAATGTTTTCGTTATCTAAATATATTTTTAAACTTTTGTTACTATTCATAGGTTTTATGATATAGAAGCCCAAAATACCCCAAAAATGAAAAATCTCAAATTTAACACCGAATAACTAAAAATCTGAGTCCTTGGCTAAAATTCTGATTTCATATTCGTGATCAGCGCCAAAAACGTGACCAAAAACTATAGTTGCCATAAATGTTGCTTAGGGTCGTACTAATTTTGTTGTCCAGTGATATTGTCCACGACGTAAACGCGGTATCATTAGAACCTGCAACCGATAGTACAATAAAGCATCGTTCGTTAATCAAGCTTAGTTCAAGAATGTATCGGCCAAGCAAAAATTTCAAAAGATTCGAAATAAATTTTAAATAATTTTTGGAGAAATCAAAAATATTTTTAAAACATTTTAGCGCTTTCGAAATTTCATAATACATAAGGAAAAAAAAATATCTTTTATTCATTCAATATATAATTATTACATAGCAATAATATACAAAATTAAAAGTGAAAATTAAAATAGTGTTACAAATGGATGTTACTGACAAATTAAATTTTTTCAATTTTTTTTCCAATTAACTTGAACCATGATAACCAAATCTTACAATAAGAAACTTATGTCGCTAAATTTCACAATTTTTTCTAATCTTATTTTCACCTTTCGGGGCCTTCTAAATAAACTTTCTTTCAAATGCTGTTAAGATGGCAAGCGAAATATGGAAACCTTTATTTTTTAAAATGTTTCCAAAAATTTAACATGCTATCGATGCCAAATCTAAAAAGGCTCAATTAATAATTGTTGATCCGATCGATCGTCTTGAAGATGCTTAGGGCTAATTTTCATTTCAACATCTTTTCTTTTTTGAATTTTAAACTGAAGAAGGTAACCTCTTGCTACCCAAATATTTTTAATTCCAATTTTAAAATTTTGTATATTTTATTTTTTATTAGATATTGAATAGATAATGAAATTCAATTGTTAGAATGCATGTTCAAACGGTTATTTAAATTTCATAATTCTAAATATCACATTCATTGATGGTGAAATGTATTTTATAACTCAGTGGGAAACCTCCCTGTTTAAATGCAACAGATTGAGAGTCCGAATCTGAGCGAGAAGCTTTCTCCGGGAAAATAGAATTTGCAACCACTTCGAAGCTGCTGAATGGCCTGCTTGGGCAGTAGGCCCTAAACGATATGCCGAGGGCCTATGATAAAAACCTAGGTCGCCGGCGTGCGAGAAAATCTTAATATTTAACCCGTCGGCAAAATTAATTGCTTTGCTGGAATCAAAATGGTCGCCCTAACGAGTATGGCACCCCCCAAATGAAAACAAGCATAGAGAAAACCTCAAACCCATAATTTAGCAATTTTCCATGCCCCATCTTGCCTAATTTTTTTTAAACTCTTCTCAACTACAAAAAAAATGATATATTTGTTGCAAGAGGGGTTAGTATTTATTTATACACTCTGAAATAAATTAAAAGTTTAGACGACCGTAATTAAATGTTGATGAGTGCGACACTCAAGTTTAAACCTGTATAGTAGTTAGATAGGTGACCGCCAACGAATAACAGTTGTCCGTTTTTTTAAGTTAGAACTAAAACGTAAGTCATCGGCCGGTGTTTAATTATTACGGTGCCTGATGAAAAATGCAATGACAAGTATTTAAACGGGGAAAAAGTTTAAAGATTCCTATATTCGCAGGTTTTTTGAAAAAAATGATTTAGGGCACGTGCAAAGTGAGTTTTTATTTTCGTGAAATTTTAAAATTTTTGAAAAAAAAAAAGATTTTGTAATAAAACGCAAGTATTTTAAAAGTTGCCAAATTTAGTATATGCACATTAAATGCTTTTTTTGAAATTCATTATTTTCCAAAAAATTTTGGAAAAAAATAAAGTTTTGTAATTTTCAAAATTTTTAAAATTTTACAAAAATAAAAACTCACTTTGTACGTGGCCCTAAGCAAATTTTTAGCTTGCAATGATACAAACTAAAACCGTATTTGTTTCGTTGATTGGGACGGGCCATGGCCTAAAAATCCATGCGGATCTAAGTTAAAAATTGCCGGGTGGGCTGGGACGGAATCTATAGCTCGATATAACAAATATGTTTGAGCCCATCCCGGACTTTTCATTCTAATTCTAATATGTTATTTTTAAATGATAATACGAGGCGGTTTCAACGCTCCAAAATTATTTGCCTCTTTATTAGTCATCTCTCACATTAACTATGTCTCAAATAATTTCCGTCGTCTGACTAGCAGCAAGATGCAATTTATATCATTTTGTTAAATTTCATAATTACTTTATATTGTTATTTACCCCAAAACGTGCTTTTTCCCTGGTCTTTTTTTTGGGCTGTCCAAATCCTAAAACATTAATGAATTTATAGAGATACATATGATTTTAAACGACTAATTTTGGAATAATTTTAAACAATTTTTTTTACACTTAATTTGGCCAAGTTTAAAATTTTATTCGGGGGCATTTCGGCAATTTATTTAAACAATTTGCCTAATGTTAATTATTCCTGATATAAATACAAATTGCTCAAGTATATACTAGGCTTTGACCTACATTTTCAGCCGGTCAGGAATTTAATATTAATCAACGCGACGATATACTTTTTTTTTGTACCAATTTTTTATTTGTACCCTTGGGAAATGATGGAAATATATTGGTAACAAAAACAAAACAACATTTTTTATATAAAAAAGAATCCCTACAACGGTAAATACGTTTCTGATTTAAAAATTCAAAATATTTCTAACATGATTATTGCATATTCGCGTTTTCTGGGTCAAACTAGCCCCCCAAAAATCTCCAAAAATACGAAAACATTCTTTTAGGATGACGAAATAACTTTTTGATATTACATTAAAAGCGAGCATATAATATGTACAGAAATTATTTTAACATTCTTTCATATATCACAACTTTGATTTCAAATTAGGGAATTTATTAAAATATTTGAGATATTGTCATCCAGATTTTGGCATATAAATGTAAATGGCCTACCTGTCTCGTGCCATATAATCCATAATAACAAGAAAAGAAATGATGAAATTCTGAATAAATTATTTAAAAAAAATTGCAATTTGGTATCATTGGTTAAATATAAATTTAATTTCTTCCAGCTTTTTTGAAATTCAAAATTTTCATGTTTTAATAAAAAACTATTTTATATCTATTTTGGACATAAATGTTAATTCAAGCACTCACGCTATTCCTAATTGACATAATGGGTCATTTAACCCCCCAATTCATTCATATTCTCTTAACACCATCTACAATAAGCAGTTCTGCAAATTATAATAAACTACTGATGACCTTTTTGCTAACTAGTCAAATTTTATTCATGTATCCGCTGCACTCTTTAGCGTCCGGTCAAATCAGCTGTTATACATGCGATAGCCGAACGGATAGGAGTTGCGGTGACCCGTTCAACATAACTTCCACGACGACGACATCGAGTATTAGGAAGGAAAGGTGCTCTGGGTGTTGCGTGAAATGGGTACAAAACGAACGATTAGGTAAGCACAAATTTGATTAAACTTATTTAAGGCCGAGGGAGTGAGGTTTTTGTAAAAAACTTATAAGATTATTTGTTTGTAAAATTTTTAATTTCTAAAAAGGTATTTTATGTGCACAAAATAAAGTTGGCACATTTTTAAAAAACTGCGCTTATTTATGAAATAAGTTTTTTTTACAAATTTGAAAAAATTTTACAAAAACAAAAAACTCATTTTGCACAATTTCAAAATTTTGTAAAAATTTCTCAATAAAGGAACTCAAAGCGCCCTATATTTTCATAGGCTTTGTCTTATTAACATTTTTGTATAATTGTGATTAAATAAGCAATCAAAAATAATTTGATTTTATACCATTAATGCTTTTCAAAATCTATAAATTTTAAAATATCCTGGAAGTTATAAATATATAAAACGATCGTTTAAACTTAGAAATTTTTTTTGTTGAAAAAGTAAAAAAATTTTTAACCTGCCTTTCATTTTTTCAATATAGAAAACCCATTGTATATTCGGGCGTGTTCGGATGACCTCAAGATAGCCCTCGTGATTAAAAAGGGAAGCTGTATGAAGGAGAGTAACAACCAAGGCCACGTTTGTTTTTGCGAAGAAAATTTATGCAATTCCGCCGATTCCATTGCCATAAAATCCAATTTCCCAATGGCTGTAATTATCGGTGGCATTGCCATGCCATTCGTGTCATTTATAAGCGTCGGTGAATCCAAAATGGTAAATATAAATTTTTAGCTGTTTTACAATAACAAACGACCTTTTCAACCGCTATATAGCTATTAAGCGTCAAGTTTTGGTATGTAGGTAACAAAGTTTGCCCATTGATATTTAGAGATTAAAGTCAAAACCTGTCTCCCGAAAAAACGTGAGGGCAACATGTCTCTATGTAAATACGTATAGGTTAATAATTTGCCTTTAACGAAAGTAAAATTTTTTATGCGTAGCCTTTTGGTTCATAATCCTAATTCTGGACTTCAAATTGAATAGGCTTTTTGATTGTTCTCAAGCTTAGATATATTGAAAATAATTAAAACACCGCTACTCTAAACGGGATTAATAGAAGCGATGGACTCCATAATTATTAATCGTTAGGTTTTAGTATGTAAATAGATCTCAAGGTTTGCCCATTGAATAGAGATAAAAGTCAAAACCTGTCCCCTTAAAAAGTGCCAGGCTGGGCCGAACTATAGAAACGGGCTGTGTCTGTATTAGATATATTAATTCCGCGTGCCGACTCTTTATATCTAATTTTTAACGGCCTCCATTTTAACTAACCCAAATTTTTTAATCATATAAAAATATATATTTTAGATTTTGAGAGCAGTCTGGATGGTTATAATATTCATCTTAACAAAACGGTGGACACAATATCTATTTATCAGCTTGAGCTGGACCTCAACGCTTTTGATAGGTGCATCAACTATAGGTTTACTATTAAAAATTCCGAAATTTACCAAAATAAACTCTAAAATTGCCACAACATGAGCCAAAAGCCATACCATTAATCTTCCGAGTCGAATTTGTGGGGGCAAAAAACAGAAATTCCTTATATGATAAAAGAAGCGACAAATCAATCGAAATAATTTGGTATATCAAATGATGCAAAAAAAATTTTTGTAACCTAGAATTCTGAAATAAAGATATCAATGTAAAATTAACAGCAGTCGAGATAAAGTTCAAACAACGAGTAATCTAACGAATTCGATATATTATAATGCCAAATAATTAACATTCCTAAATAAATTAATATTTTACAAGTTATATCTAATTATTATCAAAGTTTTAAATTTGAAAAAATGTCAAATTTGCAATAATTATAATTAGAGTTGGGTCTTTACTAAGGCTCACGCCCTACATGTTTTTTCTTAAGCAGGAGACTTTTTGGACCGCCCCACTCTGAAGACCGGTAAATTATATTGCGAGCTATAAACTGCTAAAAAAATTATTAAACATATAATATTTAACAAAATATTAAACTCTAACGCGTTACACTAATTTTGTAAATTTATTCCATTTAATAAATTGAGATACAAAGATGAAATAGAAAATATCAGCCTAACCAAGTTTTTTGGTTCCTAACCAGCTCTATTTATATGAAAAATTTTTGAAAGTTATATACAACGTGTTTTATTGTTGTTGGGTGCCACATAATTAGTATAACCTAAATAAATGTGATAGCTTGATATACTTAAAAAATTTATTTATCACTATTAGAGACAACAAATATAGGTTGCAAGTGATTTAAATATAAAAAAATTCCCAAATTTAGTCTTGTAAAGGCATACTCGAGGTCGCAAAATCTGCCAATTTGGTCGTCAAATAACGAAATGGCCAAATTTCGATGAAATTTCTAACCGTAAAAAATAGGCCTTATCATATGGATTTCTCTCAAATGTCATAAACTTTTTTTCACTCATTGAATTATGTCGAATTGTGTTATATGAGGGTCCGTGGCTACCTTTAACTGCTCGCATATTTCTACCATTATTGAGCCTAATACAAATGATATTTCCCACTATAGCAAGATTCTAAAAAACAATCAATATAACAAATATTTATAATATGATATAAATAATAAAAACAAAATACATTATTTTTGTGTGACTAGATTACATAGAACCAAAATATTTGTTATATACATATAGTGTTGTGATGGGTACAAAAATAAAATTAATAATTCATTTATGTATTATCAAAATATTACATGTATTAAAAGAAATGTAAAAAAAAAATGGTGAAATAATTATATCACAATGATAAAAAATTGGCAAAAAGGCAATAAAAATTGATTTAATTTAGCTAACAAATTTTAGCAATAATTAACATAAAAATGAGATAAAATCACAAAATAAAATAATGTATAAAATGCATGATTATAATATTACACAAAATATATTAAAACGCTAACAAATCAATGTTTGGCCAATTCTAAAAAATTTTTTTTAAGAATTTGCTACTTAGATGTAACGGAATGTATAGCTTTGGATAAGTAATCGACGTTCTTTGAGTTTATACCCGATATGGAGATTCTTCCATCCTGTGTAAGGTAAACCGAAAAATCCGTTCTAAGTTTATTAACCTAAAATAGATAAATTAATAAAATATTAGGGCATTTTGAAAGGTAAAAATTGAAATAAATATGGGATAAAGAGACGAAAAATTAAATTAAAAGACAGATCATCTCAAACGCACGTTATTTTGAAAAATTAAGATTGATATAAAACAGGGCAGGGCCCATTCAAATTTTTGGGTAAAAATGGAAACTTTTAATTTAAAAAATCATGATGTATTTATTTTCAAAATAAAATATAGTCCTAAAATAATCAAAGGCTATTAAGCATATTTTTTTACACATTTGGCAGCCGCAAAATTAAATTTTGCCTACTCTATTCTATTAATATCTAGATTGTTGTCAAAATTTCAAAAAATTTAAAAGCCCATAAGCTAATTTTCATTTCCATCCAGATCTGTACTTATTTTAACTATAATAAAAAACAGTATATTGTAATAAATAGGAGATTTGGCTCAATTAAAACACTAAAAGAAAGAACCAAATAATTTTTCAAAAAAATCATCCCGGTGGATTAAATTACAGAACGGGCTTAAAAAGTTTGCCAAAAAGACTAAGTTAAGGTAATAAATATGACTTCTTCGGGCTTAAGACCGGTATAACAAAACATCCCAATCTGTTTTTGTATATGGCTCCAATCACGTTTAGAATGCTGAGCCAGGTTTTGAACGAGCGTAGAACGCATCTTTATAATACGATCGGCCATCCCTTTCACTTCTTTCAACCTACACCGTAAACAAATGAATGAATTCAAATGGAATTTTGGAAGCATAAAGCGCGTTCGCACCTCAAAATTTTTTTAAGCTCTTTTTTTTTTATTAAATTGATATTATTAAAACAAAAAAATGCGATTTATAAAAACTAAAAATTAATGATTTCGATATGTAGTGTAACCTAAATTATTATTTATAAAAAAATGTAAATAAGGGTCCTGATATTTATCATAAACCACATTTTGCAAAAGTTTACAAATAAAGAAATTTAAATTAATAAAAATGTTATTATTATTTACACTACCATTTCCCGTTTTTCAAAAATAATATTTTTGCACAGAGATTAAAAAAACACATATGAGGTCAAAAAAATAGTATTTTTTTTATAATTTATTAATTTATAATTTAACCTTCAATTATAATTATTATATTTCTTTCCAGTTATATTATGAATAAGAATTTCATATTTAGTAATTAAAATTATCATATTGTAATAAAATTAAATTTTTCTTAAAATATTATGTAAGACTTGAATTTTCTAGGGACTTCATATAGCTCGGAATAGCAAAGTCTTAACTAACAGTCCAAATAAATAGAGAAAACTTATTCATGTTTATTGTTTAAAAACATTTTCATCAAAATTAACCTGGATTATAACTATTTTTATATATTAAAATACTTTTCATCAATATTCTTATATTTGACATGAATATCAAAATACTAGCAATAAAGTTTAAATTTGAAATAAATTAATTTACTGTATATAGTTATTTAAATATATAACTTATATAAAAGGGCGTAATGTTATTATTTCAAAAACAAAATTGCAAATTCTAATTTTTCAAAAATGTTTTGTTATTTTCTGAATTAAAACAATTCACCAAATATCTCACTTCAAATTAGTTCGGTGTATTAGACCAAATTTAAACCTTTTTTTCATAAAAGTACAAATTTTATTATAAACATAAAAAAAAACTTGTATGAAATTAAAGATTTAAAAAAATAAAATTGTTAGAGTATTCTTAAAAGTGTTTTTGAAACTCATTTTAATCGAGCTGTAGGTTGGTTATTGAAAAACATTTAAATATTAAAAACTAATATATATCTCGAGTACAAAATACTAGAATATACTAAGATATTTATGCATACAAAAGTGAACACGCTCAACCTGTATTATAAAATAACTCTCAGGTAATATTATTATTGCCGTACCATTGGGCATATAAAACAGGATCGGACAATATAAGCGAAACAATCCGAGCCCCATGAATGGGTGGGTTCGAATACATAGGACGAATAAGGATTTTGAGTTGCGACATCAATCGGGCAGTCTCGTCAGCATCTTGTGCAAGCATGGAGAAAGCACCGACTCTTTCACCTGATAAGGCAAAATAAATATAATTTATTTTTATCGCAAAAAAAAAACTTTAAAATATTTTCAAATTATATTTGAATGCGAAAAAAATAAGTGAAAGGTCGTTTAATATTATTCCAACGTATGTAAATTAAAGTCAATAAAACTATAATTAATTTATTTTTCGTTCCAATTTAATAACAAGATACAACCTATTCTGCTAATTCCATTATTTTTTCGAAAGTAAAAAAATAACAATTTTTTATAGATTATTTTAACAAATAACTTTGAGTTAAGCCCTAAAAGTATATGCATAAAAAATTATGAATAGGATTTAATTAATAAATATAAAATGGTATAATAATAAATGATAAAAACATAAATTAGCTTAAATCAGCCCTAAAAATATTTTCCCTAAACAATCGCTTTATGATTTAATCGTATAATTGCGGAAAGTTGTAATTTGAACTTAACAAAAATTTCAAATATGACACCTATGAAAATTTAAAAAAGATTCAAAAATCTTAATAAAAAGAAAAAATTAATTATATCATTTAGATTATTTTTTATTTATATAAAATAATCTTATAAATTATACTTTGTCGAACTAAATTTATTCAGAAATTCAAAAAAATATACAATGTTCTACCGTAAAGGCCCATGTTTTTGGCATACGATTGTGCTAGGGCAATATTAGTAAAATCATTTTGCAGAAAGGTCCGTAGAGCATAAGCATCTTTATTGATGTCACCGGTTGCGAAGCCTTGATAGGCCATATCAAAAAATACGAAAAGGTCTCTCTTACGAACGACTTCTAAAATTTCGAGCCATTCTTTCTCCTGGTGGCAAAAAAAACAAATTAAACTTTTCAAACCTATTTTCAAAAATATAAATATTTTACAAAATATAAATTAAATGAACTTGATAGCTGATTAAAATAAATTTTAAAAGGCCCCTAATAAAACTTAATTTAATTGATTATTTGTAACAATAAATCCAATCAATAAATCCAAATAAATTAGATTATAAAACTTTTTATAATAAAAAAGATTTACACAACTATTCTAAAAACATGTAACTTGATAAAAAAAATAACAGAATTAATTATTAAAATTGAAATTACACTAGGGTCTACGCCAGTCGGGTTGTGAGCACAGGCATGCAAAAGTATAATCGATTTTTCAGGAATTTTCTATTTTTCGTAAAATAAATAAAATATTATTAAAATAAAATTATAAGCTTAAGTTGGTATATTTCAAACAAATAAAAAACTAAAACATTGTCACAATTTCGTTATATAACTAAAAAAAAAATTTTCTAAATAGCAATAAACAAACATATATATTTAGAAAAATCATGTGACTACATCAACAAAGTACGCCCATATTAAAAAATGAATATTTTTTAAATTTATAAATAATTTAAAAAACGTTTAAATTTTTGGCTAAAAATGGCTTTAAATTTAAGGCCTCAAAGGGCTAATTAAAAAAATTTTGAGGTAATAGATAATTGGTCAAAAAAATGAAAATTATATACCCTGCCTTAGATCTCTTTAACTAAACAAAAATAAAATTTTAGTAATTTAACAAACTCAATTAAAAACATAATAAGACATAATTTTTTTTTGTTACATTGATGTCATCTAGAGCACCTTTGATATCTAGACCGTTCGTTTTGTAATCGTAGTATTTGTAATGTTTTATCGCACTGAATCCAGCATCGACAAAAACGGTTGGATGATTGGCCCAAGTCGGTGCAGGCAAATAAATTTCCTTTCGCCCCGGATAAAATTTATTCTAATCCAATATATAACAAGTTTCAATTATTTTTTTAAATTGTGAAACTAATATAATTTCATTATCATTAAAATCTAAGTAAGTTTTTTAAATGCGTAGACCAATTTTGTAAGGTACAGAGATTGGGGTATGTCAAAACTCCGGAATCGGTAAAAACTCCTATTCCGGAGTTTTTCTGGATTGTGCTAATTAACAATAGCTTATTGGGAATATTGGTATTTTTTTGTAATTCAAACTCAATTTGTTTATTAAAAGTTTAAATAAATGAATGGGCAGCCAATTATGTAATTACTTACATAAAAGAGTTATCAATATTTATTTGCGAATTATCATGACAAGCCCTAGTCCAGACTAAAAAAAAGTATTAAAGGGGGCCGTAACAAGTGGTCAAACCTTAAGGTCCCAGCTTTAAAAAAATTTTTATTTTCGTAAAATTTTGAAAATTTTGAAAATTCTGAAAATTAATTTTTTTTTAAATTTTTAATTTCACAAAAAATTTGACAACATTTTGAAATTTTACGTTTTATTACACAAATATACAAAATTTAAACGTACTTTGCACAGGCCCTAAATCGTTAAATTTATATGCCTAACATTTTACAAAGGGCATATAAGTAGCTGTGACCTGAAGGAACAATTTTTTGAGTTTGACTCTAACTACTAACAAAAAATTGAAATCCTTCTTCAAAAAAAAATATAAAATTGCATTTGAGGGCACGTATAAAGTGAGTTTTTATTTTCGCGCCATTTTTAAAAATTAGAAAAATTTTATCATTAAAACGCAAATTAAATATTGCCGAATTTAGTTTATGAACATAAAATGTTTTTTCTAAACTAAACAAAATTTTTTAAAAATTTTTTAAAAAATAAATTATTATATGTTTCGAAATTATACGAAAATAAAAACTAACTTTGCACGTGGCCTAATATTGGTAAAAATTGGAACTAGATATTTTATATTCTTATAAGGGCACGTGCAAAGTGAGTTTTTATTTTCGTAAAATTTTTAAAATTTTGAAAAAAAAAAATTTTTGTAATAAAACGCAAATTTTGAAAAAGTTGCCGAATATAGTATATGCACATAAAATGCTTTTTTTAAAATAAAATATTTTTCAAAAAGTTTAAAAAATTTTTTTTTAATTTTCAGAATTTTTAAAATTTAACGAAAATAAAAACTCACTTTGCACGTGCCCTAAGGCAGGTCAAAAATTTTTAGAGTTATAAGTTAACTCCAGTAAACCTGCCATCTTAAAAATTTTCAAATCTGTTCACCGTTTTTTCTTATCAGAGTTAATTAGTCAGCTATACATTAAATTTAAGAAAAGTCAAAAAAACAAAAAAAAATCAATAATTTAAATTAAATTTTTTTTTGCATATTACAACAGCTAAACTATTAAATTCAAACGTTAAATAATATTTTTATTAAAAAGATAATGCTAATGTATATTAAAATTATGTATTTCTCAGTATATTTTGCATTGTCAACAATTTTTTGAGAGTTATGAGTTAACTACAAAGATCAAACCTGCCATCTTAGGAAATGTTAAATCCGTACACCGTTTTTCCTAATCAAACTTAGTTAGTCAGGTTAAACATTGGCAATTTTCGAAAAAAGGTCAAAAAAAAAACAAAAAAGATTCAAAAACAAAAATAAATTGAAATTTTATTTTTGCATATTCACACAAGGTAAACTGTTAAATTCAAATTCAAATAATATTTTCATTAAAAACCGATAATATATCGTGTCGTATTTAAGTTTGGACGCGAAATATTTTGTATTATCTAAATGCCGATGAGAGAGCTTGATATATGAATAAAATTTATTTTCCATTAATTGTGATTAAAAATATAAGTTACAAGGAATTCTTAAATGCAATGTAAATTTTTAAATTTTTTCTTCTCAGGGTATATTTAGATATGTCAATTTGGTCAAAAAAGCCATTTTTTATAGACGGATCTAAGGAGCCAAAGACGGAAGAAACTAAGAAAAACGAAGAGTATATATGAGATTAGGCCATCATGGGGTTGCATTCTTTTATGTTCTCATAACAATTTCGTTTCTGACATTGATATTTTTGACCTGTGATATAAGTTACAAGAAATTTTAATATAAAAAAAGATTCTCAAATTTTTCCTAAACAGGGTATATTATTTAATCTGACCATTTTGTCAAAAAAAGTTATTTTTGGTAATAAACGGATGTAACTAAGGATTTAAAGGCAAAACTAAGGAAAACGAAGCTGTACAGTGGATAAGGCTATCTTGGGGATGCAATTTTTATGTTTTCATAAACTTATTTTTGTGAAATTGATATTTGTTGACCTGTGTTAGACAAAAATTAACTACCGATACTCTTTGGAAGTTTTTTAGTGACATTTATTGATATTCTCTGGAGCAGATCATCTAATAATTATGGTTATCAATTTAGTTTAAAACTCTAAAGGTACTATTATTAACCACACAAAGAAGTGACACAGTGTTCAAGACGTTTTTATTTAGTCATAAATATTATAAAAAGATTTATATACGCCATCTATAAACTTTCAAACTATTAATATATAAACTCAAAAAAAATTTTATGCATTAGCTATTACATTTTTTATTTTTTTTTCTAAAACTATAAACTACATATCTACTAAATAAGTTGGTCTTAGTCCCTAATTGTAATTGAAAAATTTGATATGTCATATATGAAACAGAGCCATTTTAATTTCCTATTCCTAATTCTTAAGGTTACACAATCAGTAAATTTGCATTTTTTTCAATGAAACAGGATTTGATGGGTTTTATTCCCAGGTTAAGAGCCTAGACTAAAAACCTAGGTTGCCGGCGTGCCAGCAAATCTTACCATTTACCCATCGGCAATGTTAATTGTTTTGCTTGGGTTGAAGAGTCAAAACCCTGATGGATATGGCACCCGTATATGGGGAAATGTATGGAAGAAACCTTAAATGAATTATTCCCCGGTTGATGTTAAAAATAGGTCATCATATAGATTGTTCTGTAGAAATAAACCTCCACAAGCATTGGCGCGGGAGGGGGAGGGTTTTGGGGATGAACCTTCCCCCTCCCCCCCCCCACAAGCATGCCATATCCCCACCCAAATTGAAATTTTTAGTGCATATCCCCCCCCCCCCCCCCCAAACTAAAATACCAATTTATTATTAAATCTTCAAACCATTTTCATTACATCCAAATTGTAGCATTAATATAAAAGCATATTCCATTAATATTTGTTGTGTACTTGAATATAACCATTTTTATATAAATTCATTACATAATTGTATCATTAATATAAAAATATATTGCACAAAATATATCAATAATATAATTTTTCTAATACCATATATGTTTGTTTATATAAACATTATTTATAAAAGTCCTTAATGATTACTCAAATTTTAAAAAGCAAAATTAAGTAACAATCATAAGAATCAGTAGATTTCACTATGACATGACCAAAGGTCAAGCCCACACTATGCCGCCGAAGGTGGCAAAAAATTTTTTTTGAAACCCCCCAAGCTTTACAACTTGCTACGCCCTTGTCAGGCACAATCAATTAACTTTTTGACCTATTTTTCATTAGAAAGAGTAAATTCATTTATCCTATACTGCAATAAGGTTTGTAAGCCTACTAATTTTTTTTTAATTTTAGTCATGTTTAGATACTAACTTTACAGGTAAAACAATCTTATTTATATTTCTTAACAATACAAATATTGTACAAATAGTAAAACTGCAGCTAGTTTTTTTAAAATTAAAGTTCAAAAATTTTTTCAATAAGAGAACAAATATAGCATTACAATTATTTTAGCTAAAATATTTAATTTATTTATAATTTTTCAACTTAGCTGCATATAGCTATATCAATTAAACAATATTTATCACCCCAACTTTTTAACAAAAAATATTTACTTATATTAAATGTTTATAATAATTAAAAATAAAAATTCTCTATCACCCAGTAAAAGCTAAATATACTAAAAAAAATTTAATAAAATAAATATTACAAGTAGAATTTTCTAGTTATTGCAACATTGCAAATTTAGTCAATTTGATCAAATTTGACCATTAGATATTAAAGATAATAGGGAAAGATTCTAAAAAAATAAGTAATTTTATGAGATAAACAATTTATGAGAATTATTTTTCACCCATTACATTATTTTCTTGCGTTAATTTTTGTTTGTTGATGTAATAAAAATTGTTAATAAACATTTAATAATAAATATTAACCAAAAAAGCAGCTCCAACTCTGAGAGCACCTGTTCCTGATATACTTTGCACAGTTGCAATCTAAATAATAAAATAATATTTGTATGATTACCAAAATAACATATTTCAATAAAAATAAAATTGATTGCAACCCTATTGCTTTTCAAATGACTGCATCCATCCCCAAAAGCAAGTTTAGCAGATAATTTGCAAAATTCTGGTATACCAGAAATAGTTGTATATTCTTTATCCATATCTTTATCCATGATAATTCTTTCGGCCTAAAAATTATTAAAATTAAATAGTAACAATAAAACATAGCTAAATAACATAGACACCTTTTTAACTGTTTTCAAAACAAAAGGTTTCCCTTCATCATCTCTATATGTTCCAGCACCCAGATTAATTTTATTTGGATTAATATCTTTTTTGATAGCTTCAGATATACCTAATATGGCATCTGGAGGGCCCATCTCAACATTTTGCCATACTGATCTAATTTTATAAATCAAAAACAATTCAACCTGAATCTTTTTTGCAAATCACAAAATCCACGTTCAATTCGAGCCATGTGAAATTTATGTATGTGTGGTAGCTATAAGCACGCTGTAAAAATGTTTTTTTTTAAATTTCGAGCTTATAAGTTTGTCACAGCATGTATTGTGAATTAACGTAGTAAATTTTTTAAGGCAGTAAATTATATCTATTAACATTTAATATGGCAAAATAAGCATAATAAATATAAAAAACAAACCTAAATGTGATGGGCTAAATTGATTCAAAAAATAATATAAAATTATTTAAATGCTAAGGTAAGTTGTAACGTGCATTGGGTCTATACAGACCCGTCTTTTTTTATTAAAGACATTTTTTACTTGTAAGTTATTATTATTTGTGTATTTTATAATTATTTAACCCAAAGAAAAAAAATGCAAACAAATAAATTTTTAATTTTTTTTATAAATTAATTAAATCTTGTCAATAAACGTTATTTATCAAACATTTAAATGGTGTTAATAGTTCTAGAATGAAACATAAAATTATGTTAATCCTTATTTTAAAAACTATATGTATAAAAAATATAAATATAATCATTATACAAAAAAAAATTATATTAGTTAATACAATTTTATAAATCAATTATATGTTTAAATCTATATATTAATAAACCAATAAATTTATCATATGGAATACAGAATTATACCAAAAAAATATAACAATTTGATTAGTCAACCAATCAAAAAATTAGCTTGAGTATTATGATTACAGACCTCTCCTTAAACTACCCTAACGTTACAATTATGCTACCTTAGTTTAATTCTTAACTAAATACATTTTATACTAAGTTATTCACTCAAGCCTATTACTTACCCTAACCCATAACACCTCCTCAGAATGCTATGCAAACCGTATATGCTAATTATAAACGTTATTTAACTTAAATAAAAAGCTAAACTAACCCTAATTTAACTTAAACATAATCCAAAAATATATCACAATGTTAATTACATAGATTTTTGTTATTTTATGTATTTCTCGCCCAAATTTTGGCCCACCCCATTTAACCACACAGTACTGATATTGGATTATTAAACCAAATATATTTATATTATAAAATAACGTTTTAGGTGTATTAAGATATTATCCACAATATTAATATTTTACGGCATTCTGTATGATATGACCTGAGACACCTACTCGTGAATTAAAAGATATCAAAAAGAGAGACCCAGATATGTTTTCAATCCCGGGTTTACTATGCTTCAAATTGTGTACACCTCTCAACCTTAAATTAAGACATTATTATTGCACATTATTATTTATACCATGTGTTTATTATGATTGCAGAATATTATTGATGCCATGTGTTTATTATGATTGCAGGTTATTATTTATACCATGCGTTCTTTTTTTTTATTCAATAAACCCATATATATATTAACCAGTTTGTTTTTCTTCTGTTGAACGATCTCCGTACAGCAAAAGAAGTTGATTAATCTATATTTAGATTTATTGGATAAACAAAAGAATATGGTATAAATAATAATCTGCAATCTATAAACACATGGTATAAATAATAATCTGCACATAGTAATCATGTCTTATCTTGACATTAACCGTCCTACAACTCTGAATCTAATCTAAAGCCTTATACTAATAAAGTATTACCAACGCAAGGTTTAAGCATTTTTTGCGCAAATAAACTTGTTTATGTCAATTATTAACATAATATTAATGTAGCTAATGTATCTTAATTTTCTAACAAAAAGTTGGCTAAATAGTATACATGAGTTGGTAAAAATAAAAAAATGTTTGCAGCCTACTTAAATTCAATTTATTTTAAAGGACTTTGTGTTTAAAATTTAATTCTAAATATATTTTAGAGTGTACTTATAATATTTTAATAATTAGCAAAAATTTGCTTTAACCCGATTGTTACTGAAAGGTTCATACGGACCCCAGCACTTTTTATATTTAGAATCTATATAATATATGTTGTTAGAAAAAACTTTGTGATTCTTTTTTCAAAAATTTAATAAACAAAACTAATAATTAAAATTTGTTCTAAGTCTATACAAATTTGTTAGGTATTAGAAATTTTATTGGGGTTATGGAGCCTACAAGGTAAATTTTAATGTTAAAAACCGTTATATTGCCTCAAAGTATATACAAACTTAAATATTGCAACCAAACTTTAATTTTTTAAATATTTTCACATACAGAGTGTACAAAATGTTTGTATTGTATAATAATGAAAAAAAGTATTATTTTTTTGTAAAACGTCCTGTTTTTAAGGTAAATAGTAACCATAAAATTTTTATTTTCTACTTTTTTTCCATGATTTATCAAAGAATGTTCTACTCAAAAAAAACACGATTTAATTAATACTTTGATATATTTAATTTATTGATGTAATATCTATAATGTTAAGAAAAAATAAAAAATTTTAATTTTTCAGATTTTTTTCAGTTTTTTGACAAATATAATTTAAATTTGCTCTATTCATTAATGATAATTTATATTAGTTGTTGATTGAAGAACACTTTTTTAAAAAAGTAAAAAAATAGAGATCATCTAAAGCACTTGAAGTTATAAAGGTTTAAAGTGGGGTCCGTATAGATATAAATTACCCTACCATTCGCGGGAGGCTAATTAATAAATTATCGGGTTAAATAGATAGATATATTATGAAAGTTTGTTTATATTCAGATTGAGGCACTTTTTAAATGGAATTGGTAATACTGGCAGAAAAGCGCACTTAACTCTACCCACCTCGGTATACGTCGCCGCATAATTTTTATGCCCTATACTAAAAAATATAAGGAGACAAATGACTTAAAATTTTAAGTGAAAATTATTAATTTTTTAATGCAATGCATGATAAAGTTTTTAACATTATTTTGTCAAGTTTGGACAAGCAAATTTTTACTCTATCAAATAATAGCCAACCATGTGATAATTATCCAATAATTTAGATAAAATTGAAGCTTGTCAAAGTCCATCAAATGCATAATTTGTTGAAATCCTAGCCCGCGATAGTAATGGTCGGGTGCATACGCAGCCCTTTGAATTTTATATTAAAATATCCTCAAATATAAACATTACAATCTTTAAAATTTTTGTGATTTAAGGCTTGTGCTCTAATAAAATTATAAAAATAATTTTTTCTTAAGGGCACGGACAAAGTGAGTTTTTATTTTCGTAAAATTTTCAATATTTTGAAAAAAAAATTTTTGTAATAAAACGCCAAATTTCAAAATGTTGCCAAATTTAATGCACATAAAATGCTTTTTCTGAAATAAAAAATTTTTAAAAAAAATTTAAAAAAAAATAAATAAATTTTTAAAATTATCAAAATTTCCAAAATTATTACAAAAATAACTCATTTTGCACGTGCCCTAAATAAAAATTTAAGGTCCGTGCATACTCCACAAGGTCACCTTTAATAAACACAGTGATATTGCCTCAATATAAAATTAAGAAAACTTATAAACTTTAAGCAAAAATCTCAAAGATCATACAAAAAAATTAGGCATAATGCAAAGGAATGAAATATGTTGTAAGTTTAAATTAGTTCAGATGAGGGTTTAAAAATTTATAAATAAATATGTTTTATTATTATAAAAGATTCGGACCAATTCAATTAATGAATTTTAAAGACGTAACCAAGATTAACTTAAGAGAAAAAAAGTCTTTTTTAAATTAGGGCACGTGCGAAATAAGTTGTTATTTTCGTTAATTTTTTTAAAATTTTGAAAAATTTTATTTTATCAAATTTTAAAAAGTTGACAAATTTAGTTTATGCACATAAAATGCTTAATTATTTGAAATTTTTTTTTTTAATTTTCAGAATTGTGCAAATATAAAATGCTAATTTTTTTATTCTTTGGCTACAAAATTTTATATTAATAGGAAACCCTTAAAAAAACAATTGTTTGATTATTATATAGTTTGGGGCCTTATCTTATATAGGCCCACTTTTTTGGGTGTCATTTTTGTTATATTAGATCGTCAAGTAGTTGTTTTTTTCTAACCCACTAGCTAAAATTCTTATTAGGGTGTATTATTCATTTTTTACACAAATTTTAAATACATAAATAAAAAATTTTTAAAGTTTGAGTTGTAAATTATAAATAATAAGTATAGCAATTTAAAAAAATAAATCTAATAAGTATAGCTGATATTCTCACTTTAACAAAACTCTAATAATATTCTGACCCTAAAAAACTTATAACTTTGGACCAAGGTTTTTAAAATTTGAATGATTTTAACCCGCCCTTTTAATCAATTCATCAAGGCTAATATTGGAGTTTTCTTACCGTACCCTATGTTTATTTCAAAGATTGTTAGCCCATAAAATATTAAAAAAATTTATTTTTTTAGGGGCGCGTTTAGACTTCATTTATATTTTCTAAATTTTATTTAATTTTAATTTTTTTTAAGAAAAAACATTGATTTTGAATATTTTCTGGAGACCATTTAACTGAGATTCTTGTTAAAATGATTTTAAACTATGTTTATATATATATATATATATATAAATTTATCAAAAATACCTAAATATACCTAGAACAACGGCTCAAAATGTTATAAAATTTAAAAACAATCGGTAAAATTTCGATGCAAAAAATTAAATTGTAAAAGAGATTTTATAAAATTTTTAATAAAAACAAATAAAGTCTGAACGAGCCCTAGATATTTGTTAATATTTAAGCTTTAATATTTTTTAATTCTACCCAAAATCAAAGTTTATAGGTGCAAATATTATATTTTATCAAAATAACGATATTGGTTTTTACACTTAAAAATCATATTTTTTATTTTGACCCAAAATTTTTGCCTAGGTTGCCTTTATAAACGAAACTGGCCCTTATATATCAATTAAACACTAATCACATATAAAAGAAATAATATTTTATTAAATTGAACATTTGCAGCTATATAAATATCATAATAACAATAACAGTATTTGTAAATCTAATTTTCTGGTTTAATTTTGGCATTTTGGTCGGGTTCGGCGTATCTTCCACTGAAGAGGACGGCACCAGTGTTATGCATCACGTAGTAATTGAAAGGTGTATCGAGGACATATTCATTCTCAGGTTCGGGATCTCCTCCAAAGCGACTACTTAGTTGAGTGGTCAAGACAGCAGCCCCTTCTGAGCCCTCTGGGGTCGTTTCGAAACGGATTTTTTGGTTGACGCGATCAACTTTCAAGTTTCGATCTTCGACTATGCCCGTAACTCCATTACTGTAATAGATTAATATAATAATTTATATGTGTCAAAATATAGGTATGTTAAATAAACTTTAAAACATGAGCAAGTCATTGAAAAATACCAATTGGTTTAAAGATTTTTATAAATTTAAGATATGAAGGTAAAAACGTAAAAATTATAAAATAATATTTTTAATAAATATTAAAAAGCTAATTAGTTTTTTACAGCCTTTTTGAAAAATAGCTAAATTAGTATCGCTAATTTTATTTTTGTTTTAGCTTAGACCTGTAAAGTGTGATTTTTTTGTTTATTTTAACAATAATGTTAAGAGTTGAATGATTAAAAACTTAAGAAGCTAGTCGTTATAAGGAAAAAAATTACTTGACGAGGCATTCGAGTTCATTTTTCAGCGTAGCCAATACGTCAATTTTTGTTTCTTGTTCTATTTTAGGGATGGTTAGGGTAGCAGTGACCAATTGTGTTCTAATTACATCTCTCAGCATTGGATATGTTAATTCAATGTCTTTTCTTGGATCTTTTAGGTTTTGTGCAGCCACAAATATGAGACCATCGGTTGCGTTATACCATTTAACGATGATTCGGTGATCTTCACTCTCGACAATTTTCATGCGGTCCTCACCGGTCAACATTTCAACCGGCGCACTCTTCTCAATTCCTTTGAATGTCCTATCCACAGTCCTAAAAATAAAAAAGAAAAACGTAAATTAAAATTTTTAAGCCATATTTGTTAATATGCCCCAAGCCGGTCCTAAATTAAATAATTTGGGTGGGCCGGAAAGAAATATCACGGCCCGGTGTAAAATTTGGAAAAAAAATCAATCAAAATCTATTAAAATGCAAAAATAAATGACTTATGTAGTTGCAGCAGGCCCTCTCTTATTATCTTTGTTAAAAAATTTTTAAAATCAAAAAATTTAGTTATTTTTAATTTAATTTGAGTCAGTTATTAGTTAGGTCAATAAACAATAATTTTTTTTGCCATCAAGTGCATTGTGGTCTAACAATTTACAAATTATTATTAAACTTACGAGGTAAAAGGTGTCATCCATTTGGCCTTGAAGTATAGAACGTTGGTCGTGACCATTTCGGTATCCTTATCTAAGGAGTTGGGTTCGATCACTTCGCGGATTAAGTTGTTAGTTGCTTTAGCGACATTGGCATTGATCCCTTCAATAACGCCCGAAGCATTATGCCCAAAATCTACCCGATGGACTTGACCTCCGTATTCCTCTCTGAGTTTCGCGGTGTAAGATGGCGTAAGTTTTGAGGCGTTTTGAACGTACACCTCGTGGTCTAAGTTAAGTTTCCAACCAAATTTATCGCTTTTGCCAACCAAACCTAAAAGTCTTAGAACCGTAGACAAGGAGTAGCCCTTGTTGTCGTTGAAGCTGCTAAGACCGGGAATCTTGGCCATACATTTGCCGGAGTAATTTTGTAAGTGCGATAGACCGATATCCAAATTCAACGGTGACTCCACGTAGTTTGGGCTCATCTTTTCCAATTTCTTACTCATTTGGCTAGATATGCTCAATTGCGAAGCATAGTTCAAGCACTCAACCGTCGAAAACACCAGGACGGCCGAACTAAGAATGAGAGTTGGGATAGAAAACATGACGAAAGGTGTTATAAGAGTTTTTTTTTAAAAAGTTGAAAAAATTATTGTATGAAGACACAGAAATTTTAACAGCTATTTATCCTAATTTTTTACCTACAATCCCCTATGCTCTTATCCTTCTTTGAAATAACCCAACAAATATTGACTCAAAAACAGGGTTAAAAAAGTAAATCAAATTTTAGTTTCCCTACCTTCCTTAACAGGCAAAGAAATAAAAAATATTTGACTTTGCAATAACAAATGCGTCAATTGCCCTACGAGGATTGGTGACCTTTTTATGTAAATTTTTTGGCAAACTGATGTCAATAACTCTATAAAGTTAGTTACTTCGTGCGTTATAGCATTTTCTATATATCCAGCGCCCTAAATGTTCTAGTAGTAAAAAACTTAGTCAATTGACGTCTCGTTTAACAGGGGGAGGGAATTGCCTGAGGAGTCAATATTTGCAAGTGTGCGCAACTACAGAGATACTAACTTAACTGTACCAAGGTCACTAAAGAAAGGGAATCGCAAATACGCTGGGAACTTTTTGTAAAATCGATATAAAAATTTATTGATGCTAAAACAAGAAAAATAATTACCATTTTAATCTTAAATCAGGGCTGGGAAAAAAATTAATGGGCTTTTTTTATAACAATTTTTGAGTTGTTTTTCACCCCAAATGCCCACAAACACGTGGGCATGGCAAAAGAAAAGCCCCTTTACTTTCTTAAATAAAAGAGCAAGTTTAAAAAAAGCCCTTTTTTTTTAAAAAAATTCCTAGGGGCTTTAAGAAAAAACAATCCTATCATTAATATAAAGAAAAGAAAAAACAAAGTTTTTTGAAATTATTATAAAAAACCAAAAAATGGGTTTAGGGCTCTTTTTAAGAGCCACTTTTTTGGGGTTCATTTTGCCTCTATTCTTAGTAAAAAAGTAAAATGAGCCAAAGTTGAGGGTCATTGTTTCAACACTGTCTTAAATGTTTAGCCAATAAAGTAACTTTTTATAGCCCCTTTACCAATTTTAAACCGTTTAATCCTTAAATAACTTGGGCCTATCTTCGACCCTAAATTAAAATTATTTAAATGCCCTGAAATAAAACATATTTTTATTTCATTTACAATGTGTATAAAAAGATAAGTTTTACAGAATTTTTGGCCAATTTTATTTCGTTTGGTTATGCCGTAGAAAATTCAAGTATTTTAATTTAAAGGCGATTGACTATTCAAAGTAATATAAATATTATAAATTTGTGTTTTTTTAAAATTCTAGACGCAAACAAATTTCAAATTATAATTTTTAAAAAACGTATAATTATATTAAAAAGATTTTATTTATAAGAATTTTTGCATTAATATATTATAATATCAAATTAACAATGTTATAATAAATTATAAACAGGAAGTATATTAAATCTAATGTATAAAAGAAGTATTAAAATAATTAAAACAAAAATAAATAGAAATATTATATTTACTAAATTTTAGAGTCTTTATTTTTAAAAAGAAAATAATTATTTTTCAAAATTTCTATTGAAATTTTTGGCCTTATGCTAAAACTCGGTGAAATAAAATTATTTTAGTTTACCAATTTGTTGAAAAATTTTAAGGCTTTAGGACCAAATGATTTAAAGGATGTGGCAACAATTGGAATAAAAATATAATCGGAATTAAAAAAACAATACATTCTTGTCTTTAAAATTTCGGAATTTAAAATTGTATTAATATTATAATTTGAAGGGGCCAGAGGATCAACAGGTGAAATCCCAAAATAAAGGTTTCCCCTCAGAGAAGGGAACAAGAGTTTTTCCATCCGGTCTTTTAGTATTAAAAGATGAATCAGGTTTTAAAACAAACGGTATATTTTTAAAAAAAAAAGTGAATTGTAATTAACCTTATTGTGTCGCCTAATTTTTGAATTCGATAAACAATGTAAGGGATGCCGGCAAAAACTATCGGTGAGAGTCTTGCATTTGCTGCAAATGTAGAGAGTTGAAAAAGAGATTCCTAAACGCAAATACAAAGCATATTGAAACGTTCGTTAGCGAGTAATTAATTATTTAACTAACTATGGAGCGCCTCTAACCATTCATGACCTGAATTGTATGAAGAGAGTGTTCTAAGAAAAGATTGGTGCGTTGTGTTTTCACTCTGAAAAAGGTAAGCAAGAGAGTCTAACGCTAGACACATATCCCATTCTTTTTGATCACCCGTTTCAGGGATGACCTGGTAGAACCGGCCTCAAATGCCCAGGTAGTTATGGCTTAAAAAAAAATTATATCCGAGTTGAAATTATTTTAAAAATTATATTTTTGAATAAATAGGAAGCTAGTAGCGACAAGCGCAATATTGGTGACCTGGCCCCAAGTCCACCCAGCTTGCCTGGTATGGTAAATTGAACGTAATTATTCAAATCGAATTTTTACCTAAAATCTAAACCGGCGAATGCTAGTGTGAGAGATGACGTACATAAATGCGTATTTTAATTTTAAACTAATATGAGTTTTATCATTGATATATATTGTAAATTTTATTTTAAAGTAAAAAAATTCAAAAAATAATTTTCATATATAAAATAAATCTTGTCAATAAACGTAATTTATCAAGCATTTTAAATTGTGTTTGTAGTTCCAGGATAAAGCATAAAATTATTTTTGGCTTTTATTTTAAAAACTAGATATATTTTTATCTAATTATACAGAAAAAGATTTTTTATAATTAGTCAAAATTTTAAAAATTACAAGAACTAAAATTGCAATTAAATTTAAATCTATGGTAAACAACCAACAATAAATTTATCATGTGGGATACAGAATTACAACAATAAAATACGAAAAAAACTTGATTCGTCAACCAATCAGAAAATTTGAGTATAATGAGTTCAGACCTAACCCTAAACTACTATAACGTTACATCTCAGCTAAATACATTTGCATACTAAGTTAAGACCACTCTAACCTATAGTCTACTTACCCTAACCCATAACACCTCTTCAGTATTCTATGCTAACCGTACCCGTACTCTATGCTTATCATAAACGTTATTTTACTTCAATAAAAAAAGCTAATCTAGCACTAATCTAACTTTAATCAAACCCAAAAATATATCACAATGTTTAAATATTAAATTGATTTTAGTTATTATCTGTATTTCTCGCCCAAATTTTGGGTAAACTTCATATGACAAAGTACTGATAGCGGGTGAGTATACTTAATTAATCCATATTAATAATGTCTAAGGTCTAGTTAGACATTTTTAATCCACAGAAAATAAAAATAAATATTTTACGATATTCGGCACTTCGTATGATTAAAATGGCCTGGCACAACCAATTCGTGAATTAAAAGATATCCTAATGGAAAGGGAAACCCAGATAGTTTCTTTCGTTCGGTTAATTAATATGCTAGTGAACACCTGTCTCAACCTTAAATTAACCCTATAATACCTGAATCCAACCTCTCCTTATATTAATAAAGTATTACCATTGCAAGGTTTAATCATTTTTTGCGCAAATAAACTTATTTATTTCCAAAACCTCTGTAGCTTAATATCAGGGGCCTATATAGGGGGGTGGGGGGGGTCAAAAAGGGGCGATTGTCCACTTTTTTTTTAATTTTTACGATGTTACTAGAGGTTGAATTTATATATCAAACATATAAAAACAGCCTTATAAAATAATTTTGCAAATATAAATGTCATACATTAACCCAATTTAATCTGCAGCTTTACTAATAAGTCCTCCACCAAAAGATTTTTTTTGCCCCCCCCCCTCCCTTGAAAAGTTTCTGCATACGGCCCTGCATAATGTATCTTTATTTTTCTACCAGTTTAGGCTATTTATTATACATGAGTAGGCAAAAGTCTAAAAATGTTTGAAACCTACTCAAATTCAATTTATTTTAATGCATTTTATGTGAAATTAAATTTTAAATTTTTATTTTATTGTGCACTTATTTTATTTCAATAATTGGCAAAAATTTTGCTTTTACCCGATTGGTACTTAGGAGTCCATGCGAACCCCAGCACTTTTTGTATTTTGAATACCTTAAAATATAATATACGTTGTTGGAAAATTTTTTACTTGTTTTATATATTTAATAAACAAAACTAATAATTAAAATATTTTAGTAACAAAGGTCAATAAATATCAATGACACAGAGATTTTTATTAAAACATAAAAGAATGCATCCCCATGGCCTAATCTCAAGTATATTTTTGAATCTTCTTAGTTTCTTCAATCTTTGGCTTCTTAGATATGCCTATAAAGAAAAATGGCCCTTTAAAATTGACAGATATAAATATACCCTAAAAGAAATAATTAAAGGATTTTTTTTGAATAAAAAATTTCTTGTAACTTATATAATCACAAAGAGAATTAATTTTTATTAATATATTAAGCTCTTACATCGGCATTCAAATAATACAAAATGTTTCGTACGACACGATAATTTATCGGGTTTTAACAAAAGTTTGAATTTAATTGATTTAATATCTATATTGTTAGAAATATAAAAAAAAATTTTTCAGTTTTTTTTAATTTTTTGACAAATTTGAATTTAAATTTGCTCTATTCATTAATGATTTTTTCTAATAGTTGTTGATTGAAGAATTTATACTTGAAAAAGTAAGTTTGAATAGAGAGAAACGGTAGTTTAACGAGTTTGAAATTGGGGTCCTAAGATGGTAAGTTACCCTACCATTCGCGGGAGGTAATTATGATTTATCGGGTTAACTAGATAGATATATTTGAAAGTTTGTTTATATTCTCAAAAATTGTTGAAATTAGAATTTGAATTGGGGTCCGAATGGAGCCAACAATGCCTCAATGTATATATAAACTTAACATCGCAACCTAATTTTTATTCCCTTTACTAAAATTTATAATGAGACAAATGTACTAAAATGTTTAAGTGCAATAATAATGTTAACAAATTATAAATTTTTTTTTTGTCAAAAGTTCTGTATTCAAGCAAATTTGTATAATCACCATAATACCAACCTTGTGATATTTTCCATTAATTTTGATAAAATGTTCTACTCCTAAAAACGCTATTTAATTGATAATTTGATTTATTTAATCTAGCGATATAATGGATATACCCTTTGAATTTTATATTAAAAATCCCAAATATAAACATTACAATCTTTAAATTTTTGTGATTTAAGGCTTTGTGCTTAAAATTATAAAATTAATTTTTTCCTAAGGGCACGTGACAAAGATATTTTAGTTTTCGTAAAATTTTCAATATTTTGAAAAAAGAGATTTTTGTAAGAAATCGCCAAATTTCAAAATGTTGCCAAAAGTAATGGGTCACATAGAGACTTTTCTGAAAAAAAAATTTTAAAAAAAAAAAAATTTTTAAAATTATCAAAATTTCCAAAATTTGTACCAAAATAACTCATTTTGCACGTGCCCTAAATAAAAATTTAAGGTCCAGTGCAGGAGGGATTACTGAAACACAAGGTCAGTCCTTTATTATATAAAGTGATTTTGCCTCTATATAAGATTAAGAAAACTTATAAGCTTTAAGTATATAATATTCAAAGATCATACAAAAAAATTAGGCATAATGCAAAGGATTTAAATATGTAGTCAAGTTTAACTTAGTCAGTCAGGGTTAAAAATTTATAAATAAATATGTTCTATTATTATAAAAGATTCGGACCAATTCAATTAATGAACTTTTAAAGACGTAACCAAGATTAAAGAGAAAAAAGTCTTTTTTAAATTAGGGCAAGTGCGAAATAAGTTGTTATTTTAGTTTATTTTTTTAAAATTTTGAAAAATGTTATTTTATCAAATTTTAAAAATTTGACAAATTTAGTTTATGAAATAAAATGCTTAATTATTTGAAATTTTTTTTTTAATTTTTAGAATTGTGCAAATATAAAATGCTAACTTTTTTTATTCTTTGGCTACAAAATTTTATATTAATAGGAAACCCTTAAAAAAACAATTGTTTGATTATTATATAGTTTGGGGCCTTATCTTATATAGGCCCACTTTTTTGGGTGTCATTTTTGTTATATTAGATCGTCAAGTAGTTGTTTTTTTCTAACCCACTAGCTAAAATTTTTATTAGGGTGTATTATTCATTTTTTTCACAAATTTTAAATACATAAATAAAAAATTTTTAAAGTTTGAGTTGTAAATTATAAATAATAAGTATAGCAATTTAAAAAAATAAATCTAATAAGTATAGCTGATATTCTCACTTTACCAAAACTCACATAATATTCTGATCCTAAAAAACTTTAACTTTGGACCAAGGTTTTTAAAATTTGATTGATCCTAACCCGCCCTTTTAATCAATTCATCAAGGCTAATATTGGAGTTTTCTTCTGTCCCCTTTTTTATGTTGTATTTCAAAGATTGTTAGCCCATAAAATATTAAAAAAATTTATTTTTTTAGGGGCGCGTTTAGACTTCATTTATATTTTCTAAATTTTATTTAATTTTGATTTTTTTTAAGAAAAAACATTGATTTTGAATATTTTCTGGAGACCATTTAACTGAGATTCTTGTTAAAATGATTTTAAACTATGTTTATATATATATATATATATAAATTTATCAAAAATACCTAAATATACCTAGAACAACGGCTCAAAATGTTATAAAATTTAAAAACAATCGGTAAAATTTCGATGCAAAAAATCAAATTGTAAAAGAGATTTTAAAAAATTTTTAATAAAAACAAATAAAGTCTGAACGAGCCCTAGATATTTGTTAATATTTAAGCTTTAATATTTTTTAATTCTACCCAAAATCAAAGTTTATAGGTGCAAATATTTTATTTTATCAAAATAACGATATTGGTTTTTACACTTAAAAATCATATTTTTTATTTTGACCCAAAATTTTTGCCTAGGTTGCCTTTATAAACGAAACTGGCCCTTATATATCAATTAAACACTAATCACATATAAAAGAAATAATATTTTATTAAATTGAACATTTGCAGCTATATAAATATCATAATAACAATAACAGTATTTGTAAATCTAATTTTCTGGTTTAATTTTGGCATTTTGGTCGGGTTCGGCGTATCTTCCACTGAAGAGGACGGCACCAGTGTTATGCATCACGTAGTAATTGAAAGGTGTATCGAGGACATATTCATTCTCAGGTTCGGGATCTCCTCCAAAGCGACTACTTAGTTGAGTGGTCAAGACAGCAGCCCCTTTTGAGCCCTCTGGGGTCGTTTCGAAACGGATTTTTTGGTTGACGCGATCAACTTTCAAGTTTCGATCTTCGACTATGCCCGTAACTCCATTACTGTAATAGATTAATAAAATAATTTATATGTGTCAAAATATAGGTATGTTAAATAAACTTTAAAACATGAGCAAGTCATTGAAAAATACCAATTGGTTTAAAGATTTTTATAAATTTAAGATATAAAGGTATAAACGTAAAAATGATAAAATAATATTTTTAATAAATATTAAAAAGCTAATTAGTTTTTACAGCCTTTTTGAAAAATAGCTAAATTAGTATCGCTAATTTAATTTTTGTTTCAGCTTAGACCTGTAAAGTGTATTTTTGTTTATTTTAACAATATTGTTAAGAGTCGAATGATTAAAAACTTAAGAAGCGTTAGTCGTTATAAGGAAAAAAATTACTTGACGAGGCATTCGAGTTCATTTTTCAGCGTAGCCAATACGTCGATTTTTGTTTCTTGTTCTATTTTAGGGATGGTTAGGGTAGCAGTGACCAATTGTGTTCTAATTACATCTCTCAGCATTGGATATGTTAATTCAATGTCTTTTCGTGGATCTTTTAGGTTTTGTGCAGCCACAAATATGAGACCATCGGTTGCGTTATACCATTTAACGATGATTCGGTGATCTTCACTCTCGACAATTTTCATGCGGTCCTCACCGGTCAACATTTCAACCGGCGCACTCTTCTCAATTCCTTTGAATGTCCTATCCACAGTCCTAAAAATAAAAAAGAGAAACGTTAATTAAAGTTTTTTGTTAATATGTTCCAAGCCGGTCCTAAATTGAAAAATCCGGGTGGGCCGGAACGAAATATCACGGCCCGGTTAGAACTTTCGTAAAAAAAAATCAATCAAAATCAATTAATGCAAAACTAAATGACTTATGTAGTTGCATCAGGCCCTCTCTTATTGTATCTTTGTCAAGAAAATTTTAAAAACATAAAAGATAGTTATTTTAAATTTAATTTAGAGTCAGTTATTAGTTTGATCAGTAAACAATATTTTTTTTGCCATCTAGTGCATGGTGGTCTTACAATTTACAAATTATTTCTAAACGTACGAGGTAAAAGGTGTCATCCATTTGGCCTTGAAGTATAGAACGTTGGTCGTGACCATTTCGGTATCTTTATCTAAGGAGTTGGGTTTGATCACCTCGCGGATTAAATTGTTAGTTGCTTTAGCGACATTGGCATTGATCCCTTCAATAACGCCCGAAGCATTTTGCCCAAAATCTACCCGATGGACTTGACCTCCGTATATCTCTTTGAGTTTTGTGGTGTAGGATGGCGTAAGTTTTGAGGCATTTTGAACGTACACCTCGTGGTCTAAGTTAAGTTTCCAACCAAATTTATCACTTTTGCCAACCAAACCTAAAAGTCTGAGAACCGTGGACAAAGGGTAGCCCTTGTTGTCGTTGAAGCTGCTAAGACCGGGAATCTTGGCCATACATTTGCCGGAGTAATTTTGTAAGTGCGATAGACCGATATCCAAATTCAACGGTGACTCCACGTAGTTTGGGCTCATCTTTTCCAATTTCTTACTCATTTGGCTAGATATGCTCAATTGCGAAGCATAGTTCAAGCACTCAACCGTCGAAAACACCAGGACGGCTGAACTAAGAATGAGAGTTGGGATAGAAAACATGACGAAAGGTGTTATAAGAGTTTTTTTAAAAAGTTGGAAAAATTATTGTATGAAGACACAGAAATTTAAACAGCTATTTATCCTAATTTTTTACCTACAATACCCCTATGCTCTTATCCTTCTTTGAAATAACCCAACAAATATTGACTCAAAACAGGGTTAAAAAAAAGTAAATCAAATTTTAGTTTCCCTACCTTCCTTAACAGGGAAAGAAATAAAAAATATATTTAACTTTGCAATAACAAATGCGTCAATTGCCCTACGAGGATTGGTGACCTTTTTGGGTAAATTTTTTGGCTAACTAAATGTCAATAACTCTATAAAGTTAGTTTTTTCGTGCGTTATAGCATTTTCTATATATCCAGCGCCCTAAATGTTCTAGTAGTTAAAAACTTAGTCAATTGACGTCTCGTTTAATAGAGAGAGGGGACTGCCTGAGGAGTCAATATTTGCAAGTGTGCGCAACTACAGAGTTACTAACTTTGTACCAAGGTAACTAAAGAAAGGGAATTGCAAATACGCTGGAAACTTTTTGTAAATTCGAAATAAAAATTTATCGATGCTAAAATAAGAAAAATAATTACCATTTTAATCTTAAATCAGGGCTGGGGAAAAAAATAAATGGGCTTTTTTTTTAACAATTTTTGAGTTTTTCACCCTAAATGCCCACAAACTCGTAGGCATGGCAAAAGAAAAGCCCCTTTACTTGCTTAAATGAAAGAGCATGTTTAAAAAAGCCCCTTTCTTAAAAAAACTTATACTTTATGAAAAAATAACCCACCCATCATTAATATAAAGAAAAATATTAAAATTTTTAAAATTGTTATAAAAAAACAAAAAAGCTTTTTAGGGCTCTTTTTAAGAGCCACTTTTTGAGATTCTTTTTGCCTCTATTCTTAGTAAGACTTTTATTGAATCCTTATTTCGGCGCCCTTTATTTATAGCTCCCTTTCTTTCATTAAGTTTTGGGAGAAAAAATGAGCCAAAGTTTTTAGGCTCATTGTTTTCCCAGCACTCTCCTAAATGTTTAACCAATGTAGTAGCCTTTTATAGCCCCTATTTAACCAATAATATCTTACCGTTTAAAAATACTTGTATAACTTGGTCGTGTCTTGACGGGACGAATTTTTGGCCAATTTTATTTTGTTTGGCTATGCCGTAAAAAATTCGAGTGTTTAAACTTAAAGGCGATTGATTATTAGGGATATAAATATTATAAATTTGTGTTTTTTTTCTAGACGCAAACAAATTTCGAATTTCAGTTTTTAGGACCTATATAATTAAATAGGCTAGCCAAAATATTGAATAAAAAAGGTGATCTTTTACATTTTGTATTTATTGTGTGTACTAATTTCTAATTTTTTTTCGTTGTTACCATATTAGACTTTTCCGCCTCTGCCACACACCTTCAAAATTAGTAAAATGGCTAAAAGTAAGCTCTTCGCGACCATCTAAAATTCAGAAAACTAATAAATATTAACAAAATTTTCAATTATAAAATAAAGTTTTTCAAGTTTAACAAACACAATTGTTTATACATAATTAAAATCAGATTTTAAACTAATTACAGAATTCATATATTTAAATTACAAAATACCCGATTGTTTTAGCCACAGCTTAATTGAAATTAAACTTAACATAAAACAGGTCGGCCATTTTTTTTTGCCAGCTAAATTCTCGCCACAACAATTATGTAATAAAAATGCTAAAAATTTTATAAAATTTTAAGCTTATAAAATTTTAAAAGCAAAACAATTTGCTTATTACATGAAAATTATATAGTTAATTTTTAATTAAATTATTAATATATTTTTATTTCCTAGAGAGACTTAAATGATATTTCAACTGAAAGTTAAATTTTACATAAGACTTCTAAATGTTAACAAACAATTGAAATATTATTTTTAAATTTTAGTTATGAGGAAAAAATGTTTTTTTACACTTATATGATACATTTCGATGTTTAAGGAAACAAATTTAGGCGAAATAGACGGAAAAAAAGTTAAATTATTTGGGGTAAGTAAAAATTTATGTTTGGTATGAATCCAATCTAATATGTTTAGTTGATTTGTCAGCTCTAAATTTCATCAAGTTGATAATAATTTTGGTAAACATGTATTCAACATAAGGCATGTCAAAACTCTGTGAGTCGGGAAGGGTCATCAACCCGGGTTCCGGAGTTTTAGTTCTTGAAAAATATGCCCGTAAACGATATATCAAAAAATATTGGTTTTTGGTTTTTGTAGTCAAAACTCATTTTTGTCCAATGAAAGTTAGTAGGCAGAAATGCCAGCTAGGATTTGTAATATTTTAACCCATATTAACTAGCAAATTTTAATAAATTACCCACGCTTTTATTAACTATTGACTCGCAGTTTTGGCGACCCCTACTTTTACTCTAAGAACTATCGTTTAAGGGTTTACTGCCTAAGCATTTGCCATTCAACAGCTTTAAAATTGTTTCACTTGTATACTATTTTTCCGAAGAAAAAAGCCTATGCACGTACGTATTCGAACTCACAACTCTTGAGTGAAAGACAGTAAGGTTTGACACTGAGCTTTTGAGCCAACACCGCTTTATAATTTATACAAAACCTAACAAGCTTGCATCATCTTCGACCCGCGCACTTTCATACGTTGGTAAATTACATTGAAATAAAAACATTCAAAACTACAATTTACTTAAAATAAGATAGGTCCACGATAACCCTTTATTCAAGTTTCTAGGGGATTGGGAGAAGAACTTTTAAGGATAGAGCACAACTATAGCAGAACGCGGACCCTTAAATAGGGCATTCGATAAGGCCTATCATTCAAATACAATTTTTTATGATTCACACTCCATTTGTTAAATTTTCTGACCTGGTAAAATTTAAATCATCTTGTTAATTTTGTAACATCTTTGCAAATATATTTAAGGCTGTGGATGCCACCTTGCTAGACCCCCTTTCCAAACCTCAATAAATTTACGAACCCGTGTAATCTTTTTTTGGCATTTTATCAGAGCTTGAAAAATGTGAGCCAATAAGGGAAAAATGGGCTTTTGTTTTTGCGCTAAATGGAAATACCCTTAGTATTGTTTAAGGAAAATAAGTCATAAAAAAATAATACCATTACACAGGTCAACAATTTTTTGAGAGTTATGAGTTAACTACAGAAATTAAACCTGCCATCGGAATATTATATCCGTTTACCATTTTTCTTCAAAGTTAGTTAGTCAGTTTTAAACATTGAAAATTTTAGGAAAAAAGGTTAAAAAACCAAAAAAAAAATTCAAAAACAAAAATAAATTGAAATTTTATTTTTGCATATATATAATAGTTAAACTTAAATTTAAATTTCAAATGATATTATAAATAAAACCCAATAATATATCGTGTCCTATTAAAGTTTGGACGCTATTTTGTGTTATCTAAATGCCGATGTAAAAGCTTGATATAATATAAAAAAAATTTCCATTATTTGTGATTAAAAATTACAAGGGATTTTAGTATGCAAAAGAAATTTTTAATTTTTTTTATTACCTGTCAATTTGGTCAAAGGTCATTTTTCTTTATAGACGAATCTAAGGAGCCAAAGACGAAAGAAACTAAGAAAAACGAAAAACATATATTAGATTAGGCCATCAAGGGGGATGTCACTCGTTTTATGTTTTAAATTATGATAAATCTCGTTGTCAGACTTAAATATTTGTGGGCTTGTGTATATAAAACAAAAAGGAGTACTTTGTTTATTTTTAAATTTGAGTTATAAATAGCCCAAATTTTGTCTAAACTCGAAATTTTTTTAAAAAAATTATTTAATAGAAAAGCCTATACTTCATTAGGCGTTGGCTCTTTTTTTACCATGAAATAAACAAAAACATTGATTAGTACTATCAGCATTCACTTTCAGAGCTAACGCATGTATTTGTATTTTTAATATATTTATTCAAGTTATATATATATAAAATTTATGCAAAAATAAATCTATTTTTTGTACTTTCGTCTAAGGCCAAAACCATTTGATTTTCCTTATTCCTTATTAACCCAAAAGAAAACAGCTTTTACCAGTGATTTAAAATGATCAATTTAAAGCGTATCTATATTGGAACAATGTGCTAAGCAAATTTTATTTTAAAAAACTTTTTTTTTTCATTGACTATCAACTTTTGTGTTAGTCGTTGAGACTACAAATAATAAACTTATTTGCTCCATCTTTCTTTCCCAAGATATTATATACAATCAAATCACCCACATTTAAGTTGGCATATTAATTAAAAGGTTGTAATTCTGTAAGTTTTATAAGGGTATACTTAAAAATTCATTCATTTTTACAAAATTTTTTGAATTTCCTTTAGTTATTTTTACTGATCTTGGATGTTAAGTGTTTTATAATTAAATTATTATATAGATGCCGAATTGATTTTGTATTTGATATAGTTGAACAAATATTTATTATCAATGATATAAACTTTAATTGAAGCCCTAATAAAAATACAAATTACTATAACTTAATTTTGTTGCACTAGAATTTACTAAAACTGGAGTAAATAAAGCCATGACTCTAACGATACCATGTTAACGACATGGAGCTAACAATCTAATCCGATTACAAATGTTATCATCCCCTTTCTTATTGCCTAAAAATGCAATCCAATCCTATACACCATCCCCAATTCTTCTAAACAGAGAGGGCCTCCCCACATAGCATCTTCTGAAACCACTCTCACGAGATTTGGCTTTTGTTACCTGCTAGCAGATTTTCCATGTTCAACTCATAATCAATTTCTCGACCGCAAAGAAATTACAAACAAACAACAAGCTTTCTTGCTCATCGCTTAAAATAATCATAAAGATCTTTAGATAAACCCCATATTAGCCGCCTCAACTTGCTCCTACCTCCGATCCTTCTTCATCTTTATTCAAAAGTGACAGTTGTTAAAGAACAACAGAAAGCCCATGTCGAATTTTTAGTAAAGTTTATACGAAGTCTTATATAATTTATTCGATAAAAACTATATATGCATTACTCTTTTAGTTGAAAAAATTCCAATTCAATTAGGTCATAAAATCAAAATCACTACGGTACTAATATCGACTGCAAGACAAATTTTCAATTTTTTAATTTGTAGCAAAATTATTTGAGCAACATAAAAAAAATACCTCTCAAAATTTAAGATTTTTAGAGTTTTGTTATTACAAGTAACACTATTGATTGGCAAATATTCAAATCCCATCTCTAATGAAAGAAAGCCATAACGAAGATTTAAAAACGATAAATTAATTTGTTGAAAATTACGACATAATGCGTTGCACAAGACATATATATAATCAATCATTTATTAATTCAGGTACAATTCTTAGATATAATCTTAAATCTGAAATTCCGGTTTAGATATGGCATTCTGGTCTGGTTCGGCATATCGGCCGCTAAATAGGACAGCACCACTGTTATGCATCACGTAGTAATTGAAGGGTTTGTCGAGCACGTATTCATTCTCAGGTTCTGAGGCTCCTCCGAAGCGGTTGCTCAACTCAGTCGTCAAGACAGCGGCTCCCTCCGAACCCTCGGGGGTCGTTTCAAAACGGATTTTTTGAGTGACTCGATCGACCTTTAATTCCCGACCTTCCACTATGCCTGTTATGCCTTTGCTAATGATATTCATCAATACGCGAAATTAATCATACATATGTTTAATATGTTCAAAAGAATAAAACTTTAAATATAAAAAAAAAATTATAGATTGGGAGTGATGTTTGTGCAAATTCAAAAAAAAAATTGGGTTAATTAAACTTACTTTAAAATGATGTTTGAGTGTACAATTTATTAGAAATAATTAAGATATTATTACAAAAATTATTTACAATGTTGATTTCTTAGTTTTTAAAAGCAGTGCAGACCAAACAGCAATAGATGTAATGAAAAAGCCTATGTGTCAATTTTCCTTAAACAGTAATAACGATGTAACAAGACGCGCTCTCTATAACAAACTCGACTTACTTTACAATACAGCTGATTTCGCCTTTCAGTGTGGCCAGCACGTCAATTTTGGTTTCCTGTTCTATTTTGGGAATGGTAAGGGTGGCAGTAACGAACGGAGTCAAGATGGCTTTTCTCAACATCGGGTACGTTAGCTGAACATTTTTTCGTTCTTTGGCCAAATTTTGTGCCGCCACAAAGATAAGGCCATCCGAAGCGTTATACCATTTAACTATGATACGGTGATTGTCAGTTTCAATAACTTTTATTTGGGTATCCTCACCGGTTAACATTTCCACCGGGGCGCTCTCTTTAATACCGTTAAATGACTTGAGCACAGTTCTAAAATTATATTCAAATGTTTATGAGTATATTAATAAACCAATTTTTTATGTACCATAAAAAAATTTAAAAATTAAAAGTCAAAAAGACAGAACACCCTTTGCAAATTTTTAAGACTAAACCTAACTGTTTAAAATAAAAAGATACATTATAGCTATAAGTTGCCCAATCTTATTGTACCTCCTTTGGTAAAAAATAATTCGAAATATGATTTAACGATAATATGATGGCATTTAAGTTTAATGGTCGGAGAAGAGTGATCCGTATATTAAAAGGCTTTTGAGATACTTTTACATGGCAATGTTACGATTACGTTGTTAAACAGAATATCAATTATAATTTTTACTACTTACGAGGTAAAGGGAGTCATCCATTTAGCTTTGAAGTATAGGACGTTAGTTATGACCATTTCGGTATCCTTATCAAGAGAGTCGGGCTCGATCACTTCGCGGATTAGGTTGTTCGTAGCTCTGGCGACATTTGCATTGATCCCGTCAATAACGCCCGATGCATTTTGTTTAAAATCTACACGATGAACTTGACCTCCGTATTCTTCCTTCAGTTTCGCTGTGTAGGATGGGTCAAGTTCCGATGCACTTTGGACGTATACCTCGTGGTCTAAGTTGAGTTTCCAACCAAAGCGCTCACTTTTGCTAACTAAGCCTAGAAGGCGAAGAACAGTGGAAAGAGAGTTACCTTTAGCGTTGTTGTAGCTACTCAGTCCGGGAATCCTAGACCGGCACCTGTGAGAAAAATCTTGCAAGTGTGTCAGACCGATATCCAAATTTAAAGGTGATTCCACGTAGTTTGGGCTCATCTTCTCCAATTTCTTACCCATTTGACTAGATATGCTCAATTGCGAAGCATAGTTCAAGCAATCAACCGTTGAAAACACCAGGACGGCCGAACTAAGAATTAAGGTCGGGATAGAATACATATATAACAATTTTTTTTAAAAATTGAAAAATTAATGTGTGAATGAGCAGCAAAGAAGTCATGACTTTATATTCTATTTTTTTTCAACAAACTTTTTCCTCTTTCTCTCCCTTTGGACATGTTCCAAATATTGACGCAAAGAAAATTGTACAAGCTTGGAACTGCCAAAGTTTATTTCCGATTCTCCCTACCTTCCTACTATCCCTTGCCAAAATGCAATCAAAAATATTTACATAAAACAAGCGTCAATCGGTATAAAATTTCGTAACCCTTTAACTTTTATTGGCAAATGAAGTGTCAATAAGTTTTTTCACCTCTATCTATCCCTTTTGATTGGAAAAATTAAAGCCTATTTGCTTAACTATTTTAAAATTTAAAAAACTCTGTAAATTGACGCAATCCGGGGGGGGGGGGGTAGAGAGCCAATATTTGATGGTGGGCGTCGTTAAAAATACAATCTTTGATATATACTAAACCTAAATTAGGCACCCAATCTACCTTCATAGAAGTTCAAGCACTCTCCGAAAATGGAAATTTTAGAAACTCATGTTTGGAAGCGTGGTCGGCATCGAACTTTAAGTTATATTTTTCTAACTGACCACCGTAAATTTTTGGCTCGAATCGTCTTAGGCTTGCCACTATAGACCGATTTTAAACACGGCCCGACCCGAAAATTTGTGTTTTTGACCTTCCAACCTAGCTCGATATAAAACTATTGAGTCGGTCTAAAAAAGTTTATAATAAGATTAGGTTTATATATAGGTACATCCCAAATTTTGTCCAAACTTAATTTTTACGAGCAAATATTTTTTAAAATTTTTGAAAAATAAATGAATAGTTTAAGCTTATTGGTCTGATATAAAACATACATAGGTACATAAATAAATTAAAATTTGTTACAAGGGCATTTTTTTAATTAAATATTAGTAATAAAAACTAAAAATAATAAATTTTATGTTTTAGAGTTTCCTCGACTTGGTATTTTATTGATACATAAATAAGATTTTGGGCGTTATTCGTGGATTGGGGTCTGTTCAAGAAGTCTTTAAAAACCAAAAATTGGGCAGGGGCCAAATTTGAAAATATGTTGAGCGGGCCGGGTAACTTTAAATTCTAATATGTATAAATATATTTAAATCTGCCTTCACCTATTTGAATAATGCATTATATCTTTCGCTAAAATTTATTTTTGCAAAACAAATAGATTGCATTAATAATATGAGAAGAATAGGCAGTCAACTACGTACAGCGTTTGATCCAAAAAAATCTGAACTCACAAGTCAGAATAAGCAAAAAGTAAAAAAAAATATTTCTCGGGGAAAACAATTTGAACGTCCAGTTGTAGTCATTTAAGTATATGGAGAAAATGGTTAAATTTGGCCAAATTGACAAATAGACCTCAGAACTACCCTTTTAATCACAATCACCTGTAAATTAAACTTTAATATCTAATACGGAGAAAAAGATTATTGAGTCTTACAAGGTTACACTTTAACGCCACCCCAAACTAGCACACAAAATATTATCGGTTCAAATTAAAATGTATTTAAAGTGTAAATTTAGCCCTGGGGTGTTATAAAAAATTTTTTTTTTAATGTTTTTCTAGTTTTACATCTTTTTGCTGTTCCTATTTCAATACATTTAATTTGTGTTCCTGGTTTAAGATAAAAAAAATAACGAAGATGGCAAGTTTGGTATTTGAAGTTAGCTCATAAATCTTTAACATTTGTTGATCTGTGTGATAAAATGACACATGTCGACAAATTTTAATTATACAAACTAAAAATAAGATTGTATACGGAAGCCTCATTCTTAGATATATGATATTTCTTATACATTTGAAATTTTTTGATTTAAAATATTTCAAATAAACTGTTTTCATCCAATTGGCTACTTTTTATTAAATTCATTGGTGCCAAAAAAAATCATTTTAACATTTATGAAAAATTGAATGAACCCTGCGCCCTACATTAATTTACCTCATACTTCTCAATCCACGATTCCAATAAATTTTTTACACCTTTGACTTAATGGGGGCTTTTTAATTTTTCTGTGGGGCACGTTGAGACTTCTTTTATTTTTTGAAAAAATTTTTAAAATTAAAAATTTAGAAAATGAAATGTTTTAATGCTAATAACAAAGATTGGCGACAATTGTTAAAATTAAATATCCGAATATTAAAATTTCAAATTTTTTTAAAAAACTAAACGAAGTCTAAGTTTAAAATTTTTTCTTTTAAAAACACAGGCAAATCAATCAAATAAAAAGCATATGCATATATAAATAATAATAGGGAAGGCCAGGGTGAGATCTGCGGGGCAAAATGAAAAATGCAATTTTCACCCCTAAAATAAACATATATCCTCAAACTTCAAATATGATTTAAATTTTTAAGCAGACTATTTTGATTGTTATTGGTATGAGTATACATTTAAAAAATAAATGTTACAAATATAAATTTGGGTGCAATAAATTTGTGTTGCTAGTCTTGAATATTTTATTTTCTTTTAATGAAAAAAGTTAAATAGTATATATGTCAGCCCCCAAACGCAATATTCCGCCGGCGGAATATTGTCTGGACTTGACCTCAGCCTCCAAAGCTTATATTCCGCCGGCGGAATATAAATTGGCGTATAGTCAACGACCAAAACGCATTTTCGCCGGCGGAATATTGTCTGGATTTGAGCTCAACGTCCAAAGCTTATATTCCGCTGGAAATTTTTTGCAAAATTTAAGGGACAAACAGTGAACTGTATGTGATTAATTTTGAAATATTGATTAATAGACGTTTTTGATTTTTTATGCTTAGAATATGAAATGTTTAATGAATAGAGGTGATGTTGAATTTAAAATTAGAGTTAAGGGCTAGAATTGTGCTAAAAACGATTTAATGTTATTTGAACCGGTGTATTTAGAAGCGCTTAACTTCACATTTGAAAGCGCTTAGATTTTTTAGATACCCTCAGAAGTGCGCTAATGTTATAAAAATCGCGCTATTTTTTTGTTTTTAAAATTAAGCGAAAGACTCTAAAAAACGCCGAGGTATTTCTGTAATGTACCTGTGACTTTAAATGCACCAAGAATCCTAACGCAAACGCAATAAAGATTCAAATGTTCGTAGGTGATATTGAAAGCACGCAAAAGACTCCTAAAATAGTGCAAAAAGATGAATTAGGACTGCGCACAGGTGTCGAACTTTTAGGAGCACCAAAATAATAAAAAATTTACAACTTTTACGATTTATAAAAACCTTATTAAACTCTTTGTTAATATTAGGGCATTCCCTGCCTAGCTGGCCCTTAAAAATGCGATATTGGAATTACTGGAAGGTTTATAAGTTAAATATCTCCGATTTACCAGTTAATTAACCGGCTTTAGACCTTCCTTAAAATTTTTTAACTTTAATATTTTTATTTTGTACCAATTAAGAATTAAAACACTTCAAAAGAATAAAGAAATACGGTTGGATTATTCTCAATATAATTTCAAGTTCAAAGTTTATCTAATATGTATATTTTGACAATCTTTTTCGATTCCCAGCAAATATTTGAAAGACGCGTACTCACATAACTAAAAACTTTTGTTTATTAAAAGGGAACCAATGAAGGCTCAAAAGCACGAATCCTGAATTTAAGATGGCCCCAATTATTTTGTAAAGTGAGGTATCTTAAACTTGAGCGAAACCTCTAAAGTGCAAAATATAAGTTACATTAAAATTCTCAATAGCCCAACGATATGCATTTAGAACCAAAATTTGTTTTTTCAAATTTAAGGCCTGCTCTCCAAAAATAAGGGACGAAAATTTTTAATTACAAGCTAAAAAAGTGTTGTTTTAAAAATTCAGCAAAAATAGGAGTAAAAGTTATACCCTTTATCGCGTGAAAATAAATTTATCGTTTTTAGTTCTTGTGAATATACAAATAGAGCATATAAAATTTAAAACTTTAGCCCATCTCGGCCCGTAATTTCTATTTTTAAATTAAAGCCCAGTGCGTTTGGCCCGTTATAAATTTTGAAACGTCCTGGTCCTTGTTTCCTGGCGGGCCGGGCAGGACTTTCGGTTCTCATTAATCTCTAATGTGATTGTAGGCAAATCATTTAAGAAAAAAATAAATGGCGAAGTGAAGAGGGCTTTTAAGCGGAGCAGGGTGCTATGATAATTATTGAATTTTTTCATTTAAAATTATACATTTGTGTGGACATTTGATCCTTTGCGGTAAATAAAATTTTATAAAATGAAAGCTCATTTTTTTGATTCTAGTAAATTAACTTAGTATCCCCATAAAAACTTTTTTTTATTAGTTAAGGCTACCAACTCGGTAAAGGCACTAAATCATCACAATATAAGCAGATGTTGCCGCCATATATAAACCTTCCATTAATTCCATTTTCGCATTTTTAAGGGCCAGCTAGGCAGGGAGTGCCCTAATTCTTTACAAAAGGTTAAAAAAGGCTTATATAAATCTTAAATGTTGTACATTTTTTTATTATTTTTGTGCTTTTAAAAGTTCGACACCTGTGCGCAGTCCTAATTCATTTTTTGCACTATTTTAGAAGTCTTTTGGTGCTCTCAATATCACCTACGCGTTTTAAGGCACCTTAGTATGTTTTTTCCTGCTTACAGTTGAATCTTTATTGCGAGTTAGGATTCTTGGTACATTTAAAGTCACAGGTACATTACAGAAATACCTCGGCGTTTTTTTAGAGTCTTTCGCTTAATTTTAAAAACAAAAAAATTGCGCGGTTTTTATAAAATTAGCGCACTTCTGAGGGTATCTAAAAAATCTAAGCGCTTTCAAATGTGCAATTAAAGCGCTTCTAAATACACCGGTCCAAATAAGAATCTTTAAATCTTTAAGTTTTTAGCACTATTTTGGCCCTTAACCCTAATTTTAAATGCAACATGACCTTTATTCATTAAACATTTCATATTCTAAGCATAAAAATCAAAAACGTCTAATAATCAATCAAAATTAATCACATAAAGTTCACTGTTTGTCCCTTAAATTTTGCAAAAAATTTCTGGCGGAATATAAGCTTTGGACGTTGAGCTCAAGTCCAGACAATATTCCGCCGGCGAAAATGCGTTTTATATTCCGCCGGCGGAATATAAGCTTTGGACGCTGAGGTCAAGACTATTCCGCTGGCGGAATATTGCGTTTGGGCGCTGACATATACACATATAAGAACCATTTTAATTTCCTATTATTTTATATAATTAATATTTTAATTATTACTAAGCTTTGTTTAGGGAAAATTGATTGTAATTTTATCCTAAACTGATTATATTAGGGCGAATTTATAGAAGAAAAACAAAGGAGCTTGATGAAAGATTATTTCAAGAATTGGACGTAATAAGAATCAATTATAAAAAACAGCCAAGTTTAAATTATCCTATGCCACAGTTATAAGACAAATATCAACTGAAAGGAAAAACATTGTTCATATTGTAAGAGGAACAAGCTCTTGTTAATCATTTTCTATACGCTGCTAAATCTTATTTTGACCTATCACCTAAAGAAGTATATTAAAAATTCCAAAATCGACCAGATTTATTTTAAAGTTCTATGAAAAGGCATCCAACAATTTTACTTAGAAGTCCAAAAAATACAAGCTTGGCTAGGTTTTGTGGTTTAAACAAAGAAACTATATAGGATTTCTTTTTAAACATACTTGACTTGATTTAAAAGTGATATCTTAAAGCACACATGATTTTCAATCTGGATGAGATTGCATATTATTAAATCAGATTGTTGATTAGGTCAATTTTCATATTTAGCCCTTATTTCATTTCACCCCTTAAGGGCGAAATGGTTAACAACATTAGTTTTGTTTTACCACTCATATTTCCTGATAAATTTTTTCAATATAACCACATAAAGAATTATAATAAAGTATCTCTAATTTAAATTAACCATAAATCTGGATGTAAGATACGGTAACAACATTGATTTCGCAAAACTATGTTAATTTCGCCAGTTTTCCCTACACCCTTAATAATATAATATATTTTATTTTTCGCTTTTCCCAACCTGAAATTTACCTTAACAAAAAACCTTATTTTAGGTTTAATTTTAACAGATTTATTTTTTTTATTTTTTACCAAATTTTTTTATATTTTTTTTTTTATATTTATAGGTGACTTATTAAATTTGATTAAAAATATTCTAAACGGATTTAAAAAACCTTATAGGCAGTTTTTTCTCTGTAATTAGTTTTTAAATCTCAATAATTTGTACCTGTGTATAATGGCTTTGCTTATACCAGGTCCATAAATTAGCTACATACCCATTATATAAAGATATCCTAAAGGCCATAACTTTAAAAATATCCTAATGGCCTTATACCATATATTATTTATATGAAAATATTAGAAACAATTATTTTTTAACATTTTTTACACTACCTTAGAGTCTAAAGTTAGCAAAAAAATGAGTTCTGAAAATTGATTTGTAGCTATAATTATTAATAATTGGTATATTATTCAATAAAAGTTGTTATGAATAAGTGTAATTAGCCTACGAATATAATATTAATATTATATTAAATTGATAATTTAGCATGTTTCAATAAACACCTCAATAAACTCTAAGATCTATTTCTCTATCTTTTCAGGGGGCTTTGGCCCGGCATACCGTCCGCTGAAGAGAATGGCTCCAGTGTTGTGCATAACGTAGTAATTAAATGGCTTATCAAACACGTATTCAATTTCAGGTTCCAAGTCTCCCCCAAAGCGATCGCCTAATTCACTAGTAAGGACAGCTGCTCCTTCAGAACCTTCAGTGGTCGTTTCAAAACGGATTTTCTGGTTTAGACTATTAACTTTCAAATTCCGACCTTCAATTATTCCAGGGATTCCTCTACTGTAAAGAAAATATAACATTAGTTGTTAAAAAAATCAATTTTTTATTTTTTAGTGTGTGTGAGCAAAAACATTTTTAATGAATGTTATGTGTTATTTTAGAAATGGAAGTATATAGGTGCATTGTAGGAAAGCTAAGTTTTGATGTATCTAACTTCTCTAAAGAATTGTCGTTTTTGAATAAACTACTGCCTTTTTTGAGCTTTTTAAAAGAGGTAGTTTTTGTGCGCGTGCCCACACACAAGAAGCTTAAGAGAATAAGAAAACATTATTATCACGCGAAGCTGAATAGAATAAGAAAATATTATTAATTTGTTAGTTTTTAGAGTTTTTTTGGTGGTAAAAAAGGAATTTGTTTTGTGTCGGCTGAGTGCCGGAGTAATCATGAGAAGGTCGATATTTTGATGCAATGAAATTAATAAATTGTTTAAAATATATAAAAGTCTAAATAATTGTATGTTTGAAATATATATAAAGGTCTACATGTATTTATTCTTTATCCTAATGCCCTCGCCCATAATTCCCGTCTTTTTCCCCGCGGAGCACGTCAATATTAATATCTACCTTTAGCCCCCGGATAATAATAATAATAATAACTTTTCCTTTTAAAAGTGTATTAAAAATATTTTTTGTTAAATTTTAAATAAGAATATGCCTCAAAAATTTTGATTGAATGGAGGAGCCCTAATTTTAAATATTTTAAAAACGTTTCTAGATATCTTACACTATATTATATAGGGTAGGTCTAAAGATTTATTTTAAGCTAAACTTTTAAGGGGGGGGCGTCTCTATTGTCTACTGTAAAAAAGTTTTGTTCTATAAATCCCTTGCTACCGTGCTTGCTGCCAGTCCTTGGTACTCTAAAAGCTTTGAAATTTCTTTGGCAAATTTAGAATTTCATATAGGTTTAACAATCTTGTTATATTGAAAAATAAAATTAAATGTATCCTGATGTCAACTCTATAACACAAATACCTTAAATTACTAAAACACGAACCGCAGTTCACAAAATTTTTAATCTTTACAATATTTATTAATAAAAGGAAAGAAAACTATCATACTTGATAATGCATTTAAGTTCACTCTTCATCGTGTCTAATAGATCAATGTTCGTTTCTTGTTTTATTACAGGTATGGTCAACCTACCTGTAACAAATGGATTAGTTAGGACGTCCCTTATTACGGGGAACGTTAACTTAACCTGTTTACGTTCGTTAGTTAAATTTTGTGCCGCTACAAAAATAAGACCGTCAGTGGCGTTATACGATTTAACGAGAACTCGATAGTCATTAGTCTCGAGAATTTTCAACCCTGTATCTCGACCAGTCAGCATATGGACAGGAGCAGTCTCTTTGGTACCATTAAATACTTTGATAGCGGTCCTAAAAATGAAAATTAAGATAAAATGTAATGAGGCCTCTCGTAAATCTCAGTCATGGCTTATTTGGCGTTTTCTTTTTCTTTCGAAAAAAATGATGTAAAACGCTTATATGGTAAACTAAAGACGTTTATATTATGGTTACAGCGTCTCATTGCGCGTAACACGAGATTGGGTTAATAAGTGAATCCCATTTGTTTTTAATTCTTTGATAATATAAAAATTGTACAAGACACGGGCATAACTACGTTGTGGGTGTCATTTAAATTACCAATATTTATTTTTGTCTAAACACTAACATAATTTGAGTAAATTAGTCTTATTCTTACACAAACTTTTAACCAACGAAGCTCCAAATGTGCCCTTTCGAGCTCAATAAATTGCCAAAAAAATCTGTCTCCATAACACAAAACTTGTTTTAACACATGTCAACAAATATTTATGTCAGAAACTGGGACATTTAAAGAATGTACCCACGTGATGGCCTAATCTCATACATGTTTTTCGTTTTTCTTAGTTTCTTCCGTTTTTCGCTTCTTAGATCCGTCTGTGACGAGAAATGGCCTTGGACAGATCTAAATATACCCTAAAAAACAATTTTAAAATTTTTTTTTTGCAATTTTTAATCATTAATAATGGGCACGTGCAAAGTGAGTTTTTATTTTGAAAATTCTTAAAATTTTCGGAAAATGCATTTTATGTGCATATATTAAAATTTGCAACTTTTTAAAAATTTGAGCTTTATTACAAAATAAAATTTTTCATTTAAAAATTCCAAGAAAATAAAAATTCAATTTGAACAAGCCCAATGGGAAAAAATTTTTCTTGATATTTAAAGCTCAAATGGCATATAGATAATGCAAAACATTTCGCGTCCGAACTTAAATACGACACTATCGGTTTTTAATGAAAATATTATTTGACATTTAAATTTAACAGTTTAATTAATGTAAATATGCAAAAATAAAAAACAAATTTATATTTGTTTTTGAATCTTTTTTGGTTTTATAACCTTTCTAAAATTTTCAATGTTTATAACTGATTAACTAATTTTAATAAGGAAAAACGGTAAACGGATTCGACACTAAGAGGGCAGATTTGATCTCTGTAGTTAACTCATAACGCTCAAAATATTGTTGACCTGTGCTAGGTGCTAGCTTAAACGTTAAATTGCCAGGTTAATAATTTTTTTAGTTGTTTAAGCATTTTTTAAAGGTAACTAGAATACTTACGAGGCAAAAGGCGTCAGCCATTTAGCCTTGAAGTAGAGCGAGTTAGTGATGACCAATTCGGTGTCATTGTCCAAAGTGTTGGGTTGGATCACTTCGCGGATGAGGTTGTTGGTGGCTTTAGCAACGTTGGCATTAATCCCATCAATAACGCCGGATGCATTCCGTTTGAAGTCAACTCGATGAACTTGACCTCGGTATTCTCTCTCAAGTCTTTCAACGTAGGATTGTTTAAGCTCCGAAGATACATTTTGGACGTAAACTTCGTGATCTAGGTTAAGTTTCCAACCATAGAGATCACCTTGACTGGTCTTACCCAACAGGCGAAGTACCCTAGCCAGGCTAAGTCCCATTTTATCGTTGTAGCTACTTAGCCCTGGTATCCTAGAACGGCATTGATGGGAAACATTTTGCAAGTGAGATATGCCGATATCCAGATTTATGGGTGATCCCACATAGTTTGGGTCTATCTTACCCAATTTTTTGCCCAACTGATTGGATATACTCAAGTGCGAATCGTAATTTAAGCTATAAACCGTCGAAGTGACCAGGACCGAGCCAAAAACGAGAATTGGAATATATAAGGGGTCGGCAAACAGCGTCTTCATGATAAATATTGAAATTTAAAATGTGCTAAAGTAAAAAAAAATTAAGTAATGAAGGGCTGTATTCTACTTTTATAACCACGCTTCCCCAATTAAAAATGTCTTCCATGCCCCTTGGCCCATGGTTTAAATATTGACACAAAAAATTAGGCAGATTCTAGTTTGAATTACAGTCGAAATGTTAAAAAATTGCGGAATGTTTACCTTTACTATGCACTGGGCCACGATATTTGGCATATCCGGTGTCCTATAACATTTACTGGCATCTAAAAATTAATTAAACTTCTTTTTTCAACCCGAGAAAACTGGCAACATACCCTATAAACTTATAATGAGATGACGAAATAGTAAATATTTGGAAAAGATGGAAGAGTGAGTTAAAATTTTAGAGGAATTGAATTTGAGTTAGCAGGGTAGTGAATATAAGTTGTACAAATACGAGGTAATTTTTTGCCGGAATATCAAATCCTAGCTATACATTTAAAAGGATAGATTCCACGTCTAATCGTAAAAAAAAATTTCTTTGACGAGTACGCCGTCATTCGCAAGTCATGTAATGCAAGGTGATGGCAGGTTAGCGTTTAAATCTATCCTATTTCGCCAGGGTTATAAAGCGTGCGAGCTATTGTAATCCGGTTCGGCTTAGTCAATGCCATATATAAAATTTGGCAAGTTTTTACTTATTGACACCACCACGTCAGTTATAAATATCGCCGCATATTTCACTTGATCGAGAAAAAAAATATAAGTGCTAATCATGGGTCAATCAATTCTTTTATCTTAATAATCGGCCCGACCTGATCCATTTTTTGGCTGTCCGACAAGGAGTCGGGCTGACCGTTTGACTTTTACCCTTACGCTTACCCGTAACTAGCCCGATAAAGCGTTAAAATACAATCCTTATATGTTTATTGTTCTTATAAGGGATCTAATGTGTACATATTGTGGTGTTTTGTATTCAATTCAGGAGTTGTTGGATAAGTTATGGCCAAGGAAATTCTATAGATCTGTCAGTTCTCCTTTGATTCTGGAAACTTAGAAAAAGTTCACGTTCGTTCAATCTCATTTAATACCCTGCTCTGGTCGACACCAAAAATTTTTGGATTTAAATGGGCAAACCCTAATAGGCTAGCTATGGATATTTTCCAAACCTGATTTTTTTTTCTCGTTCTTTAATGCTCAGATCAAAATTTGATATTTTCCTCTGACTAGAAATCAAAATTTGGAAATGCTAAGAGCTAAATACCATCAACTTAAGTGTAATTTAACACCTATAGCTGCTGCTTAATATTTTGTACCAATAGATGTAACCTATTACAGCTCCTAAAATGGTTGGATTCCCTAAAATGGCAGGCTTTGTTGGTTCAGCTAACACAAAGTTGCGAAAGAATCCTATTGACATGCAGAATGTTTTGTGATTCATTTGTTAATTCAGATCAAAACCATTTTGTTCTGTCTGGTTAGGGATCAATGATGACCTTGGAATTTGAAAAGGATTTGCCTAAAAATATTGACAAATAAAAAGGATAACACAACAACATTTCTCAATTAGTAAATATATTTTTTTCATAATTTAGATTACATTGGTTTAATCAAATTATTATTTCGCGAGATTACATTTTTTTTTATAAATACACAAATGAAATTAATTATTGTGATCGAAATTGACCAGTAATTTAAATAGCCTTCGAAATCAGTTAACATTTTTATTTTTTCAAAATTTGTAGGACTTGAAGAATATGCAAACAAACTTCGATAGTTTTGAATTTTGAAGAGGACCTCAAAATTTTGGCACTCTAGGATGTTAAAAACATGATGATGTTTTAAAAGATTTGCAAAGGTGGTATGGGTGGAAGGCTAAAATGTAGAGAATGGATTTTAACAAATCTAACGAGTTTATTCAGACTCTCTATCAACGGGCCGGGGGAACTTACGATTTCAATCCTAGGTATTCAGCTAAAGACCTAATAAAATCTAATTTATATGTGAAAAAAATTTGATTTTTAACATTGTTTAATTTAAATCCTATTTATGACCTGTTAATTTTTGAAAATAAAGATATATTACCTACCCTAATGGACATTTTTTTTAATCTCTAATTTAGAGGCTAAACTGATTAATTTTAATTTTTTGGCCGTCTTCAAATGTCAACAACAAAAACTTATGCGTAGTAGTTTCTTTAAAGTTTACATATATAATATTGGCTGATAGGTTTATATTCGGTGTTCAAAAAACGATTTTTTTTTCTCTCCTAATATCAGGATTATATTCAAGGTATTATCATTAAAAAAACATTTGAGTTTAAAACAATTTATCAAAAAAGAAGAACAAAAATAATATATGAAATATTAAAAAGGTTGCGGCCAAATGAGCCTCAATTATTTAACCCGGTCCAGGTTTAAAAATTTCACGAGTTTATTTAAATGACGGATGGTTAATTCACCTCAAAAAAATGCGTTTTTTTGGCAACAAGAGGAGTTTTAACATGTTAGGTGTGCAAATGGAGCTCGACGGGGAAAGGATTATTACATCAGTCAAGAAAGTTCATCTCGAGAGACCGGGTGTTCAAACTTTTGAAAACCCGGCAGCGAAAATTTGTTGTGGCAAAAAATTAATCGATTTTTTAGCTGAAATTGTGTGGTATATGCATTTTTCCCGATCACAGCACAGCTAAAAAAAATGATTAAATATTGGCTAGCCTAATCACATATTATATTTTCTTCTATCAAAAAAAAACAACAACATTTTTTTGTGCTTCATCTACATCCCCCCTATATATTTTAAAAAAAAATTATTTATTCAATCACTTTATTTTTTTAACATTGAAATTTTCTCAATTTTTTTTATTGTTCCACCTAATTCGTTTTCAAATTTAATCCATTCGGTATTTTGTGAAATCTTTTTCCGTCGGTAATGTTTTAAATATTATATAACTGCCTTAAAGAATTCTCTCTTTCAAAGTATTTGTCGTCTAGCCCTTACATTTTAAAACAAAATTTCCCTTCATTTATAATTTCGTTTATTTTCATGTAGAGCTTAACAAGTCAACTATTCAAAATGCGTAGATACAGTTACGAGTACTCTAGCCCCTACCTCAGCAGTTTCTCGAGTCGCTACCCGTCAACGTCGTACTCCTCCTATCGGTCGACATATCCAAGCAGCTATTACTATGACTATAGCTTACCAAGTAAAGCTTGCATTCCATACATATATAATATGGTTATGGTAACAGCTGATTTTTGTTACCCCCCTCCCCCCCCCCCCTTTTCGTTAAATCAATATCCGTTGAAGACAACAAGGTTATGCTTTGCCTTTTTTTATCAAAAAAAAAGCAACTTGAATGCTTTTAGAGCCATTATTTTTATTGAAGATATTAGGTTTTAGAAAAATGACATGGTCAATAAATAAATATTATTCCAATTATTCGTGCTCGATGCTGGAAAATTTACCTTTACCGAAACAAATAATACCACGAAAAAACCATTTTTTGGCTAACTCAAATTTTTGTTTTTCAAAATTTTATGGCAAAATAAAATCAACCATAAATAGATACAAAAAGTTAGCAAAAAACTTTGAATTTTATAAATATTTATTTGATTAGGGGATTATTTTTGATATAATTTATGGATTAATTAATATGACGGTCTTCTAGAAATATTAGAAAAAAATTTTATAAAATTTGACTTTGTTAATTTAGTCTCAGCAGCTAGCTCCGGGACGAACAAAAAAAACACCCGAGGCGCTTCGCGCCTCGGGTGTGCTCGCCTACGGCGCGCTTCGCGCGCCTTCGGCTCGGCCGCGGACCGCTTCGCGGCCCGCGGTTTGCGCCGCTGCGCGGCGCGTTGGCTCGTCTTCGGCGCGCTCCGCGCGCCTTGACTCGCTCGTCCAGACCCCGCAATTCGTGCGGAGGCGCTTCGCGCCCCGAATGTTTGCTTATATAAACCCGGGAATGTGTCTAGGGTGGGCACATTATAGTCGCGGGGCGCTTCGCGCCCCCGGTAGGCTTGGTTAAAGCCTAGGATGTGGGAGCCGAACATATTAAAACCCTAAATTGTGACTAAGGCGGACTAATTTAGACACGGGCGCGCCCAGGGAGTAGGCCTCGCAGATGCTGAAGCAGCTTATACCGCTGAGAACTATACTGACCAGTTGCACCCTGTATCTATGCTTATGTTATATAGTATTGACCGTGGGAAATCAGAGCCTGAAATTTAAGTATATGTAAAACATTGATAGAGGGGCAGAGTTTTTAAAGCATGAGTACGCCGGTACTCAAAACATAACATTGAAAATGTTCCCCCATACCAATTTATCCTAGATTAGTATTAGCGGGCCTAACTTAAAAGCTATAGAGGAGAAAAAAAAGGTCGATGTGTTGGTAAAATGGGGTAAATGTCTCAAGGGGAAAAGGGCGAGCGAACTTAATTGTGATTTGGGTGGAAATATAAGGGCAAATTAAAGCGAAATGTAGAACTTGACCGAGCAAATATGTCATTAGTTATATCACTTAAAGTAACAATGGAGCATCAATAAAATTAGTATAAATTAAAAATTGCCCGTTAATTATTAAGAAATTTCATCAGCAAGGGTCATTTTTAATTTTTTTACAACTGTAAACAATGTTAAAAAGTGAATTTTTTATGGCATAAGAGACCTCTCTTATGTGCCCGTTAATTATTAAGAAATTTCATTAGCAAGGGTTTTTTTAATTTTTTTACAACTGTAAACAATGTTAAAAAATGTATGGCATAAGAGACCTCTCTTATGTTTCAAAACCGAAAAAAGGATATTTTATTGACATAAAAACAAGTACACGGATTTGTTAATTAACGGCCACACGCACAACGGGTAAAAAATAGGTAATATACATTTTACACCGGACCCAACCATAAAGACAACATTTTATTGTCAACGCTAAAAATAAAACAATGTTAACATTGTTTAGCAATAGGGGCACTAAACTCTTAATTTACCATTAATTAACATTGAATTATTATTTTTAACATTGTGTTAACATTACGGAGACTAAGTGCATTGGAGACTAAGATTAGGGTTACAAGGGAAGGCAGTATGAAATAGGACCAAAAATCGATAATAATGGGGATTTGTTATTTTTTCGGCCCAATATTATTTTTTTAATTTTTTATATTTATCAAAAAATGACGTCATCGGCCAAACTCACTTTTGTATGGGAAAAAGCGCAAATTTTTTGTTTGGGGTTAATTAAAGGGGAAGAAAAAAGTGAAATCAATTTCCTTATAGGATTCCGCATAAGCTAGTATAAAAAAATGTAAAAAAACAAGTAAAAAAAATTTACCTGGCAGGTAAAAGAACGGATACCAAAAAAACAAAAACGTTGACCCCCATTTTTTACAGCGTAATTTTTATTGGATTATACGAATGTATTAACTGCCGAAAGTGCAAAAGAAAAATATGGTAAAAAAAAAAGTTTTTTTTGCCCTTATATGGAAATGGGTTTGTATGACCCTATCACCTTAATAATAGAGGGGAATTTATGTAAGATATAAGTACAATACGTGGGCTACCTCTATAAACCCTGAAAAGAGAGAATATGAAAGCAAAATTATCCTAAATTCCTTAAAAATGCACTTTTCTAGGAGGATACCTGTCAAACATGAAGGTATCATAAAAAAATTTACATCAAATTGGAGACCAATGTGACCATAATTTATCAGATAAACATCAAACCCCTATAACAGTTTTTTACCCAAAAATTTAGAAGACTTCCATTAAAAGGGGCCAAATTTTCCATATTTGGGCATGTTAGAGAAGTGACCGGATATTGAATTTTAGTAAGGTTAATATATATGTAGTGGCCCGTTAAAATAGCTGTTTCAATTTTCTAAGGGGTATATAGAACAAAAGTTAGAATTTTGACCTTAAAGTAAAATTGTCCTTATATGGTATATTATATAAAAAAAATTATTTTAAAAATTGAATGTCCTTTATTTCTCCAATCTCACGAGCAACTTGTGATTTTATAAAAACACTTCAAAAAGAGAGCAAATTTTTTTGGGCATTGATTTAAGACACCTGTTACAATTTTCAAATCTCGAAAAAGGCTCTATCAAATAAAGCACAAAAAACTGCCCTATAAATTGGAGTCCCTAAACGTAGGCGTTTGACTAAGTAGCCCTTAACAAGCTTGGGAAACTTATTTTCCAAGTTTTTTGTCATTTTTCGGCTACCGTCCTTAACAACATTTTCAATGTTAACAACATTTTCAATGTTAACAATGTTAATATATGGTTTATTAACATTAAAAATGTTCTTTTCCATAAGGAAGGTATTTTTGATTATTTTTTTTGTAAAATTAAAAAAATTTCTCATTAAACGCCTTTTCGATTTTGATATAAATCATGAATTTTGAATACATTCATTTTTTCAAAAAATAAAAACGAAATCAGGCATGACCGCAATGGATTAAATATCATTTTACAACAAATTTAAAAAAATATATATATATTAAAATTAGTCAATTCTTTTTTAATCCTTATATTACTCTTTTTGTTTTGCACTTAAATTTTTTTCTAATCATTAATTCAAAAAAAAACATTTAAAAGTTAAAATATTTTTTAGAGTCCAAAAATACGGATGGCGTAGACGGGCCAATAAATAAATATTTAAATAATTCAAATAACTTGTTTTTTTCCCCCTAAATTTCGAGATCGCAAAACGGTGCTATGTCAATACTTTTTTGAGCTGAAAAAGAAAAAATATTAGAGATGAAATTTAGAAATTTGTAACTTTCATATATTTTCGTTGAGACTTGTGCCATATTAATTTGGCCCAAAAAAAAATTTAGGGGTTTCATTAGTTATAAATTATGCTCCTGCCAATTTTAGTCAACTACAATACAAAAATTTGGTTAATTTGGCCCCTAGCTAAGGGCTAATAAAAATATAATTTGAATTTTATAATTTTTTTTAGGAGGGGTCAGTTTTTAAAAATTATAATTCTGTAGGGTTTGCTTTTCCGGGGACCGTGATTTGTTTATTAGGGCTAGGCAAATAGATATTAATAGTTGGTTTTGGGAAACTTGTGGATTAATAAAGTACTAGTTAGTCTCCTGTAGGAGGCGCAATTTGCTTTAAACCGGCCTTGCATTTAAATAGATGTGCATTTTAATGTGTGTTTGGCTCCTAAAAAGTTTTTGTTCGATTATTTATTAGTTTATATTCGTTATATAGCCTAAAAAAGTAATTTCCCAAGTTTTTTTTTTCGATTAAACTTACTTATTTTTGTAATCAAACGCTCTTAGGCTACAGTTACAGGAGCTACTTGCCTTCGAGATACCATGATTACTCGTTGACCTCGTTCCCAACCATCGATGACTACGATACGTCTTATTACACCTCATCTTACACTATCCCATCAACTTCTACCACCCGCAGATCTTACAGTTACCGTTACATCTAAAAATGTAAATTAAACTGCGAAAATAAAACTTTTTTTTTGAAATTAATTTTGAAAAAAAAAACACTTAAACCTAGTTTTAACACCAGACTTGACAAAATTACAATTCTCTGTTCCTGCAAATTGCTATGATTTAATATCGTTCTAGAGGCATCATTTGCTTGAATGGGTGATTTTTGTCAAGTCTGTTTAATTTCCGGATCTCACAACCTTTTTTTTCAATTAAATGACCCTCCCTTACATATTTAACTTCTTTAACAACTTAAAAGCTCATTGTTCTAGTCTTTATTCTACCTTTTATATATATAATATATATAGGAATCTCAAAATAGCTGAAATAATATTAGGATATAGTTTAAATTATGTAATTTAATAATTTTAATCCAAACTAGGTCCTTAATATTATAGCTTTTTCGATACGTTATTGTTACAACTCATACAAACATCTTCTTATATTAGCTCTAAATAATTACGAAAATTTGGTTAGATGTAATTTTTTTTTTTAAACTGTACGCGAACTATTAAAATTACATTTTATCACTTGCAAAATTGATTAGATTTGAATTGTAAATAATAAAATATAGCAATTATATTCAATTATTATCGCAGCCAAGCTGAGAAATACAGTAATAGACAGTGAGGATTATTAAAAATATTTTTTAATTTTCAAAATTGAATTAGGACGCGTCTTAAGTTGAATTATTTTTTTTTTGGAAAATTGAAATATTAAAGGTTGCGCCAATCTTATACGTAAAACACAGAATTATATTTTTGCCTGAGATAAAATATTCAAAAAATAAGTTAAAATATTTAGAAGTTAACTTATAGCAAGATGCAACACCCTAGTAATTTGCTCATTTATAGGCTCTTTTGTGCTCATTTTCCCCAGCCCGTTCATAAATTTTGATCTGTTATTACTCCTATGCAAATCGTTTGCTGTGACCTTTAACCCGAATCCAATGATTATACGATTTTATCAAAATAGCTTGACGTCCGCTTGGGTTGCATGCCCTTATAGTTCTAAATTTAAGCTTTATTTATTAATTAGGGCTTGTCAAAATTCCCATTTCGCAAAAAATCGGAATAACATTGTGTACAATTACGTAACTACATGTCCGCTTAAAAGCTCAGTGGCAAACCTTCCTGTCTTACAAGCAGGAGTTGCGAGTTCGAATCCGTACACAGGAAGCTTTTTTCTTTAAAAAAAAATAATACCCAAGTGTAACCACTTTAAGCTGCTGAGTGCCCTGCTTAGGCAGTAGGCTTTTAACGGTATGCCTAAAGTAAGAGCCTAGGCTAAAAACCTAAGTCGCCGGCGTGCGAGCAAATCTTACTATCTAACCCGTGGGCAATATCAATTGCTTTCCTCGGGATAAAAGAGTCAAAGCCTTAACGGTGGCGCCTGAATGGGGAAAGGTATGAGGGAAACCTCAAAACTGTTTATGTTTTTACGTAACTAACTGCCTCTTCATTTATATTTGCAACTTTCACTTAAAAAATTAAGTTTGGATAACAAAATTACTCAAATTCCAATATTCCCAATGAGCTAATGTTAACTAAAGTTCCAGAAAAGCTGGATTAGAAACTCCGGATTATCGGAGATCCTTCGCATTTCCGGAGTTTTGGCATTCTACACCCCGAACTCGAAAATTAAACGGGGCAGTGTGCTCAGCATAAGTGCTTGTCGGAAAGCTCAGACATTTAGATTATACAAAATTTCGTTGCGAAAAAATTAACATTCCATCGTGAAAAAGATTTTCGATGTTATAATAATGCGAAATTAAAAATTAATATAAATTAATAAAAATTAACAAATCGATAAAGTGGAGCGTTTTAACTTAAATAATTCATGTGCTTTTCAAATTACATTATGAAACTGATCGGTTCAGGGTTCATCAACAAATATTTTTATATTTTTTTTCCTCTCAAAAATATGATGACTATTTATTAATAAATTAAAAATTGAAAATAATATGTAAGTATATGAAAAACAAAATATTTTCAAGGTTATATTTGGTGACAATCCGCTGAATTTTTTTTATATAAGTTTTGATGGAAGAAGCCAACATGGATCAATTTTGACCAAATGGTTTATGATAACAAACTAAGTTTAAGGGGAGATTAGAAGATGACGCGACAAATTTTAAGGCAATTTCATTGAATACATTAAAGATTATAATTTTTAAATAATAGCTGCTGTAATACCATTATGATTATCATTTACCCACCCTAAAATTTCAATATAATTCGGATTTGAAAAATATTTTGTTTCTTTAGGGTGCGTTTAGACTTTATACATTTTTACTGAAATATTTTAACAATTTTGAAATTTTATATAATTTTAAAACTTTTAAAAAACTTTAGAATTTTTTATTTAATATAAAGTATTTTTAATGCTAATAATCAATTGGAAACTTTTTGACTTTAGGTCAAGGATCAAAGAAAAAATTTTTTTTTAATTTTTTGAATTTCTAAAAAAACTGAAAAGATTTTAAACGCGTCCTTAAAAACTTTTTCTTTCAATAAATGGGTAGGGAACGCAATAATCAAAACAGTAAAAGCACAGCCATTATACAAAATACTTAAATTCAAATATTTGTATTCAATAAGACACTCGGTTAATTTTTCATATAAAAAATGCTAGCACACTCACTCTTTTCTTATTATAGCTTATCCAGTGGTTCCACCTAGCTTTGTTGGATCATTCCGATCTTAACTGAGACATTTGGTTTTTGGGTGATTAGACTATTAATTCTGAGAATTATAATCCTTACTACTTTTTAATTGCTGAGGCCTGCTTAACAGTGTGCCTTTACCTTAGGGCACATGCAAAGTTTTTAATTTTGTGAAATTATCAAAATTTCAAAAAATCCTATTTTGAAACAAATTTTTGGAAGGTTATCAAATACAGTTTATGCAAAATTGCCTTTTTATACAAAAATTTTGAAAATAATATAATTTTTAAATTTTTACCAAAATAAATAAAATTACTTTACTCGTGGCCTAAAGCGATTAGGGTAAAGCTTAGGTCATTAATGTGCAAGCAAATTTTATTATTAAATTCGACGACAATATTAAGTTATACGGGTAAAAGAGCCTTAGATCTAATATGTAACGCCTATGTGGGGTGAGGTATGGGGAAACCAAATTTCTAATTAATTTTTGATATATCAAACTCGATCAAATAAAGTCATACATGGTTGTGTGTAAATTACGATACTGTCATGGTAGCAAAACAATTTTACCAAACACATACCGATAATGATACCGCGTTTACGTTGTGGAGTCAATATTCTAAATGGAAAACAAATGGTATCTCGCTATCAATTTTGTCGGATACAATAATTTTGGGGCAACAATTACAACAACAACCTAACACATACTCTTTTCATATCGTCGACTGTCATCATATCTGTAACCAGGGATGTACACAATTTTTAACAGGTTACAGTTAGTTTGTTAACTATTAACTATAACCTAGTGTAATATTTTAAGAGCTTAAAACTAACAATGTATTCAATATTTTAATTATGAAATGACTTGATTTACTTTTTCAACTAAGCAGCAGTAAAAACTTCCTAACAATAGCGGTGCCAATGGTATTTTTCGCTAACTTTCGGTTACAGAAAACAAATTTTGAACATTGAATTTCATACAATCCTCAAGGAGTGGTGTATGCCATTAGAGCATAATTAACTAAATTTAATTAAACGATGATAGCATAATTAAATTATAAAAAATTTGCCCAAGTTAATTACAAATTCTAACGTCTTTATGATTAATTTAACACGAATCAAAAAAAAATGTTTATAATTTTAATTTGTTAACTTCTTTGGTTAGCTGTCCCACCCTGCTCGAACATTAAGGTGTTAATTATACTTGAGAGAATGGAAAATGTATTTTTGATAGGTATATTAATTAAGAGCATTAAAGAAGAGGTAAGAATGACACTAGGAAAGATATATGTAGGAAAGTTAGTATTCAATAAGCTTAGAAGCTTTTGTACGATTTTAATATATGGTAGGCCTTTTACACAAAGGGCACATAGTTGGAGCGTTAGAATCCATAGCCCTAAGGCAGAGCGGGCAGGCCGTATTAGCTTTGGGTGCTGGCATCATTGACATACCACCTTGAGGCATCATCATGGTTTGAGATATTGCGGCCTGGGCCGGCATCATACCTCCTCCTCCTCCTCCCATCATCATCGAAGGGTATCCCATACTTTGAGCTAGTGGTGGTGGTCCGACTACCGGTTCTAATACGGTTTGTTGGACGCAGAGCGTGTTTCGCTTACATTCCGGGCACTGGGCCACGCTTTGTACTACGCTTTGCTTGTATTGCGGGGCTGGAGGCTGCTGTTGCTGAACAGCTGATTGATAAGGTGCCATCATGTTGCTGAAATCTCCGCCCATCGGGTCCGTTGCCCCGTAGCCTTCGACGGGTTGCATACAAGTTTCGCAAAACACTTTCCTGGGTGGGGCAGCTGGCATGGCTTGTCCACCCGTCGGAAGCTGGACTTCTTTGTTCACGACGAGCGTCATACGTCTGCACGATGGGCATTCGGTTACTTGAGGTACCGACACGCTTTGCATTTGAGAGGGCGCAACTGGTTGGAATTGCTGCTGCATTGGGGGCATCATCATTGACATCATGGCGTTGGGATCCATCGTCGGCTGATACATCATTGGGGGCGCAAACGTCGGGCCGTACTGGGGTGCTGGTGCCTGCATAAATTGTTGTTGCATTCCTTGAGGCTGGGGCTGTTGTTGTTGGTAGGTAACTAATGTATTACGCCTACACTCAGGACATTGAGTTGCCACTGGTATTGCTGGTGGAGCGGGCCCGTAATTCCCTACATTGTCGGGAACGAACTCGTTCGTGACGAGAGTGTTTCTTCGACATTCCGGGCACTGCGAAATTTTTTGTACTATGGAACCTTGTCTCCCTGCGTATTGTTGTTGTTGGGGTTGCTGTTGCAACATCATCATAGGCTGTGGAGGAGGTGGGGGAGGCGGAGTAACGGTTATGTTCTCGTATGAAACCTTAATGGGTGTTTAAGAGAGCGAAATTATTTGTTAACTTAAGTTTTATAAATATATAATAGGGCCTTAACAATTCTTTTACCCGTTAATCCAAAAAACATAGTATTTTAGAATGTTTGTTGAACACAATAACCATATCTTTCTCTAAAATGAATCTTGAAGCTATACTAATGCTTACGATGGTCATATTAGACAGACATCTGAAAAAAATAAAGTACCCGTAAATATACAAATTATTCTATCAACCTGCGTCTGTCCACACGTTCCACAGTTAGTTATTTTAGGTACAGTCATAACGGTACCACCTCCCATACCCATATTAGTACCACCACCCCCTTGCATCATGCCCAGCATATTGGCATAAGGGTCGTCCCCTTTGCCATACCCAATACCGGGATCGGCATACGCTACTTGCTGTATTGGTTGAGGCATCATTGGCATCATCATGGAAGGCTGTGGGCCCATAAATTGGCCCCCATACGGTCCAGGCGGACCATCCAACCCAGGTATCATGCCCATCATTTGTTGTTGCTGCTGAGGCGGACCGTTATTGACTATCATGGCCTGCTTGCAAGTCGCGCATTCAACGACTGTGGTTTGAGGTGGAGGGGGCTCTGCAGCTGGAATATTGACAATCTCCTGAGTCATCAGAGTGTTTCTATGACACTGAGGGCAATTCGTCAGTTTGGGCACAACGACCGAATTTATTCTCCGCTGTTGCTGTTGTTGGGGGGCGGGCTGATACCCTTGAGGGCCAGGTCCGTTATCATTTACCATCATGGCAGCCTGACACGTCGGGCATTTAGTCATGACGGGTTCAGGATCAGGTACTTCGATCATTTGGTTCGTCATCAACGTATTTCGCCTACAAGTTGGGCATTGCGTTAGTGTAGGCACTACTATACTCTTGGTCCGCTTCGTCGCTCCGTATGGAATAGCGCCTCCACCGCCAGCAGCGCCCATTTGTGGTGACATCCCAAAATTAGGGACCATGGGATTGGCTGCCATGGAATATTTGCCCATGCCAAAATTATTAAAATCGGGAGGGTATTCCACCGTGTTGTAGTAAATCAACACGGCATTGCCAGTGTTAAGGGGTTTGAGCTTTTGTATTAGATTTTGATGAGCTGGTTCGGACACGAGAGGGACCGTCTTGAGTAACTTTATGAGTGCGTTTAAACTTGGATCTTCAGCTCTTTTACCTAACATATGTCATAAATTTATATATATTTTAAGTTGTGTACAGAAGAGATATAACTTGGGTCATGTTAGCCAATAAGTTTTTACAAAAAAATGTTATATAAATGTATCCCAAACCGTTTCCAACATCAGGGCCGGCTTACTAAATTTATTGCCTGCTAACTCCAGCGGAGATAGTTAATATTATTTCAAAGTTCAAATGAAATTTTGCACTGGTGACTAAGCGAGATAGTTAATATAACTTTGAAGTTCTAATTTAGATTTAATGCACCCGTGACTGAAAGTTTTACTGTCAGGCCCTCCAAAAGATGACCACGTTAAGTTCTTTAACCCATCAAACTATTATGGTCAACGCTCTATAATATAACACAACACAAGCTTCCTCCGTCCATACCTGGCAAACCAATGAGATATGCTGTTAGCCGGAAATTTGTTTCAGCATAAAAAATTGATTTTATTAGACAATGGACAAAACAACTAGGCGTTTTATCAACCTTTAAAATAATAGATTTGTATTTAATTAAGTTTTGAATAGCAAAAATCCTGCCAAAATTTTAAATTTTTTTAAAATTATCTGAACGATAGATATATGAGAAAGCAAAAAAGAACTATATATCTAGTTTTAACATTAATAAAAACAATCGTGCTGCTAGTAAGTAGGATTTAACCTTTAAACTTATTTTTTAATTATTCGGTTAAATAATAATTAAGTAATTTAGATGTCTCGTGCGAGGTTGGAGAAAAAAAAGAACTAGCCCGTAATACAAAAATTTTGGTAATAATACTAAAAAAGTCTACATTTTAAGGGCAAAAAATAAATAATATACATTTTTCTTAGTAAAAAGGGAATTTTTAAAAAATCTTACCTTTTCGGGCTTTGTTGGTATATAAATCCAACCAAGCTTATCTTTTTAAAAAAGGATAGCTTTAATTAAATGTACAATATTTCGTTAAGTTTAATCATCTTTTTATAATCACTTTTTCTAATCTCTCATAAAATTGTTGCACGAGTGTATCCAAAAACGGAGCTTTTTCCCCATTTTTTTTTGAATGGCTTTTTCCTTATTTTTTTCCGGTAATTATTTTAAAATTTAAACTTAATATCAGCTTTTTCCACCATTTTTTGGCACGCAAAAAAATCCCACATCTTTGGACCTTTTTTTGTAGAACTGGTGCTGGGCCTAAAAATCAACTAATTCTTAGATTTTGTGGCAAAAACAATAGTTTTAATGTATTATTACTTAAGAACTTATATTTATTTCATATTTGTGAAGCAAGACCTAGCCTGATGAATGGTTATTAGCGATCAAAGTCAGATCATGGAAGCCTGCCTGTTCCGATCAGCCCGCTCGGGTAGGACCTAAATTAGAAAAAGAGAAAATCACGGGAAGCCAATTCCTTATATTTCATTATGTTTTTTTTAAATAATGTTATCAAGGACTAAAAATGTTTAATTTAAACAGTTGGTTCTAAGATTTCTCCCCCCTTCCGCATATTGAGGTGCCCTACCCATTTTTGGGCTTCGTCTCTCTTTAAGCAGTGGAATGTTTTGCCTAGCTTTTGTGCCCGCGCGTCGGCCACCTATGTTTTTAGCTTAAGTTTGGCATATGGTTTAGGGCCTGATCAAGCCATTTAGCTGCTTGCTTCAAATTAATCATCCATGCGTACTACTTTCCGCCAAAAAAACAACTGCTCATGCACATATTTGAACGCTAACCTTCTAGTGTAATTTTGAAATCTAACAAATACCATATTTCATAGTCTCATTTTACAAAACGATGCAGAATATTTTTAATGGCTGTAAACATACCTTACAACTTAATTCATATGTGTGGCAAAAGGTAACAGGTGGTAGGTGTGCAATAGATTTTTAACTGGGGGTCTGGCCTATGTCCCGCTAGCCCGACATGTTTTTACAGGTCCAACCATACAAGTAGATCTTTTTTTTTCTTCTATAATCAGGCTTGGCCTGCCCGTTATTTAAGCAGGCAATGGGGCCCGCTAGAAATTTAGGTCCCCATCATTGATCTCTTCTGCTCATTGTACATCCATACGGTTAATGTCTTGATCAAGAAAAAGACAATTCCCTGGCATGTGATTTCGAAAAATATGTACATAGCCTTTGAAACTAAGCAGTTTCATCCTATGGCCGACCTTGGGCGCATTTAATGCTTTGTTGTGTTCCGACACTCAAGTAAAACACCATTGAGCCTGGTGAGGCATTGGATGGGTAACCACCTACAAATTTCAACACCATCAATCCCGAACCTTTAAATCACCGGATCAATGTTAATATTTAAAAATTTTTTATGGGACCACCGTTTGGAGTGCAAAGAGGCAAAGCTTTGACGAGTAAGCCGTCCCCTAATAATGAAGAAAAAAGTTTGGAGTATTTTCTCTTTAACTTAACAACAAATTTGTATTATTAATCAACCTTGTATCGTTCGCTCTAGATCGCAATCCATTGCCAAAGAATGATGCTTTAGAGACAAGTTAAAATTTGAAAATAGGTGTCAAAAAAGGAAAATAAGGTAAAACAATTAAAAATAAGTTTAACATTACATTCGTTACAAAAGATCAAAATAAATGCATTTTAATTTTCAATAATCATTATATTACATATGATTTATTGGGTAATTGTGACTCAATTGTTGCCTCAAAGTTTTATGATATAATTTATTAACTAATTTCTTTAAAAGGTATCCATTGAGGTTCTTTTTACAGGTGGGATGCAATCAATTTAAGTCAAGAGGTTTTTGAAAACAATATGGCTGTTTTTCATATATTTTAATTAGGTATTGAGGGAAGTTTATAGATATAATTAAGTCAAAAAATTCTAAATGTTTTGGCCTTTAGACTATCTTTGCTTAATTTATAGTTACGTTAGGTATAAGATTTTTATATTTAAAAATTTCTAAATTGAAAATCAACTGTCACCTAAATTAAGGAATTTCTTGACTGTGACACTGGCATCTGCAGTAATGGTGACATTAAAAATTTTAACGAGTTTTTGTAACGGGCAGATTTCGAGCAACTACCCCATAAGCAGGCTATAAAGACCATTCAACGGTGCCTTTCACACTTTTACACGTCTGTATTTCATTGATAAATTAAAGAAAAACAGAGCTTGCAATATGAAATTCCCGGGCCTTAATAGTGAGTTTCCGGGCCAGGTCGGGCATAAAATAAAAAGCAAAATTTTGGGCAAAAACGGGCGGGCTACCGGGTAACTTGCATCGATAGCTCTTATTGATGAAAGTTTATCCGGTTCATTATCTTACACAGTAATATCTAACGCCTATAAACCATTTTCAAGACTTTAAATTTTGTTTATTAGATATGCACAAATAACAAATTGGAAAGCACATAACCTATAAAACCCAAGCCGCATTATAGGTTGTCATTTATGGGGTATAATTATTTTTCTCATGTATAAAAACGCATTTATACAGAAAATATATTTCTGGAATAAAAGTTTTCATAAAAAAAACAAACTTTTTTTAATTTTTAAAATTAACTATGAACGCGCCCTAAAAAAATGTTCCGCACAAGGTATATTTATCTTATTCCGATATAAGGCATGCATCTCATATAACAAGGAGGTTCTCCATTACGACAATAGGATTCCATAACATACCGGGGCTTCGGACTAAAAGTTGAAGGCGAATTTTCTGCCCTTGAATTTTGACCTTACGCCTGAATGCAGGTGAAGATGTTTCAATGTCTAGTATCAAACGGTATGCACTTCGAGATTCCATAGGCACCCAAAATATGGCAAAGAGAATGAACAATCTTAAAAATGAAAGTTGCATTTGAGGAAGAAAATTTTTTATACACCATATTAATTATGTTATATTTATTAGGAAAAACAATGGTTAACAGTTCCTTTAAATCCAGAAATCTAAAGTTTTGGCATCGAGGTTTAGAAATTAATTTTAGCAATAAGGATACAAATGAAAAAAAGGCTTTTTCGAGAAAATGAGCATATATATTATGTAATTGGCGAAATTTTCGGATGCGCCTAGATATGGCGGAATGCATAGAAAAAATAATACAGCTAAAAAAAATTTAATTTCAATATATTATTTACTAGTACGATTATATAAACGATGCCATTAAAAATTTTAAATCCATGCATTTTAGGCTCCATGATTATTTTTTTTAAGGAAATGAGTATTAAAACGCATGAATCATGGTTATATAAAGGTATTTAGCATTATGCTTCGGTGTTTGTCATTGAAAGGAAACCGATTGTCTTGTTTGATAGATGTAAAATCCCATTTCTCATATTAACAAAAAAAATTAATTACACAGGTTAACAAATATCAATGTCACAAAAAATAAGTTTATGAAAACTTGAATAATTTCATCACCGTGATAGCCATATCTCACTTTCCGTTTTTTTATGTTCTTCCGCTTTCGGCTCCTTAGACTTCTCCATAACAAATTATGGCCTTGACAAATTGACAGATATTAAAATACCCTAAAAAGAAATTTAAGATTTTTTTTTCAAATAAAAATCCCTCATGACTTATATTTAACATCACAAATAAGGAGAAATCATCTGTATTTATAAATAAAATACTTTGCGTCTAAACTTTAATACGTCGTAGATTAACGGTTTGTTATTTGAAGCTTGAATTCATTTTAGTTGTTGTGATTATGCAAAATAAATTTCAAGTTATTTTTTTTTTTGAATCTTTTTAATTTTGTCTCTTTTCTTTTACATTTTTGTTTACAGATTAAAGTTTGATTGGAAAAAACGGTAAACGGATTTGAAAATCCCAAGCAGATTTGATTTTAGTTAGCGTATAACTCTCAAAAATTTGTTGACCTTTGTTATAAAACAAATCAAGGACTTAAGTAAAGTAATTAAAAAAATGTTGCTTGTGTTTTGGGCGGGGACTTACAGATCATGGCCAAACAAATTAGGATTTAATTAAAACACACTAGTCTAAATAAGTTTCGGCCAGGACCCAACAACCCTAACAATATTTTTTATATAATCTTAGATGCTACATTAAAAATTCCTTATGGGTAGACTTGCGTTTCAACTCAACACCTAAATTTGTACTTCATTGACTCTTTTCCTAGGCCAAACATTTTCTAAACTAAAAAATTGCCCTCAATCTATTATAAATTTATTCAGTTAAGGTTAAAAAGGCACGATGACATAGGTTTTTAGGGTAACGGGCTGCCTAAATCTGCCCGTTATTCATTTTATTTAAACACTCGCTAAGGTTTTAGACCCTGCCCGATGGAAACCACAGCATAGTATTTACTTGAGCCTCACTACATGGGGCAAGCCTCCATTTTTGTCATTGGGAAAAAACAAATAAGAAAATTAGGTAATCATCCAAATGTCAAAAATCGGGGAAAATGGCTAATGGAACACAAATTGTAATTTTCTTTCTAGTCTTTTTGCCTCATTGAGGCAGTTTGCTCTTTAAAAATAATTATTTTTATTTTTTATTTCATGCCGATGTCGTACATTAAAGTTGGGTCTTAATGATTCTAGCAGTCACTTGTGGTACGTTATTCTCTTCTTTTGAAATAACAGGCACTGCCAGCGTCTCCTACTCCCCAAATTTCATGGAAGAGCTACCCTCCTCGGCAAAATCTCGGGGGTAACAAACTTCGTAATCTATATTCCCCCCATAACTAAACCTACCCCCCTCGAATACCTACCCCCCTCGGCCGATTTTTTAGAACCGCTTGGTTCCTACCCCCCCCCCCCCCCCCCCCGGAGTAGGAGACACTGGGTACTGCGATCGGTGCGCCTAGGCAAAAAGTTTGTAATTCATATACGGTCATACTTTTTAGTTCAGCGAATTTAAAATATCTTTATACACTGTTTGCTATAGCCCGATATGATAAAATTTTATACTTAAGGGGACTGCTCTGCTCCTAAAAAGTTTTATCTGACAATTGTCTTATTAAGTTAAGAAGATAGCTCCGAGACCTTACTATACGTTGATACTGGAGCTGTTTTAAGGATTTCCCTTTTCATGTTCTCAAAGTAGTTGTTACCTTTCACAGTATGTTGGTAAAATGATACGATGTGTTGTATTCATCCGTAATTCAGGAATCAACCAACGTGTTGTATTTTTAAAAGCTAATTAATTATTGTATTTTTACAGCTAGATGAAACAAGACAATCAAGACAATTTATTTACCATTTATTTCATATCAAAAAAAATCATATATTTTACAAACATAAACTTTATTAAAAATAAAATCAAAAAGTGTTCTTTCTTCTTTAAATTATCTTTCTTTTTTTCGTGCTCATTTCTTCTCCCCTTTTGGTGGTGCTAGCATCTTTTCCAGCCATTTAATCGGCGTGACATCTGCACCAATCTTCTTCTCTTTCGCGTCGGTGCCTTGTTGTGGGAGCGTCTTTATCCTAGAAGATAAAAAAGATAAAGAACGTATCCCGTCCAGCACACGACCACCCCTTTTTTTAAAAACCCCATTATTATTTCGTTAATATTATTTTTTTAAAAAAAAAATGCTTACGTCTCCTCCTCGGCGAGGAGCTCGTCCTCATCTTCCTCCATCGCGGTAGAGGCTTCCATCTTCCTCCGCTTGTTGTTCTTGTTTAACTCTTCGACTATTAATTGAATGCTACTATGTAGAAGTTCCGTCGTCGCATCCCTAAGCGGCGGAAGGTCTAAGTTTTCCCATTCGGCGTCCACCTCCAACACATTGTTAAATCGGTCAGGGCGTCTGTTAAGAATCTCAGCGGGTGGCGCCCGTCGACATAAAATAATTGATCCCAGAATTGGATGTTGAAGTTTTTTAATTAATATTATTTTCATATTACTGGACGACAAAAATTTTCAATTTTTTTTTTTTTTTTTTTTTGACAATTTATTTACCATTTATTTCATATCAAAAAAAATCATATATTTTACAAACATAAACTTTATTAAAAATAAAATCAAAAACAAAAAGTGTTCTTTCTTCTATTTTATTATCCTTTCTTTTTTCGTGCTCATTTCTTCTCCCCTTTTGGTGGTGCTAGCATCTTTTCCAGCCATTTAATTGGTGTGGCATCTGCACCAATCTTCTTCTCTTTCGCGTCGGTGCCTTGTTGTGGGAGCGTCCTTATCCTAGAAGAAAAAAAAAGAATAAAAACGTATCCCGTCCAGCACACGACCACCCCTTTTTTTTTGTAACAACCCCATTATTATTTCGTTATTATTATTTTTTTTTTAAAAAAAAAAAAAAAGCTTACGCCTCCTCCTCGGCGAGGAGCTCGTCCTCATCTTCCTCCATCGCCGTAGAAGCTTCCATCCTTCTCCGCTTGTTGTTCTTGTTTAACTCTTCGACTATTAATTGAATGCTATTATGTAGAAGTTCCGTCGTCGCATCCCTGGGCGGCAGAAGGTCTAAGTTTTCCCATTCTCCGTCCACCTCCAACACATTGTTAAATCGGTCAGGGCGTCTGTTAAGAATCTCCGCGGGTGGCGCCCGCCGACATAAAATAATTGATCCAAGAATTGGATGTTGAAGTTTTTTAATTAATATTATTTTCATATTACTGGACGACAAAAATTTTCAAATTTTTTTTTTTTTTTTTTTTTTTTGACAATTTATTTACCATTTATTTCATATCAAAAAAAATCATATATTTTACAAACATAAACTTTATTAAAAATAAAATCAAAAACAAAAAGTGTTCTTTCTTCTTTTATATTATCCTTTCTTTTTTTCGTGCTCATTTCTTCTCCCCTTTTGGTGGTGCTAGCATCTTTTCCAGCCATTTAATCGGTGTGGCATCTGCACCAATCTTCTTCTCTTTCGCGTCGGTGCCTTGTTGTGGGAGCGTCTTTATCCTAGAAGAAAAAAAAAGAATAAAAACGTATCCCGTCCAGCACACAACGGTCGATTCTAAGTGCAAGCTAGCTTTCCTAGTGTTTTATATTTAGGTTAAACGGTAAGCATCTGTTATTATTAGGATGGGCGACAGGCAACAAATTTTAAAGCCGGTTTGTTTAAGAGCCTAGGTTTTAGGTCAACGGCCTGTAATGAATTTTAATTCACCCTGCGAGGTTACACGTTGCATAAAAAAAGCTCAAAATATTAGGGCGTGGACCGTTATATATGGGGTAAAAAGATTAGCGAAATTTTTGTATTACACACTTTTTGTAGACACAGCGTGCTTGCCTATACAAGATTAATCGTGGTAAATTTAGTTTTAAATTTTAGCTATCATCTTTTGGGACTTAGTTTAATTGCCTTGCTGGTTTTTATAACTCCTTCATCATCAGTAAAACAAAATTTAATTACAAAAAAAACCTTACTATTTTTTTTTTAATTTTGCTCATCCATTTGTGATAATAAAAGAAAATAACATATTGCAGTAAAAATTTATTTAAATTACAAACTTTGCTGAGAAATATATATTTATTCATCATAATCTGGCCCTTTGCCACATTTAACGTTGCAAGGGAATCTCACGCACACAATATCCGAACATTTAGGGAGAGTGATATAGGTTGGAATTCCGTTTTCTGTTGTCGACGTATCCGGAGCTGATCGTACATCCGATGAATCATTATCCCGGAATGAACTCCTGGCGATTCCACCTCTAACGCGATCCCAATGAAGGAGGGCGAGGATTGATAAAATTAAAAACAAAAGTTGCATTTGTAATAAAACTTTTTGTAAATATAAAAATATAGGAAATTTATCTTTCGCTTCACAGAAGCCTATATTATTAATATTGTCAATTTAAGTTCCGGTAATTATCATGACGTGCCGTTTTTGACATATTATACGACATGTGTACAAAATATGAAACTATATTTATAACTTAGATTAGCAATAATCTTTAACTACAACTGAAATTTTGGGGTATTTTGACAAAAACTGGAAAAAGTATTTTTTTTTCACAAATTTTGTAAAAGTATTCGTAGATATTTAAGATAGAGATTAAAGTCAATATGACCTATAAGCTTGCCAGGCTTGAAGCCAGAAAAACGGGCCGCGGGCCTAAAACTAATTAATTATTTCTATCTTGTTACTCATGCTCAAATCTATTGTTTATAAAGGCGAAAATAGACAAAATAACTAGGTAAGTTTGAGAAAATATTTGCAACTATCAATTTTTTAAGTCATATGTGTTGGTATTTGCATATTTAATTTGACCTTTTATATGGTCTTTTTAGTATTTAAATATGATATCTTTTAAGAGTTTAATTCGACCTTTTATTATTTGCTTAACTTAATCGTACTTGAACTATTTTGAATATTATTTGTTATATGAAATAGCATTGACGAAAAGGTATACAAACTAGAATTGAATTGTATTATATATATAATAAATATTTATATCAAAATCTACAACACCTATCGCCAACAATATGCAGGGCAGACAACAAACGCAAAATATTGGACCGAATTAATCCACAAGTTTTGGTAAAACGGGCCAGGCTATACTTAAAGAATGTGTCGGGCAGGCCGTGATATTACGACCTGATTTCTTGAGGATGCTCATATCGTAAACAAATAAGTAAAATTGCACCCTTACCTCACCTATGACTTCTTCTCCGTGTTTAAAAAAATCAATCATGAAAACTGTCCAAGATACAATTTATTTAAAATTGACAAGCATTATTTAATTATTAGATTTATGAATATCTAATATTTAATCTATGAAATCCCGTTTTTTTTTGGCTGTGAAATAAAAACTTTATATGTAACCAATAATATTCTATATTTATCAAATGACCTGAATGAATTAGAGCTATTTAAGTTTGAAATGGGGTATTTGCCTAGCGTTATAGCAATGTTAAACCTTTTAGGAATTTGTATTTAAGTGTTGCAAATTTTAGCTTGTTATAACATTTTCAGTGTCTTAATTGAATAATCAGCATTTAATAATATAGTTTAAAATTTTACATTCTAAACATCCAACCTAATTTAACTCTTATAAAACTAAATTTTTTCCGAATTTTCTATCAAAATTTGAACATGATTGAGCCATTTGGGCCTATAGGATGCATCATATAACATTGTATTACGACGAAGTGCCGTTTTAAAAAACATTTTTTTTTGCAAATTTGAAAGCAATCAAGTTTCTACCAAAAAATAAACTTATTTTTTTTCTGTTTTAATACAATTTGCAAAGATAATTTAAAAATTAATGCCACCAAATGACATCTGTTTTACTGACCTTCATTTTTGGCTCTATAAATAAAACTTAAAAGGAATTAAAATTCATTTTTAATATTTTGTAAATGCATCTTTTATCTCTCATTCTATCCATTCTTTTTGCGTTTTTTCTGGTGCCCGAAAAAACCTTGATCGCTGGAGCTCCGTTGCCAGGTGATCAAGCTGTAATCCCAAGTGTCAATCGAGAGGCGGACATTCTTTATACACGGTCCGTTCCTTACAAATAAATGGTTCTTAAATTATTCGATCCGGATTACATTTTACACCCGACTGATGGATATTAACTTATATGAATGCTTTTTAAGCCAGATATGAATTAAACCAAATTACAAAAATTTTTTCTGTTCAAATAAATGGCGCTTTTAAAAGTATTGTAGAAGCCAAAGTCTAGTAACATTTTTTGCAAAAATAATGATAAGGATGTGGCTGAGAAAAATCAGGCCAAAGGGAGAAAATTGTGGGGCCAAAGTGAAAAAAGGGCTTTTTTCTTTGGGAAAAATGATAAAAAGCTGATAAAAATATTAAACTTCCCAAAGCTCTTAAAATTTTTTTTTACTATTCTAAAGTTAGATTGGGATTCAATATTATTAAATAGCACTCAAGCCTTTTAGATTAAAAGCACCTTATTGCTATGAAAGGGCTTAGAAGCCAATTTTATACTGAAAAAATCATATATCATTATTTTTTGACTCTTCAGGTGTGAGCTCTTATTATAACGGGCCGGCTCTTCTTCCCAGGCCTGATTAAAATTTTACAAGATACCCTTGACATTTTATTGGTCAATCAATCAAACAATGTCCCCATTGCCCTACATCTCTTGAAAGAGACGGCATACCCGTCATGCCCTACATCTTTTGAAAGAGACAGCATACCCGTCAGGGCATAGCCCCTTTACACAAAATAATTGACTTGTTATTGAGATTAATATTGCCTGGATCTGAAAGTATATATATTAAATAGTTAGGAATATTAATAGTAACAAACATGTTTAGTAAGCATTCTAACAACATATTGATCGGAAGACATTTAATACTTCCCGCTCAGTTTTAAACAAAAACGTACCCAATTCTCCACAAATTATAGGGCATTTTTAAAAATAAAACATATTTTTTGTGATTTCTCTTCGCCTTTAATGGTGTAACTACTTAGCAATTTTTGAGTTCATGCCTGTCATCATTAAATCAAAAACAGAACTAACCTGCTAAGGCGACCCATCCCACTAAACATCTTTTAATTTGTTCGTTTTGCCGTATTACAATTCCATTGTCCCTTAAAAGAAATTTTGTGAAACATATGATGTAGGTTTTTTGCTGACGTGCACATGTGCTTGAATTCAAAATACTAGCCGTAAAGGACTGGCTGCCCTTCGCATTTGTCTTTTCAGGCCCAGCCCGAAATATTTTCTTTAATAAACGACCCGGTTTAGCCGGAATTTTTACAGGCCCAAAATTTTTATAATACAAACCCATAATGTTTTTTCTTCACCTAGTGTTAGGGTGAAAAATTTGTACCGCCAATGCTACAATGGTATCCGTACGGACCTTACTCTTCTTTATTCTTGTTGAAAGTTTATTAAAGGAGTTAAACCTTAGTTATAACTATATAGGCTTGTTTTGCAACTTTTTTTAGACAAATTATCATTTCTCACCTGCTATAATCTTTACGTATCTTATTCATGTGTGAGATTACATATAACCAAGGATTGGAACTAGTTCCAGAACTTGGAACTTGGAACTCGAAGAACTCGTCTTTTTTTTTAAATGGAACTCAGAACTTGGAACTTAGTACCAAGGTAGTGGAACTCGAGGAACTCGAGTTCCATTCTCGAGTTCCATCGCGATTTATTTTAAATATCTCAAAAAATACTATATTAAACTATATTTTTTCTAAATAATCGTAATCAGCCTTTAAAATTAGTTGAAGAAATTATTAAAAAGTTTTTATAATCTTATTTACCCTACTGACTCACGCAATTAGGCGGTTTAGTACTTTGCGATTATTTTATTACAAAGTGATACTTCAATAAAATTATTATCAGATTTATGATCAGCGTCTAAAACTGGTCTGAAAAACAAATGATAAATTTTTATATTGTTAAATTATTTTATAACCCTAGCTTGAACCAAGCAAATAGGCGGTTTATACCTATCGTAATTTTTCAATCAAAATAGAATTCTTTTAAAATAACTAATATTAGAGGATTCTTACGAGGTTTGTAAAATATATAATTTCAACTCGTCAATCAACATTTGATCTCAACTGTGTGCGCAGTGGTTCAATTAGCAGTTAACTCTTTCTGGACAGCACACCTGAAATAACTTTAGCAATCAAGGTAGCAAGACAATTCTGCTAAGCAAAAGAGCTATTTTAACAGCAGTAAAATCCCAAAATCTTCCCCAATCCATACTTATGCATCATGAGATGGAACTAACTTACCTGTATAGAAAGAATAATTAAATTGAGACCGTTTTTTGATCAACACAAAAATATTTTAAGTGAGTTGGAAATACCTCATGATATTTGGAATATTTTTCAAAAAATTAGTCGAAACATTAGGCCCCAGCAATATTAACAAAAGAGCTTCAGGCTCAAATTTTAGATGTTTGCAATTTTTTTACAAAATAACTATTTCTGCAAAGCAGTGTTAAAACCCAATCAGCCGCTTTTTCTTTATCCCTTTTGCATTTTATTGAACAAAGAGAATTCCAGTTTTTAGATAATGACATAGTAAATTGTGGGGTTTCTAGAAAAAAGATTCTACTTTAAATTAAATAATAACTAATGCGAGAAGGCTAAAAGTTTCTGAATTTTTTTATCAAAATCCCTCTCTCCTTAAAGCAAAGACTTATGTAATCACGAGGAAGAAATTATTTTAGATTCTTCTGGAAAGATGACAGAAAAATTTTTCACTTTTAGAGAATGTTTTAAAGAATATGTTATAACCATGATGACTCAAAAGCCCCCCTGATATACGAGCAATTAGACATAGAAATTTTAAAATAAGAGAATTTGCCGCGTTTTAAGGCGGATGAAAATATTTAAAGCTGGTGGGTAGCCATAAAAGCTGAATTTCTGCTACTTAACTTAGCTTTAACTTGTATCGGTCCCCTGACCGAGGTCAGTGTGGAAAGATTTTCTCTTATTATATTATCTAGATCCCAAAGAAATCGGTAAAGGATAATATTTTGAATGATATTTTTTTTGTTGGAAGAATTAAAAGTTAATAAATAAATGTTTAATTTTATATGGTTAATAATTTGAATGTGCAATGTAATATATCTTTTTTGATCTCTCTAGTTAAAAAATTGGAACTTGAGTCGATATTTGGAACTCGTCGTATTCAAGAACTTAGTTCCAGCTCTTTTGAAAATTATCTCAAGAACTCGGAACTTAGTACCAGCTTTTTTCAATGAGTTCCAATCCTTGCATATAACGTATTCCTTACTTATTCTTTAAATTAATTTTAAAATATGTATATATTGATTATGGTATATCTACCTAAAATATTGTAGACCGATTTGAACAAATAAACAGGCTGTGGGCAGGGTGAGAGGGGGGTGGTAAGAGGAGTGGATGTTTCGCCAAATTTTGTTTTGCATTTTTATTTCACAGCTGATATAAGTTTTGCAAAAATGAATAACAATCAGGTTCACCCCCGCCCCTCCCCCCTTCCCCCAACACCCCCTAAATTCAATGTTTATTTGTAGCGCTACAAACTTCTAATCGCCTTTTAGAATTTTTTATTAATACTACTAGGTACATCTTGTTTTGATCGCTTAAATATACATATTAAATTACCGGTAAGGTAAATCCCTTGACTTGACCTATTTTTCAATTATATCGAATATATAAAATGTTATTAAATATCTTCTTTCACCTAAAAATTCGGTTGTTCGATGTAGTTTATTTTAGTAAAATTTAGGTCATATCATTAGGAAAGTGACTATAAACATATAACAAAAAATATCATTTTAAATTTTGGAATTTAATTTTAATTAGATTTTTTTTTAATTTTATAAGTTAATTATATTTATAAATCAATAACATATGACAAAAATGACAGGGTAAAATCATAAAAACAAATTGAGGTACATAAGTTTTTTCCAAACCTATTTCACCTCAATGGGTGGTTTATGCATCAGTACTTGCCTTTTTTTTAGTTTTAACAGGTAGCCCGGCTGGTTTAATTAAGAATTAACACACCTTCGGTAACTTTTGCATTGTCGTAGGCTAGGAACCGTTTTGGGGTATGTTGGCTGTAACCATATGGAAGTTATAATATAACAAATCTGTGATAAAGAAATTATTTTTAGGATTTTGTGTGGGATCAGATAGCTCAGTGGCTAACATTGTCATACAAGCAGGAGGTTGAGAGTGGTGCATAGTTTTTCTCTCGGAAAATGAAACAAACAAGCAAACACTTTGAAGCTGCTGAGTAGCATACAAAGGACCTAAACGATGTGCCTAAAGTAAGAGCATAGGCTGGAAACATAGGTCGTCGACGAGCACTTGCCATCCCTAAAAGAGAATGGCGCCTCTCTTTAAAGAAAAAAGGTGTGCGGAAAACCTCAAACCCAATTGGTTTTTTTAATAATTGGATTGTGTCTTAAAAAAGTCTTCAAAACTAAATTTAGGCTTTCTTGTTCACAAGGAAATCAAAAAAACGAGAGAACTTTTTGTTATAGAAATTTGCTGGACACTTAAAATTTAACCAAACGATTTATCAAAAAATCCGTTTGTTAAAACTAAATCTGGCCACATTATTTTATTCCATCACTGCTAAATTTTTATGCATGCCTCATATTTTGTACCCTAAATTTTTTGATGTATTATTAGTTTGGATGAATATGTAAAAACAAAATGTAAGCTACGTTTTATAAAAATATCTATTAAATATAAATTCATAAATTTCAAGTTTTTTAATTCGATATCTTAATGCGCATATTGAGCTTGTTTTTGTTTATTGAGTTGCTTAGGGAGGAGCATTCAGAATAAAACTGCTATTTTAATCTATAAATATAATTCTAAATCAATTACATTCTTTTTACTTTAATAATTTAAGGGAGGTTAAATTTTTTAAAATTATAAATATTGATTCTGTGAGCAAAAATTTTAGCTTTCGCGCAACTTTTGACCTTTTGACAGCTTAAAACGTATTTCAATTTAATATACACAGGGGTTCTATATATGTATTAAGTTGTTCCGCAAATAATAAGAAATTAACGAAGCTACTGTGGGGTATATAATGACCCCAATTTAAAACCTCTATTAAAAAGTTTTAAAGCTACGAACTTTATATTTATTTGTCGAAGTAAAATACGTGCTCTTTAATTATAAACATTTAAGTTATTATAAATAAATATTGTATGTTTTAATTGACACTGAAAAAAATCTAAAAATCTGAAAGTTTTTTTTATTCCTTTAAATAAATGATGATAATATCGTATCAATAATTAAATCGTTTTAGGTCTAACAGAACATTTTAAGCATGATAATAAATATAATAAAGTAAAAAAATATTTTTGGCTATTATTATTCACTGAAAACTAGATATTTTATAAAAAAAAATTAATTTTTAATTGCAAGCAATCATTTATATACCTTTGTTAAACTATTATGAAAAAATACCTAAAATAATTTGCAATTTTTTCAGTTACAATTTAAACTGAGATACACTAGTTTCAACATTAACGTAGGGTCCATATGGAGCCCAACAGATGAGCCTGTTTAACTACTAATTTTGTTTATATTGTATTTAACAGTGTTTAATAAAAAAGAATTCAGCAGCAGTAAATTCCTTAATTCTAGTGAATGGTGAGGAAAGAAAAAAGTGAATATGAGGGAACACTTTTTCACTGGGGTAAAGAATATTTAAATGAAAAATTTTCATATAAAAAAAATGAATATTCCTCATTTTAATAAAAAAGAACTCAATTTTTTTTATTTTATGGTAAAACGGAGTTTTGATACTATTGATGAACCTCTTTTCTTTTTTTTTTTTCAATATAATATTTTTTCAAATGAGTTGGAGTGAGGTACTCTGGGCAATTTTTGGAAAACATTAGTTTTTTTATATGGCCAAACTCATATTTGTTAGTATTAAATTTTATTATAATTAAAATTTTCATAAGTTTTTTAAAGAATCAAGCTTATATTTATTAACCTTTAAATATTATTTCCTTAATTTGGTATTCTTGGGTACTAAATGCCGTTTCTAATTAATTCACACTCAAAGCAATTATACCCAAATTTGGCAGCAGTTCCCAGTGATAATCTTAAAGTTCATTCAGCTTATTCGGAGAAGCCATTTGAGCTCATTTGAGGAGAAAAGAAACAAAATGCATTTTTTTGAGAATTATTCATTTTTACAATTAAGAATTTTTTTTGAGGTGAGCTGCAAGAGAAAGGAAATTTTTTTTTCATTTAATTTTTTTCAAATAAGGGTGGGGAGGTAAAATATGGTAAAGAGTTGAGTTTAAAATATGGCTAATTTTGCCAAATATTTTGAACTCTAACTCTAACAAATAATTAAACACTGGTATAGAGTCGCAAAAATTTCCCATAATATATAATTTTTTAAAGATATTCAAAATTTTAAATGTACTAGGCTCCATATGGACCCCATAGTGCTAATCGTGAGGTAAAAATATAATAATAATTTCAAACTATAATTGAGTAAATGTAAATGGGCATTTATCGTTAAAAATTAAAAAGCTGAATTTATTTTTCTAAATATTAACATTTGGAAAATATTATGTAGATTTTGGCTTAGTTATTTTTCTTTATTAAAAATTTTAATGAGAATAACATCGTACACTTTAATATTCATTCGAGTTTGACCCAACCCACGCGATAATCCGGTCCGAGCATCGAACTTTTTTATTATTGACCCTGCCCGAAATATGAATTTTTTTCATTGCATTTATAAACTTTAATTATTAATAATAACAAGCTAGATCGGTTCACAACATCACAACTCGTCTAATGAGTCAGCCATAGCGTTGAAGCAGTAGGATAAAATAAAAACTTTTCTTTGACTCACCCGAAACTAATTTTTGATTTTAAAATCGGAGTCGCCACAAAGGCTTGTAAGCCCTGACTCTCGTCTTTAATTACTGTGAATTCGAGACGAAATATATGTGAGTATTTTTTTGCAGGTGAAATCATTAAGGGCTTGTTATTTATTCAAATGTCGTTTGACAAAATACCAGATAACATCCTTATGTAAATATGTTTTTGCTATCATTATTATAACTGTTATTTAAGTAACCCAGAAAAAAAAATTTTCATTTCATATCCAGGTAAGTTACTAGTAATTATCATACACATAGTATCTAGGTAAATTTAACTCTATACCCCACCTAAGAATAAATGAGTTAGTTACAAAGCTTCTTTTTATGATCACTTTCTAATATCATATGGTTTTGATTGTACCGTATGAAATAATTTTTTACTCAATCGAAAAACTTGCAATATAAAATTCCGAGAGTTATCTTCATCCCGTAACTAAATGTAAATTTTTAAAGGACCTTTGTATGATATGTGGGGCATAGAATCCGAAGATTGGCTTGCATTTTAAAAGTATATTTGTTTATCATTCACTAAAATTTCTATTCATATTATTCTTATATTACATATAATTAAATTTCTTTAACCGGTACATGCAACGTTACGAGTACCTGCTAAAAAGCCACCTCCTCACGGCCTCTTCTTTTTTGAGGCCGCCATACCTGTTAAGGCTTTGTCATTTTTATCACGAACGTTAATGGGGCAATTAATATTACTACCCATTTGGGATTAAATAGATCGATGTAATCAATCAACGGGATTTGCCCTTGTTCTCGTAAACACATTTAAGGGTTAGGCCTAATTTGACGAATGAAGTTGGGCAGGAATAAAGGAATATGGGGTTGATGAGGAAACGAATAGGGTAAAAGTAAAAACATGAGCCAATGGTTGATAAAAGGAGGTGTATTACAATATCCCATTTGAGGCTTCTTAATTATCGGGGGTTAAAATTTAAATGGGTTAAATAAGGGCGTGGTCAGTGTTCATTTATTTTTTACCAAAAATCCTAAAAATTTTGGGTTTACAACATATTTTGTTAACCATTATTTTATAATTTTCTTACATTCTGAGATATTTCAATTTCTTACTAAATTTTAGATTGGCTGAAATATATTGTTTAAATACCTGAAATTTTTCAACATTAAATCAGTATTTTTGAAAAATTTTTGAATATTGAAAAATTTGCTCTTTTCCTTTCGATATTTGCTGAGGGTGTAATGGCCAACGAGCAGAATTTTCTTTAAAATAATTACAAAAATTACCTTTAATGTCTTTTTAAGGTGAAACAATCTGGTATAGCAATTTATTTCTATCCCTTCTTTCCTTTATATGTTGCTCTATTATAAGCTAACTTATGTAAGATCAAAATTATAAAAAATATTTAATTTATGACATAACTTTAATTTATTTTTGATTAATCACTACAGTAGCGGGGGATACTAATCCATTGGGCAAAGAAGTTTTAATTTACTTGACCGAGCTATTCGGACGAACACAACACAATGGATTTTATCTTGGGTAGTCTGTCAACTGATACAACTAATAGATACCGATGTCGGCTCTTGCATAAAACATGCCGATTAGCTTTGCTATTAGGCATCCTAGTTTTCGTTACGGCTATCTATCTCGTCGGGTTAATCAATCGAGAATCACTCGTATGGATGTATGCATCGACTGCAACCGATAGCTTACATCGGCACAAATCCCTGTTGGCCAACAAAATCAAGGGCTACAGTAACTATTACTACAACAAAATTTCGGGCACACCTCCCAAAAGCGTATCTCGGGGTAGAATTAATTATCACAATCTCGATTGCTCAGTTTACGGCAGGAGCGTGGTAACCCCTTACATTCCCTTACCTAATAATACTTACGATGGATCTATTCTATTTGTCGACGAAATTGGTCGGCTAGGCAATCAGCTGTTCCCCTTAGCCAGCTGTCTAGGTCTTGCTACTCGCTACAACCGAACGTGCCTAATTCCCTCCAACGATTCACTCTTCTCCGTCCTCAATCTCAATGCCACCGGTGGAGGATTTATCTTTCAAACCATAACGCCCGAGCAGATAAAAGTCCTCAACCGACGTGGCATGGGCGAACGCATAGCCGAAGGCGCCGATGAACGAATCATGAACGTTTCCTTCATGGCTGACTATAATTCAGTGGGAAATTACCTGCAATCCTACCTGTATTTCGCCGATGTAGCTGAGCGTATACGATGCTTTATCAAGTTTCTACCTTCGACTATGAGCAAAGCTCACGCGCTATTGACCAACATTAGGGCGCATCATGCCGCCCTTCGCGCCAATGTATCAACTCCCATTTCAAACGCGTGTCGGACTGATGCAACTAATGTACAAACGAGTAGAGTGCCTTTTGTGACATTCTCATTTAACCGCCTTAAATTTTATTCGGGACATATCGAAACGGATTTAACTTCCAGGTGGCGAGAGCCAAATCTTTGCCTGTTTAGTAATCTATCAACCCAGCACCCATTACTGTACATATCGGTACACGTGCGGAGGGGCGATTTTTTGGAAAACGTGGAATTTGGGAGAACGGTTCAAGATCAGGCCTGGTTGCTACGCGCAATGACACTGGCAAACGAGTCCGTGCTCTAGTTATTTCAAATTACTTTTAAATATAAAAATTTGTTTAGCACTTTCAATAAAACAAAAAAATCTTTTTTTTTCTTTTAATTTCAATTTTTTAATGGTTTCACAATTTAGGTAGCCCCATTAACCCGACATAGCAAAATAACTTTTCATTACTTTTTTTTGTGAGCTCTAACTTTTTCGGTGATAAGTCATCTTACAGGTTAATATCTCAGCTTATTAGGGCATGAATATTTAATAAATTATTTTATAGAGTTCCATAATTTTTTTTAAAAATTCACACAAAGTATACCTTACATGCATACGTTTGTTTATGTAACCCTTTTGGATTTAGCCCTGAACGAAATGTTTACCATAACTTTGGGCTTTTTCATGTATGCATTAAACCGGCTAAATATTGGATTTCTTGTCATCGCTTTAAATAATATTTTCAATTTTAATTATACCTTTCCCAATAAAATAATACTAATTTTATTATAACGACCAGGACACATTCTGTCTCGAATCCGGGATATTCGATAATTTTCGTATTTTGCAGCGACGATATCAACTGGTGTATGAACGTAACACGTGACTTCCCGTTCGATATGGCATTCATCGTTTCGGGAGTCGCTGCGACCGACTTGGCCGTCCTATCGAGTTGCAATCATTCGATTATGGGATACAGCACATTCGGGTGGTGGGGTGCCTTTCTGGCCGGGGGCGAAGTCATATACTTTAAAAACACATCGATAAATGGGACCTCGTGGAGTGAACAAATCAAACACGAGGATTACTTTCTCCCACATTGGAGGGCCTTACTTTAGGAATACGCAAGGCGGAAAAATGTTATTTGTGCACATTAGGTGGAAATAACGGTGACTAGATATTGATTGAATTCGTATAACACATAAGTCGTCTTATTTTAGGAAATATTAAATGAGATGAAATATGTAAGATATCTTATTGTTTTACACAAATACTCGGAATAATGGCACACACGGTGGACCATTGATGATATTTATATATAAGCTAAGAGTATAGCAATGAGTAAATGTCGAATTTAAATAATAACCCCTTTTCACTTTTGATAATATTCAACATATTGAAATTAGAACTCTGTAGATTATTATGAATACATTATTTTTTCATTGTCATGATTATTTATATCCTACCTTCAATTTAGTATTATTTATTTTGTAATAAATTGAAACCTCGTGAGCAATGTTTACTTTATTTGTTCCTCTTCCAATGTTGTTGTTAACCCATGCGCTTGAAAAATGATGAGGGAGGCTCTGAGGTGTGAGCGAGTTTGGATGCAACTAAGATGGGGTTTGTCCATAGATCTAGGGGATTTATGGAGGTCCCACGTGAGGGGTTCCTCTTCCAGTGCCATAAAAAGGTGCCATTTTTTTTAACTTTATATTTTTCGATTGATTTTAAATTAAGTATTAAAGCATTTTTGTCAATTAATCATATTTTATTTATTACTGTATTTTTAATGGTTTGCTTTTTTTGATAATATCTCAAACAATAGGATTCTTTATCTAACAAAACTCGTTCTTAATGCGTTATAACAAAGGTGCCGAGACATTAATTCAAATTGCCTCTAAACCAATATTTATTTGTTTTTTTAATCATTTTTCTTGAAAATGAAATTTATGAGGTAGCCGTGGCCGATCCTTAAAATATTTCTTATCATTGGATTGCAGAACAACATTTAAAGATATAGTCATAACAATATTTTTTTTAGAAATTATTATAGGATTAAACGTAGTTTTGTAATGGCTCAACCCGTAATTCTTTTTTTTACAAATTTCAGTCCCGACTTTCTCGAACCGTTCTTAATTTACCCAGCTCAGCTCGTAGGTTGACCAGCACCGAGCCTATCTGGCTATCTGGTCCAGACCTTAATTTAAAATTAGTACACATTTTTCGTAATAATTGCTGGCTGAAAATATTATAACGAACAAACTCGAGGATTAGCAGTCACACTTATTAATTTCATAAAAAAACTACCCCACAAATCTAGGGCTTTGATAATCAGATTATATTATAAAGGGCTCGGGGCGTATGGCAAAACTTAAAGTTCAAACAGAACATCGCTGCATTTATTTTTACAAAGAATGGGCTTTCGAAATAAAATACAGTTAAGTCTAAAAATTTTATGAACACCTTTTTGGCTTGATTGATTGACTAAAACAATGGTACATTACAAAAATTATGATTACAAATTAATAACTAGGCATAATAGGACATGAGATCAAACAGAAATGCCGCAGCCATTTTATATAAATAGCCAGAATTTATTAATTGGTCTAATGCGTTTTTAATTTCATCGATGGCGCCAAGACAATAATGCAAAACACTTTAATATAACCATGATGCCAGACCAGGGTAAACAACTGGACTTACATTTACAAGTTTTTAAGTTTTTTCCCCAAATGCTCACAAACTTGTGGGCAAAAAGTCCCTTTTCTTTCTTAAAGAATAGAGGCATGTTAAAAAAAGCCCCTCTTCAAAAAAAACTCTTAGGAGCTTTAATAAAAAAATAACCCAACCATCATTTATAAAGAAAAAAACAAATTTTTCGAAAATATTATAAAGAATACAAAATATGTGCTTTTTAAGGCTCTATTTAAGAGCCACTTTTTTTTGGGTGGGGGGGGGGGGGTGCCCTTTTTCTTACTAAGGGCTTTTTTGAATTCTTTTTTAGCCCTTTATTTGTAGCTCCCTTCTTTTCTTGTTTTGGGGGAAAAATTTAGCCAAAGTTATTTGGCTCATTGTTTTGCACTGCATCATAATGCATGCAGAGCTGGGAAAACGCCCATTTTTGGCTAAATAACTTTGTTTTTTTAAAATTTTATGATAGATTGAAAAAAAACGACAATAAATATTTATGAAATACAAGCAGAAATATTAAACTTTTTAGTATCTTTTTAGTTATGAGAAACCCTTAAACTCTAAATATCCAAAAATAAAAAAACGCATTAGCCCGTAAAGGGGGTTTCGCCTGCTCTGAAATTTTTATATTTATAAGAATATGGAAATTGATTGTCTAATTGCAAAATATGGTGACATGTAAGTTATTTGTAACAACATGGCAATATCAAGTGTATATAAAAAGTTGAAAGGCAAGATGTCATGATTCTCCATCCAAATAGCAGGTTCAGCTCGAGATGCTGCAGAGCACCTAGGCAAAAATTCTGCACTTTTTAAAACAAAAGTTTAGATATATAATACTAATGAAATAAACTATTTCTATTCAGAATTTAATTTTTTTTATAATATGAGCATAACTTGATAAATATAGGGGTATTTTGCACAGGCACGATTCTAGACCCCTTTTGGGGGGGCAGTGCCCCCCCAAAAGTTTTTGTTTGCCCCCCCAAAAATAATTGAATTTGCCCCCCCAAAAATACATAGTAATTTTATGTTTGCCCCCCCACAAAAAATTTAATTTGCCCCCCCCCCCCCCCCAAAATACATAGTAATTTTATTTCTTCCACATAATATAATTAAATTTGCTCCGTCAAAAATATCCAAAAAATATTATCTTAAAAATATTTACTTTTTTTAAAAGTGTTTTTATTCATTAATACTTCTCATCCGCAAGAGAGATCAAACTAACAGAAATATATAGTAAAATTTGATTTTACAGAAAGCTTTATATTTGTGAAAGCACTTCATAATAATCTGATGCCTAAGAAATTTTCACAGTTAACAACAATCTTTTGTTAGAATATAATCTAGAACCAAAGAACCTGATCGCACAATGCTACAATGGGGCGAAAGTAATGTCTGGGGAAAAAGGTGGTGTTCAAGTATTTCTGAGCAAAATGGTTGGACACAATGTCCCGTATAATCCCTGCTTACCACCGATTGCATCTTGTTGCAAAAGATGGTCTTAAAATTTTAAATGATGGGGAAGGTTTTTTTGATATTTTTTCTTCCCTTCATAAATTTTTTCAACATGATGCAATCAAGGTAGTTAGTGAATGCGTGACCATACCCCGGCTGTTGCCCCATTAGTGGTGTAGTCACTCCCTGCCCATTATTTTTTTTTTAAATTACACAGAAATATTTAATACTCTTTTAAAAATTAAAAATAAAAAAAACCTTTATATCTTCAAGTTAGGGCCGAATCGGGGTTTTTTGACCATATTTATAATCATCTATTTATTTATTTGTATTTAATTGAAAAATTATTTTATTTATTAAAAATAATTATAGACCAATTTCAATGCAGAACGATTTATATTTCTAAAACTTCTGATTTAATACACCATTGTTTGTTAGAAATTAAACACTTAAGAAATAAAAATACATTTGAAGATTTATTCAAAAATTGTTTTGATATTAATACTTTTTTTAATGACAAAAATTTATTTATAGATAAAAAAAACTAAACCTAAAATTTTTTCTGATTTTTATTTATTTTATACTCATAAGTTTGAGAATAATTTAAATATTAATGATGAATAAAAAAGTATTTATTTTAATATTATTGATTCTTTGGGTAATAGATTTTTTACCAATAATATTTATTTAGATTTACCTTTATAAATTTGATTATCCTTTTTAGATATAATTAAATTCGAGCCTCTTTTAAGATAAAAATTCATTATCTAAAGAAGTGATTTAGCCAAAAAAAATTTAATAAGAAAACTTAATAATTACAAAGAATGTGTTACTAAGGATTTTGTTAAATTTTTATATAATTACAAAGATGCGTTTCCTAATCTATTTAACATTTTTTCTATAAGTTTGTTATTTGGCTCTTCAACGTCGAGTTGTGAGGCCACATTTTCTTCTTTAAGAAGGTAAATAACTTTTAGTAGGCTGGCAAGTAGTGACCTGCGTAAAGGTGATTTGGTTCTTATGGGACACGAAAAATCATTAACTGGGGCGTTGAATTTTGATAATTTTATAATTTAATCAAAACAACCTCTAGCATAAAATTGTTAGAATAATACAATACACTGCTCATAATCAGCTAATTATTGCTTACTATTTTAACATAGTTACAAACTTTTTTTATGCGCATTTAACGTTTATGTTCATGTTTTATTTAGTTTTTACCCTAATATTAATAACTAGTTATATATAACCAGTGTTTTCATATATATTCTTCCAAATTAGCATACTTATACATTTTGTTTCCATGATAATCAATCTTTTACTTTTCATTTTATAAAATCCAAAGTTTTATATAATTTATTTTTATCATTCATATATATCATATTTTTAATTTTCATGCGCAATGATACCAAATGATAAAATTATACTTACAATTAATTCAAATATCTTTTTAAGCAATTGATTTTAGTGAAAACAATAAATTTTAATTCACATATACAATTTATAAACTCATTTTTTTTAATTTAAGAATATAATAAATTACGACTAATTTGTTAAAAAATTTTGAACATGGATTCTATTGTTGTACATGTATATTTTTTGCCGTGACCGAAGGTCACGGCCAATTTGCGCCGGAGGGGGCGGAAAAAATTTTTTTTCCCCCCCCCCGAGGTTTTTTCTTCCCCTAAAATGGAAAAGCTAGAATCGGGCCTGATTTTGCATTACCTGGATTTAACCTCACAGACACAAGGAGAGAAAAGGTATCAGAATATTGATATTGATTTTGGTATATGTAGTATAAAAATTATTTAAAAACAAATTTAAACAATATAATATTTAATATCGTCATTATGTTTTCAAATTTTTATAAGCCCACACTTGGTATCAAATCCCGGGCACTCGATAGTTTTTTTTGCAGTGATAGTTGGTGTATAAAGACGACGCGTCATTTTCCCTGCGATACGGCATAAGTAGTTTTTAAATGTTTTCGAAGTTGACCTAGCCGCCCTATTGAACTGCAATCATTCCATCGGATCAGGGGGAACAAGCAAAAACCTGTCAAATTTAACCTCATTGGAAGGGCTTGTTAAGAAGATAATTATCATAAAATCAAAAGATTTAATTGGTAGTAATTACAGGTGAGTCTTATGAAATATAAAAGTTGGGATATTACATTAAAAATAAAATTTGACTAATTTACCTCGGGGGATTACGCATCTTTTTTGTTTTATATAAATAAATTTGAATAAAAGTAAATATGGCGGAGTGGACGTATAATAACATACGAGAAATATGAATATTTATATTGGTAAAATATAATTTGTTTTATTTATTAATTTTCAATTTTTTGCAAATTAGAGAAGTTTTAAATGGCTCACATTTTTAAACAATATTATGTTTTTTAATTTTGGGGTCCATTTATCCGTGCGAAGTGCACCTTGGCATTGTCGATCTTAAAACTGCTTATTAAAATAAATGACAAATAAAATAGAAACTAAAAGCAATAAAAGTCCCAATTGTTAGGTCTCACGCCTGTATGAATTCTTCAGACATATACACGCCACAGGATTAATTGCAAATAAATATTTATATGTTTTTTCCCAACCTTTATTATACCTTTGCCTTGCACCGGTTAACTTAAACCACGTGGGTAGTCAGCTTTAACCGATATTCTATCAACAGGTATGGCATATATAACAGGTAAAAAATAGAGACTCGAGCCACCTTATATGACATATAATATACTTTTAAATGCCTAATCAAATTAGCTTCCAACGGTTATTAAAAACCCCTCTCTAGCATTTAAAAAGAGGGGAGGAGTTATAAGTAATGTGTTGTTTTGCAGCTGTTAACAATATGGGTTTTTACCATTGTATTCATTATTATATGGTGCGGTAAGTAAGAATATAGGTGGCAAAATTTGATTTAAAATATCTCTATGTTGATAGGAATGCTCATTTGAGCGATATTTAATTGACGCGCCCTACCTCTCAATAAAAATTTGAAAGTCTTATATGTCAGCGAACGTGGCTGATTCGTTTAAATCTTTACCTAACCGATTAGCCATATCCTATATCTTACTATTGGCACCTGTTGGCATATACATATTCACAATTCAAAACGACTGGCTCAAACTTCATTCCATGTATAAAAATTTTATTAACCGACGCAATCTTGTTTCTACTCTCAACGAAGAATCGTCAATTATTACCTTGAAATCAAGTACATCAAAATATTCGGAATCCCTTCCGGGTTTAACGTGCGACAAATCGAATATTCAATTATACCTGACTAAAGAGCGAAGCAAAAATATTATGTACGGTCATTATGATCCGCATGTATTACTGGTCGAACATCGCGGGAGGCTCGGGAATAACATGTTTCAGCTTGCAAGTTTGATCGGAATATCCCATTGGCACGGGAGAGTGCCTCTAATCCATTCGAGTAGTCCATTACTCGGCATATTTGACATTTCCACGATGGCTGAAAGGATCCTCCAACTTAAAACTATAACACCCAACCAAAGTAGGCGCATGAGATGGAACAAGCTAAAAGAACGCATCTCAGCCGGATTCGATTCCGTCTTTGCCAACGAGACTGCAATAAAAAGGGTTAACCTTATAGGTGATTACTTGCAATCACACCTATATTTTAATCACATGCGTAACACCTTACGAGATTGTACCTTTAGATTTAAGCAAATGATAGTCCAAAACGCCGAAGCCATTGTAACACAAATCAAAAATCAGTTTTTACTATCGCAGCGATCACTACGACGTCCTTATAATTTGAATTTAACTTTTGATTCAAATGATCAAAATTACACAAACATTAGTAATACATTCAATCGACCAATCAAACTTAATTTCGCTTTCAATCCGGCATATGGCACCGGTTATAACGATATCATATTGGGAGAGGAACTCACGTACGTATCGATTCACGTTAGACGCGGTGATTTTACCCAGCAACCCGTACTCGGCCGGACTTATGTAGATCCCGATTGGCTATTTAGAGCTATGGCACTAGCACACAGGTGAAATTATAAATTCTAAAGGTTGTTACACATTTATCGTTTCGGAAAGTTATTCAACTAAAATTGAGAGTCTTTTTAACAAGCAAGACAGGTCGTGTTTGGTTTCTACGGAACCACTAACCCTAAAGGCGTCGTTTAATTTTTGAGAATAGCGGACACTATTTACTTTCCATTTTATTAACAAATTCTAAACGATGTCCTATAAAAAACTTTGTTGAAAACTTTTGATATATATGAATTAAACCCTCACAATTTTGTAATGTGTTGAGCAAATTTATATTTCCTCAGTCGCGTTCTAATACATTTTTTTGCACAATATTTTAAAATTTTGGTTATTAATGTTTTATTTTGTTTCAGATTTTTTTTTGATGCTTTTAAAAAAAAACGGTCTTATTGTTTATGTCTTGAGCGCCCACACGCCTTGCACGTGCCTTACGCGCGCACGGAACCTAAAAGAGATAATTTTTTTTTAGTTAGTTTTTAGTTGTTAGTTTTCTTGGTGAAAGTAATTACTTGTGAGGGTTTGGTGCTGGTAGGATTTGTAGATGGAAATTTGATATTTGGATACAATGGAAATTATAAATTGTTTGAAATAAATATAAAAGTCAACAATAATTCCATATTCTTATTGCCAATTCCCCAGAATATATCAACAAGGCTTTTTTTACCCTAATGATTAAGTATGCCCAAGTAACAATAATTTCTTTATGCCCCCGGAGTACCTCAACGGTGCATCGTAAAAACCGTGTCCCCTTTGACCCCAGAATACGTCAATGGCACAGATTTCGTCAATAAATTAGTAAAAAATAATGTCGTATATATGAGTCTTATATCGAGATAACAAAATTTTTAAAATTTTGTAAAAATCTGAACGAACTCTTAACGCGCCTTCAGTTTTTTTGACATAAGGGCATCCAGTATCACTAAATTTTCAAAAATATTGAAAAAAACAATTTTTTGCTATTTTGAAATAATAAATTAGCTGTTTTAATATAGATTGTGAAATAAAATATATATTTCCAAATATTTAGGAGCAACTGCAACGGGCTTAAGTATATAAAATAGATGGTTAATAATGTAAAAACTCAAAAATAAAAAATTGTGTTTTTAAACTTACTGCAAATAACGAATGAACTGTGAACGCGCAGCGTTCTAAGATACATCTAAAACTAAAATCCTTCATGTTCAATTTTATTGGTAGGATAAATTTGGTATACCTGTCTAAATTTTTATCTATTTGTTTTATAGTAATTAACTTAATGCAAGTGATGTGACCTTGGAAAGGATAAACAAATTTTAGTGTTCCCTTATAAAAGTATAAGGCATAAGGCATTTTATTTAACTTGTATGTTCAAAGGTTATTATGGCTATATGCTGATTTGCGCCCAGGTGAACAGCTGTTTACTTTTTAATGAGTTTTTATTTATCATCATTATTCTGGAACATAAGATTATTTTGTTTATGTTTTCCGATGGAATCAAACTACAAAAAAATAAGTTTAATGTTAAAGGCGCAATAACATATTGTTTCTAAGTCGTTATTTCAAGATTTTGGATTACTGAGCTTTCAATCATACCTTTAGTTTTTGCATTTAAAAAAACTTTACAATCTACTTCTACAAATTTCACTCCCAGGAAATTCCCAGAGCCCATTGTTTTCGTGTTTAGCAGTGACGATATCAGTTGGTGTCAGGCTACAACCCGTTCCTTTCCCTTCGATATGGCCTACCTGATCGGAAATTTGCCAGAAGTGGATTTAGCCATTCTGGCCCGATGCAATCATTCCATCATGAGTTACAGTTCGTTCGGGTGGTGGGGCGCATACCTGGCGGGCGGTCACGTGATATACTTAAAAAACACTTCAATCCCAGGCACGTGGTGGGATTCTAGGATACGGCACTCAGATTTTTTCTTGCCTGATTGGATCGGACTCGTCTGAAGGTATGGATTGATGTATTACAGATGTTTGAAATTTTAAATGGTTTAATGAATACTTGTTTTTTGACTATTGTATTTTTCCATCTGCCTTTTTTTATATATGTAAGAATTTTTTCTTTTCTTGACAAAAAGGACAGATAATCCCACCTCTCTCAGAAAATGGGTTTTAGTTTAATTTTTGTAACTAATTTTGTGTATATTATTTTTATGAATAGTTGTATGGATTTTTTTTTTGCAATTTTTAACAGTACAACAAATTCTTTAAATTTTTTTTTTAAATCCATGTTCAAACATAGAACAAAAACGTTTTGAAAATACCTTCGAAACCTAAATTTAAATCACAAAATAGCCTTGAAATACAAGTTTATAACAAAAGCACCGATTATATAATTTTTAAGTTAATACTATATACAAAATATGTATTTTTTAGGCACTCGGGCGACTGTTTGCTTAAGGGCGACTGTTTGCTTAAGGGCGCCAGTGAAGGACCGGCCCAGTAATACTGTTTTGGAATCAGCGGATCCTATAAAGTATTTCAATTCATTTCTACCTTCGACTAGTAGTGTAATGACGTTCTATTGAGCAAGTGCGGCTCATGTCTTCTGAATGCATCAAAAAATCCTCGGGAATGCGAATAACTGATGCAGTCCAAACAAACGCCTTCCGTAACATATGTTTTGAGACGCCTTAAATTTAGCCCGAACACAAATAAAACAAATTTAACTTGATTCAACTTTTTTTTGAATCCGATATATCTAGTTAGCTTTAATGGGGGAAGTGGGTGCCTTGTGCGTTTGCAAGCTTACGATTCACACTTGAGGTAGTTTAAAGCCTGGTCACTAGTTAGACAAGTGTCGGCCAACGGTACCCATAGGCTTCTGAAAGCTTAGACCAAAAAATAAAATTTTAATTATTCCACGGGACCACTCGTTCTAAGTTAAAAATGTGAGAAAATTGATAAGGGTTAAGGCTAAAAAAAATAACTTATATGGAAAACACCGGAATTGACATATTACTTTGTAAAATGGAATGGCTTTCTGATCTATTTCCCATATTTGCAAACGACTCTTTGGTGGTTAGTTATGGAATAAGAGACATCTTATAGGCTTTTGTTAGAAATGATGCAGTATTTTAGAAATTCACGCTTTACCAATTTTATTCTATTATGGTTTCAGGAGGGGAATGGGGGCATTATATACAAATCGTTGTATTTTAAATTTTAAACCATCTTGTCGTGCGCGTGTCAACGCACACGAGAAGCCACGCGCTCGAGAAGCCTAAGGGGATAAAAGAAAATATTATTATTATAATTAATTTTTTAGTGAAAGTTTTTTTGTGGCTAAAAAAGAGGATTTTGGTTTTGTGTTAGCTGAGTGCCGGAATTAATTATGAAGAATTCGATGTTTTGATGCTATAAAATTAATAAATTGTTTACTATAAACATAAAAGCTGAATAATTATGTTTAAAATAAATATAAAGGTCTACAAATATTTATCCGAATACACCTCGCCCTATTAATTAAATTCACCTTCTTTGGCCCCCGAATTAACTCAATGGAATATCTTAATAACTTTCCCCTTCGCCCAGAATTCGTCTTGACCCAGTTTTGGTCAACGGCCACGAGCTCGTCACATCTCAGTTTAATTATTGTATGTCCGGGAATAGAAAAATTTATAACGTTTGAAATGAATTAGTGTAGCGATCTTCGATTATTTATTTCTACTTATAAAATACTTATATGGCCTTAGTAATGGTTTAAATTTCGAAAAAGATATATAAAATAGCGTACTACATATTTTAAAAGGCAAAAAAATATGTATAAAAGAAATGTAAATTGTTTCCATAGTTAATCGGTATTAATTGTGGTAGTATTCTCAGGTAATTCATTCGTAGAAATACTGTCTTCAACAGGCTTCAATAGTGGCACGATCTTCAAAAAATATAAAAGGGATTATAGGTTGAGGGTAGTGAAAAATGAAATTTTGAAGAAAAAAAATTGACCACACCTGAGCATTAAGGTGGCTAGTGTAAAATAAAATCATAAAATTTAGAATTTTTTTTGATTCATTTTGTGTTTTTTTTTTATAAAAATTTAAATATTGATTAAATAATTTTTCTTTCATAAATACTATTTAAATGCTTATACAAAAGAATGACGGCTTTTTGTTAAAATGCGTTTAATGCCAGATAAAAATTTTAAAATTTTAAAAATCAAAATTTTTTAAAATAATAAAATGACTTTGAATGGGCCCATAGTTACAACCTAAACAATTAAAAAACATTATTTCTCATTTTAAATATTTTTTTATAAAAATTACTTTTTACAATTTTAAAATTGGAATTCCCAGCGGCCATATTGTTTTTACAAAATAATATGCTGGAATGAGCCATGCAAAGGTTCATATTTTGGAGCTCCAATTAGAGCAAACTCATTTTAAGTGAAACATCAAATATATGAAAGTTTGTAACTCATTACAATTTAAGTTAATCCTGTTATGATTTTTTTGGTATTTTTTAAAAAATTTAAAATTTTTAAAAAATATTTGTTTAATGTAAAAAATAAGCGCTAGATAATTGAATGATTTTAAATATAGCTAAAATAAAATTGTTATATTGCCTAAAAAGGCGAGTTAAAATTTCTTTTATTTTTTTAAAAAATTTCAACAATTTTGAAATTTTAAAAAGTAAAATTTTATTTTATATTTTACAATATTAAAGATTTTTTTTTTATTTTTTTAAATTGCTTATAATAAATAATTGTGGCTTTTTGTTAAAATGCGTTTATCAACGAAAACATAATTATTTATAAAATTTTAAAAAATTTTTAAATTTTTCTATTTTGAATGAAGTCCGAACGCGCCCAATAGAAATAAAATTTCAAAGAACTTAAAAAAATTTGTTTCAAAAATGCATTTGCCCTATTAATCCACGGGTTTTATATTGAAAAAATTACGTACCTTGACATACCCAACAGTTTTTCACCAGGACCCGTTGTCTGCATCCAAGGGCGCAAGGGCAACCTTAAGAAAATAGATTAAAGTAAATTTAATATTTGTTGATAGCATTCAAATCATTAAGTTAAAGACATATCGACGCATTTCCAATTCTTGGCCACAAACAGGTACGCTTTTGCGCAAACAACAAAATATTTCGGCTTATTTTCATTTCTATTAGTTTATCCCTGCCCATATTTCGAACAAATGCTCATGACTTTTTTGAGTAATTCCCCGGGCCATCAACTCTATAGACAGTCCTCTACATGACACATTGACAATTTCAGTGAAGAACGCTTATGCCAATAGGTTTATTATTTAGGAAATATTTTATTAGTTTTATCTTTAAAAAGTACATTTAATTTTTGATTCTCTAGGTCGCAAAAAGTGTTAGTTAAGATTCTAATAATGTGTACAAAAATGGCATTTTTGTCATAGGGAATGATTGTCATAGGGAATGAAACATAATTTTAAATTATCCTATAATATTTTGGTCGAATTAAGTGATCATCGAGAAAAAATGTTAGCGGTATTATCATAGTATCAACTTACATTTCGAAGTTTGGCACCCCCAATAATCGGTATAGCATCCGTAAAAGCACTTTTGGTAATCACACGGGTTCGAAGGACACACAGGAGGTCTAGGGGTAGTAGGCGGGGATTGGGGTGGGGGCGGACCTGTTCGGGTAGTCCCGATATCTCGTCGAGCTCGTGCTGCAACACCATATGATCGTTCAGCGACTAAATTTTGGAAGGTTATTAGATTGAGGAATAATATGAATAGAAAATAAATTAATCTGGGAATCATTCGTTTTGCTTAAATAATTTTGTATACAAAAAAATTTTTATTTTTTTTTTTGGAATTAAATAAAATACGGTTTAAAATTTTGCCTAAGAAGACGGATATATAACACAACAGGTAATTTGGATTACATTCAAATAATAATATCTTGGCAAAAATTGTGTCCTTAAACAGGATTTGTTTGGAGGTCAATAAATAAGGAAGCGTTTAAATTTTGTAAAGTTTCTATCAAATTGATCTATATAAATTACACCTTACTTGTGACCAAATATTTTTTTGTCCTTTAATTATCTCATTGGAAGCCAAAATTTAAATTAATAAAAATATAAACACAAAGGGTTCTATAATATTACAGGTGCCAAAACTCAATCTATCCGCTATTACCATGAGAATGCGGATATTTTTTTTTATCTTATTTAAATATTTTTTATTCTCAGATCAAATCATTAACCAGGTCAAACGCATAAGAGATTGAGCTGATAAGATCAGAGCTGAGAAAAAGTCCTTTTTTTGGCTAAGGTCAAATTTTTGTTTATATTTATGATAAATTTAAAAATTTTCTAATAGAATTTATAAACAGAAAATTTAAAATATCTTCTTATTTCAAGCTATAGCACTTTTTTTCCTTAATTTTTAAAAATTAAAAATGTTTTTTACCCGAAAAATGGCTCTTCCTAGCTCAGAATGTGACCAGATCTGCCAATTTACAAATTTTTGTTAGTATCAGCTATTTTTTTAATAAAGGTTTTGTATAAAAAAAAATTATTCAACATATGAATCAGCCAAACTATTAAATCACACTACAAATAATGTTTTAATTTTTACCCATAAAATATCATGTTATAGGGTGGGGGAAAGCTTTACACAGGTTAACCAATTTTTGAGATGAGCTAATTAATTATGGAGATTAAACCTGCCATCAGGATTTTCGAATCCGTTTACCATTTTTTCTAATTTACCTTGGGTAGCAATAAACATTAAAAATTTTAGAAAAAATGCCATAAAAAACAAAAATACAAAAACTATACTTAAATTTTTTTTGCATATTTACAACAAACTGTCAAATTCAAACTTCAAATAAAACTTTAATTAAAAACCGATAATATATCGTGTCGTATCTAAGTTTAAAAGCGAAATATTAGGTATTATATTAATACTTATTTAAGAGCTTGTATAATAAACAATTTTATTTATCATTATTCACGATAATAAATATAAGTTTCAAGGAATTTTTATATGAAAAAAAGATTCTTATTTTTTGTTTAAGGGTAATCTCGATCTGTCAATTTAGTCAAAAGAAACCATTTTTTCTATAACGACGAATGTAAGAAGCCAAGGCCGGAAGAAACTAAGAAAAACTAAATAAATATATAAGATAAGGGCATCATGGGGATAAATTCTTTTGTTTTTTTTATAAAATTCACGGTTGTGCCATTGATATTAGTTGACTTATGTTATGTAGCCTCTATGTTGTAGTAAGAGCTTGCTTGATAGTTAATTTCTCATTTTTTTGAGTTGAATTATGGATTTTAAAAAAAGAAATTTAAATTTTTTTAGGCTGTTGCAATGAATCAATTTGTCCGAATTTGGCCATTTTTTTATCTAAGGGCACGTGCAAAGTGAGTTTTTATTTTCGTAAAATTTTGAAAATTCTGAAAAATTTTGAAAATTTATTTTTTTATATTTTTTTCAAAAATTTTTTATTTCAGAAAAAGCATTTTAAGTGCATATATTAGATTTGGCAACTTTTTAAAAATTTGCGTTTTATTACAAAATATTTTTTTTTCAAAATTTTAAAAATTTTTCAAAAATAAAAACTCACTTTCCCTAACATAAGAGCAGATTTTAGTACAAACTTGAAAAAAGCCAAAAAACAAAAAAAATGAGAGGCCATCACATAAATTATTTTCTCCTGCATGTAATAATTTCTTATGACTTAATGAATTTACGGCTTGCGTTAAATCTTGCCTGGCTTGCCAAAAATTAAATCATGGGCTAGGAAAAAAACTATGCGGATCTTGTGTGTTGACATTACTCCCATTTAAAGATTGAGCTAAGATTGCACTAGAGGCTGCTTATTTACAATTGACATAACCCATTGGGCCAATACGAATCAGGGGAACGTTGATTAGCTAGAATTTTGGAAATTTATTCAAACATTGAAATCCAAATTGAGCGTTGAATGTATAAACATTAGTTTAGAAAGAAATAAAATTTGTGTTTATTTATCGAATGCGGAGAAAGGCTAACTTATAATTTCAGTTATTTGACTTGTTTTACAATTAAAATGCCCCAAAAAACTTTTGATATTCATCACCCAATTATAATCTATCCCCAAAAGGTTTAGGGTATATATTGTGCTTTAATCCAACGCTCATTTTAAATTTCACCAACAATAGCTACGGCGTTTCCCCTGCTAAGGCGGCTATAAAAATAAAGCTCTTACCTGAGGTTTATTACCTATCAAGGTGAAGCGAGATGATGTTAAGAGGCTTACTAAACACACCTGTAAATCAGCCGACGAATATAAAAAACGGTATATAAATTTAGCTTAGCAAATATTTAATAGCTATTTGCAAATCACCTTGTGCTCAATACCACATCACTTACTTACCTTGTTAAATCAGGTTGTGTAAAATTTTTGTATTTTTCACAATCTGAGTAAACATGTTATATTGCTACCACATAAAAATAATTCCCAACCTCATAATCTATCCTTAAAGTTTTTCGAGAGCCACCGAAGTTCGAAGACACCGTATGTGCCTGATGGATTTAAAATTTGGTCGATCTAAAGATGAATCGAGCATAAATCTTCGACAATCTTGTAAAACCTGGTGGGTAATGAAAGCCTTACTATGCTCGGCCGTTATTTTTATGACCATATACCTACCGGGCTTGATAAATCGGGAATCCAACGTTTGGATGTATGCTTCCACCGCTACCGTCAAGTTACAAAAACACCAATATATCTTATCTAATTACATTAAGGGACGCGGAAATTATTATTACGCCAAATTACTGGGCTCCCCTGACTCCCTATCTCACCAACAAAATAAAATCTCATCAACAAACCCAAGCAACAACAATTATCAAAATCTTAATTGCTCAAACCAAGGTGTTAGCCAGCTGTCACCTTACATCCTTCCTCCCTTTAACAAGACATACGATGCTACAATTCTCTTCGTTGACCAACTGGGTCGGCTGGGCAATCAGCTGTTTCAGCTCGCGAGTTGTTTGGGTTTGGCTAAACGCTATAATAGGACATGCCTAATTCCGGCTGATACACCTCTCCTGTCAACCCTAGATCTCAGCGCCGCTAGAGGTGGCTTTGCCCTGCAAAGCGTCACGCGTGAACAATTGCAGGTCATGAAGCGTCGATTAGTTACAGAAGCAATGTCAGAAGGAGCCGACGAAAAAATTATGAATTTTACTGTTATGGCGGCCCATAATTCAGCCGGTTATTACCTACAATCATACCTCTATTTCGTAGGGTTAATCGATCGTTTGAGATGTTTTATCCGGTTTCAACAGTCATCTTCCGCTAAAGCTCAAGAGATATTTACCAATATCAGTATGCACTATACAACTCCCATCGTAGATGACACAGTCCCATTAAATTTGGGAATAAATGGTTCAACTTCCATGTTGAATGCTCAGCTGGAAAAGGGGCCAAGCGTTAAATGCTTGTTCAACCACCTAAAATTTTATTCAACGAATAAAATAACCCTAGAGGCACAAACAAATACCACTGTGAGGCAATCCAATGGCACTTTGAATAGCACGGATTACATCACGTCAAATTTAAATCCAATTATATACGTCTCGGTTCATGTGCGAAGAGGAGATTTCATGGAGAACGCCCAACTAGGCAGAACTATCTTAGATCAGGCATGGTTGCTGCGTGCAATGACTTTAGCAAAAGAGTATTCACACATTGATATTACAGATTTATGTCTGGACCCGAAGCTCGCCGGGTCGAGTGCCGGCCCACCCGAAAAGCGAACCTGGCGGGTAGAAATAAAAAATAAGTCAAGTTAGCGAGACTTGAATTAGGAATAAAAATATGGGCCGAGCCAAATTTTTATCTTCTCGAGCCCTATTATTTTTTCTATTATTATAAACAAACTTAAAAAAAGTTTATAATTTGATTGTAATTAAATTCTGGGCATCTATATTATAATTTTTTTGTTAAAACTAGGCCTGGGAAAAAAGGAGCCAACTTCTAAAAAAAATTTTATAGGGGCTTTTTAATCATAAAAAATTTCTAAAAAAGGCTTTGCAAATAAGTTCTATTTCGACGTAAAAAGCGACTTTTAGGGGTGTTAAATAATAGTAATAAATCCCATTTCATTTATAGAATAAAGAAGAAAAACTAAAATGGGCATTTCATCTTTATTTCCGGAACTTCTCAGTTAAAATTTAAAATTACAATGAGCTTTTCCTTTTTTTTGGCCCATGAAAAACCCCATTTGTTCCCTTTTTGACACTTTTTTCGTCAATGGTTTAAGCCCACTTTCCCCAATTTCTGCCGTACGTTGACTTATTTTAACAAATCAAAAAACGTAGTGACACAGGTCAAATTTTTGATAATATGAGCTGTTACAAAGATCAAACTGCCATTTTAGGGATTTTCAATCGTTTACCGTTTTTTCAATACTTTAAGACAGCAATAAACATTGACAATTAAAAAAAATGGCAATAAGAAAAAATAATTTTTTTTTGCATATCCTCAATATCTAAACTGTTTATTAAACTTCAAATAGTATTTCTGTTAACCCGATATTCCGTGTCGTATTTAAGTTTAGACGCATATTATTTTTTATCTAGATGCTGTATAGCTTGATATAGAAATTTTTATTTTTCATTATTGAGACGGTAAATATAAGATACAAAGAATTTTTAAATAAAAAAATTTCTGAATTCTTCTTTTTAGGGTATGCTCTAGATCGGAAAATCTGTCATTTGGGTAAAAAAAAGTCATTTTACGATTGGATTTAAAGAGCCCCGAAGGCGGAAGAGATTATAAAAAACGGTAAATATATATTAGATAAGACCATTATGGAGACATGCTTTTATTTATGTATTTTGGGATCGATATCTGTTGGCCTATGTTATATAGACCCTTCAAAGTTAATTAATTATTTTTAAATTTTTAACTTTTAAAACAAAACACTCGTTTTTATTTTTTGAGCCTTAAAATTAGGTATTATGTTGATGAGATTGTTAGCTATGTTTTTACTAATTTAATTAGATAAAATTTTAAATAAGTAACCTAATAGCACCAGATCTAAAGAGATTATATGATATACAAAGCTAATATTTTTGACGTAAAAATCAAATTTTAAAGATTAGATATTTAAAAAAAAAGTTGAAAAAGAAAAACAAACTATTGCAAAAAATTTTCCCTTTTAGCATAAATTTTGATTGTTAAATAAATTTTAGCTTAAAGTTACCCTCTTCAATCTTCATATATTCCCGTTTAACTTAATTTTTTTTTATTTTACCCTTGAATTTTACAATTAAAATTTAGATTATTTTTTAAAATGTCCCATTATGGCTATGGCTAGTTAAAAATATATTTGAGAGCGCATTTGATTAACATTCAGGTGGCTATTGTAGAGAAAATTTAAAAAAATTAAAAAATTATTTGCAAAAAAATTTCTATATCATAATTTTTTTGCCTGGCATATCTTATAACTCTAAATAATAATTATGTTTTAAAATCAGCCGTTAAAATTATATATTTATAAAAAAATATTTTTTTTTTAATAATTTTGAAATTCGCTTTAGCCGCAGCATATATTGTTGATTCACTGAATAGTTATGCATTTTCGTTAACCAGGTCCAAACTGAGTTAAACTTCACGAAACCGGGCAGCCAAGTTTGAAATAGAGCTTAAAGATAATTTGATATGATGATTTTGTCAGAAACATTAGGAAGAAATTGACAAATTTAAAAAAAAAATTTATTTACATAAAAATAAATTGAGCTTGGACTCTTAAAAAAAATTTAAATATGTTTGTCCACCTTACGTTCAAAAATATTTATTTAAGGACTCGAACGCCCGACAATTCACTTGACTTGTTAGAGTTCTAAAACTTAATTTGTTTTTTTTTCATTAGGGCACGTACAAAGTCAGTTTTTATTTTTGCAAAATTTTAAAAATTCTGAAAATTTCAAAAATTTTCATTTTTTTTAAATTTTTTAAAAAATTTTTTATTTAAAGCATTTTATGTTTATATAATAAATTTGGCAACTTTTTAAAAATTTGCGTTTTATTACAAAATTTTATTTTTCAAAATTATGAAAAGTTCACGAAAATAAAAACTCACTTTGCACGTGCCCTTACACTCAATACTTTTTTTGCAATTACACTACTCAATTATTTATTTGAAAAAAAGGAGCATGGATGCGAAAAAGGTATTTGTAAATTAGAACGGACCTTATAATCTCGGGGTGTCTTTTTTAGGCTTAATGACACCGTTGATTCCATGGGAATATTATACTTAAAAAGGGGGTCAATGTTAAATAAATGTAGGGCCGTTACTAGATATTTAACGTATAAGAGGGCTCATGTTTGTTCTAAACAACTTTTTAATATTGATACCATTTCATTCATATACATATTGTTTAACCTAAATTAATTTGTCCTTGAACGAGATTTGAAAATATATAATGACTGTGTCCTAAAAATAAACATGATTTTTAATCATTGTTACCAAGACATAACTCGTGTAAATGGTTAAACAAATATTTTGGTAAATTTAAATACGGGTTTTTTTGGCATCTTATATTTAGTCGTTGACAAGATAATTAAAAAAAAATTTATTATACCTTTTAAGGTAATTTTATTCTTTTAATTAGCAACTAGGCTTGCTCTATATAAGGTTTGCACTAAAAGGATGAAATTGTTTTATTCAAATTGAATTGGTTGTAACCATAAATCAAGTGTATTTAAAACTATATTTTTGTTAATCGCAATAAGCCTAGGTCAAACACAGGTGAATGCCATGATATATCACGAGAGTTATTAAAATCTTAGAAATATTAAAAGCTCTATTTAAAACAAATTATACTCCTTACTAACTCGTAAGAAGCTCGATAACCTGTTTAAAACTTATTTTTTATTTTACTACTATATGAATTCGTATAAAAAAATTTCTAATTATTTTCCATTTTGTAACATTATATATATATCTATCTTAATAGGGTGCATTTACTCTCAAACCCGGGATACTCAATCGTGTTTGTCATTTGCAGCGACGATATCGGTTGGTGTATGAACGCGACGCGTGATTTTCCCTTCGACATGGCTTACCTCGTCTCAAAGGTGCCCGAGGTTGACCTGGCCGTCCTATCAAGTTGCAATCATTCCGTCATGGGCTACAGCACTTTCGGGTGGTGGGGAGCCCTATTGGCCGGTGGGGACGTTATATATTTCAAAAATACGTCCGTACCTGGCACATGGTGGAGCACGCGGATGAAACAAGACCAATATTTCCTGCCACGCTGGAGAGGATTGCTATGAGAACTGTTTCAAGAAGAGTATTCAATTTAAGTAATTGGCATATGTCAGGGGCCCGTGAGAAAGGAAGATGAAGTGAAACAAAATTAGATAATCACATGGTTTCCAAGCCCAATCAATTATTTCCAAATAAACATTTATAAAATTAATGTATATAAAATAATTATTTTTATGTATTTAAAAATGCTGTTTAGTAAGATTAAAGATCATCGTTTACACCTTTTAAATAGATAATTACCTTAAAACACAACAAATTTAACTAATTTTGATTTATCCAACTAATTAATTATCTGGCCGTGACTTGTAATATATTTGGTGTTTTTGGCGTAAAATTTGAAACGATTAATCACCAATCAAAACGCATTTTGGGTTTAGCAATGACGCCGAAATGTAAAAATATATAACCATAATGAGTTTTTTTTGTACATTTTATTTAAAAAAAAAAAAAATAAAAATAAACCTGGGAATACTTATCGTTCTAAATCTTATTTTTAACTTACGCTAAAATTTTCATTTAGACAGTCTGCCTAAGGTGTCTTAGTTTTTTGAGGCAAAAATTTATTAGGGGCTTTTTTAAGTAGTTAAATTGGCATTGAACCAGTGCTGGAAAAACAATGAGCCAAAAAACTTTGGCTCATTTTCCCCTCAAAACATAAAGAAAGAAAAAGCGCTACAAATAAAGGGCCAAAATAAGGATTCAAAAAAGCCCTTACCAAGAAAAGGGGCAAAAAAACTACAAAAAGTGGCTCTTAAAAAGAGCTCCAAAAAGCCCATTGCTTTTTTTTAATAATTTCGAAAAAATTTAATTTTTTTTTATAATAATGATGGGTGGGTTATTTTTTTTAAAGCTCCTAGGAATTTTTTTTAAGAAAAGGGGATTTTTTTAAACACGCTCCTTTTTTTTAAGCAAGAAAAAGGGCTTTTCTTTTGCCATGCCCACGAGTTTGTGGGCATTTGAGGAAAAAAACTCAAAAACTTGTTAATATAAAGCCCATTTAGTTTTTTTCCCAGCCCTGCATTAAACACCCTAAAAATGTTACTCTGATATGGACCACCTCACACAATTATTTTGTATGTGTGGCGTCCTCTACATACGTTGCATACAGATTATTATTTGTTGGTAGCGTCCAAATTGAATATATCCTATGTGGTGAGTAATTTTATTTAATTTGTTTGATAATTCTTAAAGTTTAAATTTTAATTTTGTAAAACATCTCAATTTTCAAAATTTTAATGTAAAAATTACCATTATTTAAGACGCAGAAAGTGGAGTTCTAAAATATCAAAGTCGAGATGATTATCTGTGATTCTGAATATCAATTTCAAAAAAAAAGTCATCAAAATTCCTAAGTTAATACACCTAATCCATATGTATAATTTTTAGATATAATTTTATTTAAACTGCTAATTGATTGACTAGAAATAAATGTAAAGCTGTGCAAAACTGTAATATATAATATAAAAATGACACAATTTAAATGGAGAATGATATTAATATGGAATAAAGGGCACGCAGGTGTCCTGATATATTTTTTTTGACACCTTTTTAATGCCCGCTTTATGGCTTGTCTAAAAACGCCCTAAATTAAAGAGCGCGGGAGTAATTGCAATATAAAATTGGTGAACAGAGCTGTAACCACATATGATTTTTTTTCCCAAAAGATTGGGGGACGAACGGGCTCTAACATTTGCGTGCAGGGGAAGGAGAAAATGGTGGGGAGGGGGGGGGGAGTTCTTCTACTTTGACAAATGGTCAGTTTAATATAACTTTAAAATGCAAAAATTCTTATATGGCAACATACCTCAAAATAGTTTAAAACATTTGCTTTATTCCTCAACCCCCCCCCCCCCCCCCCCTTTCTTTAAAAAAAAGGGTGTCTACAAATTAAAGTTTGACCACTTGGACGGTTGATCAATGCTGTTTGTGTAAAATGTCGGGCTAAAAAAGTTTTATCAAAATTTGGAAGGTAGTGGCCAATTTTAATACCAAGATATTTCTCATTTCAAAAATTAAAAGAATCGTGGTCTGGTCACTTGTTGCCCGGGGTTTATAACCAAATTCTACTAAAAGGTCGGCAAGTTGAGGGAACAAAATTCACAATAGCTTAATTAGTTTTTGGATTTCCATTTACAAATGAGATCTTTGTATATAAATTATAGCTTGAGACTAAGGCATGTCAAAACTCCGGAGTCGGGAAAGAGTCTATCAACTCTGGAGTTCCGGAGTTTTAGTTTTTTGGAATTTGCTAGTAAACATTAGCTTATTGAAAATATTGGAATTTGTATTTTTGTAGTCAAAACTTATTTTTGTTAGTTTAAAGTTGTAAAAATAAATGAAAGAGCAGCTAATTATGTAATAATTACATATATCAACTAGCAAATTTTAATAAAAAACTCCGGAATTTATGAACTTCTTCTAGACGCCGGAGTTTTGACATGCCCTACTTGAAACGCACTATTTAGGCTTTCAAAAGGGCAAAAATGTAAAATTAATTTTATAAGTCAAATAACATTTTATAAACAGTTTAAAAGCCTAGTTTTATTTAGGGGGGGGGGGAGGATTAAGGGTCGATCTTTGAAAGCCTAATGGGCGTCTAGTTCAGTTTTCTTGATATTTATTCATGATGGCGTAAAAAACGACTCTTGAAGGGTGTAGTCCGAACCCTAACGGGATCATAGTAACTCCGGCTGTAATGCGGCGACGTCCTGTCGTAAGTTATAGCTGGCAGCGGGTGAACATAGGACTCAATCCTAGATCTCGGCCATACACAGGTGCCCAGGGACAGCTGATCGACGTAGGTGACGGGCCGGTAATAGGTTCGGGTATAGGTACACGGTAAATATCTCGACGTGGTAGATGGGGACTGGAAAGATCTATACGAGGGGGTGTATAATGATGATTTTTTTAATTATTATAATGCATTAAATTGGTAAAGAACAAAAACATACCTTTAAAATTCCGAGAAAATAAAATCCCATTAGTGTACATGTGTAATGTATTTTCTAATAATTTTTCCATTTTGTCTAAATTTGCGTCAAATTTTAATTCTACTAACAAACATTTAAGAGTCGAAAACGACAAACAGGAGTTGAATGCAAGATTTATATTTTACTTAAATTATTATAGCTCTACCATTAAAGATAATGTATATGTAATTAATTATTTATCAGGCGATAGATGCCGTATTTTATATATTTTTTTCGTTAAATAATGGCTTGGAAGGTAAAATATATAGATACGGACGCCTTTAATAATAAAAATTATTTCAAAATATTTTTGCAATTTAAAGCAAAAACAAGGCAAAAGCATATTTGCTAACCTACCTTATTGAGCATACTCCTTTTATATTTAAACTTATCTTGGCAACCTAAATAATTTCACCTACCTATTAAACTAAAGACCAATGTCGAAAATAAACCTCAGACATTTCCCTATCACTTTAGCTTAACCTAAAACTAATACATATCTAACCCAAAATGAATAGATACAATATAAATAAAAAATGCTCATTTAAGCCAGGGCTGGGAAAACAATAAGCCAAAAAATTTTGGCTCATTTTTTTCCTAAAACATAAAAAAAGAAAGGGCAAATAAAGGGCCAAAAAAATTCAAAAAATAGCCCTTACTAAAAAAAGGGGCAAAAAAAGCCCCACATAAAGTGGCTCTAAAAAAAGAGCCTCAAGCCCATTTTATGTTTTCTTTATAAAAAAATTTTGATTTTTTCTTTATAATAATGATGGGTGGGTATTTTTTTCTTAAAGCTCCTAAGAGTTTTTTTTTTTAAAGAAAAGGGGATTTTTTTAAACATGCTTTTTTTCTTTAAGCAAGTAATGGGGCTTTTCTTTTTGCCATACCCACAAGTTTGTGGACATTTGGGAAAAAAACTCAAAAACTTGTAAAAAAAAGCCCACATAGTTTTTTTTTCTCAGCCCTGATATAGCCAATCCCACACCTAAATTTTTATGGCTTGTTGTTCGGAATTTTATATCATACACCTTTTAATTCTTCGACAAGTAGATTTTCCTTTCCTGCAAAAAAAATAAATAATAAAAATTAAATGCTAAAAGGAATTTTGAAATGACAGAATAATGTTATCTGGGCTTTAATAATCTTGCCAAAGAGCATTACAGAGAAATTACAATTGTATATTTTCCTAAATTTACTTCGTATTTTTTAATTTACAAATTGTTCTATTAAATTTGCATTTTTGACATTTTTTCTTATTCCCATAAAAATGCTTACAAGCTGATAGATATATAATTATTCTAATTTTTGGTGTTATAATTAGTTTAATAAATAAGACTGGACAACAAAATTTAGACGATCTTTTGAGCATTATATTTATGGCAACTATCGTTGTTGGTCAAATTTATGGTGCTATAAATATTAATAAAGGATGTTAGATAATACCTAACCTTGTATGTATTCGATGTTAAAAATACGATTTTACTATTTATGAGGTATTTTGGGCTTCTAAAATAAACCTATGGGTAGAAACAAATGTTTGAAAATATATTTAGAATGAGGAAATGTTCGGTTTTTTATAAATCTCATTTTTTTCCTCGTTTTTGTAAAATTAGTGGTTTTCGTCCTAAATTCCGTTTTTTTATCCTGAATAACGTGAAAGTGAAATGCTAATAGTTTTGATTAAGAACCTCTTTTAAATATATTTTTTCATGAGGCATCTAAATATGCCAAAAATGGAGGCATTGATGGGAAAAATTAGCCCCGCCATCATATTCGCGAGAAATTCTTTTTGAAACTCTGTAAAAATCGTAAATGTTGTTTTGTTTTTGGTGTTCAGTTTAATTAGATTACTTTATATATATACTAACCTTTGACTGTAGGGATAGCTGTGACTATAATCGATGGATGGATAAAAAGCGTAACTCATCGGGTAAGCGCTCGCCTTGGGTGCATTGATGTTATAGTACGGGTTATAGCCCTTGTAATTGTAGGGCGTCCGTCCAGCGGACGGCAACGTATCGAGTCCCGTTTGGTATCGAACTAAACGTCGGGTGCCCTCCCCATAGGTCGGGGGCGAGAACATGGGCCGGGTATAGGAAACTTTGTAGATCTCTGGTTTTTTTCGGAAATAGTATGATTCCATGGCTACAAAACTACACAAAGATTTTGTATCAGATATTTTACGCCGTTTTAAAACCGAAAATTAAGTGAACATAATTTCATATTGATCGCGCATTGTTATAATAAATCTAAACACATTTTTCGATATCAGTTTGCAACAAAATGATGCTCGTTGATAATTAAAAATTAATCAATCAAATCTACAGAAAAGCAATTATGGATGGATTGCACGGTCTATTTCCCAATCTTCCAGTGAGCCGAATACTTAAGAAGTTTAATGGATCCTGGATGATACCAATAGGGCAAGGCCTTGAGGCGTACCCAGATTTTCTTAAAGCGGTGGGGAGGGGCCACTAAGGAATAGGTTAGGCGTGAAAAATATTAGGACGACTATGTTGCCATACCCAATTGTTAAAACATTTTACTTTTTACTACAAGAATTGCTTAGCCAAGGAAGGGGGCGGGACTGTCACACTACAATTTGTTTAGGGAAGCCCATATGTCACGAACTGAGCCTGAAAGTAATATAAAAAAAACCTTTTTATATCCAATAATTTCCTAATAGCACAAATCCTCTAATATACGTATATGGAATAGAATATAGATGTTTAACAGAATTTTGAGAAAGTTATGCGGGACTGAAATCAGTTAAATTGAAAAAAAAAGTAGCCAAGTGAGAGTATATAATCTCTCATTGGAGTTGGTTCTGGTTAGGCAAAATTTTTTCCACCATTAAGCATTATGCGTTTCGAGAACATATTGATTGCTAATCACGAGTTGACTCGATATTTATTATTATTTATGATGGATTTGAAAATATTTCTATGTTTATAATTTTTATTAATAATATTCCACCCACGATAACAAGAAGAATAAAGTTTTCAAAGTTAATGCGAGAGAGCGTGTCTAGCCTAAGATTAATAGCGTAAGGAAGGCACTTAAGTCAAGCCGATTTATATATAAAGTTAATGAGGGATCAGGTTATGGTTAGAGGGTTTAGCGATGGAATGAATTCAAAGCCGCCGGGTCCGGTCCACTGATAAGAAACAGATACTTGCTTTTTGGAACTGTAAAGTTATTTTTTTTTTGGTTGCTTAGATGCAAAAACTATGCTCTTAAAACTATTTTTTCAATCAAAATTTTTTAAAGCTTTAATAAATTTCAATAAAAAAACATTTTTTTATTGAAATTTAATGAAATCAAGATTTTGTTAAATGATTATTGTCACTAACATTATAACTAAAATTCATCATTAATATATATTAAGTCGAAGCTTTTTAACTTTTCATAATATCGGAATCAATAACTCGTAAGTTTCAGCCAAGCAAAAAAAAATGCTACTGTAATCTGACCCCAAATTCTACAAACACACTTAAGACTTAAAGGCTAACCCCGCCCTTTTAATCTCTGTGATCCTTGCAACTTGATGTGTCGCATTACATTTATTGTTAAAATTTTCGATAATAACCCCCACGAAATTAAAATCTTTTTAAAATTTTTTATTTTAAACAATATATATACATGTAAAATAATGGAAAGTTGTTGACATTGATATATAATTTTCTAATATTTTATAGATATAAAAAAAAAGTCTCAGAGGTCATCTTGCATATATGTAAGATTCCAAAGCCAAGATCTCCGTGTCTAATTAAAAAGCAATTTTGATGCTTTTTGATTAGTGTTTTAGTGATTATATAAAAAATTTTATTTATCTTGTAAAACGAATGCATTAATTTGCAACATTTACGATCTCAACATTAATCTTGTAGTTATATGCGTAATAATTATGAATTAACATTCAAAAATGGCTCAAAGAATGAGGTGAGATGACAAAAATCAAACAAAAATATTTTATATTATTAATAAGAGACGCTGCGATATACTCTCAATAATAAAAACTTTAATTATTTTACCGACGCAGCCACAACAGGTATTTAATGTATAAATAAAATTTGCGGGCCTAAGTGTAATTATTTTTTGAAATTGATAATAATCTCGATTAAAATTTTCCGACTTGTTAATAATCTAACGTAAATAAGATTTGACTTACACAGGTCAACAATTTTTTTAGAGTTTTGAGTTAACTACAGAGATTAAATTTGCCATCTTAGGGTATATCAATTCGTTTACCGTTTTTCCTAACCAAAAAAGATTCATACACAAAAATAAATTGAAATTATATATTTGCATATATTCAATAGTTAAACTGACTTAAACTTTAAATAATATTTTCATTAAAAACCAATAATAGTGTTTAAGTTTGGACGCGAAAAATTTTGTATAATCTATATGCCGAAGTAAGAGCTTGATTCTTTGGATTGGAAGAGTGAGAAGGTTGCGTAAACACTAAAATCACAGTCAATTATGTTTGCATAAGCCCTCACACTCGTAATTATTTTTTAACATTTTGATGACCAGACCGTAAAGGCTACACAAAATTTCACATAATTTTTTTTTATTTACCTTAGTTGAAATTAGAGATCATATTGATTTTTGATATAATATCTCAAAATTCTTGCTCTATTAAAATTCACCTAAAATTTTCGCCATAATAAAGCCAATCTGCAGAATAGTGTTGTTGTAATAAAATTGAAAAATGTAGACTATAAAGCAATCTTTTATGAAGTTAAATGTTTAAATTATGAGTAAGGGTTGTACTTATATTAAAGTTATAAATGTAGTAGAAATCTGTATTTATAGTTATGTTTCTATGCGTAAAATTTGGATATTATTAATTCAGAAGCTTTAAAGAAGGGGTCATAATAAACGGGCATCTGTTCCAAAAAACAGAACGGTGGAGATTTTCTTTAATTTTTATGGCACTTGCAAATCCCCACGAGCTGGGAATAAAAAATTTCGTCGAGGTAGTAATAGACGAAAAAATTGATGCAAGCCTTAAGGATTTCGAGAAAGTTCGCGAGAGCCACCATATCACGGAAGAGACAACTTTTACCTGGGCACTCGAATTTGAGGTAGACAGCGTTGACTATAGCAACCGGGATTGATAGGATCAGGTATTTGATAGTGAGGATTATAAGCGTATACGTGAGTCGCCTCTCTTTACCCGACAAAACTTTACTGTACTTTTCGAATGCGTTGGTTGGACTCCTATCAACAATCCTTTCGGTTATTAGGGTAATCGATCCCCGGTGATTGGTATCAGTTGTATTGTTCATGATGCTTCGACCTTCAATTTTTTGACTTGAGTTACTATTTATGGGAGAAACCTTGGCACCTCTCATTTTAAGTGAGGTAGGTGTGATCGTCGTTGCAGTTACCGAAGGGACGGGACTCAGCACGCATTCTGTAGAACAGGGATTTACTTTAAGATTCTGTCGCAACGGTTCAGGACCCTGTTTATCGATGCCCTTTTTTCCGCTTAACGTAGTTTGAGAGTGAGTTGCAGTACGCGATCGCTTTTTCAAACAATTCGAAAGGGAGGTTGAAGTTTTTTTGATACGATGTACGACACCTCGCCGGATGACGCCCATTGCAGCGGACCGATGTTTAAGGATCGTAGAATCGGGATTGATTGACGAATCGTTTATCGAGTTAACGGTATTCACTTGGTGCATTGTATTATTTAGTACTTGAAGCTTCCTCCGCTTCTTACGTATAAAACTGGAATAAACGTGCATGATTTGAAGGTTGAGAAGGAAAATGACCACGAGGGGAACATAATTGAGTATAGCTTCGCGTACGACATCGTATATCAAGAAGGATAAGTTGCCACGATTATCAAGGTTGGGGAGAAGCTCGTAGGGCAAATTAATATATTGACGGGCGACCCAGCCCAAAAACTCAATATGGGTCACATTGTTATTATTATCGTTCGTTGATGGGCGGCTCTTACGCAAAATAACCACACCAGGCCTTTCAATTAATGGATTATTAAACGAAGAATTATTCCTGGAGTTCCAATCATCCTTGGACATCGGAATGTTTGTGCTGATATTTGGTAGGAGTTGAGCACAAGGAACGAAAGATATATTAAAGCCGTGTTCGTGTTGTTGTTCCTCCGACCAGCTATGATGGTGATCCACACGTAACGGAAACGCCCTGTACCAAAGACATGTGGGAGCAGCCAGGGCGAGGCACAATGCGAGTACGCTCGGTATTAAAACACGTCCCCGCGTCAGAGCTATCCAGGTCTTTCCCCGGTAGACTAATGGGTAACACAGTGCCAAAAAACGATCCAGGGTCAAGAAGAGTGTCATTGCATCCGACGCTTGGGACGCCGTATATTTTAAGGGGAATAGAAACAATGATAGAAAATGTACGTAAAAGTAATTGTAATAAAATGGGTACCGTGGTGCCAAATTGGTGGGATCTTTTCCGTTTAAGGGAAAGTACGGTTGATTGCCATAAAGGTTCGATGGATAGTTTAAATTTCGTAAAGTCACCAATTTTTGGCCCCAAAAATAAATTATGGGCCAAGGAATGGCTATAAAGCATGCCGAGAGATCAAAAATTGCTATTAGCCGGTAAAAGTAGTAGGCCCGGGGTAGAGGTAAACTCTTTTTACCCATAACAGTCGTAATTCCCAGTTGATCACAGTGACATTGCGACGGGCGGGTTGCACGGTGCGGACTGCCTCTTGGTTGGCTCGATTCCCCTTCTGAGGCAACGTGATGAGGAATGGAACGAACAGGTAGCGGTAAAATTTTGTTACCAGTGAAATTTGAAGCATTCCCCAAAGAGGACTTGGAAAAGGCCCAAATTATTAGAATGTTGCCTGCTATACCAATCGTTACGGCCACTGGGGTTAAGAAGCAATACAAGACCCATTCAAACAGTACGATGTAGGCGCGAAATGTCAGGTTACTTGTGGGAATTACTCCTAATTGTGTCGATACCGGTAACGGACATAGGACGGTGTCAGCTGTACTCGCATTGACTCCGGTTGCTATATTGATCGTCGAAACCTCTGTCATATCGGTCAACTTGATGGAAGATATTTTATACAGAGTTGTCGACTATTTTAATAATATATCAAGCCTACCTATATTTTTGCCCAAAACGTAAGCTAAATTAAGATACAATTGGACTTGTGTTGCAAAATGTATGGGAATGCATTTTTTATAGATGTCATTTTCTTCTAACACTCGTCAACAAAGAATCTCAGCCCAAAAATAGTATGAATATTTATCTATTAAATTACAAAGGTTTTAAAAGATATTTAATTAGAAATGGATTTGTCACGTTCGCAATTAAATTTAGAGTCATCTACCTTTATACCAAGGATAATTGATTTTATTGGCAAAAACAAGGGGCATATGACCGAAAAAGGGGGGGGGGGGTTAAAACCTATACAGTTATGCCAAAATGTAATTCCTTAATTCCAGGGTAAAAAACAATAGCTTAAAGTATATTTAATCTAATTAGTTGAGATCGAAAGTGTAAATGATAATTGGGGATCCGACACCTTTAATTATTGTCTTTGCACGAGAGACTGTATATTATCACACAAAAACCAGGTAATCCCCTTACATCCCGTTGGATTTGTTCGGTCCAAAACATTTTATGGATTTTTTTTTGCAATGGCGAAGCAGAAAAAAAAAATTGGAATTGCTGAATGCATACGTACACTGTAAATGTGGTTGCGTCCAAACATGAGATAAAATAAATTATGGTTATTATTACGGAAAAAAATTTACATATTTTTATTAAATAAAGATATGTTGAGCAACTAGGAAAAACTCTTTTTTGCAAGACCTCATTTTTTGGGTAAAATTTGAATTAAGAGCTCTAGATGCAGCCCAAAAAAAAATCTTGGAATATATTCGTATACCGGTGGATTTATATATGTTAGGAAAAAAAAATATTATGTATATAGGTAGAGAGTAAAATTGTCCATAAATAATTCATTAGCGCAAGTTAATGTTACGGCTAATATATTATGCATAAAACATTGGGACACGGTGTTTATCCCATTTTTCACTCCTATTAATCATCTTTATTCGCTAAAAAAAATCGGCATCGAAGATTTAGATGAAGTCATAAGGTGTAGCAAAATCACTGAATAAAAAGATGTGGAAGGCAAATAAACAAGGTAGATACTTTCCGCGAAAGAGTTGAAATAATCCAGGTATAACAGTAATTTTCAATATAATTATAATATTATTATAACATAGTTTATGACTGCTAATAATTTGGTTGACAACCTTGTAAAAATATGGAAAAAGCATCCAGCACAGAGTGAGAATTGTTCAATATGTAAAAGTCACTTAATCAAGAGCCAACACCTGCAAAATGAGTTTTCATTTTCTAATAAAACCTGAAGAATAAATATTTTATTTTTTGCCATAACTATTTTGTCTTTGAAGTATACTGGTTGTGTTTAAACTTGGCAAATTTTTTTAAAAAGAAATATATGATGTTCATTTACAAAATGAAAAATTATTAATTATTTTACGAAATTTAAAATTCATTTCGCAGGTTGTCTTAGGACCATAAAGTTAGCTCGGTTTATCAAATGAACCCTCGCTCGAACTGACTGTGAGTTGTGCCAAAAAACATTTAGGGTTCCATATCTATTTAATAGAAGTCAAAGAAAAAGAATACAAATTTGGTTAAAAAATGTGTTAGGTTCCACTATTTAAGGGAAATTATAAATTTGTCGTATGCGTTACGCTATTAGGAATTGTAGTAAGCGGTCTCTAACATCTCATAAATATTTAAGTGTGTTTACCTAATAAATCTATAAGGTAAAGAAAATAATTTCTGGCCGGCAATCGTCCCGTTCATTTAACACAGTTTTTTTATTAACATTCTTGCATATTTATGGGAGCGTCCAGACCCGTTTTATTTTTTTTAAAACATTTAAAAAACTTTAAATTTTTTTAAAATTTTATATATTTAAAATTTATAAAAAGATTTCTTACCAAAAAAACCCCTTAAATGCTTATAACGAAAATTCGGCGACTCTTTGAAAAAAGCGTTGAATGTTAAAAAAAGTAAAAATTTTAAAAATTTTGAAAAAAAAAAATGAAAAGAGTCTGAACGCGCTCTGTGCAATCATATTATAACACCTATAGAGAATTATGACCTGGCACCAAACTATTTAAAAAAAATTTTCCAAAAATGAAAAAAAACAATAAAAATTCTTAAAAAAGTTGGCAAGAGGCGTATCGCGGTTGATTTGCGGAAAAAATAAAAAAATTTGGCTAATTGATAGGTATTGTGGGAGGTTAGGGGTTGAGAAAAAGTCGGAGGCCAGAGTTAGGCCTCGAGCAAGCCCTTGTAATGCGAGCTAATGTGTCAACATAATTAATCTCAGTGACAATATTGGGAATAGAGCAGAATAATGTTTTCAAGGTTATATCTAACGTAGTATAACATGACACTGTTGCCCCCCCCCCCCCCCCCCATTAAATAATGGTAATTGTCAACATGTAGGTTTATTATTGCTGTTTTTAATTAAAAAGAAAAAAGGCTGTATGCAGACCAAAGTGTATTAAAAAAAATTAATCATGTTTGGAAACTAATGTAATATAAATATATATTAAAAGTATATATGTAATAATTCAATCATCGTCACTGCTTACAAGGGCGTAGCAAGTTGTAAAGCTTGGGGGGGGGGGTTTCTAAAAAAAATTTTGGCCAAATATTAATGGAATTTTAAATGTAATTTAATTTTATATTTAATTGGTATTTAGTTTGGGCGGGGGGGATATGCTCTAAAAATTTTTAATTTGGGTGGGGATATGGCATGCTCGGAGGGGGTTTCATCCCCCCCCCCCTCCCCTACGCCAATGACTGCTTAGGATAAATTATTTTGTTTAAGTAAATCGAAAAATAAGTATTTTAATAGTACCAATTTCGTCATATTACGAAAGTGTGTTTAACAAAATCTGTTTTTAAAACAAAATATTTTTACCACCACAAAATATGCTATAATTTCATGCAACTTATTTTATTAGACAGATAAACAATTTATGTGAGAGTTATGAGTTGATTACAGAAATCAAACTTGGCATCTTAGGTAATATCAAATTCGTTTGCCGTTTTTTTTAATCAGTTAGTCAGTTATAAACATTGAAAATTAAAAAAATAAAGTCAAAAAACCAAAAAAGAGTTTAAAAACAAAAATAAGGTAAAATTTCATTTTTGCATATTTACAATAGTTTAATTGTTAAATCCAAACATGTAATTATATTTACAATTTACCGATTAATATATCTTGTCGTAATAAAGTTTGGACGCTAAATATTTTGTATTATCTAAATGTCGATTTAAGAGCTTGATAAATAATTAAAATTTTTTTTTTGATTAAAAATATAAGTTACAAGGGATATTTATGTGCAAAAAATATTTTTAAATTTTTTCTTGGTATATTTAAATCTGTCGATTTGGTCAAAAAAAGCCATTTTTTGTTATAGCCCAATCTAAGGAGCCAAAAACAGAAGAAACTAAGAAAAACGATAATATATATACATGAGATTAGGCCATCATGGGACTGCATTTTTTATGTTATCATAAATTTCACGTTTCTGACATTCATATTTGTTGACCAGTGTAACAAAAATATTATTATTTTAAATATACCAAAAAAATAACTATGGCAATATATTTTTGATTATTTAGGTCTAAATATAACACGTACAGAATAACATATTCCCTTTGCATTGGCATATAATAGTAGTTTATTGCTAATAATTTTTACAGAGAATGTAATAAATACAAATAAGGACTAATAACACAGGTCAACAAATATTTGTCAGAAACGAGGTTATTATGAAAACATAAAAGAGTGCATTCCCATGATGGCCTTATCTTATATATGTTTTACGTTTTTCTTAGTTTCTTCCGTCTTTTGGTTCTTAGATCCGTCTATAGCAAAAATTTTTTGACCAAATTGACAGATCTAAATATATACCCTAAAAAGAAAAAAATTTAAAAATCTTTTTTGCATATTAAAATCCTTTGTAACTTATATTTTTAATCACAAATAATGGAATTTTTTTTTATTAATATATCAAGCTCTTAAATCGGCATTTAGATAATACAAAATTTTCGCGTTCAAACTTTAATACGACACGATATATTATCGTTTTCAATGAAAATATTATTTGAAGTTTAAATTTAACAGTTTAACTATTGTAAACATGGTAAAATAAAATTTTAATTTGTTTCTGAATCTTTTTTGGTTTTTTACCTTTTTTTCTCTAAAATTTACATTGTTTATAACTGTCTAACTAATTGATTAGGAAAAACGGTAAACAGATTTGATGTTCCCTAAGATGGCAAGTTTGATCTCTGTAGTTAATTTATAACTCTCCAAAAATTGTTGACCTGTGTAATAAGATGCATTTTTATTAATAAAAGACTTTTTTCAAAAAAAAATGCTTTTATTGAAAGATCTAAATAGTCTTTCGCCTTTCCTCATGTGAAAATTGGTAGAAAATGTATGAAACAATGTTTGAGATTGAGTATGGATTGCTATGATTATTTTCGGTGACTGCTTGCTCAAGCGCGTTAGATACATTTGAGGTTAGGACATTGGGTGAGGCAAGATTAAGGGCGGTTATAAAACAGGTATCTTGGCAACCTGAAACAAACATTCATATATTATAACGCAATCATGATGTTAAAGATAGAATAATCTTTATAATTATCGAAACGTAAAATTTGAATCAAATAATAAAAAAAACTAATAAATTTCGACCTATCGGTCTCAAACAAAGTATAATATAGCAAAATTATATGGTTTTTAAAAAATACATGATATCATAAACTTAAATCAATCAGGAATAATTAAAAACACAGATAAACTAAATTTTTAAATTAAAAATTGATTTTAAAAATTGATTAAGTATTGGAGGTATATATAAAAAGCGCCTCTAAAAATCTAACTCATTAATTTTTAAGTTTAATAATAATATCTGTTAATTATTTTTTTTTATTGCCAAGTTTATAATTTTACTTAGATTTAACGCCGAACGTCAAAACACATTAGTTTTAATTTTTAAAAATAAAGATTTTTACAAAAAGAAATAAATGGCATAAAAATTTTTTGTTAAATCTAAATATCAAATAATTTAAATACCGTTTTATATAAAGCGTTATACAAAATAGCAATATGTATTTTGAAAGACATAGGAAAACTAATATGTAGTATTTTTTAACATACCTGGCCAAGGAAAGTATAATTACATTGAGCACAATTTTTTGGCTATTTTAATAAAATTTGGTGGTTTAAATTTTAACTGCACAAACTTTTAATATAAAAAAAGAAAAAGGTTTCAAATTTTATTATTAGTTTAATATATTCGTTAATGAATAAATAAAGCGAAAAATATTAAAATTGAAATTATCAATAACAAGTGGTTATTTATGAATATTAAAAAAAATTATTTTTTTTTCATATTTATATTTAATTTCTATTTCTGAATTGATGAGTAGATTAATCAATTATAAAGTCAAATTATAGATAAAAAACTCTAAAAAAATTATTCCAAAGGCATGCAAAAATTAAAAAAGATAATCGCATTTGATTAGTAAAAATAAATTTCAAAAAAATATTGTTTGAATTAGATTCATTAACTTTAAATTAAAAATTGAAACTCAAAGTTGGCGTACATGTTCATTTTTTCAAACTTTCACGGAATAGTATATAGCATATCAAATAATTTGAAAGAACTTGTGATGGCCTTTCGGTCCGCCGGGCAAAAAGCATGGTTCCAATCCCTTATATGGCTCGTACAGTCGGACCCAGTGGGCGGAGGTTTAAGTTGATTGAGTATTGTCGTAGAATTTAACATGGGAACGTTATCATTATTTAATGGGAGGCTCGAGTCGGTAGCGTTTGCAGATACTGTATTTATCACTGCAGTCGATGGTAAATTGAGCATCAAACAGCGTTTACACCTAGAATTAATATGTAAACAAAAATTTATAGGCGCTATGATGCTATATTCTACATTACGGTAAATTTATATATGCCTAGCTCATATGAATTTATTATTTATAGAAAAAAATTTAGGATTATAGAAAGAACAACCGATATTAATATAAAATGCTAGTGAATGAATGTTATAGATAAAAAACAGTGTGTCTTATTGTTACGGGTATAAAAAATTAGTAAGAAAAAAACCTTAATTTTTCGTGCGTATCACAGCCAACGGCGTTAGATAGGGAAAACAATTCTTTGAGTTCTTCACGGCTAAAATGCAAATTCTCAGCGTTTGTGTTGAGGTCCATGAGGTCAGCCTCCGAGGCTGTGCCATTTTCCTTGGCATCAATAACGGAATCACTGAGAGATTTTTTATGAGATTGACGTTGGAAAATTTTTTCTTCGATTGAATTCGTCTAACATATAGATATTTAATTATAATTATCATATAACAATTAAATTACACAAGTCAGAAAATATTATTTTTAGAGAAAAAAGAAATTCTTGACATTGTAATATAAAGATCTCCACGATAGCCTTCATATATATGTTCCATTACAACATTCTTGACTTTTGGCTATTTTTTTACACTCAGATCAAAAAAGGCTATTATTAATCAAATAGACAGATTTTGCCCTCCTTAAAGAAAAAATTTACTTGAATTTTTTTTCATTATTTAAATGACATGTAACATGTGTTTTTAAACTTAAAAAATTTTAAACAAAATTTTTAAGTATAACAAGATTTACAACAACATTCATATAATTCACCAACATTTAGATAATTCATTAAATTGGTATTACCTATTTAAGGCACGCTTTATCTTTTGTATCTTATTTAAAGTTTTTTAATTAGCTTATTAAAAAAAAATCCAACTATTTTTATTTATGAACGTTTTTTTATTAAATTTGTAATGTTTTATAGCTGACCTAATATGTTTAATTATAAGAAAAGGAGTAAGGGTAAATCCTAAGTAGATTAGATTTCTGTAGTTAGTTAGTTCATAGAAAATTCCATAACATCGAAGCTTATGATATCCAAAAACCTGTTGATTGATTTGCGTTATCATAACTAATTACACTGGTCGACAAGAATTTTAGACTAACAACCTGAAAAATGTTTCTAGTGCAGTTTTTTTTGCTGAACATCATGGTTTTTTCCGTTTTTTCCTACCTGATCTGGTTTTTATTTTATTCGGTGTTAAAGTTGCCAAAATGTGCATTTTTGGCACATTTTGACCTTAATTTACACCATTAAAAAATAATAAATTATATTAACTTTTTATATTAAAAAAAAGCTTAAATTTTTATCTATTCTACTATATAATTATTTTTTTTAATTTATTTTACTTTTTTAAAAAAACGAAATTTAAAAACCTACCTTATTTTATTTTATTTAATTCCTAGACCCATTGACGCCTTCGATGCTGCTTATGCATCGCTTCTTTCTTTCTTTCTCTCTCTCTCTCTCTCTCTCTCACTCTTTATTTCTTAATTTATTTGTTTAAAAATTTCTACCCAACCATATTTTTCTTCATTCATATTCTTTAAAAAATTTCTACCCAAACGTATTTTTCTTCATTCATATTCTAAAAAATGGAGGTAAATTTTAAATTTAAAATATTTTTTATGACAAAATTGTTCATATAGGTTAAAATTTAAGAATATTATCTCCTTTTTTAGTTAGATATTATACTTTGATATAAATGTTACTGTTAGTTTTATATAGAATATAATTCATTGTAAATAAAAACAACTGATCACAAATGTCCAATAAATAAAAAAAGCCTTAGTCACAAGTGTTTGGGCTCAATTCGACCACCTTTAAGTAAAAAAAGGGTTTTTTACATTAAAATTCAAAAGTCTTAGTATCTAGTTCTGAATGATTAGGCTTAAACAAAGCCAGAATTTATATGATTTTTTTGGTAAGGTATTTATGGTTTCGACCCGTTGAGGGCACTTATACAAAGTTTAATTGTTTAAACTGATGAAAGAGACTTGAGCAAATACACTTGTTTTGCACAGTTAAGGGGGCGGGGGCTAAACAATTGCAATTAACTCTTTTTTACACATCTAAACTAATACAATTTTCATAACTTTTGGATTTTAAACTAAACCAGCTGATGTATTATAATTTTATCGAAATAAAAACAATTAAATAAAAAACTATTAAACGAATTTGACTCAATTAGAACTAATTAAAAGAAAAAAAAATACTAAAAAATTTTTTCCGTCACTTTGTAGGCTTAATTATACCACAAAAGTTAACCAAAAATGAAATTTAACCCAAAAAAGAACCAAAAACTCTATAAAATAGAAAGAAATTGAATCAAACAGAAAACTTAACACATACACTACAACAAAAAATAAAGAGAGGGAGAGAGAGAAAGAAGCGATGCATAAGCAGCATCGAAGGCGTCAATGGGTCAAGAAATTAAATAAAATAAAATAGGTAGGTTTTTAAATTTCGTTTTTTCAAAAAAGTAAAATACATAAAAAAATAATAATTATATATTTGAATAGATAAAAATTTAAGCTTTTTTTTAATATAAAAAGTTAATATACTTTATAATTTTGTAATGGTGTAAATTAAGGTCAAAATGTGCCAAAAATGCACATTTTGGCAACTTTAACACCGAATAAAATAAAAACCAGATCAGGTAGGAAAAAACGGAAAAAACCATGATATTCAGCAGAAAAAACTGCACTAGAAACATTTTTCAGGTTGTTGGTCTAAGATATGAAGTCATAATTTGTCGACCAGTGTTATTTTTATATTCGAGTGAAATATTAAAAAATATAATAATATCCTAATCAAAAAAGAAAAATGTAAAAATATTGATAAGTATAAAATTTTACTGCCAAAAAGCGGTAAACGAAACACCGAGATTTTTTTTGACCATCTCGCCAAACCCTAGCCATGGCCTGTGAATCATTAGCCGGATTCCAATCAGGGTCAAACATAACGAGTCGGTTAGCACCGATCTAAAAATTGTGAAAAATTATTAAATGAATTAGAATAATATAAAAAAGAAAACTTTAAAAAATTTAGCAAAACATAATTTTAATGTTCCAATTTCGGAAATCGCGACGATAATGCGGTCAAACTCGCAAAAAAAATTTTTTTTCGATCATATAGGTATTTAGCCCAATCAAATATATTATAATTATTTTTTACATATAAGCTCAAAAGCCGATAAAGGCAAAATTATATATATTAATAATAGCAACATATTAATACAAGCATTTTATGTTACTATGTCTATAAAATAAAGTCATAACCAAAAAAACCTAGGGTCTGGCCAGATTAAAAATTTATTAGCTAATGGGCCCCATCAAATGGATATATTTATATAAGAGAGAATGGAAGAAATTTTAAAATTACAGCAAAAAATTTTTTGATCTATAATAAAAAAACATTTTGTAAATGTCCTACAAATATTTTTTTTTCGTTTTATTCATTATTTACCAAATTTTAATTTTACACCTATTACATCGTTAAATTAAGTTTAAGGTATTTCAAACAATAACTATTCAAATAGTGTACCAGTGTATTTTTTAATGCAAAAAAGCACGTACAAAGAGATTTTCCTAAAATTTTACAAATTCAGGAAACTATAAAAATTTTATGTTTTTAAAAAATTTTGAAAAAAATTTTTTATTCAAAAGAAGCATTTTATGTGCATAAACGTAATTTAGCAATTTTTTAAATATTCTTAAAATTTCACGAAAATAAAAACTCACTTTGCACACTAAGTATATATAAAAAGATTTAATATGTAAGAAAATGCATAAAATACATGAAACCACTTGATTTTCATACCTATGAAACTTAAACCCTTTTAATTATTGATAGTCCCGTTTTTTCCTTGGCTCAATAATTTATTAGCCTGGCCGTTTGAAAGTAAAAAAGAGAAAGAGTCCTATTTTTCGTATATATTTGGCAAATTATACATGACACATACCAAATTAAGGCCGCATCCACCGGCCTTGCTACTTAGCATAAAGATAAATGTTTTGTCAATGTCAACGGGAATGATTGCTTGAGCGGCGGAAGATTCGCTACCGCGTTTGTTGCCCTTTTTAGAGGCATATTCATTTTCTGTTAAATATTCAACATACATATATAAAAAAAAATTTAGATTAAATTATATAAACTATAAAAATAAGCCCAAACTAAAAGCCATTTGGAAATAAATCTACAATCTCTGTTTTCTTTACCAATCTTCTTTAGCCAGTTACAGCCTAGATCTTAAAAGTTAAAATGTTGCGAGAATGCCAAAAGTAACATTTCTAACGATTTCGAGCAATGACAAATAAATGATTTAACAATATATATATCATAATAGAATGCACCTTTATGCAATTTTTATTTTGCTTTATAAGGATAAAACAAAAAAAAATTTATTTAAAACAGTCACAGGTGAACAAATATCAATGTCACAAAAAATAAGTAAAAACGTGTTTATTTGCATTAATAAGACTTTTGATCGATATAAGATTAGAAATCTACAAATTTTGAGACTAAAAAATACGAAAGTTAAACCAAATCATAATTTAAAAGAGCAAAGCTTTATCTGGACGACGCATAAATTTGTAAAAAAATTTACAAGAAAAGATATTTAATTATCCAGAAAACTCACCATAGTCTAAGATTTTGCATAAATAAATCGGAAAAATCAAAACTCTGTCATAAATATATTTCAAATTTTGACCACCTAGAGGATAAAATTATTTTTAAATTACCTGAATCACTTCCGCTCTCATTATATTTAGCATTTTTTCCTTTTTTATTTCGATTAAACGGTATACGAGTGGGCATGAGTGGTTTGGTGTTTTCCTTATTACCATTTGGTAAAATTGGAGCTTTATTATTAAATTTGTCAACTAACTTGGCGCGTTTACTTATGGTACAAGATCCATCGAGCCTGAGGTAAGGATACCTTAAAATAATTTTATATATGTCATATAATTTATTATATCACAAATGAATTTCGGTACTACATTTAATTAAATTATTACAAGGATAAGAATTTTAAATCAAACTGAGTAGGCCAGCTATAAACGTTTAAATTTTTAAACAAATATATTAAAATTTATTTCAAATATTCACAACAGCTAAACCCTTAAATAAACAAAGAATATTTTAATTTTCTATATTTCGTTACCAAGGTGTGGGTGCCAATTTTATAAAACTTAAATGTTAATATAAGAACTTGATAAAACACAAAAATTTATTATTTATTAAGATAAAAATTACACAAGTCAAAAATTTTTTGAGAGTTATGACTTAACTAAAGAAATCAAACCTGCCATCTAAGGGAATATCAAATCCTTTAACCATTTTTCCTAATCAAACTTAGTTAGTAAGTGTTTATCTGAAAAATTAGAATAAAAGAACGTGTCTAACTGTTGTTACTTTTAACTTTATTTTGTTAACGTTCCATTTAATATGCCCACTTTGAATATTCTTTATTTCTTTATTTAACTCCTAAAAGAACATCCTATTTTTAAATCTAATACCTCTAACGTTCAATGACTAATTTGAATAACAAATGTTAACATATAAGTAAGTCTATATATATACAACACATAATATATTTTTTGACTACTATTATTTTATACCTAATTCTTTTCTCTTTAATAAAATCTTATATTTCAAACCTCCTTACCTTTTGTTTATTGGTGTCGGAAAACACCTTGTCGGAGGCGTCCGACAGAACCCACGCAATCCTTAAACTTGGCCACCCCTGATAAATGGTTAACAAACAAATATTCACCGTTCCAACCCTGTAAATAAAATTTTATGCAATATGTTAATTCTTTATCAACTAAGCTATTCACAACAGTATGTAAAACTCAATTTAATATTTTTATCATTGATGACGATGTTTTTCACTAAGTGTACGTATTCACTACAATGTAAAGGAGTCGGGACTCTCACCACAATGGTCCTAGTTTCGTCTATTTCGATAAAAGTTGCTAGCATTAATGATTTACTAATTTTTGCATGAGAGAAAGCCACCTTCCTCTCCCACTCCCCCTTCAGAGCATAAATCAACAAACGATTAAAATAATAAATCCTTCCTGAGCGTAACTATTCGCTACACATAATAATTAATTTGACGTTTTCGCCACAATGGCCCTAATTCCGTCTGAGGCAGATGCTAGCATCAATGACATTTGCAGATAATTTTGGCATGAGACACAGAATGATCCCAATGTGATAACGCCCAATGCGACCATATTTAGGACAGAGCCCTATATGACAACGCCCATTGCGACCATATTAAGGACAACAGAGCCCTATATGACAACGCCCATTGCGACCATATTAGAGAGCAGAATCCTTTATGATAACGCTTGCGACCATATTGAGGACAGCGAGGTTGCCAATTGCGCGCTTTATACTGACGCCAGCACCCGCATAAGTATTTAAAATTAAAATGTTACTATAATCTGCCTCTTTTCGGCCAACGATACCTCATTTGCATTAAACGATAGCTGGTGACTGATGACCCTTCAATGTCCAATAATTACTCTTCCGATCATTTCAATACTGCCATTCACGTCGACCCAATGCCACACAGCTTAATCTCAATCAAACTGTAATAATGGAGCAAAAAAAACGGACGTGTTTATCTGAAAAATTAGAATAAAAGAACGTGTCTAACTGTTGTTACTTTTAACTTTATTTTGTTAACGTTCCATTTAATATGCCCACTTTGAATATTCTTTATTTCTTTATTTAACTCCTAAAAGAACATCCTATTTTTAAATCTAATACCTCTAACGTTCAATGACTAATTTGAATAACAAATGTTAACATATAAGTAAGTCTATATATATACAACACATAATATATTTTTTGACTACTATTATTTTATACCTAATTCTTTTCTCTTTAATAAAAATCTTATATTTTACCTTTTATTTAGTAAGTTATAAACAATTAAAAATTTTTAGAAAAAAGGTCAAAATACCAACATATTTAAACAAAAATTAAAAAAATTTTATTTTTGCATATTCACAATATTTAATTAAATTTAAACTTCAAATAATTTTTTCTTTAAACACCGATAATATATTGTCTCATTTATGTTTGGACGCAAAATATTATTATCTAACTGCCGATAAAAGAGCTTGATATATTAAAAAAAATTATTTTTTATTATTTGAGATTAAAAATATAAGTTACAAGGGATTTTTATATGCAAAAAAGGATTTTTGAATTTTTTATTCTTTAGGTATATTTAGATCTGTCAAATGGGTTAAAAAAAGCCATTTTTCGTTATAAACGGATCTGAGGAGCCAAAGACGTAAGAAACTTAGAAAAACGAAAAATATATATGAGATTTAGGCCATCATGGGGATGCATTCTATCATATTTTCATAAAATTCACGTTTCTGTCATTGAGATTTGTTGACCTGTTTTATGTTCCCAAGAATATTAAGTAATAAAAAAAATTTATATGGATTTTATTTTTAGGTATTCTCGGGGTAGCAATCAATTCGACCATTTTTTTGATAAATACTTAATTATAAAAAAATTATTCAAAACGGGATATATATGAGAAAGGAACCTAATTCCACGCCCCCCTTATCTTATTGATTTTTGCCGATGTGTGGTATATAATTTCTTAAATATAAAAGAGAAAACTTAATAGCAAATTTATTAAGGTTTTATTTAAATTCATTAATTTCATCAAAAACAATATAAAAATAATTTACCCCCTAAGGCGACACATTTTTTCGAACATATCAAGGGTTTGCGTGTAATTCGAAACAAGTACAACTTTATTATCCGTAGTATCTCTTATTCGGGCCAAAAGGCGATCTAAGACTAAAGTTTTACCTAAAAAATAATTTAGCCATATTAAATTGACAATTTTTTGAAACGTATCTAATTAAGGGTTTTCAATTATTTATAAACAAGTTCTAAACATTGAATTTATATCAAAAAAAATTTTTTTTTAAATAAGATCAAAAACAAGATAAATATTGTATAAAAATAATATTATTTATAAGTCAAATTCTTCAAACTTTAAATAAAATTATTATCTAAAAAAAAACAATTAATAATATTGATTGGCAAATAATGTTCCGTACATTTATGTTTATTATAAATTATATTTGTATCACCTTCCGAAAATTCTATCACCCTCAAAGCCATACTTGGCCATAAATGTAAAATATCAAAAACTGCAGAAAAAATTTAAGAACAAGCCATTGAAAGAATATTAAATACATAGCTTTCAAAAACTAATGTAATAAATAAACCCTCTTAAATAATACGCTATATTTACTACTGGAGATAAAAAAATTTTTGTGTAAAAAACTTTAATTTTTTTTAAAGATTAGCAGGAAAAATAAATTCCATTTATTTATACCTTTATTCTTAACCTAATTTTCCAATAATATGTTAATAACTAATAGACTTTCGAAAATTTATAAAATTAAAAAAAAGTTAGTAAAAGATCAAACTTTAAATGGTATATACCTGACAATTCTGGCATAAAATGATTTTGAAAACCGGTAGGAAAGAGTGATGCACAGTTTTCTAAGCCATCTTCGCCCTTTTGACATTTATCGTAAATTAATTCGGGATCTAAATTTAATGTAATGTGATAAAACAAATTAACGGTATATAAATCCAACCAAATTAATCTAAAAACAATTATTGGACAAAAAATAGCAGCACCTTTTAGTATTTAATTAAATATATTTTCTTACTTAAGCTATGTTCAAACTTAAATTCACCGTAATATAAATACAGATATAATAAAAAAAAAATAAACAAAAAAACAATTGGTTTGAGGTTTCCCCCATACCTTTCCCCACTTAAGGGTGCCATTAGGGCTTTGACTTTTCTCAAACAAAGCAATTAATATTGCTGACAGGTTAACTATTAAGATTTGCTCGCACGCCGACGACCTAGGTTTTTAGCCTAGGCTCTTACTTGTAGACATATCGTTTAAGACCTACTGCCTAAGCAGGCCACTAAAAAGCTTTTATAGTGGTTGCACATGTATACTATTTTTCCGAAGAAAAAATATCTACTGTGCACGGATTCGAACTCGCAACCTGCTGCGTTAAAGGCAGAAGGTTTGCCACTGAGCTATTTGAGCCGATATGCCAAAATAATTACAATACACATTCTTATTTTAGCCACAGGTATAAGTAAAAAATAGGCTTATATTGTCGTAAAATATTTAAAATTAAATTTAAAAAGTAGATAAATTAAGTTTAAGCACATGAAATATTTTTTTTTTCGAAATAAAATTTTTTTTGAAAAGAATGTTAACATAAATAAAATTTTCTCAAAAATGTTACGAGTATAAACTTTTGCAGTCTTAGTAGAAATAAACGCAATAATATTTTTTAATGCCAAAAAATAATTGTAAAATTATCCAATATGTTTACGATTGCACAGCTTTTTGAGCAGCGTGATAGTTGCGAGGATGGAAGAGGACATTTTTAGTGTTTGACGGGAGCCGGACCCTTTGACTTCGTGAAGGATTCGGTTATAAAGCTGTTTTTGTAGCGGTGTAAGTTGACAACAAACAACCATTTCGACTGAGCGTGCATAATGTTCAAGCAAAAAATAATTGAAGGGAAAGGGCAAATAAAATTATTTATGAATCGTTATTATAAAGAGGTAAATTTAAATGATCTGGGATTATATCTGATCTACAAGATTTATAAAATATCAATAATAAACAATATTTATTCAGCCTATTACAGTCAAAAGCCGAAAGAAAACTAAAAATGAGTTAGTTTTAAACTAAAAACTATTAACATTTTTGTATAATATTAAAATTTTAATCGAAAGGTATAAGAGTAAATTTTGTGTCAATAAATTATTTGTTTTATTTTAAAAATGAAAAAAAAATTAGACAAATAACATCAATCGCTTTGGCTTAAAACTATTTTGTCGAGCCTCTAAATTTTTTTATATAGAACATTATAGCTTTACCAAATAAATTGCCACTTCCCACGACCAAAGGCCTCAACAAAAGTTCACTGAAAAATTAGATCCTACCTTTAACAGGAAGGTATTGGACTAAAAGAGCTGACGTGCGCCTAATAATACATTTATTAACAATTTCCAAGAGTTCTTTAAGCTTTTCGGCGCTAGTGGCGCGCTCTTTGTCGCTAGCGTCGGCATCCCGCCCTTTAATAATGGGGTTTTCATATCGTTTTTTAAATTCTTGAGCCGAACCTAAAAAGCAAGAAATATAATATACCTTTGGTGTTCAAAACTAGATTGTAAAATTTGATTTTATAAAAATTATTTATTCTGCCAAAATTAATAGCTATATTCTGCATCTAAAGGATTTAACATATGGCGGCTTTGCTAATATGCTGAGAGAAAAGAATATCGAAAAATTAAAAAACTTGCTTTAACCCTACAAATAACTTCTGAAAAATACAATTGTCAAAATATCACAAATTTTAACGGGTATCAATATATATGAAAAAAATTTTAATTTAACAATTCACCTAAAATACCGGAATTAACGAAATGTATGAGACTAAAGTATTCAAGTAAATCATTTTGAATGGGCGTTCCACTTAGCAGAATTCTCAGCTTGGCCGCTGAGGCATCCAACGCTTTATACGTTTGATTTTCGCAATTTTTAAGCCTACAAATGTGTTAAAATTTAATATAAAATAATTACAGTAATTAGGTTATGGTAACATAAGTCCACCAAATTAAATAGCCCTTGAAATCTAAACTAAATCCTAAATATTTCTTTGGTTCGGTGCCAGCAAAATCAAAAATGACAAAATCTGGAGAAAAAAAACTGTGACTTAAAAACTTGATTACATATAATAAAAAAATAGTATCTTTCTAATGTAAATCAATTGAACAAAAATTTCAAAAATAACAAAATTTAAAATATTAATACTGTATACAAATTTCCACGTTTTAAGACTTAATGTTAATTAATTGATAACAGAAAAATAATTTCCTACATATTTATATATTTTTGATTTTAAAATAAAAATTCTAATGTTCAGGGCAAGTTTACAAGATGATAAAAAGTTAAAACTATATACAATTTGAAATATAGGAATTTTGATTAAATTATCTATTATTTAATTCTTAGAAGTTTGTAGAATTAAATGATTAATGTTCAAGACATATTAAAAGCCTATTTATTATGATAATTGTGTATATTATAAAAATTCAAATTAAATATATCAATATCTTAAAAAAATTTGTTTAAAACACCATTAAAAATTTGTAGTACTAAAAAAATAAAATATATATATGAAATTAAAATTTTTTTTTTTTAAAACCTATAAGGTCCCTCATGCCCCAGTTATTTAAACGTCCCCACCAGCCATTCTCATTAAAGCCCACTTAGATGAACTGTAGTACTGAAAGCCAATAAGTAGCGTGAATTCGGAAACTTCGTAAGATATAACCAAAACTGGGTACATGATATTACGCTTTCGCCTTGGGCTTTAAAAATAAAATTAATTATATTTATCATAAATAGTGATGATAATGAATACAATAAAAAGTTTAAAACAATAATTTTATAAATGTTAATAACATAGCTAAGCAATTTTAGAGATATGTGAACTAATTTGGGTAGTAAAACCATTAATATATTCTATCTAATAAAACTTTATAAGCTAGCTTAAAACATTTTTATAAAAAATTAAAAATTACAAAGAAATATTGAAATTACCTCACTTACGCACTGATCATTATGTTATTCTTTAAAATTACTGGTGTATTTGATGATCCCAACCTCAGTTTATTTATAGGCTAGCTTTGGGATCAAACGAGCATATTTTTTCACCTCCTTAGGGCAAGTGCAAAGAGTTTTTATTTTCGTAAAATTTTGAAAATTCCGAAAATTTTGAAAAAAAAAATTTTTTCAAATTTTTTTCAAAAATTTTTTGTTTCAGAAAAATTATTTTATGTACATATACTAAATTTGGCAACCTTTTTAAAAATTTGCGTTTTATTTCAAAATAAAATTTTTCAAAATTTTAAAAAATTTAACGAAGTAAAAACTCACTTTAATGTGCTCTACAAAAAAGAAAAATTGAAGATTATCACTTCTACGTATAACAGCTGATTACATTTCGCCGCTCGCCGTTTTCTTTGCTGCTATCAAGACAAAATATTATTTTTAAGATGGCTTTGGCCATATATTGTGAATAACCTATATGTTGGATAAAGAGCTTGATATATTAAAAAACTTTATTTTTCATGTTAGATGAAGAAGAAAAGTCTAAAACAAATTTATTGTTATCTATATATATAAAATTTGAGCATCAAAACTTTTGTTACCAGTAAGCTCAAAAACGGCTAAACCGATCCCTATGAAATTTTACATGTAGATTCTCTAGGTGGTGGAATCGGTTCATACGTATCTTTCATGCGCCTAGGTCCTATGGGTCGCCCGCCCGAAGCAATTTAAAAAATCGCGTTTTTTAATTTTTGATCTCCGATAACTTTCTACCGACTGAACCGATTCCCACAAAATTTTATATATACATTCTCTTGGAGGCAGATTAATGTTTATTCTAGGTTTAATGCGCCTATGTCATATGGTTCGCCCGCCCTAAGCATTCAAAGTTGTTTTTTTATGAATTTTTCGGATTAAGAACAACTTTTCTGTTTATCTCATCTAATTTGGCATAAAAAAATACATATAACGCTATAAAAAAAATTTCCACATTGTCCTATGAGTCGCCCGCCAGAAGCAATTTAAACTGTTTTTTTTTATAAATTTTTTGCCATTTTTGGGCAAAATTTTTTGGTTTTGCTTTCACCTGATTAGGTGTATAAAAATACATATAATCCCCAAATTTGACTCTTCTACCAATAACCCTTATGTTTTTATAGCCTTTCTTTATTTTTAGGGCAAAATTTCCATTATTTTTCCATAATGAGCGAACACCACAAAATTTTATATGTATATTCCGTTGAAAACAGAATAGTATTTTTTTTTAACTTTCAAACACCTAGGTCATATGCGTCGCCCGCCCTCATCGTTTTATATTGTTATATTCCGAATTTTTTGCCAATTTTTAGCTATTTTTTTTATTCTTACTTTTATCTAATTTGGCATAAAAAAATACATATAACCCTAATATTTGACACTTCTATCCCAAACCCATAAGATTTTTTAGCTTTTTCTTAATTTTTGGGCAAAATTTTAACTATTCTCCCGTCATGGCTCCTCAAATGCCCATAAAATTTATATGTGAATTCCATAGGAGGAACAATAGGATGTTATTGATTCTTAATACACTTAAGTTTTATCGCTTGCCTAAAATAATTTGGGTTTTTTTTTTCAAAATTTTATCATTTTGAAAATTTATTCGTTTCTGCTTTTATCTGATTTGGCATTCTGAAATACATGAAACCCTATATAATGATCGGCGGCTACTGAGCCACCGTTTCGAATATTTAACTTTTATTTACAAAAAACTATATCAATAACTAAATTATACATAACAAAGACTATACATATATTCTAGCATTTGATTTATCAATTTAACATTGCTTCTAGGGTATGCAGGCAAATACTTTACTTGATTGGTGTTTCTTTAACTAACGGTATAAAAAATAAATTATTAAAAAGGGCAATGGCCCCCTTCGCTTCCCCCCCCCCACCCCCCACTCCTCTTCAATACGTCTCTGCATGTTTATAAGTAGCCGCGCTTACGTAGAATACAGCGATCTGTAAAATATTTTCTAATACACTTAAGTTTTATAGCTCTTTTTTAATTTTTAGATAAATTTTAACTAATTTTGAGCCTTCTAGCACCACTTTTTTTTAATAATCCGATTATATAAGCCTCCTAAGACCAACTCATGAGCCAGAAGTCTGCCTTTAAATAATCCTAATGGTTGCAAGCAAAAAAAATTTGAGCCGTCATATTAGAAAAGCAAAAATCATGAAAAACAAAAGATCAGTGGCCCGACGAACAAATGATCAACAACGGCATCAAGATCATCATTCAACTTTTGCATCTAATTCATTATTTCGTCTTGCATTTCGATACGTGCCCGATATTACATATTATGCTAATCCAAAAGTAATATATGAATGTTCAATGCCAATATTGCCATGCCTAAAATATAAATGGAAAGGTGAAACTTCCTGAAATTGAATATCCACCTGAACCCCTAAAGGGCTTACTTACTGGGATTGATCCAGATTCAAACTTTTTCCTAAAGTAAATATGAACATTCAATTCATGTTTCCAAATGACATCATTTGGAGCCACGAATATAATAACGAATAATGCTGCAAATGGTCAACAATTTAAATGAACATTCAAAATCAAAGGACAGATTTATCACAAAATGGGCTCAATGCTGCCAATGCCAAATAAACCCCACAAATTTTTTACAAATTTATTTCATGGGTGGTGAGGATTTCGGAAGCTCCCTTGCCCGCGTAGAAGCACGATGTAACTACTACAACCTCCATTCTCTTTTTGCAAGACGCATTATTGGCGAGCTAGATGCCATATTTAATCAGTACAATGAATTGTTAAAAATATCTAAATCCCACATCCACAAATTAAAAAGCGACGATCACGCTATAGTCATAAATCCTGATAAAACACCTTTTGGACACCACATTCGTAGATTTAATGCACCGATTATTGATGATGTTGCTGGAATTGTGGTCGGCGATCCCTCCACTCTGCGAGAAATTGTAATTCGAAAAAGAAATAATAGTTTCAATTCATTGCTGATACACACCGTTCTTATGATCCTCTCCAATACCCTCTAATCTTCTGGAAGGGGCAAGATGTATATTGCATAAATATTAAACAACGAGATTCTGCTGGAGGAATTAATATTATTTGAATTTGATTTAATTAGTTAAAAATTAAACACATGTTTTTTAAAAATTAACGTTATCGGCCCATTGTCATTTCAAGACCTACGCAAAGTAAATGGACAACAATATCCAACATATAAAGATGCTTGCCTTGCTTGCACTAGGCTTGCTCGAAGACGACAATCACTGAGAACTTATATGCTTACGGAAGCAGCTTTAAAATGTATAGCAACGCAAATTCGTTTACTATTTGCATGCTAACTACATGTTTTCCTACCCAAGCAAAGAAATTGTGGGAGAACAACAAAGATTCAATGAGTGACGATATACTGCATAAACATCGTGCACGGCTTAACGATTTAAACATTACATTTAATCACGATATATATAATGAAGCCTCGATTACTATTGAGGATCTCTGCATTCATATTGCCAACCTTCCTTTAACTCATTACTGTATAGAATCGCCTCTTCGTAATGCAGCTGATTTAGTAGTAAACGATGAAATAAGGCGTGAATTGCAATACAATAGTGTGAAAATGGTAGCAGTCGTTAATCAGTATGTCCCCCTAATGAATGAAGAACAACATATAATATACGACCGAATTATACTTGCAATATTGGCAGATCAAGGTGGCTTCTTTTTTTAGATGCCCCTGGTGGAACTGGTAAAACATTCTTAATTTCATTAATTTTGGCAAAAATACGTTCAAATAATAACCTCGCAGCCGTAGCATCATCTGGCATAGCAGCATTGTTGTTAGATGGCGGCAGAACAGCTCATTCAGTATTTAAGCTGCCCCTAAATATTCAAAATAATCCAGATGCTGTGTGACATAAAAAAACAATCCTCTATGGCTACACTGCTAAAACAGTGTAAAATTATCATTTGGGATGAATGCACTATGGCGCACAAACATTCGTTAGAGGCGTTGAACAGGACCTTAAAAGATATTAAACAATGACAAAATATTTGGTGGTTTAATGATGGTTCTGTCATACAGATAAAACTGAATATGTAAAGTTACCTAACGATTTTAATTTAATCGTCGATTCGCAAAATACCCTCTTTGAACATGTTTTACCTGGGGTACAGACAAAATACATGAACCATGATTGGTTAGCTGAACGAGCAATTTTAGCCGCGAAAAATGTAGACGTCAATTATTTAAATTTTAAGATACAACAATTACTCAGGATTTAGTTACATACAAATCCTTATTCAGCAGAGGCGGTGAATTATCCAACAGAATTTTTAAACTCATTAGATCTGCCCGGCATGCATCTACAACTGAAGATTAGGTCCCCTGTTATTTTGCTCCAAAATTTAAATACACCAAAATTATGCAACGGTACTCGATTAGTAATTAGAAAATTGATGCAAACTGTATAAGAAATCACCATATTAAATGGTCAGTATCGTGGTGAAAAGGTATTGATGCCCCGTAACCCTATCATACCTACCGATGTTCCAATTCAATTCCAACGGCATCAATTTCCAATTAAATTGGCATTTGCCATCACCATTAATAAATCCAAAGGCCAAACATTGTCTGTATATGGTTTGGATTTTAGAACACCATGTTTTTTCCAAGGTCAACTCTATGTGGCATGTTCTCGAATGGGCAAACCGTCAAATTTGTTTGTGTTAGCAAAAGATGAATAACAAAAAATATAGCCACAACATGGCACTAAAGGATTAATATGTACTCCACATAAATTTCATAAATTTAATCATACAGAAAAGGACAATGTATGATACAACTTCCGGCAATATTTTGGAATCGATAAGTTATAATTTAAAATTATTTTTATCTTTATAAATGATAAATATATAATTTAAAAATAATGTGGGTGGTTATTTAATGTTTGTATGACCTGAATTATATATTTTAAAATGGTAGATTGTCAAAACTAGCAATAATAGAATTATCAGTGCTCGGCATAATTTTGTATTTAAGTTACATATCAGTTTTTGCCTTTATACATAATTAATTAATTATGATAATTATATGGTTAAATTTGATGTTTGTCTCTTCAGGTCGTTCAACGCCTACAACTTATACAAATAATGTGCCATTTTATAGCCAAAAACTTCTGTAATTGCTTTGGTTATAAATCAAAAATTTAACACAAAGGGATTTTCTAAGTTTAAATAAAATTAATTTAAAAATTATTTGGTACAACAACGCCTTTAGAATCTTTTACCTTACTATTTTTAAGCGGAATTGTTTATTTTTGCATATTTAGATTGGTTTCTATTGTAAATTTTAAGAAATTAATTTTTATTTATGGCGAAATTGAAATTTTATTTTTTACAAAATTCCTATCGTATGAAATTCTACAAATTTATTAAGGTAAAACAACGTTTGCCGGGTTAGCTAGTATTTTTATATATTCTCGAGGTCGCAGAATCAATTACCTTGGTCAAATTAGGCATTCTTACAATATTTTTCTAAGAAATTAGCCGTTTGCACAAAGTTCGAAAAAGAGCAAAAATATGAAGTAAGGTCATCACGTGATAATTTTTCTGCATTTTAAACTTGGCAGAACATTCATTCATTTGTAAACATATGGTAATTACCCCTGAAAATAAACATAACTCAATATTCTATAAAATAATGTCAAACCGGAATAGGGGTGTTTTAGGTGTACCGTTTAAATTTTGGGTCAATTTGTTGTTGTTGTTTTGAAATATATTTATGGTCGGTGCTTGTTGACTTATAAAAAATCTTATATCCTTAATAACTTTTTCGCGTAAGCCTTCTGCACACATAACCTTAATACGTTCGGTCCCGAGCCATTTGGCAAATTCATTTTGCCAATTCTATTAAATTTAATAATCTGTTATTATCAAATAAAACTAATATAGAATATTACATAAGTTTACATATATATAGCAGAACCAAAAGTGAATTATTTAAATTGTTACATAAGTTTGTATTAATTTAACAATTCTTTTTTATAATAGGTCAACAAATATTTGAGAGTTATCATTTAGCTACAGACATTAAACCTTAAAAGGATTTTCAAATCCGTTTAACGTTTTTTCTAATCAAACTTAGTTAGTTTGCTATAAACATTGTAAATTTTAGAAAAAACAAAACAAAAACATAAATAAATTAAATTTTTTGCATGACAATTACTGTTAAATTTTAATAATATTTGTATTAAAAGGCGATAATATATCGAGTCGTTTTCAAGTTTATACGCGTAATATTTTTTTATTATCTAAATGCTCATGTAAGGGCCTGATATATTAATAAATTTCTTTCTCATTACTAATATTAAAAAGAATTTTCATATGAAAACAAAATATTTTTATATATTTTTTTTTAGGATATTTAGATCGGTCAGTCAAAAAAGGCCATATTGTGATATGGTTGGTACTAAGGGGCCAAGGCGAAAGAAATCAAGAAAAACGGAAAATATAATATAAGAAGGGCTATTATGGCCAATGCTTTTATGTTTTAATAACTTATTAATTAGTGACATTAACTAACCTCTGTAATTAAGATATTAGGCTGAACCCATTAAAATTAGCAACAAAAAACCAAAAAAAAAAAAAAATTTGTTTGAAGAAAACAAAAATAAATAGGCCAGAATAATTCCAATCTAATCCAAACCATATCTAAAGGCCCTATAAATTTGTTTATTTATTTATTCACGAGTTTCATTTTGAATAGAGTGAAACTAAAAAAAATATTTTATTTTGCCACATTTATTAATTATAAAATAAAATAAAGATAATATTTGTGCCTCTATGAGACACTAAGGCATACCAAAACTCCGGAGTCGGAAAGGAGTTTATCAACTCTGCAGTTTCGGAATTTAATTTTTTTAGATTTTGCTAGTTAATATTAGCTTACTGAAACCATTAAAATTTATATTTTTTTTTGTGCAAATTCAATTTTGTTTGAATTTAAAAAATTGTTAGAGCAGCTAATTATGCAAAAATTACACTAAGAAATTTTCAAAAAAAAAACTCCGGAGTTTGTGGACTCTTTCCCGATTCCGGAGTTTTGACATGCCCTATTAGAGACAATCTAATATACCAAAACACAACCAAGTTTCATAACGTAGGAATATAATAATGGTTGGCAAAAAGTGCTATCAAAGCTTATATTTTCTATAAAACTTTTATTTTGCTCCATATGTATGGTATGTAAAAAAACAAAAATTAATTTTATAAAATCCTAATGAGTGCAGCTCCTATTTTATTTTAAATGTTATTTTTTTTATCTTTTATTATAACCTAAAAAACTATGTGACATCAGGATTGAATGGAGTAATAATAATATGTTGCTTTTAAATATAAAATTTAGAAGGTTATAGCATATAAAAGAATTTAATACCTTTACCAAACTGCTAGGTGTTACTATGACAACTAAATCAACGATAGAATGGTAATCTGGAGTTGGGCATTGAGTTAAAAGCGTCCAAACTAGGGTAACACATTGAAGGGTTTTGCCTATAATTTGAAGATTTATTTAATTTAAACTTTTACAATTTTAAATAGCTTTTTAATCACAAAATTATGAATCCATTGCATGTTTTAAAGAATACACATATATATCATTTGCCCTGCCTAATAAAGTGCTTTTTTCTAATTAAATATTAACCAAATGACCTAATAAAATGATAAAACGTCTATACGATGTTACATACCAAATGCAGAGGCTTAAATATTTTAGATCAGAATCATCTGTCTTATTAGATTGAGGTAAGCTCACACATTTATCAAAAATTTTTATAAAAACTTATTTGTTTTTTTTTCAGACTTGTTTAATTGTCTAATTGTAATCAAACTCAAATAATAAAAAGAGTCCTCAATTAGAATGGGTTTTTTAATGAATGAGAGATGATAAAATGAAACTTAAAAACTTAATAACCTAGGCCCATATCATCAGCCATTATACACCCAAAATTATCAGGTATGATCTGACCAGTCACACAATCCCACATGAATTTGACCCCTTCACGCTGGTGAGGTCTCAATTTGGTGGATATTAATGGATCAACCACAACATGTATTAGTTGGGAATTTGTGCTATATGTAAAATTAATACATCCAAATTAAAAAACTGTATTTAAAAGTGACTTGGCAATTAAAAATAAGTTGACAAGTAAAATAGTATATAAAAAAAAACATATTCAGTGTTAATTTTTATAAATATTTGCGTATAAAAACGAAGTTCAAACCTTTCTAGTTTCATTCTTTCAATCTGAGTTATTTCTGGTGGATCAAAAAGAATCAAGGACCCTTCTTCATTTGGATCATGCAATGCACACCTGCTATTTTCTCTCTTTACACCAAGAACACCACCATGTAACTGACCTAAAAAACAAATTTTACCATATATACCCATATTTATATAATGCATATAAATGTACCAGAATAATTAAGCAATGGAACTTTAAAAGGTTTTTTGAAAATCAAGTTTGGAGATTCCTAGATACAATTAATAAATAAATATTTTGCCTTTGAAATAATTTTTGAAACTTCTTTATCTTCCTCCTCATATATTTTTGTAGCCGATCTTTTAAAGTTTTCATTTAATGGACTTTTAAAAGCCTTTTGAGCATTAAGGTTTATATCCTGAAATGGCTATATTCACAACGTAAAATTTACTAATGAAATTAGAGGTGAAACAAAACCAGTTGTCTGTCTAGCTATAATACAACTAGGCGCACAGCTTTTTCTCTAAAATTTAATTTAAGTACTATTACCATCACATTCAAAATTTAAATACAGCGCGACCAGATATAAAGTTTCAAACACTCGTTTAGTTGCGTAAACCAGAGCTGGGAAAAAACCCATTTTTGGCTAAACTCAAATTTTTGTTTTTCAAAAATTTTATGGCAGATTAAAAAAATTAACCATAAATAGATTCAAAATATAAGCAAAAAATCTTAAATTTTATAAATATTTTCTTGATTAAAGCTAAATCCCTTTAGTTTTTCTAAATTTTGAAAAAGAAAAAAATGAGTTTGACCCAAAAATGGGTTTTTTCCCAGCTCTGGCGTAAACGGCTGAGGCTAGTTAAAAAAAAAAGTTCTGACGAAAGAAATTGCACATATTTGAATAAAATTGAGGCGGCTGTTGTGAAAAAAAAAGGCTTAAAAAAATTTAAAAAAAAAAAAGATTTTGTTAAGCATATCCCAAAACAACCAAAAAACCAAAATTCTCATTTTTTAATATAAGTGATTAAAATTTTTTTTTTAAAAAATATTTTTTTTACAATTCTGAAAAAAGCTTTAGCCGCAGCCAACCAACTTGTCAGCCTAGCGCTGCCGCAGCTAATAATAATTTTGAAGGCACAAAAATCATTTGGTAATTTTTAATTATATATTAAGCTCTTACATCGACATTTAGATAATACAAAATATTTCGCGTCCAAACTTTATTACGACAAGATATATAAATCGGCTTTAATATGTAAATATAATTACATGTTTGGATTTAAAAATTTAACTATTGTAAATGAGCAAAAATAAAATTTTACCTTATTTTTGTTTTTAAATTCTTTTTTGGTTTTTTGACCTTATTATTTTAATTTTAAATGTTTACTGACTGACTAAGCCTGATTTAAAAAAAGACGAATTTGATATTCCCTAAGATGCCAAGTTTTTTTAACTATTTAAATGCTAATAACAAAGATAGGACACTATTTGCTAAAAAGCGTTCAATATTAAAAGATATAAGTTTTAAAATTAAAAAAAAACCGAAATAAGTTTGAAACGCTTGAAAAAGGTCTTTTAAAAATAAACTGTCAATAAGATAGATAACGTGTAATTTGGACGTTTTATATGAGCAAAAAATTTAAAATCACACTTGCTATCATCTTATTTTTTATCCATAATTTTTGCTTCCCTGGCGATAGTCATAATTATTTAAGTTATCTTAGCCTTAGTTTTATCAGTGGTTTTTTTTCTTCGTTAAACTTTTAACATTTGGCAAGAAGCGTTCAAGAGATTTTCGGCGTCAATATATTGTAAAATTTTTCTGCGAGACACGACCTTAGTTGTGTCACCTAGAATGAATTACCCGGCACTCTGTCATAATATAGGCACCATCTTGTACCATTTAATTTTTTATTCCATTTTTGAGTTTAGTACTAAAACTATTACTTAACCTTCTAAATAATTTAAATATATAATTTTATCCTTTACTAAAATAAATTGTATTAAAATAACTTTTAAATTTTTAGTTTATAAAATGCAGAATTTATCTTATAAAAAGTGTCTTTTATTCTGATTAACCTATTGCAAAATCCCTCTTTTAATTAGTTAAAAAAAGTAAAATAAGTACATGTAAACTTTTATAAAATAAAATTAGGGACAATTTAGGGCTAAAACATTTAAAACACTTTGTTAATGGATTAAAAATTGTGGAGACCTTTGTTATAATTAATTTTCTTTCAAATTTTAGCAGGGGTATGGGGAGCTAGCACAAATTTACTGTCCTTTTCGTACAATAATCTATTATAAAATCATTAATAAAAATTGGCAATTTGTCTTTACACATCGCATTGCTAATAAAATTTTTAAATTGGCTAAGATACCAACGCAAAACGATTTATGTCACTACGTGCCTTCATGATTTTTGTCTTTGCAATATTATTTTTTTTCTTTGACAAACCTTAATTTTAGTCACTAATTTATCCTAAAAATTCCCTAGCATTTTTTAACTTTAACACCTTATACTAAACACATGTTAAACCAAACCAATGAATAAATTTAATATATTAAAAATGTTATGTACTTTTGCAAAGTATTAAATTATATACAAATGACTAAAATCATTTATATTTTGACGAGGTAATTTTAAATAGTAGAAACTGCCCAAATATTTAGCAAACTGCGAACAATCAGAATTGTCATATTCAAAAAAATTTTCTAGTTTGTAAATTTAACATAGATTTAGTTTAATAATGAATTAGAGTAATAATTTTTATTAAGTACCAGCAATTACAAATTTAAGACAAAGTTTTAAGTAATGCTATTTTAATTACTAAAAAAATTAAATGGTTAATTTACGTGGTGTTAAGGGAAAATTAATACAGGACAAACCATTTTATTTTATATAACTGGTATTTTTCTCGTGATATAAACCTTTAAAATGACAACAAATCAAGTAATCTCTAATATTCTAGTGGCTAATTTTTCTACCAATTACAACTTGCATTTCAAATTTATTATATTTAATTATTTAGTATTACCTAAATTACGTGACAGGATTGCCAGAAGAATCCCAATTAAATGGCAATGGTATGATAATATTTTTTTTAATAATTCGCAATTAAATATACATTATTTTAATTAGAAATATTGCGTCAAGATAACATTGAACCCCTTAGAGAGCAGGTAAACTTTTTTAACTTAATATTCCAGGATCGATATCTACCAATTGCTAATATAGCTAGGATTATGAAGAAAGCCGTACCTCAAAGTGCAAAAGTAGCTCTATTACCATTATGAATTTTTAGATAGCCAAAGATGCAAAGGAATGTGTTCAAGAGTGTATATCTGAATTTATAAGTTTTATTACTAGCGAGTAAAAATTTGTCTTAAAGAGTTATATTTTTAAACATTATTTATATTTTTTGTAGGGCTAGTGATAATTGTCAACGTGAAAAGAGAAAAACTATAAATGGGGATGACATAATTCATGCATTGAATGTTTTGGGATTTGACACCTATGTAGAGCCATTAAAGGCTTATTTGTATAAATACAGAGAAGTAAATGATTGGGTTATTTATTTTTTTTATTTAAGAATTGAACTTTATTAGTTTTTTACATATAATATTTTTTGTAATTATAAGAAGTGCTAAATCTTATCAAGTAAAACCATAAACATAGTGCTTGTTTTCAATTTAATTATAATAGAATTAGAACACTAAAATTTTTTTATCAGTTAACAAAAGTTTTTTTTAAATGATCAAACTCTAAATATGGTGTCTTAAACAACAAGTATTTAAACTTAGCTATGGTTAACAAACTGAATTTATTCTGTGTACATAAATTATAACTTGTGTTTTTTTAGAGTGTAAAAGCTGCTGAAAGATTGGTTAATTTAAATTTGGGCAACCAAATTGGCAAAATGACATCACTTAATGGACAAATTGAAGTATTGTTAAATCAGCAAAATCCATTCTACAGCAACATAAAAGAGGTATGAATATTTGAAAGGTCAATATTTATAAAATACGGTGGATTTAAAGGCATAATAGGGTTTTAATTGTACACATTACTTAGCTATTTACAATAAGGCTAAAGCTTTGCCTTAAAATATAAGCTTAAATTTTCTAAGCTACCTTTATTAAATGATGGCAATTTTTTTTATAACTAAAGCAAAATATAATTAATTGACCTAGCTTACTCAATTGCTTTAATAAGTTTTAGTTTAATTGAAGGTTATTGCAAACTTTTAGTAAAAGCATAAAATGCCCTATTTTGTATTGCATTTTTTGAGAGAAATCACCCTACAGATGATTTTTAAAAATGTCCAAAGCAAATTAAAATGATTTTATGACATTAAGTAAAATAGAATTTAAAAATTATTTATATAAAAATCAACAGTAACTTTTTTTTTCAATTGACTTTAAGTATCATCGAGATTTTGCATTTAAATTATCACTGGACAACAAAAAAAACAGCATAAACGATTTTTTGATGCTTTTATAGAGAATTTTCTTGCGATAACGATCCCGAGTTTAGTTTTTTTTCTAAGGCCTCCTTTTTTATTTTAACTGCGACCAAACTTTAGAAAAAAAATCAAAAAAATTCTACAATTTCTACAAAAAATCTATTTGCATATTCAGATTCCTTATGAAAAGACATATCTAAAAAAGGTTATTACATAAATTTTTAGCAATTTACTTTCAAGTTATTTAGGATCAAAAACTGAGTTAATGACAAAAACCACTAATTTTACAAAAATGAAAAAATAAAAAAAAATAAATATTTAAAAGAAATTTAAATCCCTTACGTCAATAATGAATGTTTTCGTTATCTAAATATAATTTTAAAATTTTGTTACTTCCCTAAGTTTTATGGTATAGAAGCCCAAAATACCCCAAAAATTGAAAAATCTCAACTTTGACAACGAATAACTAAAAATCTGAGGCCTTGGCTAAAATTCTAATTTCATATTCGTAATCAGCGCCAAAAACTTGACCAAAAACCATAGTTGCCATAAATAATGCTTAGGGTTATCCAAATATTGTTGTCCAGTGTTATTTATGATATGCTCACCAGCTTATAAATATATACAATGGCAATTTAATGGTTCAACCCTATATATAAAAGTTTTGTTAAATATATTTTTTCTTTTACAAATATTTAATGCTGATAGCTGTCTTAGTTTGACCAGATAAAGCTATATACACATTTAAAATTTTTTAGAGTCTATGGTTGATCTTACTATTTTAAATGTCAACCTTTGGTAACACAGAACATTATTTTATTTATATTTGATCAAATTTGTTGTTACAATTATTTATAATTTTTTCATGACTTGCTACCTTTAAACTAATTTAAAACGATATACACATTTTAGCTTTGTTTTTTACGCACATGTGTTAATATATCAGAAACCTGCTATGATTTTACCTAATCCTCCATCACAAAGCGATATGGCTCATATACCTACTCTTAGGTTTAATGCCGATCTCGAGGACAAATTTAAGGCCTCTGCACAACTCGAGACTCAATCGAGCATCGTTGGATTGAATGCTCTACTCTCGAGTAGGGAAATGATTGAATCAACTACCAGTAACGATATCAACTTATTGCCTACCAATGCAACAATAGGGATGCCAGCTTCTACGACCTTGTCAAAAGAGGATTCAATCACGGGTCTCAACGCTCAACAGATTATGAGTAATCGACAATTATTAAAAACACTCATGAATTTTAGTGATAAAAAGATTGGCAGTAATTTGAATGTTTTTGATAATTTGGGTAACCTGACCGTTAAAGGTGTAGATGCTAATAAATATAATGAAAATCGTATTGGTACTACCGTCCAGGTTGGTAGCGTTGAAAATTATATTAATAATTTAAATAATTCTAATGATATGAATAATAACATAGCTGTAAATACATATGAGACTGTAAAGGAAAATATTGTTTACCCTGATAATAACAATATTTATAATAATAATAATAATAATAATAATTACGATAATAATAACAACAATAATAATAATTTTATTAATTTTGTTCAAGCCAGCTCTAACAACAATAATTACATTATAAGCCAGGCCCAACCAGTTTTAGGTGACAGTAATAACGTTATAACGTATTACATCCTTCCGAATTCGCAGATTGATAATAATAATTATGAAAATAATATTATTACTAATAACAACAATAATAATGATGGCATTATTAATAATAGCTCTGATAATAATTTGATTGGTGCATTGGTTTACCCATCTGTTTCTATTGCTACTAAAACAAATTTTACCAACCTCACTACTGTTGAGACCAAGAAAACGCCTGAAAATTTGATCACCCTTACCCAATTAGCTAATGTTGCATCTTCATCATCATCTACAAAAATGGATCATGATAATTCACTGGTAAATTTAAATAAATCGACTGTGACACCATGCGTTAAAGCCGATCAAATATGCTCTAGTACTCCAAGTTTGTAAAATCTTTTAATCTTCAATATATTTATTATGTTAGGCCGCGTTTATAGTTCTTTCAGTTTTTTTAAAAATTAAAAAAAAATTTGACAAAAAACGCTTAATTTAAAAATTTACCAATTTTGTTTATTAAGCATTCTAAATACTTTTTTTGACGTGAAATTTATAAAAACAATTAAAATAAATGTTTTTTTAAATTTTTGGAAAGTCACAAATAAATATGAATTCTGTACCCTTATTTTGAATTTTTTTGGTTGTTTTTTTTTCGTAAATTTAACTCAAAATTTATCAACTATTGAGATTATAAATTAGCTTCAAATATGTAGCAAAAATTATTTCATAAATTAATATTTCTCACAATATACCTACCATTATAACTGTTAAAAAAAAGGTTATTTATTTTTTAGTAGCCAACAATTTTGAATTTTTATATTTCGGATTCATTTAAGCTTGCAAAACACATTTTAATTTTGAAGTATTAATGAATAATGTTTGTATGTTGTTGTGTTTCTAAACCGTGCGCTTAAAAAATGATGAGGGAGGCTCTGAGGTGTGAGCGAGTTTGGAGGCGGCTAAGATGGGGTTTGTCAATAATGTTTGTATATATGTATAAAGATCTATAAACTTTTGTGATTGATTTTAGCTTTGTAAACTATTTTTTTCCCCAAATAATTTTATTTTTTTGCCATTTTCAAATTTAGGTTTGGATGCCACTAAGACAACAACACACGTAGAACAAAATGCTTCAAGATCCCGACCTACAACTACACAGTTTAAAACTACCCCTGTATACGTCAAACTTACTCGGATATAAATGAATGAGTGAAATATTGTCATTATGTCAGTTTATGGCCTTGTTTTTGTCATGACAAATTATATTTATAATATTTTTAATTATTATTATTGTTATTATGTCATATATTGTATCTTTTTGTATTACTACAGTTATATATATACCTATCCTTTATAGTGTCTCCGCTCCTAATAAATTTATTTATGAATCCGGGAACCTCTCGACTCTCTCCATTAACCTTTATGAGTTTTGTAGAGTTGGGATTTTTACAAATATATTTGGAAATTTTGATAAAAATTATTTATATCCCGTTAAGAACACTACATGTACGGCCATATCTCTGACAATTATAAATGTATTTTTGTCTATTGACGCTTTGAATTTGGACAATTAAAAAATTCAAAAAACTTTTTTGATTTACCTTAATATGGAGATAAAATCCTTTTTTTTTGATTCCGCCCTAATTTTGAGAATAATGGATGAAAAAAACAATTGCAGTTCAAAAATTTTTAATTAAAAACTTGATAAAAAATAGTATATGTATGGATGCACCCTCCCATTCAATATAGTATGAGAATTTTGAAAGCATTCCTATCTATATAAGTTTTAACCTTACTGGATGTAATAGTTGCCAATTCCAATGTGTATATGGATCAGAAAATTATCTTGTTTTTGATATAGGTTCCATTTATTCCAATCAAGTCATCAGATAGGATAATTACTCTACGAAGCTCAACAAACAGCCATTGGATAATTTAGCACGTGTGAGAATCCTCGTTTATGGTTGCAGCTAAGGGGGTACACCACGTTCACACTTGAGATATGTTTTATTTAAAAAAAAACAAAATTTGTAACGAAGAAAACTTGTTAGGTTCACATTTTATTATAAGTATTTATATGTTTTTTTTAGACTTACAGATACATTTTTGATCATATATCAAATTTATTGTTAATGAGATTGGACGCGAAATGTTATCTAGCTTATTCAAGAATTTACCAATATTTATTTTACCAGCATCGTGTGAGTGATGCAGTCTGAAATGACTATTTGGTCCGCACGGCTCTTGTGCAAAGCTTATTTAACGAAAAAAATATAATCCTATAAAAAATTAATTAGATTTTTTTTTCTACATCCTTTTAATTTTTTTTGTTACACCGGACAATATATAATTGCCGCAAATTTATTTCGTTTACCTACATGCAAACATTAAATTTTTTGGGGAATTAAATGTTTTTAGCCGCCAAAAATATGACCATTTATTTGACACTGATGACTGACGACTACCTTTTAAGATTTTTGTTTACTCCTATCCCCAAATCTACGCTTTTAGAAATATTTCGAAGCCTTTTAATTATTTTGTATATATACACGTTAAATGTTTGTGTTTTCGGATACATTTAAAAATTTCCGTTCAACCACTAATTACATAAAAGCCTATGGTTAAAAATTATCGTCACTAGATACGACGGAAAATATGGAAATACTCGTAACTTTGTCCCCATCCTTTTTCAATACTTCTTTATACAGCCATACGACCGACTGTGCCCATGTTCAACCTATCGTCAGGCATCGAGCCATCTACAAAGCTTTTTTCTTCATCCTGGCTCCAATCCTTTGCTTGGTCGGTCTGGTTGGTAACAGTCTGGGCTGGTTGATCGCCTCCCACGACAATAAATATGGTAATGGAAACAGAGCTCATTCTACTAATATTCAAGTCCGAATAACGCAACTGTATTACGCATGTAACCTGCTCAACAATGTCATCATGATCCCGTATCCGCTCATAGATCTCGTCGGGCAACTTAATCAATCACCGTTTTGGCTTAGGAGTCGTGCCCTACAAAGATACCTTTCAAACTTTCAGTTTCCGCTCGCAAAATCGATGTTGAATTTTTCTATCGGGATATACATGATGTTTGTCGTGTCACAGGCCACGGCCCTGGGCTATCCGCACTTGTACGGGCAACTTTTTAATAGTCGCAACTTGGGATGGATGATGGTTTTTAATTTGGTCTACGTCGAGTGTTGGTACTTTCCCACGACTTGGTGGTTCACGCTCGCAAAAATCTCGCCGCCGGTTTGTCGACTCGAACTCGGGGAAGTGGGTTACGTCCGTCTGGTATCGAGCAAAATTGGCGCTTACCCAAACTTATTTACCGTGTTCGGATTTTGCCGGGAAGCATTTACAAAATGGATTCCTCTGTGCTGCATTTGCTTGCTTAAGGTGGCCAGCATCCGGCTTCAAAGAAAGCACGCCCGAAAGTTTATACAGAAGAAGCAATTCGCCATTGGAATTCCTATTCTGCAGCAAAATGTGTCGGTGAATAGTGAGAAAAATGGCAAAAAGGTCAATTGGGTCGAAATTTCGGAAATTAAAGAATGCTCCGTTTCCGTCATTACCAATAGCCAAGCAGTCATCAAATATCCCATTCAAAAAACGTACCTAAGACCACCAGGTAATGTGTTCCCAACCTCTCAAATTCTTGATCAAAAGCCCAAATCTTCAATGCGTAGCAAGAGGCCACGAAAAATTGACTTGAGCCTATCCATAATCATAATGGTTGAATGCATTGTTTTCCTATTACCCGTCTCGTTTTTCACGGTGATCGTAGATTTTTTGCCCATTTTTCTGACCGAACAAACTTCTATGGGCTTGGCCGTTTGTACCTTGCTCGAATACTCTTACATATCTCTCACCTTTTATACAAACCTGGCTTTTAATCGAAATTACCGGCTACATGCTATTCATGTTTTGCGTACGATTGCCCATAAATATATAATGGCAAAACTGAAGATTTGTCATCACCGGACCAATAGGGTGAATCCTTAAAAGACAAATGGACCGTTTTAAAATGGCTTAGCAAATGTACTAAAGTTCAGTTCTGGATAACCTCACTCTTAAGTTCGTCGACATATTCCGACATAGGTCTTATCATTCATTTCAAAAAATTTTAAATATTTTTAACCATACTGAAAATTTTGACTATATTAATCCTGTAACCGACCTTAATTGCCTATAGGCCGATATGTGGCTAGCTCCCGAAAGGTAATTAGCACTAATTAACTGACAAAATATGAATCACGTGTGTTCTATTGTTGTATGTCAAATAACATTCAATATTGATGATGGGAGGGACGTGACATTCATCTAACACGATTGAATGAATGTATATATTGGAATTTAATTAACATTATAACGAATAAATAACAAATTGATTCTAACCTCTAAAATAATAAGGTGTGAAGGTAATCCTTGATGTAGTAAAAATAGAAAACTCGTAAATTTTAGGGTCCCCACCGGCCATCTGTTTAAATAGATATCCCAATTTTTTCATATTTTGTCTCATCTATTAAATAAAACTTGTAATAGAAAATCATTTTTTTTGATGTCGTGTGACTAGGTTTATAAACATAATTTTTTGCCCATGAATTTTGAAAACAACGAAGTCCTCGATGCATTTTGGGCCTTTGTAAACAATAATAATTTTACATATGGAATGCCCTTTAATTTATCTCAATCCAATATCCTGACAAATCTAACTATCCCGAAGGGAAATTTAACCCGGACATTAAGGCGGTGCCGAAAATGGTCCGTTATTCAACACTCTAAAGGTGCCAAGATATTCTTTATCGTTCTTGCACCTCTATGCTGGTTTGCTGGAATCATTGGAAACGTCCTAGGTTTTGCCATGACCTTCCAGGGACGAATGATATACCCAAACATTATTTTAACGCGTGCCATGTACGCCGTTAATTTGCTCAATTGCATCGTAATGTTTGCCTACCCCATCTTAGACCTGACGGGAGAGCACGAACTGGCGCCCTTTTGGGTCACGCACGCTTGGAATCGATACATGGCAGACTTCCATTTCCCGCTGGCAAAATCGTTGGTGTGCCTCTCGTTTGGTATTTACGTTATGATTGCTCTCTCCCAACTCCTCGGTATAACATTCCCTTACAAGTACCGTCAATGGTTCACTACACGCAAAGTTGTATGGATTATTTTGGCTTACTTTCTGTACACCGCTCTATGGTTTGCACCTGCACGGGCCTGGTTCAAAACAGTTATTTTAGATAACGTTTGTGGTACTTTTCCAGGTACTCGGATATACTATTACAAATTTGATTACGGACTTAGCGATACCGATCATCCGCCTGAACTCGAGGCTAAAGCAATCACTAAGCCGAAACCACTGTTACCCTTCTACAAGAGGCCAAATTGGGCGGCTTGGACCGCTTACGATATCTTGAGAGAAAGTTTTACCAAATTTATCCCGGCTATTGCAGTGCTCGTTGCTCGAATTTGGGCCAACAAGAAAATACGGAGGCTTATACAATGGCGTATCGTTAACCAACAACAACCGCTGTCAACTTCGGCCAACAAAGTGGCAAATAAACTCACCCGGACAATATTAGATGGCTCTATACCTAACCCCCAACGGGTTTTACGAAAAATTTCTTCGACAGGAGATGCAAATTACGGCAATATCATAGAGTCACTGCAAACCATTGGGAGCACCCTTGTGCAAAATTCTGCGGAACAGCCAATCATAGAGAATGATAAAAATGCAGCTTCGCCCAAAATTTTTACGGTATCTGGCGCCTTGCCTTCGCTCGTGAAATCGCCATCTGCGACTACCAATACGCCTTCATTCATGTTTCCCATCGATAATCAGCACCGGAGAAAATCGTCCGAGGCGGAGACTTCCGCCGGTTTGTCCGAAAACGCAAGTCAGAGAATCCGTGATAATTTGCGCGATTTGCGTATGATTTTTATTATGGGCATCGAATTCGTCGTATTCCTCTTTCCCGTATCCATTTTCCTCATAGTCCGAAATTTTTATCCCGGTCATTGGACGGATTACGCTACCGACGTAGCTTTCGCGGCTTCAACGTTGCTCGAATACCTGTACATCACGTCGACCTTCTACCTCAACTTGGCTTTTAACCGGACCTACAGGGAACAGTTTCAGCAAATGGGCAGAAAATTGCGAAACAGGACTAAATGCCAGTGTTGTAGTAGACACAGTTCCCATCAAAGATGAGAAAATACTTATTTCAAGAACGGTTATACATTTTCAATCTTTAAAGAGAAAAAATATAAGTTTAAAGTTTGTTGTCTAAATCTGATACGCAAAACAATTTTTTTTTGATAAATTTTCTGATATAAACATAAGTTTAATGAACTTTAATTTTTTCTAATTTTCTTTCGGCCTTTAATTGAGACATCTCAATAATTTTACATGTAATTATTTTCCATAGTTACACTTGTTATTGCACGAATCTACAAAACCCTTTATAAATCGTTAATGTTGTGTTTTTTGTTGTCCAGTGGTAATTGAAATTCAAAAACCTCTAACGACAAAAATTGGGAGATAAGGATTGGCCCCTTCAGCAGATTAAAAAGGCGGTGCCTAAATGTGCCTATATTAAACATATTTTAAATGTTTTACAGCAATTTCACAATCAAATTATTAATATGGGGCAAAAATTATCACGGAGGACGACGCAAACGCTGGCATTTGATGGATACAAAAATCGCAATTTTATTAAACCTGAGATTTGCATTGTATGTGGGGTCCATAGGGACCCCATCACATTTTGAATTTGAAGAAATTAAATATTATATATAAAAAGTCAAATTTTTGTGACTTTTTTAAATATATAATAAACAGCATTAGCAATTTAAATTTTATGTAAGTCTAGTAATAAAATTTGTTTAGAAATTCTAATGTTGGAAACTATGATACTGTTTCTATATACATTTTAACTGAAAATTTTACAACTTAATTTCTAGGTATATTTCATATCAAGCGTATAAAGTATTTGTATTGTATATTAATGATAAAAATTGTTTTTTTCCATTTTTTAATTTCATAAAAAAAATTTTTTTATTAAGAATTTTTTTTAATGTTTTATCAGTCCTAAAAACACGATTCAATCAAAATATTGATATATTTGGTTTAATGACCAAATTAATTTAATGTATTATAGAAAAATAAATAATTTCATTTTTTTTTTAATTTGTGTTAAATAAAATATACATTAACGATAATTTATATTGGTTTATAATTAGAGAGCACGCATTTTTTTTTCAAAGTAATAAAAAACAAAGTTTATATTTAAATCTTTAAATTATAAAGATTAAAAATTGGGGTCCTTATAGACCTCTTTGTACCATTCGGTTACAGATTCTCACCCTACCATTCGCGGGTTAAGCTTAGGGTTGCAAGAAAATATTTTATAGAAGCTTAAGCACAAGCAAAAAATAAAACAAACCATGTTTATTTTAATTTGAGAAATTTTTAAGAGTAAGACATCTTTTGAAAATTAATTTGCCCTACCCTAAGATTAATTATTTTTTAAAACACCTAAGAAAGATTAATTAAACTAGTAAAAAATAAAAGTTTCCTAAATGTGACATCTATATTTAAGGTGGGGTCAAAAAAACTTTGTAAATTTAACCATTAAATCATCTGATAAATTATGAAGCCGCATTTGACACGTTCAAAATCATATTTAAAAAAAAACCAAATTCTTTCATATTATTTTTTTTGATTTTGTCGAGTTGCTTAAAAAATAATTAGTAATAAACATTAAATTATTTCACTCTATTAAAACCTTTAATCAAAGATGTATTAATAATAATTCTGTTACACCTATAAATTTATAAAGGCGTTTTGTAGAAAATGGAAAGCAACTTTAATTCTTATATTCTCCAAACATTAGATAAGAATAAATTTTTAAAATTTTATATTCTTCGCGAAAATACAAAGCTTCATTTTGAACGGGCACAATTTTTTAATATTTGCTTAAAAATGTTTGATTGCCTCTTAACATCAAGTTTTCTAAAAACATTGTGTAAAAAAATTTCCTTTTAATTTTTGTACTTTATTGCAATAAATTTTTTGGTAAAATATAGTTAATGTTGCAAAATATTTGTAGATTCGATATTTCGCTAATACATGAAAATTATATGTACTACATAATTAAAATGTGTATAGTAAAACTGTCAATGATATAAGTTTAGACGATAATAATTTTAACAATCTTAATAATCAATGTACTTAAAATGATTTAAAAAAATATACAAAAAATGGACAAAAGAGTCGAAATTAAATTAAAAAATGCTGTGACACCATTATATGGGCAAACATAAAAATACCAATAATTGCTAAAAAGAAATATATTTTGTGTAACAAAAAATTATTTAAAAATATTAATGCGTATTTTTTATAGCTTGGTCATTGATTCATAATAGTAATTATAAAAAAAATTTCGATGCTAACCATAGGAATAAAAAAATGACTTAGAATATAAATAGCAAAATTGTTTTTTAATGGAAGATATTTTCATCTGAAAAACATAAAAAGAAATTACAAAAAAATATAGGCACTTGTAATTTAAGATTTATAGCTAGGCTTATAATACATAATATTTTCCTTTATGCAAAGTTTAAATTTAGAAAAAAAATGTTAAAGAAAAGATTGGTAAAAAACATTGTAAAACTAGATTTAATAAGGGGTGAAGGCACCTTAAATATGTTAGAATGTCATTTTTGAAAATTAATGTTTTTATATAAGAATATTGTTCGTCGAAAAGAAAGCGTCATTTGTGGTTATAAAATTGTCAAATTTAACAGTTTGTCAAGTTTGCAAAAAAAAATTATTGCGGGAATGATAAAAAAAATCATCTCAAATGCAATAGTCATCAATGAAGGGTCGTCTACTAGAAGTGGAATTACATTTAGCTGCATATTGATGGGGTCTCGTACCATTTATATCACTATCGCAAAAATCATTGTCATTATTATTATTATTGTTACTATTATAGCTATGATTACTTGCTTTATGGGATATTGTGCCCCGCTCTATAAGTTGACGAGAGAGTCGTGAATCATTTATTCGTGGTATGGTCAGAGAGTAAAAGTTTAGGGCTGAGAGAAGCTCTTTCAAATTTATTAAAAGGCCTTTTGGCTGGCGGTGGCGGGTAAGAAGAATTGAAATCGGTGCTGTAAGCGTTATAGTTTAAATGGTTATTTAGATCGGGCCGGTCCGACGAGTCATAAATTACAGGGGAACTTAAATCATTTACGGTATGGCTTGCATCAAAATCTTGCATTGGGTTATGACAATAGTTATTGTAGTTATTAGTATTGTCGTTGTAATTGATATTACATGGGTTTTTGTAATGTGTATTTTGAAGTGATGATGAGTTATAATGATTATTATTATTGAGGTAATTGGTAGACATCGAACATGGTGAGGCAATAGGAGGTGCTATAAGATAAATATGCATATGTAAGTAAAATCCCAAAAAATAGGTCGAATATATATTTATTTTGAGCAAATAGTTAAAATTTAACAAAGTGTTAATGATTTAATTATTTGTGAGCTTGGCCATTTTCGGTAAATGCAGGTAGAAACTAAAAAAAAACTCAAATGTTTACAATCAAGTTTTTTGTGTTTAGCTCCCATATTTAATTATTTTGTAAAAAAGAATATATTGACATGGTAAAATTTCAAGTAGGCTGAAATCGTAGTTAGAAAGCCTACAATATATGTTATCAATCTTTAGGCGGGTTAAGGGGTCACTTTATTTTAAACAGTGTTTACTAACAAAGGTTTATTGAAACCCTTTCGTTAACAATTTACAACAATTTTAAAACAAATATATCTTAAACTTACAAAAAAAAGGTTTATATTTCGCAAATTATTTTAAATTACATGTTTTAATTAGCTAAAAATTAAAAAAAAAACCCCCAAGTAAAACATAACCAAAACCCTTAAAATTTTCTCAACAAGTATACTAAACCCATATTTCCAAACCATTTTACACTGGTGGAAACTAGCAAAATGTGACCCAAAAAAAACCCACGTCGTGGTATGTATTATTGAAATAATTGGTAAAAGCATTGTAAAAAACACCTTTCAATTCAATTTTATTTCAATACTTATCTATCTACCTTTGTTTAAACATACAGATTAATTATAATATTTTAATTTTTATTTTGTCAATCATATTACATTAATTACATGATCTATATATGAGTAACGAAAACACATCAAAAATCATTTGAATGTGAAGTTGCAATTTTAGATTAAGTAAGTAATTAATATAATAGAGTTGCTGAAATAAGAAAAAAAAGTATGTTTGAATGAAAGTATAATTTGATGTTTCTGATCATCCTCTATCCATTTTTTTGGGTGAGGAGCATTGATATTGCTATGCGACGACGCTCATAACGCCTAGGATCAATAGGAATGAGAGCGTCTCTCCGCCAATACCATAATATCCATCGAAATGACGCCGCACTCTCCGGAATATTATAGCAAGCAGGCTTTACAACCCTACTGGCAAAAGTCGAAGGCCAGAATCATTCACTTGCTAAAACAATGCCCCCCTTGCCCTACATCTCTTGAAAGGGACGGCATACCCGTCACCTATTCTATTAGGTCCAATATATTAGTGTTGGTATTTTAAAGTCCAAATGCAAAACAATGTTTGAAGCTTAAGAGATATAGTAAAATTAATTTTATTACAGCAAGGTAGGGGATAAAAATTGCTTCCATTAACGTGATTGCCATAAATTTCGGTTTCGTAAACGACTGAAGTCTCCTCATCCCGGTAGAGGTAGGAATTGCCATTTTGAGAAGGGATTGGGTGAGGAGATGTGTGCCCATAACCATTAAAATGATGGCCGTTGTGGAAAGAGGGCAGAGGAGGGTTTATTTGACTCTGAATGAGGTTAGATTGTAAAAATTTATTAAGATTAATAAACGAAGAGCAAATTAGAGCTGAGAAGTGGTCGGTATATGGGCCAAACCCCCGTTTTTGTTTTTTCAATATTGTTAAAAAAAAATAAGAAGAGTAATTTAGCATGCAGGGGCAAACAGAATTAAAGCAAAAATTATAAACATTATTTTATATATACTTTCTTACAAAAAGCTTTAAACCCATTACATTTTTATTGTTAAAAACAAAAAAATGAGTATAGCCAAAAGACTTTTTCTCAGCTCCGAAAATAAGCTGTATATCGCTATTAATTAAATTTGCATCTTAACTATAAAACAAAATGATAGTAACAAAAAAAATTATGTATAACACTGGCCAACCAAATTAATAATTAATATATCTTAATGGTCTTAAAACATAAAATATTATTAAATAGGTCATTTTGTTTGCTTAAAGATAAACTAAAGGTAGGTAAGATTAATTTGATAGATTTTCATAATTGTTAAAACAAAAATGATTTAATAGATATCTATTTTGAGATTAAAAACACGCTAACTTATTTTAAAATAACAATGTGGCTCTAATGATACCGCGTTTACGTCGTGAAACTATTGTTCTCTAGAGAGAACACAAATGATATCAATTATGTCTCCCCCTTATTTTGTTGGATAAAAAATAACAATAAAATTTTTTCGTTATATTTCTATATAAGACAAAAAGAAATGTGTGTTCATATAAAAAATCTGTAAGAAATTATTTGTACTCGCACTTGAATAAGCACATTAAAATAATTTCTTGTTTTTTTTTTGAAAATCAACCTTTTTCAAATAACAGCTACATTTTAAACGTGCGTTTTTGCGTCCTCACCAATTAAAAATGTATACCGAGATCCAGGGATGCATAAGGACGTCGAGAGCTGAATATCGGCGATTTGGATCTGCCTGAAGCATGTTTTTGATCAGATCCTAATACATACAAATTATCTTTTTATAATATGTTTACATCTAAAATTTGAACACCTGAATGCTTATCTGAGAGCCAGGTCAACAAATATTAATGTCAAAAACGATGCATTCCCATGATGGCCTAATCAGATATAAATATTTTTCTTTTTTTCTGAGTTTCTTGTCTTTGGCTCCTTAAATCCGTCTGTACGAAAAATAGCCTTTTTTGACCAAATTGACAGATCTAAATATACCATAGAATGAAAAAATTTAAAAATCTTTTTTGCACATAAAAATCTCTTGTAACTTATATTTTTATTCTCAAATGAAAAATAAATTTTATTAATACATCAAGCTCTTCCTTGGCATTTACATAATACAAAATACTTCGCGTCCAAACTTAAATACGACACGATGTATTATCGGTATTTAATAAAAATATAATTTGAAGTTAGAATTAATATTGTAAATAAAAAAAAAAATTTCTATTTCTTTTTGTTTTTGAATCTTTTGGGTATTTTAATCTTTTTTTTCTGAAATTTTCAATGTTTATAACTCACTAACTAAGTTTGATTAGGAAGAATGGTAAACGGATTTGATATTCCCTAATGTGGCAGGTTTGATCTCTATTAACTCATAACTCTCAAAGAATTGTTGACCTGTGTTATATGCTTTAATATATTATTTGATATTTGTTTTTCATGGCTAAATTAGGGGCAAACCTTAGCACACTCAGAGACATTGGTCCAAAATGGTTGGGGAAATTCGACATCGGCCGTTAGGATCATATCGAATAAGGCGTCTTGGTTACCGCTCCCACTAAAAATATGATACAAAGATTAAATATTTTAAACATTTAACAAAAATTAAATCGCACAAGTGTAAGCATAGTAAGTATATATCTCACAAAAAGCTGCCTTACAATCTAAAAATATTTTTAATGTAGATATTTTTTATGTGATAATTGTAAAATATAATATATTTTAAGAAAAACTTGTCAAACGGTGGAAATCCACACAACAATATATACATGATGACACCAGTGGCCCAAATATCAATCTTTATGCCATATCTGAAAAAAAAATTAATGCAATTTAACCACTAAATATATATATAAAAAAATTAATACAAGTGAAAAATCAAATAAATTTATATTTAGATAGGATAAATTTAAAGTAGAATAGGTTCAATGGCAAATGCTCTGCCTAAAATTTTTTACAACATCAAACTCTTAAAATAACTAATTATAAAATGGCATTGAAACATTTAAAATAGATTAATGCTTAAACAATAATTACGAAAAGACTCGACTTAAGAGTAATAATATTCATTTCCAGAATTTTTTTTTCAATTAAATTGGTGCTTCCAATGTATGCCCAACACATTTCATCAAAAAAATTTAACGAAGAAAATTAAATAGATTACAAAATCTCCCTCATTTATATTAAATTTTAAAAAAATTGAAGGAGCAAAAAAAATTTACCCCGTTTCAGCTAGAATTTCGGGTGCCACATAAGCCGGCGTTCCACAGACCGTGTATAGCGGCCCGTTAACGTGTATGGCGAGTCCGAAGTCGGCAAGCTTTAGTACGCGGCTGCCATCCCCATATTCGTATACCTTGCAAACAAATTAGAAATTAGGGTGTTAGAGGCATCATAAAAATTTTATTTAAAGAGTTCTCTTCAGACCTTAGCAGAAGATTTACTCGTCAAAGCTTTGCCATTCTTAATTCTACAGCAGAGTTGAATGAGATTTAACACTCGCCGGTGACTTAATTTTTATATCTAGGCTCCCAGAAAAATAAACATATATGAGATTCGTAGAGGATCACACCTATCGTGCTAACATGCTCAACGTTGCTTAAGTTAAAAACAACACAATCAAGTTTATAGTGCACTTAATGACGTCCGTAAAGGGCATCAAAAGATTGTAGTTTTAATTGTTAAAAAATACGGGCGAAACCTAACATTAAAATATACATGGTGGGCAAATAATAAAACATGAGTTTGCAATGTTTTACCACAAAGGTTGTAAGAGGAAGACCTGACGCGTTCAGGCATTTTTATTAAAAAGGTTAAGGGGTTAAGGGCACGTAAAAAAGTTTAATTTAAAATTTTATGTGAAAAAACGCAAATTTTAAAAAAATTGCCAAATTTAGTTTATGCACTAAAATGCTTTTTCTGGAACATAAAATTTTTTGAAAAATCTTGAAAAAAAATTCTCAGATTTTTTAAAAGTTTACAACAGAGATCAAACCTGCCATCTTAGAGAATATCATCCGTTTTCCGATTTTCCTAATCGAACTTAGTCAATTATAAACATTAAAAATTTTAGAAAAAAAGGTCAATAAACCAAAAAAAAATTCAAAAACAAAAATAAATTGAAATTTTATTTTTGCATATTCACAATATTTAAAATGATAAATTCAAACTTCAAATAATATTTTTATTAAAAACCGATAATATATCGTGTCGTATTTAACTTTGGACGCGAAATACATTATCTAAATGCCGAAGAGCTTAATACATTTATAAAATTTGTTTTTTATTATTTGTGATAGAAATATAAGTTACAAGGGATTTTTATATGCAAAATAGATATATAAATTTTTTCTTTTTAGGGTATATTTAGATATGTCAATTTGGTCAAAAAAGGCCATTTTTAATTATAGACGGATCTAAGTAGCCAAAGACGGAAGAAACTAAGAAAAACGAAAAGTATATATGAGATTAGGCCATCATTGGGATGCATTCTTTTATGTTTTCATAAAATTCACGTTTTTGACATTTATGTTGATCTGTTTAATATGCATAAACCCTATGGAAAAAATTTTAACTGTCGGGAATTAAGAAGCAAGCAAAGCTTTGGAAAATATTTCTCACTTTTATATCTTAGATATGATATGTATTGTAAAATTAATCCATAAAATATATTTACTGATCTGTTATATATACATTTATATTATCATACACAAACATAAAAAATATAGTTTTAAACGTGCCGTTACCAGCAAATTTTCGGGTTTAATATCGCGATGAACGACGTTTAGGCTGTAATGCAAGTAGCGGACGGCTTGAGTCAGATCGTAAATCATTCGACTAGATGGGTATTCCCCGAATTTCGTTTCCCGAGCAATCACGTCAAAAAGATCACCTCCCTAACAATAATTAATATACAAAACTTGTAGATAATGTGATATTTACAACATATTACATGTGGTGATAAATGTTTTAAATTGTTGATAAAAATAGACAAATAAAACAAAAAAAAAAGGTAAAATAATTCCCAATTTAAAGTATTTATATAAAGATAGTATTAGTTTAAATTTATATATTAGCGATTTAGTCCTGTTGTTGACCTTATAGAGCCAAAAGTTTGGCCAAACTAAATTTCCTCAGACTAAATTTTATCAAAAAAAAAATTATAGGTGACTGAAGATAGAATTAGTGTTTTGTATAGCTAAGTTTAAAAAAACTTTGTCATGCGTTTCTTATACAAAACTTTCCATTCCTCATCCTATTATTTAATTCTTCTCCCCAAAAAATTTTCTCGAGCATACCTTTTTTTGCATATATTTGCTATGCATATATTGAAAAAGATTAATCCTCCAAAATTTGATTACACTGGACAACAAAATTTGACCTAAGCATCATTTATGGCAACTATGGTTTTTGGTCAAGTTTTTGGCGCTGATCACGAATCTGAAATCAGAATTTTAGCCAATGCCTCAGATTTTTAGTTATTCGGTGTCGAAATTGAAATTTTTCAATTTTGGGGAAATTTTGGGCCTCTATATCATAAAACCTAAGGGTAGTAAAAAAAGTTTAAAAATATATTTAGATAACGGAAACATTTAATTCTTAATGTAAGGGGTTTGAATTTTTTTTAAATATTTAATTTTTTTTTATTTTTTCATTTTTGTAAAATTAGGGGTATTCGTCATAAACTCCGTTTTTTCATCTTAAATAACTTGAAAGTAAATTGCTAAAAATTTTATGTAATAACCTTTTTTAGATATGTTATTTATAAGGAATAATATGCCAATAGATTTTTTGTAAAATTTTTGAATTTTTTTCTGAACTTTGGACGCGGTTTAAAAAAAAATCAGAGGCATTGAAAAAAAACTAAACCCGGGATTGTTATCGCAAGTAGGGGATAGCGGGGCGAGGTGACGGATGGGGCGAGGTGACGGATGGGGCGAGGTGACGGATGGGGCGAGGTGAATTTTTTAAATATATTTGGCATTTTTAAATTAAATTGATTTAAAATCGATTCTAAAATATATTTTAATAGTCACAACCTAATTTTGGGAAAAAAAATTCTTAAAAATTTAAAAAAAAAAATAGGTTAAAAAAACTGTTTTTTGGGCACTTTTCAACAAAAAAACTTTTATATTGTATTTGAATTTTAAAAAAATATAAATGAAATTAAAAACTGAAAAAGGGTTTTCTTTATAAGAAAAACAGTTTTTTAACTATTTTATTTGTTAGTTCCTATAAAAAAACTATATTATTAGAAATAAATATATTGATTTTGCATAGTTAAGAGGGAGTGGGGCGATGTAAGTGGGGCGAGGTGATTTTTTTTATTTTTATCAGCTGGTTATTATTATGAGAAATTACAAGCGAAAAAGATGTTTACCATACGAAAATGCAATAAAATTAGCTTTGGAAGAATTAGGAACCGCCAATAGTATTAATATTGCCAAAACGTCAAAAAAGTAATTTTTTTATTTTTATTTTAGATTTAATTTAAGCGAATCTACATTACGAAGAAGGTTTAAATCTAATACTAATAAAGACTACAAATATTTCCTCATGAAGAAAAGTTATAAGTGGAATATATACTTGAGGCTGCAAGAATATACCATGGGTTAGGCCCAAAAGAAGTACTTTTATGTGTTTTTTGATGTATTTTTTAATTAGATAACTAGGCTTGCATACTCTTATGCAGTTTATTTAAAAAAGAAAATCGCTAACAATTGGTTAAGGGATGAAAATAGTGGTAAGGATTGGTTTACCCTTTTTCTTAAAAGAAACAAGGAAATTCTTTAAGGCTTACAGAAGCCACAAGTATTGCCAGAGCAACAGGATTCATTCACAATATCTTTTTTTGGGAAACACAAAAAAGGGCGGAATGTAAGTGCCAATTGCACTAATTGCAAGGCAAAGAGTGACAAGGCTGCCTCTTTCACCCCCAGTTATAGATCCTACCTGTTTAGCATTTTTTTGGGCTACAATCTTTTTTGGACATTGAACTGTGGTTAGCCCAGTTTCATCAACGTTCCAGATATTCTCTGGACTAATTTGTTTTTCTTCTATGATTTAAATAAGATTGTCAAAAAATCCTGCAACACTACTATGATTGATTCCTGTTGCTCTGGCAATACTTGTGGCTTCTGGAAGCCTTAAAGATATTATTTCCTGGTTTCTTTTAAGAAAAAGGGTAAACCAATTCTTACCACTTTTTTCATCCCTTAACCAATTGTTAGGGATTTTCATATTATAAGTGGTTTTAAATGCACTGGAATTTATCCATTCAATCCAAATATTTTTAATATTCTGATTATGTTGTTTCAAATGATATGGATTCATTGTGTATAATTGTATATGTTAAAGTTAACAATCGATAAATGTAGAAGATAATGTTGATATGCCTAGCACAAGTGGTCTTACAAATATTATAGATATGAATGAGTCAGCAATTGAACAAAATTCAAATGGTGCATATTTTTATTTGACTTTATTTTTTTATAATATAGTGGCTAATGTGTTAGCTCTTGAACACACTAATTTTGATATGAATGAGACAGGGATTGAGCAGAGATCAAATTGTAAATTTTGCTTATATTTAACCTTATTTTATTTAATTTTAGTGGACAATTTATTAAAGCCTCTGCCAGTTCTCATAGATAAATCTAAGAGAAGACATAAATCAGAAATTTAAAAACCGGTTAATAGAAAAAAAAACTAATAAAAATGAATCTAGAGGAAAAAAAATCAAAAAGGATTCCTACTGTTAAAAAGCCGAAGAAGAAAAAAAACAAAAATCATTTGAATAAATTTTTAAACATACAAATAAATTTTTATAATGATTTTATGTAATAAAAATATATAATAACTCTTTGTATAACATTTTTCATTTCATTTGTTAATCAATCGCCTCGTCCCCTTCATCCGTCACCTCGCCCCGCTGTTGTGGCGAGATGTCGGAAAAAAATGATTTTTTTGATTTTAAATATCTGTTAAAATTTAACAATTAAAATTTAAGTTTAATACAATTTGGAGTATTAAAATACCTATCTTTTGACATATAGAATGATCGAATTGATCCATTTTAAAAAAAGTTATGATCAAAATTTAAAAAATCCGTCATCTCGCCCCGCTCTCCCCTAAATTCTCTACAAAATCCTCAAATTGTTTATGTTTTTTTTGTTGTCCAGTGTTATTTATTGTGTTGTATGTAATACCCTAATACCTGCGCTGAGATGAGCCTTTTTATAAAAAAATTAAAAAACATGAGGTGATTTTGTAGATATCTAAGAGATAATTTTAAGGACACCACATATCAAATCTCAATCGTCTGGGTCTATTTCATTAATTAAAGACTCATCAATGAATCTAAAATTACAAAGATATCAATACATTAAAAAGTTGAATTCAATTTTAATATCAATTATTTATAATTTTCAGTATAGTTTAAATATCATAGAATAATACAGTTTTTAATATTTATAGTACATTATGTTTTTGTGCAAGGATTTTTTGTAATTGCCATATTGACTTTTAAAAACCAAATTTTTTTTGTTTCGATGCCATTACATTAATCTAAACCCTTTTCAGGCTTAAATATTAAAAAGTTTATACCTTAACGAGTTCCATAACCAAATAGAGCTTAGAAGTTGTTTCGTATTCTTCGAACAATTGCACAATGTTGGGGTGTGAGATCCGCCGAAGGATGGAAACTTCGTTAGCTATCATTTGTCTCTATTTTGTTAAAATTTAATAGGGGTTAAGGAATGAAAATATTAGAATTACTTATAAAAGAATGAGATTATGAGAATTACTTATAAAAGAATAAGAATATTAGAATTAATTATAAAACCATCACAAAAAATTTAACATTATGTGCGATTAGCTAATGTTAAATATTTTATAAAATAAAACGAGATTAAAATTTTAAAAATGTATTAATTTATATATTCGTTAATAAATATTGTTACGTCTTAAAAATAAATCATAAATAAAAAATATTTCGGTAATAAGTGGTTGGTTACCTCAATTAAAAAAAATATAGAAATAAATACTTTCTTTTTAAAATTTAAATTTAATTACATTCTTTCTTTTTATAAAGATTCAAAAGGTTTATATGTATTAGTTTTTCTATTATATAATTATAAAAATAAAGTAATAATTACAAAAAAAACCAAAATTACTACACTGTCCTGAACACAAAAGAAATTAATTATTTTTTTTAAATTTACAACTTTTATCAAAAAAATAATTTAATTTGAGAGAAAACAAATAAATCTAATATAGGGAAAAAATACTTAGAAAATGTATAATGTGTAATATTATGTAACACATTATGCAATTTTAACTTTATATATATTATTGATGTAATATAATGTCACAATGTTTTGTTATGTGATTTCATACCAGCACTCGCCATATTTCTTAGTTTTATTTTAAATATTAATGGAATATGTATTGCAACTAATTGTGTTTAAGGCTAGTTTACATTTTTTCCTTTTTTAAGCGGTGAGGTGTCGCGCGCGTGCCAACGCACAAGAGAAGCCAAGCGCACGAGAAGCTTAAGTGGATAAAAGAAAATGTTAATTAATTGAATTTAGTTTTTTAGTAGTAGTTTTTTGTGGTTAAAAAAAAAATTGTTTTATATTGTCTGTGCCGGTCAAGAAGAATTCTATGTTTTGATGAGAAGAAATTAATAAATTGTTCAAGAGAAATATAAAAGTCTGGATAATTAAATGTTTGAAATGTATATAGGGATTTACAAATATTTATTCTTTAACCTTCCTTATACACCTCGCCCTATTAATATTAATCTCCTTCTTTGTCCCCCGGATTACCTCAAAGGAGTATGATAATAACTTTTCCTTTTTGGACCCCATTATTCGTCAATGTCCCAGTTTGGTCAACGGCCACGAGTCTGTCATTTATAATATTAAAAAATTCTTCGTCTCTTTGCACATATAGTTTACCACTAAACATTGGCATCGCAATTAGATGGTGGTGGCTTGCTGTACACATTTGTGTGGTGTTTGCTGCTACAAGTTTTAAAAATATAGTGAATTCAGGCAGATTGAATTTCACTGGAGTCGAACTTTCATTTAAATGTTTGAAACAATCACCATAATCAACTCTGTGATGCCAGGCTTTTATACTGCTTATTTGTTCTAAAATATTTAAATCTTCTTTAAATGTTCCAAACATGGAATGGAAACCATCTCACCTAATAATTGTTTGTTTGTAAACTTTGTGCAATATTCAAACTCATATCTTGATTCAATGTCATACATAAAAAAATGCTCCTTTTCCAGATAAATCAATTTCACAAGCTCTAGTTGATTGCAATCTAGTTGGAGTAAGATGTTGATATGAATTGTTTCAAATTTATGGTGTAAATATATCATAAACAAACATGGATTGAAAAAAACTTTGTTAGCTTCTCGTGAAGAAACAAAAAAAATTAAATCACAAAGAGAAGTGATCAAAGGTCGTACTTCATCAACAGGTTTAGTAGCAATCATAGTTATAATTTCATCACAGTTTGGTATATGAAATATAGCTCTTTGCTGCACTCTTCCACTTTAATTGATAATTAGAGTGGTTTCTGGTTCTGGACAATTGAATTAAAGTTGTAGCTAAGCCCATGCTCAGTGCCATAGATGACCTTTTTTCTGGTGGATAAGTAACTCCTTCCAATAATACATGATGTCTAGGCATAAATCCATATTTGTTAACAAAAGCTTTATTATCAGATCCATCTTAACATTTAAATGAAAGTTCGACTCCAGTGAAGTTCAATCTGCCTAAATTCACTATGTTTTCAAAACTTGTAGCAGCAAACACCACACAAATGTGTACAGCAAGCCACCACCAACTTGCGATGCCAGTGTTTAGTGGTAAACGATATGTGCAAAGAAGTGGAAGAGTGCAGCAAAAAGAGCTATATTTTATATACCAAACTGTGATGAAATTATAACAATGATTGTTACTAAACCTGTGAAGTACGACCTTTGATCACTTTTCTTGGTGATTTAATTCTTTTTGTTTCTTCACGAGAAGCTAACAAAGTTTTCTTCAATCCATGTTTGTTTATGAGATATTTACACCCTAAATTTGAAACAATTCATGATCAGCATCTTACTCCAACTAGATTGCAATCAACTAGAGCTAGTGAAATTGATTTTTCTGGAAGAGGAGCATTATTCTTGTATGACATTGAATCAAGATATGAGTTTGAATATTGCACAAAGTTTACAAACAAACAATTATTAGGTGAGATGGTTTTCCATTCCATGTTTGGAACATTTAAAGAAGATATTTATGTATTCTAAAGCAAATAAGCAGTATAAAGACCGGCATTACAGAGAAGACTATGGTGATTGCTTCAAACATTTAAATGAAAGTTCGATTCCAGTGAAGTTCAATCTGCCTAAATTCACTATGTTTTAAACTTTTAGCAGCAAACACCACACAAATGTGTACAGCAAGCTACCACCAACTAGTTGCGATGCCAGTGTTTAGTGGTAAACGATATGTGCAAAGAGACGAAGAATTTTTTAATATTATAAATGACAGACTCTTAGCCGTTGACCAAACTGGGACATTGACGAATAATGGGGTCCGAAAGGGAAAAGTTATTATCACATTCCATTGAGGTAATCCGGGGGCCAAAGAAGGAGATTAATATTAATAGGGCGAGGTGCATTGGGATAAAGAATAAATATTTGTAAATCCTTATATTCATTTCATACATTTAATTATTCAGACTTTTATATTTCTCTTAAACAATTTATTAATTTCATCTCATCAAAACATACAATTCTTCTATCCAAATAAATACAATATATAAAAATTCTTAATGTTGGAATTGTGATAAATAGTATAAAACTAATTTGTTGTTTGTATATAATTATAATTAAATAATTACAAATTTTTTTTTACAATAATATAATAGTAATAATATATAATTTTATTTATAAAAAATACTATTTGAGTAATAAAAAAAGCATAAAGATAAAATAAATAAAGAGGAAATTTTTAAGTAAAAATTATTGTCTGACAAACATGAGACAAAGATAGCTATATGCATATACTTCAAAATGTAATTTGGATGATATTAATTAGATTGCCAAAACATGGCATCCTTCTGCCATTCTTTTAAAATATTTAGTCAATAATACCAATATATATTCAAAACAGGTGCTAGATAATTTTTATTTATGAAAATCTAAATAAATTCAGCCATTAACAATGCTTTTGCAAAAAAAAAATCCGAAGGCCGGTCTAAGATATTTATTCAATAACATAATTTTTGATTTGATTTAATATATCTAACAACAACTATCTCCCGTCCCCTTTGTGAACCGCTTAGGATGTCCTCGTAATAAAACCACTATTATAAGAATTATATATATATATGAGAAATTTCTTTAATTTTAAATAATAATAAAACATAAATTAAAACCTCGATATTCGTTTTGCATTTTGTTTTGTCGATAATTTTAAGGGCATAGTATTGACCAGTTTTTCTATATACAAGTAGCGACATAATAATACATTGAATACTGTTAAATAGGTCGCGTAATATTAAAAGTTCATTCATAGCACATTTATAAAAAAAAAATTTAAATTAAAAACGGATTAAGCTCAAAAAAGTATAAAAATAATCCAACCAGAAATGTAAATATATTCTAATAGCCACCCAAGGATATATAAAAGCAGCGCAAGAGTTTTTATTTTCGTAAAATTTTAAAAATTTTATTTTTTTTCAAAATTTTATAGGAAAATTCTCATTTCAGAAATAGCATTTTATGTGCATAAACAAAATTTGGCAACTTGTTGAAAATTTGCGTTTTATTACAAAATAAAAATTCTAATTTGAAAATTTTACGAAAATAAAAACTCACTTTGCACTGGCCCTCAGATAGAATGGAACATTTAAACATAATCGCGTTTTTAAACAAATATTTATCTTGAAAAATAAGCTAACGGGAACATATATATATTACCATCCTTCGTATAATTTAAAAATTTTTTTATTTAATTTCTTTATTATAATTCTGTAAAAGCCCATAATGTTATATGATTTTTTTTTTATAAATTTTCAAGACGACCCTCAAATTTGACAGAATAAAGAGGTAAACAAACTTGTTTTGACATTCTTTGACAATGGCAAAATTTCCGTCACCAATGATATTGTAGACGGCATATTTTTTCGTTATAAATTTCGGACAAGGTGTATCATCTATTTAAATTGTATAAAAAAAATATTGTTTTTTTAAAATTAAAAATTTTATGTTTGAAAACAAAAAGAGAAAATTAGATTTGTTACAATTGGGTTCACATGATATAAAAACAAATTTTTGAGGTATATACCCCAGATTTATGAGATCAAACCTACTATCTCAAAATTCCTCTACGTTAACCGTTTTTTTCAAATTTTTTGAAGGCAATTAAAACCTTTAAAAAGAGATGCTTAAAGGAACAAATAAAAATTAATCAAGAAATAATATAATAAGGAAAACCTGTCAAATTCAAAAATGTTTTTGTATTACAACAACAACGCTTGAAAAAAGGGCCATATTTAAGTTGGTTGCAAAAAAAGGTAAATAATCTAAATGTGCTTAAAGCCTAAATATATATTATGATTTAACATAACAGTATTGAATGATATTAAAGTTGAATGTCTGGTTCAAAATAAACTTGTTTTGTTCAGATTTTTCTAAAAGTTATATTAAAAAGATACATTTGTGTAAAACAATGGCATATTAAGTCTTAAATACATATAAAATGCTTTTATTTTCGAAGAAAGAAAATATCTAATAAACCTGTAACAAATATTAAATGTTGATTTTTTTTAGAATTATAAAAATTCAATTTAAATAAATACTCATTTAAAGTTTTACCTTATACTAAAATGTTTTACAGGATTTTTTCTAATAAATTCTCAAATTCACCTCTTCATTTTTCTTAAATTTAGTAAGGCTCTCTGCTCCGGACATCATTCGAAAAATAAAAATATGTTAAAGTTAAGGTTAAAACATTTTATTGCAGTTTTATTAACTCCACCGATCCTTGATAAATTGTTGTAGATCTGCTAAATTTGAACGAAATTTAATTTATGGCACGTGCAAAATGAGTTAATTTCGTGAAATTTTCAAAATTTTAAGAAATTTTGTTTTGTAATAAAATACAAATTTTTAAAAAGTTGCCAAATTTAGGGTGAAATTAAATTTTTTTTTAAGAATTTTTAAAATAAATTTTTAGAATTTTCAAAATTTTACGAAAATAAAGGTCACTTTGCATGTGCTCTTAAGTAAGTAAATGCATTGAGGTTCCCCCTTAAAATATAGCATTTGGGTTTAAAGCTTTTCTTATTTTTACAGAAATAAAAAAACTAGTTTAAAAACTTATAAGTAACCTATAACAGGGCAATTTTCAACGCTTCCTTGATCTAGTTGCATTAGCTCATTTTCAGCCGAAGGAAATCCATTTTCCAAGCGTTCGGCATACGCACTGATCTGCTTAATTCTCCCGATTCCACGATTTGGATCATGTGAAATGGTTGTATTCGAATAATTATTATTAATTTCATCTTTTACATATAAGAAGGATGTGGAGAGATTTTGAAGGCTCGCAGATTTTGTTAGATTTTCAAATGGGGTACAAGGTTTTGACTGCGGCAGTTTATTAGTTGAATCATTGTTTTCGCCCAAAAGTTCAATATGAACGGATCCTTTGATTTGCGGGTCATTGTTAAAATTTTGAAATTGGTTTTTTGAATAATTTTCCAGGCATAACGTGTCATCTGGTTGATTTGAACTCTGTGCTAACAAAGGACTTTCGTCCAAATTCGTTTGATATTTTTGTTGTAGTGTTTCTAGACGTTTAGTTGACGCATTTGAGCTCTCTCGCGAAGTTGAGGTACATTTGGCAAATTTTTCATTTTTATGATTCGTCGCTAATTTGTGGGATTTGGGTGGAGGTTTTGTGGAAAGGTTTGTTGTTGGGCCGGAAACGGGTGTCGCAATTCGATCACGTTTAACAGTGGTATCAACCGATGAGGACTTTTTAATAATTTCCGATTTTCGCTGAAATGCAAATAGAAATATATAAACGGTTAATGCTCGTTAAATATAATAAAATTTGGTATTTAAAAAATATTTGCAATAAAATACGTAAACTAAATAATTACTGAAATACACCTGAAACAAATACCCAAAAAATTTGTCAAACAAAATTACACTAATAAGTGAAATAAGAATATAAAAATTAAGAAAAAAAAAATCAAAAAACATTTAAAATTAAATGTAATTTATTAAAAAACCTCTGTATGAATTGTTAAAAATATTATATACAAGTAGATTTAAACGTAATTTCATTTATATGTTAGATTTCGATAATTGTTATATAGACACTAAATGTAATAATTCTTAACAATTATTGTAATAGGAGAAATCAACATAAAAATTAAAACAGGGTAAATAATCAGGCATACATTTTCTATAATACATACTAAATTTTGGATATTTATTACAAACCAAAAAAAAATATCAAAGAAATTTTTAAAAAATTGTTATAATTCTCTCTCATCACAATCTTTCGTAAATAAAATTTGGCAAGCTTTATGTTTTGTTAAGAACTTTCCCGTTATATTTAAAAATTTTTGGAAATTAAAAAAATTTAACTCATTTCCAAAAATATATGCAATAATTTAAAAAAAAATTTAAATTTTCTGTGCTTTTACTTAGAACTCAAATAAAGGTGACATCTTTAATTTTCATTTTAAATGATATTTTATAGATACTATTTATTACATATTGATTGATTAATAAATTTTAAAAATTTATCTCGTTCATATATCTTGATTGTGTTCAAAATTAGATTTTTTATTAAATATAACAATTTCAGCCATTAGTGTAATCATATAAAACCGATGTTTTCGGGGTAGGTGCTGCGTTTTTGTTAGCCGTGGATATGGTAGGTAAAACTTCTTTCGGCGGTAACTTGAGCATAGGTGACATGCCGAGCGATCTTCGGTTAGCGGCCTTATTCGATACCGACACCACGGGATTGGGAGATTGCGAAAGTTTGGTAGGGGGCAGTCTGAGCTTCTTAAGCGAAGAATCAACGGGTGGCTTGGCATTGGATATGCCTGTTAGGGGAAAGGACAAAACACATTTTATAAATTTAAACAAAAATGAGTTTAATAAAAAATGACCCCAAAATCATGTTGGTTTTTAGCAAAATTTTTATTGTACTTAATTAAATTGATAATTTAAATAGGCTAAATCGAATAATGCCCTACGGCAATAGGCTAATGAACATAAATCTCTTTTTACACAACCTTCACTGCTAGCCGAAGATGGGACCGACGATAGGGCTTGATGACAGACCCCTTGAGATTTGCGAGTTGCGTGGTGAGGATTGGGTAAGGTCCCGTAACCATTAGGCAGAGGAGTTGGCTTTGATGTGGAGCTTGAAAAAGGTCTGTTGGTCGGTCTGGAGTTCGCAACGGCCTTCCTAGTGGAGGCAATGGAAGCGTTGGACGGCGGAAGGATAGATGCATTCGCATGATTTGAAGTAGTTTTGGAACTTTTAATCCATTCTAGAGCGTGCATAAAAAATAACAATATAATTTTAAATATAGCACATTATATGTTATAGTAGTTACAAGACACATGATCGCCTTCAAAAACTTTAAAAAAGCGCCAAAAAGCTGAAATGGTTTTTTATAATTTCGTTAAAAAATTGTCAATAAGTATATTTTGGCGTAGATGTTAGTTTCAAATCATTTGAGCTTGTTTCTAATTTTATACTTGGTATACTTCTTTTTCACGTTTCTCTCTATTATATATGGGACATTCAATAATAAACCAGCATATATATATTTTTATATCCTCACCTATTACATTGGCGACGAGGCGGAGCTGGGTTTTCCGAACCGTCGGCCATCGAGTTTTTTTAAATAAATTGGAAAATGTTTTTAAAGTAATTAAATTTACCCCCTTTTATTTGTTGGCCCGATATTCTTGTGGAAAACTGATTCTAATGAGGAGGAACCATACAAGTTTGCGACAAGGTCCATATTCAGCGAATGATGCACCTTACAATTACGCTCATCAATGTCAATCAGGGTTTACGAATTATAGCTCGTCTGAAGACGAAGTGCGTAACAAGACAAAAATTGATGGAGCAACGAATTTGTCTCAAAGACAAGCAGACCACGGTCTAAAACGATGGTCAACTAGTACGGAAATGGCCCCTAATTAAGAATCGACTCATTCATTCGGAATTGAGATGTCTGAAAAACAGACAGAAAGGTCAAAACATAGACCGGAAAGGGTTTCCAATTTCCAAAAAATGGCAAGAAACACGGTGCCTGAACGATCATTGAACCTAACCACCGAACCATATGGTCCTGAAAGACATGACGATAAAGCCCAAACTCTTAACGATTATCTTCAACGACCGAACGATCTATGTTCTTTTCGATGGGGCTAACGACCGAACGGATATTGGTCCACAACGACTTGTCTAAGTGGTCCTCGACCTGACGATAACGGTCTTCTACCTAACGATAACGGTCCTCTACCTAACGATAACGGTCCTCTACCTGAGACGATAACGGTCCTCTACCTGAGACGATAACGGTCCTCTACCTGTCGATAACGGTCCTCTACCTAACGATAACGGTCCTCTACCTAACGATATCTACCTGAGACGATAACGGTCCTTTACCTGAGACGATAACGGTCCTCTACCATACGATAACGGTCCTATACCTGACCATAAATGGTCTAAGCGACCTGACGATAAATGGTCTAAACGACCTGACGATAAATGGTCTAAACGACCTGACGATAAATGGTCTAAGCGACCTGACGATAAATACTGACGATAAATGGTCTAAGCGACCTGACGATAAATGGTCTAAACGACCTGACGATAAATGGTCCTCAACGACCTGACGATAAATGTCATCGACCTGGCAATAAATGGTCCTCAACGACCTGATGTAATAGTCCTAGAACTGATGATAATGTCTTCAACGACACGAATATGAAACACCGACGAATATTGAACGGACGAATATAACGACCGACGAAATTGAACAGACAAATTTAAACACCACGAAAAACGACGACGAATAGGTCAACGCGACGAATACTAAACATCGATGAATACTAAACGATCGACAAATAGGTCAACATGACGAATACTAAATGATCGATGAATACTAAACATCGACAATACTAAACATCGACGAATACGAAACATAACGAATACAACGATCAACGAATACCAAACGAGCCTTACGGACGTTTCGTAAATCAACATCCTGGTAAACATCTAATCTAATCTAGTTTGAAGCATTAAAATGGATGGCGAGAAGAAGCTAGAAGAATGAATCAACTAGAAAAATCAGCTGCCTCTACTCAGTCTATGACAAGCCCATTGCTCGTTAATAGTCGACCATTGATAACATCAACTTTACGAAAAAGTCCTACCTTGATTTACTTGTCAAACAACTTGGTAGAGATTTGCGACGCCGTCAGAATCAAAAAAAAGGGGACAGTAATGTTAGTATTCAAATCATTTGAGATACTTGTATTCTAATTTATATACTTGGATATACTTCTATTATTCCTATGTAAATTTCTATTCTATATATATATGGGACATTCAATAATAAACCAGCATATATATATATCCTCACTTATTACAGAAATTATAATCAAAATTGTTAGATATGCATCTAGCGCTTTTCAGGTTTGAGAGTATGACCTTTAAACAAATAATAAATGATCGATTTTTGTGGACAGAATATAATTGAATAAATCTCTGTATACATTGTGACAAGACTTCAATGGACATTTATTACAGAAGAGATGGGTTGTTGTCACACTATAAATAACTCCCAAAAAAAATATTTTGTAGTTCATCCAATTAAAGCTTTGGCACTATTCTCAGAGCTGCGAAATGTACGTTTAATAACTCAAAATTTTTTTTTGGGCGATGCCCTTTTTATGTCAAAAACTATCGAGAAAGATAGAAAAAAGATGGGATAGACCCAATATTTTTGACTTACGATGTCCAAATCAATAAAAAAAAATTTTAAACATATTATATTATATATATTGATTTTTTAAGAAGCGTAAGCCCAGGACTTGGATGGCCCAAACAAACACACACAAATTGCAAAATTGATCTAAATAGGGCCAAGAACTTAATACGTTTTTTTTGGGAAAAACAACACTTTATGAGCGACTTTTATGCTATATTTAGTTATTCTGACCAATCTTAAATATATTTCTCAACCGGATTCTTATATTCCATTATCGTATTCTTATCAAGATTTGCCTTCTGTTAATGCAGAATTTTGGCACAATTTCTTCATCTTCCAAAAAAAACTGTACAAATTAATTTAAATCTGGCGCTGTTTTTGGAAGCAACCATTAGATTAAGCGTCAATTTAAGACATGAGAAATTCGCTAGGTTCCTGTTCTATAGAGTTTACATTTTTAAATTAATAAATGTGAATAGAAAAGCCAATTACAGTTTTTTTAAGAGGGGTGCGTTAAAACTCAAAAAAAAACACAAACTTGAATAAAGTATCTTTTACACTGTAATACCAAACATATATAAACATCTTATATGACATATATTTTGAAAATTTTATTATTCTTTAAAAATATATACAAGTACAATAGCGCATTATATATTAATAAGTTTAAAATAAAATAAGCGATTTTTTAAATATTTTAATATTTTTGATCACAAATTAATAATAAATAAATGTTAAAAACTTGAGAAAATTTTAAAATTAAAAATAAATAAAAATAATAATAAAATTCTGTTGAGAAAATTTTACGTAAAATAAAAATATATGATAAATATTTAGGCAACAAGTGGTTATTATTTAATATCTCGAGAAAAGCTAATTGCACAGACTCTTAAAAAAATTTATTTTTTTCGACTTTTGAAAAAATTTATTTCAAAAGTCTAAACGCAGGCCAAACATAAAAATTGAAACTTTCAAATTGGACAAAATCTCCAAGATTTAGGGTTTCGGGACCGCACGCAATAAAATTGATTTCGTTACTTCCGTATAACTCGGCGATCGATGTTACCTGTGTCATTATAAAAAAAATTAATATTTTAATTAAATTACGTAACTAATATAACAAATTTTCAGTAGATTTTGATTCGAATTAAGGATTAGCTGAATCGAAACCCTATGATTTAACCGTGGCTAAGGTCATTTTAATTTATTATGAACTAATAAATCAGAATTTCAACAACTATATGCAAACATTTTTATTTTATATCCAATATTAAGACATATTGACAAACATTTTACATATAAGATTAATGAAGGCATAAATGTAAAACATCAACGTAAAATAAAAAAAAATATTAAAAAAAGGAATGAAAATATTTTATCAACATACATATAAATCTCGCTAAGGCATTAAAAAATAGCAGGTCTGGTCTCTGTAATTAGCTGAGGAATCTCAAAAAAGGGGGTGGGGAAGAAGAAAATCAACAAAATCCAAAGTGTTATTGAAACATGCGTAAATTGTCTAAATACTTGTAGTTTAAGTTTTTATCATAAACAAAAAAAACTTTGGGTTTTTTGCCAAAAAATTTATATTTAGTCTATGAGATAAGGCTTTTAAACCTTACAATATAAACAATACATAGTCAAATAAGGAGAGTTTTAAAACAAATTTGCCAAAATCAAATGGTTTAACAATTTTAGACAAATGGCGATTGGCACAAATTAATTTATAACACGATTATTTATCCACCTACTCCTATTGTTGAATGTGTCTCGGCTCAACAGAATGTCACACAAAATCAAAATTCTCTTTTCCTTTAGGATAGCCGTATTTTATAAGTTCTTTTGATGATAAATATGAAATCGATTTCTACATTTATTCAACTTTTATACATATCCTTTTGAAATTGTCAACCTTTATACGAAAAATGTTATAATGACAGTAAAAAAATAAAATAATTATTACATCTTCGTCTTCTTATTGACCTTAATTAAAAAGCACGTAATTTACATGTAAACGTGATCTGATGTAAATACATATCTAAAAAAGGACATTTAATTACAAAAATTCAAAACAGAATATATCAAAAAGAATTTTATGAAGCCAAAAGAAAAATTAAATTTAGGTTGCGTTTAAGGTGAAGTAATTTTTATATTTTTGCAAGATTTTAGTCTGGGAGGTATTCACGCCCTTTCTAAGAAATTAGTGCCGTTTAGATTTTAATTCACATTTTACTTTATATCATAATTAAAACCAGTAATTTAAACGGGCTGGGCCTAATTAAAAAATTATAGGACAAGTCATTTAATTATTTTGAATCTCATTTTGCTTAATTTTTATTTTGACATTGAACTCATTTTAATAAAAAATAGCTAATCCTTAATATTAGCAATATAAGAAAAAATTGTTAAAAAAATTTGAAAAAAAAAAATATACGTAATTTTTTAAAATCTCATTTTTTAAATTTTTTAAATTTTTCAAATATATGAAACGAGTCTGGACGCGTCCTGATAGGAACCAAAAAATATAAATTTTAAAATCACACGGTGAAGAGTATAATTCGTACACAATGTATTTCATAAATGATTTAGTAAGCAAATTTTTTTTTAGCTTGTCCTAAAACAAGTTTGCCGTAAATTCGGACGGGGGCGGACCGGGCCTATAACTTACTAAAAACATAAATGGCATCTTAAGTATTGAGTGCCTGGATGAACTTGTTAGGGGTAAAACACCCCCAATAAACTTAATTAAATTTTGTTAAGGGTGTTCGGGGGCCCGTGAGTGTCCTAATGGCCCTCTCTATTACTTGTTATCGTTGTTAAAAATTATCTCATAAATGTAGATCGGACGACCTTGAGCCCATGTAAGGTATGTTGTGTTCTAATGTCAGAATAATCAGCATTGAGCGTGGTTAATAGTTGGAGGGTTGATTACTAATCCTAAACACCGTCCATTTTTTGGAGAGTCTAAGTCAAAAAAAAACTATGTCACCGGTCCGTGTTAAATTTCATTTAAGTCTGCTGGACTTGCTGGAGTTTTAAGGCTAAGACCTAAAATCCATTTTTTGGCTAAACTAATATTTTTGATTAGGGCACGTGCAAAGTGAGTTTTTATCTTTGTAAAATTTTGAATATTTTGAAAAAATTTTCAAAATTTTTTAAAACTTTTTATTTTAGAAAAAGCAATTTATGTGCATAAACTAAATTTGGAAACTTTTTAAAAATTTGCGTTTTATTTCAAAATAAAAAAAATTTCAAAATTTTGAAAAATTTCACGAAAATAAAAACTCACTTTGCACGTGCACCCTTATCAAAAATATTATGACAGATTTAGAGAAATTTAGTATAAATAGATATATTAAATATAAGTATTAGATTTATAAATATGCTTGGTTATAAGTTAAACCCTTATCCATTTTTCTTAGTGCCAAATATGAAAAAATTAGTTTTGCCAAAAATAAGGGTTTTCCCCAGCTCTGGGGTGCCAGTCTATAATAAGAATTTGAAAATCCCTATATTATTTGTTGTATTCGTAGGTACAATTACATATAATAATTTAAAATTATATTAGTTAGAGCCTACTACATAATCCAGCAGATTTTTGTGGATTAAAGTTGCTTTGCATAATACCATAAGGAGATCTTAGTTGAGAGATATTAAAATTTCAGATAAAACAAATTTAAAAAAAAATTTATTACAATTCTATGTGTTCCTTTTGCAAAACACAATGCATATCATAGATTACAAAGATTATGATCACTATCGTTGTTTGACCCTATCGAGATTAAACAAAAGGCTGAGAGATTTTTTTGAAGAACCAAATTAAAAACATAAATGATATCGGAATCCCCTGTAGCTGGCATCCCATAGCCAACCACATGAAAGGAGTAGGCACAGAAATCCTTAAAATGGATAAGAGGTCAAAGGTTGCTCCAAAGAGGTGCTAGCTAATTACAACACAAGCAAATTGCATTTATTTTTTGGCCATGGCCAAATAGAATTTATATTATAAGTAATTTGTAATGCCCTGAACATCAAATGATGCTCGATTATAACTTCGCTATCAATTCAAAGTTATCAAGAAACAGCTTACTCGCCAAGGCTTTGTTTTTTTTACTCTACAGCAGGCACCGCAAAGTAAATTGAGATTTTAAGATGATTACCTAGGTTTTAAGGCCTAGACTTTATAAAAATGGGCGCTTTTGAAATTCGTTGGTAAATCATATTAACTTGGTTCATGGTTGCTTATGAGTGTAGAAAGTCAAGTTTACATTCAAGGTCTTAAGACCGAGAAGTTATCACCATCTTAAACTGCGTGAGCTTCTGAGCTACTATGCTTCACAGGTTTAAAGTTGTCGTGCTTGCAAGCTTTTCAGCTACCAAGATAAACCACCGTTGAGAACCTATTTACGAGATGAATGGGAGACCGAAAATTAATAGTCATTAACGACTAGGTTTAAATGACTAGATTGCCACGTGAGTAACATTTCATTTATACTCGCGAGGCCGTAAAAAGTTGTGTTAGAAATTAAAAAAGGCAAAAACCGGACGACTAAGTTGTCCTTATAATGGGAGAGAGGTTTAAAACAAATTCCAATTCTAGAGATTTCGTTTTTCTCGACCCTCGCCCGAAAAGGAATTTTCATTATAAATATATTATTTTTTTTTGTTAACAAGGAAGCAACCACAAATATAGATAAGAGTTCCTCCAGAAGATCATAAACTATAGATGTGTAATCGAATATCATTAACCGTTATATCTCGTCGATTGAGCGAGTGAGAAAGAAAAACCAATTCCCTAGCAAAATTTTCAAAATTAGCCGTGATTAAAGAACAAAGAGGTAAAAAATAATGAAAATTTCACTAAAAAAAATCTTATTTCTGGTGCTGATGCAGCTTTGTTCTTCAAAAGAAATTGAATCTAGGGGTAAAAACATTGAAGAAGGCTTAGAAAAACCGTTGAACCCGGGAGAGTGGAAGCGGCAACTGCTGGGGCATTTATATATTTCAAGCTTCAAAAGCTCCCAAGGAAAGCAAAAATATTTTAAAACTCGTTAACATTAGATGGGAGGAAAGAATTTGATGGATAAGAATACAAAAAAAATCGTGGTCCTATGGGTCTTAATAAAGCCAAGTTAAATAATAACGAAAACCACCCCATACGGTATATATTGCGTATTTGAAGCCCGATGTCAAAATTTGTAAATTTCTCAAAGTAAGATTCAAAGATAGATACGAAGAGAAGGGTGGAAGCCTTTAAAGGGCATCATTGGAATTGAGGTTTTTCTTAAAGAAGAATAAATGTCGTATTTTTTTTTAGCGCACTCCATAAAAACGAGCAAAGCAATTAATTCCAACGGTCAAATTTTCTATGAGCCCAATGCCTAAGAAGGCCACCTAACAGCTTCATGAGGATTATAAATTGATATTCCTAATTACATTGCCATATACCGTATAAAAAAAAGCCGTCTATGCCCATAAATCGAACACCAGACCTCCCGCGTGCAGGGCAGGATCGTTCACACTGAGCTGACTGTGCCCACGGCTAAGATACATTAGTACTTCGTTAGTATGGTTCAAAATTCAAGTTACATGGCTTGATAGCCTACTAACAAGATGGGTAACGATATACGGGCGACCAATTTTAATTGGTTAAAGAAAGCGACATAATGTGTTTTAATTTGTCCTAATCGATTGTTTTTCCGGTGTTAGGTAGCTGCTTTCTGCAAAGCATAAATTTCAATAAATATTAATTTAACTTCGCACGCAATTGCATGCAATCTGTACCAATAAAGGTAAATTAGACATGGTTCCTTTTAGCACCATCTGTTATATTTTAGGAATTAGCGAAAATGGCGTAAATGAAAAAAGACAAACCCGTAAAAAGCAGGTTCATTGGATGAGAGAAATTAACACTTTATCTTCCTTTATGGGGACACGTTTAACAGTGCTATAAGCCGAGGAGTCTGTCAAATGGTTGTGCTTATAAATTATTTATAGGGGCACAAAGTTCAAGCGAGAACGAATACAAAATTATAGGAGGTGAACAAAACTTTAGGTTAAAAAACTATCTGTCTTCTGTAAACTTTTACATAAAGTGAAAAAAATAGACATCTATGCCCCACACATGTTTTTGCCTAATTAAAGGATATTTCACGTTTTAGTCTACATTTAAATCTATATGAGTGCCTATTACAATTTCAAATTATGGAGGAATTTCTGCCACCTGATTAGATATTACCTAAAAGTGTTTTTATTTCGGATCATATGTAAGCAGGGCGGAGAAAAAAAACTAAATGGGCTTTTTTTTTAAAAAGTTTTTGGGTTTTTTTTCCAAATGCCCACAAACTCGTGGGCATGGCAAAAGAAAAGCCCTTTTTTGCTTAAAGAAAAGGGGATGTTTAAAAAAGCCCCTTTTCTTAAAAAACTCCTAGGAGCTTTATGCCCACCCATCAAAATTTTTTAAAATTATTATAGAAAACATAAAATGGGTTTTTTGGGGCTCTTTTTAAGAGCCACTTTTTGTGGGTTTTTTTTGCTCCTTTTCTTAGTAAGGGCTTTTTTTAAATTCTTATTTTGGCCCTTTATATTTGCCCCCCTTTCTTTTTTTATGTTATAGGGGAAAAAATGAGCCAAAGTTTTTTGGCTCATTGTTTTCCCAGGCCTGTATATAAGTAATTAGAAATAATTGTCCCACCTAATTAATTAATGTTGAACCATAAATGCTGCTGTCTTTTAGAATAGTTTACAACTTAATATTGTGACACTAACAAAATAATTATTTAATCTTAATTTTAAAATTTTAACTTCAAAATATGTTAATAAGGTTATGGCATAAAGGTATATTTTCGCATACTTCTTTGCGAGATTTAAGGGCATAGAGCTTGCAATATGGTCCCGTTATTTCGCTCGTGGCTAAGCTTTTGATCTTCACATCTTCGCAAAGGGTTCGGATGGAATTTAAATGCTTGGGTGCAGCCAGAGGCAACACATATTTCGCCGGTTGCTTCGACCTATACCGAGAACCGTAAAGATATATGACTTTCGATTGCTCGGGTTGACTTGCTTTAGCCGTCCCATTAACAATTGTTTTCGAGGGCAGTGAAGATGATGCGCTTGATTGAGCGGCCAAAAGGGCTTTGCTAACGCGTCGATGTAGGAGGGGAGATTTAGAAGGTTCGGGAAAGTTTGTAGCGGTAAGTTGGTTCGGTTTTAGCGGTGTTTTTAAATGGGAAGAAAAACTTGCAGGAGAAGGTTGAAAGTCGTCGTCTCGGTGGTCCTGGAAAGTCGTAAGATCGATGGAGATGCTTGAAAGGCTACCGCTTTTAGAAGATGATACTGTAGCAGCGGATGATATGGCCTTGGAGAGGGACCTATTTGAAGGATGGCAAATTTGAATCGTAGGGAGGGTATTATGGTCTGCTACGGCAGCCGTTGTTGGGGTATTATTGCACGAGGTAGTTGATGTGGCGAGATTAGAAGCCGGAAGTGTAATATGCGAATCAAAGTTTTTTTGCTGCTGTTTGAGCAACACTTGATTGCGTAGATTGATTTCGGCAGTGCCGCCGGCAATCGACAAATAAGGAGTGTCGGAATTATTGTTGTTTTTATCAATATTGACCTTTGTAGTGGTATTTGAAGGTGATGGCTTTGTAGAGGAAGAGGAGGCGCCCGAAGACCCGAGAGAGTGAAAGGAAGAAGTCAGTGACGAATTGGCTGGAGAAGCGGATATATGATGATGCTGATAATGGGTGGTCAAAGGAGTCATGGCTGTATTCGAGTGTAAAGCAAGTTTTTCCAAAGCGAGCACATTATAATCATGGTATTCTTCATTGTAATCGGTTGATGACGATGGAATTATATCGGATATGAGAAAAGACCCTTTAATGGCTGCAGGACGTGACGCCCTGACAGGGAGTTTTTGGTCGGGAAATAACGTTTCACGTTCAATTAAGGAAAGCGTTTGCTTAGCTAAATCATTGTCAGTGACCGGGCTTGGTTGAGACAAGACGACCTGGTTTTCGGGAACGGAATCTAAAAGTTTATCCATCGAAGAACTTTTGGAAGAGCTGTTGGTTTTTAAGCCAATACCTCCGATTTCGTGTGGAGAAGAGTTTATGGTGCCGCCTGTAGTAGAAGCCCCAGCGATAAAAGGATTGTCGTGTTTGGCGAAATTCCACATGCGGGGAGCATTGTTACGCGTGTAATCGAGGGCCTCAAATCTGTCGAAGGAGGAACAAACGCAAGAATCTCCGTCTTCGAAGTCAAGAATGTCAAAGGCTTTGATAGGTAATTTGTTGCAAGATCGTTGTTGTAAAAGGACAAGGTTTTGCGACTTATCGGCAGATAGGGAGGAGGTAGATGAATGGCCATTTTGCCGATGATTCGCAATACCTTCTTCGTCAATGGCGATTGGTGGCCGCGCCGATGACGGCAATATAAAAATGTATCGAACGCCGTACGGCAGGTTGACTCGGTCAGCGAGCGAACGATTCAAATCGTTCATGAGGGCCGTCAAGTCTCGGTAACGTTCACGAGACAGGGCGTACACGACGCCCGAATGATAGCGATCTCCATTGCGGTAAAACCGAACCTTCTTGGCTCGCGCCAAGGGTGCCAGAGTTTGTTGCACATGGAGAGGCAGCTTGCAACGACCTATTTTACGATTTGCGATAGGAGTCATCGAAGCAGTGTTTATGATTGAAGAAGTTGGTTTCAAATTGGGACAAGTCATCACTGGGTTTGCATCATCTTGACCATTCTTCACAATTGCGTTTTGACAACTCATTTCGAAAGGTGAAACGTTGCTTAGCTGATAGCTTCGGCTACTTTCTTCGATAGAATCAATCTTGATAACCATGCTTTTTGGTGTGGGCTGGTTATGATGAGGTATGTTTGGAAATATTTTTTATTTAGTGTTTGAATTGATATATCATCTCGGAGGAGGAACTAAACGCGACATAAATTTGAAACACATTAAAAAATTTTCAAGCCTAAAATGTAATTAAAGTTAAACGAGTCACAACATTTGTTCAAACAAAATCATTAATTTATATGGGAAAATTGAGAGTTGTTTGGGCCTAAAATATACACAAAGAACGTGCCGACACGCATAAAACGGTCAAGAAGGTGAGTGTCCTTTTTAGAGCGTAAGATTATCGGATAACGTTAAAAAAACCAATTACCTAAACAATATACCTTTACAGAAGCCAGTGAAAAATCCTTCACTTTTTAAGTATTGGGCTGAAAAGCCTTACATTAGTATCAATAAATATATATAGAGAGAGATTAAAAAAATTTAATCAAAAAAAAAAGGATTTAGAAATATTTTTAAACTCTCAAGTCGAGGCTAGATTCTTAAAAATCTACGGAGTCAGTTGATTTAATTACTTCAACAAGGTTTTATTCGATAATAGTAAGTCATAGATTTGTAAATAACGACCAAACAAATAACTTGGGCTATCTGTTACCTGATTAGGTTAGCGCGAAACTAATTAGACTTAAATAAATATTTTAAATAAAACACGGACATGAAAATTTAATAAACAAGACATCGATATAATGGCCGGAGCTGATTTCTAACTAACGAGTGGCGTTAATACGGCAGTGGAAAGGGAGAAATATAATGTTAAAAAGTTATGAATAAATTAGTAGAAATTTATTTTTAAATATAGGATTCATATATAAACGCTAACAATAGCTTCATATATCAATGTATACGGTGATCACGTCTTTAAAAGCTCAACAAAATAAATTGAGGCCGTTTTATGTTAGGATCTTTATAAAAGGAGACACCTGTGTAACTTAAATATTAAATGGACTATTTTCCTTACAGTGAAACACTAAAAGCTATTAGAATCAATCGCATTCATCATCACAACTACAATAACAATCATTAAGGATTCTAATATACAAATATGTTGGATTCTTGTGGCAATAACAGATTATAGAGGTATGATTTGTGATTCATGATTAAAATGTAACCATATATCGATGAATACAAATCATGTAAAATAACGGTATCCGTGACAAAAGACTCGATTACCCTAATTAGATAAAATTATAATCTGATTTGTGGTGGAGCCTAATGTGCCCTCAAAAATAGGAATGGCGCAACACTTGGTGAAAATGAGAGCCCGAAATATGTTTACAAATCAAAAAGATATACGAGGTGGAAAATTCAATCAAAACGCGACTAAAAAATTGCCTTGTAGCTTTCCAAGGCATCTATGTTAAGTCAATTTTTTTTCTAAATTAACATTTTATTTTTCCAAAAAAATTTTGTTTAAGTGTTATAGGATTGGAAATATTGTGTAAAAAAGCTTTTTATTTAAAAATAATTTTTTATTTTTTTGAAAAAAAAAAGAAATTAATTTTCACCGTGACCTCAGTGAGCTGGGAGTTTAAAACCAGTAAAATTTGAAAAGTTTTTTAAATTTTTCTTCAAATTTCAGTTAAACGTATATCTATCGTAGTTAAAAAATAAAATGTTTATCTGCATTAGGGCACGTGAAAAGAGATTTTTTATTTTCGTAAAATTTTAAAAATTCTAAAAAAATTTTAATTTTTATTTCTTTCAAAATTAAAAAAAATTTTTTTTTGAAAAAGTATTATGTGCATAAAATTTGGCAACTTTTTAAAAATTTGCGTTTTATAAGAAAATTAAATTTTTTTTAAAATTTTGAACATTTCACGAAAATAAAAACTTTGCATGTGCCCTTAGGTAGTTTAAACATTAGGCTCTATTAAGGAACGTTGACAAATTGAAGCTTAATTCAGATTAGACGTATGGTACATATTGTTTATAAAAGGTATTAAGCTTACCTAAAAAAATTATAGATTTTCTTCAAAAGAACGCGTTTAGGTTTGTTCATTTTTGTAACAAATTGTAAAAATTTTCAATTAAAATGTTAATAATTAAACTTTTTTGGCCAGAATTTTTGAAATTTTAAAAATAAAAAATAAGATTTTGAATGCGAATAACTAAAATTGAACTTAGATAGAGTTGAATTTTATGTTGAACAAAATAATTTTTTTATGAAAATCTGAATGAACATTTGAACACGGAAATAGAAAACAAGCTTTCCCGACAACTGCAACCTTAATGTGAGCTTAAGGATATTAGGCTCTATAGAAAAACAGTTAATCAGAAGGTGTAAAAGGCATTAATTCAGATGTATATGGTACATATTGTTTATAAAAGGTATTAAGTTTACCTAAAAAAATTATAGATTTGCTTCAAAAAAACGCGTTTAGAGTTTGCTCGTTTTTGTAATAAATTTTAAAACTTTTTAATTAAAATGTTAATAATCTAATTTTTTTGGCCAAACTTTAGCAACATTTAAATGGCAAAAAACTATGACTTTTGGTCAAGTTTGGCGTTAATAACGAATATGAAATCAGAACTTAGCAAGGCTCAGTAATATTTAGTTATTCGGAGTCAAAGTTGAGATTTTTTATTTTTGGAAAACTTTGGGCATCAACATAAAACCTATGCGGTAATAGCAAAAACATAAAGTTAGAGAAACATTCATTATTAACGTAAGGGGTTTCAGACATATTGAATTTTTTTTTATTTTTTAATTTTTGTAAAATTAGTGGTTTTTGTCATAAACTTCGTTTTTTGATCTTAAATAACTTGAAAGTAAATTGCTAAAAATTTATGTAATAACCCTTTTTAGATATGTTTTTTTATAAGGAATCTGAATATGCCGATAGATTTTTTGTAGAATTAATAGTAAAAAAAATTTTGAATTTTTTTCTAAACTTTGGACGCGGTTTAAAAAAAATTGGAGGCCTTAGAAGAAAACTAAACCCGGGATCGTAATTCTCTACAAAACCCTTAAAGAATCGTTTAAGTTGTTTTTTTTTGTTGTCCAGTGTTATTAGCAGACGCCGTTAAAAATGCAAAAAATAACTTCGATCTAAACTTGATACATTGTCAATTATATAAAATCAAACTCCATCTAATTGTTTATAAAACTTTTTATATGATTAGTTTACAATTTTTTTTCCCGTACAAACAATTTAAAAACAAAATATCGAAGGAAGTGGGCCCCATTGTAAAAAATTTATTTAAGTGCTATTCATTTAAAGTTGGCTCGGGTAGCTCAGTGGGAAAACCTTCCTGTCTTACAGAAACAAGGTCGGGGGTTCGAGTCCGCGCGTAGGTGTTTTTTTATTATAAAGACCACACGTACAACAATTTTGAAGCTGCTGAATGGCTTACTCAGGTAGTAGCGTTTAAGTTATACTAAAAACTTAGGTCACCGACGGATCGAATCTTATTAAGATTCAAAGTTGTAGAAGGGTAAAGTGCCCCTATATGGAAGCTATATGAAAAACCTCAACCCAATTTTTAACTATTAACTTAGCTTAGTAATTTTCAACTATTTGTTCGATAAAAAATATAAATGTTTAAGTATTATTGTAGTTAATTTTTTTGTTAACTTGTAAACCCCGTATATGGTAAAGGGCCGGAGAGCTATCTCTTATCTGTAGGATTCAGGTAAGATTTAACAAAAATTATATGGGGCTTGAACTATAATTAATATGAATGCGTGCCGTAAGGACAGTCTGCTTAGGGCGTCGATATTATTAAAGGTAGGCTTTGCTTTAAGAATATATCTTAACCTAACATATTTTTAGGGCTCGTCCCGAGTCTATTCGTATCTTGGAAAATATAAATGGCCCAGTGTTGTAATTTTTTTTTTGATATCATTAAATGAAACGAGATAAATTGATTGTGGGCTTTGAGATATCAAAAAAAATCTTGCATGTTTTTAGAGAAATAGCACTGGGATTAAGAAATACTTGTAAAAACAACAGTGGTTAATAAATGTTGAAACCCAAATTTTTGACCAGAATTTATAAAATTTTGCCCAAAAAATGAATGTACTCTGGACAGGACGCACAACACAAATTAAATACTCAATTTTTTTTTAGAAATAAAACATTTATATCAGTTTGTTAAAGGTCCCAACAATTTTTTTCTTGCTTTTTTTTAAAAAATTATAATTTAAATTGGCCACAGTCATCAATATTACTTCAAAATGATATTCGTGTAAAATCATGTAAAATTAAAATTAAATGCATAAAAAAATGGATATTTAATTATGCATGAAATAATACATTAAAGGACAAAGAAACTTGTGATCTCACCACACCATAGAGAACTGCTCTAAAACATTAAAAGGTGTTTAAAAATCATATGTATTTAAAATAGGTAACAACTATTTAAACGTTTTGTGTCAGGTAATGGATGATCTAAAGATACTTTTTTATTAATTTTTTTTTATGAATATTTTATGATTTATAAAATGAGGCTTTGAAATTTAGATATAATTCTTTATAAATAAAATGCATCTTTATCAACCTCTTTAAGATCGGAGGAATTGAATATGCACCAGATTTGTCATATAGATGACTAATTTCAAGCAATGTGTATTCATGGTGTAGTTTGGCCGTTTTAGGAAATAAACCTTAGGCCGCCAAAGTGAGTTTTCATTTTCGTGAAATTTTATAAAAAAAAAATTTCAAAATTTTTTTATTTTTTTTTTAAACCAGCCATCTATTTGTTAGACACTTCCTAAAACGAACAAATTACATCAATTTTTTGATATAAGTCGTTATAAATTTTCTCACAAAATTTTTTTTTACAATTTTTAATTTAGCCGCAGCCATTGATGCACATGTAGCCTTCAACCACGTGCAGTTGATCATTATAATTTATAATTTAATCGACACTTGTTTTTTTCCGATCAATGCAAAATAAAAAAAAAAGCAATAAATGTTAAATTTAAACACAAAACAACACTGAAAGTTTGAGAGGTTAATTAGGGTATTTTCCCTTAGGCACGGAACTAGAATTCCAAAAGTTAATCTAAAAAATTGATTCTCAACATTAAAAAATTTGCAAAATTTTGTTGTTCGTATTAGCAAATGTTTGATTGCTTCACATGAAAGCTCAAAAAATTTTTCACAAAATATTTGTATATCGGAAAATCTTCAGTGAAATATAATACGCATGCAATATTGCAAAAAAAATGCGGTTAGTAAGTCAATAGGTAAAAAAAATCTCAGACAAAAAATGACAAAATACTAAACGGGGGTGTATTAAAAGTTTCATGTTTCTCATCATATCAATAAAAATCGGCCTAAATCACTTTTTAAATATCCGAGATTTATGGGATCGGGTAAAAATCAAAATTTTTCCAACAGCCTGGCACACTTAAATCTGATTAAGGAGCAAATTGTTAAAAACCAAATCATTAGGGAAAAATATGCATTAAATTTAATCGATATCGATAGTGCGCGCTTTCGTACAAAACTGTAAAAATATTGTTTTTATTGATTGATAATAAATTTTCATATTCCATTACACAGGTGAGATTGGTTTGAGAAATCAATCTATCAATTTACGTAGAAAATGAATAGATGAAACGAGTGAAATACAGGTAAGCTGATTTTTTTTGAATTTAAAAAAAAGAGAAAATTTATGCGAAAAAAATGGAATTTTAAATAACTTTCTCAATTAATTTATGGCAAAAAAATATAAAAATTATACCAATATACACTATTTAATAAAACGAATTGCTTTAAGATTTGTCAAGTATTCCAAATGCAAAATAAAATCGAATCGTGAGTTTTGTATGAAAAAAGTTGACTATTCAAATTATATTTAATTGAGCTCGAAAACGTGAGAGTAAGGCATGTCAAAACTCCGGGAGTCGGGAAGGAGTCTATCTACTCCGGAGTTCCGGAGTTCTAGTTTTTGGAAGCTAGAAAACATTAGCTTATTGAAAATATTGTAATTTGTGTTTTTATAGTCAAAACTCATATTTGTTTAAAGTTGTAAATAAATGAAAGAGCAGCTAATTATGTAATAATTACATATATTAACTAGCAAATTTTAATAAAAAACTCCGGAGTTTATGAACTTCTTCTAGACTCCGGAGTTTTGACATTCCCTACGTGGGAGCGAGGCTCATTCTTCCCACAAACAACAACTCTTTATATATGTCAATAGGTTTATACACTTAGGTATTTAAAAATCGAATAGATATTGATCATAGACTAGATATTAAATTTTGAAAAATAAAATATGCTGTTCTAGTTTTTTTCATCCGGCTTCGAAAAAATTGATTAAATCGGATTCAATGTATAGTTTCGATTTTAACCGAAGTTTTATTAAAATCCAAAGTCGGTTCTATCCGGAAAAAAAACCAAACAGTTTAACCCGATTGAGATTCGGATTTTCAGAATATAAAACAGGTCCTCCGATAAATTAATTTTTTTTTGGATCTACATGAAAAATTTATTTCTTATATTTATAAAAAAACCCTTCTTCTGCTAATCGATAGCGCATTTCTATTCCATAATATACCGGTCCGGTCCGAGCTTATTTATAGACCTAGGCCGACCTGCCCAAACCTTCAGTGCCCCGAAAAAACGGTCCGAAATTAAATTACAAGCAAAAATAAAATTTGTATTGTATTTTAACAAATTAATAGATTATAAATATTTTCTTTTAATTTCATATCTACAATCGTTAGATATTTAGGGCAGGCCCGCGCGGTTCTAAATATAAGCCCAGCCCGCTTTTCGGGCGAGCCGGCATCGGCCCAAGAGGATTTTGAGTCTCGGCTTTGATATCTAATTTCCAAACCGCGTGACATAGAATTTTCGTATTGTATTTAAAAATTTTTTTGGGAAAACCTAAACAACATAAAAAAACACGGAAAAAAATGTTTGAGTTTTAATATTGTTTTTGTCATCAGTAGAATATCAATTACTGCCTACGCCATACATCGTTTCAAAAAATCTGTCTAAATAAAAAAAAATTTAAAGTTCCGTATATATAGGATGTATATGATGGTGGAAAAATTATAAAACATTTTCAATATTAATAAAAAATTTAATAAAAAATTGAAAAATATTAAATAAATTATAACATATACGAATTGAATGTGGGATGGGTTCAGAAGGCGCAGGGCAAATTTTTACGATGGAAAAACCTCTAATACAAGTAAATTAGAGCCTTAATTAAAAGCAAATCTAGTTTTTACAAATCAATGATTAAACCTCTACATTACAAAAAAAAATTGGAATAATAGCGCGTTTAAGGTCGATTTATATTGTATAAAACACTAGGAAACTTAGAAAAAAAATTTGTTTATTTCTATAAAAAATTTCCCTAAAACCTTTCAAAATATTTTTAGCGCTAATTATTTAGAAATAATGAATTACCAGAAAAAACCATTGAAAAATTTTGTCAATCAGTTTGTGCCCTACTCTAAATCCGCCAAAAAATATTTATTGCACTAATGGAATGAATAAAAAGTTACAAGAAATGTCTTAATTTAGCTGGAAAAAATTGGCAGAAGAGCTTAGTTGAGAAAAAAATCATGAAATTATGAATTTTTATTTCTTCTAAATCTATAAATAAGATTCATATAGAGCTGATAAAAAAAGGTATAAAGAGGCAGCTGTTCAACTGTTATCTAATAACATAACACATTACATATATAACATTAATGTTTATAAATGCGCAACGTTAAATTTTACAAATGAGATAAAAGGGTAGAACAAAATGTGATAAATGTAAACCACAATGGAATTAACATAATAAAAATAATGCTAATCCAGTCCCGTTTATTTTACATGCTTTTTTATATGCATTTTCGTTGCGTTTGCTAAATATACTGACTAGGCTACTAAACATTATTGTTTATTTCTTAAGGTAAGGAAACAAAATCTAATTTGGTCATTTTGGTATGATTATGTTTTAAATTAAGGCAGTACAAGGTGAATGGTTATATTAAACTTACTTTCCCTTTCTTAAAATGTGTAAAATTATTGTCTAATAGTTTCTCAAAGCTGAGTATTTACCAAATGAATAGTTTTTGTAAGCTAAATAAAGCTAAACCAAATGTAAAATTATAAAAATACAATTATAATTCAAATGTTTTTTGCCCTTAAATCTTAATTCTATGGATCTAAATTATTTCTAAGGTTAAAATAAATATACCTAATGTGGAGTAAAGTTGGAAATTTTGTGTGGCACCACAAAAATTTAAAATAATAAAATTTGTCACAATTGGTTAAATTATCTGTTTCAATCAAAACTCTGTATTTCACAGCTTACGTAATCATAAAAATTTTAGTTTTATATATTAGAAGCTTGAATGATTGAAAATAAAAATATCTATTCTGAAATTAATGATTTTAAATTATAAATTTACAATTTCTTTAGCAAGCGAAATTTTAAAAATATAAATAGATAATGCATTAAAATTAATTTTTGCACTCATAGTAAAAATAAAAAATGCAACAATAATTATAATAATAATGCAATACTTGAGATGTTGGTGTTCAAATATTAGAATTTATTCAAAATCAAAATCAAAGGTGTGTTTTAGAACACATGACTTGGTGAATGCTTGTTCCCACGGCTTACTATGTTCAAACAAATACAACAATTGCTATATATAATTTTAAAGCTTATAATTATATAAATGCCAGTGTAAATATTTTATTATAATTAAATTTATATTTAATTAAACTGCTTAATATTAATAAAATAAAGAATACTTTTTGAACTAAATGTTTAGAGATAGGAGAAATTTTTGCGTAAAAAAAATATACAAAATGAACATAGTATTAGACAAGAATTTTAAATTTTTGTGTCAATCTAAGGCAAACAATATTTAAGTTATTACTAAAGTTTAAAATACCCTAAATTATATTTTTATTTTTTAGAAACAAGCTGTAGAAGCTAATTAAAAAAAGTATCCTAATAATTTATAGCGCGTAACTAAGGATTTTAAATATTTTTAAAAATATAAATTTATCAAGCTTTTTTAATTTTTGTCAAAATGTGTTTTAACAAAAAATTTAAACTAAATTAAATTTATAAATAATTTATACATTACGCGATCGGAAAGAAAAACTTAAAATTTTAAATTAATCTTATTTTAGTGAACAAACAATTTTTGTAAATTTACTTTTAAGAATTCATATTAAATACATGCCTTAAGTTTTTTATTATAAAGTAATTATTATTGCCTAGTTCTTCCAATACCTCATTCAATACCTAAAAATTTGCATATTTTTAAATTATGCAGCAAAAATTTAATATTTTTATAATTCATATTAAGATTATATAACGCAAATTTACTCTAAAAATAAATATACGAATACAGTTTGTAATATCCTGCAAATTTAAATAAAATATCTAGATCCAACAAATTCCGCGTTTAGGGCGCCAATAATATAAAAATAACATTTTATATATATATTATTGCACCAATAAATATGTAAAATATAGGCGCGTGACGTTTAAATCAATAATATAAATATTTGATATAAAATTTTGAAATAGAAATTATCCTAACCTAACCCCTGTAAAGATGCTATTCAACATTTAGATGTGAGTGTCTTGTGATATATAAACACGCATTTCACATCACAATTTACCCTTAAACATAAATATATATTTTAAAACTTTTTGCTCTTATAATATATGGGCGCGTTTATAATTTTGTTAAGATTTTATTATTGAATGAGCTTAAAATTTAGATAGGCTATTAAATAAGCAACAAACGATATTCAGATTTAAGAATATTCTCGTGCTTTATATATTGGTCGAAAAAAACCGACATTAATTGCGACAAATTTTTATTTCCAGCGCATTTTATATATATTGTTATTTCAATTATATTTTACATTTTTTAAAATTTTTTTGAACAATCAGGAACGAATTTATATTGAGCCCCGTCAATATTTAGGCTATAAAAGATTAGCCAAACTCAGTATGTTTGTGGTCTTAAATAAAAAAATTAATTAAGGTTTTAATTAAACAGTTAACAGTATGCGACACGTTCTGAATTTGTTCAATCAAATTTTCAAATTTTTAGTTTTTGACATTCAACCCATTTTAACAAAATGTTGCCAATCTTTATTGTTAGCATTTTACACGAGGTTTGTAAAAATTTGAAAAAGAAATCAATTTTATAAAAATTAAAAAGAGTCTGAATGCGCTATTAATTATAAAATGTTTTCCTAATATTTTTTTGTCGGATCTTTTATTGTTTTTATATTTTTTCTAAAACAAAAATTTTAATTGGCTTACAAATTTTTATTTAAAAAAACGGTAAAAGGATTTCCTAATGATGGCAAATCTGGTTTCCGATTAGCCCATACATCTTAAAATTTGTTAAATTGTGTTGTTAACAAACAAAAGATGATAAAATTATTATATTATTAAGGGTATTACTTACTTTTAAATTCTGTTTCAACATGATAATTTTACATTTAGCTTGAAAAAATGTTTGAACCGTCAGAGCCAAAAAGGACTGAGCCAAAATTAAATATGTCTAACTAGCAGGGCCAAAATACGGCCCTTTCGTATCAAATGTGCTAAAATGAGCATACCGGATTTATTAAGGGGGGAAAACACTGAACAGCAGAAAAAACAACATAAACGATATTAACAAGTTTATGTTTAGAATTTCATAGAGATCATGATGGAGCTTTTTTACTGATACCTCCAAAAAATTTTAAAATGACTTCAAAGTCCAAAAAATAATTTCTGAATTTTAAAAAAATTGGCGTTGAGTAGATTATAATCTCACGCATCTGATTATAAAAAAATTAATTATTTGGCTTTATAAGAACTCTAGTTAATTAAATATGAAAACCTCTATATAAAATTGTTATTTATATAATAGAATTTTACACTCAACTCACACTCTACCCTTAATCTGCTCCTTACGCTTCATTCCCATTATTTTTTAAACGCCCTCTTAATTCCGCATTTAGGCATTTTAGCTTGATATCAATATGAGCGCTTTTATTCATTAATTGGAAGTTTAATATTAGGTAATAGAGTTAAGTTAGTCTTAAGGCGTGTTATTTAGGGTTAGGGTTGGTGTGTTAGAATTAAATTAGGGTTAGGGTTAATTTAGGGTTAGGGTCAAATTAGGGTTAGGACTATTTTAGGGTTAGGGTTAATTTAGGGTTAGGGTCAAATTAGGATTAGGGTTATTTTAGGGTTAGTGTTAATTTAGGGTTAATGTTAGATTTGAAATTCCATTAAATTTGTGGCCTGCTGATTTTATAGGCTAGTAAATTTTAAATGTGACACAAGGCTATAAATTTTCGCTTTTACAAATTAACAAATTTTTAAGATGACACAAGATCAAACCTGCCATCTTAAGTATTATCTGTTTACCTATTTATCAAATTCATTTAGTCAGCTTTTTGAAAAATTTAGAAATGGTAAAAAAAAATAAAAAAGATAAACAAAATAACTGAAATTATTTTTTTTGTTTATTTAAAACAGCTAAACTGTTAAATTTCAACTTCGAAAAATAATTTTTGTAAACCGAAAACATATTGTATCTTTGTTTAGACGCGAAAAATTCTGCGTCTATGCTAATGTAAGAGCTTGTTCTAAAATATTTTATTTTTGATTAATTGAGATCATATACATAAGTTACAAGGGATGATGGTTATAAGGAAAAAGATTCAAATTTTTTCTAAGGGTAATCTTGAGGTCGCAAAATCTGTCAATAATAGAAATGGCCATTTATTTGTGGATGATCTAATTTTTTTTAGCTTCTTACTTTGAACTTGTTCTGTTATAAAACGGGCAATATGTGAATACATTTGACTTTTTTATTCTAGGGCACCTGTAAAGTGAATTTTTATTTTCGTGAAATTTTCAAAATTTTGAAGAAAAAAAATTTTGTAATAAAACGCAAATTTTTAAAAAGTTGCCAAATTTGATATTTGCACATAAAATGCTTTTTCTGAAAACTAAAAAATTTTTGAAAAAATTTTGAAAAAAAATAAAATTTTAAAATTTTAAGAATTTTAATAATTTTTTTGAAAATAAAACTCATTTTGCACGTGCCCTTATGTTCTAAAATATAATTACTTAGTACTTTTAACTGTGTTTTCCATGTCTTAATTGAATACATAATGTTATTAATATTGTAAATTTTTAGTTAAGTTAAACAATCTCTTAACCTGTAAAGAACTAAATTATTTAGGTTTAAACTAAGATCGTGTTAGCATCCCATGCTAAAATGGTCTAGAAAAGTTGATTGTATAACTAAATCGAGTCTGGCTTCCGAAAAATAGGTTTGAAGAAAGGTGTAAAAAAATGAGTTAAAAAAATAAAAAAATATATTAATTTAAAAAAGAAATAAAATTACCTTCAGTTGTAAAAGGTATTTTCTTTCTAAACACTGTTTTATTTTTTTTGAGCTTTTATTATCAAGGTCAAAGTACCCTAAAAAAGACCAAAATGGCGTTTTAACTCTAAATAACAAAAACTCTAAGGCAGTGCATAAAGTTCTAACTTCATATCCGTAATCAGCGCCAAGTTGCCAAAAATGATGCTTGAGGTCGTACGTTGTCCAATATAATTGATTCAACATAGGCCGTGCCAAAATAATTTGTTTTTTTCGCAAAATCGAAAAATTAATTTAATCTATTCAAACATTTTAGTACGTTTATGGCGCCAAGACAATAATCCAAAATGTCTCGATATTATAATCATGATTAATATTGAACTTATTGGAAGCTATAAACCAAACAACGGTTATACATAAATACTAGTGATTACGGTTCCAAATGACCTCGGCTGTTTATAACAATTTTAGAGCCCGGGTCAAAAATATTGGACGGCTACTTGTTATTTTAAATATTGAGAATTGCTTTAATTTTATTTTCAAAAATATAACATATCTAAATATTATAAATAACTCAAATATTTAGCCGCTTTTAAATATCCAAGCCAATTTTTTTTATAAAATAAATTTATCTAAAAAAAACTATGAAACTTTAAACGCGGCACCCTAAAGTCTTTATCTTAAATAAATTAACGGTTTGTATGATTTGATGAAGCTGAAAGTTTTGCATATCTGTAGGAACAGATACTTTATGTAGGGAAACTGGTTGTACAAATTTTGCATTAGACGTCTAAGTTTTTACTACCGAAAGAAGTATGAATTACAAATGATAAGGGGAATCGGGGAGAAGTCTAGGCAAACGGATTCAACAACTAGGTAATTGGGGGAAGGAAGGAGGAAAGGAATGAGAAAATCCAGGTGTAAGATAGGGAGATAAAAGTGAAAGTTACCTGTATTTTTTTTTATAAAACAATCAAAGAAGATATCTTCTTTATGCAATCAATTCCATTTTGTAACAATAAATAATCTTTAGTGGTTTGCATAACGATTAGATTCTACAATAATTGTATTTAAATCGCGCTTACCAAAATCAATTGGTATGCCCATTTTGCCTAACGCGACTCCATAATTTAACATTACATCTACCGATTCAATCCTCCATTAATGGATAACAACGCCATCAACACCGGATTATATTATTATATTTTCCACACCTCTAGAGAGCCAAACAACTAACTTTTGCTTTAAAAATTATTACATCCAACTTGTTAACATCGTGATTTGTCATTTTCAACATGGTTTGATGCACAACATGGAATATTTTGATTGAATTGATATACTTGGAAAAAATAATCCCGGAGAACCGGATTAGCCCAACGGTTGATTTGGCAGTAAGGGACAATGGGGATAGATTAGTTAACAACGTGCGTAATAAGACAAAAACGGTTGGCAATTGATGGGAAGGTAGCGTGATTACACGATTGAAAAAAAAATCAAATAAATATACATGGATATCTACACTACACATTTCTTCGGGAAGTAGGCCATCAGATAACGCAAAATTTTTAAAATAATATAGAGGAGATCGTCAAGCTAATAGCTCACACACCTTTACAACAAAGCTCATTTATATTTGCAGGACCCGCCCCTGCTTTCAAAACCCGTGTGCCCATATTTTTATAATATACCTTCTCCTATCCTTTTATACAAATCGACCTCAACGTTTGTGTCCCATAACAATTAATCCTCGTGGAGCTCCTATTTCACTTGCTTGGTATTACCGTCAACCAGTATAAACCTACAATGCTAGTCGATAAAACTACTAATCTCAACTTTAAAACAGTTACTGATGCAACCCTAAAACCCATGTTTCAAATTTCAACCCTGAAAACGACTGCTAAGATAATGAAGTCCAATATTATAGCCGTCCATTTTCACATATACCTGTTAATCCTAATCATTACGTTAGCCATGTTACCAATTAGTGTTAATTCACAATTCGAAAATGGTAATAATATGCCGATCGATTTATTATTTTAGGTGTCCCTGGTGTTCGAGTCAAAAAATTGTATTTTAAAATAGATTTGACAATTTGCTTAATTTTCTAGAAAAAATTACTTTATTAGATTTTAAATTGTAGTTTTCCTAAATCGTAATGTAACAAAGGAACTTTACTTAATTTAATAAAAACTATTTTTTACAGCTACTTATTGAACACTTAGAGGTAAGCTTCAATTGTGTACCATAAAATATATATACAACCATTTTAGGATGCATTTGACAACGAAACGTTTTAGATTTTAGACATTATCGCAGTATTCAGTCAATTGTTGTCAATATAAATATATAAACAATTTTTTTATTACAACGTCTATTTTTGCCCAAAATATAAATATTTTAAACTTCAGGTGCAAATCATAATTTCCCCCGTGTTTTTTTTAACTTGCCAGCATATCTATATGCATTGATGGCTCTCAAATAATTGTTTATAATTACAGCAATATGTTATTATTGAGTATTTTATGTATATTTACATTTCCTATTTAGCTGACGACGCCTACGAAAGATTTGGGGAAGTGCTACCTAATGGGGGTCGTTCGCCCTTGGGAGAGAACGGTCCAGCGGATCCACACGAACCTCCGAGATCGTTCGGAGATGAACCCCAACTACGAAATCGGGAGGATAGCAAAGATTCATCGTCCGACGATGACGACGACGACGATGATGATAGAGACGACGAGTCGGACTATGGGCCTGCTCATCGTCACCCTTCCGGAGATAGAGAAGAATCGGAAAGTGATGATGATGGTGACAGTGGAGACGCAACCGACGGTGATGATTACGGTGGCTTAGATGAAGATGTATCAATTACTTTATGATTCCGTGATGTGTTTTGGCATCGATTTGATTTTGAATTGAGTACAAATTAAAGTGTATAAAATTAGTATTTGTATCGTTTTAATAAATAAGCATCCTAATCAAGAATTCCAAATTTTTCCTCCTGCAAATAGCATCATATCAGATTACATTATATATTTTCTCTAGAGACGTGGAAACAGCGATGACGACGAAGAACGCAGATATGCACCACAATCTTCTTCAGAGGACCGTAGTAACAATGACAATAACGAGAATAGGGCAAGACCTTCCAACGAGGACAGAAGTGGGTCATCACGACAGTCCCCAGACCGTGGTCGATACCAGAATGGAGATGGAAACGACGAGGGCCCCCAACAAGGAGAATATTCGGGTGTTCAAGAAGGTAAAGTTTACAACATTTTAGGAATAACTGTTTAAGTTTTCGCCCAAGGGCGCTTAGAAACGCTGAAAAATAATTTGTGTTAAAGTTGTGTCAGTATATTTTGATTCATTCTCCAAAACTTAATCCCAAAGTTTTATTATAATTATATTATTTAACAAAACTACGATAAATTTATAGATCATTTTTTTATAATTTTCAAACACAGAGACTATTGTGCCATATAAACCCGTTATAATGTTAGATTATAAACCTTAGTATGGATTAAAGTTATTCATACTTTTGTTGGAATTATATTAATTTAACATATCATCCCAGGTAATTCTGAAAACGGGCGAGGCACAGAGGAAGATGCCGACAATGGTTTTGATGAAGCTGGACGGGCCGCGGTAGACGATATAATGCCCCCACCCCCGGGCTACGACGAACAAAGCGGAGGTCCACCCACCGATGAACAAAGGGGCCAAGAACGGGAAGAAGACACGGAACAGACTCACGATGATAGACCGCCCTCTGACGGGTTATTATTACCTTCTTTCAATCACATTAGGTAGCTTTCAAACTTAGAACAAATAAAAAAAATTTTCTAAAAATAAAACTCGCACACATTCATTTAAAAATTCCATACTTGTATTTGGCTTTCCAGTGAATACCCCTATCAAAGCGGTGGGCGAAATGAGCAAGAAGGGCCGGCAAATGCCGATAATCGAGATCTGCGCCCTTATAACGATGACAATTCTGGTCAGATTAGGTAATAAACAGATTACCTAGATTTTTTCTTATTTTAAACAATTGCTACAGATAAATTACAAAAACACATTTGTTTTATTTAAAATAGACCTAGAAGTGGTCGGTACTTCCAAGAACAGCCGCAAGAAGAACAAAATCACGATTCATCTTCCTTGGCAAGACTCAAGGTTAAGGGTAAAGCGATACAACAATTAAAAAAACAATCCGAAAAAAGGGCCGATTCCGCCCCGACTTTCAATCAACATCCACCACTAGGAAAGCAAACATCCGCGAGTTTGGTTAAAAATGAAAATATCCCACGTTCCGAGATGAAAAAATCAGTGTCTTCTCGATCGATGCCATACCAAGATTTATCACCCGACTTGATTAAATACCGTGCTACTCATAACAGGCCCTATTATTTTCCACCATCCTCACCGCCCAGACGCAATTTCCACCAGCACCATCATAGATCGGCTCTTCCGGCTGGAAGGAGTCAACGTGATAACTCGTATGAAACCGATCAAGGGGCAGGGCCGGATCCATATGGATCACCTACGTATAACGAGATAGGCCATCAACATAATAGGCATAGAGAATCTCAGGATGGTGATAGCGGTTATGATGACGGTGAAGGGGACGACGGTCGAGCTCAAGACAAGTATAATATCAATGTCCACATTTCCTTCCCAAAAGTTAAAATAATCAATATGATATTTTTTATCAGAAAATCATATATTTAACGATATTATTAAATATATAATAATGACCCCTTTCCAAATTTTGGTTAAAATTAATGATTTAATATGCCCCAGGGGACGGACAAAGTGAATTTTTATTTTTGTTAAATTTTAAAATTTCAGGAAAATTTTTTACTTTAGAAAAAGCATTTTGTTAGCATAAAATAAATTTGGAAACTTTTTAAAAATTTGCGTTTTAGGACAGAACATAATTTTTAAAAATCTTGAAAATCTAAGAAAAAAAATTTTACTTTGCAACATGCATTCAAAATAAACACGTGTTAAAAATCTTATCACCGACGGCGGTATTTTTTTTGGTTTGGCTTTAATTTTGTAGTTATGTTTTCGATATATTTTTTGTTAACAATAGGCAGGATTGGGCATTGTATTATGGCAGTTACTTGGGTAGGTAATGGTTCATAGACCGTACAAAAATGGTGAATATCAAAAATGGTGTTGCTATAAGGAGGTACCGCTCAGTTACTGGAATTCTTGATTTAAGCCAATGTTTAATTATTTGTAAGAGTTGGAGTTCAAAATATTTGGCAAAATTAGCCATATTTTGAACTCAACTCTTTACCATTTTTTACCCCCCCCCCCCCTTATTTGAAAAAATTTAAATGAAAAAAAAAATTCCTTTCTCTTGCAACTCACCTAAAAAAAAATTCCTAATTGTAAAAATGAATAATTCTCAAAAAAAATGCATTGTGTTTCTTTTCTCCTCAAATGAGCTATGGCTTCTCCGAACAAGCTGAATGAATTTTAAGATTATCACAGGGAAGCGCTGCCAAATTTGGGTATAATTGCTTTTGAGTGTGAATTAATTAAAAACGGCATTTAGTACCCAAGAATACCAAATTAAGGAAATATTATTTAAAAGTTAATAAATTTAAGCTTATTTCTTTAAAAAACTTATGAAAATTTTAATTATTATAATAAAATTTAAAAATAACAAACATGAGTTAGGCCATATAAAAAAACTAAGTTTTCCAAAAATTGCCCGGAGTACCTCACTCCGACTCATTTGAAAAAATTTCATATTGAAAAGAAAAGAAAAGAGGTTCATCAATACTATCTAAACTCCGTTTTACCAAAAAATAAAAAAACTGAGTTCTTTTTTATTAAAATGAGTAATATTCATTTTTTTGTAAATGAAAATTTTTCATTTGAATATTTTTCACCCCCGTGAAAAGTGAATTCCCTCATATTCACTTTTTTCTTTCCTCACCATTCACTAAAATTGAGGAATTCACTGCGGCTGAATTCTTTTTTATTTAACACTGATTTAAGCTTCGGAAGCTATTATCAAGGCTGAAAAATGAACGGTTCAGAGCCAGTTTAATAAATTAAGTGAAACAGGCTGTTTTTAAAAAAAGTAACAAAAAATTGCAGGTTCGTTATTTAAGCTGTAAAATAAAATCATTTCAAAGTTCGAATAAAGTTGATTAGCACGTGCATTTAATTTGAATTTTAAAACTTATAAAACTATTAAGGTAGAGGGGGGGGGGTTGGGGGAGGTTAAAATCATATAAAAAAAATATCTAAATCTAAGAGCGCCTTTTTTAGCCCATTACGCCTGTTAATAGTGAAAATTATAAAACTGATGGATTGTTTTAAATAGTCAAGCCGATTTTTACGATTGCGGGAACCCCAAAAACATCGATACCCAGCTCGATAGTTGTGAAGGCCGGTATACGAATTACCGAAGGGGTCCACCTCGTATCGGAAACATCATTCACGGATCAACGGCTAGTCCTCACACCTGGCCATGGCAAGTTAGTTCCAATATATATTTTTAAAAGCGCGGTCAGACTTCATAAATTTTTCAAATAATTTTAAAAACTGAAATTTCTCTTGACAAAAAACACATTTAACAAAAATTAGCATTAAAATACTTCTTCTTAAACAAAAGTTTATAAAATATTGAAAAAACTAAATTCATAAAATATTAGATTACGAATTTTCAAAAAGTTTAAAATAAAAACGAATAAAGTTTGATCCCGACTTTTCATATAAAACTCATGATCTATAACTTTCCCCGTTATCATAAATCGGTCCCATTTAAAAGCTCCCATTTAGCTTTTTTTAGACAGTGGAAAAATTTGTTTGTTTTATTGTAAGTTATTTCATAAATTAAAACAACGTTTGATTTGGATTAACTCGTAGAGCTAAACAGTTTTGGCTGAAGCCTATTTGTGATGCTTGAATTTTGATTTTAGAGTTAATTAACCAATAACTCGTTTTTTTACATAGCGCAGGAATTTTGGATGCATTAAAAGGATTGTGAATTAGGTCTTTTGATATACAAATTAAAATAGCTGAGACGGCAGTCAATGCCGAATAAAGCTTAATACAATATTGCAAAGCTAAAGTGTTGTTTAACAAACAAAGGTCAAAATAGAAATGAAAAGTTATAGATTGGAATTGCAAAATATTTCTATTTTAGAATGCGTTCAAATTCATTTTATTTTTAAATTTAAAATATTTACATTTTGACATTGAATTTTACAAAGCAGATCTTTGAATTTAAATAGTCTATAAAAAGTTATTATAAAAATTTTGAAAAAAAAAATTAATTTTTTTTTCAAATTTTTAAAATTTTTAAAATTTGTATTCTTAAACAGGCTTTAAGACCCCTTGAAAAAACGACAGGTTTTAATGATAATTAGGTAGTTTTAATTAAGTAATTTATATCGGTAGGTGGCCTTGCTCAAATACGGTAAACTTAAATGTGGAGGTTCCATGATTAGTCAGCGATGGCTCATAACTGCTGCTCATTGCGTCGAAAGGTCAGTATTTTGATAATACAACTTCTTATTTTAAAAATTTTAATTAGCATTGATTATGTCGGCTGAGATAGCTTAAAAGGCAAAACATCATGATTCTCAATGTTTTACACGGAGAAAAGTTTGGGTTCGATTCCGTTTATGGATGGCTTTTTCCTTAAATAGTTCACATGTGCATCGACTTTGAAGCTGCTGAATAACATGCACAGGCAGGCTATGAACGATGTATGCCCAAAGTAAAAGCCTCTGAAATCCTAGGTTGCCGGCAAACTAGCTATTTTTACTCATTAACCCGTGGGCAATATCAGTTGCTCTGCTCGAGTTAAAAGGGTCAAAGCTCTAAACGGATATGGCGCCCCTATAAGGGGAAAGGTATGAAATATACAAAATTAATGTATTTTCACCAACTTTCATTTCAGGGGATACCGAGACGATTTTAGAATTCTCGTCGGATCACATGACCTTTTGGATCGAACCGACGGGAGTCAAATCATTGAAGTCGCGTACATTCACATACATCCCGATTGGAATCGAAGAATCCTAAAGGTGATATCTTGTGCATTAATATTAGAATCCACTCGGTACCAAGTATTAGCTTACCTCGTTGATAGACAAAATCCCAAATTAGTGGACACCATTTCTAATTTATGTAATAATAGCTAGTCGACAAAAAATCAAAGTATAAATGTAACGCTTTATAGAATAATTTTTTTTATCTGTTTTATTGATTAGAGCCTTAAGACATATAATTAAATATTTTTATGGACAAATTATGATCTCATTCTTGACACAAATCGCCAAATATCAGAAGTTTTAAAAATTGGATTTTGTATTAATTTCTATGATGGTCTTTTCACATATATAATTTTCGATTTGCCTGTTCTTTAGCCCTTGGCTATTTTGATAAGACCATATCAAAAATGATGACCAAGTTGATATTTTTTGTGACTTCGAGAATACCCTAAAGAAAAATTTGGGATTGTTCAGAATCATAACCCTAATAACTTTTGTTTTTTTAATTTTAAATTATAAAAAATAAAAACTTCTATGAAACTCTAACATTAAATACTTTAAAATACAGATTATTTTTCATCCCAATCTTAATAATACACGATATATGATCGGGTTTTAATGAAAATATAATTTAAGGTTTAAATTTAACAGTTTAGCTAATATATATCAAAAAAAATCAATTCCTTTTTGTTTTTTGTATCTTTATTGTTATTTAACATACTTTTAACCTGGAATTGGATTAAAAAAATACAAATAACGGATTTAATAATCTCTTAGATGGCAGGTTGACGCTTTGTGATTTGCTCAAACTATCAAAAATTTGCTGAACTATGTAAATTTAAAAAATAGCTAACCTGGGTTAACAAAACCGCTATACTTTCTTCTTCTACAAATCAATCTGTTATATATCTCTGTCTGTTCTGTATTCAAAATCCATCACTGTAACGAGCATATATAGAATTTAAAATAGGATATACCATTAAGGGCACGTGCAAAGTGAGTTTTTATTTTCGTAAAAATTTTGAAAAATATTAAAATTTTATAAATTTTATTTTATTTCATAATTTTTCAAAAAATTTTTTTTATTTCAAATAAAGCATTTAATGTGCTCAAACTAAATTCGATGACTTTTTATAAATTTGTTTTTTACTACAAAAAAATAAAATTTTTAAAATTTTTAAAACTTTACGAAAATAAAAACTCACTTTGCACGTGCCTTAATTTAAAAAATAAATGTTTTGTTAACGTTCAAAATTATACTTCTATAGGTTTTTTTTTAAATTATTTATAATATTAAAATTTTTCTTATTAAGAAATCCCTTTTGTGGGTTTATGAAGTAAACCGTGATTAATAGGAAGTAGCCTATTTTATTTACATTTAGCTCAGAAATCCTTGGTAATTTATAAAAAAAAATCGCTTGACACACTTAACCATTGCTTGGGGTGCCCATATGAACAGGCCATACCTGTATATAAGTTCTTCTACAGCTCGTTGGACCCGGCTATGTGTTTATTTGATACCTTACGGACTTCATATAATATTTTTATTAATAAGCGATAATATATTGTGTCGTATTTAAGTTTGGTCGCGGAATGTTTTGTATTATTATCTAAATGCTGATGTAAGAGGTTGATATAAGAATTTCACATCTTTTGAGATGCTAAACAAGAGTTACAAAAGATTTATATATGAAAAAAAAAAAACTTTTTAAGTAATATTTTTAGGGTATTTCCGAGGCTGCCGCAAAATCTGTCAATTTGATCGAAAAGGTGCCATATTTTTTATATATCTAAGGAGCTGAAAACGAAAAAAAAACCACGAAAAACGGAAAATTTATATGAGATAAGGAGGTTATCAAGGGGTTGTATGCTTCCATGTTTTTGTAAACTTACTTTTTCCGTCATTATGCTGACCCTTTTATAATTATTTATCTAGAATGACATTGCTTTGATAAAGCTTGTTAGGCCAGTCAAATTCAACAAGAAAATCCAACCGATTTGTTTACCCGTTAATTCGTTCGTCGTGGCTGCTGAAACTCCATGCCATGCTAGTGGGTGGGGCTTGACCGAAAGTACATATTTTATTGTCTATATATTTAATATTTATTTATCGAATAAATCAATCGTCCAATTTAAATTGCAAAAATTTAAATATTAAAAAAAATTCCATAAAATTGGAATATTTTAACGGTTCACATTATATCACAAATAAGTGGGCAAGAAGTTATAATAACAAACCTACTGTTCAAGGTTCTATATCCATAGGAAGAAATATAACGATTTTAAATTATTAAAATAATTTTACATTGGCGTTATTTTTTATACAACATAATATTTTTTTGGAAAAAAAAAAGTTGGAAAAATAATAAGGGCCAAACTAACTTCTAACATTCATTGAGCTATTAATTTAAAACGAAAATTTTTACTTGGGCATAAATGTGACTAACAAAATAATATTGCAATGATCCGCATCTAGTTTCGCGTCCACAGAAAAAAAAATTTCAAGCAATGATCTAAATTATGCGAAGGGCAAAAATATTTTCAAATTTCGCACAAAACATTTTTAATTTCGAGCAATAATTTTTTTTGATGAGCAAAAGTATTTTAAGCTAACAATATGGGCCAAACAAATAAATGGTTAATAAGAAACAAAAAAAAATTTAACCAAGCAATCTTCCTAAATAAAATAAATTTTGCATTTTTTAACTGTTTTATATAAACTGAATTTGAAAGTTACATTCAAGTCATATTAATAAAAAATTTTAACATATTTCATAAAATAAAAAATTTATCTTTATAAGCTTAGCCAAGTTTTAATTAACCGGTCTTGAGCGCCTCGTCAAATTAAATAAAAAACGGGAATATTGCATAGGTTGGGTTTAAGGATATTTAACTATTATTTTATATTTTTTAAACTGAAGAAGGTAAAACCTGTTACCGAAATATTTTTATATTATATTTGTTTTTTATTTATTTTTAATATTATGTAACAATATTTATTGTACGAGTTTATGAATTAATTAATTTTGGATGTTAATTTGCAAAGGCTTCATTAAAGTTTTAATTTTGGCAGCCAATATTACTTAGGGCAAAATTTTGCGAATTTTAATCAATTTTAATTTTAAAGTTATCTTAAATTCAGAAGTAAATTTAAATAAATAGAATGTTAAAAAAATTTGTAAACTAAAAAGATTAAATAAATGATTAGTCAATAAATTTTTTGATTATATTGCTTTTGAGTGTGAATAAATTAATCGACTGTATTTTAATACTAAATTAATGTAAAAATTAATTATTATTAAAAAGTTAACAAGTTTGAGTTTGGCCCGTTTGAAAAAATATGAAAATTTTAATTATTAAAATAAAATCTAAAAATAATTTGGCTATAAACTAAGTTTTCTAAAAATTGCCCCGATTACCTCACTCCGACTCTTTCGAAAAAATTCTACATTAAAAAAAAATTTGCTCATCAAAAAACTCCGTATAGAAAAAAAAATTTAGCTTTTTTTTTTGTAAAGGAGAATTTATTTTTTTTTGCAAGTGAAAATTTTTTATTTGAACCTTTTATCGACCCTGGAAAAAAGTGAATTCATATTCATTCACTTGTTGCTTTCCTACCATTCCATTAAAATTGAGGAACTCAGTGCGGCTGAATTTTTAAACACTGTGCTTCAAATAAAAAATAATAATTGTTTTCTATTTATAAAAGAATATTAGAAAACCCCTTATCGTGTTTATATTTATTTCTATCTTCAGCGTAACATTGTGGTTTTTAAGGGCTAACTAAAACATGTGATAGTCAAATTTTAGTGATTCATTATTAATTTTGATTCACATCAAAATTCTAACTAAAACTTAAAGTTGGGAACCGAAAGTTCCCCTCGCCTGTAGTGCTGGCCCGAAAAAACGGGTAGGGCGAAAATTTCGGGGCTCGTTGGTGGTCACCCACCTAACTACTAACCAGACTCACCGTTGCTAAAAATCTTGAGTGTAGAACACAACCAAGTTTACATCCGCTCAAGGCCTTGGCCCGACCTGTTCGGATGAGAAAAGATTTTTATACTTAACAAACATTTGAGTGGCAATTGCTGCTAATGTTAATATTTTCATTTATATGTCATGCGGTGTTGGAGAGGTTTTTGGTCTGTCTTTTTGTTGTGCATGGCACAGATGACTCTCAAACCTTCCTGTCCTACACTCAGGAGCCTGCGAGTTCTAATCAGTAGTCAGGAGGTTTTTTTTTTTGGAAAAAGAGTGTAATTGCTTTGCCCGCGTTAAAAAGTCAGAGCCCTAACGAGTATGGCGCCCCTAAATCGCGAAAGGTGTGGGGGAAACTTCAAACCAGCTGTTTTATTAATAATAATCGTCTTTGTAACCTTTTTTGCCCACAAAACACGTATTTGTTCAAAAGGAAAAATCGACCACCCTAGTAAACTTATATATGCCTGGCTCACCCGATCATACTTTTTGGTCGACTTTTTCAAACACATCCAATTACGGCCCTAAATTTCATAATTTATTTTTACTCTTCGAGGCTTATTTTATGGTATTTGAGATGTTTGAATATCTTAATTAGATGGTCGTACTAGAACATTGCAACAAACTTGCTTAGCCATATCGAGCGAATCTGAATGCCTGAAGTACAATCGGTACCCGAAGGAAAGGCACACCGTATGCTCGCAATCACAGGGAACCAACGTTTGCTTTGTAAGTGTTTAATATTTGGACAACAGTCAAAATTTATTTTCAAAAATTTTAAAATGTTATCCGCAGTAACAAAACTTTGTGTGTGTGGACGGGAAAAATGAAGTTAAGAGACATGACCAAAATTTCCGACCAAATTTATAACAATCGCAAATTTTAAACTCCAGTTGATCTAAGTGCATGTCTGTTTTTATTCGACGAAAAATTTAGCTAAATCACCTTGACTGTACAAAAATTATAGCTTATAAAAAAGTCACAATCTTGGTTTAGCAAAATGTTTTTTGATATATATATATATTGACGCCAACACCAACTTTAATTAACCAATTTAATATTAATAAGATTATATTTATAATACTTGTGCTATATTATTAAATCAAATTAACAATGTTAATTATAATTAATAAATTATAAACAGGAAGTATATTGAATGTGATATATGAAAAAAGTAATTAAAATAAATTAAAATATTATATTTACTAAAGTTCTAGATGTTATATTTAAAGGTAAATTAAATAGATATAACATAAAATATATGCTATAAATTATTTTTTAATAGTTTTTTGTCACTTGTGACAGAAACTTAAATTAAATTTATTTGAACATGCTTGCCTTCCACGCTTTCTTACTCTAAACTTTTTTTTTACTGTGATATTTTTTTCCTATTCACATGTAATGATCTTATGCTTAAACATTTAAGATTACCATTTTGGTTTTTTATAACAAGTTATTTAAGAAAAACACTTTTTTGCTTATGAATAAGGATGAAGAAAAATTAATACTAACTAAATTCTAAAAATATTAAATATTTTATTTAGAAGTACTTCAAGCTTCATTATCCAATTTAGGTTTACTTATTTTGTTTTCCACATCTAAATGCGTAAAGGTCAAAGGTAAAATACTATTTTTAGTTTAGCATTACAGCTGTTTTATACAAACAAATAATCTTCCTCGATGTTTTTTAGTTTTATAATCTTACTTTTATTGGCCTCTTTACATATATTTTTAAATTAGCTGCTTTACGAAGTTTGAGCAAAGAAAAAATCGGTATATGGACATAAATATACCTATGATAGTAGTTTTGATAGTATTAACTAGCTTGATCTCAATAATTTGTCAAAATTTTTTCTAAAAAAATTTTTTTATATATTTATTACTTAATTCCTTGCAGGGGGACTCAGGTGGACCGCTCATGTGTAAGGTGGATGGTCGATGGACGCTTATTGGAATCTCGTCCTTCGTTCACGGAACTTGCTATGGCACAAGCTTCTTTACCAAGGTCGCCGCCTACGCCGACTTCATTAAAGATACACTCAAATCACATTAAACCTCTATAAGGAATCGAATCTCGATAAAATTGCAAAATCAATCATAATTCAACTTTTGTCATCAAATTCTATTTTTTTCATACGATCAAAAAGCATTTTACATTAGGGCACATGCAAAGTGAGTTTTTATTTTCGTAAAATTTTAAAAATTTTGGAAAATTTTAAAAATAACTCACTTTGCACTATTTTTATGTGTAGTTCTCTCTCTTTCTCACAATCAGGAGTGTCAAATAATATCGGATTTGCAAATATTAATAATAATCAAAAAAAAATATAAAAATTAGCCTAATCAAATAATTTAGCATTTTTTTTTTATATAAACCAACCAACTTTTTTTTGAATTCAAAATGTTTACCATGCAAATTAATTTTTTAACATTTTTTATTATTCATATATATATTTATTAAATAAATATGGGCCTCAGGATCAAATTATGCTCTTACCAAAAAATATTGAGAGGTCTTTTTGTTTGACTTTTATCACATAATTGACAATAGGTGTATATGCCCGCCCGGTCACGATAAAATCTCATAATTCTCTTTGTAAAATTCCGATTATCCGCACAGAAATTATAAGCGGCATTCTCCTATAAAACCGAGGCCATTTTATTATTCATGTGATGAATATTTCTGTGACTCTCTCAAAAACTCTTAACCTTTAAATATTTTTTTGAACCCTCTCATACTAAAATTGAAATAACTAAATAATTTTGTTAAGTAAATAATTGTGGTGTTAACTTATTTCATGCGTCAATTCGTTTTTTCAGATCAGAGAATCCATAATTCATTAAAATTTGATCAAAGTCGGGAATGGGCCAAAGCACATCCTGTAAATATTGATCAATCAGTAAATCTCCAAAAAATAACTTTAATAATATGCTGTTAAAAGTTACCTCTAGTTTTGTTAAGTGTTTAAACTCTGTAAAGATTTTATAACAAATCAGACTTGTTTTTTTTTTTGGAAATTTTACAAGATTTGGCAAGTATAAGTTGGAATGTTTGGCTAAAAAATGGCAAAGCGGCGGCTATTATCAAAAAATAAAATTTATGAACTGATAGCAGTTTTAGGATATGCCTAAAAATTTTTTTACACTTGCTTGTGAATCAAAAGCGTTTGAGACAATTTTAACACTAGTGAACAAAATTTTGGGCTACGTTATAGCTAATTTATGAAGGAAACCTACTTACTTAGGGAAATTCTAAATTTGTTTACCGTTTTTTTGGTCAACCAACTTTATAAGACAGCTCTAAACATTAAAATTTTAAATTTGAATGTAAAAAAAAATAAAAAAGATTCAAAAACACAAATTGTATCATTTTCGCAAAAAATAGCTAAACTATTAAATTCGAACATATAAAATTTTTTATTAGGAACCTATAGAATATTATGCCTTATTTAAATATGCGGTTTATGTATTATCTAAATGTTGATGTAAGAGCTTGATAAATTAAATTTTTTTTCTCATCAATTAAGGTGATCTTACAATTTTTATATGGAAAAACGAATTTTTTTTATGATGTTATAGGTCCTAGCAATCAATTCGGACAAAAAAGCTTTTTATAGACGGATCTAAAATTCGCGGTTGAAACTTTGAACGGAAAATATACATGAGTTAAGGTCATCATGGGGATGAATGCTTTTATGTTTCATTAACTTATTTTTTCTGACATTGATATTTATTAACCTGTGTTTTTTGTGATGTATAAAAATTGTAGTTTTTTTAAAGATTTTAATTGTCACGCATATAATTGTGCCCCCTTGGGCCATATTTTCAATGATCGCGAGACTGTAGGGCCTATTTACATATATGGTTTGAAAAACGAAACAGAATTAAGGCTGTTATTATGAATATTTCGCTGCAATTTTATAAATCTTGCCTAACATTCATAAAATTCTGTGGACCTGTATATTCCATACTCCGGAAAAAACGGATTGAGCCCTCTAGAATTTATATAAATATCCTAATAAACACTCATATACGAAACTTTTGCCAGATTAGCCTTTGGTCACGCACGGTGAGGCAATTATTTTAAAACTTAGGTCATTATGGCTAACACAACGCTTAAATTGGATAGGTAATTTTAGGATTTGTGTATTACTCTACATTCCGGGGGCCTTTCTTAAATAGCTGCTTATGATCTCTGATATTTTACGTCTAAGCAAAAAAATTAAAGACCAAAAGTTTTCGGGCAGTTATTGAATATTTAGGCAGGGAGCTTACAAGAGCTATTAATTTAGATTAATTTAATAAATGGCCTATGGCGATTAAAAATTTTTAATCAATTTTTGGTACCCTAAGAATTCTTTTTAAAGTTTTATCAAATTTTTTAATTCCAATAAATTTAGCCACTCAATCTAATACAACCAAATTGTACTGTGTAATTTGTTTACCATAGACTGCGGCTAACGCTATTTCTAAAATTGTAATACAAATATTTTTTTTAAATAAAATTTTTAACGGTCAATATAGAAAATTAGATTCAATGCTTTTTGGTCGTTACAGGATTATGACTAACAAAGTGGAAAAGAAAATTTTTCTTAAAATTTTTTTTATATATATTAGCCACCGCGTTTAAGAAACGCAAAATTTCTAAATTCAAGAATTTTTTTTTTACTAGCCGCAACTTTAAGGACCCTAATGTCATAAATGTCAGCTTGTCTCGGTGGTAATTTCCATATTCGTTACACAATAGGGGTCGTATGTTTGAGGCCGCTTCAAAATGTAATTCATTTGTTTTGGTCTCTGCTTATATTCATAATTGAAAAAGCCTGTTTGGGCAGTTAATTTTAGACATTTTGCCTCCTAAAAAAACCCCAATACCTTTTTTTACCTAATAGGGGGGAAAATATTTTTAACCCGCGGACGATTTAATCTAATCTTAAATGATTTTTGGCGTCTCTTAAATTAGAGGGAGTGGTGGGGGCGGTAGAATGGGTTAAGACCCTCTTCCAATTATCATCTTTGAACTAAACGGTATTATAAGAATTGAAAATATTTGAGAGAAACAACTTATTAACTTACATTTGTCATTTGAGGTTAATATTGCTAGAGGGATGTAAATACGTGTTTAAATTTATGAAGTTATGTAAAAAAACAATGTGACATATCTGATTTCTCCGGAAAAAAAAGAGATTAATCCCATACATAATTTGTTTGTAGGTTAATTACAAAAATTAAATTTGAATTTCATTAATTTCATATCGTTTAAGGGACACGCAAATGGCATCGCTTATTAGTTTGTGCGCCTTGGCAATAGTGATTACCATAGTCGGATTGAAAGGAGTCGAGAGTCAAACAACCGTCGTGGTTGGCGTACAATGTAAGAGTCCTATTTTCAATATTTATATAATAATTTTCGTGTACTAGATTATTTAGTTGAGAAGTGTTATTTTCGCAGACGGCTAATTCTCAAAAATTTCAAATAATAAAATATTGAACAGTGAATTAAAGTAGCTAACATAAAAAATTGCTGATGAAACTTACATGTCCCATCACTTATTAAGATAAGTCGTGATATTTTGCACCCCCCACCAATAGATTTTTTTAAATTGGGCCGCCCTAAAATTTGTTTATTTTCTAGGGCAAAACCTGAATTACAATTACGGCTTGGTAGTTTTCAAATAGCTGCAAACTATTTCCGTATCTATCATATATAAAGTAGTGAAATCATTTGTCGTGCAATTACAAATTTGTCAATTCTACAGGCCAAAACTAAGCTATAAAAACGGGCCAAAGTATTTTTTTAAGCAGACCTGACATTGTAAGGATGGAGGAACAAGGCCAGGCAGACTATTGTTCCACTTGAAGAATCTCTGGAGTCGTAAACCATTTAAAGGAAAAAATTATTACAATAAGTAAGTATGGAATATATCATTTCGAAAGAATCATTTTACCAAGTTAGTACTATATTTAAAAGCAAAATAAGTTATTTACAAAACAGTATGAGTATTTGGAATTAAACTGCTCACTTTTATGAAGATACTTCCTGGTTTTGAGGACTTTTTGAAAAAAAAACATATTTTAGGGCACAAAATGGCCGCCAAATTAAGATAAAAAAATAATTGGGTTTAAATTCTAGTTATATAGGTATTCCTTACAAATTTTTATACTCTCTATTCCAAACATTGTAAATAAGCCTACTTCACTTATATATCTCATATTTTGGTTTATTTGGCAAATAAGTATGGTTGTAAATCCATAAATAAAATTTTTTTTGCAAAATTGTTTACTTCGTAGCCGGTGAGATTCAACTAATTTTAATTACACAGCTCGACAAATTTTTATTATAGAAAAAAATTTATGACAATGGCGAATAATGCCCATATGGGTCTAAATTTTATGTGCATTTTCTTTTTCCAAAGTTTCTTCATACTTCAGCTATTTCCATAAAAAACTGTCAAAATTGACCAAATCGACAAAAACTCTGCGCACTAGAAGATGTTATATAAACACAAATTTCTTTTTAAATAAGATTTACCTTCAAATTTTTTAATTACAGAATTTTTAGTATATACTGCCACATCAACATTTAGGGTTATACAGAATATTTGGCACCCCAACCTAGATAGGAAACGATATTTAATGGGGTTCAAAATAAATTATCATTTTTAGTTCGATTTTAACAGTTTGTCTGTTGCTTGTATATGAAAAAGTGTTATACTTTTTTTTTGTTTTTTTATCTATTATGTAATTTTAACATTTGTTTATAGTTGACCTACAAAGTTTCATTAAAAAAATGATAAACTGATTTAAAAATCTTTAAATATAGCAGGTCTGGTCTGTATATTTAGCTCATAACTTTTTAAAATTTGTTGGTTTGAGATTTGTGTTATATAAATTATTTGATATTAAAAGTTGGTTGCCCTAGGCAAAGCTGTCGGAGATGCTCTGGTGGAAGAGTGTATGCCCGGGACCACAGGGGATGCCCTACTTGCCGCTGCATTACAGGTAATATAAATTCGGTTTGTCAACTGTTTTCTATATTTTTTACGAATTTTAAAAATAGTAATTTAAATAAGAAATAATAATTAAACTTGATTAGTAAAAATTAAAATGCTCTTTTTAACTTGCTCAAAATACATAAATTATTTTCTAAATTTAAAAGTTGCATTTTTCCAATATTTTTATATTAAAATACCTCAGTTCATATTCTAAAAACAGTTAAATTTGTATATATAAGTTTAGTTTATATAATATGTTGAATCCTTGCTCAAAGGAAATTTGCATTTAACCCAAATCCTTGTTTTATTTCAAAATATAATGGTCAAAAACACATGTTTGCCCTACGAGCGACTAAATTTAATATCTTGTGGAGGCAAAATTTTGAGATTTGAGAGACGCGAAGCTCTGACGAGAATAAGCCGTGCCCAATAGAGTGCAAAAGTTTTTAAGGAGCTACAAAACACTACAGTTTGTTTTTTGAATATTTACTAACGACCTTTCTTAAAATTTTATATTTCTTTTTCGATTTATTTGAGTGATTGTTATTCGGGGTGGCCGATGTCCACGGTTTTCAAACAGCTGTATATCGGCATGCCGTCATAGAATTGGAAGTTGCCGGGTTTGCGAATGCATCGGATGGGGTAAAAATTTATTGTTACTAAAAACTATTTGGTCAGCGGACGAGCTGCATTGCAAGCACACGTTGTGTTTTTTAAACCTTCGAATTAGAGCAGCGTTGTGCTTGGTAGTAGATTGATCGGTGACCGTCGGACAAATCTTAAAGCCGTCCATTTTTATTTCTTAATGGTCAGGTCTAGGTTATAACCGATCTTATATCTTATTTAATCTTTATGAATTATCCAGCTCAAGGGGTAAGCCGCCTGAATAGGAAATAAGAATAAGACAAAACTCGGCTGAAATTTTCAGGGGCTTGACACTCATTCACTTTTCAATGTCTTGTTAGCAGTTTAATTAACTCTAATTGTTCTAATACTAGTCTTACAGAAATTGAACAGAGTTGCTAAATATTCTTTTTAGACTTTAAACGTAAGTTTTTAGTATATGATTATAAATTTTAAGCAAATTTCAAAAAAAAATTTGATTCCCGACCTATATTATATTCCAAAGTTACCGTTACCAAGTTTAAGACTTTGGCTTAGTTTAAGTCAACCACTATAGCAACTTGGGCATTAACGAGATAAGGTAAGATTAATTCTCATAAAGACCTACAAAATGTCATTGGCCAATTTTTTTATACATATTGTATTCTACGACTGCATATTAATAATATACTTTTACGATTTATAAAATTTGGTTTACTACATTAAGTTTATATGTCAACATGATTTATAAAAACTAACAGCCTTTGTATATATTTTTTGTATATAGGACCGCGCGTTTATAGATCGTAATTCAGAATGTTTGGAATCGATACAATTATTATGAAATAATTTTTTAATCTTTATACGTCTCCTATGTATTAAATACCTTGTATTGTCACAAATAAAAATTTATTGATGCTAAATATATTGAAGATTTGAATTTTGCCCTTTAGCGCGATTTGTGATCTGTATGAGACATTTTATTAGATCAAACTCACGGATTTAAATTTTCAAATTGGAACTCCTATAAAATCGGAAATTTGCCAGGTTAGGCAAATATCTTGATGATTATCTCAGCTTTTGATCTAAATATAACCTGAATTTCTCTTTTATATGCCTCATAATTATAACGACCGAATGACAAAAATGTAATAACGCATGCATAGGATATTTATATAACCAGTGTAACTAACGTCTTTCATTAACGTATTAATATAGAATTAAGTTGTCTGAATAAATACATCAATTTATGTTTAAAAAATTTTAATTATTTTGCAATTTAGCGTTTTTAATTAATTTTAAAATTAAACTTTTTGGCTAAAAATACTTCACCCTAATAAAGTGTTATATAAATAATTGTGTATATTTAATGTCAAATTAAAATTTTTATTTTGTCTAATAATATTTTTAGCTATGTTTAAATAATTTCTAAAAATTAAAGGTTTAAAATTTTAAATATTTTATAATACCTAGTAACTTTCGTATAACCTAAAAGCTCTACGGTTTATTACAATTGAGTTGCCCATTATAATTTGATTTTTCTCAACTATGCAACCGCGGGTTGATAATGTCGCGCTGAGCGTTAAAAATGCACTTTATAACTAATTAATAAGGCTTAAGTTTAAGAAAAGGCGTTTTTCACAAAAAAACTGTCGCATATATTAAGTAACTTTAGTCATTAGCATTTTCTTATGAATAATTGGTTTTTTCGTAGCATGTTAAACAATGGGGTTTTCGCTCTATATTCATATTCATATCAAACGAGTTTTTTTTGATGAATACCCCAAGGCAATCATGCAAGATGCCTACAATATTTTGTGTTTTTAAGGGCACGTTCAGACTTCATTCAATTTTTTAAAATATTATAAAAACTTAAAAATTTTGACTTATTGACGTAGAAGGCATTTTAACAAAAGTTTGCCAATCTTTATTATTTACATTTAAAACAATTTAATTAAACAAAGAGTATTTTTAAAACAACACCAAAAATATGCCTAAAAACGTCGAATTTTGTAAAATTTTTTAAAAAACATAAATGAAGTCTGGACACGCCTTATGTAAGAGATACAAAAATATTCACTATAATAATAATACCTACCCAACACATGTAAAAAGTTATGTAATTAAATTAAAGAAATAGTTAATGCCAAGAATATGTCAATTTTTACAAAATAGTTCTTTAAGTTGACATCTGTGACGAATCTAAAACCTGAAATTGCTGTATCAAGTTCCTAGCTGGTATCAAGCTATCTCGCGTAAAAGCCAGCCCTAATATTTAAAACAAATTTTATTTTCGTTATCATTCCACGAATTATTAAACATGTGGAGTACAAAGTTTCAATTTGAGCATTTATTAAATAAAATTTCTAAAATAACTTTTTAAACATGCTTTTAACACAAAGGTAAAATACTAAGAGGTTTTTAAAAATCTTAAAATTTCCATTAATTTTGTATTTACGGTGTAACTGGAACATTTGCCCTTCTTATTTTCAAACAATTAGAATAATATTTAGCAAAATACAACATTAAAGATACCTAGCAAGTAAAATTGTTTGCGTTGCATCCTGAAAAAATTGAAAATTTTCATAGCGTTTTAAACGCTAAACTTTCTTGCCAGTTTTGGATGCGACCCTTGCAACGTTTTAAAACATTTTTAAAATAATTAATATTGGCTCAAACTCAATCACCTTAAGCGATTTACATATCATCTCGGTCCAAAAATTATATAGGTTTAAAATTTTGACAGATAAATATACCCTTTAAGGGCATTTGGAAGTCTGTCGCAAAAAAAAAGGTGGTCAGATTAAATTTATCAAACAAAAAAAATTAATATTTTTTTTTGCATACATAAAATACCATTCTCAAACATTTCAAATGGCATCGATTGCAAGCGTATGCACCTTGGCACTGATCCTGGCCATAGTCGGTATCAGGATTGAAAAGAGTGATTCGGTTATCGTGGGCGTAACATGTAAGTTTATATCCTTTTATTAATAAATGACCGTGAAATTGGCCTTTCGCAATTGTTAGGGTCGTTGTGTTAACAATGACACATTCGTTACTAAAAGTTTCGATAGCAAAAGTTTTAAAGCTCATAATATCGTTAGGGGACACATTAATAAACAAAATAAACTTATTATTGATATACATATATATCTAAAGAAAAGCTATGTTAGGATCCATATGGGAACAAGAAATATATCTAGGGACTTTGGAATTTTTAGTAAATATTTGGGATTAATATTAAAACATTTTGAAAATTTTTTTTTACTCTACTGAAAAAGGTTTAATCCATTTGGCCTAGTTAATTAGGTGCTGCCCGATGTATCATTTTATAGTTTGTAACACAAAAGTATCTGCATTGCAAGGTAAGATATGGCTAATCAAAACGCACCACGAGTACAAAATAGTTATTAGTTTTTTCTTTTAATGGGGGTAACATATTCGAAATCGACCATTTTGTCATTACTTTGCGTATAATTGTTGTCGCCAAAAACTCTAAATATAAATGTGTTATTTAATATTATTTTGTTTTTTAGTCGGATGCCCAAGGCTAGATTGCAAAAGTTGCCACGGGGGACAAGTCTTCTCGCGGGACAATAGAGGTTGCCCAACTTGCCGATGCATTCACGGTAAACATATATTACTATGCACAATCTAATGATTTTATTTCTCGTCGATATTTGCGGTTGCGAAGTAGTTGGCAGATTAATACCTGAAGCACCTGACGCCTATCGACCCGGAAAATGCGAGATAATAAATTTGATATGTTTAGCGATCCTGCTCAACTATAACTATAAAACAGGTGTAAGGATAGGTTGTAGCCTGTTTATTTCAAAAAATATAAATAATAAAATTGAAGGCATTTAAAAAAAATTAAATATTAATTTGTTTTAAGCGTCGTCGACATGCTCAAAAACAGGCCATTCTAGTGCTAATCCATTGTGCTATGTCCAGATATATCCACGAAAATTGAACGCTCACATATATATTAAAGAACGGATTTGTTAAGAGTTTTAAGTGTGTGGTGTGTGACACGATGAACGTCAATAATAAGTGCTTACAAAATCCATTTCGCCTGCAATTTATCATAAATAAACGTGTATTTTGATGCTTAAATACACACCGCCGTCTTAAAATTATAAAGTTTGGACCTCATTTAATCAATGAATTTATATAAGGGGACGTTCAGACTCGTTTTATTTTTCTTTCAAAAAACTAAAAAATTTGATATTTTGCTATTAATAAAGATTGATGACTTTTGTTAAAATGCGTTCAATGTCAAGAATTTTAAATTCTTAAAATTGCAAAGTTTCTAAAAAAAAAGTGAAATAAATCTGAACACGCCCTAATAAAAGAAAATTTAAATTAAATCTAAAAAATAAAAATTGCCTCGTTTCTTAAAAAAAATAAAATATTTTTTGAAGTTGAATCCTTGTTATATATTAGTATAAAATTAAAAAAAAAACCAATTCCTACTCATAAAAGGTTAATAGTTCATTGGCTACTAAAACTTAGCAAAATTTCGCTGGAAGACAATTTTACCTGACTGTCAATAGAGCCCCATGCCCTTTAAGACAAAATTATTTGTGGCTTAAAGAATGTTAAATTTCAAATAATTCATTGCTTTGTACCCATTTTACAAGTTATCATTATCCGTCCTGGTAAATGTCCGAATTTTCCGAGCACATGTTTACCAGCGTGTCGACAAACAACTGGATCCTGCCGGGTCTGTGAATGCATTGGATGGGGTATTTATACAAATTTTTGTGAATCTTTTCCATCGGTTGACCTACGAAATTGCTATTTTAAACAAATATTGAGATGCGAAAGCCCGCCCGAATCGGTGCTTGCTAGCCCAGAGGCCAATCCTGAATTAATTACAAAGAAAAGGATATTAACCAGGGTTGGGTGGGCCGCTTAAAATACATTAAAAAATTACTTTTTTTTGCACTTTAAGTTGGTATAGAACTGTTAAAACGTAAATTCTTTTATCCCTGATTATCTAAAAATGCTCCTGACCCAAAAAAAAACAAAATAATAGTTAAGAATAATACTTAAAAAAAGAGTTATACATTTTCTCCTCTACTAATATACATTCCATTTAATTGTTAAAACATTTCTCATCATTCGGTTCATATATTATATATTTATATCTTAATTATATCATATCTATTAATTTATGCAAAAGACCAGTTAAAAAGGGGAATTAGCAAGGGCGGCAAATTGGTCTAGCTTTAACCCTTTATTTTATTTCGATCTATTTCCAAACAATCAAAATATATGCTTTTAAAGCATGTTAAGATTTAAATATCTAAAAATAAATCAAGATATTTTACTAGTTAAAGAGTTTTTGACTTACAAAAAGTACAAATCTTGGCTTTTAGCAGAAATAACAAAATTTCACTTTGCATTATATAATGGAATGTATTATATATTAAATTTTGTATTTTATCTTTAGGACCCCGTGTTTACAGCGTTTGAAATATTGAAATCATTTGGAATCAATATGAATATTAGATTAGTTTCTCAATAAATTGAATTATTTTAATGTTAAATTTATTATAAAGCGATGGGTGTAGTTTGGTAACAATACGAAAATATAAGTCTCATGTCTTAACAAGCAAAAATATAAACAGGATTTCGAAAAAATAATGTTTTGTATTAAAGTATGTTGTGACCAGAGCTGGGAAAAAACCCATTTTTCGACTAAACTCAAATTTTTTTTTTAAATTTTGAGACAGATTAAAAAAATCAAATTAATATCTTAAATTTTATAAATATTTTGTTGATTAAAGTTAAAACCCTTTATGTTTTCTAAATTTCTAAAAATAAAAAATTGAGTTTGACCCAAAAATGGGCATTTTCCCAGCTCCTATTGTTACATAATTCCACGTAGAATTTTTCTAACTTAGCCATTAAGAACTTAAATCAATTTTAAATGCGTAGCAGATGTTTCTGCAGGTGTAGGGGTTTAAAAAAATAAAAAAATTACACTATTTTTGTGTTGAATGTATAATTTTAATTAATTTTTTTATTTGGGCGCGTTAAGTTTATTTATATTCCTCAAAAATTTTAATAATTTTAAAAATTAAAAAAATTTTGAAATTTAAAATTTTTAAAATTTGGGCTTTTAGACCGCTTTCAAACTTCATTTATTATTAAGAAACTCTAAAATTAAAAAATTTAAATTAAAAATAATTTATTTTCCAAATTTTTGTAGAAACTAATATTTAAAAAAAAATAATTTTGGTAATAACAAGGATTGGCAACTTTTTGTTAAATGCACTTAATGGACAAGTAAAAATTTAAAAATTTTTAATTTATTTTTGAAAAATTGAAAGAAGTTTAAACGCGCCCTTACGTAAATCTGTTCACCATTGTTATGCCCTTTTATTATATCCTAGGCACTTGCTAGCTATAAGAACTTTTAAAAATTTCATATAATTGACGTTTAAATCTAAATAGTTATAATCAATGTTAAGTTTTAAAACATTTATTTAAAAATTCTTATGCCCAAGATTTCCTACATCAAACTAATATATAAAATTTTAAAATCCAAAATTAAGGTTGCTACCAACGCGTTATGTGTTTTACTGCAATTTTAACGTGAGTTTTTAATTTCTTAAAAAATTAAAATTGTCAAAACTTTCTAAATATCATTTTTTTTATTTTTTGGGCAATATTTTAAAAAAATGCGTTGATTTCTATATTAGAATTTATTTCTAAGTCCATTTTAACGTGACATTATATTTAACACATAATTTTAAAAATGATTTTTATTATGCAATGCACAACGACCAAAATGAACTATTTAGCATATTTGGCCACGTTTAAAATGAACTTTTAATCAAAATTTTTGAAAATTGAAGAAATTTAAGAAACGTTTTGTTAAATATAATTAAATACACCTGAAATGCTATGATATTAAAAAAATATAAATGAATGTAAAAATTCACTTTATTACCTGATTGAAAATAAAAAACTTAAGAAAATAATTTTAACATGGTATGCTTATCGATAAAAATATTTTAACCAACATACCTAATTTCTATAATTAAAAGGTTAAAATAAAATTAATATAATTTGTGATATTATAAGGAAAAAAATGCTTTTAATTTTTTATATTCTAATTTCTATATTCAATGTTGTTTTATTGAACAATAAAAAATTAAACACTTTTTAGCTAAAAAAAATATAAATATACACAGTTGTAATGAATGACAAAGACAAAGAATTTTTGAGAGTTACGAAGAGACTTAAAAGACCACACGGCCATTTTTTTAGAACATTAAAACTAGTAAACAATATCGTCCACCAAGTTAAACATCAAAAATTTTTGAAAATTGTTAAAAAACTGTTTTTTTTAAATAGCTAAACTTCTGAATTCTTCACGTAATGTGGGTGCCTATATTTTTTTGTGGAGATATTCTTTATTAATCTTATTGATATAAAACAAATATATTTAAAATTGTAATGGGATAAAAAATGTTAATAGTTCATGATTAATAACGGCAAAATGCGGGACATAGAATAATTATTTATAATTGACGAAATCCGAGGGCTGAAGGAAGGAGACTTTTATCATCTGGGCGTTATTAAACATTGAAGAAAAAAATGGTCAATTGTTTACATTCATTCAGGGGTATGGGCTAAAAAGAATAAGGAATAACTACTCGTAGACTTGTATTTATTTTAAAGAGCAACAATTTATTTGTCAAATCCATTTCATCAAATTACCAAATCTCCATCTACAATTTTCTAGCACCAAACCTATAAAATTAATTATTTTTCACCACGAAAACCAATAACTATAAGTAAATCCTCTTTATTCACTAAATTCCGTGCGCGCGAGGCACGCGCGTAGGGCGTGCGCTATCGCACGACTGTTAGTATAGATATTCTAACCATTTTTGACACATCAGCCCAATTTTTATCAATCTGAAACACGGCGAGTATTCAAATTTAGGAAACATATAATAATAGCCCCTTCCATTTAATGATTTACCAAAGGGCAGTTTTAAAGACTTTTCTAATAAAATAATATGTCAATTCTATAATTTGTTTTTTTAAATCTAATATTTTATATATGCATGAACATTTTTAATGCTAAAAGTTACTCAAGGGGGATTATGGACATCCCTGAAAAGCCTATTAAATTGGGACTTAATAGACTTGGGATGTCCTGATTGTTTCAAAACTTAGATTTACGTTTGAAAATTACCAAAACACCGCTACTCTCAACGGGACTAATTCGAATGCATTAAGGTATAAATAAGAGCCATGGTAACGTTATTATTTACATCCTAGAAATAAAATAGGGTTTTTGTTTCAATAACTTTTAACCATAATAGGGGAGCTATAACCGAAAAAACTTCGACTAATTAATTACAGGTCAACAAATTTTTGAATGAGTTAACTACGGGTTTCATACCTGCCATTTTAACTCTAATCCGTTTACCGTTTTTATTCAAACTTAAATAATCAGATATATACAAAGATTTTAGAAAAAATGTCAAAAAAAAACAAAAGAGATTAAAAATAAAATAAATTTAATTATGTTTTTTTTTGCGCATATTTACAATATGCTATTAAAATTAAACAATAACATTTAAAATAAGATAGTATATCGTGTCTTATTTAAGTTTCTATATTAAGTATTCTCTTAAAGTTAAAGGAAGAGGTTGTTATACTAGTAATTTTTATTTGACATTATTTTAGATGATAAATATATGTTTCAAGGGATTTTGATTATAAACAATGATAATTTTTTTTAAATGATTTATAGCCTGTGCCCTAGCTCGTAAAGTCTGTTATAAAGGCTTTTTTGTGTTATGGCTGGATCTGGAGCCGAAGGCGGAAAAAACTAAGAAAACGAAAAATATATATGAGATAAGGCCATCATGGGAAGCATGCTTGTATTTAGATGTCCGCACGCCGGTGACATATTTTTTTAGCCTAGGTTCTCAAATTAGGCACGTTTTTTCGGACCTATTGCCTTCCAAGGGTACTCAGCAGCTTTAAAGTGGTCGCACAAGTGTTCTAATTTTTTAAAAAAAATGACGCTTATGTATGGATAGTTCCAACCTCTTGCGTGTGATACGTGAATGTTACTGATCTTTTTAAACGAACAATTTGCATTCTCGGAGTGAACAACTAACATTTCAATATATGCGCCCGAAATCAATAATGTCAACACCTTGGGCCCCCCCGTAATTGAAATTATATTTCAAATTATGTGTTACAAAAACACATTTTCCCAACGAGATAGATGATATAAATTGAAAATTATCGATGAAAAAATAAGTAAATATGTATTCCATATAGATGGGTTAACCTCTAGTTACCATTGATAGCGGCGTTTTTGCTCGCGCACAATAAGTTTATGAAAGTAATAGTTTTTCACTCAGTTATTTGACATATGAATAATAATTTATAATTATTGTATATTTGAAAAACGCTTTGTTATTTTAACGCCCGATACCCGCCCGACGCAATAATTTTGGATTGATGCCCATTCAAATGAGGAATAATGGTCTGGTGTGTGGATGAAAATTTAGCTGTTATCCTCTGATAGGGGTGGCGGGTGGGGTAATTTCTACATTGTATTTATTACATTGTTTTTTTTTCAAATCAAACCGTCAACGGCATCGAGGAATGTTGCCGATAAATACTATTTTAACATTGTTATGGTTCATATTTCTTCGACGCATTCCATTTACAACCGCGGTTGGACAATACGTAGCGCCTCCGGCGTCCGGACAATATGCTACTTGGAACGGAGGTGGTAGCGGACAGGTGTTAGGTAACAAGTATCATTCAATTTTTACCTAAGATTTTCATTTTTTTGTTTCTGATTTGAAAAAAATATTGTTAGTATACCTTTACATATTTAATATTTGATTTAACTCGTCCCATAGGTTTGATTAACGATCCCTACAAAGGGCAATTGTTATAGCAATACCCAAAATATTTAAACGACCTATTTTATTTTTATTAAAACCATAAAAAAGAAATTTACTTTGAAAACGAAATAATTTTGTTCTGAGGTCCATAAACTTAATCATGGCTAATTTTTTGCCTCCACTATGTAATCTGCTGCCAGATTTATTTAAAACGGTTTATTCGTGATACCATCTGGCATATTTATGGCTTTTAATGTCCAAATTTTAACAAACATTCAAAGCAAGCCCGTTCGCTCAACAGCAACCATCGGCCTATGCGGGTTATGGTGTCGCACCGATCGCATGGCAAGAAAGAAGGCCGGGGTTTCGAAATTTTGCCCGAGGGCCTGGCGGCTGGGGACCCGTCCCCTGGGGTGATTCAAGTCGATGGAACACCCTGTGCCCGGCTATACCGCCTTGCGCATTTCGACGACTCGTATACACGCGATCAGGTTGCCGAAAGTGTTTAGGTAACACCATCATATGTTTTGTCCGCGTGAAAATATCATTCATAGCCTTCTTAGTTTGTGTAAAATAAGTATATATTGAATTAAAAAAATTCAAGAATTCGTTTTTATATCAAGTGCGTCGGCAAAAACATTTTTAAAGTTAATAAAAATGTAGTATTGTAATAAGTAGATGAATTATATTCTGTAAATCGGCCAAAAGAATAAATTAATTACTAATAGAGAAAGCGGCGCGTTCATGGTTTATTTATTTTTTGGGAAAAAAAAATTATAGAGAAATATTAGTTAAATACTGAATTTAAGCGTATAATAGAAAAAAGATTTATTTTTATAAACTTTGCTATTATATGAATATGATATAAAATTAATTAATATTCAAAGCAGCCAACATGTATTAATATTTCATAAATAGTCCAAATTTAAAAATTTTTAGGATTTGAGGAAATGAATGAATCCACGCAAGGCAAAATACTAATATCTTTAACATCTTTTAAAATTTTATAAGGGCACGTGCAAAGTGAGTTTTTATTTTCGTGAAATTTTAAAAATTATGAAAATTTCATTTTTTTCAAATTTTTTTTTTAAAAAAAGTTTTATTTCAGAAAAAGCACTTTATGCGCATAAACTAAATTTGACAAATTTTTAAAAATTTGCGTTTTATTTCAAAATAAATTTTTTCAAAATTTTAAAAATTTTATAAAATAATAACTCACTTTGCACGTGCCCTAAAATAGATACCAATTAGGCTTTTTTGATCGCGCATATGGTTAGGTCTATTAAAAATAATCAAAATACAATTTTTTTTTAAATAACATGCATACAAAAGTTTCAATCTTAGTTGTAAACTCTAAAATACTTTTAAAGTATTTAAAATTTTTTTTTAAAGTAAAATCATAAAATATTTAGAGTTTTAAAAATTGATAACAATTTTTATACCAATTTTGATTTAAATATTTTGAAACTTTTTAAATTTTGTATATTAGGCAGATTCAATACCGGTCGAGATATCTGTCCCCCTGTTCCCGAATGCATTTTGCGGGATTCTAGAACGGCACCTAATAAATGCCCCATCTGCCTAGGTATGATACTCTTATCATTATAATTTACGGGTCGGCTCAAAAGCTCAGTGGCAAACCTTCCTGTCGTACATGCAGGAGTTGCAAGTTCGAATCCGTGCACAGGAGGCTTTTTTCTTCGGAAAATAGTATGCATGTGTACCTACTTTATTGCTGCTGATTGGCCTGCTTAGGCAATAGGCCTTAAACGATATGCCAAAAGTGTTAATCCAGGTCGCCGGCGTGCGAGAAAAATTTACTATTTAACCCGTGGGTAATATTAATTGCTTTGCTCGGGTTAAAGAGTCAAAGCCCTAACGGGTATGGCGCCCCCTAAAAGAAAGGTATGAGAGGAACCTCAAAACAAATTGTTTTTTTTTTATAATTAACAGGCAACACCCAACATGTTTGCATTGAGTAGTCACTAGGACTGAAAATTAAGTTTTAAAACAAACCACCTCAAAATTCAAGTATTTTCAAATTATGCATAATTTTAATTATCTATAGCCAATCTAACTAAACTGTAACAAAAAATAATTTAATATGCTTTGAAGCCTTATTATAAAGATTTGGAAAATTCGAAACGAATCCTTAAGATTTGTATAAAACTTTTAGCAAAAGCTAATGAAATTTTTTGAACATTAAATGCCTATTTTTTGTAATTTAATTATAAAGGCCACAATGTTTTTGGGCGAAATGCTTTGGTTTAACTCTTTAGCTTTAACCTTTGATATACATATTATATTTGAGATAACCTCTATAAAAAAGCAGATGCTTTAGACACAACCTCACACTGCTTAAATCAAAATTGAGACGTAAAAGTCCATTTCCAAAGTTATCAATGAAACCGATTAATGTCAGTGTTATCTATTCTTACATACAAATAATTAACTAAATTAAATTAAAGAATTTATTGATGTGACCAGGGCTGGGAAAACAATGAGCCAAAAAGCTTTGGCTCATTTTTTTCCCTAAAACATTAAAAAGGAAAGGGGGCTACAAATAAAGGGCTAAATAAGAATTCAAAAAAGCCCTTATTAAGAAAAGGGGCAAATAAAACCCACAAAAAGTGGCTCTTAAAAAGAGCCCCAAAAAGCCCATTTTATGTTTTCTTTATAATAATTTCGAAAAATTTTGATTTTTTCTTTATAATAATGATGGGTGGGTTATTTTTTCTTAAAGCTCCTAGGAGTTTTTTTTTAAGAAAAGGGGCTTTTTTTAAACTTGCCCCACTTTAAGCAAGAAAAGGGGCTTTTCTCTTGCCATGCCCACGAGTTTGTGGGCATTTGAAAAAAAACTCAAAAACTTGTTAAAAAAAGCCAATTTAGTTTTTTTCCCAGCCCTCGAGGTAACAAGCTAAAACACAGGTGTGGGTTAATGGAAATGTTTCGCAAAACGATTTCAATTTAATAAAATTAGCATTTTAGCTATTAAATATACATGAGTTGTAAATCTCTCTACAAATGTTTTTTAAAATAAATGCTCAATAGCAGACTTGCAAAGTTTGACCTGAAAAATCGAAAACGGTCTTAAAAATTTAAATTAATCTTATTTGATAAATTAGTTTAATTATCTAAAATACTAATCAATTTCTGTTTTGTATAAATAACCTTCGTTTGGTATCGATAATAGTTAATCAACCGGGGACATCTGGATTCGGTCCACCAACCGCCGTGTATGGCTCAGTGCTACCCGCACCCGCACCGTCTCAAACTACGGGCTCAAAAACATGGACCTCACAGCAGCAACAGCAACCACTACCCCAACAAGTTATAGCCTATGATCAAGGTGTAATATCTGTTTCTACCATCCCGACATCGGGTGTCGCTGTTCCTATCGCGAGTACGACTCAGTTACCGGGACAGGTTGTTGCCGCTGTCCCCGTCGGAACGATCCAACAAACGCCGCCTGCCCCTATCGTGGCAACTAACACTCAAACGTTGAGTACGGCATTCGTCGTGGCGCAGCCTAGTCAAATTGTTCAAGAACCAACTATAGGACAAGGCCAACAAACTTTCGGCGGGACGACCTATCAAAATGCACCATTTTACACCAATCAGCAGCAACAGCAACCAGCTTATTACGGTCAACAATCGCCCTATTGGCCACTATACAAAGACGATGATGTAGTGTTAGCTTAATAATGCCGAGAACTTATATGAAATTTTTAATAAAGAATTTTTATACAAGAGTGTATCTATTATTATACTTGGGCGTATAAAACAGTTAGACAAAATTTTAAGATATACAAGCAGGGTTGTTAAAAATTCCGAACTTTCCGTTCCCTTTCCTTACAATGGATTTCCCTTCCAAGTTCCGTACGTACGGAACTCTAGATGGAGTTCCCTTTTTATTTTAAAATTTTTTTCTGGAAACCTTTCCGGAAGGGGTTCCGGAATGTTCTTACAACCATTTTTTTAAACTTACTAGTATATAAGGTAAAAAGTAAAGTTTATTTAAAATATTACGTGGTAAATTATTGACTAGGAACAATAATCATCTTTCAGGATTTTAGTGTCTAAAAACTTTATGAAAATAATAATAAATTTTAAAAAAAATTAAAACAGTTATTAATAATTGAAAAAGTTTTTAGAGTTAACCTAAATAATGAAAAAACTGCCATCTATGGGTGATTTTACTATTAATATTAAATTTTAATATACACAAAAGACTAAAGGGGCAGCAACACAATAAATTGTATTAGGCGAGTAATTGTAGTATATTACAGTAAAGAGCTTATACACCATACCATTCCATTTACTACTACTATACTATAATAGTAGTAGTAGCACACTTGCAGCGGCATAAGATTTGTACAATCTTATATTAAAGTTTTTTTTAAATATAGTAAAGTAAAGGCCTTAAAAATTTTCCACCATCTAATTATTTTTTTTGAACGTCTATGTAGAGTGTATACAGATACACATACAGCATATTCTCTCCGTGCGTAACACAATGGGTAAGTTTTGTTATTTTTCCACACTTTATTATTAGGAATGAAGACCATTCCGGAATGCACTTTCCGAAATGGTATTCGGAAAATAAAACGGGAACCCTTCCCGGAATAGGATTTCCAGATCTCATTTCCAGGGTTTTTAAAATGGGAATTTTTAACAACCCTGTATACAAGTATACAAAATCAATCCTACCATCTTAATAATGTCCAGCCGTTGATACCGTTTGTTCTAGTAAAATTTCGTAAGCCACCTTATAAACATATTCTGTTTAAAAAATCGTTAAATAAAGGATTAAAAAATTTGAAAAAAAACACCTAAATTAATTTTTAACTCAAAATAATATTTAACATTTTTTGCATGTGTACTTGGCAAAAGTAGCAATCATCTATGAAAGATAAATAAAAATTTATTTACAATGAAAAAATGACGACATTATTATTGTATATATGTATAACCGCATATCGTTAAATGTATGTAGGAAAAATAACATCTTTAATTTGGTTTAAATACTTTGTTAGGTCATGGTTATAATGTTTTAGACATTTAATATAACAAAAGTTCTAAATTTGTAAAATTCGCTATAAAAACGTTAGATACCTTTATAAATATCTTAAATACATTAATTTAAAATTGTTAATAAAATGTTTGTATCGTTTTATTATAAAAGATTAGGGAGTAAGAGCTAGAATGAGGCTTGAATAATGTTAATTGCCAAGTTAAAGAAACGGTCAGTCAAAGTGATATAACGAGAATTAAATACAAGTGATAAATATTTCGTTATTTAGGGTCAAAGTTAGCATAAAAGCATATATATATAAAGCTGTAATTAATAAACATTGTAATACAAAAAAATATGACACATTAGCATAACATAAGGGTAATTAGTTAGTTAGACAAGTATGTGTAATCAAGCTATTGTTGTTAGTAATCCATTACATGACGCATTCCAATATCTTAGGTTTCGTAAAGAAAAATTACGGATAGTCCATACAGATAAAGTCAAGTCTCATCTACATATATGTTAATATGATGTATTTCAAAACAAAGAAAATTTAAAATATTTGATGAAATATATTAAGCATAAAGGTCTTAAAATGCCCTAACAAAAAATGTAGGTAATACTAGAAGGCTCTATAAATCAACAAGGGCAACAAAAAAAATTATCTGTTATAATTCAATACGCTCAGTGCTTAATGGCAAACATCCCTGTCTTACCAGCACAGGAGATTTGGGTTCAAATCAGTAAACAGCAGACGTTTTTTCGGTAATATTATACACACATGGGGAACCTTTTTGAAGCTGCTGATAGGCCTGATTAAGCAGTAGTCCAAACGATAAGCAAGGTAATAAGAGCTAAAGCTAATAACTAGGAGCAAATTTAACTTCTAGTAGCTTATGTCTTTACTTAAGTTAAAAGAACCATACCCTATGGGTAGGGCGTCCCTATGGACGCTAAGGTATGGGTAAAACTTTCCCAAATATATTTATTTCAATTACAAACACCCAGAAATAAATCAATATACCTTCTAGCTCCAAGCCTCCCTTATCCCCATAATTTGCAGTGGTTAAAAACAACAACAAAATACCTTCTTCTGATATCTCTTCGAGCGATGTGAATGGTAGTTGTTTTTTAAGGGGCCCGCCTACTGCGAAAACGGGATTTGAGTCAATCGGCGTATTCGTGTTTTGTTGGTTAGAGGGGGACCTAATTGAGGAATTGGGGAAAACATTTTCGTCTATCGTAGGTAAACCAGTGGTGCCGGTTATGGAATTGGGAAGTGAGAAATTGTTAGCGGGAATGCTATATATAATCGATAGTTGCAAAGAAAACCCCGAAAATATAATAATTACAAAACAAAAAGCATAAATTCCATACTGCAATATTCATCAAAGTAACAAAATATGTAAAAATAGCTTCATATAATTACAAATCCTAAAAAGAGCAAAAAACAATTAAACCATATTAGATAAAATGAAAAAATAAAATATCGAAAAGTATTTTTTAAAAAGTGGTTGTTAGCTTTGAAATATATTAAAAAACATGATGCGAAGTTTTAAGCACGAGGAATGTAAAAAACCCAATTTATGCATAAACTTTAATTATTTATTGCAAACTTTCTCCTAAAAACAAATTTTTTTGGAAATAAAAAGCAGTTTCCTAAGTTCAAATGCTCCTATTTATTAACATTTATATGGAGTAAATTAATAATAAAAAAATTCTCGTATCATTTTTGAGTTAGCAAAAAAAAAAATTTCGCGAATCCGATATAAATAGAATACATTTGTTATTATTTAAGCATGTCCAAACCGTATAATGTCCTAGAGCAGTAGGATTTTGCCCTATATTGTTTAATATCATACAACCTATTCGCCGACATTATTCAGAGCTTTTCCAAAAATTATTTTGTTATAAATATATACAAAAAAAAGTATATATTTGAAGAAAAATTAGGAAAACAAAGACCTGTATTGTGTTGTATTTGCACTAATGGTGTCACCACCAAAAACAGAAGAGCTCGAGAAAGAAAGCGGTTGTTGGACGTTGTATTTTCGTATCGTAAAGGTAGGTTGTGTAGATATGGAGGTGCTAATGGTGCCAGCTGAACTGTTATTGGGTGAATCGCCAACTAGTGGTGAGATTTCTTTGGGGGGCAGTTTGTGGCCTTGTGGATTGTTTGCCAAAGTTACGAGAGGAGATTGTGCCAATGTAGATGGCGTAGTCTCCATTTGTGTTTTATAATCGGCGAGATTCAAAGGTGTTGACGGGAAACTAGGAGAAGAACGGGACGTGACAGATGAGAAAAGGCGAATTCTAGCCAAGCGATCGTTAAGGAGTTGATCAATAGTTTGCTGTGTGTAAGTCATGATAAGACAATTTAATTATCCTAGGTAATAAGATATGTTAAATAGTTTAAAAACTGTTTTTTTAAATAAAAAAACAAAAAAAAGCCAGCATAGTTTTTTACAAACTGAGCTGTGGAAAAAATTTCATGTTCTAGATCTGGCTATTTTTTAAATTTTACTGAATAGTTGTAGAAAATCCAACCAAAAAAAAATAAAAACTATTAAATCCTTTCCCGGTTAAAGTTCGAACACCCTTTTATTTTCTTTATTAAACTAGCAAAAATATTAGTTAAGCAAAATAAAAGGGATTTTTTCCTGTTCTGTTAGTAGGCAGATCCAAATTTCCCTAAAAAACCCAGACCTATAGGCCGCCTTACAAAATGTATTTGGAATATAGGAGTTTGACTAAACAAATTAACACTTGGTATAAAAAATAACACTTGAAATCATATTTTTGTATAGGCTGGCTATGGTAGATCGTGCCTAAAGGTAGGTCAATATATATTAGTAATTTTTGATATAATTTCAATTTTTATATTAAAAATGTGCCGTGTTGTATTTTGATATTGATTTTAATGTTTTTATTCTGCACAAAATTACAAAGGATAATCTTGTTATTTGAAATTGTCAAATTTAATTTGATCATCATAAAAGAAGTTAAAAGATGACTAAATTTAAACAAATGTTTGAATTTGAAAATTTTTAACTACAAACCTCGGTAAGCGAGTTGGCACGATGGTGCGGTTGAATTATAGTGTTGCTCAAGTCCGTACCCCTCGTGTATTGGTCGTAATATGGAGTTCGGTAGCGATCACGAGACCTATACATTCCTCCGGCGCTCATTGGCCCGCTAATCGGGTACGAGGACTCTTCTTCCGGCGGGGGTTCGGCCTCTTCGCATATCTTGGATGGAATGGCAGCCGCACTGAGCATTTTCTTACCCATGGACCCGCCACCAGAAAAATTGAGATGAATAAGGCGGTTTGAGCTGCATTTAGCTAAAAATCAGCAATTTTATTAAAAAAAACTTGGTGAATAGGATTAAAAAACTGTTATAATATAGCAATTTAAAGAATTTTAAAACCACTCTTTAATTCAAACTTAAAAAAATAATTTTAAATTGAATGATTGTATAAAATTCATAATTATTCAAAAAATTAATTAAATATTCATAATCATTAAAAACAACTATGTTTATAAACATGTTTATTCTAGTGTTTATACCTTATAACAATATTAACAAAAGGAATATAAACAAATTTTAACATTCTTTGTAATGTGTACCCCAACCTTCTTATAAAAAGGATTTGTTTTTTATTTAAAAACAACGATGTCACCTTGATCACCGGTAAGATCTGTCCTATGTTCGTAATTCGGCCCATTAGCTAACCCCGAAGGCGTATTAGATAGTTGATCACCGGCTCGCGATATTGAATCCAAGTTATTCGAAAGGGCCGATTTATAGGAACTCGTGCCGGAAGATATTGAACCGGTAGAAGAATTCGATGCCGAACGAGTCAAGCTAGACGCGTACGCATCGGTAATTGAAGTGGTAGGCGATGGTAAAGAAGTGTCTCGTGGAGTTTTTGGGACGGATTTATCGATAATACGTTGCTTGTTATCGTTCAATAACCCGTAAGGGGGCTGGGATAATTTTATAGTCGTGGATGTGATGAGGGGTGGTGGGTATCTATAAGGTTAAACATATTAAATCGAGGTGAAACAGGTCAACAAATATGTAGAAAGTTTTATGAAATTTGAACTGCATCGAATTGATATACAAAATGTGACCTAATCTCTAACATTTTTTTGATTTTTCCAATTCAGATCAACACTGAGAATTACAAGTCCAAAGGCTGAAGTAATAGTAAATGAAATTTTTTGGCAAAATTTTTAATTTATTTGCGTATTGTGTAAATAGGATACGACTGATCTCTTATTATAAAAAATAGGTAATAATCATAAAAAAAAATTATTAAAAGCGAACCTACTTTATTACATTTTGTATAGGTCAAAGTGATTGATTAAATCATGTCTGTCGTAATAATTTAAAATATTTTTAACGAACAACTCTTTTAAAATAAAACATGCATGCGCCAAACGTAGATTACTTTTCTTCCGAAAGTAGTTTGTTATAGAAATATTGGTGAGGAGTTTGGTGCTTGGGGTGTATGTACTGGTTAAAATTCGTAAGGTTAGATAAGTTATCCACGCTGTTGTGTTTGTATCCTCGGGCAAGTTTTAGGATCGACCCCGATGTGGGGCCAGCTGAAAACCGGTGAAGGGGTTGAGGTCGAACAGCTGAGTAATTATTAAGGCTCTGACTTGAACCTCCTAGGTAAGACGCCGGCGCCCCGAGGGAGAGGGTTGGACTTTTGGGCGGAATTTGACCCCCACTCGAAAGGTTATTTATGGCCCCAATCCGTAAGGGCGGGGGAGTGGACGGGCCGACGTGGAGAGGGGACGGTGGAGTAGACAGAGCAGCTGAATCTAGGTTCGTAGTAATGACACCAGGTGCTGGGCCTACTATGGGTGAGGATGAACGATGGGTTACAAAAAAGGCACCACCAAGGCCTGAATCGATTTGATGCATCGGGCCACCTAGCGAGAAAAATAAATCAAGCATCATAATACCCGAGTTTGTGAACGTTAAGTATATTTATATTGTGTAAGATAAACTATATGATGTATGCCATTTGGCGATTCAAGGCAATATCTCATTGGCTGCCATTAAGCAATTTGAAAATACTTAAAAATTAAAAACATTCTTTATGTTCGATATAAGCAATAATTTTTTTAAATACCTACGATAAAACAAAGGGTTACTATTAACATATTACCAGTTACTTTACTTTGTTCCAAATACCGGTAAAAATAATTAACTTAAAATACGCATCTAGTAGTGATGGCCGTAAAGATCCATGCAAAAAAAATTGTTTCACTTTAATTTATTAACAAATTGAAATCAAATGTTTTATGACCTAGGACAATAATATGTTGCCTTAAATGGTTAAATACCCTACAATATATACATTGGCGGTATATAAAAAGGTTTTTAATAAACGAGGAAAATGTTGATAAAATTAAAAATAAGCTCCTAATTGGTAAAACAAATGGACAAACTTTATAAAACTATATTTTTCTTATTTCCTCCAAAATTAATTTTTATAAATTAATAATTGTCGTAGCCCGTAATACTAACTAAAAACTGATTGATTGGTGTGCTTAATTCAGCTATGTCATCACGACTTGCAGAGTTTTTTAAAAATTTTTAAAATTAATAAAAGTATAATTAGATTTAAAAGTAATATAAGTATATTTAGATTTAAAAATTAATTATAGATTTGATCATCTCACGATGACTTTTTATAAATATCTATATATACAGAATGTATTTTGATCTCATACAATAAAATACTTATCTTTACCCCAATAAATATCGCATATATCAAATCTTTTTGTCCATATATTCCATAAAATGATATCCTGTTGGCGGCCACCAGAATATAAATTCTCTAATATTAATCTACTCTAACCCAACCAATCTATTATCCTTTTCATCTTAAAACAATAATAATAACTGCCATCTAGTATTTTCGTATTTACCAGTTGGGTTCAGAGTGCTCATGTAGGTCCCGTCGTATGATTTTCGGGTCAGATATCCCTTACCCCCTAACAGAGGGCTCAAGCCTTGGTCCGTCACATCGAGCGTTGCTCCCTCGTGGATCGTTGCGGGCGGTGGGCTGTACATTAGGTCTTGGGCGTAAAAATTAGTAGGGGACGTGGACATGAGTTCGGGCAAGGAGGAAGAGGAAATGTTATTGTTGACGGATGGACCGTTGGGGACCGAGAGATTGTTAGCATTGTTTTTGATGTTACCCAAAAGTCGGGGTAAAGCTTTATCTCCCCTCAAATTTCCGTTGGCCATTAAAGGTCTAAAAAAACATAGCAATAATTAAAACATATGTTTACATATTGGGGAAAAAAGTCTAAACACGCGGTTTTATAAATATCGTAAAAAATCTCCTCAAATATTAATTTAATTTTGAGATTTGAACTAAGTATTGAGACTACTTTATACGTTTAATTATATAACGGCATTCTTAATTGCGTACAAATGCAATATGGCAAAACAACCCAAATGATTAAATTAAATACAAACTGTGCATAATATTTTTCAAAAATACAAAAAAAACATATATATAAAAATTTAGAATGCAAAATTTAGTACACGCTGACTCAGCCCATTTAGGCTAAAATACGATCGGAATTCTTTTTTAATGTTTTTTGTATTCCTCTAATAATATTAATTAACGTATAGCCAAAATTTCTTAAATCTAATGAATGTTTTAATTATTATATCTCAATTTTTCCTGACAACAAACTTAAATGAGTTCCAAGCTTAATGCGTTTTTAGCTCTCAAGCACAAAGCGGCCTAACTATTTGGACGATCCAGATCTAAGAACCAAGATCGCTTGTAGGCGTAACCCATTACTTTCGGTAAGCGGGGCATATTTAAATTCCCGACTGCCTTAAAGGCTAGGGCGCAGACGACCTCTATATAATTATTAAGGTAATTTTAACTCTTTTCGCAAACTAACTACCGCAATATTTGAAATTTTCACCTTGACCGACTTGATGGTAACTTAAACGCTTGAACTTTTCAACAAATAACATATTTCGAGACTGAGAGGTAATTTAGTCAGGCATATAGAATTATTTTTTTAAATAGATATTATAAATGCAACTCCAACTCTCGTGCTAATGACAATATATATACCAGTGGTAGTATATCAATCCATTTTTTTTACAAGATGATCAATTAAAAAATATTGTAACAAATTTAACCAATTGTAATATCGTCCCGAATTAACATTTAAAGCAACGAGGAAGAAACTAAATGCTATTTTTAAGAGCAAGTTTTAAACATCAAAATTTGAAATTTCTAATTATTAAATAAATCTCTAAAACGACTATCATCGACTCAATTACAATAAGGGAATTAGAAATTATAAAACTTTTTTTACATCAAAAAAATTACCAGATGCTACCACAACTAAACATGAATCCGGAAAACCGTTTAAAAATAAACAGATTAAACTCCTTGTGGTACTAGGAAGCTAGTGTTATTGCATCTCCGGGTAAGTTAAGCAACGCTAGGGACTAGGTTGTGAATCTGACATAGATGCTTCGTTTTTTTTTTTCAAAGAAACTAGGACAAACCCTTTGCCATCGACCCAAGTCAAAAAATATTTAACTCCATGGGATGAAGCCATAATTCGAGAGGAGTTTAAACCTTAAAGTGTGAGCCGGGTTTAGATAGAGTTTCAATACCGGTTTTTGCATTTTTGCCTGAAGTTTTAAGCTATTCAGATTAGGTTAGTATCAACTTCGTCTTTAATAATGCCTGGTAAAAATAAACGACCAGCTCCAAAATGAATAAAGTTGCCTTTAAATACCTTTTAGCGACTATACAATTACTTTATCGGGTTTGATTTTTAACTCTTCAAATTAATAAACATGGATACTCACAGTGTGGGATCGTCCATACAAACTTACATGAAACTGGCTATTCCAAATTTTCTACCTAACCTAATTACAATCTAAATTACATTTGTGATATAAATATATAATAAGGGTCCAATAAAAAATAACATTTTTATGGCATTCGTAACATTAGCCAAATACAAAAAATAAAACAAACTTATTAGTATTGTTATGATTATGATTATTATTATTTATATGAGTTGAGGATAATAGTCCATCTTCATAACCAACGGTAAGGCCTAGCGTATCAGGTGTTCCATCTATTTTGAGCAACTGGATATTTTGAAAGGTATCCTCAGAGGTTGAAGTCGGAGAATTTTTAAGGGTTGCAGCAGCACCGTTACTATTTTTGATATTAATATGGTTGGAGAGGGCTTGGGTAGTCATGCTGCTATTATTATTATTATTATTATTATTATTATTATTATTATTATTATTATTATTATTTATGGTATCAGATGTTTGGACCATGTGATTATTATTATTGTTATTCGTATTTTTGAGGGTATGAGAGCCCCCCGTGGTGGCGGAGGACGTAATAAGCGAAGCACTGTTTTGAGATTTGTACTTTAAAATTTTTTCGGCCAATAGATAATACGTTGCAGTCACGTGGTTGTAACAATCCCGTTTAAGTGATCTAAATTCAAGATTCATTTGAAAATAATGGTAATTGGATAATTTCCAAGAAAAATGCGATATGATTGCTAATTAGCTAAAGCTAAAATTTTGTAGATTTTATAAAGGACTCTTAAATATTTGGGAATACCCCTGCATTTAGTAAGATTACAATAGTATATGAACAATATGTCCATTTGGGAATTTGTTATATATAACTCAAAATTACTACCAAATAAAAACCGTCAATAAAAGAATTATCGAATTGAAGAAAAGAGTAATTGAGCAATAAATCGAGGCAAAACTCTTACAAAAACGAGCAAAATATGAGAATGTACTGTTTTATTTGATGTTCGGTGGCTATGCCCCCACTGACCATCTTGTTGATAATGGCCTTGTGTATGTCGTCGGTTATATCGGCTCGGCTAAAAAAAGCGATCCCCAAGTTGTGGCTGGCTGATGCATTGGCGCTGGCAGCAGAGGAGGTTGAGGAACTATTGGTCGTTGTAGCATTCGTTTGATGCGACCTCAACCAGGGATGGTTTAGAATTTCTTCGAGTTTGGCCCTTTTAGCTGGATCCTTGACCAGCATTTTGCCAATCAGGCTACATAAGTTTCAAATAAATATATATTATTATAATTTTAATAAACCCTTGAACACTTGCAACATAAGTTTATTTTCCGCAATATTCTAGAAACTTTATAAATCAATATTTTTTTAACTCATTTAAAGTGTTTTATGTGCTCAAATTTAAAAATAAATCGATTAAAAATTTTTTATTAATTTTGCAAAAATAAAAACTTGCTTTGCACGTAACCATATATAACAATATAAATGTTTCTTTTAAAAACTCAAGTCAATGAATAAATTTCGGAAAAATAAATTTTGTAAAAACATAAAAGAATGCCTACCCATGATGGCTTAATCTCATGTATATTTTTTGTTTTTTTTAGTTTCTTCTGCCTTTGGCTCCTTACATTCGCCCATATTAAAAAAGTGGCCTAATAAAATCTTTTTTAAATATGAATCTGTAACTTATGTTATCATCTCAAATAATGAGAAATAAAATTTAACATCAGCATTTAGATAATACATAATCGCGTCCAAACTTGAATATGACACGAGATATCGGTTTTTAATGAATATTATTTTTGAGGTTTGTCATGATGCAAAAAAAATTTCAATTTATTTTTGATTTTGAATCTTTTTTGTTTGTTTTTTGGCATTTTATCTAATATTTCAATGTTTAGAGCTGACTAACTACGTTTAATTAGACAACGGTAAACGAATTTTCCCTAAAATGGCAAGTTTGATAGCTGTAGTTAGCTCTCTCAAAAATTTGTTGACCTGTTGTCTTGTGTCTTAACCAAATAAAATTCGTTTATATATTGTAACATGATAAGGAAAAAAGTGGCGTTTAACGTAAACCCCGAAAAGCGATAAAATACACCAGTACAAAAAACATTCAAAAAATATTAGCAGAAATTATAGAAGGAAAATCTGTTGATTACTCTTTGCACTCGGCCGATATGTGAGGTGGAATGGTGTATTTACAATCAATGATCATCGTAATCGTTTCGTTATCGTTCGTTTCGAGGAAAGGGCATTTTCCTACCACCAACATATAAAGGAGAACGCCCAAACTCCATATGTCTAAATAGGAAGATTAGTTACATTTGTAAAAATATATTGGAAGAGGTCTCCTGAATATAAATAGTAGCCATAACAAACGCACCCTATAAGGGCATATAAAATGTGGAAGGAGTCATATAATTTTCCTTTTTTTTTGAAAATTATAAAATTAATATTATACCTAATGTGTCCTATTTGCTGTATCAGGTGATTATTTTGGCAAAAAATAAGTCATATGTGAAAACGTGTGCATTTGGCAATGGATAGATAATTAGGTAATTTAGTTGACATCAATAAAATGTATAAGGGCGTGTGCAAAGTGAGTATTTATTTTTGAGAATTAAAATTCTGAATAATTTTATTTACAAAATTTTTAAATAAAATTTTAAGGGAATTAACGTGCATAAGGGCGCGTTCAGACTCGGTTCGTTTTTTTTTAAACTAAAAAATTTTTACATTTTGACATTATAGGCTTTTTTACAAATATTGCCATTGGTTATTAGCATTAAAAATGTTTATTTGAAAGCAAAGTTTTTAAAAAATTTAGAAAAAAAAAATTCAAAAAATTCGAAATTTTAAAAATTTAAAAAAAAAACCTGTCTGAATGCACCCCAAACTAAATTTGACAACTTTTTAAAAATTTATATTAAAATTTTGGAAATTTCACTAAAATAAAAACTCACTTTGCACATGCCCCAAAATACAAAAAAATATAAACATTTATAATTATTAATTTTGTAAATGAATGAATGATTAAATGACGACAGACCCGATAGCCGAGGATCATACCGGTCTCCTAACAAAATTTCAGGGGCCGTAAAAAAGAGCGTTCCGCAAGGCGTTGAACGGAGCAAGAGTCGACTCTCGAGTGATCTACGTATCATGACAGCCGAACTATTTGTGCCACCTGCTGTGCCACCCGCGGGCGAAACCCTGAGGGGTGAGGTCCTAGGCGTCGTAGATGACGATAAAGGTGCCGGGCTTTTTGCGCTACGCCGAGGCGTCGCAGGAGCTAATATATAAGGCGCAATGTCAGGTGCATAATGGTGATCGTTTGTAGTTATGGCAGCAGCAGCAGAATTCGGCATTAAATTTGTCTTTTTGCCAGATTTGCGTGCACATGAAGCACTTAACCCAAAATCGGTTAATTTGCAAATTAATGGAGATGTGATGCCTTTTGTACTAGGATTTGTGGGATTTTGTGTTTCAGACGTAACCGCTGCTATAATTTTATTTGTACATAGGTAAACTTTAACTAAGAGAAATATGTAAAAAAAATAAGCCAAAGTCCATCAGTGCTAACAAAAAAGAGATCGATAAATAAAACAGAGAAGAGTGAATTTCAATTACGTGGGGAGACCTTAGACGGTTAGAGCACCACTCATGGTCGAAAACATTTCGGAATTGTAATACATTAAATTCACCCACTAAGTAATATTTTTCCCCAGAGTATGTTGAAGAAAGAAAATGACTTCGTAGGCGGTTAATGCGCTAGTGCCAGAAAATGTCCAAAAAAAATCTAGATTTGGAAGCCTTTAAGCCTAAAAACGGCTATTTTATAAGCCATCTGGCTAAAAGCAACGAAATTTGATTTATTTTCATAAATTCTAAGCAGAGTCTTATCTAAGAATTATAGATATTGTGAAAGCTAACTTGTATATATGCCTCAAACTAATAATTGATTATCGCACGCGCACAAAATAAAGAAGAGTTTCTGTGACCCAATCATCAAAGTGTAGAATGTTTGATAAAAAATAATTTTAATATTTTTACGTTTAAACATAATAACATTGTCGAGTTTGATATCGCGGTGCGCTAGCCCTAGGAAAGCGTGACAGAATCTAACGGCCGATGCTATGGAGGCGAAATATCTGGCAGCCTCAGACTCGGGTAAACCTCTCCTCGATATTAAGGGTGCTATGTTGGGGGGCGGTTTATTATTCATACTCGGACCGAGGTGAGTACCGACGGGCGTTGCCGTAAGTGAAGCGTTATTCCTGTTGACAATTGCATCCGCAGTGGTATTTACGGTTGAAGTATTACCATCTAGGTTAGGAATAACTAGAGATCCCTGAGAAGTTGAGGTTTGGGCAACGACTCCGGCAAAAAGGTTAAATGATTGTCGGCCTGAAGCTTTACGTGATTGCCGAGAAGATGGGCGCTTCAAGAGGCTTTGTTGAGATGAGGTTGTATTTACGAGCGATGCCGTAGAAATTGTGCCATTTGTTGTCGGGTTAATAGGGTCCTATACACAAATAAGGGATTCGATGGTGTTTATTTCGAATTAATTTTTTTTAGCGGCAAGTAAAATAACTGTTTTGGAGGCTTAAAGTGAATTTTACGACAAGTACAACGAACAAATAACAATTAAACTGTATTGTTGTAAAAAATCTAAATCTCTATAACTTGTGCTAGTTTTAAGTCCCGGTTAAAACATACCGATTTATTAACGGTCTTTACACAAATCGATTTGTCAGCTACCGGAACTTCCTTTTTGGTCCCCGTCCCTCGACCGCTCAACCTCTTTTTCCGCAGGGAAACAAAAGTGGGCGGGGGCGTGGCAACACAAAATTCATCAAAAGCTCCGGAATCATCGCCGTTTTCTTCAGAATCGGTTTCAACCTCGAACAAGGGATCTAACATGGCCGCCAGCTCTAAAGAAGCATTACCTGCGGCTTCACTGAGATTTATAGTTTCGAGGGGTGAATATCCCCGATTAGTGCCGGCAAGACCGCTTGGGGAAGGCGGGCGATCAAGCAAGGCGTTGTGCGCCACTGAAGGGCTATCGTAATCAGGCTTATCGAATAAATACCTACAAAAAGAAAGGAATGCGTGATCTAAAAGAGCCTACCATATGGCATAACAATTTTTCATCATTGGTTACAACAAAGCCTAATAATCAAGTCTTCGACTTCTCAACGAATAATCCTACCTATGCAGATCGGTGGTCCCTAACTCAAGTATGAGATACAGGTAAGCAGGTGTATCGATAATCTCGTAGAGCCTGATGATGTAAGGGTGATTTTGGCCAGCCCGGAGCGTTTTACATTCGCGTTTTATCACACACCGTGAATCGGTGTCGAGCCGCCTTTTATCAATCTCTTTTATAGCTACGGGCATTTGGGTAAATTTATGGGTCCCGTTCCATACGGTAGCGTGCCTACCCTGACCAATCACGTGATCTCGTAGGTAATCAACGCCCAAATCACGTGGGGAGGGCACATCAGCTGACACAACCTGAGGAGTCGGGGTAGCGGCATTTGAGCCAGAAGGCGATTTACAAGCCGGTGACGCTTCTTCGGTGATAAGTGTAAGCGGGGAATGGGGGTGAGGGGTCAGAATTGGATTAGAAAAGTTAAATTTATGATTATCACTCGCAGCAGCTTTTTTAGGAGGATTTGAAGGCTCCATAGCAATATGGAAACAAAGGCAAAGAAGATTTTTTATCAATAAATATAAGTTCGAAATATTACATTAATAACAAAAAATTAGGCAAATCATAATAATAGTCTAACACAACTAAATAAGTTGATTGTTTAACATATGATAATGAGTAATATAATATTTGTAGGTTTTTTTAAATTTAAAATAATAAAGTCTGTGAGAAAAAGGTCAAAACCTCTAAAATTTCGAATAGACGTTAGATTATAAACCCTTAAATATTTAATCATAAACCAGAGGTTAGTTTTCTGGAAAAAAAATTAATTAATTAAATTTTTGAAGAAGCATATGGGTATTTCAATGAAATTAATAAGAAACTCGTGCTAGACCATTGACCACAGTTTAAATAAATATGCCTAGACGTATAAAAATATAATCTAGGACGGGTCCAGGGTTTTTTATATATCAAATTTTTTTTTAAAATTAGGGTTTCACAAAGAAACATATTAGCCATAGTTTTTAGCATTGTTATATTATAAGTAATTGCTCTAAGTATAAATACCTTTAATAAAAATCAAAGCTAAATCTATAATTTGGGTAATAATCATAGTATCCGTCTAATAAAAATTTCAGCGTGTAGAATATTTTAATATCAAAAATATTTTTTTTTTAAATTTATGAAAATGTTTTAAAACCAAATGAACTTTAAACAAGCCCTCAAGAAACGCTACTAGGTAAGAATTAGACAATTACACAAAACGGAAAACATCATTTATAATTATATAGTAAGCTATGGGCTAATATATATGAATAAGAGGGCAGTGTAAAAAAATAAACATTGAATTTAATAAATCTATCAAGTTTATCTATCTATTTATATAATAAAAATATTTAAATGCAAAAAATAAATACCCACTTCATTAGATTGTCCAACTTATTGGGGAGACATATAATCAATTAGAGGAGACAAATATATATTAAAGAAAATGAACAAATAAATAATAATAATAATAACAATAATAAAAAATAATAATAATAATAATAATAATAATAAATGAGGAATTATGATGTAACAAAGGATTAAGAGGTTAGGTGAAATGTCTAAAGTTTTCTATGTTAGTAAACAAAAAATATATATAATAGATGGGTGGTCGGTGACAGGTGTAAGAAAATATGATAATGCTATCAAATTTTTAACAAAAAATATTAGACAAGGGCTAGTCAAGCTTACAACTTAAAATTAATTGCATAAAAAATCAAATCACAAATTGGCTTGGCTACTCAGGTGTTTTCTTTATTAAAAAAATTTAAATAATTTATGAAAAAAAGATACAGAAGCATATGTTTATTTTTAACAGCATACAATTACAATGTTTTAAGATAATAAATAAATAAAATATTTACCAATTGCCTGAGCATCATATTGATCTCCCAAGAGTATTTCTGGAGCTGAGTAAGCCAATGATCCACAAGAAGTTTCTAGCTTTTGGCCAGGTTTAAATTTGTTACTAAAGCCAAAATCAGTGAGCTTGACAGTATCATAATTATCAAAAAATATAACATTTTCTGGTTTAAGATCTCGGTGAACCACGTGCATTTTATGGCAATATATGATTGCATTTAAAAGTTGTCTGAAATATTCCTTAGCCTTTTTTTCAATTATACCTTTATCATATTTCAGTATATAATCATATAGATCTCCACCTTCCCCAAGCTCTAATATAAGATATAATTTGTTTGGGGTATCAATGACTTCATATAACTTAACAACATTTGGATGTCTCACTAGTTTCATGCAGTTTACCTCCTGAAATAATTGAATTTTGCTCATAAGATCAAGCTTAGTTTTGTCAATAATCTTTATAGCAACTTTTTGTCCCGTAAAAACGTGGTGGGCTAACTTGACAACAGCATAATTGCCTTTGCCTATAGTCTTTTCTATTTTGTATGAGCCAGCAATCTTCTCCTCTGTTTTGACATGAAAATTTGATAGGGGTTGATTTGTAGAACTACTGCTTACGTTAGGTGTAACAATCGTTGGGATGGGTTGTGATACATTAATTTGAGTCTTGGCTCCGGATTCCATTTAATAAGATTTTAAAAAAATTAGTAACATTCACATAAGAATTATTTTAATGCCCAACATATAAAAGCAATCAGCTGTTGTAACTAAATTTCAATACCTAATTGCTTTCCCTTATATTTTTGAAATCAAATAAATTTTAAAATTTAAAAATATTTTTAGTTTAAATTGGCTATGCTAAAACTTATTTTAGTTTACAATTAGTCTTTTGAACCAGTTTAATTATAATTGTAGTTACATTAATTAAAACCAGTTTTATTTTTATGGATGGCAACTAACAACTTAAAATCTTGCAACATAATTTGTTGTAAATTTAAAAGCCCTTATGTAATTACAAGATGTTATTAGGGCTCTGGCTAGAGAGCATTGTAAATTTTTGTAGTATATTCTAAAAGACAAATTATATAAGTTTTAAAATATTAGCCGTCACAAATTATTTTTACAATTTTTATCATAGTCCCGTAATAATCCTAATATGGATACTCTAAATATTAGGTGCAAATGGCGATATGATATTATTTCATGATGCTAAATATATTTATGAAATTGTTAAAATATACGGGATATAACTTTATTAAGAAAAAACAACAAGTATATAAAAAAAATAACATATTATTTAAGTATTGACCACATAAATATAGTGAAGTTAATCATGTAATAAGAATATTAGGTAAGGTTTGTTATCTCTATATTCTAATGATAAAAGTTAAATAATTTTTTGAAATCTTGCCTATATTGGGCAATATGGTTGCAGGTAAATTGTTAACAAATTGTATTTATTTAAATTTTGCTTATATTAAAGAGATATATAAAACTATTTTATAATTATGAGACGAATAATCAATATTCTTAATAATTTTTTGCTATGCATAAATGGAATTCACAACGTTACAATTATTATGAACGAACATACATATGATAGGATTCAGCTATTTTAACGGTAAATAAAATATTTTTGAAAAGGTTTAGCCATTTGATTCAGGCATTGTTTATATAGGTTTGAGACATGTACAAGAGATTATGATAATTGTCAAGAACTCAGCAACCCTAACGGTGAATGCATCATTTTCGGATATGCTCTGCCATTGATTTTAAACAGTATTAAGGATTAAGATACATAAAAATACATTATTTTGGCATAAACCTTCATAAATAATATAATAATTAACAGATTGAAATTGTTAATAACGGGTCAAGAGGCATGCTAATTTTAGAAAAAGGGTATTTTGTACAATGCCACTTTTATCCTTATGAGAATGATGTCGATAAATACCTATACAAACCCCTGTCTCTGTCAAACAATCTTAAAAAAGGCGAGTATGCGATTTGGGAATGAAGAGTTTTTTTTTAAACTAAACAGTAAATATGTGTTATGAGCTTATATATTTTTTTTTCAAATAAACGAATTGAGACAAGGCCTTAAAAAATTACAAATATATAAAATTTACTAATTAAAAAAATTTTCTTCTTTGAACTATTTTTTCGAAATTTAATCTTCCCTACTATAGAATTTATCTCTATAAGCCCCATAAAACCTCTGTAAAGTTTGCTAAAATTTTACATTAACTAATATCAATGACAAAAAAATAGTTTCATGAAAAACTAAACGTACACATCCTCGAAACCTGTTGTCATACATACTTTTCGTTCTTAGTTCGTCCGCCGTTGGCTCCTTGGTTCTGTTTTGTATTGAAATATTGGTTTTCAGACCAAATTGACAGATTTTGACCTCGAAATGCCCTAATAGATGTAATTTTAATATTTTTCCATATAAAAATTTCTTGTAAATTATATCTATTATCCCAAATAATGAAATAGATTTTTCTTATAATACCAGATTAATATCAGCATTTAGATAATACAAAACATTCCGCGTCCAAAGTTATATGCCACAATATATATTATTAGTTTTTAGTAAAAATATTATTGTATAAACAGTTTAGCTATTGTATGCAATATTCAATATATTTTTGTTTTTAGATTTTTTTTGTTTAAACATTATAATTTCCTAATTACACTGGACAACAAAAAAAACATAAACGATTTTTTGAGGGTTTTGTAGAGAATTTTCTTGCGATAACAATCCCGGATCTAGTTTTTTTCCAATGCCTCAATTTTTTTTTTTAACCGCGTTCAAAGTTCAGAAAAAAATTCGCAAAATTTATTTTACTATTAATTCTATAAAAAATCTATTGGCATATGCAGATTCCTTGAAAAATATCTAAAAAAGGTTATGACCTAAAACAAATTACTTCAAGTAATTTAGGATCAAAAAACGGATTTAGACAAAAACCACTAATTTTATAAAAAAAATAAAAAAAAAATTAAGTTTTAAATAAAAATTTCAACCCCTTACGTTAATAATGAAAGTTTTCGTTATCTAAATATATTTTTAAACTTTTGTTACTACCCATAGGTTTTATGATATAGAAGTCCAAAATACCCCAAAAATTGAAAAATCTCAACTTTGACACCGAAACTAAAAATCTGAGGCATTGGCTAAAATTCTTATTTCATATTCGTGATCAGCGCCAAAAACTTGACCAAAAACTATATTTGCTATTAATGATGCTTGGGGTTGTCCCAATTTTGTTGTCCAGTGTTATAACCTTTTTTTAACATCTTAATTTTATTTATCTTTTTTTTTATTAATTATTATTTACGTAGTTTGTGAATTCAGTCTTACAAAACTAATTTTTTGGTAACATCTATTAATTTAACCTAATATTGAGAATATAATTTCTAAATAAAATTTTCTTTTTACTAAAAATGTTCAAAACTTTAAATTAAGGGTAGTTAATTATTTAAGAAATAATCTTTAATATATTTTTAATTTTAATTAAAAGGTTTGTAGCTAACTACATTAAAAACATGCAAACTTTAGTCCCAAAAAGGGGCAACCAAAGACAACTAGAACTGAATATTTTATTTAACCAAGGTCAGAAAAAAATGGGAAAAATGTGTTTTAGAAAACTCGACATATAGATATATTAAACGCGTTCGTACTGAATTTTTTTTTTGAAATTTTTTTTGATCTTTTCAATTAAAATTTAAACATTGACATTTAAATTGGTGACGCGGCCTATTAAAAAAAAATCCTGAAAGGACGCGTATTCATAATTAATCTTTTCATTTCAAAATTTTTTAAGAATTTGAAAGTGTCATTGCAAAAAAGTTCTTTTTAGATAAACAGCTATTATAAATTTATATATAAAATAAAGTGTATAATGTAAAGAACAACTGAGAGTAATAAATTATGTAAAATACAATAATTAAATTTTTTTGGTGTAAATATCTTATAGTTTGAATTTAAAGTTGATTATTATTATATGAAACAAAATTTGCTGTAATATTTTGTCAGACCATATTCATTTGTGTCAGGCATTTTATATATGTTGCAAATATTAGCCCAATTCACTTAAAGAATATTAGTAGATTAAATAAAGTTGGAAAGATTAGAGCGATGCCAGACTGCCCGACTTTGAAAAGCTTAAAGAAATACAAATAATTTATCGTATCTAATGGTCCAGTATACATGTAATTTTTCTCTAAACATCATCTTATGAATCATTTAATATTGCTTTTGGGCAATGGTAAGTAAAAAACTAATTATATTTTCTAATGTGCTTGAAAACGGTGATTACTTCCATTTAACCTCACACTATAAATTTTTCTACCAGCTGACATCAGCATACTAGTAACAATTTAGTTAAGGCGTGCCTTATAAGCCGTAATATAAAAGATTTATTATATCGATTGATTGATAATTACCAATCAATTTTTTTTTATTGGTTAACTAATTAATGGCTAACAGTGCTTCAATATATAATCTGTTATTTCTCTTAAATATGTGATTATACCTTAATTTTACACAAAAATTACTTTTTTGCAATGAGGTTGCCTGTCAACCTTACGACTATAAACGTAGCGGGTCATTATTATGGGCGGGAGCTAACGGAATTATGCTATGACTGGCGTCAAATTATTCATCTACATGCCAGTGTTATAATTCTGTTTGAATACATCGGCCCCATTTTATTAGCCATCGGAATTATCGGTAACCTATGCGGCTACCTCACTGCATCCTTCAAAACCACGGGCGAAAGACACGATGCAGCTTTCCGAGCTCGTAACCTAATAACACGAACCTTTTTTGCCGTCAACATACTGAATTGTGTGGCCATGATCCCATTCCCTATCTTGGATATGGTCGGTGAATTCTACATCATGCCCTTTTGGTTAACTTACGGTTGGAACCGTTACCTGTCGGACGTGCACATGCCACTGGCAAAATCACTTGTTACTCTTTCGCTGGGATTATCGATACTTTTTTCCATATCGCAACTATTAGCTATCGTAAGCCACGATAGTTACATTCGGCTTTGTACAGTTCGTAACGTGTCACTCAGCATTTTCGGGATGTGCCTTTACTTCGGGGTGTGGTATTACCCTATCAAATATTGGTTTTCCACCTTTCGCATCAATTATGTGTGCGGCATGCCCGTAATCCAACCTCTATACGTTAGGGTATTTACGGTCTATTATAGTCATCGTCACGCCCTTTGGACCGCTTATGGAATTCTCCGCGAAAGTTTTACGAAATTCCTTCCAGTATTTGCGCTCATCTTTTTCCGCCTTTGGTACGTGTGGGCTAAACGCGGCATCCTAAACGAACACTTGCTGCGTAGCCCGCTAACTACGGTGCATCCGTGCGGCTATCAGGCTGATACCAATGCTATTTCATGCCTGAAATGTTTACCGGACAAGATTATACCTTCCATGCAAATTGGGAAGGGGCTTCGATCCCATGGATCGTTTAAGAGGTTAGGCTTATCTATTAAAAATACGGCCCTTATGGCAATGCAAGTGGCCAAACTGTCAACTTCAGCTATAACTCCCGTCGGTAATGAGCATGTTCAAAATCAAAGACGTCAACTATCTTCCGACCAGGCACGAATGTGCCGTCGTGTAACGGAACTCCGCATGGATTGCAAAATGTCAATTATCTTGATTTTGCAATGCTTGTTGTTCCTGTTTCCAGTGTCAGTATTCATCATAGCAATTGACTTTCGAGAACCCTTAAGCGCTCTTAATCTGGACGTGGCTTTCGCTACATGTACCTTTTTTGAATACCTCTATGCCTCATTGGCTTTTTACCTCAACTACAGTTTTAATTCACTTTACAGGGATAAATTTAATGAGGGAATCAAAAACATTATAAAGGCCTACAGAGAACGAATTATTTGACATTTAGACCCAATTTTAAATTGTAATATTCCAACAAGTCAACATTTTTGATAGTAAGGGGTAGCAGACCTGCCATATTACCGTTTTTACTTATCATACATCGTAAATCAGCTATAAACAGTGAAAACTCGTAAATGTTAAAAAAACAATAATTTTAAATACAAAAATAAATGGAATTTTTTGCATATTTATAACAGCTAAACTTTTAACTTCAAATAATATTTTTATCCAAAACCAATAATATATTTTTATTTTAAGTTTGGACTCAATTCCATATTATCTAAATGCTGATGTAGTAGTTTGATACTTTTTGAGATGATATATTTAAGTAATTCTACATATAAAAAAGATTTTTAAATAATTTTTAGAATATATTTAGATTTGTCTATTAGGTCAAATAAGGCCATTTTTCGTTATGGAGCGCCTCATGTTAACCATAGAAATTAGCTGTGTTAAAAAAATTTATTAAGAATTAATTAATATTTTATGTCATTTAATTAGTTATAGAACCAACCAACGCTTAACACGAAAAAAATGTATATAGTGCTCTTTTACTGACTTATTGATTTATAATTAATGATTTTTCCAACCCGTAACAAACTGGAAAATTTATCTCAAAGTAGTTAAAAGGCGATTTGGAAATTAATGCGGAAAAAGTTCACAATAAATGATCGGCGAAAAATCTTTTGGGTGAATGGCCTTTGATTTTTTTAGCTGCTGGAATTACATAGGTCGACAATTATCAATGCTATAAAAAAGTTAATAAATATAAATAAATACAGCCCCATGATAACCTTATCTCATGTATAATTATCTTTGTTCTCGGCTTCTTTTAGATCAGTCCTTAACGAAAATATGGTCTTTGACAAGACAAATTTTGTCTCGAGAACAACGTGAAAAACTTTAAGGATCTTTTTCATATAACCTCTCATAATTTATATTTGTCATCTCAAATAATGAAATAAGTTTATCATTCTCTTAACACCCTAACCTAAATATGACCCGAATTTTTATATAAAAACTATTTGAATTTTTATTTCAACGGCCTAATAGTTTTATATATAATAATAGTTTTTTAAAATATTTTCATGTTTTTTTTTGAATTTCAATAATTAACTAAGTATTATTAGAAAAAAACAGGAAAAGGATTTGAAAGATGGCAGGTTTGATCCCTGTACTTTCATAACTCTCAAAAATTTGTTAAGTGTTATAAAAAATAATCATCGGTTACCTGGCCATCTTGTTTTGATGTGTAAAGCCGAAAAAATGGTGCGGCTATTGGAGTTCCTAGTTTGAGATTTTAGGGGGCCCGGTTAAATATAATTAACATTATTTGGCTGACATGGAAATGCACCTAGCAAAGGTGCTAATTTAGAGCTTTTGGCATGTTTTTACCTGTTCGGGTCTTGAAATATACTGCTAACTCACCAAAGTACATCCGGATTCAAACAATCCGAAGCTTTTGGTTATGTTCGGATTGAGCGTATACTTTATATCATGTGTTAATACCCAAATCAAATATTGCTTGTAACACTTTCAAGTTTGAATATATTTGTTGGCTGAACCTGTACGTGAGAATATATATCGTTTTTAAAAAACTACAATTCAAACCAGAATTGACAGATAAATATTAAATTTTTTCAAAACAATATGAAAATATATTTTTTATTTAATAAAGCATAAAAAAGTTATAATTTAAAAAAAAACTCAATAATAGGCTTAGTTGATATCATTTAAGTTATTGGGTTGGCTCAGGTCCACAACGAAGATTAAAAAAAGTTGTATTGATCAGGACTAAGAAAAAAATCAGCCCTTAAAGAGGATATTTTAAAGGTCTTTAAGCTTAAAAATATGCAAAATTTTCCTAAAAGGGGTCTTTTTAAACATTTTTTTCTAACAAAGGGGATTTTTATACATGAAATTATTATAATAGGCCAAGCTCATATTTTTTGTTATTAAGGATAAATAAAGGTTAGCTTGAAGCAAGAAAATATTTATTAGATGTATATTCTTCTAAAGTTTTTTTTGCCACAAATAAGACAATGGCCATACCCGTGAGCCCTAAGATCATCAAAACGTGGGTAAAAAACTTGGATATCTATAATCAAGTTAGAACGAGTTTTTAGCCAATCTTTAATCGCCCGGAATCTAAAAAATCATGGGAATTGTTATTCGATGCCATTAGTTCGAGAATTCAAGCATCGTAGTAGTTTAGTGTTTGCCGTTGCCATATAAATTATGAAAAATTATTTGAAATACCTAATGATTACTGTAAGATTCTAAATGAAATTTTTTAAATTAGAAAATAAATTCTATGATTTACACCACCGCACATGTTAAGATTACTTTAGCACGTGCAAAGTGAGTTTTTATTTTCGTGAAATTTTCAAAATTTTGAAAAAAAAATTTTAATAATAAAAATTCAAATTTTTAAAAAGTCGCCAAATTTAGTATATGCTAAAATGCTTTTTCTAAAATTTTTTTTTAAAAAATTTTGAAAAAAAATTTTTTTTGAAATTTTTAGAATTTTCAAAATTTTACGAAAATAAAAACTCACTTTGCACGTGCCCTTATAAAATAATTTTAAGGAAATATTTAATTACGCCACTAAGACAGATTAAACAAATCTTCTAATTTATTTAAATATAGAGCTGTTAAATATCCACTATTTCGATCGATTTTTAATTAAGAAAAAGGAGTTTAAAGGCAAATAAAAATGTAAGAGAATAATAACCATTTTTTCTAACTGCTAATGGAACTATACGAATTTTTATAAAATTTAATTGTATTTAATAAATATGCAAATAAACAATAGATTTCTTATTTAACATAATTAGAAAAAAATTGAACTTATATACTTTGGCAATTTTATAAACTAAATTTATAATCAAATTAAGTAACTTTAGATAAAAAATTCAATTTAAACTTTAATGGTGATGTCAAAATTGGGACCACAAAAATGTTTATAGTTCATTTAACATATCAACAAAGCAAAAGTAATTTTATTTATACACAGGTCAACAAAAATTTGTTGATGAAAACTATGACGGGTGAAATCATTATGATGGCCTAATCTCATATATTTTTACCGTCATAATTTCTTTCGCTATTATCTAAATATTATACCATAACATAACCATATTTGTCCAAATCGTTTTGTTTTTTGATTTTCTTATTACCTATAAATATATTATAAAAATTTCTTCGCATATCACAGGTCAACAATTTTTAGAGAGTTATGAGTTAACTACAGAGATCAAACCTGCCATCTTAGGATATCAAATCCGTTTACCGTTTTTCCTAATCAAACTTACTTAGTATGTTTTAAACATTGAAAATTTTATAAAAATGGTCAAAAAACAAAAAGGATTTATTTAAAAAAATTAATTAAAATTTTATTTTTTGCGTATTCACAATAAATGTTAAATTAAAACTTCAAATAATATTTTCTGCAAAACCCGATATAATATCGTGTTGTATATTAGTTGAACGCCAAATATTTTGTATGTATGCTGATGTAAAAGCTTGATGTATATTTTACAATTTATTCACTATTTGTGATTTTAAATATAAGTTACAAGAAATTTTTATATGCAAAGATTATTAGATTTATTACGGTACATTAAAAAAGGCTATTTTTCGTTATATACGGATTTAAGGAGCCAAAGACGGAAGATTAGAAAAACAAAAAATATATATGAAATTAGGCCATCAAAGGGATGCATAATTTTATGTTTTCAAAAAATTCACGTCTTTGACATTGATATTTGTTGACCTGTGTAATTAAACCAATTTTACATTAAATTTTTGCTAGCACATAAAGTAAAAATAAAGATTTTTTTTAAAATACTTAACTAAGAATAATTGTCCTAATGATGTTGTTTGAATTGCCCTCGCAGCTATGTAATAATATTTTATTAATTCTCATAAAACATGAAATGTGTATATTAGGAGCGAACATAAAAAAAACTTGTTAAAGCATGTTATTTTAAAATAAAATAGGATGGCCTATCAATTTTGGCTAGGTAAAGTATCCTGAGTGGCAAAAATCTAAAACACCATAGGGACGCCGAAAATGGCGATTTAGAATAAAAATATATAAAAAAAAAATTTCTAAAGCGCAAGCTAAACTGCAAAACCCCCGATGAGACAATCTTAAAACCTTAAAGGGACACCCAAAAAAATTAAGATTAATATATGAAAAAAAAATTAGTCTAAAACTTAAACAGCCGGTCAACGTCCATTGTTTAGGCTATTTACCTACCCTCTTAACAAAATTATTTGCCAATTTTTAAAATAACAAATGGTAACGCGTGAGTCTTTTTTTCACTAACAATTAAGATATTACCTTGTGCCCTCCCTAGTTATGCCCATTCCTATTGGCTGGACCTTTATTTTGTTATGTATATTGGCATCTATTGAAAATGTTTCATTTTATTATGTCAACATTTATACAACATTAAGGCAATTAAATGAGATATAAACTTATTGAAACGATAAATGAACGAACGAAGAGTAGACTTACATTCAGGCCTGGGAAAACAATGAGCCAAAAAACTTTGGCTCATTTTTTCCCCTAAAACATAAAAAAAGAAAGGGGGGCAAATATAAAGGGCCAAAATAAGTATTCAAAAAAAGCCCTTACTAAGAAAAGGGGCAAAAAAAAACCCACAAAAAGTGGCTCTTAAAAAGAGCCCCAAAAACCCATTTTATGTTTTCTATAATAATTTCAAAAAATTTTGATGGGTGGGTTATTTTTTCTTAAAGCTCCTAGGAGTTTTTTTTTAAGAAAAGGGGCTTTTTTTAAACATGCCCTTTTTCTTTAAGCAAGAAAAGGGGCTTTTCTTTTGCCATGCCCACGAGTTTGTGGGCATTTGGAAAAAAAAACCCAAAAACTTGTTAAAAAAAAGCCCATTTAGTTTTTTTCCCAGCCCTGCTTACATTCAAATTAGGGTCTAATGATACCGCGTTTACGCCGTGGAGCTATTGTTATAGAGAACACAATTGGTATCAATTTATTTCCCCTTACTGGGGCAATAAACAACAACAATTTGCCTTAACTAGCTCTTCATAATCTGGCAAAAGAGCCGTATTTAAATATATTTTCGGTGTTATCTCTTCCTATGTGCCATTTTTACAATTTAAAAGATGCCAGATCTGTTGTTTTGGCTGGCACGACTGCGAAGTTGCCTCATACAAGACCATATCGATTTGCGATAATTTCGGTTAAAAACAAAGTTTAAGTAAAAGGTGAGCGTAACGTAGAGGTATTCTAGCAAGGTGCAAACAGCGAAATACATATCGATGTTGGGTATGAATATGTCGCTAAAAATATCAACCGTCATTATGAAGACGGAAACGGGGAAGAGGAATAAGAGGCATTCAAGTGCCACTATCACCGTGAGTTTAAGGTCCATTTGGTACGCTTCGGTCTTACAATCTTGTCGCTGTTTTGCCGAAGATGTTGAGGCACAGTTGGGAGTAAGGGACATTCGTGAATTTCTAGGAGCCTCTGATCCGTTAAACCTTTATAAATTTTTCATAAGATATTAGGAAATATTGAAAAAAGGATATTAAAGGACAATTAGATGCAAGGCATAAAAGTTCAAACGTTAATTAGAAAATATAAATTAAACATAATATATCTAAACTCTAGAGACGATATATGGGCATTTCGCAGAGTTTGTCCAGGACTGAGCATAATTAATTTATTGGTAGGTGGATTACGCCATTTAGACAAATATTTTTGATAGGCGTTTACGGTGCTCCAAGAATCAGGTACCATGCCTAAATTTACAGGTAATACTTTTCGTGAAATTCTTTGTCTACCTGCTAAAACCTCGTGCATAGAAGTTTGAGCACTCGGGATAAGTTTTTGCTGATTCTTTAGCGTATACACCTTGAAAATGATGACGGCAAAAAAGGGCAAGAATTTGGTAGCCGTTTCTCGGAGAACGCCATACACAATAAAAAGACTTGTAGCTGGTTTGGAAATGTTGACAAAGACCCGTAAATATATGGTTCGATTGTTATGTAAATTGCAGAAATCGGGCGCGGCCCGCACGCTAAACCACCAGCCTGCTGGAATAAACCATATAAATAGGTAAGCGTGAATCACGAGGACAGCAGCTACGATGTTAGGTCTCGTGAAATAACGTTTATACCTTTCCGGGTATGAGATCCCGATCATTTGAGCAAACGCGAAGAGCAAGTAAACTCCGAGTGATAGGTTGATCAACGATTTAGATATAACAAAATGCACGTAGCTCATGTACGTTTTCCAAGCCCGACCGAACCAAAAGGGTAAATAGTGAAATTGACCAGTCAAGTCGATAATCGGGTATAGGATCATAACCACGCAGTTTGCTATATTCACGCCGTAAAAGGCTCGGGTTAGCCGGATCCGAGGGAACGGTTTATCTTGATAGGCCACAAATAAGCCAATGGCGTTACCCATGATCCCGAAGACCAATAAAACTGGGGCGAAGATTTCAAAAAGGTATACAAGAAATTTGGATGCAACATCTGTTAGGTTGAGCAAGCTCGAGCAATCCGTAATGAGCGTTGAGCCATTCTTCAACCGCCCAAAATCGGGCAGTTCATGGGAGTTGTTTTTATATGCCATTAGTTTGTGGTTTAGCTCTTGAATGAGTAAGCATCGTAATTTTAAATTTAATCTGACGAAAATTAAATTTTTTAAAACATCATTTAATATATACTTAGTTATCCCGGTGAGATAAAATAAAACGTTGCTATTAGATACTAAATTTTTAATGCACTCTATCCTTTTCGCACCTTTTCATATTAATAAAATATAGTTTATTACGGCATGCAAAAAGCTTTTAAGTTTTAATTTTTTTTATATAAAACCTAAGGAACTGTTAAATGCCCATAACTTTTATTGATTTTTACAAAAAGTTTTAAAGGCAACAAAATATAAGAATGGATAACCGTGAACGGCTTAAAACCATCCATTGCTTGATGCCACTAATACAGTTTAAATGTATAATTTAAATTTTAATAATATATTAAAAATTAATAATTAATTTGTATTTTCTCTTAAATAAATTTTTAAGTATATTTTCAATTGTCGCTTCCGTTACTTTAGTAAGCGTTCAAATCCTTAGAAGTTAATATTTAATTAGAATTTTAAAACAATATATATATTCTCAAATCACGACTGCCTTTGTAGCAAGAATAAAATTTTTAAAAAGGACCTCGTAGTCCATTTTTATGCATGGTGCAAAAATTTATATACAGAACCGATCCAATTATGTTTTCATAACTCGCGCTCTGATAAGGAAGGGTCATAGGACCTTAGCATTTTTAAAAGATGATATGTAGCGATCAAAAGTTTTTAAAACTTTAAGTTTTATACTTTTCTATCAAAATTGGATAAAAGAATTATTTATATTGATGTAATTTTAGGAATTTTAAAGTGAATTTAGGGACCCCGCTACACCTTTTTGATATACCAATCATATTTAATAATTTTTTTTGAAAACATCCTGTTGATACTATGCATTGTTACACAAAAATGTTAATATGCTTCTTAAAGTAGGTATATTTTTATAATATGGTAATAATGTACAACTTCCATAGACACTTAACAAATTTTTAGCAGTCTCTTTAAGCATTTTTGCATTTAAAAGGAAATTCAATTTTTTAAATTAGATAAAATGTCTGCATAAAAATATTATTGCCTTGGAATTGTGACACAGGTCAACAATGTCAATGGCCGAAAAGCAAACTTTATGTAAACAAAAATATATATGGATGTATCTCTTAAATATATTGCGTTTTTCTAAGTTACTTCCTCGGCTCCTTACATCCGTCCATATCCAAAAAAGGCCTTTTTTGACCAATTGACATATCTAAAAAATCCTAAAAGAAAAATTGTAGAATCTTTTTTTAGAAATTCCTTAAAACTTATATTTATCGTCTCAAAAAATGAGAACTAAGGTTAAGTATATCAAGTACATCAGCATTTAGAAAATTCAAAATATTTTGCGTTTAAACTTACATACGACACGATATATTATTATATATTATTTAAAGTATTATTTAACAGTGTAGCTGATGTAAATATGCAAAAAAACTTTAATTTTTTGTTTAGAATATTTGTTTTTTAGGGGATTTTTAAAATATGTTTATAAACCACGTTTTGATTAGAAATGGCAATGAACGGATTTAAAAATCTCTAAGATGGCAGTTTGATCTCCAACTCATAACTCTAAAAAATATGTTGACCTGTGTAATTGTATAGATTTTTTTTAAACTTTGTAAAAGGAAGACTTAATTTTTGCGTTTGTTATTACTTTTATGCCAATTATAATTTATTTTAAAAATAAAATTAATCTTATATTTTTCCATTTATTTTGATATTTTGCTGAAAAAAACAAAAAAAATATATGAATAAAATGCACTTGTATATAAATTTAAGGAAATATATTTGCCTAAATTTTAGTCAAAACATGACACTCTAATACTCCCTTTATATAAAATTGAGGAGCGCGTCTCCCCACTAAACTATTTATGTAACTTTTTTTCACCTACCCAATTGCGGGGAAAATTATATGCGAAAATAACGAAGCCACTACTAGGCCACTACTTATTTAAAAGAACTTTGAACATTTTGTTATGTTTACTGTTAGTGAAAACAATTAGAATAAATAATTTTATGTAATCATATTATTCATAATTATTGCAAAAAATTTGCAGATACACATTTTTATTTCAATAATTTTTTGAGAATTTTGTTAATCGTATTGCCTTATGTTGTTGTGTATCGCTTGCGCTTGATTGAAATCGAAGTTAACAACCAAACCGGTACTGGCCATCTGTTTAAAGGTAAAATTAAAATGTTGATATAAAAGCTTGAGAGTTATTTAACAAATAGTTTTTAAGAAAGATAATTTTAATTTGGTTATTATTTTAAAAAGAAATGTAATTTTTGTTTTGTTTTTAAAAAATATTGTCTTACTCATAAAATTCATTATCTTACTTCCTGGGTTAAGCGCCATTTTAGGGATAATGTTTAAAATTCCTTGGAAATTCTTAAGGTTCGGTAATTTTGGATGGCTATGCTAATGCTCGAAAATAAACAAAAATTAAGAAAATAAAATTTCTTATTCAATCATCACAATAAAATACATAATGTTATTTAGAATTAAAAATTAATTAAAGATATATGATATTTTGAAAACAAGTTTGAGTTTAAAAAATATAAATTAATCATACATATGTATTTCATACATAGGTTCATAAAAATGCATATTTTGCATGAAACAAAACAAGGTTATATCACCATTTAATTTATTATGATATACAGATTAATTTTTTAGTTTTTTAATGAAACTAAGAGATTTCTGACAAAATGTTACATTTTACTAGTGATGTAGTTGGAAAAGATAATTTAAATTCTTTTTATTTGCAAAACGAAAAATATATTTAATTCCTTTTTGTTTGCGCACTCCAGTCCAAATTGTATTCCATTAAAGTTCATTTTTAAAACTGGTATGAGATTCATTGAAAAGTAAATGTATACTATATGTAGGGTTAATTGGTGTTGGGGGTAGAACCAGAGCCAGTAATTGTACATTGACCAATATCAAAGTGTTCATGTATATTATTAAGTATTTATAATAGTAAAACTCGTAAAAAATCATAAACTTTTGTGTTAAGAATATTTGTAGCTATGTACTTTGTTAAAAGAGAATTGATTGAGGAAACACTATTTTAAAAAAAAAATTATCTGAAACACCTAGATTCAGGGGTAGAATGAAAAGGGAAGCTGCAACCACAATCAAAGTATTCATGATTATTGTGGGGTAAATATTCTTGGAAAAGGCTTAAAAAAATTTGATTTAAGAAATATGAATATAGCAAATTTTATTTTACACAAATTAGAAAAAAAATCTGAATAATCGAATGTTTACGTCTAGCAGAACATATATAAGGAATTTCATGAGAAAAAAAAAATTTTGGTATAAAAAACTAGTATATTTACCATAAAATTAAATAATTAAAAAAAAATAAGGTCATATCATTATTATACAATGCAAACATATTGTATATTTAATAATTAAAATTATTTTAAAATAACTAATATAAGGTTGCTATTTGTTTGAATAAAGGCGATAACATAGTTTTAAACATTGAAATTAAGAGGGTCGGCTCCAGGGGCGTATTGAGGTTGGGTCAAATAGGGTCATTTCCCTTCTAAGAAAAAATTTCAATTTTATATATTCTTCTACAGGGCGGAAGGGAGACAACTTTTTTGACGTACTTAAACGTCACCTTGACCTAAATTTAACACAGAGGCCTGACATAATTTTAGTGTCATTATCACGCAGGTATATTTGGTTTATTTGTATTTCCAATCTAATAGAAAGTGTGCCGTAACCAGCTTAATCCAGTAGATCTCGAGCGTATACAAAGAAAAAGCAAATATTGCCTATTGGCACGCGTTGAAGCTAAGATTGAAGCAGAGAAATTAATTGATGCTTTTGGTATTATGCATTTGTTTGATTTAGGATTCTTTGTTTTTTTTAAAATATATTTATGGGTTGTAAACAATATTTTAGTGTTTTTAAGTCCTGAGTGCCTATTCCCATTAAAATTTTTTTGTTTGTATTCATATAAAAAATTTGTTGTAAATCTTTAAGGACCAGAAAATATGCTAAGGTGTCGTAAGATTTGGATTAATAATGTTTGGGTTATGGATTAGGGTTATAACACAGATCAAAAATGTCAGAAACGTGAATTTTAGGAAAACATAAAATGCATCCCAATTATGGCCTAATCTCATATATATTTTTCGTTTTTCTTAGTTTCTTCGTCCTTGGCTCCTTAGATTAGTCTTTAACAAAAAATGGCCTTTTCTAAACAAATTGAGCTTTATATTCTAAGAAGAAAAAATTTTTTTACAAAAAATCTCTTGTAACTTATGTTTTTAGTCACAAATAAAGAAAAATAAATTTTATTAATATCTCAAGCTCTTACATCGGCATTTAGATAATACAAAACATTTCGCGTCCAAACTTAAATACGACACGATATATCATAAGTTTTTAATAAAAATATTATTTGAAGTTTGAATTGAACAGATTAAATATTTTAAATATGTAAAAATAAATTTAACATAATTTTTGTTTTTTGATTCTTTTTTGATTTTTTGACCTAATTTTCTAAAATATTCAATGTTTATAACTGACTAACTAAGTTTGATTAGAAAATATAAACGGTGATGTTCCCTTAGCAGGTTTGATCTTTGTAGTTAACTCATAACTCTCAAAAAAATTGTTGATCTGTGTAACCAGAGCCTGGGTTGTATTAGTTTATTTGATTATTTTAGATTTGGGTTAATGGCTGCAGCTAGTGTTGGTTCAGGGTTTTAGAGGCAAGAGCTAGGATTAGCGTAAAAGGGGTTTCAATGGCTTAGGGTCTGATTTTACCGCTAGGCCAGACAGCTGGTACAAAACACCGGGATGCATTTGGTCGTGTAGTCAACATATGAGCCAACTAGAAGGGCTAACTAAATCTGTCTTTTTAGTTCAAATCCGTTTACTGTTTTTTTATCAATTGTGGGTCAGGGATAAACATTAAACATTTGTAAAATTGTTAAAGTCTCAGGAATAAAAGAAATATATTAGATATAACACAGGTCAACAATTTTTTGAGAGGTATGAGTTAACTACAAAGATCAAACCTGCCACCTTAGGGAATATTAAATCCGTTTACCGTTTTTCCTATTTAAACTTACTGAGTTAGTAATTTATAAACATTGAAAATATTAGATCAAACTTAAATACGACACAATGTATTATAGGTTTTTAATGTAAATATTATGAAGTTTGAATTTAACAGCCTAAATATTTTGAATCACAATATATCGTGTCGTTTTGTATTTAAATGCCGATGTAAGAGCTTGATATTAATAAAAATTATTTTTCATAATTATATTACTAAAGATTTTTATATGCAAAAAAGATTTTTAAATTTTTTTAGGGTATATTTTGATCTGTCAATTTGGTCAAAAAAGGCCATTCGTTATAGACGGATCTAAGGAGCCAAAGACAGAAAAACTAAGAAAAACAAAAAATAAATATGAAATTAGGCCATCTTGGGGATGCATTTATGTTTTCATCAAATTCACATTTCTGTTGATATTTGTTGGCCTGTGTAATTAAACTAGTTGAGCTGCTAAATTCGAATTTTAAACAATATTTTTACAAAAAACGATAATATACAGTGCTCATTTAGGTTGGGGTGCCAAATATTCTATATGATTTTTAATGCAAGAGCTTGATAACACTTTTTATTTGTATTTCTCATAATTTGAAATAAAAAATGCTCACAAATGATTTAAATAATAAAAACATTCTTAAGTTTTTTTCTTTAAAGTTTTCTTGGGAGCGCTAAATTGGTCAATTTGGCCCAAAATCAGTCATTTCATTATAAAGTGCAATATCTAAGGTTGCAGATGGCAATCATCTGAAAAATTTTTAGTCCTTAAAACCCCATGCATGGAAATTTGATCATAAGTTAGATAAGTTTTTGCTGGTTCTTTAGGATGCAAGCCTTGAAAATACGGCAAGAAAGGAGGCAAGAATTTGGTGGTTCGAATAACAGCCATACACACTAAAAGATGTATGGTGTTTAGAAAAGTTGACACAAACTGACATAGATAGGATGTTATATAAATGATATCGGGCACGGCCCGCACGTTAAACCACAAATCTGTTGGGAATATATAAATATTAGCGTATATAAGGACAGAAGCTATGATTTACGTCTCGTGAATAAACTATACCTTAGCGAGTTTGAGATTCCATTTAATTTGTTCAGAATTAAGGTTAATATTTTGATATAAATATTTATTATATTATATATTTATTATGTTATATATAAATATTACCATTCCACTCAGTTTATATACCTTTTAGTCGTCAATGCCATTTCATATAACAAATAATATTCAAAAGTTAAAGTACAATTAAGTTAACCAAATAAGAAAAGGCCATATTAAACTACTAAAAGGACATAATATTTAACTACTAAAAGGCCATAATTTTTAACTACTAAAATGGCCATAATACTAAAAGGTCAAAATATTTAAATTAATATAATTAAGCAAATACCAACACATTTGAGCCAAAAACAGCAATCAAACCCCGAATGATAAATTATTTAACGATTTAGATTTAATGAGATGCACAGATCTAGGTTTTATAAGCCCGACCGAACCAAAACGGAAAATAGTGAATTGACCGGTCAAATCGATAAACGAGTACAGAGTCAATACCACGCAGTTAGCTATATTGAAGCCGTTAAAGACACGGGTTGGCGAAATCCGGGAAAACGGTTTGTCTCTGTAGGCCCCACTCAACAATAAGGGGGGGGGGGGGGCAAAAGTCAAAAAGGTATACAAAACATTTGGATGCGGCCTCTGTTAAATTGAGCGAGCTCGAGCAATTTGTAATGAGTGTCGAGCCATTCTTTTACCGTCCGAAACCTTATAAATGGAAGTTGTATTAAATGCCAGTAAGTTTAACTCTATAGCCAGAGTTGGCATCGTAGTTTAAATTATGACGAAAACTGTTGCCATAAATTTTTGATAAATGTGAGATCCAAAACAAAACTTTGCTATTTAAAAACAATTTTTTTATACACTCTAAGCTTTTCGCCCCTTTTATTAATTATAAAAAAGCACCTATTCAAATATTAAAAGTCAAAAAGTTTAGAGATAGCAAAAAGCTATTTAAAATTTAATATTACTCTTCTAAAAAAATGATAAAACCGACGGCTGTTAAAATATATATTCAAAACTTTTATTGATTTTTAATTTAAAACAAAATATAAGACATAACGTAGACGGCATTTAACTATTTTTCCAGTGCTTGTTGGCATTATACGATTTATATATATGATCTAACATGGATTTTAATAGCTTTTATTTTTGTAAAATTTTGAAAATTCTATAAATTTCAAAAATTTTATTTTTTTTTTTAAATTTGAAAAAAAAAAATTTATTCTGGAAAAAGCATTTTTTGTGCATTTACTAAATTTGGCAACTTTTTAAAAATTTTCGTTTTATTACAAAATAAATTTTTTCCAAATTTTGAAAATTTTGCGAAAATAAAAATTCACTTTGCACGTGCCCTAAAAAAATAATCTTTGATTGGTACTTATATCTGTCTGTTCACTTCTACAAATTTTCAGGGAAAGGGTGATTAGTTTAAATTGACTTAATTTCAAAGTGTCCAAAGCATTATAATTCAACATTTTGCAAAATGTGCAAAATGTTTCATAATATAATGCTGCGTTGAGTAATTATTCATAGACAATATTCGAAGTTATTTTAATTTTTACAAAATATTTAACATAAAACGTTAATTTATTTTACTAAGTTCATCATGTTTTAGTCCGCGCTTCGGTAGGTACGAATCTTAGGACGCCAGCACTTTTATAATTTAAGATGATTTGTTTAAATAGGTGAGCAAAAATGTTATAAACTCTTTAATTAAGCTATTATTCATTAAAGTTTACAAGATAAATTATTTAAATAAATGTAATTTTAAGTATATATTGATTTTTAAAGTGAATTTGGGGCCGGTATCCTACTATAACTTTTACGTTTTATATCAAGTTGTCATATAACTTAATTCATATCAAGCCCGATTCTAGCTTTTCCATTTTAGGGGGGCAAAAAAAACTCGTGGGGGGGGGGGGGGGCAGAAAAAATTTTTTTGCCGCCTTCGGCGGCAAAATTGGCCGTGACCTTCGGCTACGGCAAAAAATATACATGTACAACAATAGAATCCATGTCAAAATTTTTTAACAAATTAATAGTAATTTAATATATTCTTAAAAAAAATGAGTTTATAAATGGAATATGTGAATTAAAATTAATTGTTTTCACTAAAATTAATTGCTTAAAAAGATATGAGATTTGAATTTTTTGTAAGTAAAATTTTATCATTTGGTATCATTGCGCATGAAAATTAAAAATATGATATATATGAATGATAAAAATGAATTATATAAAACTTTGGATTTTAAAAAATGAAAAGTGAAATAAGATTGATTATCAAGAAAACAAAATGTATAAGTATGTTAATTTGGAAGAATATATATAAAAAACACTGGTTATATATAACTGGTTATTAATATTAGGGTAAAAAATTAAAAAAAACATGAACATAAACGTAAAATGCGCATAAAAAAAGTTTGCAACCAAGTGTGTTGTATTGATCAAACTATTTTATCTTAGAGGATTTTAATTAAATTACAATATTCATCAAAATTCAACGCCCCTAGTTAATGATTTTTCGTGTTCTAAAAGAACCAAATCACCTTTAAGCAGGTCACTACTTGTCAGCCGTTATTATCCTTCTTGGAGAAGAAAATGTGGCCTCACAACTCGACGTTGAAGAGCCAATTAACAAACTTATAGGAAAAATGTTAAATAGATTAGAAAACGCATCAATGTAATTATTTAAAAATTTAACAAAATAATAGTAACACATTCTTTGTAATTATTAAGTTTCTTATTAAAAATTTTTTGGCAACGTCAATTTCTTTAGATAATGAATTTTATCAATATTACTTATTTTTAAAAGAGACTCTAATTTATTTATATCTAAAATAAAGTTTAATAAAATTTATAAAGGGAATCTAAAGAATTTAAACAACTATTATCGGTAAAAAATCTTTTATCAAAATATAAATAAATCAATAATATTAAAATAAATACTTATTTCATCATTAATATTTAAAATATTTTCAAACTTATGAGTAGAAAATAAATAAAAATCAGAAAAATCTTTAGGTTTGGTTTTCTTTTATCCATAGATAAATTATTGTCATTTAAAAAAATATTAATATCAAAACAATTTTTGAATAAATCTTCAAATGTATTTTTATTTCTTATTTGTTTAATTTTTAACAAACAATGGTGTATTAAATCAGAACTTTTAGAAATATAAATCGTTCTGCATTGAAATTGATCTATAATTATTTTTAATAAATAAAATAATTTTTCAATTAAATACAAAAAATAAATAGATGATTATAAATATGGTCAAAAAACCCCGATTCGGCCTTGTGACCAGAAGATATAAAAGTTTTTTTTTTTAATTTTTAAAATAGTATTAAATATATCTGTGTAATTTAAAAAAAAACAATGGGCATAGTGATCACACCACCAATGGGGCAACAGCCGGGCTATGGTCCCGCATTCACTAACTACCTTGATTGCATCATGTTGAAAAAATTTAAAGGGAAGAAAAATTATCAAAAAATCTTTCACTTCACTTAAAATAGTACAATCTTTTACAACAAGATGCAATAGATGGTTAAAGCAGTGAATATACGGGACATGGTGTCCAGCTATTTTGCTTAGAAACACTTGAACACCATTTTTTTCCCGGGCATTACGTTCGCCCCATCGTAGCATTGTGCGATCAGGTTCTTTGGTTCTAGATTATATTCTAACAAAAGATTGTTGTTAATTGAGAAAATTTCTTAGGCATCAGATTTATGAATTGGTTTCACAAATATAAAGCTTTCTGTAAAATCAAATTTTTCTATATATTTGGGTTAGTTTGATCTCTCTTGCTGATGAGAAGTATTAATGAATAAAAACACTTTAAAAAAAGTAAATATTTTTAGGATAATATTTTTTAAATATTTTTGACGGAGCAAATTTAATTATATTATGTGGAAGAAATAAAATTACTATTTATTTTGGGGGGGGGGGGGGGGACAAATTCAATTTGGGGGGGGGGGGGCAAACATAAAATTACTATGTATTTTTGGGGGGGGGGGGGGGGGGCAAATTTAATTATTTTTGGGGGGCAATCAAAAACTTGGGGGGGGGGGGCACTGCCCCCCCCAAGAGGGGTCTAGAATCGTGCCTGATTCATATAGAAAATGTACATCTTAATACAATATAATGTTACACAAAAAATTTATTATGGAACTTTATGCAGGTTTATTACTCTATTACGGAAATAAAATAAATTAAATTTTTGACACCTAACAAACTTTTAGCATATTTTTGTAGCCTGTTATTTAGGGAAATGTAATTGTTAAAACTATTTTCAAAATCTTTTCGCATTAAATTTATATCTAGTTTTAAAAATCATCCTGCATAAAGCGATTTTATAGCAATGGGAGTTTTTTAATAGTAGAAATTTTTTTAATATAATTTTGTGAAGATGTAGAGGCATTTTTTATTTAAAAATAAAATTATGTTACATTTTACATTTCTATATTATGTTGAAAGAAACACAAAAAACAATCGAATATAATGCATTATTAAACTCGAGAATAGCACTGCGGGGATACGGACCCCATCACATTTTGAATTTTAAATATTCTCAATAATTATTGTATATGGGCTAATTTATGAGACTTTTTTCTTAAATATATAAGAAATAAAACTAGTAATTTTGGTCTAAGTTTATTAACAAAACTTTTTTAGAAATAGAAGTTAGAAATTCTATCCAGATGGACCCCACCCTCTCAATTTTAATTTTGAAAACTATGGTAATGCCTCTTTGTAAATTCAAAGTTAAATGCTTGCTTTATATTCTATTAATTTTTTTGATCATTTAAATGTTAAGTATATAAAATGTTTGTATTGTATAATAAGGATATGAAATATTTTTTACTTTTTTAAATATCCAGTTTTAATCTTAATTAGTAGCCAAAAAATAATTTTTTATTTCACAATATTTTTTTTATAAAACTTTCTAAATATGTTCTACTAGACCTAAAACGCGATTTGATTAATAATTAAAAACATTCAAATTGACACGTTTTATCAAATGTATATTTAGATTTTTTTCTACTTTGGGTCAAATAAAATTTGAAATATTCACAAATAAAAACTTTTGTTTGTCTATAACACGGTTCAACAAATATCAATGGCACAACCGTGAATTTTGTGAATAAATAAAAGAATTTATTTCTCAATGATGATCTTATCTCAATATTTCGTTTTTCTAAGTTTCTTTCGGCTTCGGCTCCTTACATTCCTCCATATCAAAAAAAATGCCTGACCAAATAAAAAGTTCGAGAATACCCTAAAAAACATAAAATCTATTTTTTTCCATATAAAAATATTTATCATCTTGAATAATGAAAAAATTAATCAAGCTCTTACATCAATTTTTAGATGTTACATAATATTCCTCGTCCAAACTTAAATATGACACAATAAATTATCGGATTTAATAAAAGTTTTATTTAGTTTGTGACAGTTTAGCTATTGTAAACATGCAAAAAAATTTTTAATTTATTTTTGTTTTTTACGCATTTTTTTTATAATGTTTTAGCTGACTGATAAGTTTGATTAGAAAAAACGAAACAGATATGAAAATTCCCATGATGGCAGGTTTAACCTCCATAATTAGCTCATAACTCTTAAAAATATGTTGTCGTGTGTAATTTAAGAGCAAGTATTTCTCTTCAAAAATAAAGACTATATATTTAAAACTTTTGTATAGAAGTTTAAAACGTCACGTTACAAATTTCTCACCCTACCATTCACGTGTAAAAATAAGGGGAATATAACAATCTCTTAAAATTTAGTCGAAACATATTCACACTCTATTACATCCTGAGATATATAAAATTAAGTTGCGCTCGTCCCCATAAAAGCTTTTTGTGTAATTTTTTTCACCTATTCAATTTTGAAAGAAATTACTGGCTGAATTAAAAATCCAAGAGGCCACGACTGATTCGAAGACAAACTTTGATATGTTATGTTTATTGTTAAAAAAAACAATTTAAATAAGAAATTTATTTATTAGTTATATATAATTGTTGCATGAGTTAATACACTCCTTCATTGCAATATTTTTTGTTGAGAATTTTGTATATCGTATAGCCTAATTTTGTCGTGTATCGCTTACGCTTGCTTAAAATCGAAGTTGACAACCAAACCTGTTCGGGCCATCTATATAAAAGTAGAAATAAATTAGTTCAAAAGTTTATCGGCCAAATGTAGAAAAGATATCAGAAGATGACAAATTTTTTTTTATAAGTTTAGACAACACTTGAAATTATCCATGTGACATAAATGGTTAGAAATATAAATACGAACGATTTTTTTGGATTACGATAACTTACATCAAGAATAACGTCGTTACTCCCAACATTGTTGATGGCATACGTGTATCTCACGTAAATGCCTATCGTGGCTTTCCCTGGAGTCACCGAAATGACTTTCTCGTCAACGTCGATAAGTCCAGACCCAATTTCCTTGCTTCCCTGGTCACCGACTCTGACATCGTGAACGCTGGTGCCGATGCGCAGAGCTGAGTATTAAAATAAAAAATTTGTTTGATTAATACATATCTAGAGCATCTGCAGATTTGGACCATTAACAATATGTTATTTGCTATTTTGTCTCAGAGGGTGTTTTTAACATTAGATTCTAATTTCATTTAAAGTTATACGCGAATGACGCCTTTCCTTTCCTAGATTTTAGCATGGTTCAATATTACATTGATTAAAGAGGCCGAAATAAAAAGTTTTTTTTGTTTCAATGTAATTCTTCCATTCCTGATAGCTTTTGTGATAGTAATACTATGGCACAAACCGATATAAAAATCTTATATGTATTTAAATATCATTCTAAACAATTTATATAATAGACAAAATTGCATAATCTTACTTCCAGGGTTTTGCGCCGTTCTAGGGATGAAAATGTTTAAGACACCTTGGCAATTCTTAAAGGTTAGGTAATTTGGGATAGCTTTGCTAAATGCTAGAAAAATAAATAAAATAAATATTATTTATTTTTTCTAATGTTGTAAAAATTAGCACAGATGGATAATAACTAAATAGAGTTATAATTATATTAATTTATATGACTTAAACCAATATGTTTGCCAGACAAAGGATTGTGAATTAAAAATGAAAATGCATAGTTAATTTATTTTGGTTCACCAACCCTGATAAATTAAATTTACATTTATTGTTATCGTATACATATCTAAGTAATGAAAAAATAATATTTAGGTATGTCAAAAGTCAATATTAAACAATAAAATATTTTTTGGACGTAGTGAGCAAAATATAAAAAGATATATATTTCGTTTTCGGTAATCTCAGCAACAAAAAAAATTTACATAAAGTGCTTTTAAATACAATTGAGATGTTATTTTGTTTTTGTTAACTTAAAATACATTTATATCTTTTTTAAACTTTGCGCACTGGGTCCGAAAAATATTTTGTTGATAAAGCATTCATTTTAACGCTAGCATAAGTATATTAAAAGCATACTATATGTCGGGTTAACGGTATTTGATCTTGAACCAGCACCAGTTATAGTACATTGACCTATAACAATGAGTGTTCATGTATAATAAATATAATCAAATAGTGAAACATACATAAAATTTATAATACGTCGCCTTTTAAAAGACAACCCAAATCAATTACGAAAAAACAGGATTTTGTAAAAAAATAAATTCCTACCTGATACACCTTGATTCAAAACTAAAATGAAAAAGGAAGCGACAATTGCAGCGATTAAAGGATTCATGATAAAATTGTTAGGGTAAATATTCTCGGAAAAAGACAGGTAAGAGGAAATTTTTGATTTTATGACTTCTAAGAAAAAATTTGTCAATTTATACCCTTTGACAAACAGGGGCGGAAGCCAATTTTTTTTTTGACGTAATTGAATAATACCTTCCCTATTATTTACCTTAGTTTTACACAAAAGCCCTGGACATTTTGGGGTGACGATGACACGAATATTTTTGGTTTGTTTGTATTTTAAATATATAAAAAAGGTGTCACAAAAACCAGATTAATCCAGAGAATTTCCGGTGTTAAAAGAATATAAAACAAACATTGGCCCAGTTTATTGGCAAGGAACGCGTTGAAGTTTAAGATTGACGCATTGATAAGTTGTTTTTCGTTATAAAGTGTTTGTTTGATTTAAGAATGTTTCTTTAAAATACAATTTTAATTTTTGAAACCCATTGCATCAGAGTCCTTAGGGTTCTCATGTGCCGTCCTTAACCCCTTTAGATTTTTTCGATGGCATATTTTGCAACCTGACCTACGTAAGACGAAAATTATCTTGACCTCTGCCGGATTGTACCAGATCTATAATTTCTTTAGACCAATGTAATTATCGTGTTTTATCAATAAGATAATTTGCTTGAATTGTTGTTAGTGTTTAATTAGGGCTAGATTAAAGGTTATGCTTATAACTGGACTAAAATTTGGGCTAGGCTTAATTTTTATTTAGGAGAGGGAGGGTAAGAATCAGCATCAGGGTAAGAGTTTGGGCCTGGTTATGGCTAAGTTACGATAATTAAGTAGGCTCGGTTGACGTTATAGCGAGAGTTACTGGCGATATTCGCCATTTTTTTAAAAAAAATGGATTATAGACAATATCTATACAAGTCATTTTTGTCATCCATCTATTGTATTGATATTTTTAGGGCTTGAGTTAAAACAGTTTTGATCTTTATGCCTCGGGCACATAATAAAAAATCACTTTGTAAATAAAAAAAAGGAATTTTTTAAATTGATTTATTGATTTTAGACATGTCTTCATTTACTTTAGAAATATAGAATCTAGGATGAATATGGAAAACAATATGTTGAGACAAAACCATTAAGAATTGTTTAAATGGCTATTAATATTTAAATATTTCCATTAAAATAGCCTAATCAATTTTTTAATAACCATCGTTTATTTCTGTTAAACTTACACACAAATTATGACTTAACCCTAATTATACATGGGGATATGTTAAAACTCCAGCATATCTTAATCCTTGACTACATAATTAGATTTTTCCATTGTGTTTTGCTACACGTGTCAAAATTTTTTATTTAATATTTAGCTAACTTCAGAAACCAAATTTGCCAAAAACCCTTGTTTTAATTAAATTATGTAAGTCAGCTATACACATTTAAAATTTTGAAAATATGTTATAAAAACAATAGAGGTTTAAAAACAAATATGAATTTAAAATTCTTTTATATATCTATTACAGCTCAACTGTTAAAACATCAATAAATAGGTTGTGATGCCAAATATTATGTATTATTTAAATGTTGACTTGATATACTTCAATATTTTATTTCTCATTATTTGAGATATATTTATGTTATAAGACAATTTAATTTAAAATATTCATGAATAGCTTCTCTTTATGGTATTCTCGAGGTCGCAGAATTTGTCAATTTGGGAATTTTTTATTATGTTGTTTAATAGACGAAGGCAAAAGGAATTTGATACGGATAACACAGAGCAACAAGTTTTTGGAATCATGAGCTAATTACGGAGATAAAACCTGCCATCTTATCTTAGGGATTCCAAATCCGTTTACCGTTTTTTTTAATCAAACTTAGTAAGTCAGCCAATAAAAATTCAATTTCAAAACAGCAACAAAGAATAAAAAACAATAATTCGCTAAAATTTGTTTTTTTATATTTGCAACAACTAAACTGTTAATTTTATTTTTATTAAAACCAGATATCATGTCGCCTCGTATTCAAGTTTGGATTTTAGTGACTAATTTTTCTGTATTATCTAATTGCTAGAAAGCTTGATATACTAAAAAATTTAATTTCTCATTATTTGATATGATTAATATAAGTTACAAGAGATTTTTATATAGAAAAAAGAATTTAATCATTATTTTCGAGGTCGCAAAATCTGTCAATTTGGTTGAAAAGGCCATTTTTTCATTATGAATGGATGTACGGACTTCGAAGGCAGAAGAACCTAAGCAAAACAGGAAATATATATGAGAGAAAGCCATCTTGGGGGTTGTTTTCATATACTTGTTTAATATTACATTGCTATTTGTTGACCTAAACATATGTGAGGCAAAATATAGAGTTTAAACAGGGCTGTGACATTTTGGCCCCCGCCAGCATGACATATTTTACAATTTTGACCCGGCCGAACCCCAAGGTTTAAAACTTGGTTATTTAATTTTAGGCCCGGCTGGAAAAAAGTACGTCCCAAATTTTTATCACTAGATAAAAGTTTTAATATTGTACATGTTTATACACACAATTGAAAAAACAATTTATCAAAATTTTTATGATATGTCACCAAATGTGTCTTTGCTGCTAACATTAATATCACAAATGTCTCAACCGGTGGCTGTTTATATCAGTTTTAGGGTAATTATAAGAAAAACTACCTTTTTTTAAGAATATATCTATGTTGACGTATTGAAATAAAATAGCATTACCAAATACAGCCTTTTTAATTATAAATTACACAGGTTAACAATTTTTTGAGAGCTATGAGTTAATTACAGAGATCACCTGCCATCTTGTGGAATATCATGCCTTTACCGTTTTTTTTAGTCAAACTTAGTGAGTCAATTATAAACATTGAAAATTTTAGAAAAAAGGTCAAAAAAACCAAAAAAACATATATATTGAAATTTTATTTTTGCATATTCACGTTAAACTGTTAAATTCAAACTATAAATAATATTTTTACTCAAAACCAATAATATACCGTGTTGTATTTAGGACGAGAAATATTTTGTATTGTCTAAATGTCAATGTAAGAGCTTAATATAAATTGATTTTTTATTACACTGGACAACAAAAAAAAACAATATAAACGATTTTTTGAGAATTTTGTAGAGAATTTTCTTGCGATAACAATCCCGGGTTTAGCTTTTTTTTCAATGCCCTTAATTTTTTTTAAACCGCGTCCAAAGTTCAAATATTCAATACTATTTATTCTACAAATATTCTAATGGCATATTCAGATTCACATATCTAAAAAAGGTTATTACCAAAAATTAGTAGCAATTTACTTTCAAGTTATTTAAGATCAATATGACGAAAACCACTAATTATTTAAAAATGAAAAAATAAAAAAAAATTTTATATATAAAAAAAATTCAAACCCCTTACGTAAATAAATGTTTTCGATAACTAAATATATTTTTAAACTTTTGTTACCACCCATAGGTTTTATGATATAGAAGCTCAAAATACCCCAAAAATTAAAAAATCTTAACTTTAACAACGAATAACTAAAAATCTGAGGCATTGGGTAAAATTCTAAATTCATATTCGTGATCAGCGCCAAAAACTTGACCAAAAACCATAGTTGCCATAAATGATGCTTAAGGTCTTTCAGATTTTGTTGTCCAGTGTTATTTTTGATTAAAATATAAATTACAAGGGATTTTTATATGCAAAAAAAGATTTTTAAATTTTTGCTTACCAGGGTATATTGAAGGCCATTTTTCGTTATAAACGGATCTAAAGAGCCAAAGACGGACGAAACTAAGAAAAATGATGTAAATAGATAAGGCCATTATGGAGATGCATTCTTATATGTTTTCAAAAAATTCACGTCTCTGACATTAATATTTGTTGACCTGTGTTATAATATGGTAAATAGAATTGTCTACACTAATGTTCGTATTTTAAAATTCACCGGTGTTTGCAGGGATAAGAGTAGCTATAAAACCATATCACAACCTCTTCTTATTTTGTGGCCGCCATACCCGTTAGGGCTTTCGCACTTTTATTACGAATGTAACGCGACAATGGATATCACACATTTAGTAATTTTAAATTATAATGGCAGAAAATGAAATTTAAAAAGGAATGTTTAAACTTTCTAATTTATTACTTTTTTTCCAAAAAACTATATAAATAATCGTAAATTTTGTAGATAAAATACGAAGACCATTAACATAGCTCCTCAATAGACCCCTCTATGTATGACCACAATGGTTTTATCCGTTAAAATTATGAAAGCGCCTTTGGCATCATGAAAATTTTTAACATTGGCAGCATAATGAAACAACTCCTCGGCCCCGTAATTTGATATCACGGTCCTATTTTATTTTTTAATATACACTTCATTCATGGGCCTGTGCAGAAACTTTTTTAAAGGGAGGCAAGAAATTTTGTTGGAGGAAAATAACTACAAACTGAATTTTAATATTAATATATTTGCAAAACATTAAAAGTCAAAAATTTACTAAGCCATATATAGATAGCTAATAGCTTTTTAAAATGCAATATTCTTTTTCTTAATAATAATAAAACCGATGGCTTTTTAATATACTCATTACTTCTATTGATTTTTAAAAAACATATATAAGACGTATTAAACGTAAACGGCTATTTCATGAATATTAATAATTAAAGAATAATAACACTGAACAACAAAGTTTGGACGACCCTAAGCATCATTTATGGCAAATATGGTTTTTGGTCAAGTTTTTGGCGCTAATCACGAATATGAAATCAGAATTTTAGCCAATGCCTCAAATTTTTAGTTATTCGGTGTCAACGTTGAGACTTTTCAATTGGGGTATTTTGGGCTTCTATATCAAAATCTATGGGTAGTAACAAAGGAATAAAAATATAATTAGATAAAGAGAACATTCATTATTAACGTAAGGGATTCAAGTTTTTTTATAATATTTGATTTTTTTATTTCATTTTTATAAATTTAGTGGTTTTCGTCATAAAATCCGTTTTTTGATCCAAAATAAATTGAAATTGAATTACTAATAATTTTAGGTAATAACCTTTTTTAGATATGGTTTTTATAAGGAATCAAAATATGCCAATAGATTTTTAAAAAATTAATAGTAAAAGAAATTTTGTGAATTTTTTTTTAAACTTTGGACGCGGTTTAAAAAAAATTCGAGGCATTGGGAAAATTATCGCAATTCTCTACAAAACCCTCAAAAAATCGTTGATGTTGTTTTTTTTTGTTGTCCAGTGTTATCAGGAAAAATATTAATTGTCGCTTCCATCACCTAAATTTCTTACTTTATCAAAATTTTGACTTATAAAAGTGCACATATTTTATTTTCAATTTATAGTGTTTTCCCATGTTTGGGTAAAATCGAGCCTTTGATAAAGCACATTTTGAAAAAAAAATTGACAACGTGTTTTGAAATATATAACATATGTATGTGTTTTATCAACCTCTGTTAAATTTAAAAAAAAAAAGTTTTAGATAAGTTGTGCTTCTATTTCAATAGTTAATTAATAAGTCAGCAATTACAATTCCAAATTTATATTTTATTATGTGCAAAATGTTCTATATGAGTATTCAGAGTAGACAATATTCGAAATTAAATCGGACATGTAAAAATATTCGACGTAATGTTTACTCATTTTGATCCTGGCTCATCATGTTTTAGGCCGCGCCTGGGTAAAGACGAATCTTAGGACCCCAGCAAGATGATATGTACTAAATAAACGAACAAAAAATTTATTAAATTTTTTAATTAAGCTATTATTCAATTTACAAGATTTGAATTAATGTAATTTTAAATACATTGATTTTTAAAATGAATTAGGGGTCGGTGTCGAATTATAACTTTTTTGCTTATATCAAGTTGCCATATATCTAAATTCTAATAGAAAATATATCTCTTAATACAAGATATTGTGACACAAAAAAGTTTTATAACTTCACGCAGGTATATTACTCTATTACGGAAATAAAATAAATCAAACTTTAAGCATTTTTTTGAAGCTTTATTTTTTAAGAAAATGCAATTGTTAAAGCTATTTTTGAAATGTTTTTGCGTTAAATTTATATATGTCTCTTAAAAACCATCCCGCATAAAGCGATTTGGTAGCATTGTAGTGTTATTAATAGCGTAAATTTTTTAATAAAATTTTGTAAAAAATGTAGAGGCATTATTCAAGCGCTTGTTACAACTTAGTAATATTATTTCTGTGTTTTGTTGAAAAAAAAAATCTTAAATAATGCATTATTGAACCTGAGATCAGCAATGTGTGGGGTTAATCGGACCCCAGCACATTTTTGTTTTTGAATATTATTAAAAATATTATATATTATTGGCTCAATTGTTGTGATTTTTTTTAAATATATAATAAACAAAACTTATTTAATATTTGGTAAAAGTTTATTAACATAATATGTTTAGAAATTAAAAATTTTATCCATCTAGACCCCACCCTCTCAATTACATTATTGAAAACCATGTTATTGCTTCTATTAACCTTATATTCTAGTTATTTTTTTAAATTCTTTTACATATTGTATATAAAATGTTTGTATTATTTAATAATAATATGAATTATTTTTTTCTTTAAAATATCTAGTTTTAATGGTAAATAACAGCCATAAATATTTTTATAGTATAAAATAATGTTTTTTCATCAAAATTTCTAAATATGTTTTACTTGACCTACGATTTGATCAATAATAATGATACATTCAATTTATTGACACGATTTTTTAATGTATATGAAAAAATTAAAAAATTTTATTTATTTTTTTTTATTTTTTTATTAATAATAACTTTTATTAATCTGCAATTGAAAAGCATATTATTCTTCAAAATAATAAAAAAAACAAAGACTATAGCTTTAAATCTTTTGAAATTATAGAAATTTAAAAATGGTGTACATATGGACCACACTACAGCATTGGCCTTACAAATTTCTGACCCTACCATAAAATAAAGAAGATGTAATTATTTTTAAAATTTTAGGCGTGTATTTTAAACTCTGATACTATACTCCTTGAGTAGGATTTGCGCTTCTCTCCCATTTTAGCTATTCGTGTAACTTCCACTTATCCAATTTTAGGAGAAATTGCTGGCTAATCTAGTAAGCCAAGACTTATTTGAAGACATTTATATTTTGTTATGTTTATTGTTAAATAAAACAATTAGAATAAGAAATTTATTAATTAGTATATATAATTGTTGTAAGAGTAGATACACTCCTTCATTGCAATATTTTTTGTTGAGAATTTTGTATGTCGTATAGCCTAATTTTGTCGTGTGTCGCTTACGCTTGCTTGAAATCGAAGTTGACAACCAAACCTGTGCGGGCCATCTATATAAAAGTAGAAATAAATTAGTTCAAAAGTTTATCGGCCAAATATAGAAAAGATATCAGATGATGACATAATTTTTTTTATGAGTTTAGACAACACTTGAAATTATCCATGTGACATAAATGGTTAGAAATATAAATACGAACGATTTTTTTGGATTACAATAACTTACATCGAGAATAACGTCGTTGCTTCCAACATTGTTGATGGCATACGTGTATCTCACGTAAATTCCTATCGTGGCTTTCCCTGGAGTCACCGAAATGACTTTTTCGTCAACGTCGATGAGTCCGGACCCAATTTCCTTGCTTCCCTGGTCACCGACTCTGACATCGTGAACGCTGGTGCCGATGCGCAGAGCTGATTTTTGAAAGAAAAAATTTGTTTGATAAATACATATCTAGAGCATCTGCAGATTTGAAAGCATTTACAAACTGTTATTTGCTCTTTTATCTCAGGGGCTGTTTTAAACGTAATAAGCAAATGACGCCTTTCCATTCCTAGATTTTAGCATGGTTCAATATTACATTTAAAGAAAATTTTTTTTGTTTTAATGTAATTCTTCGATGATAGCTTAAAATGCCAGTTAATCATGGCCCAGACCAGTATAAAAATCTTAAATTTATTTATATATCATACATTACAATTAATTAAACAAAATTCTTACTTCCAGGGTTTTGCGCCGTTCTGGGGATGAAAATGTTTAAGACACCTTGGCAATCCTTAAAGGTTAGGTAATTTGGGATAGCTTTGCTAAATGCTAGAAAAATAAATAAAATAAATATTATTTATTTTTTTAAATGTTGTAAAAATTAGCACAGATGGATAATAACTAAATAGAGTTATAATTATATTAATTTATATGACTAAAACCTATATGTTTGCGAGACAAAGGATTGTGAATTAAAAATAAAAATGCATAGTTAATTTATTTTGGTTCACCAAAACCCTGATAAATTAACATTTAATGTTATCGTATACATATCTAGGTAATGAAAAAATCATATTTAGGTATGTCAAAAGTCAATATTAAACAATAAAATATTTTTTGGACATAGTGAGCAAAATATAAAAAGATATATATTTCGTTTTCGGTAATCTCAGCAACCAAAAAAAGTTACATAAATGCTTTTAAATACAATAATGTTAATTCTTCTGTTTTTGTGGAAACGAAAATATGTTTATCTCCTTTTTGAACTATGCGCACTGGGTCCGAAAAATATTTTGTTGATGAAATATTTCATTTTAACGCTGGCATAAGTATATTAAAAGTATACTATATGTTGGGTTGACGGTATTTGATCTTGAACCAGCACCAGTAATAGTACATTGACCTATAACAATAAGTGTTCATTTATAATATTAAATACAGAGCTGGGAAAAAACCCATTTTTCGACTAAACTCAAATTTTTGTTTTTAAAAAATTTTATGACAGATTAAAAAAATCAATTATAAATAAATACAGAATATAAGCAGAAAATCTTAAATTTTGTAAATATTTTCTTGATTAAAGCTAAAACCCTTTATTTTTTCTACAAAAAATAAAAAAATGGGTTTGACCCAAAAATGGACAATTTTCCCAGCTCTGATTAAATATAAACATATTGTTAAACATACAAAAAAATCTTTAATACGTCCCCTTCTAAAAGATAACCCAAATCACTTACGAAAAAACAGTATTTTGGTAAAAACAAAATCATACCTGATACACCTTGATTCAAGACTAAAATGAAAAAGGAAGCGACAATTGCAGCAAATAAAGGATTCATGATAAAATTGGTAGGGTAAATCTTCTTGGAAAAAGACAGGTAAGAAGAAATTTTTGATTTTGTGACTTTTAAGAAAAAATTTGTTAATTTATACCCTTCGACAAACAGGGGCGTAAGCCAATTTTTTTTGACGTAATTGTTTAATACCTTCCCTATTATTTACCTTAGTTTAAAAAGCCCTGGACATCTATTTGGGGTGACGATGACACGATTATTTTTGGTTTGTTTGTATTTTAAATATATAAAAAAGGTGTCACAAAAACCAGATTAATCCAGAGAATTTCCAGTGTTAAAAGAATTTAATACAAACATTGCCCCAGTTTATTGGCAAGGAACGCGTTGAAGCTTGAGATACGCAGTGATAAGTTGTTTTGCGTTATAAAGTGTTTGTTTGATTTAAAATTCTTTGTTTATTTAAAATACAATTTTAAATTTTGTTACACCCCATTGCATCAGAGTCCTTAAGGTTCTGATGTGCCCTCTTCAACCCCTTTAGATTTTTTCTATGGCATATTTTGCAACCTGACCTACGTAAAAGGAGATTATCTTGACCTCTGCCGGATTGTACCAGATCTATAATTTCTGCAGACCAATTTAATTAACGTTTTTTACTGCGTGAATTGTTGTTAGTGTTTAATTAGGGCTATATTAAAGGTTATACTTATAACTGGACTAAAATTAAAGGCTTAGTTTTTATTTAAGGGAGGTGGGGTAAGAATTAGCATCAGGGTAAGAGTTTGGGCTTGGGTTGGCGTCAGGCACGTAGGCAGAACTTTTTCTAAAGGGGGGCAAGAAATTTTAGGAGAAAAATTAATGAATTACATTGTTGCTTAATGAATGATCATATTATGACTAGCATAAAATATTTATTTATATTGCATCATAATTAAATTAATGTGTAATATAAATTCAAGAAAAATTTTATAAAAAAAATAAAAAATTTAAGAAATTGATATTCTTCTAGGATCTATTGAAAACCACTCTAAGGTTCGATCTATTTATTCAGTGTTATCAATTATGTCCTTATGTATGACAAGCAAGCACAAGGATGATAATCGATCATCGCTCATTTGAGATCTTAAATATGTTTTTATGCGCTTCATGGTTCTAAAGCTTCGTTCAATTGTACACGTGGTTACTGGTAGTGAAAGAGCAATAAGCAGAGCCCTTTTTATGCTAGGAAGAATATTTGTGTTGGATATCAATTGAGATATCGTAATGTCATCAGAAAAAGATCTAGACTCCAATATGATTTCTATATTAATATTTCTAATTCTAAATTTTTTAAGTTATAAAAATTTTTAATAGAAGATGTTAAATTATTTAATTTGGTAGAATTTAATTTAAGAATAGAAAACTTAAGCTAACTTTGATATTATAATTGTACAATATATTTTATAAAGCCGCAAAATTGCCAAAAAAATAATAAATATACCAGCATATATTCCGATTTCTTTAAATAAAAATTAGCGTTATATTGCACAAAAAAAATTAAAAAGCTATTTATAAAGGGGGGCAACGGCCCCCCTTTGTCCCCCCCCCCCCTAATACGTCCCTGGTTGGCTTTATAGCGAAAGGTACTGGCGATGTTAGGTTATTTCGCTTGTCCGTCATTTTTCTTTTAAAATTGGATTTTATAAACAACATTATTACTAGACATTTTTGTTGATCCATTTTAGAAATGTTTTTAAGGCTTGAATTAAAACATTCTAATCTTTGGGCCTTAGGCAGGTAATTAAAAATCACTTTGTAAATAAAAAAATTCTTTTTAGGTTGATTAATTTAAATATGTCTTCATTTACTTTAATTACTGTATAAAATTTTAGGATGAATATGTAAAACAATAAGTTTTTGTTGAAATATACGGTCAAAAAAGCTATCAATAGTTAAATAGTTCCATTAAAATAGCCTAATAAATTTTTCCATAATTATAGTTTATTTCTGATATATTTAAACACAAATTTTGACTTAACCATAATGTGGGATATGTTAAAACTCCAGCACATCTTAATCCTTAATTACATAATTAAATTATTCCTTTGTATCCTACACGTCATAATTTTTTGATATTTAGCTAACTTCAGAAACCAAATTTTCCAAAAACCCTTGTTCTAATTAAATTATGTAAGTCAGCTAGTAAAAGTTACCAAAACAATAGTAACTTTAAAAACAAATATGAATTTAAAATTTTGAATAATATAGATACTACAGTTCACTGTTAAACATCAAATAATAGGTTGTGATGCCAAATTGTGTATTATGACTTGATATAGTTAGATATTTTATTTCTCATTATTTGAGATAAATATATGTTACAAGATAATTTAATAAAAAATATTCATGAATAATTTCCCTTTATCGTATTCTCGAGAGAATTTGTCAATTTGAAAATTTTTTATTATGTAGTTGTAAAATAGACGAAGGCAAAAGGGGAGATATAACCTGCCATCTTAGGGAGATCAACCCTGTTTAATGTTTTTTTAATCAAACTTAGTAAGTCAGCTATAAGCATTAAAAATTCAATTTTAAAACAACAAGTAAGATTTAAATTCAATAATTCGCTAAAATTTGTTTTTTATATTTGCAACAGCTAAATTGTTAAATTTAAACTACAAGTGATATTTTTAATTAAAACCAGATAACATATCGCCTCGTATTCAAGTCTGGATGGGACTAACTTTTTGCTAAATAAAAAACTTAATTTCTCATTATTTGACATGATGAGCAAGAGATTTTTATATGGAAAAAGATTTGAATTATTAATTTCAAGGTCGTAAAACCTGGCAATTTGGTAAAGGCCATTTTTCCGTTATAGATGGATGTAAGGACTTCAAAGGCAGAATAACCCAAGAACAGGAAATATATATGAGAGGTGGCCATCTCATTTATGTAAGCTTTTATGTTTTCATATATTCGATTTATAGGACATTGATATTTGTTGACCTATGTAACATATGTGAGATAAGATAAAGAGTTTAAACCGGGCTGTGACATTTTGGTTCCCGCCATCAAGACATATTTTACATTTAAACTCGGCCCGGCTCCTAGATTTAGAATTTGGTTATTTAATTTGTCTCAAAAATATGCGGCCTAAATTTTTATTACTAGATAAAAGTTCTAACATTGTATATGTTTTTGCGGGCGCACTTACTGAAAAAACAATTTATCAAAATTTTATATCATTAAAATTACTGGTACCAATGTTTAATATCACACGAATCGCAACCGGTGGCTGTTTAGATTGATTTTAGGAAGTTTGGGAAAAACTGCCTTTTTGTTTTTGATAAAGAATGTATCTAAATTGACGTTAGCATTACCAAATACAGCCTTTTTAATTATAAATTACACAGGTTATCAAATTGAGAACTATGAATTTATACTATCATCTTCCATCTAATGAAATATCATGCGTTTACCATTTTTTCAAATCAACCTTAGTTAGTCAGTTATAAACATTAAAAATTTTAAAAAAAATGTCAAAAAACTAAAAAAACATTCAACAAAAATAAATTGAAATTTTATTTGCATATTCACAATGGTTAAACTGTTAAATTCAAACTTTAAATAATATATTTATTAAAAACCAATAATTTAAGTATTGTATTTAAGTTTGGACGCGAAATATTTTGTATTGTCATGCCAATGTAAGAGCTTGATATATTTATGAAATTTTTTCCCATTATTTGTGTAAAAATATAAGTTAAAGGATTATTATGTGCAAACAAAGATTTTTAAATATTATCTTTTTAGGTTATATAGAAGGCCATTTTTTGTTATAGACGGATCTAAAGAGCCAAAGACGGAAGAAACTGAGCAAAACGAAAAATATTAGGCCATTATGGGAATGCATTCTTATATGTTTTCATTCACGTTTCTGACATTAATATTTGTTGACCTATGTTATAATATGGTAAATTAAATTGTCCGCACTGATGTTCGTATTTCATTTAAAATTCGGTGCTTGCAGGGTTAGGAGTATCTGCTATTAAACCACCTCCTCACAACCTTTTTTTTGAGGCCGCCGTACCTGTTAGGGTTTCGGCACTTTTCATACGAATGTAAATATTTAATTATAATGACAGAAAATATATGAAATTTAAAAAAGATGTTTTAACTTTCTAAATTTTTTACTTTTTTCTTCAAAAAACTATATAAATAATCGTATATTTTTAGATAAAATTTGAAACCCATTATCATAGCTCCTCAATAGACCCCTCTATGAATGACCATATGATTAGCTTTTAAAATTATAAAAGCACCTTTGACATTATGAAAATTTTTACAAAGGCAGCATAATGATACTACTCTTCGGGCCCCTAATTTGATATCATGGTTCTATTTTATATCTTAATATAAACTTTATTCTTCAGGGGACTATGCAGAAACCTTTCTAAAGGCAGGCAAGAAATTTTGTTGGAGGATGAACTACAAACTTTATTTTAGTATTGATATTTTATTTGCAAAATTTATAAGGCTGTATTTTTTCCAAAAAATAGCAATTTTATTGATTTCTATTCCCTTTTGTATATTTGTTATATAAATGTAACCGCTGGTTACATTTTAAAAATTTCAAAAAAATTCTAAAGAGGGACAATTGCCCACTTTTGCCACCCCCTCAACACGACCCCGATTTCATTGATTCGGTATGTATTCGTTTCACTACGTAGAAATAATTATGTTGACCATAGTACAACAATTTGCCTTAAACATTTGATACATTTAAATATAACGAATGAATTGATTTACAAGCTTCTTAGCATTTAAAATAAAGCCAAAATAAAATTTTAATCACTTGGATCTTTTCCATTATTTAAAAGTATTTGTTACTTCTTACATTCATTGCACTTAAGTAATTTTATATTTCATAGACCTTAAAAACATTTTGTTATTATCATAAAAATTTTTTGGGGTACGAAAAAACTACAAAGTAATTTCTGAATATAAATGAAAAAAAATAAATTGTATAACAAAATATTATTAATTGAACAAAACACGTCCTATAATGTTAATTTAATAATCATATATTTAATTTTTGTATTGTTTTATGAATTGAAGAACAAAATATTTTATATTTTCTACACAATCTATTTTCCGTGTGCAGCAGTGAGAAAAAAAAATAAATGCGCTTTTTAAATAAGTTTTTGAGTTTTTTTCAAAATGCCCACAAACTCGTGGGCATGGCAAAAAAAGCCCCTTTTCTTGCTTAAAGAAAAAGGGCATATAAAAAAAACCCTTTTCTTGAAAAACAGGAGCTTTAAGAAAAAATACCCGACCCATCATATTTATAAGGAAAAAAATAAAATCATTCGTATATTATAAAGAAAACAAAATATGGCTTTTGGGAACTCTTTTTAAGAGCCACTTTTTTTGGGTTTTTTGCCCCTCTTCTTACTAAGGGCTTTTTTTGAATTCCTATTTCGGCCCTTTAACTGTAGCTCCCTTTATTTCTTTAAGTTTTGGGGGAAAAAATGAGCTTTTGGCTCATTGTTTTCTTAGCACTGGTTTGCAGCACATATTCTTTTGGGAGAATTCGTTTTCAAATTTTGTATGACACAAATATTGCGGGATTTTTTAAAAAGAGTAAAAAAATTTTTAACATATTTTTGCCTTTCTTAACATTTATTAGGGCACGTGCAAAGTGAGTTTTTATTTTCGTTAAATTTTGAAAATTCTAAAAATTTTGAAAATTTTATTTTTTTCAAAATTTTTAAAAAAAAATTTTATTTCAGAAAAAGCATTTTGTGCGCATATACCAAATTTGGCAACTTTTTAAAAATTTGCGTTTTTTCAAAATTTCAAAAATTTCACGAAAATAAAAACTCACTTTGCACGTGCGCCCTTAAACAAAGAAATTTTGAATCTCTTCTTATTTAAAATTCAACTATCATAAAATGTATGTTCACTCTCGTAATTCCACGAGGCTGATTCTCATGTATGGCGCCATGTCTAGTTACACTTTTATCTTTATTAAATATAAATACCAGGTTTTTGGTTATAGGAGTATTATAGATAGGGATCTTATTTTTCAATTATACGCAAAATAAAATATAAAACACAGCCAAAATGATTTTTTCATTCATCATTATCAAATGTTTGGCACAGTTTGTCGGCTCAGGTAGCTCTGTTATAAACGTTCTTGTCTTATACGCAAATACTTGCGAGTTTGCATCCGTGCACAAAATGCTTTATTTTCTTCAAAAAAAGAACAGTATAAAGCAAGACCACTATGAAGCCCCTGATTGGCCTGCTTAGGCAATAGGTCTTAAACATGTGCCAAATGTGAGAGCTCAGGCTATAAACCTATGTCGCCTGGCAAGCAACTCTTACTATTTAACCCGTCGGGAATGTTTGCTTTGCTCGGGTTAAAAGAGTTAACTAACGGGTTTTACGTTCCTATATGGGAAAAGATATGGGAAGAACCTTAAACCCATTATTTTTTTTTGCAATTTAAATAATGTTTAGCAAGAATTGCTCTCATTAAAAAAAATCTAGTTTTGAACAATTAAAGAATTAATCCTTCCCAGTGGCAAAAACACGGGGTTCCATTTTTATAAAAAAAAAATGGTTTAGGCTCACACCCCAAATTTAAATTTACCATGTCAGTTTCCTTACATTTAAATCATCTACGAAGTAAGAGGGCACAGCTGTAAATAGAGCAAAAGTCACAAAAAATTTAAGGTTGACCACTTTACCAAATTGTCATATGTTTATTTAAATATGGTAGTTAGATATCTTTATTTAGGACAAATGTACATTTTGTATAAAAATTGAAAAATATATGTTTAAATATATTCCATTATATGTTTTGTATTCTATATCGTATTGCCCCTAAAAGGATATTGTATGCCCCTATGTTTGCTTAAAAACGAATTGGGCAATTAAGCCTGTGGGTGCCATCTAGAAATATAAATATTTTTTTATAGATGATATCAAATTTGTCATAAAATAATATATCTGACTGAGTTTTAAGTTTTAAATAATGCTTAAACTATTTCCCAATAAACCAAAGTCAAATTTTATATGGCATCACAAATCTTTGTTAGCCATTTCCTAAGAATTGTAATTTTTCACTCATGGTTGTGAACAGAACCGTATTAAGTTAACGAAAGGCTCACATCAAGAGTAATGACGCTACTTCCAACATTGTTGATCGCGTATGTGTATCTATCAAAAATCCCTATAGCCACTTTCCTCGGTGACACTGTTATAACTTTTTCGTCAACGTTTACAAGCCCGGATCCAATTTCCTGCTTTCCCTGATCACCGACTCTAACATCGTGTACACTGGTGCCGATGCGTAGAGCTGAATATACAATTTAAAATAGCTGTGTTATCTATGTTGGTCATACGGTTATTTGCAAAATAATAACTTAAATTGTCCTGGAAAAAAAGATAGTTTATTTCTTTAATTATATTATGTTTTTTTTGTTACGAAGAATATTACAGTGCTGACCATATTAATGTGGCCAATGTTATTAATAAAATGGCCAGTGGTCCAATGTGGCCATCGATCATTATATTAATGGTCGTAATCACAAAAATCACCCTATCACAAATTGATCACAATCACAGTTTTATTCACAAGTCAAAAAATTTTTGAGAGTTATGAGCTAACTACAGAAATCAAACCTGCCATCTTAGGAAATTCAAATCCGTTTACCGTTTTTTCTCAATTTAAGTCAGCTATAAACATTGAAAATTTTAAAAAACAAAAAAAAACATAAAAAATCATATTTAAACTCCAATTAAAAATATCGTTAAAAACCGATAATATATCATGTCATATTTAAGTTTGGACACAAATTTATATTATCTATAGACTAATGTAAGAGCTTAAAAAATTGATATGATATGTTACAAGATATCTTTTTATTATAAATATAAATTCCATTTTGTGTTTTTAGGGTGTTATGTTACAAGATATCTTTTTATTAAAAATATAAATTCCATTTTGTGTTTTTAGGGTGTTCTCGACCAGTCATTTTGGTCAAAAAAGGCCATTTTTCGATATTGACGGATGTATGGAGCCAAGGCCCGAAGAACTAAGAAAAAACGAAATATATGAGATAAGATCGGCTTTTATGTTTTCATAACACGCTTGTGCCATTGATATTTGTTGACCTGTGATATCATGACCTATAATAAATTTTAATATCCATTACTTCCTGGATTTCGCGCCGTTCTAGGTAGGAAAATAGTTAACACACCTCGGCAATTCCTAAATATTAGATAATCGGGCATTGCTGTGTTGAATTCTAAATTTAAAAAGAGTTTGTTTATGGATATAATTTTTATTTTAGAGTTAATAATCCATTGCTTGGCAGCCTCATGTAATAAGGCTTAATATGTTTCTTTAATTAGTCAAATAATATTCCGCCAAATAAATCAATTTTTGGACTCGATAAAGACCGAAAACGATAATTTACTAAGTTTTCCTACCCACAGGAACCCATTTTTTGATAATTCTTAAATTTTTGTTGTGCTAGAATTACATGACAAATTAAAAAAATTAATTATGGATATATAAACAAAAAATCTTGAATTATACATGTATTTTTTTGTTTTAAGCTAAAACCCTTTATTCAAAATAGGAAAAAAAATTAGTTTAGCCCCAAAATGAGCTTTCAGCTCTATTCACATTTAATAAAATCATTTGTATAATTTGCACCAAAAGCCTGGAATCATTTTAAATGCTGACCATAGCATATTTGATATATAAATACTTACTAAACACCGGGTTAACGGTATTCATTACAGCCCCTTTGCCAGTTACCGTACATTGTTGGCCTATAACAATAATATTAATTATATAGTTAATAACAGTTAGGGGACATATAAATTTTTAATTGACATTAATTATAACTGAATTCTTATTTCAGTGGAGAAAGTTTTAGTGAAAAAAAAAATTTCACCTGATACACCTTGACTCAAAGCAAGGATAAGAAGGGAAACGACAACAGTTGATAACGTATTCATGATATTAAGTGATTTGTGAGGATTCTGGGATATGGCAAAAAGTTTTTTGTGTTTTTTTATGGATGAAAAGAAAATTAAAATTATGAATTTCTAAGAAAAAGTTATCCAATTTATACCCCTGATGGATGGGGCAAAATGGTGCAATCACCTATGCGTTGTGGGGCACATTACTACACTCATTTCCTTCCTTATTTAAACAAACAAAAATATTTACCCAAAATGAATAGATAAGGTAAGAAAATAACCAATTAATAACAATCTGGGTTTTCGTTTATTTGTTCAAAATTTAAAAAAAAAGGTAGTTGGCAAATGCAAGCTTATTCTAGACACTACCTGTTTTCGTGCTTAAATATAGACTTGACATTGAGTTGTGGACCGTAAATAAGTGGAGATTGACGCAAACAGATTTTGAGTTAATTTTGGATGTTATATAGTGTTTGTTTAATTACTCGGTCTTTGTTTGTTTGATTAACTTGGCTAGTACATGTCAATTGCAGCAATTTAACGATGTTTAAAAAAATAGGCCACCAGAGCTATGACCTGTCCTTTACTCAAGTTCACGTACCGTATTTACCGTGTTAGTAGTACGGATCAAAGTGGGAAAAGAATTAAGCTAAAATTTGCATAAGAGAAATATAGTCGTGCATACAGCTAAAAACTTGATTCGTTTGAAAAATCCACTATGTTTTCTCAAATTGTGAGTCTCAGGTAAATTTTTTAAGTATATATTAGCCCGCGCAGGCTTGGGTGAGAAATTTGTAACGCGAATGCTACAGTGAGTAAACTTCTACAATATCAAGAATTTTAGAGCTATAGTTTTTATTTTTTTATACTTTATAGAAAAATATGTGCACTTTAATTACATATTAATATAAGATGTTATTAATGTATACTATAAATTTTATTTAACACCATAGAGAAAAGTTGAATTTTATTTTTTATATTACATTAACTAAATCTTTTAAATATACAAATTGAAGATATTGACCAAATACCTTGTTTTTAAGTCTACTAAAGCATTTTAAAAAAATACATGGAAAAAAATATATTAAAATGATTAGTTGTTTTTGGCTATAATATATTATAAAAACTATATATTTTTAAGGAAAAAAATTATTTTATATTGTTATTACATAATACAAACATTTTATATACTAAATACGTTTTATAAAAAAAAAAATTATTAAATATTGTTGCAATTATTGTTTACATTTACAATAAAAATTATGGTTTTTATCAGTAAAAATGAGAATGTGGGTTTAAAATTTTTAGATATTTTATGTAAAACTATAACCAAATTTTAATTATAAGATTTATTATATATTTAAAAAAATAGTCCTAAAAATTTAACAATTTAAAATATTTGCGAATTATATTTAAAAATCAATTCCTGAGGTCGGTATAGACCAACTATGCTCTTCGCGTAAAAAACGTATTATGACTGTAAATTACATCATATGTGGGCAGAACCGATCTGTGAGTGCCTTTATTGATAATAAAAATTTTAAATTAAATTAAAATTATTGACGTCTGTCAAGGTGAGATTATTCCTGGGCTAAGTCATAAGATAGATGGTTAAATTAGGTATGGCTAGGGAAGAACGCCTAACCCTAGTACGTACAACAGAAGCAGAATAAACTGGGTAATTTATATATTGGTTTATATTGAACAAACAAAAGAACACATGGTAAAATATAATCTGCTCATACTAATCATGTCTTATGTTGAAACCATCGGCCTTAATAAAATCTCTCTTTTTCTGCAATTCAAATAAGGAGCCTTAATATTTTTAGTTTGCTACTATCCGCATTGAGCGAATGCACATCCTTAATAAATTAAATTACTTTAGATGGTCATAAGGACGTTGGAATTATTCAACTTAAATAGCGTCAAACCATAGAACTTATGTGTATTACCATGCCAAACCCTAATTATTATCTCACTCTTCTTTTATTCAAATAAACATAAGAACACATGGTAAAATATAATCTGCTTTCAAACAAATTTTTTCTTATCTTGACAACGTCGTAAGGTTAAGATATTGTATAAGATTATTTATTATCAATATATTTGAATTTTAATTTATATACCTTTTCAGTACATCCATTTAATCAAAAAGACAACTATACATAGCCAGGCTAATTAATATAACAAATAATATTTAAAATAGCTAAAGTACAATTTACAATATTAAAGTAAACCTTAAATTAAACATGTAAATAAAAGGGCACCGCTAAACCCAATTACCATCAAGAATATTTTAAAATTGTCAAAATGTATAAATTATTTGGTCGTTTATCTAAAAAAGTTCATAATAATTTTTAAATTTTTTTTGGACTAGCTATCTTAATTTTCAAAGGCATTAAATTTTTTCTTACAAAATTTTTTACTTGCCGTAGTCAATCGTACCGACAAGACAGTGCTGGAAAACAATGAAGAGCCAAAGTTTTTTGGCGGCAGGACAAAAACACGAAACATTTATAAATGTTTCGTGTTTTTGTCCTGGGGAAAACACGAAACATTTTTTAATGTTTCGTGTTTTTGTTTTTTTAAAACACGAAATATTTTTTTCGTGTTTTAAAAATTAATTTAGATTTTCGCAAAATGTTTCGTGTTTTAAATATTACTAAAACACGAAACATTTTTTTGGTTTTTAAAATTTATGTTAATTGAGTGTTCATGCAGCAAATTTGGTCATATAATATATCGTTCGACTCCAAATTTTATAAGGATTTTAACTATCACACTGTGTGTGCCCAAAAAATTTACAGGTGGTCTTTGATGTTTAAAAACTTTATTTTTGTTTTTAAATTTTTGCTTGAGTTTATTATTGATTAAATCTACTTAATTTAAATCATATATAACCTAAAACACCATGTTAAGTTTATGACCATATATGGTAATATTTTTAAAATTTAACACTGCTTTAATATTTATCGATCAAATTAAACTTGTAATACATATTTCGACGCCAAATTTCATGGAAAGTTTAACTTGTCTGCTATAGGTTGACAGGTAGTCCTTGTTGTTTAAAAACTTTATTTTTTGTTTTTAGATCTTTTTTGGGTATTTTATTGATTCAATTTACTATGTATAGATCATATGTAACCTAAAACACCATTTTAAATTTATGACCATATATGGTAATAGTTATTAAAACTTCACTGCTTTATTATTTATCGACCAAGTTATACCTGTAATACATAGTTCGACGCCAAATTTTAAGGGAAGTTTAGCTATCTTGTCTGCGAGGTTGACAGGTGGTCTTTGTTATTTAAAAACTTTTTTTTTTGTTTTTAGATTTTTTTGAGGTTTTATTAATACAATCTAGTATATAAATTATATGTAACCTAAACATGTTAAATTTATGACCATTAATGGTAATAGTTATTATAACTTAACACTGCTTTATTATTTATCGGCTAAGTTAAACTTGTAATACATAGTTCGACGCCAAATCTTAAGGAGAGTTTAGCTATCTTGTCTGCGAGGTTGACAGGTGGTCTTTGTTGTTTAAAAACTTTATTTTTTGTTTTTAGATTTTTTTGAGGTTTTATTAATACAATCTACTATATATAAATTATATGTAACCTAAACATGTTAAATTTATGACCATTAATGGTAATAGTTATTATAACTTAACACTGCTTTATTATTTATCGGCTAAGTTAAACTTGTAATACATAGTTCGACGCCAAATCTTAAGGAGAGTTTAGCTATCTTGTCTGCGAGGTTGACAGGTGGTCTTTGTTGTTTAAAAACTTTATTTTTTGTTTTTAGATTTTTTTGAGGTTTTATTAATACAATCTACTATATATAAATTATATGTAACCTAAACATGTTAAATTTATGACCATTAATGGTAATAGTTATTATAACTTAACACTGCTTTATTATTTATCGGCTAAGTTAAACTTGTAATACATAGTTCGACGCCAAATCTTAAGGAGAGTTTAGCTATCTTGTCTGCGAGGTTGACAGGTGGTCTTTGTTGTTTGAAAACTTTATTTTTTGTTTTAATTTTTTTCGGTGGTTAATTATTGTATTATCTACTATATATAAATAAAAAATGTAAAACACCATAATAAGTTTAAGACCATAAATGGTAATATGTCTTATAACTTAACACTGCCTTATTGACCAAATTATTTTATATGGAGAATCTATCATATTATCAGTGCCCAAAAATTAAGAATTAGCTGCAGCTTAAGATATTTATATTTTGTTCTTAGATCTTTTTTTGGATCATTTAATGTTGCTATTATAAATGAAATGCATCGTAAAATATCTTTTTAATTCTTTGACCAATGATAGTTCTTTAAACTTAACATTGCTATAATATTTATTGACCAAATTAAACTTATAATAAATACATCGTTCGACGCCAAATCATTATGGAGAATTTAACTATCATATTGCTAGTGCCCAACAAGTTTACATGTAGTATATATTGCTTAAAATTTTTTATATTTGGTTTTTTAGTTTTTTTTTGTTTTATTAAATTATACAATAGTTTTTTTAAATAAAAAAATTGAAATGTTTGATATGTTTCATAAACCTTCAAGGTGTTACTTTTGAAATTTGTCACAAATTTTACATTTATTTACCGAATTAGTATTAAATCCTTCAATTTTATTTAAAATTTAATTATAGTGCTTAAAAATTAACGAGTGGTCTATTTTGCTTGGAATCATTTTTTTAACTTACTTTAAAGATATTATTTTACTCAATGGTTTTAATATAATATGATATGTTACTTAATATGCCATATTTATTTTATGTCCATATGAACTAATATTATAATTACAAATTGTATCAAAACTGGGCCATTAGGATCCGTTTTTATTAATCTACGACAATACACGCATACTTGCCACGTGGGCAACGTGCTCCCGTCAAAATCATCCTTTAGTTTTAGCATGTGCCTTAACAATATAAAATTTCAGGGCGCGATTTATGATAAAGTAGTATACGCATACTCAATAAGACATTCTTTGGACCTGGTCTACGTAGCTCTTTCTCGCGTTCAATTGGCGAGGAGCCGGGCACTATATGCCATATCGCCCCCACCATAAGCCTCCCTTTACGTCAAGAATTAGCACGGTTTACGCACACGCCGCTAGATACACTGCAAAATAGTCTCGCCCTAATCTCTCTATTGTTCAACCCAGAGCCTACGGGCGCACGTGCTCGACATTTCTTCTGACTTCGTCATTTCTCGCTCATCTATTCTAATGCTCTCGGAAACTTGGACATCCAGCCTTACAGATATTTCCATCCCGGTTTCGCTTGTGTCGCCTGTTTTAGACGTCCTGGGGGCGTTTGGAGTAGCTGTCTATCTCGCACTGTAGCTTCATCATCTAAGCTAGTACAATAGCTCTGCCATGTTGCCCAGGGGACATATGTGCAACCATTTTTCTCTTAGCTCCCACTATCATGCTACTTATTTCTGTGTATATTAGTTCGGGCACACACGTTGATGCTTTGTGCGTATTTCTAAAATACGCAATAACTCACCTTCTGTTTACCTGTGCTCTAAAACATCGAATCAATCCATCCACAATCCCAGTCAATTTAGGCGGTGATTTTAATATCGACTTGACGTCCGTGGCTGGGGCTGTGCTACACGATTTGCAAAATTACTCCTACCTGCCTCGGACATCGCCTTTCCAACCACTCGCGGTATTACAATTCTTGATGCCGTTTATACTTGGTACCTAACATATAAGTACGCCCGTTTGTCTCGTATTTTTTCTATCATTGCCCGCTCGTTGTCAAGCTTAGCCCTTCCCCCTTTTAGGTATTTTAATATTGCATTAATTTACGTGTCTCTTAATTACTTGTGTCTTTTGCTCATTGTTTAATTGTTTATTACTATTTAGTTTATTGGTTATTACCAATGAAGATTTATTTAAAGACAATGGCTGAAAAAGTGACAAAAAATTTGAACTATATCAGTCATGAGTTTCCCTTTCAAATAAAGGCTACTTAATATGCCTTCATTTAAGGACTTCCATTTCAAGACTATTGTTTATGCTTTGATCGAATGTCCTTCGGGATTAATATGTAACGGGTGTCCTAACTATTCCCCCAAAAATCACCCTTTTTATATCAAAAACACATACACTAATCACGTGATTGGTGATTTAAAGGCGATTTCATTTTTGCTATAGGACAGGTCTTTTGTAATGCCTAAAAATTTTTTTTTATCATTGTTAACGTTGCAAATGTCACTTACTTTGTTATCATTGTTTCCTTTTTCAAACTAACATTGCATTTATTTTCCATCGCATTTTATCCTAGGATTAAGTTTTGCAACTTAGCTTTTTTTTACATTTCTCTTTACTTTGCTCTTTTACCTTTAAGGGTCAATCCCACATGCCCTTAGTTATTAATTTACCGCTTTTTTGCCCTATCGCACTATGGATTTGCTCGCACCTTTTTCCGAAAAAAATTTAACCCATTTAACAAAACATCGACCCCTCTCTCTCCTATATTCCAGCTTGCCCGCTACTACTAATTTAGGAAAATTGGTGGGGGAACATTTTTAATGTTATTTGAGTTCCGGCGTACTCATATTTTAAATCCTCTGCCTCTCTATCTATGCTAATTTTATATACCCCGGCTTCAGCCCCGTTTGATTTCCCTTTACTGTCATTATACCATTAGCTTTTGAGAAACAGGCTTTACACTGCAACATTATGGTTTGCCACGTTATAGGCTGCCTCAGATTTTGCAAGGCCTTCTCCCTATCCACGCCCGTGTCTTAATTAGGCCGAGGCACAATTCAGGGTTTAATATGCTCGGCCGCACCCACATCTTAGCCTTCCACCGACCTACCGAGGGCGCGGAACGCCCGCGACTGTCATGTGCCCACCCTAGAAGAGCTCCCGGGTTTATATAAGCAAACAGTCGGGGCGCAAAGCGCCTCCGCCCGAATCGGGTCTGGACGAGCGAGTCAAGGTGTGCTTATAATTTATAAAGCCGCCCCCCCCCTCTTAACTATTTTCGGCCGGCCCAACATGGCCTGTTTGAATTTTTAATAGCTTCAGATTTAATGTATTCTATAGATTGTGATTCGATGGATTATGAATTATTACTATTCAGAAATTATTCATTTAAGAGGGCAGTTGGAAACGGAGACTTGTATACGCTTAGACAAATTTTTTTTTAACTTTGTATATTTATCTAATTTTTAGACCAGTGTTAATTGAAAATTTGTTTTTTTTACGATGTGTAGGCAGAAAAAAGTTTAGAGAAAAAGTCATAAAATTAAAGGCAAAGTTTTAAAACATTAACTTTTCTTATTTTTTTTGAACCGACTTCCATCCCTACTTGTCCGACTCAGTCATATAGATAGTGATTATATCAAAATTTTAAAAATCAGATTAAAATAACTTATTATTGCCCTGATAACTATATATATCTCTTATTGCACGCGTGTCGGGACAATGAACCGGGCCGTTTTATATTTTATTGTATGTACATTTGACAGGATATGACATCACATCAATGTGGACTAAAACTGAATTCAGCCCGACTATTAACCATTGTTCTACATAAAAAAAAAATGATGCTAACAAATATATGTATCCTTGATAAGTTGCCGTCTACCCAAATTGATAATTAGATTGACCTTTAGAACAAAAAGAAGACAACTCGAATGAAGATGATAACTTAGGTTATCTTTTAATATTCACAACCGTCAAATTTTATATACCTCTCTTTTCTAGTTCGACGTGACAGATGATATATTTGTGATTGACAAATTTAACCATTATGCCTTTTTATTGTGCAAATGTTTCAATTCAAAACTATTATATTTTATAATGTAGCATGGATCAAATCAAAGTATATAATTAATCTAGTTGTTGCTGTACCTGACTGAATTGACGTTATTCCCCCCAGCTAAAAACTGCTACTTCCACTACATTTCATTAGAATGTTGGTTTGCATTTTTACAGAAATTTAGGGGTTAAGCTAAAGCAATTAGACCAAAATTTGCATTTCATATAATTTGCTTTACTTTGTACATTGGGTTGATAATTTACATATCAAATAAGCGTATAAATAAAAATATACTTTGGCCCCAATATATATAATTTGCTTTACCCAGTCTTATTTTTATATCTCAGATTTTAATCTATTAACCCATAACAAAATCTCATCCGAAGATGTAAACATCTTTTTATGTTATAATTGATTTTTAAATGTTTTTCCTTAAACGCATCTATAATTTTAACCGAATTTTATAGTTTTTCACATTTTAGATACCACTTACGCATTCATAAAATCTAAATTCTCATTTTTTAATATTAGCCATTAAAATTTTTTTTATTTTAGAATATATTTTTAATACATTTTTAAAGAAGTATTAGCCACAGCCTAAGCCAACAGGATTAAAGCCGAATTAAAGAAAGCGGCCTTTGAATGAAAAGACAACCTTTTTTTTAAAAAATAGATTAACTGCATCATGATATTTTCTATTATACTCTATAATTGATTACTTCTTGTTTAATAACTTATATTAGTGCACGGGCAAAGTGAGTTTATATTTTTGTGAAAATTTTAAAATTTTGAAAAAAATAATTTTTGTAATAAAACGCAAATTTCTAAAAACTTGCCAAATTTAATTTATGCACATATAATGCCATTTCTGAAATAAAAAACTAAAAAAAAAATTTCAGAATTTTTAAAATTTTACGAAAATAAAACTCACTTTGCACGTGCCTTATAAGCAACTATATTTCGATCAACCAATTTTGAATGTTTTACTTGGTGTTAAACATTGTGTTTGTGTATTATGGAAAAACAAATATGAAAAATAATTTTGAATTTATATTATTATATGACTTAATATATTTTTATGTAATTTATAAATGTAAATTATTAGCACTTATTTGTATTCATTATATATATATACAAATTTTATGTACAAATGTAACTCACATATTTATAAATAGGATTCGTTACCTTTTTATATTATATTTTTCTGGCTATTAATAAATTGAAAGCTAAGTTTTTACGCAAAATATTCTTTATTATTTGAATGCTGCAAAAGCTTGATAAACCAAAAAATTTATTTCTTTGAGATGATATATCAAGGTTACAAGATTTTAAATTTTTTCTTTAGAATATTCTCGAGGTCATAAAAATTGGCCAATTTGGTCAAAAAGGTCGTTTTTTGGCATGGACGAATTTAAAGAGCCGAAGGCAAATGAAATTAAGAATATCGGAAAACATATATAGAAAATAAGGGCCTCATGGGGATGTATGCTTTTATGTTTTTATAAACTTCTTTTTTTCTGACATCAATATTAGTTGATTTGTGTAACAAGACTATTTCATAAATTTCACGTCTCTGACGTTAATACTGTTGACCTGTGTCTTATAAGATTTATATAAAGACTGTTAAATCATACATAACTAAAAAAAATCTGTAAAAACATAATGTAAAAATTTTGTTAAATAAGGCACTAGCAATATGACTATAAAATTCCCCATAACATTTGGCGTCGAACGATATATCACACGTTTAGTTTGGTCAATAAATTAAAGCAGTGCCACGTTTTTAGAAATACTACCATATATGGTCATAAAGTGTAAATAGTTTCTCACGTTGCAAAGCATATTGGATTTACATATAGTACACCTACTAAATCAATATTTGATCAAAATTAGTTTAAATACCAAATATAAATATTTTAAACAAAAAAAAACACCTGTAATTTTTTTAGGCATTAAAAAGACATTAAGATTCTCCATAAAATTTGCCGTCGAACGATGTATTAAAAGTTGGTTTGGTCAATAAATGTAAAAGCAGGGCCAAGATTTAGGAAATAATACCATATATGGTCATAAAGTATAAATAGTCTTGAACGTTACACATATGTTTTTATATATATGATAAGACTCAGTGGCGACTCGTGGATTTTTAGCCAGGGTGTTCAATCAAAAATCAAAATTTTATTGTTCATTATTTATTTATAAAAGCATATGAATTATATATAAAACTATAGTAGTAATATTGCAAAACTTTTTACCCTTCAATGTTATTGTTCAATGCTAAAATTGAACACATTGACGCTTAATTTTATTTGAACACAATCTTTTTACTATTGTATTTTTCGTGTTAATAAAGTGTTCAATGCTAGGCATTGAACACAATATGTATGTGTTTAGAATTGAACACCATCTTTTAGCTGTTATATGTCTTCGTGTTATTAAATATGTAATTGGTGTTCAATTTAATAATTGAACACCATCTTTTTAATATTGTATATTGTATTCTGCGTGTTATTATAGGCTCAATCCTCAAAAAAGGCTAAACTATAACTCACACATAGTGTTCAAATTGTGGATTGAACACGCTCCTGTGCTGGATGGAGTAAACCAGTACGTGTTCAGTTCTTGGATTGAACATCGTGCAATGCAATATAAAAAATTATTAGCTTTCTTGTCCGGTTTGTTTATTTTTTTAAATATAGTCGATATATGATCAATTTTAGAATTGAACACGCTCGAAGATTAATATTACGTGTTCAATTTTTACGCTAAACATCTTACGACATAATAATCTATGTTACCTGAAATTTAAGTTGTTGACTTCGTAAATAGACCTAATAGCTTAATAATATTAAGCTTTTAAATTGCATTTGACTAAGCACGGTTCAATATTTGAATTGCACATTTTCTGATAGACACTCGATGTTAGTTTTTTGAATCTAGCTGTTGATCCTCTTAATTTAAACATAAAACAGCTTATGTATGATTCAATTTTGTAAATAGAAAATGGTACGATGGGACTTTCAATTTTTTATTTTGTTTACAAATTGCCGTCCCGCTAGACCATCCAAAACTAATTTTAAATAGTTTTAAAAACATTTCTATATAAATTTTTGCCAGGGTGTTCAGTGAACACCTTGCACCTAATGACGAGTCACCACTGATAAGACTACTAACTATAAATAACAAAAAAAATAGTTTCCAAAACCAAAAATAAAGATTTTAAGCAACCAACCACCTGTTATATTTTTTCACCTTTAAAATATGACCATTAGATTTTTCGTAAAATTTGGCGTCGAACGATATATTACATGACCATATTTCTTTAAAAATTTAAAAATTGAAAGAAAAATAAAAATTTGACTAAAAAAAATGTTTCGTGTTTTTGTAATCTTTAAAACACGAAACATTTTGGCAAAAATATTTTTAATCTTTAAAACACGAAAAAAATGTTTCGTGTTTTAAAAAAACAAAAACACGAAACATTAAAAAATGTTTCGTGTTTTTGTCCTACCCGTTTTTTGGCTTATTTTTCCCCCAAAACATGAAAAAAGAAAGGGGGTTACAGATAAAGGGTCAAAATAATTCAAAAAGCCGTTACTAAAAAAAGAGGCAAAAAAATCTCACAAAAAATGGCTCCTAAATAGAGCCCCAAAAGCTCATTTTATGTTTTCTTTAATAATTTTGAAAATTTTGATTTTATCTTTATAATAATGATGGGTGGGTTTTTTATTCTTAAAACTCCTAGAATTTTTTCTTAAAGAAAACTGGCTTTTATAAAACAATCCCCGGTTTTCTTTTGCCATGCTCACAAGTTTGTAGGCATTTGGAAAAAAAACTTTTGTTAAAAAAAGCCCTTTTAATTTTTTCCCAGCCCTGATGTAGAAACACAAAAAAGTTTTAAAATTTTAAGTTTCAATAAATATAGCTATGTATTTTTAAAGACTAATAGTTAATGAAATTACTTAACTTAACTACAAGAAAATTTAAAAAATATTATTTTTATAATCTGCTCTAGAGCCATAATCTTATGCCGGAAAATTAATAATAGACTTTTATTGATAATACAAAGCGTAGATCATTATACTAAAATTAAATAATAATTTTTAAAGCATTATTTGATGTTTAAAAATTTTACTTGGAACAAATAATAATTAGGAAGCGAGAGTTCGTTTTTCACCACCACATAAATCATCCGTTTTTTGTCCTTCATTAACCACTGCAATGTCTTTGCAAAAGAAACTCTGTATTGATCAGGTTGATCTAAATGGGAAACGTGTTTTAATGAGGTAATTTAATCATCTCCTTTATCTTCTGAATATTTGAGTTTTATAATATCTGTTTGTAGAGTTGATTTTAATGTTCCTCAGGATGATAAAGGTCATATAACAAATAATCAAAGGTAGATATTTTGATTGTTTATGGTAATTAGAATAGAAGCGGCCATACCATCAATAAAGTATGCCTTGGAAAAAGGTGCAAAATGTGTTATTTTAATGAGCCATTTGGGGAGACCTGATGGTGTTCCTAACCCAAAATATTCTTTAAAACCAGTTGTTCCAGAGGTGGAGAAATTGCTTGGAAAGTAAATTAAATTATGTTATCAAATTTTATTTCACAAGCAGAAATTGATACCCATTGATATTTGCTAATGATATGGGCCCCATATTTTAGCTAAATCATCAAATTATATGCAGGACATTAAAAAAATTTTTAATTTAATTTATTTGACTAAAATAGTATTTGCAAGTTTATTTTAAATAAAGCATACACATGCTTGAACCTTGATCAATATTATTGTTTTTAAAAAGTATATTGCCTTTAATAATATTAATAAATGAATTAATGATATGTCACTAATTTTAAAAATGAGAAAAAATTATTAATCAAATTTTTATTTGTCAATAATAGCATTGATATTTATTCTTTAAAAAAGTTGTTAATCAAGTTATTATTAATATAATATTTTGACAACAAAAAAATTTAAAGATTGAAAAAAATGTTTTACCATATATAATAATTACTAATACTTTTTAAAAAATTTTTTGTTATTTGAAAATTATCCCTCTTTTTTTTGTCCTAGGCAATTTATTATATTTTTTTCCCACAAATTATTAATTTATTAGATGTTGATAAGTCAGTCTATACCCTTTTGCTTTTAAGCAATTTGAAATTAAAGTTTATACTCATTTTAATAAATTTTTCTATTATAGCCTTTTGGTATTTGCTAAAGCATAATCAAATTTTTTCTTTAAACATATTTTTAATAAAATAAATGAAATATCTGATGCTATTGGTTTATGATTTGCATGCTTTGAGATATAAATTGGTATTCAAATTTTACTTTAAAGCTATGTTATTTTTGCTATGGGCTTTAATATATTATATAACATTAAATCTTAATCATTGCTCTTTTTAACTATTTTGACATTCTGATAATTCTTATTATTTATTATAAGTAGGTTTAGTTCATATATTTTGGGTCCTTGATATTTCAATAAAAGTATTTCTTGGTTTTTTGTGGCTAATTTTGGTATGATAGACAATTTGAGTTTGAAATTGATTTAAAGATTAATGGTATTTGAAACCACGCAATAACTTACACAATGAAGTTTTTAAATCCTGCATTTTCTTTGTATTTTTTTAATATAAACATTTTAATTTTCTTATTATTTATATGGAGAATACATATTAAAAATTTTTTTTAGCAAATATCCCCTAATAACATGGGTGAAAATTGCAACATTATATTTTATGTGTAAATTTCTATCTAAAAGTATTACTTTATTCTGTGGCATATCCTTACTTATACATTAGTGTATAGCAATAAATATCTTATTTACTTCAATTGAAAAAATTATTTTTTGTAATACAGAGGGTGAGCTATCTCCTGCCATTAAAATATCTGATAAAGGGTTATGATTTTTTTTAATTTGGGCTATATGTTGATGTTATTTGCAGAGTTAAAAATAACAATTTTAATATTATAATCAATTTGTGTTATTCACTTTTGTATTTATATAAATTTTGACATTGGTGAACCTAAGTTAGATATTTATTATTAATCAATTAAAGGTACTAAATCGATATATTGTGGCCTAGTTTTTGGAGTTCAATTGTACTTTTTTTGCATTAGGGCACGTGCAAAGTGAGTTTTAATTTTCATGAAATTTTTAAAATTTTGAAAAATTTTATTTTGTAATAAAACGCAAATTTTTAAAAAGTTGCCAAATTTAATATGTGCCCTTAAAATGCTTTTTCTAAAATAAAAAATTATTGAAAAAATTTGAAAAAAAATAAATTTTTATAATTTTACCAAAAATTAACTCATTTTGCACATGCCCTTACAAACAATTTTTAAATTACATTAATAAACAATTAACTTTACATGTAATAAAAAATTGAAAAATCAATACAATAAGTAAGTAGCGTATATTGTGAGTTTTATTTTATAATGATTGGGCATTGATGTTTATAGGAAAAGGTTTTGTATAAAAACTTATTTCTATTTGTGTATTTAATTGTAGAAAAGTAATCTTTTTAAATGATTGTGTCGGACCTGAAGTAGAAAAAGCATGTGCTAATCCAGAACCTGGCTCTGTCATATTGTTGGAAAATCTTAGGTTCCATGTTGAAGAGGAGGGTAAAGGCGTTGATGCTTCTGGAAATAAAGTACCACCAAATAAAATTTGTATTTATATGTACAGCTTCTAATGTTCATGTCAGTAAAATTTTATTAATAAAAAAATCTTAAATAAAATATACATAAATTAATATTTTGATAAACTTTATAATGGATCTTATATGTTTTGTTATATGAATTCAAAAATTTATCAAAAAAAAGTGTTCATTTATATATTACCTTTTAAATAATTTTCCTTTTTTTTTATGAATTCTATATTTACAATGACACTGATCTGCCATTGGTTTTAATTTGGTAACTTGTCTTTAAAAATAAAATTTTTTTCATTATTGGAGTTGACATATATTTGTTTTTTTTAATGTGTTATTTGAACATATTTTTTTAGACAAATTGTGCTTTTAATGACTATAATTAAATTATTTTAAACACAAGCTACAACATTTAGAAATTGGCTTAATTTCAAAAAAATTTAAAATTATCTTCTAATACACTTTTATCATTACTGCAATTTTTTGTGTGCAAGACTTTTTCATTTAATTATTTTACCAACATTTTTAACTAATACAATTTATAATTTTAAATCTAAACACTATATAATATCTGCTATAAATCTTTGCACGTGCAAAGTGAATTTTTATTATTTTCACAAATTTTATTTTGTAATTAAATGCAAATTCTTCAAAAGCTGCCAAATTTAGTTTATGCGCATTTGCTTTTTCTGAAACATTAATAAAAGAATAAGATTTTCAAAGTTATTAAAATTTCAAGAAAATAAAAACTCATTTTTCACGTGGCTATAGCAGGGAAATTTAAAAGGGTTTAGTAACCTAATTAGCACACAATAACTTTGAAAATATATTTATTAAATTCATATAGGACACCTAGCTTTGAAACTTTATATTTAATATATTTTAATAGTTGAGTGAGTGATTCCTGAGGCCTTATATTTGTATCCTATATTTACCTATGTTGTTATATTTGTTAATAGACCAAAGCAACAAAGGAGCAAACGAAAGCGTTTTGTGATTCCCTCACCAAGCTCGGTGATGTGTACATCAATGATGCTTTTGGGACGGCACATAGGGCCCACAGGTAAAAAAGCAGAGATCAATATTAATCAATTTGTTATATAATTTTTATTAGAGCTTAGGTCAAGTGCAAATCAAGTTTTTGTCTCTATGATAATTTATAATTTTTTAAAAAATTTAATTTTGTGAAAAACTCAAAATTTCTAAAAATCAAATTTAGTTTAAGTACATTAACTGCATTTTCTAAAGTAAAAAAATATTAAAAAAATAAAGTTATCAACCTTTTACGATTAAAACACACTTTGCACGTGCCCTTACAAAAAAAATTTTAAAGTATAAGCTCTGTGAATCTTAGTAAACAGGGTGGGAAAACAATGCGCCAAAAAACTTTGGCTCATTTTTTATCCTAAAACATAAAAAAGGAAAGGGGGCTACAGATAAATGGCCAACATAAAAATTCAAAAAAACCCCTTACTAAGAAAAGGGGCAAAAAAAACCCTTAAAATGTTGCTTTTAAAAAGAGCCTTTAAAAAGCCCAATTAATGTTTTTTTTATAATTTCTTTTGCCATGCCCACGAGTTTGTGGACATTAAAAACTCAAAAACTTGTTTCAAAAAAAAAGCCCATTTAGTTTTTTTCCCAGCCCTGTTATTAAACACGAGATATCAAAATATGATGCCCTACCCGCCTCGTGAATATAATTAAAAAAATTTAGCTTTTTAATAAAATAAATAGCTAGCATATGTTTACTCATTATATTAATCAGATAGTATATATTACTTTTTTTCCTACTGAATAAAAAAAGTGTTAGGTTTTGAATTTTCCTAGTGAATAAAAAAAGTGTTAGGTTTAGAATATTAAAAACTAGTGTTAAAAAACAATAAAAATACGCATTTTAGTTCGGATATATCAATCACTGGGCATAACATTAGTATTATATTTTCTAGCAAATAAAATTAATTTTTTATATGTATACATTATTGATTGTTATAAAATAACGTCTCTTTAAACTTACGTTTAGCTCCATGGTAGGTGTTAATCTTCCCATTCGTGCAGCAGGATTCCTAATGAAAAAGGAGTTGCAATACTTTTCTAAAGCTCTCGAAAACCCCGAGCTACCTTTCTTGGCCATCCTAGGAGGGTATGATCTTCAAACTTTGTTTTATGCCTTAAATTTCAAATTATATAAAATATTAGTTTTTTTAGATTTATTATTTTATCAGTGTTAAAAATGTTTATATTGTTTTTTTTTTGAATTTTTAGGGCAAAAGTCAAAGACAAGATTCAGTTAATTGAAAATTTGTTGGACAAAGTAAGCGAAATGATTATTGGGGGTGGCATGGCTTATACCTTTCTTAAGGTCCTAAATGATATGCAGGTACTTTTGCTTACTTAATTTTTATAAGCTAAATAACACTGCAAAAACTATTTTATTTTATAGTTTAAGGACTTGATTTTGTTATAGCGGTTAGTTATCTCTGAGGGCCGAAGCATATGGGATCGGCCCGGTTTTTTAACTAATTTTAAATACTTAACTCTATTCGATATGTTGTTCTTATTTTAAATTTATTGTTTCTACCATTGTTGGGTGGAAAAGGCCCACATTTTGGCTAAAGTTATTTTTTTATTTTTATAAACGAAATATAAAGATTTTTTTGCTTCAATTAAAAATATAGTTACAAGATATAAGATTATGCGCTTATATTTTGTTTTTATATATAAAAGAACACCTAAGCATAGTCTAAAAATGGGTTTTTTCCTAGCCCTCTTCTTTCTTACGGCTGAAAAATAATATGCTTATATCCTTATATGAATAATACGTTATAACTTATATATGTGATAGCTGAACAAAAATATTTTCGGCCCAAACTATTATTTTTGCTCGGTTTATTTTAATTCTTTGTCTCAGCCTGCTAACGTTGCTTACAAAAGAGGATAACTCAATTCAAGCGATGTATATGGAATTTTATAATATGATTTACTTTTATTATTAATTTAGATAGGCGGTTCGCTTTTTGACGAAGAGGGTTCCAAGATTGTGAAAGATTTGATGGAAAAGGCGAAAAAGCATAATGTTAAGATTCATCTACCTCATGACTTCATAGCAGCCGACAAATTTGCAGCAGACGCCAACACCAAAACGGTCGATGTTAAAGCGGGCATACCTGAAAAATGGATGGTTTTTATATATAATCTATAAGCTTTGATTAACTAACTTTATTTTAATATTATGAAAATTTTTTTTTGAGCAAATAAAATTTTTTGAATTAGTTTATATTAAAAAAAACTTTCTCCTCTATATAAAAATAGAATGTTTATTTAAAAAATACAAATTTTATACATTCCCTCAATTTAAAGTTTAAGTGAAATCGTTAAATTTGGGCTTTATATATGAAAATTTTAATATAAAAAATTGATGACAGCTATAAGTTTGTCTATTTTCCCATTTTATTCTTTTTATTTTACTATATCGTCTCGCATTTCTATGCAATCTTCTTGGCTCAACCTTGTTTGCTTTTTATAGTTTATGAGTCAACGATAAAATTTATTTCATTATTATAAATTTTTTGAATATGGCACCCAGTGTTTGTACCTCAACTTTTTTAGGGTCTTGATATTGGTCCAGAAACCCGCAAAGATTTCAAAAATGTCGTTTTAGGTGCTAAGACTATCGTGTGGAATGGGTATATATCTATTTATTCATTTTAATCTGCGGTTCAATAAAACTTTATTTATATCAAGCCATTCAAATATTTTGTTAAATCCATTCCTCGGTAAACAGCTATAATGATTTTTTTACTAGATTAATTAAATTAGTTTTCTTCTAAAATCAGTTAATTTATATAATTATTACAATACTAAATATCAGCGAATTTCATTAATTTTAAAAATCAAAATTGTTTTATTTCATTTTTTTTTAATGTTATATTTAGGCCTATGGGTGTTTTTGAAATGGATAAATTTGCTGGCGGTACGAAAGAAGTTATGGACGCTGTGGTTGAGGCAACCAAAAAAGGAGCCACCACTATTATAGGTCTGACTTAAGCACATTATTTGAGTACGGATTGAGCTATGAATAGACTGCTGATAAAGCATGTTCAAAAAATGAAAGATTTTTAATGTTTATTTCGTCGAATTAAATTAAATAATTGTTTAACTATACCACGTTGCAAAATAGATTTGGTTTTGATTTTATCGAATATATCTTTTTATGCCGAAAGTTTAGCCATTTTAATGGTACCGGGGAGCATATAAATAATAACTTAATTAAGTTACAGCTATTGTTATTAACTGAGACCTTCATTAACCATGTGTTTAATAAATATTTATAACCTATGGATTAATTAGTTAAATTTGTTTAAATTTTTTAACAATGGTTATTATTAGTTTTATGTATATGGGCTCTAAAAATTTTTACTTGAGTATTTAGTATCCAAAATTGTACTAAGTTTCAATAGGCAATAAAATATCTAAAAACTAACGCATTAACCTAAATAGTTATAGTGTTCTTTGTAATTAAAAAATTTAATTCAACTATTAACAGTTATGTAAGCAAACTTTTTACGGGTTTAACCATAAAATACAATCTTGGTAAAGAAATTTGGTTAAGTTGTAACTTGACTTTGTTTTTTTTTAGTATGCCCTCAAAATTTGGCTACCTTTTTATCAATCACCTGTTTAATAAATAAATAATAAGAAAATTTCTGTGTGATGAATTAGTAAAATGGTTTTATTTATACATATGTAAATAGGTGGCGGTGACACAGCAACCTGTTGCGCCAAATGGAATACGGAAGACAAAGTTAGCCATGTTAGTACCGGGGGTGGGGCAAGTCTAGAGTTGCTTGAAGGTACCCATTATATTAATATTAATACTATTGCACAAGTAGTTCGACAAATTTTTAAAATATGTAAGCTAATCCAAACTATACCTACTATTTTAAAAATCTTTACATCGGTTAGGGTCAAAAATCTGTATGCCTACCATAAACATTTTGAAAAAAAAAACAATGTTTTTAATGCAGATGAGATTCAAAAACTAAAAAGGGAAAATTTTATTTAAAACAGCCGAATATGTTAATTTTGATATTATAACTGTTTGTATTTGTTAAAAAACATGCAATTTTGAAGCTGGGGTGCAATATGTTTGTTTCATAATTTAATTAAAGATTTTGTAGTTTCAACATTTTATTCAGAAAAAAACTTGAAGCTTGAATTTACTTTAATTTAGTCAAAATCTTTTATAACTTTTTTTTTATTTAAGGAATATACATTAAATTTTGTAATTTTTTAACTCGAAAAAGCAGTCTCTCCCCGTGTGACAATGAAAAAACCGAAAGTTTTTATTTTAAAATATATTATACTGCCATTTAAAAACTATATTAAATTTTGAGTTAAAATTTAATTTTTGAAAAATATAAAATGTAATTTATTTTTTATTATATCTCACAATCTTTTTTTCATTTCCAACTCATTTCAGGTTTTTTTTTTAATTTCAAAAGATTATAAACAAACAAGGTAAATTTCTAATGAAAGGATTTGGTCAAGATATTAATAAGTTGAAAAGCAATAGCTAAACGGCTTTAATTAAACAAAATTATCTATATTTAATTATGTATTAACATATTTTTTAGATGCGTCTCATTTTCAAAACTTTGACTTTTTAGACTTTATTTAATTAGCATCCTGATAAATTAAAATTTTTGAAAAGGCGGATAGAAAAAACCTAATTAGTTGTGTTCATTTATATAAACATTTAAATTGAAATTTGTCAACCCGTCTAATGATTTTGCGGTGTTTTAAGGCACTTTTGTTTTAAAGATTTTGAAATTTCACCTTAAACATTATTTTTATGGTTTAATTTCATTAAATTTATCTGCTTAAATATTTTATTTTTTACAGGTAAAACTTTACCTGGCGTCGCTTACCTCACCGATCGTAAATAATTTCTTTAAATTCCCAAATCTCAGTATTTTATTTTGCCACGTTGCATAATTAACACTATACGCACACCTGTTTTGCATACTTTCTAGACTGCAGTCAAAAAAAGCTGGGTCAAAGCCCAAAATTTAAATTCTTATTTATCAAAAATTTTATTACATTGATAACAAAAAATCAACCGTAAACAGATACAAATTACATAAGCTGAAAATCTTAAATTTTAATATTTTTTTGATTAAAATGAGTTTAGCCCAGATATGGGCCTTTCCTTCCAGCTTTGCTATCAAGTTTATTTTTAAAATTTTGATTATTAATTCGAGTTTAAGTGCGTCCCAATGTGCACAATTTTCAATTTTTTTTACGCAAATATTTTTGGTTTTTTAATTACTCAACTAGTCAATTCTATAATTCTAACATATTATTTTGATTTTTTCGCAATTTATATAGTTATGTTTTATGGTTTTTATATAATTATCATGCCAATTAGATTTGCCTATCATCTTTTATTTATTCCTTTAAAATATTACCTACAGCTTGAAACTATTTCATTCTTTTATACTTCAAATGTGATTTAGTCAATTTTATGCAATAAACATTGTTAATATTTTCAGCCAAATTTTTAAATCTTGGCAGTTAGATAACATCAATAATAATATTTGTATTAGAAATTTCTATTTTTAACTTGTAATGCTAAGGGTGGGGTATATGGTTAAGTTTATGTAAATACCATAACTTAACTATAATAACTTACACATTATAAAAAATACGCCTTCGTTTAATAATACCTAGTATTAATATGTTAACTTCACTCCAGTGTCTTATTTAAAAACATTTTAGAATCTGGAGATATGGATGGCTATACAATTATTTTGTAAGTGCCCAAAGATGTCATATTAAAATGCTTATTAGATCTTTAGGTGAGATAATTCGACTAATTTTAAGCTATATGAGCTAGCTTGAGATTATGGACCTTCTTTTTCTGGAATTTTCGACTCCGATTACTGTTTTTCCCAATCAAATTTTTTACCAGCTTTTTAAACAAATTTAAAATTTTTTATTCTAAAGAAAAAAGCTAAACCGCTAAATTCTTAACTCTAATAGATTTTTATTTCAAAACCGAAAAATATCATGTCCTATTACAGTTGGGGTGCCAGATGTTGTGATTATCATAAAAGTTGGTTTAAGTGAAAAATTTAAAAATTTTATTATTCATTATTTGAGATAATAGACAATAGCCAAGGTTTTCAATGTGAAAATTTATTTTTTATTATTTTTTAGGCATCTCTTAGATCACATAGTTAGTCAATGCCAAATTTGGCCATTCTTTCGATATATATTTAAACGAATTTACATAACACAGGTATCAAAAACATAGAAGCGCACATCTTCATGATGGCCTTTTTTATATATTTTACATTTTTTTTAGTTTCTTCCGCCTTCGATTCCTTAGATCCGTCCATATCGAAAAAATGGCCTTTTTTTTGACCAAATTGGATTTTGCGACCTCATACCATAAAAAATTCAGGAATCTTTTTTTCATATAAATATCTCTACATCATAATAATAAAAACCACCCTAAGATGGGAACTTTAATCTCGGTGGTTTGCTCATATCTTTCAAAATTTGTTAACCTATGTAATTTGGGCCATCATGGGGATGCATTCTTTTATGTTTTTATAGAACTCACGTTTCTGACGTTTATATTTGTTGACCTGTGTTATAAAACACCCAAATAATATTGTTTCATAGAATTTTTTTAAAATCGGCTGCCTAACCATATGGTTGTAAGGTAGGCCCTAAACAACATTCCACAAAAGATGGATGTACCTGCAAATTATATACCGTGTCAAAGCCTAGCCTGTGCACGGGATCGAACACAAGATCTCCTGTGCTTCAGTCACGGCTGTTTTTTCTCAGCTAACTGGCCCGAAAAGATGTAAACCGTTCGATGCTTTTACGGTAGTTGCTATGCCGTTCCATTATCCCTTGTACTGTTAGTTTGGGTACGGAAACTAATTAGTATCAATAATCATTCTTAACCATCAGTTAAAATCCATATAAAATTTTACCTTGACGCAATTCAACGTTCATATTGCCGCAGCTTCTATGCATTATTAATGTATCTTTTATCAAACTTACCTGGCTTTTATGACTCAATAACAGGAAGATGTTGATATCAACAAATCAGTCAGGATTCCATGCACGAATTGGCATCGTTAATGCTTTCTTTTTTTTTACAAAAAAATAAAAACACCTTGACGTATTGGCTAAAATTAATCTATCAGTTACGATTGCGGACCGCAAAAAAAAACTCAAGGTGCCATGCTCAAAATATTATTGATTTCCCGTTTCCTCCACCTTGTTTGCCCCCTGTAAATTTTCACTTAAAAATTAATTATTTATTATTAGTGACATTTAGAAACTCCTCCCAACGTTGTAGTAAGGTAATAGCCGCCGTTCCGTTCCTCAATGCTTAATCATTATAACCATTTAATTTAACACCTCTCGCTCGCGCTCAAATCTTCCGTGCAGCCAAAATAGTGGTTTTGATTGTATAGTATAACATGCTTCTCTATAAAATATGTACAGTCTTAGAAAATATGATTCGCAAAATGCATTAATTATGCATATATCGTGAGGCAATATTTCAAATCTCCATTTTAAGCTGTCGAGAATCCGAATTTATTTGCCGTGTCTCAAAAAAATTCATACACTACAAAATAAAAAGAAAATTGCTTGTGAGAGACTAAAAATGAAATCCGATTTGATCATAACCCATAAGTCTACGATAGTCGGGAACGGCACTAACAAATCCGAATTATGGTATTCCTCTGCAAAGAATGGTTCGAAACCCATAACAGATTGCCTAAGCCTGCTCAACACGATACACGCTTCCCAATTTACGGAATCTATATTTGAAATTTTTGCCCCAATCCTGTTGATTTTTGGGCTTACGGGTAACGTGATTGGGCTACTTGTGGCTTATCAGGAAAAGCCGTACCCCCGGGTCATTCTTACCCGGGCATTTTACGGGGTGAATATAGCGAACTGCCTCGTCATGATCCTGTATCCGATTCTTGATTTGATAGGTCAATTTAATCATTTAACATTCTGGTTCAGCCGGGCTTGGAAACATTACATGGGCGACGCTCACTTTGTGATAGCCAAATCACTAGTTAACCTATCCCTCGGTATATACGTTATGTTTGCGTTTACTCAAATGATAGCCGTTCTGTACCCCGAAAGGTATAGGCGCTTTTTTACTCGAAGCAACATCATAACGGCAGTATTTATGATCTATGCCTACCTTAACGTATGGTTTATCCCTGCTCGTTGGTGGTTTACCGTGTATGCCATACCCGATTTATGCAACTTATTCAAAAACCAAACCGTTTACTTACGAGATTTCTCGTCGTTTTCCAAGCCAACTACAATCCTTTTCACCGTTTACGGCATTTTTCGGGAAACCGCAACGAAATTTGTGCCCGTTTTTGCGATCCTCTTTTTTAAAGTGTTCATGCTCAAGAAACAACGCAAACTCATACCTAGGCGGGCTCGGGAATCCATGCAATGGTTATCGAATGCGAAGCAGCGCTTTTTTCGGAAAGTGTCACCGGGAAATAACCTTTTGGCACCACAAACGCCATGCCCCGCCATACGGAAAAATCAAACGTTTCCACGGGATCTGCCATCGACTCTAACAGTATTTAATCAAGACAATGTGCCCGGTTATAGCGGACTTTCTGCTGTAGGGGAACATAATGAATCATTAGCGATGGCAAATCCTTCACCCACATGCGGTACTTTAGCCTCTTCCTCGAGGCGTCGATACGATCGTAAAGCCAAAACTTACCAAATGGACGTTAAGCTAACCGTAATCATAACTCTCGAATGTGTCCTCTTCCTCTTCCCCGTCTCAATATTCATAATGACGGTCGATATCTTTAGCAATATATTCATACCTAACATCGATATCTCGTTTGCTATATGCACATTATTAGAATACCTTTACATTGCTCTCACTTTTTACCTCAACCTGCTCTTCAACCGTGAATATCGAAAGACAGTGGCACTATGCATGAAACAGCTTTGGAATAGTCGTGTTACCTGATATAAAATATCCTAGAGGGCCAGAAATATTTTATGCCAATTAAACCATTCCATATATAAATTAAAAATATATATTTATACTAAACCCTGGATTAAATGTCAATAAAATCAAATACTGTATTTAATTAAAATATATAAAATTGAATTAGGCCATATAGAATTAAGTATGGTTAATATCAGGGCTGGGAAAACAATGAGCCAAAAAACTTTGGCTTATTATTTCCCCTAAAACATAAAAAAAGAAAGGGGGGCAAAAATAAAGGGCCAAAATAAGAATTCAAAAAAGCCCTTACTACGAAAAGGGGCAAAAAGTGGCTCTTAAAAAGAGCCCCAAACCATTTTATGTTTTCTTTATAATAATTTCAAAAAATTTTGATGGGTGGGTTATTTTTTCTTAAAGCTCCTAGGAGTTTTTTTTAAGAAAAGGGGTTTTTCTAAAACATGCCCCTTTTCTTTAAGCAAGAAAAGGGGCTTTTCTTTTGCCATGCCCACGAGTTTGTGGGCATTTGTAAAAAAAACTCATAAACTTTAAAAAAAGCCCATTTAGTTTTTTTCCCAGCCCTGGTTAATATTAATAACTAATGGTGCTAATTTTCACTTTAATATATGTTTCCTTTTTTTCTCGAGTACGCAAAACATGTAAATTTGGTCAATAAAGGCAATCTTGCGATATGAAAGATTTAAGGAACCGAAGGGGGAAGAAACTACTAAAAAGAAATTACTTGTGAAGACCATCATGGGGATGTATATTTTTTTGTTTTCTTTATTTTTTTTACATAACACTGGTCAACAAAAATAACAACATAAACGATTTTTGAGGGTTTTGTAGTGAATTTTCTTGCGATAACGATTGGGTTAAGTTTTTTTCTAAGGCCTCCAATTTTTTTTAAACCGCGTCCAAAGTTCAGAAAATTCATAAAATTTCTTTTACTATTAATTCTACAAAAATATTGACATATTCAGATTCCTTATAAAAAAACATATCTATTAAAGGTAATTACACAATTTTTTAGAATTTACTCTTAAGTTATTTAGGATCAAAAAAGGGAGTTTATGACAAAAACCACTAATTTTACAAAAATGAAAAAATAAAAATAAATACCTCTAACGTTAATAATGAATGTTTTTGTTTCTAAATGTATTTTTAAACTTTTGTTACTACCCATGGGTAAAGCTACCCCAAAAAATTGAAAAATTTCAACTTTGACACTGAATAACTAAAAACCTGAGGCATTGGCTAAAATTCTGATTTCATATTCGTATTCAGCGCCAAACACTTGACCAAAAACCCATAAATGATGCTTAGGGTCTTCCAAATTTTGTTGTCCAGTGTAATTTGTGACCTGCGCAATAATCATATAACTCCTTTAAAGAATTTTACTGCTTAATAGATTTTTTAACAATGAGCTAATATTTTTTTACGAAAATAATATTATTTACAAAACAGGTTGAATTTTGAATGCGCCATAAATGTGACCTCAACCTTGAATGAAAAAAATAAGAGGAAATATATTTATTAATAGACTAGTCTAATTAATTCTATATATATTTTTTTAATATAAAACTTTTTACCTTCAGATTGGTTGAAATTTTATATTTGAACCCTCGACGCAACTTTTCTAAAAAAACCAATTCCTAGATTTAATGATAACCTACCTTTAGGTTATGTTTTATTTCGTTTCCATTTTTTTAGAAAAATGATTATATAAACGCATGGTTTTAGGGGTACCACAAGCATTTTACATTTTTGCCTCGCCGTCATTGATATAAAATAAATACTAGTTTTACCTTATAGGTTATCCCCATGTTTTTATTTTAACAAAAAAATTACACCTATTAAAAAACACACTTAGCTAAAAAAATTTTAAACCCCATTTGAAACCCCATTTATTAAAAAAACAATATTTAGAGATAAAAAATTTGCCCCAAAACTTAAATTTTAATTTTTCCTATATAATTTGGCTTTTAAGTATCGAAGCAGTGAAAATTATTGGCAAATCATGACAATTTTGAAATTATATAGCAAGTGATATAGGATTTAAAAAAAATGAAATTTAAAATGAAGATAGATACCACAATTTGTTAAAATAATTGAAATTACATTTTTAGAAAATTTTTTTTGTGTACCTGTTGTATATTTTTGTGGGAAGGTATGTGTTTCAGCATTTAATGCAATTTTGCTCTCCAACTTGAGCACGTTTGTAAATTTTGCTAGCACAGATTAGAAGAATGAAAATTAAATTTATTTAATCCAATCCATCAAAATTTAATTTGTCAATCAAAAACAAAAAAAATGGATTTAATGTGAAACATTTTGGGAAAATACTCTTTTATATGTGACAGTTGATTACCAATCAAATATCTCAATAATGCTAGTTTGGTTCCTGGGCTATATGATGGTGTTAAATTGAAGATTTGACATATGATTGGCGGAATTTTTAGAGTTTTGCCATGCCATTCACGGCGAAAACCTTGTTAACAAATACAATGTACGCTGTTAACTAAAAAAATTAGAAATGAGAAAAGCCCATTTTTTGACGATTGATAGTTTTATTTATGTTTTTCAATAATGAAAATAGTATAAAGGGTTTATAGCTCTAAGCAAAAAAATATTTAAAATTATCAGTTTTTTTTGCTCAAATATCACGCTTTTTTATGACTAATTCCTTGCTGATATTTTGTGAAAATTATGGTTAAAAAATGGTTTTTTTTAAACTCTGGAAAAGGTAATTTTTAAAAAGGAATTAAGTCAAAACTGTAATTTTCAGATGTTGAGATCTCTCTTATTTTGGAGATAATAATTAAATAAAAGCTCTTTTTATTTTTTAAATTGATAACAGATTTCCATGTGTGTTTTCCCCCCTAATGCTAGGTGAGAAATTAGTAACGAGTACGATATAGTGGGCTCAGTAGACCCCACTAATTAAGCATATGACTTGATTTTTTAAAATTAAAAACATTTATTATTTTTTATTTAAATACTTGATCTTTCATTCTAAACTAAGGCAAATTATTGATAATGTATATTGTAAATTTTATTTCACACCTAGTATAAAAAAATCAGAAAAATGTCAATAAATTAATTTAATATTATAGATTTAGAGGTGCGTTTAGGTTTGTTTAACAAAATGGATGGGCAATTATTACTATTGAAAACATTCCATAAATTTAATATATATAAGAAAATTAGAAAGAATACCTAGAAGTTGAAATTTTAGTACAAATTTATTGAGGCAATATCATGTTTTTTAACATTGAAGTATACGATATAAATCTTATTATTGAATTTAGCAAACTTAATAGTTCTGTGTATTATACAATTAAAAAAAAGTTAGGGATTTAAAATTATTCATATTTTTTAAGATATATGAAATTTAAGATGTTAATATTTAAATTGACCTTACGATGCTAATCAAACGTTAAAAAATATTAATGACCCATTTTTTAATTTATTTAAATATAGGCCAAAATTTTAACTAAGTACAAAGGGCTTGATTAAACGCCAGATATAAACAACTGATTTAATTGAACATGGTTAAAATAACTGTTTTTGTGTGTGTGCATAGCCGGGAATGGTACTTTGCCATATTTTTAAATTAATTTTGACCTTTTGGAGCTTAGACTTTGATTTTATGATAGCTTAAAATATTTTGGCCTGTCGGGTTCACAATCCGTTTAAGTTTTCAAGTTGTGCCGTTGTTTAAATGAATGCAGCTCCAACCTAATGTCGTTAAAGTGCGACTCTTCTTACTTATTGTCTTCATAATTATCATAATGTTTATTGAGTAATTACAAAATGGTACTGGAAACTAAATTATAAAAACACATTTAATTGACCGCTAATAAATTTTTGCCTCACATAAATTTGATAATAATTAATTCAGCTTACGGTGTTATAAAAAAAATGTAAAATTTGCAAATAACTTATGTTCTGACCATACCTCTCATTTTTATGTTTTTAGTATTACACTGGACAACAAAAAAAAATTAAACAATTTTTCGAGGGTCTTGTAGAGAATTATCTTGCGATAAAGATCTCGAAATTTCTTTTTCCAATGTCTTCAAGTTTTTTTAAATCATGTAAGTTCGGAAAAAAATTCACAAATTTTCTAAAACTATTAATTTTTCAAAAAATCTATTGGCATAAGATACCTTTAAAAAAACATATCTAAAAAAGCTTATTACCAAATTATTTTAGCAATTTGCTTTAAGTTATTAAAGATCAAAAATTGGATTTTATGACGAAAACTACTAATTTTATAAAAAAAAATTTAAATTAAAACGCCTTACGTTATTAATGTTTTCGTTATCTAAATATATTTTTAAACTTTTGACTAACAATAGGTTTTTTGATAAAGAAGCCCAAAATACCCCAAAAATCGGAAAATCTTGACTTGTCACCGAATAACTAAAAATCTGAGGCATTAGCCAAAACTCTAATTTCATATTTGTGATCAGCGCCAATTGCTATAAATGATGCTTAGGGTCGTCCAAATTTTGTTGTCCTGTGTTATTTATTCGACAAAAGCATCAATTTAAAACAATGGTATGTATGTCCACAAATATCATCTTTGGGAGAGAGTCAGCCTGACAATTTTTTAGGGGCTTTTTAATAAATACGCTCGTAAAAAAGGGTTTTCCCCCAAATTTTTCTTAACAATATAAGGCTTTTTATTTAAAGGGCTTTTTTTGGTTACCATTCAAACTTTAACAAAAAGAAAAAACTAAAATGGTTTTGAAAGTTTTTTACATTTTTTTCGGGGCTTAAATGTTAAATTTCAAAATTATTAAATCCCCCAAACATACTGGATTGGATTTACACCATACCTATTCTCATTGAGTAGGATATCCTTTAGGGATTTGACACAAAACCTGAGCATAGATAGTTAAACTATCTTAATAGTAAGATTTGCTTTCACGCCAACGACCTAGGTTTTTGCCTAGATTCTCACATCAAGCATATAATTTAGGGCGAGTGACTGTTTAAGCAAGACACTCAGTAGCTTTAAGGCGGTTGCAACTTGTATACTTTTTTCCGAAGTAAAAAGCTTTTTATGCTTGGATTCGAACTCGCTACCTCTTTCGTGTAAGGCAAGAAAGTGCAACTAAGCTATATGATTCGACGAAAAATAAAAGTTTATTTTTTACTTTTTGGCTCATAAAAGATGTCAAAGTAGTTGCTTTTAATGTTTTTTTTAGGTCTGTTAATATTTATAAGTAAAACAATTATTCCATATTGCTAGTATATTATAATAAAAACAAAAGCGTGCTTTTAGCCGTTGAAATTTTCTCCGTAGTTCTCTCAAAAATTTACCTGTATAATATTTGTATGGTTTTAGATATAATATTAATAAATCAAATGCAAAGAAATCTATTGAAAACAAATTTTAATTATTGACGTAAACGAAATTTAAAAATAACTTTGAACGTTTCCCGTGAAAAATTTAAAAAAAATTATTATTTTTTTCCAATTTTAATCTGATACAAATTCGAAATTAAATTTTTTAACATTTTATTACTTAAAGTTTTATCAAATGTATAAAAAGATTTGTCATATTTGCTATTACACACCCACACCCCCCACAACCTCCAATGGGTTTCTATAAAAAATGAGCCAAACCACGGATTTAATATCGTCGTTTAAATTTAGATAAACGGGGCTCTATAAAAGCCGTTTAAAAAATCGCTTTCACCCGACATGACCGTATTTACCGACCATATGTTTAGGGTATGGCTTTAAGCAAATATTTATCAACGTTTTTTTACCTTACATACACACCAATAATAATATCATTTCACTCTTCGATTTGATTTTGGGTTATTTCAAATGGAAAAACGAGAAGGTAAAATACCTCATTTTGCATTTTTTTTGGCTTATGGTTTGCTATTTGAAACGGTGTAGATATATTTTACAGTTAATTTAAGTCATCTATTGATTGATTTTTAAGTGCAAAAAAAATCAATATTCCAGTCGAGTTTACTATTCGCTTTAATTTTTCGTGAAAAACAAAAAAAAATCCATAGAGTGTGTTGTTTGTCAACATTTCTTACAATAAAGTGGTTAGCACAAGGAAACTTATTATTTGTCAAAACCATCAAAAAATCTGTTACATTATATCTTTGAGATGAAAATGTCGAACGAATTTCTCATTCATATAAGCCTCGCGTGGATTCCATTTTTATTATTCTCAACTTACGGCATTCAAGCTCAACAATTGGATACCGCGGTACCGTCTGTAGGTTAGAATAATACCATTTTAGGATATATATATATATATGTATCTTGATTTTTGCCATTATAATTATTATCAGAGAATTGCTAATACAAACCAAGTTTTTAAAATTTTTCGACGTTAGCATTGAATATCAAAAAAAATTGCACCACTAATTGAACATAAAAGCAATATATATATTTTGCCACTGAAGCCCGATATTTGAAAAAATATTATCAATTCACCAAGCTATTTTATGCTTTACGTCAGGCATTTTTATCTTAAAAAACACAGGTCAACAAATATCTATGAAATGAGATTTTTATGAAAACATTAAAGAATGCATCACAATGATGGCCTAATCTCATATATATTTTTCGTTTTTCTTAGTTTCTTCCATCTTTGGCTCCTTAAATTCGTCTATTATAAGTCTGCCTTATGCGTTGGGCCGCATATTATAATATGCTGCCCAACGATTGAAGCAGACTTATAAGCCCTTGAAAGTTTAAAAATCGAGTCGTAGGCCTATTAACAAATTGAGTTATTAGCCAGATTAAATGACGCTGGCCATAAAATATTTGCAGAAAATTATTTTCTGTCCTTTTTTCTGTTCGATATACATGACATATTTGAGAATCTCAAAGATTTCACAACTTTTATTTAACCTATTTATTTATCAGAATAATATTTTAAATCCCTTTATCTGTTTCTTCTTATTACACTTGGTGAATCAGAGAGAAAAAATGTCAAAAAAAACAATCAAGATTTAAAAACAAAAAAAATTAATTTTTGATTGGAAATTTACTGTTTAAATTAAACTTTCATGACCCGATAAATTCGTTTGTATCTAAGTTTTGACACGATGTATTATCTAAATGCTGATGTAAAAGCTTAGATATATTTCATTTTTGAGATAATAAATGACATTCTAATAAAAAAAAGATTTCTTATGGGTGTTTAATCGCAAAATCTGTTAAAAGGGTTATTTTTTAATACAGACGGATTTAAGGAGCCTAAGGCGGAAGAACAAAGAAAAACGGAATATATACATGAGATAAGGATGAGCCATCTTGAGGATGCATCTTTTTATGTTTTAATAATTTTATTTTTTTAATTTGTTTACCTCTGGTATATGCTTTGGGCAGACTTATAATCAATTGTAAATTCAGAGACCGTGTTTTAGGCCTGTTAGCAAGTTGAATTATTAGGCTTAATAATTGAATTAAACTAGCTAGGTTAAAAAATTATTTTCAAAAAAAAATTTAGGTCATTCTTAGGGTAAACTTTTGATTTATGTGATAATACAATATTTATTTTACATTTTGACTCTATTTATGCCACAAGAATTTATTCAAAAATATTCGCTTATTCATTGTGTAACAGTAAAATACTCTACCTGGCAGGCAAAAATGTTTATAGCAAATGACGGGCTTGGAGGCTATGTGGAAAATTTAATAACAGCCTCCTAATAACCGGATTTATATATTTCCAATTAAGGGTTTGGATTTTAAGATTTTGTTTCGCAAATTTTTGTTGGAGTTAAATTGCTATGAGGCGACCTTACATGGCGTTTATAGAGTTATAAGCGCGTCTCTCCGTCAATACCACAATCTCCGTATGATTAACACCTCATTACCCGGAATAATACGGCATCAAATTTTAAAGAATTCGTTTACCCATTAAGGCAATGTGCCCGTTAACTAACAGGCACGTTTTATCAATGGAATCAAGACTATTTGAGCACGCTTTGTCTCTTTCAAACTTAATATTTAATTAGACATGTTAGTTGACCGAAATCTTGCACTATATCCTTATGTCCAAACCAGGTAGGTGTACCTAGTTAAAAGTTTTTACATTAAGCTATTTGGCTGTAATGTTTGGATTTTCTCTTCTAAGATAATTACACATTTTAGGCGACAAATTTTATGATACCTTTTATAGCCTAAAAGATATAATAATTAACATTTTTTTGGTGAGTTTATAATGGGCCTCGTAATAATAATAATCATCATTGACATTTATATCCGTTATTTTTTTTGTTACTATTATTCGCCATTTTTCACAACTTTATGTTATATTTTTGTGCTCGGTTCCATTAAAAAACTTACACATTGTTTAGGATAGGGCCATAAATCACTTTATATACTTGTTTTGTTCGATAGAAATAAATATTATGGTTCTTTTTAATCAGAACAAAGTTTTTTTCAATTTGTTTTTTAAATTTTGGCAGTGGTTCGCGGTTATGAACGTTGTTCGTGATAGTTTCAAATCCCTATTTTGTTTTTTACGGAAAAATACTTGAATGTTGATTAGGGTAGTGAACCTGTATTTTTTCCCCATAGGCAAAAATTTCTGTATATTTAGTTAAAAAAACTTGGCAAGATATGTGTACCTCTATCATTGCAAAATATATTTTTATAAAAATGTAAAGCAAATTTGGTAAATTAGGCTCAATTGACCATTTAATTGTGGTCGTCATCATTTTATTGTGATCATGATTTATTTATTATTTGTGGCCACGATTAAATATATAGTGGTCGATGGCCACATTTATTTGCGCTGGCCATTTTTTTCCTAACACTGGTCAAATAATAGTCTCTGCACCATATTACCACTGATATTTGGCTCTTTCGCGTGGTTTTTGGGGCAGGTTAAAAGGTGATAATTAATGCACGGGTGTAACAGACAAAGTGGTATTAAAATTGACTAAAACTAATTTGTAAAATTATTGTAAATTATAAGTAGAATACCAGGAAGGGATTTTTACTCCATATATATACCTATTAATCATCTTTTTGTAAGATTTTATGAATCGTGTTATTAAATATAAAAGACTTCGCCCCCCCCCCCCTTCCCTTCTTTTCTAACCCTTCATTATGAATGGCTTATCCATCAATGTTTTCCTCTTTTAATTATACAACAGGCCCTGCAATGTTTAAATTTATCGGTAATTTAAGTGTTTAGGCCTAGGCTCTGAAAAAAATGGATATGCTTTGGGTAGGTATTCAACACAATTGAGTGCAGAGCATAGCGAAGTTTTCTTGTGCTTAAGGTAGCCCGACCTGAAGGTTTCACAAAAAGAAATCATGTGCATTTAGATGTTTATGGCTGAATTATTGAATCCTTACCCTATGGGAACAAAATTATGCCATTAATTCTGCCATAAAATTCTTCCACTAAATATTCATTTGATTTCTAATTTATTGTAATTTGTTTTCTATGAAAGATAGAGCAGATCGCATTTGGGTACCTCCGAGTTGTCCTCGGCCCTGCCTAACTTACACGAAAGAGGGCGTTCCGATTTGCGATTGCGTTTTAGCAGGTATTTTTATTTACCTATTAAATTGCCAACTTTTCTATTTGTATATGTTAACGTGGGTTATACTTTAGGGCACGTGCAAAGTGAGTTTTTATTTTTGTAAAAATTTCAAAATTTTGAGAAATTTTATTTTGAAATAAAACGCCAATAATTTAAAAGTTGCCAAATTTAGTTTATGCAAATAAAATGATTTTTCTGTAATTTTTAAGAAAATTTTGAAAAAATAAAATTTTTAAAAACAGAATTTTCAAATGTTTAAGAAAATAAAAACTCACTTTGCACGTGTCCTTACAAAAACTCTGTTTTTACAAGTCTGCATAAATATTTGTTTTAATATATAAAACTGCAATCAAATATTCTTAAATGCAATTTCATATCTAATTTCTTTTTCCCGTTTTCATGGGATAGGGCATACTATTCTTTTGAAAAAATTAAACAAAAAATGGTGGTGACAATTAGTCAAAGTGACTGATTTTGTGACCTCAAAGCTTAAATTAGTTAGTTCCCCAATTTAAAATCACTGTAATTTGAATTTTTTATTTGAAAATGATATAAATTCTAGAGTATTATCAATTTTCAACATTTTTTTAAAAGGCTGTTTGCCTCTTTAAAGTATCAAGTTCATAGTCCTTCTCAACGTTATCCGATATTGTAGCTTTAATATTTTTTGTTTCCAGGTTAGTTTTGGTTGAGCAACTTACTTATACGTTTCTGCTTCTCTAATAAATTAATGTTATGGGTATTCAACCCTGTTGTGTCCTTTCCATACCTTTCCATAATTTTTTTTGAATTAATTGCATAATTTGTCCTTTTATGATATATTGTCAACGTGCGAATTCTGTCAAAATTTCGCGAATTTGGATAAATAAAAAAAAATTTACTTTTCCAAATTTAAGTTCGAACTAGCCCTTCCTTAAGAACGTCAAGTAAATATCATATAACTATGTTTTAATTATTTGTTAAAAGGTGAACAAGTCAGAAACAGCAACTGTCCGCCTTTTCCACCCAGCTGTCCCATTAGATGTACCCAAATCGATGCCAATAACTGTGACGTTTGCAATTGCGAGGAAGGTGTGGTGTGTTTAGATTAAATTAAATTTCATGGTTCAATATCATAGGCTCAGATAATTCAGTGGCCACTAGGCCTGTCTTACACGTAGGAGGTCGCGAGTTCGAACCCGTGCCCAGGCAGATTTTTTTAACTTTGGTAGAAGGATATACATGCGCAACCACTTTGAAGCTGTTAAATGAAATGTTTAGGCAGTAGGTCTTATTAAACTATATTCCTAAGTGAGAGCATAGGCTAAAAACCGTCGCTGGCGTGCAGGAAGGCGTTCCAAAATAAGATGGGGGTAACCTCCCATTATTTTTTATGGATCAATTGTATCGAGAATTGTTTTTTAAATGTAGAAATTTATACAATTTTAAATATGTGCGAGTTTTTGGATAATTTTCTTGAAAACACCAAATTTTTTACGTTCTTTTAATAAATTGTTATAAGATATTATTTAATAATTCTATTGTACACATTATCAATTAGTCAGGCCTGGGAAAATAAAGACTAGTTTTTAAAAAATATTTTTTATGGGCGAGACATCGTTAGGCTTTTACTAGAAAAGTTTCATTTTATCAGCAATAAGGACTTTTTGTCCTGGGCTTATTAACAATTGATCCTATTCATTTCAGAATAAAAAATAAAAAGGGTTTTTGGAATGAATTTTTTCCACATTTTTTTCAGGGCCTTTTGTGTTAAAAAGTTAAAATTATTATTAGCTCCCCAATTTATTTTTGGTCCTCTAAAAAAGCTCACTTTTCCCCCTTTGACCCACATCTTTTTCAGCATTGCCTGTAATTTGTGTCATCATTCATCTTGTAATACAAAAGTGAAATAGTGTGAAACAACATTTATATAAAAGTATTAATAGTATAAATATAGTATATATTTTTAATCTATATCAATTTGTTGTAACGATTAAATAATCCTTTTTGTGAATACTTATTTGGGCAAAATTTCATTTGGCAGACATTATATAACATAAATTTGCTCATAAGATTATGACATTCCATTATTTTTTATAAATATCAATTTTTAAATAAGCCAAGGCCCCTTAATGGGCATTATGTTAAAATAAAAAATTTTGATTGGCTTGCTATGATGGACTCGATTGATACTTATAACATATGATTGTATGCTTCATTAAATACATTTAAAATTATCGTCTCGGGACCATTTGAAGCAGTGCTGGGAAAACCAGTGTTTAATAAAAAAGAATTCAGCCGCAGTAAATTTCTCAATTCTAGTGAATGGTGAGGAAAGAAAAAAAGGAATATGAGGGAATTCAATTTTTTACGGGGGTGAAAAATATTCAAATGAAAAATTTTCATTTACAAAAAAATGAAAATTCCTCATTTTAATAAACAAAGAATTCAGTTTTTTTATTTTTTGGTAAAACGGAGTTTTGATAATATTGATGAACCTCTTTTCTTATTTTTTCAATATGGATTTTTTCAAATTAGTCAGAGTGATGTACCCTGGGCAATTTGTGGAAGACTCATTTTTTTTTATCAAACTCATGTTCGTTATTTTTACATTTTATTATGTCAACAATTTTTTGAGAGTTATGAGTTTAACTACAGAGAGCAAACCTGCCATCTTAGGGAATATCAAATCCATTTACCGTTTATCCTAATCAAACATGGTTAGTTATAAACATTAAATATTTTAGGAAAAAAGGTTAAAAAACCAAAAAGATTCAAAAAAAAATAAATTGAAATTTTATTTTTGCATATTTACAATAGTTAATCTTTTAAATTTAAACTTAAAATAATATTTTCATTAAAAACCGATAATATATCGTGTCGTATTTAAGTTTGGACGCGCAATATTTTGTATTATCTAAATGCCGATGTATGAGCTTGATATATTAATTAAAAAATTTTTTCCATTATTAGTGATTAAAAATATAAGTTACAAGGGATTTTAATATGCAAAAAAAAAATTTAAATTTTTTCTTTATAGGGAATATTTAGATCTGTCAATATGGTCAAGGCCATTTTTCGTTATAGACGGATCTAAGGAGCCAAAGATGGAAGAAACTAAGAAAAATGAAAAACATATATGAGATTAGGCCATCATGGGGATGAATTCTTTTATGTTTTCATAATAATCTCGTTTTTGACATAAATATTTGTTGACCTGTGAATAATTAAAATATTCATAAATTTTTTAAAAAACCAAGCTTAAATTTATTAACTTTTTAATAATATTTCTTTAATTTGGTATTCTTGGGTACTGAATGCCGTTTTTAATTGGTTCTATTACTTTTCAATTGAGTTCACTTCTTTAGCTTTTCAAAGAAGGCAAATGAGCTCATTTGAGGAGAAAGAAACAAAATGCATTTTTTGAGAATTAATCATTTTTAAAATTAGGAATTTTTTTTGAGGAGAGTTGCAAAGGAATTTTTTTTTCATTTGAACTTTTTCGAATAAGGGGGGGGGGGGGGGGAGGTAAAAAATGGTAAAGAGTTGAGTTCAAAATATGGCTAATTTTGCCAAATATTTTGAACTCCAACTCTTACAAATAATTAAACACTGGGGAAAACAATGAGCCAAAAAACTTTTCATTTTTCCCCTATACATAAAGAAAGAAAGGGAGCTACAAAAAAAGGGCCAAAATAAAATATCAAAAAAAGATCTTACTAACAAAAGGGGCAAAATAACCCACAATGTGGCTCTTAAAGAGCCCCAATGGGTTTATTTTTTGTTTTCTTTATAATAATTTCAACTAATTTGATTTTTTCTTTATAATAATGATGGGTGGGTTATTTTTTATTAAAGCTCTTAGAAGTTTTTTTTAAGAAATGGAGCTTTTTTTAAACATGCCCCTTTTCTTTTAGCAAAAAAAGGGGCTTTTTTTGCCATGCCCATGAGTTTGTGGGCATTTGGGGAAAAAACTCAAAAACTGTTAAAAAAAAGCCCATTTAGTTTTTTCCCCAGCCCTGTTTGAAGCGCCTTTTTGATTAAAGTGGAAATTTAGGTATGCTTCCAATTTTAAAAAAATATAAAATAAGACATGCCGGCAATTTTTATTTTTATTACCATATAAATTATAAAATATTTTTTTATATTAGCTGTCAACCCTAACTGCCCGCCCTTTAATACGGCCTGCCCTAGGCCCTGTGTCGTAAATCGTAATGGATGTCGAACCTGCTTGGAGCTCTGTTCTGCACCTTATAATCGAGTCAATCGGATTGATCCAGCTAGGAGAAAAAGAAAACGAAACCCATAATTTTATAAACATAATTTATTTCTTAGTAGTGATTTTTCACGAAGTTATATAACTATTTTCAATGAGCGAGGCGCATCCAAACCCAAATTATTTTTGTTGGTTGGAAAAAAAATTTTATTTGTAAAATAACTCAAAATTAGGCTTATTTTGCCAAATTTCTTAAGCTTTAATGCAACTTAAAATCTCTATAAAAGATATATTTAATTAGAACATTATAATTATATCCAAAACTAAAATTATTATTAATTTAATTAAATTTATCCATATTGAAAGGTAATTGCAAACAATTATACAGATATTTTTCCCTTTTAACAATTTAAAAAAATTCATTGGTCATATGATAATTTAAAATATTTACCCAGCGTTTTAATATGAGTTACATTAATGGTTCATTCATTAGTTTATAGAGGCCGTTAATATATTTAAACTAAATTGGCCATAGCTATGTGAAAAACTTATATTTATATTTTTGTAGTTATATATATTATTTATTACATAAAATAAACACATAGTTTGTAATTATAACGAATACAATTATTTTTACATTTTTACAAATTATTTATTCAATATACGTCCATATACAAGTATTTTACTAATATCACGTATATTTATTAGTAATTTTTAAAAAATTAAGAATTTTAAAAACTGAAAATGTTTTGTCAGGTTTTCTTGCGTCCACTGGACTCGTTCTAGCTAAAATTTATATTGGACGGGTTTGGCTTAGACATTACGCTGGACAACTAAAAAAAAACAACATAAACGATTACAGAGTTTTATAAATAATTATCTTACCATAACAATCCGGGTTTTAGTTATTTTTACAATACCTTCAATTTTTTTGATACTGCATCCAAAGTTTAGAAAAAATGTGAAAATTTATTAAATTTTCCAAGAAATTTATTGTTAAGAGTTCCTACAAAAAACATATCTAAAAAATTTTATAACCATAATTGTAGAAATTTTTTTTAAGTTATTTAGAATCAAGAAACAGGTTTAATGACGAAAATTACTGATTTTACAAAAGTAAAAAAATAAGCATTTATAAATTTAACATGTTACGTTAATAATGAATGTTTCTAATTCCCTTAGTCTAAATAAATTTTTTAAATTTTTATTTTTACGCTTATATTATAAAATATAGAAGCCCAAAATACCCCCGAAATAGGAAAATCATTTTTGACATCAAATATAACTAAAAATCTGAGGCATTGGGTAAAATTGACTTCGTAATCGTTATTATTAGCACCAAATACTTGACCTAAAACGATAGTTGCGATACATGAGGCCCAATGTGGTTCAATTTTGTTGTCCAATGTTATCATTGATAGCTGTTACACATATTTTTTTAGTATGTCTTTAGCTGTAAGGCAACCTGGTTTTTTGGTCAAAAAAGTTCTATTTAGCCAGCCTAAACAAAATAGAGTTTTCGCCCATGGAAAACATTTATCTTTACAATACTATAATTTCATGTAGCTAAAGCATAACGCTAGATGGCATTATTTAAATTGTTTTTAAAAAGTTATAAATATAATCATATTTTAGTCAAATTACCTTTATTAGAAATAGTTTGCTTTTTACTTATACAGGCTCCCTCTTTCTCTACCTATTCAAATTCTGTCTCTCAGTAATTAAAATTTAGGTTTAACTTTACAATATATACCATTAAATTAAGACTTTTTATCTTGCCGAGACGATCTTCAGTGGTCTGGAGTGCAGGCTTCAAACCTGTAGTTGCTTAGCGGCAAAGTGGTTCGATTCCACCTTCTCGGCGTTTTTATTTATTTTTTTTTTCTTCCCTTGAAGAGCTTAAAACTTTGTTGTTTAAATCTTATCTCACATATCAAATCAAATAGCCAGTTAACTAATTTTTCACAAAATGGAAACCAAAACACTAGAGAGAGCAAAAAAATTAACAAAAATTTATGATGTTATTAAATAATTTTTTGTAAAATTTTCCCTACGACTCTACTTTAACATTTATTTTGAAGTTCAGAATAATATTCTTTAATTTTAAACTTTCTAAAATCATATTATAAAAATCCCTTGGAATAAATTGGAAATAATTATTTTGTACTTATTGACTCTCTTTAAAATTATCTAAGGTCTTACGATATTTGTCAATCCTAATTTAAGAGAAGGATACAATTTGTTGTTTATGTATGTTTCGTTAATCTAAATATGTTTTCAAAAGTTTGCTAACATTTAGTCTTTACAAGAAATATCAATACTAAAGTCATCGACGCCGAATAATTACAAATATGAAGCATTAGCTCAAATTTTAATTTGTATTCGTAATCAGCGCCAAAAACTTGACTATCAACATACCATTGTTACAAAAAATGAGTTTATGTAAACATAGAAGCATTCCCATGATATTCTCATACATTTTTTTAGTTTTTTTAGTTTGTTTGACCGTTCATATTGAATATTAACAGATTTTGCCACCTCGACAAAACTCTTTAGAAATTTGGAATCTTTTTTGTTATTTAATCTAAGTTATATATCATCTCAAATAGTGAGGAATACAAATTTATCAAGCTCTTACATCAGCTGATTAATACAGATCATTTTGCGCCCAAACTTAAATACGAGACGATATATTATCGGTTTTTAATAAAACATTCTGAAGCTTGAATTTAACAATTTGGCCGTTATAAGTAAGCAAAAAAAAGTTCAATTTATTTTTGTATACTTAAACGTTTTTGCCATTTTCTAAAATTTTAATGTTTATTTAATGTTTCCCTCATTGGGCAAAAAAAGATATGACAACCACCAATTTTTAAAAAAGAAAAAAAGTAGAATTTTTAAAAAAAAATTTATGTCTTGTTTAAAAGAGTTTTCATTAATCATATATTTTTTTTTATTTTTTCTGTTATAATAATATATCTAAATGGGTCGGAAACAAGAAAATTTTATTTTTACACCAAATAACTAGAAATTAGATGCATTGGCAAACGTCATATTTACAACCAGCACCAACTTGACCAAGAATATTTGCCATAAATGATGCTTAACTAAATATTGTTGTCTTGTTTTTTATGAATTCGAGAAAAACTAATAAATTAAATACACACTGCTAGTAAGATTAAATTACACGGCCTAAAGTAAAGCAAAAAATTTGGCAACAAATTTTAGAAAAATTGAATAAAAAATATGCGGAATCTAAACAAACTATATTCGTACCAAATAGGTATAATATGTACATAAGTTTTTTTAAAAAGTAGGTCCAAATTAATGAGGTTATTAAGTAACAAATTTAGTTTATTTAAGTATTTATTAAAATTAAAATCCCTTTTCTACAAATAAAAAAAAACTTTTCCCCCAATGTTTATTTGAAATATCCCAACTAGTTTCTCTCATTCCAACCTTTTGGCATACGCCGAAAACGTGGATCTAGTCTAGAGATGGCATCAGGCGTTTTGGGAATCTCCCTCCAACTTTTTAAAATGGGCGGCTTAGTTAATTGAGCCGTGTGATTATTGTAATTTTTTATCTCTTTTTCAACGCACCCTTCGGCATCGTCGGATTTGCAGTGCAAATTTTCGAATGGTTTAAAATTTTTGATAGCTCCGTACACTCTACAAGTAAAATTTATTATTGTTAGATATAATGCAAGTCAGTTATTTAGTTTTTAAATTCGTGCACATTTGAAAATATTTCATTTATGGTTATGCCATAAACATAATTCCAGTTGTTGTTGTTTCACACATCAAAAATTTGTATTAGGGCACGCGCAAAGTGAGTTTTTATTTTCGTGAAATTTTCAAAATTTTAAAAAATTTTATTTTGTAATAAAACGCAAATTTTTAAAAAGTTGCCAAATTTGATATATGCACATAAAATTGCTTTTTATGAAATAAAAAATTTTGAAAAAAAAATTTTGAAAAAAAATAAATTTTAAAAATTTTTAGAAATTTTAAAATTTTACGAAAAAATAAACTCACTTTGCACGTGCCCTTAATCAAAAAACAATAAAATACAAAAATAGAAAATAAAATCTTTAGGTGATTGCCTTATTAGGTTGTGAATTCTAAAGAAAAGAAGATTAACTTTTTTAAGTAGACAAATAGTTTTAAATCTATATTGAAAAGGGCACAAAATTTAAATCTAAATGAAATCAGATAAAAATATGAAAATTAAATGTTTATAGAAAAAACAGCTTTAATATTTGACACAGGTTAACGAATATCAATATCACAAAAATGAGTTTATGGAAATATAAAGCATGCATCCCCGTGATAGCTTTAGCTCATATTTATTTTCCGTTCTTAGTTTCTTTCGCCTTCTCCTTAGATTCTTCCATATCAAAAAATAGCCTTTTTTGATCAAATTGGCACTTAAAACACCCTATAGAAAAAATATAAAAATAAAACCCTTTTAATTTATATTTATCATCTCAGCTCTTACATCAGCATTTAGATAATATAAATTTTTACGTCCAAAAATACGACACGCTATATTATCGGTTTTTAGTAAAAATTATGTTTAAAATTTGTTTAGCTTTCGTGAGTATGCAAAATAAAATCCATTTATTTTTATTTATTTTGTTTTGACTTCTTTTTTAATTCTAATGTTAATAGCTGACTAACTAAGATTGATTATAAAATTCTCCAAGATGGCAGGATTGATCTTTGTAGTTAACTAACTCATAACTCACAAAAATTTGTTAAAATGCGTAATCACTAATATCATAAAATTTGGATAAGTAAGATTTACAAATAATATGCATACTAAAAGGGCCCTAGATAATTGGCTAACGATATCACTCAATTAGGACATTAATTTTTTTAAATAAAATTTTTAAAATAAGTTCAATATTTAAAAAAAAATTATTTTCAATATATGCCCAAAGTAATTTTATGTCAAATGATTAGCTAAAATTAAAAATTGAAGGGTATTTTTAATATTTTGTGCTGTTGGAAATCGTTTTACTTAACATATTATGCCACTCTTCTAATTATGCTTTGAACCAATATGTTTTATTGCCTCAAAGTTATTAAACCCACCAGCCACAGTCTCATTCACTTAACAAATTAAAATAATAAGCTTGATTAAATCAGAGCTGGGAAAAAACCCATTTTTCGACTAAACTCAAATTTTTGTTTTTTAATAATTTTATGACAGATTAAAAAAAAATCAATTATTAATAAGTACAGAATATAAGCAGAAAATCTTAAATTTTATAAATATATTCTTGATTAAAGCTAAAACCCTTTATTTTTTTTAAATTTCGAAAAATAGAAAAATGAGTGTGACCCAAAAATGGGCTTCCCAGCTCTGGATTAAATCATCACATGCACAAATTATGCTAGATCCTACCACTCATAGGAAAAAATTGCTTAATTATATTGAATTTTTAAAATTATTTTAAAAATATATATTGGAATTTTTACGGATTGCTTGGACGTTTTAAAATTTCATACTCCCATAAACTTATATCAGTAGGGCAGGTTTGTTAATAAGGGCATCTGAAACTGTTCCTAGAAGCGCGTGGCAGCTTTTAGTGGATAAATGTTGTTTTATACCGAACATAAAAAAACAATTTTGGGTGATTAGAGACAGTTAGCTTAAGGATTCAAATAAGCGAATGAGCTGGGCCATCGGTGCCAACAAGCATACCCAAGGCCATTATTAAAACCTTTATGGATAAAAGTTTTTAATTTAACCTTTGATATCCTTTCAAGTATGGACTAGTGATTGAATCAAATTGATCTATTGCCGACGCAAGAGTACAATAAGGCTAATGTAAAAAAAACAAAAATTGCATTTATAAATAATATAAAATTTAAAGTATGGAACTTGAATTAATATTCATATATGGGTTATTAAATATTGCATATTAAAACATTTTTCAAATCTTTAAAATTTACGTGCATATTTGTGAATCACAAGCATGCATTCCCATATTATATCTATTTTCCGTTTTTCTTAGTTTCATCCTTGACCCCTTAAATCCATCCATATCAAAAAATGGCCTATTTAACAGATTTTGTGACCTTAGAAAATACCCTAACTCATGAAACTTTTTTTAAATGAAAATATCTTGTAACTAATATTTATCATATCAAATAATAAAAATAGAAATTAAGATATTAAGCTCCAACTCAGAATGTTTCTCCAAACTACGACAAGATAAGCGGATTTTAATAAAAATATCATTGAAGAATATAACAGTCTAGTTGTTGTGAATGTGCAAAAAAAATTTTTAATATATTTTTGTTTTTTCAAATATACGTTTACTAAATACAAATGTCCTCTATAAGGAAAGGATCTAAACTAGTTTAAAATGAGTGTGTAGAGACCTTTATTTTAAGGTTTAGACCACCTCATAAATAAAATGCCAAAATTTGGCCTATTTAGAATTTTACACTTCTTGGTAATATAGTAAGGTACAACGATTTTGATTAAGAGTGTTACTTGAATATAGTTTATTTTTTGGGGGGGGAGTGGGGGGGGCTCTGGATCATAAATTTAATTTATCTTGTAAAATTTATTGTCTTTAAAATTGTCAGCTGACTTTATTATATTCAATACAACTTTGTATTTCAATTAATGCACAAATAAAAATTATATATATGTATTTACCGATACGTAAGCTCGGAGAAATCTATCAATTTTTATACCGGTGGTAGTTTGATTGAGACTATGACGATGTTTAAGCCATGCCTGAAACAAATTAATTTAAGCTACACTAACCGTTAAATGTCATATATCTTAATTGAAATTACAAGTTATGTCAAAAAATTTAAAATTTTGGCAAGTGGGGCCCGAATATTAGTTAAACCTTGTAGGTGCAACATTTAAATATCAAGAAAAACTTTGAATGTTATTCTTCAAATGATTTATTTATAATGATTAACATAATATCTATCTATCTATATAAAATATATAAAACGTAGTTATACACACTACTTAACTGGCGTTGGGAATGAGTTTCTGTTCTAAAGGATCTCCATTTTGTTAAAGCTTTTTATAAAATAAATAATTTTAAACCACTTTTATTATTTGTCAGATGAATCTTATGGAGAATTGATTATTATTATTGAGGGAGGAACCATATATACAAGTGATTCGCACAAGGTCCAACTACGAATGATGCACCTCCATTCGTAGGCGAATCATGGCCTTGTATGAAAGACAGGAGTGCCGTTACAAGCCATAAATTGATGGAGCAACAAATTTGTCTCAAGGGCAGGCTTACTTAGTAAAATGTATGGGCATATAGGCCGCCAATCTAGTTAAAAAATATATGTTCCGCGCAACATTAGAAGGGTAAACCATAGACTAAAAATAGTTCTTCAATCTTAAAAATGGCAAGGAAAACGCTGCTTGAATGAATCACGGTCTTCACTGGCCGTAAGATTATGGTTCTTTACAGCACGATAATGGTCCTCAACGACAGGACGATAATGATGCTCAACGATAAAATGATACAAAAAACAACCGAGCTATTATAGTCGTCGCCATCGGACGATTAATTTGATTAACGACTGAAATTCGATAATGGTTTTTTAACGTAGGCTAATGTTCCTCAACTCAAACAAACACGGGTCCACAACTCGATCAAGCAAATAGTCTAGGCCTAACATTAATGGTCATTAACGACCGAACGAAAGTCCTCAAAGACCGTGACTATAAATAAATGGCCCTAACGACCGGTTGAATGATGGTCATTAAAAGAGAATACGAATGACAAATTGTGCCACTGATTAAATAAATTTATCGATAATTTTTTTTTAATTCTCGAGGACGCAGATTCACTCGCTTTGGTGAGTGGCCATTTATTCATATGTGTTCCTAAGAAAATACCCGATGTTTAGGAAGTTCATAACTTTAAAAAAATATTGACCAGTGTATAACTAAATCCAAACAAATTTTTGATATATTAAAAGTTACATATCAAATTTTTTGCATATAAATACTTTTTTTTGTTTCAAAAAAAATTTACTAATTTTCTGAAACTCCTTGCAACAGCTCATCTGTATAATCAATCTTGTAAGAAAAGGCAGATATGGGTTAGTTTAAATTTAAATTGAATATTTAAAAAACGGGCTTTAAAATATTAGTAAATATCTTATAAAAATCAGGGGTGAAATTTGTTGACCTATAATATAAAATTACCTTATAAGCCCATATAAATCCTTGATGATCAGCTAAATATTCAATTTGCACTGCTGGTGATATCTACAATATCATCATAGTATGTTAAAAATATTATTGATACAATGAATCTAATGACACCGCGTTTACGTCGTGGAATCAATATTCTCGAATAATACAAATGGTATTTTTTCTCACTCTCCTAATTTCGTTGGAGACATTAATTCTGGGGCAACAACAACAACATACATAACGTGAAATAATGCCACGTTAACGTTTTTAAAACCCAATTTCTTAAAGATTTGTAATCGACTCCAAATTATATTAGTAAAAATGGCTGAATGACCTTATAGATTGGGACCAAAATTTGGTGTGGTCATGATTGTAGAGCGGATATTATTTTACTTTTATCTAGGCTAGCAAAACCGAGCCTCCTAAATATGTTTTAAAAAAATTTTCAACATCCGGATACATAAGGGTATTTAAATATCCCAGCAAATCTAAATTTTTTGGGTAATTAATGAGCAGTCTTACGATTTAAAATTACTTCACTTTAATAAACTTAATTAATATATTAAACTCTTACATCAGCATTTAGATAATACAAAATTTCGCGTCCAAACTTAAATACGACACGATATATTATCGGTTTTCACTTAAAATATTATTTGAAGTTTGAACTTAACTGTTTACCTTGTGTGGATATGCAAAAATAAAATTTCAATTTATTTTTATTTTTAAATCTCTTTTGTTTTTTTCGACCTAATTTTCAATATTTATAACTCACTAAATAAGTTTGATTAGGAAAAACGGTAAACGGATTTAATATTTCCTAAGATGGCAGGTTTGATCTCTGTAGTTAATTCAAAACTCTCAAAAAAATTATTGACCTGTGTATCATTAAAAATTATTTATTTTTTACGGTTAGTAAAATTTTTATTCAACTTCGGAAATTTATTTTTGCACCATATTTAAAACAAATAAAGAGTGTTTTGTATTTATTTAATTATTAGTGTAATATACGGATAGTTATATATTTTTCTCTTCTTTTAATAATTTTATTTTTTCTTAACATATAGCGGCGGGTTAGCTAAAATGTAAAAGGTAGTCTACAAGAGAAAATCAAATTCCGTTATCGAAAAAAAAATTTAAACTTTAGCTAGCCTTTTACTCGGTTAAAATTTAATTTAGCTTGATATATTTAATGTAACATTAGAGTAACCGAATTAAAAAAGCACTTAATATAAATTTTAAATAAAATAAGAGGCTTAGAGTGTCTATTGTTAAAGATATAATTAAAAATCGCGTCTAATATTCATTAAATTCGTTAACAAAACTTTTAAGTTTGTTAAAAAAAATGTTTTTCGACTTCCAATTTTCTTTTAAAAATTACAAAAAAATTTTCAATTGATTGGCCAAACTCAACTTGGGCATTTATTTAAGACGACCTCGTACAAATTTAAATGTATGCATGTTAAAAACAAACATTTCCCTTAAAAGTTAAATCATTTTTGATATTTTTTTTATGTGTAAATATTGCAAAATTCATACAAAGATAAGTGTATTGCCAATAATTATAATAGTATCTACCGGTTTGTCAACGAACGCCATGTATCTTTTATAGAAGCAAGCAAGACGATTCCTTAACCGTTCCTCCAAGAGGCTTTTTTTGCTATGTTTCTTAATGTGGGCTATCACTAAATATATGTTATAAGTTGTAAGTATATTGAATATTCACTAAGTAGAATTAATTTTTTCTCCATGGATCTCGCAACTAACATTGTTAAATCTCTTTTTTCTTTATAATTTTTATATATAATAATAATAATCGATATAAAAATTTGATTGAATTAGAAATCAATGTCAGGACCCAATCCGGCCCGATGCAGGTCGGCCCGAAAAAGCCGGGCGTAAGATCTTAAACGGTTCTTTAACTGTTTACACGTCGACAATATTCAATGAGGGGGAAAATAAAATTTATGTGGTGGAAAACAATCATAATCTTATTTCATGAATTTTCTATTTTCCAAAATTTTTTGGACATTATGCTCTTGGGTCATTAAAATGAACAAATTTGAGCAAATTGATTAATTTGGTATTTCGAAAATATCAAGAGAAAATTATATATTTTAACAAAATTCAACAAATTTTTGAGATTTATGACCAAATCAGAGGCCAAACCTGCCATCTAAGTGATTTTCTAATCCTTATACAGAGTTATTAACTATAAGCATTAAAAATTTTAGAAAAGAATGTCACAAAAACAAAGGTACAAAAACAAACATAAATTGAAAATTATTTCCATAATTACAGCACCTTAAATGTTAAATTCAGTTTTCAAATAATAATTTTACAAAAAAACTGGTAGTATTAATATTCTGTATTATTTAATTTCCGATATAGGAGCTTGATATACTAGAAAAAATCCTCATTATTTGGATTGACAAATACAAATTTTAAAAATTCTTAAATTTATTCATTTTAGGGTCTTTCTCGAGGTCGCAAAATCTGTCAATCTGGTCACAAAGGCAATTTTTTTCAATATGGAAGGACGCAAAGAGCCGAAGTGGAAAGAAACTACAAAAAACGGAAAACATACATGAGATAAGTCCATCAAGAATATGAATATGATTTTGTGTTTTAATTTATTTTTTCCTGACATTGATATTACCTTTATAATAACAAATCATGTAATTTTTCTTTCTCAATGTGGCGACCTTCGACTTTCTCAAATAATTCTTAATAAGGTAATTTGATGGAAATTATTCTGTATAGGTAAATATACACCAACAAGCTTTAATTAAATTTTAGGAATTTTTTATTCTAAAAATTACAATTTTTTAGTTCACAGCTTCTAATATTTTTTACTATGCCTCATAATTATTTGCCAGTCTACATAACAGTCAAAAATATTATTGAAAACGTTGCACTGTATTATCCACTTATTATATCAAAATTAACCTTTTCTAAAGATCGAAAAAATTGCTCATGTGTAATAGTTTTTTATTGTGAATCAAAGCCCACATTATGATTTTTTGGGGGACAAAGATTATGAATATTACAAGTTTATTAAAAAATTATTCATTTAATCTCTATCAAAATGAGTAAAAAATAGCACATTCTTTTTGTGTATAATAATATACCAAGTCGTAATTCATATTTTGCAATTTCTCTTGCGACAGCATTACCGAATCCAGCATAGTTGATTCTAGATTCGATTTATATAAATGGTATATATTTTTGCTTTTAAACTAATCATATAAAAAATTTGCTCTTAGATCTTTTGTCTAACAACTCTCACATTTAATTTATTATCGTATAACAATACACTGGACAACAAAAAAAACAACATAAACGATTTTTTGAGGGTTTTGTAGGAAATTTTCTTGCGATTACGATCCCAAATTTAGTTTTTTTTCCAATGCCTCCAATTTTTTTTAACCGCGTCCAAAGTTCAGAAAAAAATTCACAAATTTTTTTTTACTATTGATTCTATTAAATCTATTGGCATATTCAGATTCCTTATAAAAAACATATTTAAAAAAGGTTATTACCTGAAATTATTAGCAATTTACTTTCAAGTTATTTAGGATCAAAAAACGGATTTATTGAGGAAAACCACTATTTTATATAAATAAAAAAATAATAAAAAACTAAATATTTAAAATTTAAACCCCTTACGTTATTAATGAATGTTTTCGTTATCTAAATATATTTTTAAACTTTTGTTACTACCCATAGGTTTTATGATATAGAAGCCCAAAATACACCATTTAAAAAATCTCAACTTTGACACCGAATAACTAAAAATCTCCTTGGCTAAAATTCTAATTTCATATTCGTAATCAGCGCCAAAAACTTGACCAAAAACCATAGTTGCCATAAATGATGCTTAGGGTCGTCCAAATTTTGTTGTCCAATGTAATCTTATATTGTTTCTAAAAAATCATATTACTTACATTTATATATGATGCGCATATTTATTTTAGATTTTTATATCATATCCCCAATTTGTATTTAAAATTTAGAATTAATAAAACACAATCATGTACTATTTAAAATTTTAAATGTTTTTTAGCCACTAGCCAGCGGAAAGTGCCACTTTCGCTTTATTAAAAAAATGCAAATGAAAGAAAACAAAGCTAGAGAATTAAAAAGAAGGCCATATGGAAATTAAGAGCTAAAATATATATCAAAATTACACTTTTGCGAAAAAAAATTTTTTTACAGAAAGTTTTTGGTATTAAATGCTTTTTCCGTATTATTATTTTTATCAGTATAATGAATATTAATGCTAATTTTGGTTACATGTGGCTCGTTTAGTCTAAATTTAAAATGTGTATGTTGTATCTTTGCATTTTGAAGATGTTTAAAAATGTAAACTTTAATAAAATTTATATTAATACCTACTAATGGAATTATTTTTAATAACCCTTTTTGATTTTTAACCCGCGATCAGCACTGTAGTGCCCATACGGACCCCAGCGCATCTTATCGAATATCTTCAAGAATGTTATATATTAATGGGCCAAATTTTGGTGACTTTTATTGAAATCAACATAATTGGTAATTAAAATTTGGTGTGAATTAAATTGCTTAGTAGTAAAAATAATATTGGAGTCCACATGGACTTCACACCTTCGATTTCGATGTAAGAAACCATGAAGTAGCCTCAATAAAATACTAAAAAAAATTGCAACTTATTTTATTTAACATTTTAAATAGTTTTGCATATTTAATATTGGATTGTTTAATAATGGTAGTAATTATTTATTTTTATTTATAAAATATCAAAAATAGTTATTTAAGTCATAATATATTTATTATGTCTTTCATAAAATGTTCTACCGGACCTAAAAACACGATTTAATATAATGTTGGAATATTTAATATATCAACATGATTTAACCACGAAAAAATAAATAATTTAAATTTTTTAAAGTTTTTTCTACTTTTGTCAAATAAAATTTTCAATATTAATTAATAGTAACATATTAGTTAATAATTTAGAGCACTTATTTCTCTTCAAAATAATGAAAAAACAAAGATCCAAGCTTCAAAACTCTTGAAGTTAGAGATAAATTTGAGGTCCGTATAGACCCCACTATAGCAATGGCGCTACAAATTTTTCACCCTACCATGCGGGTTAATTGAATCTATTTTTTAAACATGCACTAAAAATATAATTTGAGAATGAATAAATGTGATTCAATCTACATTTTTTTGCATGTTTAAAGCTGTTTATCTAAGTAAGGTACAAAATTATTACATATCTCTATCTTTTCGATAAATTTGGGGAGTGAGCAAACCAAGACCATATTCTAAATTAGATATGATAAAGATATTGGTTAATTTTAAAGAGACATTTTATATCGAGATTTAAAGCAATTTTTACCCTGGTAAATTAAAGTCGCTTAATATGAATGCATTTAAAATTTAATTGTTCGCGTATTCTAACATTGGTAAAAAAAACCCAATAAACCAATTTTATCCCTAAATTGCATTAAAAGACTTAAATATTAAAGAGCACGTATTATCAACTAACATTAATATTGACAGGCAGAGTTAAGTTATTTTTTAAAACCGTTAAAAATTCACTAGCCTGACACGAACATTATTATATAATCCAAATATGGCTTGATTTAATGATTTGATCTACATGGCCAACTAACACATTCACAGTGCAAAAAATTCATTATTTATAATTAGCATGGAGCTCGGATTAAATGTTGCAAAAAAGACAATGTTACTCATATAACTGTATATAGTTTCTAATTCAATTTTTTAATATTAAAAAAATTTTTTTGGTAAATTTAGGAAGTGGGCGGTTCAATAAACAATTTCCAAGTGGGATTAGTAGGCTAGATGTTTTTATTGCTTGAAATTAGAAGCTTAACAATTAATATAAATAATTTTTTTAAAGTTCTTAAATATGATTGGTTTTTTTTTAAATATTATTTAAATATAAGGTTATACAAATTATCTAACATCTGAAAGATTTAGTCTCTTAATATAATCTTATATACTTATGTAATTGTATATTTCCAAAAAAAATTTAAGGTATAGCTTTTAAGCAGTGGAGCACGCCATCAAGTCCATACAATATTCCGCCGGCGAAAATGCTTTTTGGACGTTAACTAAAAGTTTAAGAATATTCCGTCGGCGTTATATAGGCTTTAGACGCTGAGTTCAAGTCCAATGAAAACAGATTTTAAAGTATTTTTCAGCCTGCGGAAGTTTCTCATACCAACGTTTGCAATGAGTTTTTTAGGCATATAAAATCCCCAATTCATTTCAAGAGGTATTGGCAAAGAAAATTTAAGTTTTTTTGATTACAGCACTTATTAAGGAGCGTTATATAAAAATGGCCTTTTTTAGATTTCTTAGAAATTTGCGTTTTAATACGTTTAAAGAGCTAATACGGTTAAAAATATAACAATAACATATTATATATAATAGTAAAAGTTATTATATAAAATGCTAAACTAAAATTTAAACCACAAATAAGACGTTTTTTGATGAATTTAAAAACATAATTTGAATAATTGATTAAGATTATTACATATTAATCGAACATTCAAACCATAAAACTCAAGCCTTTAAGTGTAAATTTCTAAAGCAAAAAAATACATTTTTTATTATTAAGCGGCATAAAATTTGCAAATAGCTTATTAGATATTAATGTTTTACCAATTTCTTCCATTTCGTTCATCTTGATGTTATTATCTATAGGACGATAACCAATGTTTCTAAAATTAAAAAATTTTATATATGTACCTAATTTTAGCATGTTTATAGACGAGTACATACTTAATTTGTTTTTGCAAAAAAATTGAGCTAATTATTATTTTTTTTTAAATAATTTTTTATCAATTGCCACATATCTAATATTTTTCATTTGGATTCACTGCGCCGTGTTACAAATTTCAACCCTGGCATTAGAGAAAGAGTTTCAGCGATCATAACACTTTAGCAAAACAATCTACATATGATCTTACCCCAAATATATTTTCCATTTTATTTACAAATTCGCTTCGAACTAACTTATTAGTTAAATTAAAAAAATTAGCCTAAATTAGCAAAAGAACTGGTTTTGCGACCTCGAACAAAAGACTATTTTATATTTTAATCACCTGTAAATTCTATTTCTTTTATCTTTCAAGTGTAAATATCAAGCTATTAAATTAACATTTAGGTTATACGGAAATATATAAAAGGGGCAATATTTTATCTTATTTGTAGCTTGAACATCTCACATTTGATTTATTTGTTTTTTTATAGCATTTTAAAAAATTTTAATGTCTATAGCGGGTACAAAGTAATAAAATTAGAGGTCGGATTTGCTAATTTTTTATATTTCAGGTCGAATAAGTACAATTATTGGCAATTTATTATAGCTACGAATATCAATTAATTAATTCTTAGGGCACGTGCAAAGTGAGTTTTTTTTGTGAAAATTTAAAATTTTGAGAAATTTTATTTTAAAATAAAACGCAAATTTTTTTTAAAAGTTGTCAAATTTAGTTTATGCAGCACATATAATGTGCCTTTTCTGAAATAAAAAATTTTTCGAAAAAATTTTGAGAAAAATGAAATTTTTATAAATTTCAGAATTTTCAAAATTTTATACGAAAATAAAAACTCACTTGGCACGTGCCCTTATCAAAATTAAATAAAAAAAATCTGTTTGTTAAAATATACATATACCTTTTCATCTTTCTAAGTTGATAAAGATTCCAAACGTTTTTCACATAATTACGGGGTTCGATTGTCACATTAGTGTACCGCTTTTCCAAGTCTTCTTCCTCATCGTTGACATAGATCGCATTAAGCCTGAGAAGCCGGACTTTTCGTTCTAGTTCTTTAACCAATTCCGGGGTAGAATTTAACAAATGAGAATTCCGTATATCGTTAACGGCAACTTCTTGAATTTTTACCATAATATCATTTTGCTATACATTGACAAAATTTAAAACATATATTGATATACTATAATCCTATGTATGACAATTATATTAATCCTGACGACGAATTTATATATTAACCCAGCAAGGGAGGTACCTGACCCCAATGCACCGACCCCGACTCCAATGTATGTTTATTGTTAGTTAATTGCTTTTCAATAAGGCCATTGATTTATTTGATTTAACATGTAAGGTATTACATATACCCTCTCTCTATAAGTGTATAAATGAAATATTGAACACGTAAGAATTATTACATTAATTAGGGCAGTCGGCTCAAATAGCCCAATGGCAAACCTTCCTGTTTTACACGCAGGAGTTGCAAGTCGAATCCGTGCACAGGAGGCTTTTTTCTTCGCAAAAAAATTGTTTACATGTTTAACCACTTTGTAACTCCTGAGTGGCCTGCTTAAGCAGTAGGTCTTATACGATTTGCCTAAAGTAAGAGCCTGGGCTAAAAACTTAGGTCGCCAGCGTGCAAGTTAATCTTACTATTTAACCCGTCGGCAAAACTAATTGCTTTAATCGGTTTAAAGGAGTCAAAGCCCTGGCGCCCCCTAAAAGAAAAAAGGTATTGAGAGAGACCTTAAAACATTGTTTATGTTTTTTTAAGCAGGGCGCGTACAAGCATAATGTAACTAAAAATAATTAATAATTCTTTTGTCGACAACTAATTATATCTAACAATTAATATAATATAGAAATAAAGCGAAGGCCTAACCCTTTTATAGTCTAAGCCTTATTACACAGGTCAACAAATATCAATGTCAGAAACGTGAATTTTATGAAAACCTAAAAGATAACTATCGTGAAACAAAAATAAAATTTTAATTTATTTTTGTTTTTAAATCTTTTTTGGTTTTTTCTTTTTTTACTAAAATTTTTAATGTTTATAACTGACTTATAAAGTTTGATTAGGAAAAAGTAAACGGATTTGATTTTCCGTAAGATGACAGGTTTCATCTCTGTAGTTAACTCATTTCTCAAAAAATTGTTGACCTATAAAAAGCTCCTTTTTTGGCACAAACCGTCATAATATAGTTGTTTTTTAACGTAAATATCATTGCTGCAAATTAAAAACTACTTTACTCAGCCTTTAATTTATTAATTAAAATAAATGTGATGTGTTAGTGTTGCAGAATATCATACTTAAGCAAGATAAATAAAATTTTTTATTACACACTTCTTTTTAAAATGTTTTGTACATATTAAAATTACAAAAAAAATTATTTATTCACTTATGAGTTTTTAATTTCGTATTTTTTTTTTAATTTCTTTAACACATTTGATAAAAACATATTAAAATGTAATTTAATACATAAATATATTTATGAAATAAAAAATTTAAAAATAAGAATATTGATAAAAATTAATTGAAATTCTAATATTTTGACTTTGCACTTGGCCCAAAATACTAACATAACTAGGCACGTTTAAGATAGCCATAATTTACTTATTTTGGTCCAAAGAAATAAAATGCAATTGGCATAAGTCTTTGATTTATAAAATATTAATTAAAGCCCAAAAAAGAAAGTTTGTAAGCCCTCGGGTCAGCAGAACTAAATTAATTTGATCTCCATGGGTTATTCACAAGCAAATATACCTCAAAAATGACAGTGTTCGATTGAGCTTCATGCAAGTGTTGTATAATGTCGGGAACATACTCAGCTGCCGCAAGATTGCAATAATGTTGGCTCGTTGATAAAACGTTACATCCTCGAAGATATGGACACACGTCGTTTTTGGCTTCAGCTTCTCGCGATATTAGATAGGAGTGTTCTCGCAAGGCTCCCAACATTAAATATTTGTTTAAGATTCTGTTGTAAAATAATTTTTTCCGTAAATTACAAATTATAGTATAAAATTAAAGATGGCTTCTGGAAAATAAAAAAAAAAGTGTAAATGATTTAAATTTGAAAGAAAAATATTGTATGTATTAGTAAAATAAAAAACTCAAAAGGTGCATTCATGAAAGCTTTAAGCCATTTGTGACCTAAAAACAAAACTACCTAACCCATAATTCTACTTCAGCTTCTTCACAACACGAAATAATTAATCATCACCACAAAAACTAACAATTAAGTTATAAAAGTTTTTCCATTCTCTTTTCGTGCGCGCGTACGGCACGGGCGTAAGGCGTGTGCGGCGCGCTACAAATGATAAACTTAACATTTTTTTAATAAAAATATATAAAAAAACTAGAGAATAGATTTTTTAGTCAATGTCAATTTCAGGTAAAAAAAAGTAACTCAAATTTCCGGCTTGTTTCCAACATTGTATTTAGCAAGTTATCTAAGGCTCGGAGGTAATCCGTTGGTAATAGAGGCTCGGACAAAGATGATGAAACCAGTGATTTCAATAAAGCTTCAATCTTTAAAATAAGACAATTTAAAAAAAAATTATAACGACCATATGTTGCAGAAGACGTTTCATATTAGCAAACAAAAAATTTCTTGATAAAAAAACTGAAATAATCAAAAATTTGATCTATTATTATATGGATAAATTTTAACAATTACAATAAGAAAATTCATATTTGACATATAATAAAATATTACCAAGGTAATGTCGTTTGAAGGATTGTATCTTCCAAATTTGCTTTTTTTAAAGTCATATTCGATCTAAAAAAACTAATTATTATAATTATATATCCAAGTAGGGAAAACAAATGAAGACGCTAAAACATTTTATAATGTCCCGTTTAAACACTGAAAAGGTTAAAAATGTAATTAATTAATTTATGAGAAATCAAAGAAGTTGATTTTTGAGAGTTATGATAATTACAAACCTGCCATATTAGGTATTTTCAAATCCGTTAACCGTTTTTTCCAATCAAACTTAGTTAGACAGCTATTAACATTAAAAATTTTAGAAAAAAGGTCAAAAAACAAAAAAGATTTATAAACAGTAATAACATATTTTTTTAACATTTACAGCAATAAACTGTTTAATTTAGATTTAAAATAATATTTCATTAAACTCTATTTCGTGTCAGTAAGTTTAACGCGAAATATTTTGTATTAACTATATGCTAATGTAAGAGCTTGAAATATAATATTTTTCATTTGTGATGATAATTATAAGTTACAAGGAATTTTTGTATAAAAAAAAATACTTATATTTTTATTTTTTAGAATATATTAAGAACTGTCAATTTGTTCAAGAAAAGTTATTATTTGTTATGAAGGCATATAATGAAAAGGCGGAACCTAAGAAAAACGGAAAATAAATATGAGATAAAGCTCTTGTGGCAGGGGGGGGGGGGGGGGGGGGCATTCTTATATTCTTATTATTTTTTTGTGACATTTGTATTTTTTTATTAGAGAGTCTCAGTATATTTTTTTTAGTCACCTAAATAATTTAATCATTTTTAGTTTATATATTTGATTTAATAAGAAGTAGGTAAAATAAATCTGCCCTGCTTGGGGTAAAGCCTGGCCTGTTTAGCGGACTGGTACCGGGAACGTGTTCTATTATAAATATATCAACTTTTATTTTTTCACAGGTATTTTCATTTTATTTTTTTTTGTTGTTTATAACGCGTAATGTTTTATTTAATAAACATATGTCATTGTGGTTGTTTATTGCCACATTCGTTGGAAGTTGGTAGTAAGATTGAGCTTGAGGGAAATAAACGTATTGTGAGCTAAAAAGCAGTGGTAACTGGCCAATAAAAAAATATATTTATATTACTTTTGTGTTATACCAGAGAAATACTTTTTTCTAGCTCAAATATTTCGTTTATATCGACATCTGTATACCCTAGATGATATGTGACCATGTGTAGGTAACTCTTGTAATTTTTTGTAACGTGGGCGTTTGTATAATATGAGTAATTGTAGAGGGGCATGTTGGGTGGATCCACAATAATACTCCCATTTTCATTTCGTATGGAATAAAGGGTTTTTTCTAGCGTAGAAATCGGTAATTTTCGCAAAACCTTTTCAAAGAAATGGCATTTAAGGGTACATCTACCAATAAGGGTGTTAAATTTTTGGGTCCAGTTTAAGTAAGTAGTGTTGAAATAATGTTTCAACTGTAAAGGACTGTTGATATAGGTCGATGAAAGGTCTATCAAACCTATTAGGGACTTCCATGGATCGGCAAAAACAGTGGAATACATTTTAGCAAAATAGAAATAGGTCTGGGGCTGAGTATTTCGGGTTTCGCACGAAGTCAGAAAGTTGCGTAGCAAAATTTGTAATTTATTTGGGTTCGTGTTGTTTAAGCCTCCTAGTAAAATTAGTAATCATAATTACTAATTCAAAAAATATATATAAGTTATATGATTTTTGATAAAATGCCATTTTAGCAGGGCTTGGAATGTATATTAAACCCGTCTGACATAAAAAACTTTTTGGTTGTCTATAGGTTGCTGTTGTTGTTGTTAACCACTGCGACTTTTCAATATGGATGAAGGTGGCTCGGAGGTGTAAGCGAGCTTAGAGGTGGCTAGAATAGGATTTGTCCATAGGTCTAATGGATTAATCGGGGTGCCACGTGATGGGCATGAGAGCCAGTGGTGTAGGCTGTCTGCGGATTTTTTGCAGTCGTAACACATGTCGTCAGATGCATAGACGCGGTTACGAAAATCGGCTAGTAGGTAGCAAAAGCCAGATCTTAGTTGTAAAAGAAGACATCTCTCTCGTCTAGAGAGAGTGGTTTCGGAGGGTGAAATGGGAGGGGGCCAGACATTCAGAAGAATGGGGCAAGGTTTGTATGATTGGATGGTTTCTTTAACAGCTTTGGTGTGTTAGCTGGTGTAGTTGCTTAGTTGTAAAGTTGAGGTCAAATAGGTGTTTGACACGATTAAGGCTGTATGAGGGGAGGGTGTTTTTTATTAAACGTGATGGCCAGCGAGGTTAAGGAGATCGTGGCAGGGATGATCTGATGAAAGGCAGGAGGCCATATATTGATCGCATAATAATTGAAAGTGTGGCCTGATGGGATTTGTCGCTTCTGTCAGGCCCTAAATTGGGTTTATTTATTTGGCCAAGCCTGTCTCCTTTTACAAACACTTTCTAAAAACAAAACCTTTGAATACATCAATTAAATACAGCTAATCTTATTCATGTGATTATAAATTTGTGTTTTCCCGAGAGATAATAGCTATATTTAAAAATCGGTCCTGCCATGACACCAAGGATTTAGGGGCTATGCCTCGAGCCAGCCATCTATTAAGAGCTGTAGAACAACTTGGGAATTGTTTGTGTAAAACAATTTAAGCCTCCGACTTTGGCTAGGGTATAAAGCCTACATGTTGTAATATTTATTTGGCACCATTTATATGTAAGTTTTGTTATTGTCCGGGGGGCGCCCTTAAGCCTACCAATGACCATCGGGGATATAAACGGCGCCGAATAACAATTACACGGCGACTCACCGAAAACAAATACTGTGTTTAATTATACTATATGAAATATTTCAAAATCTAAAATAAAATGTTGCTAAATAATTTAGAAGAAAAAAAAATGGTTTCACTTTTTTTTGAAATGGCTTTTTCCTCGCTTTTATGGGGCTTTTATACGTTTTAATTTAATATTACAGCTTCCGGTCTCCCCCTCTTGGCCTACGCCTATATTTATTCTTTCGGTTACACTTTTGCCAGCGATTGGGGTGACCTAAATATATGTAATGATTTGATTGTTACTTTCATATCTTTTAACATTAACCAAAAATTACGCGTTTTGTGACATAAATCATACATGTGCGGTTAGTTTTGGTGCAAAAAAATGAGAAAAATAATGAGTAGCCAGGCCTGGAAAAAAAAGAGCCTGCCATTAAAGGAGATTTTGTAGGGAAAAAACTTGCAATAAAGTGGTCCTTAAGATGCACATTGTTCAGGTAAAGGACTTTTATAACTTTTATCAATTTTTTTAATAAAAGTAAATGAATCCCATCCCATTTGAAAAAAAAAAGCTAAAAAGGTCTTTGGAGAGGGCAGGGCTACTTCCCCCTGGCTAGTGTCTAAGAATTAAAAAAAAACATGAGATTTTTTAACTTTTTTTAGACTCGAGAAAAAAAGCCCATTGTATTGGCCCTAGCATATGTTTAATTGTATATGTAAAAAAACTTGTTTTGAAAGAAATGTTAAAGCAAAAAAAGAAGGTGATTAAGGTTTTAATTATAAAGATGGAGGATCTTTTCGAACAAATGAATAACTCATAAGATTGATATTTTTAAAACCTGCAATATTTCTCATAACATTTCGCCTGTGTAAGCTGTAAACATCATCTTTTTTCGGGAAATCTTTCAAATTTAATTTGTTCCAGATAGATTTGCAGGTGGAATTGTAGTATTTAGCGAAACAATAGGAAGGTTCTCTCACTTGATCCTGAACCAAGTATGTTATAATGTTTGATGCTATCAAAAGGTTGAACATTATACAAAAAACCGAAAAATTTTTCTAGATTGTTGAAAAATGAAAATTAAAGCAAGAATGATAATATTTAAAATGAGATATATTAAATGTGTTGTAGATAACAAAATGAATCTAAAAAGATATATTATAAAGAAGAAAAATACATAAATACGGAGATGTATAACAGTGTTATTATGGTTGTAAATGATAGTTAACCAGGAATTTTAGATAGAGTTTTTAAGATTTAGTTTATATATTTTGTTTTTGTATAGATATAGTGAGAGGGGAAATACAAAATGTTGTTATATGTTCGAATTTAAGGTTTATATATTTTTTTTCAATAGTTTTTTAAAAAAAAATTTATTTCAGAAGATTTTTTCAGTGGTAACCGATTGGCGAGTCTTTCATTTCACACAAAAAATGTTTTAATTTTTAAAAATTAACTTTCTCGCCTTAAGCAAAACGTTTTATTTGTCAAAATAAAACGATTTTGACTGTATTTTTTTCTATCATTTAAATAAGGGTTTTAGATTATGAGCAGACATAGAAAAAATGCACCAAGTGCATATTTTTTATTTCCCCGGTGCCAAAAACACCGGGGCAATATTACGTTCTAAATTTTTAAATTTTGCCCCAATGGCAAAAGCACCGACGTTTATATATTCAAAAGTGCATAAAACTCGCTATTTTTAAAATTTGTTTGCCCCGGGGCAGCACTGGGGCAATTTAGCTTTGGGGCAAAATTGAAAAATTTTGAGCCCCAAAAATATTTTTTTTAAAAATGTCTAAAAATTACTTAAAACCAGGTTTTAGGTATCAAAAGTGCAAGAAACCTGCTATTTTTAAAATTTGTTTGCCCCGGGGCAGCACCGGGGCAAATTAGCTCTGGGGCAAAATTAAAAAAATTTGAGCCCCAAAATTTTTTTTCTTAAAAATATATAAAAGTTACTTAAAACCCGATTTTAGGTTTTAGAGTGCATAAAACTCGTTATTTTTAAAATTTGTCTGCCCCGGGGCAGCACGTGTGCTAAAATCATTGGGGCTCAAGATGTGTGTGCTTGGGGCAAAATTGAACAACACTGATTATGAGTTTTTTTTTTATAGATTTTGACTTAAAACGCATTTTTGTAAAAATTTCGCCAATATTAACAATAAAATAATTTTACGGAAAAAAAGTATAAAAAAAAATTAATCCATATAAGCCTTAACATATAAAAATTAAATTTCGCTTTTTTCTGGCTTTATTTTGAACGTGGTTATAATACACTGGTCAACAAATTTTTGAGACCTTTGAGCTAACTTTGGTCATACCTGCCATCTTAGGTTTTCAAATCCTCCAATTTTTTTAATCTCGTAGTCAGTCAACTATAAACATTGGCAATTCAAAAAAAATGCCAAAAACAAAAAAGATTCAAACAAAAATAAATTAAAATTTTTTGTTTACATATTTGCAACAGCTAAACTGTTAAATTTAGACTTCAAATAAAGCTTTTAAACCCAAATTTATAGTGTCGTGTTAAAGTTTGAAAGCGAAATATATCGTAATATATAAATGATGATTTAATTTTGGTCTAAAAAAGTCATTTCGATATTGACGGATGTAAGGAACCGAAGCCGGGAGAAACTAAGAAAAACAATATATATAATATATACTAGCTGACCCGGCAAACGTTGTTTTACCTTAATAAATTTGTAGAAATTCATACGATAGGAATTTTTTAAAAAATAAGATTTCAATTTCGCCATAAATAAAAATAAATTTCTTAAAATTTACAATAGAAATTAAACTAAATATGTAAAAATAAACAATTCCGCTTAAAAATAGCAAGGTAAAGTGCAGATTCCAAAAGCGTTGTTGTACCAAACAATTTTTAAATTTATTTTATTTAAACTTAAGAAAATCTCTTTGTGTTAAATTTTTTATTTATAACCAAAGCAATTACAGAAGTTTTTGGCTATAAAATGGCACTTTATTTGTATAAGTTATAGGCGTTGAACGACCTGAAGAGACAAACATCAAATTAAACATATAATTATCATAATTAATTAATTATGTATAAAGGCAACTGATATGTAACTTAAATATCCAAAATTATGCTGAGCACTGATAAGCGTCATATCATTTCAATTCTATTATTGCTAGTTTTAACAATCTACCATTTTAAAATATACAATTCAGGTCACTTTAATATAAAAACATTAAATAACCACCCACATTATTTTTAAATTGTATATTTATCATTTATAAAGATAAAAATATTATATTATAACTTCTCGATTCCAAAATATTGCCGGATGTTGCATCATGCATTGTCCTCTTCTGTATGATTAAATTTAAAATGTATGTGGAGTGCATATTAATCCTTTAGTGCCATGTTGTGGACTATATTTTTTGTTATTCCATCTTTTGCTAACACAAACAAATTTGACGGTTTGCCCACTCGAGAACATGCCACATAGAGTTGACCGTGGGAAAAACATGGTGTCCTAAGATCTAAACCACAAACAGACAATGTTTGGCCTTGGGATTTATTAATGGTCATGGCAAATGCCAATCTGATTGGAAATTGTAGCCGTTGAAATTGAATTGGAACATCGGTAGGTATGATAGGGATACGGGGCAACAAACCTTTTCACCACGATACTGACCATTTAATATGGTGACTTCTAATACAGTTTTCATCAATTTTCTAATTACTAATCGAGTACCGTTGCATAATTTTGGTGGATTTAAATTTCGGAGCAAAATAACAGGGGACCCAATTTTCAGTTGTAGATTGTGCTGTGGCATGCCGGGCAGATCTAATGAGTTTAAAAATTCTGTTGGATAATTCACCGCCTCTGCTGAATGACAAACGGTATCAATGGATTTGTATGTAACTAAATCCCCTGGTAGTAATTGTTTTATCTTAAAATTTAAATCATTGACGTCTACATTTTTCGCGGCTAAAATTGCTCGTTCAGCTAACCAATCATGGTTCATGTATTTTGTCTGTACCCCAGGAAAAACATGTTCAATGAGGGTATTTTGCGAATCGACGATTATACAAAAATCGTTAGGTAACTTTACACATCCAGTTTAATCTGTAGTTAATTCTCCATTACCGATATCTAATAGTTGTTTTGAGCAGTGTTTAATAAAAAAGAATTCAGCCGCAGTAATTCCCTCAATTCTAGTGAATGGTGAGGAAAGAAAAAAGTGAACATGAGGGAATTCGCTTTTTCACGGGGGTGAAAAATATTCAAATGGAAAATTTTCATTTACAAAAAAATGAATATTCCTCATTTTAATAAAAAAGAACTCAGTTTTTTTATTTTTTGGTAAAACGGAGTTTAGATAGTATTGATGAACCTCTTTTTTTTTTTTTTCAATATGGAATTTTTTCAAATGAGTCGGAGTGAGGTACTCCGGGCAATTTTTGGAAAACTTAGTTTTTTTATATGGCCAAACTCATGTTTGTTATTTTTACATTTTATTATAATAAAAATTTTCATAAGTTTTTTAAAGAACCAAGCTTAAATTTATTAACTTTTTAATAATATTTCCTTAATTTGGTATTCTTGGGTACTAAATCCCGTTTTTAATTAATTCACACTCAAAAGCAATTATACCCAAATTTGGCAGCAGTTCTTCCCCTTGATAATCTTAAAGTTCTCTGAAAAAACAAATATGCAAAATTTTGCCTCAGGTAATTTTGGCTGCCAAAATTAGAAAACTTCAATGTATAAGCATTTGCATATTATCCAATGAATATTTGTGGGCGGTCAAATTGAATGATTGACTGGGGCTTTATACACAAGACTATTGGAAAAAATGAGTTTTTAGGCTCCTTGCAGCAATGTGAAATGTGACCAGGCCCGATTCATAGCTTTCTCCATTTATTTTATGCATTAAATTCAGGATTTAAAGAAATTTTTATATTATTTTACTTACTATCTGAATTTATATAGATATTGTATAATTGAAACTTCTGCTTATTGGATTTATAATAAGCTTCGTTCCACACTTGTCTGCGTAGGCCTTGCAAAGAGATAAAATAAATTTTGTGTGGTCACGCAAGATAAATGATCTATTCATATAATTAATTAACAATTTCCAATATAATTTTTTTATTACTAAATTGAATATTACAATATATTGCGAAAGTAAGTTTTTTTAAGGTCCTGTCGGGATGACTCTTTCAATATTTGAGAATATTAAAGTCGTTTTCAGGGAACGCAAACTCCAATCGCAGCTTTTTTTTTAAACCGGTTGAGGTATAGTTACTAGAAACTCGTTTAAATTTTCTAAGCAAAAATTCTGCTTCTTCATTTGCCGGTGGCAAAGAAGTCACAGCCTTACTTTCTGATGGACACACCCTGGGATAAATGGTCAGTATATGATCCTAATTTTAAATAAAAAAATGAGAATTTATTATACAAAAAAAATTACAAAAGAATAAATTGTAAAGGGAGTTAAATGCATATAGACCTTGAATTATCGCATATTTTTGCAAATATAGTAACAAGAGTATATATTAAGAATTTTTTTAACTTTAAAAAGCCCAACATTAGCATCATGGCTTTTTTGTATCTATTAACATTAACAACGCAGAAATTCCAGATTTTTACTTTTCAATTGAGTTCACTTGGCTATTCAGCTTGTTCGGAGAAGCCATTTGAGCTCATTTGAGGAGAAAAGAAACAAAATGCATTTTTTTGAGGATTATTCATTTTTAAAATTAGGAATTTTTTTGAGGTGAGTTGCAAGAGAAAGGATTTTTTTTTTTTCATTTAAATTTTTTCAAATAAAGGGGGGTAAAAAATGGTAAAGAGTTGAGTTCAAAATATGGCTATTTTTGCCAAAAATTTTGAACTGTAACTCTTACAAATTATTAAACACTGGTTTTGAGAATGTGGTAGCGGATGGATTTTGGAGCGTTTGAACACGCATATTTATTTTTAACTTTAATTTTTCAACATTTTGCCACAATGGCGATGATTTTAGGCAAGCATTTATCTCATCCGCGTACGTTGAACGTGGAATGACGGGAAGCGTTTGCCTAAAATCGCCTGACAGAACCATCAGTAAACCACCAAATATTTTGTCATTGTTTCTAATATCTTTTAAGGTCCTGTTCAACGCCTCTAACGAATGTTGGTGCGCCATAGTGCATTCATCCCAAATGATAATTTTACACTGTTTTAGCAGTGTAGCCATAGAGGATTGGTTTCTTATGTTGCACTCAGCATCTGAATTATTTTGAATATTTAGGGGCCGCTTAAATACTGAATGAGCTGTTCTGCCGCCATCTAACAACAATGCCGTTATGCCAGATGATGCTACAGTGCGATGTTATTATTTGAACGTAATTTTGCGAGAATTAATGAAATTAAGAATGTTTCACCAGTTCCACCAGGGGCATCTAAAAAAAAGAAGCCACCTTGATCTGCCGAAATTGCAAGTATAATTCGGTCGTATATTATAAGTTGTTCTTCATTCATTAGGGGGACATACTAATTAACGATTGCTACCATTTTCACACTATTGTATTGCAATTCACGCCTTATTTCATCGTTTACTACTAAATCAGTTGCATTACGAAGAGGCGATTCTATACCGTAATGAGTTAAAGGAAGGTTGGCAATATGAATGCAGAGATCCTCAATAGCAATCAAGGCTTCATTATATATATCGTGATTAAATGTAATGTTTAAATCGTTAAGCCGTGCACGATGTTTATGCAGTATATCGTCACTCATTGAATCGTTATTCTCCCACAATTTCTTTGCTTGGGTAGGAAAACATGTAGTTAGCACTATTGCAAATAGTAAACGAATTTGCGTTGCTGTACAGTTTAAAGCTGCTTCCGTAAGCATAAGTTCCCATTGATTATCGTCTTCGAGCAGGCCTAGTGCAAGGCAAGCATCTTTATATGTTGGATATTGTTGTCCATTTACTTTGCGTAGGTCTTGAAATGACAATGGGCCGATTATTACGTTAATTAACAACATTCGCAAATAAAAGCACTCAATTTGCTTTGGACTCACTGTAAATAATCGCCCTAAGGCGTTTGATTTAAACAGATTCGGACATATATCGACAGGTGTGCCTCGTTTTCGGGGCATCCATTGCTTTGTTTGGCCCCAGGTAAAATAATTTGGTACTTGGGAGTAGAGTGATGTGCGTGCAAAGGCACCAAAAGCATCTTTACGATTACATAATTCGAAGAATGAGATAAGTGTAGTTCTTGGTGGATTTATAGCACGCTCGGCTGCTGTCTTGTTTGAAAAAAATACTCGTTGGCCGTTCTCAAGATGTACGGCTAAGTGAATTACTGCCGGATCCCTTTCATGTATCGGAAAACTAAAAATTCGCCAAACAGCCTCATTAGAGCTAACATAACGGCCCATAAGATAGTTGTTTATTTCATCATTTTTGTTAGGTGAAGTTGCATTTGAATCAATGTTTTCGACCCGAAAAACAGCCATATCACTACCTTTATGCACATATTTGCATATATATTTTATGCTCTTTACTGAGGAGCAAAATTCTACATTAATGTGTGCGTTATATATTTTGCACAAAAGCGGGGAATATGGGACGACCCAACGGTTGTCAATATCGACATTCGTTTTGTTTTTCATAATTTTTGTATACGTTTGACCGCCATCATCGGGACATCTTCGGCGATATGTTGGATATCCGTCGATGTTAGTGATTGTGGCATTGGTGAAGTTTTTAGGGAAATTCTTTGTACATTTTCCATCTGCCATGCAAGGCGATAAACGATTAAGAAAACCACATGGGCCGTGAATCATGTTTGTTGTCACAATATCGAATAATAATGGGTCGGTTAATAAATTAGGAATTTCTGCAGAAATAATGCTGTCGATTTCCTCGGGACGAATTTTGTCGATAAACCAAACCAAAATGTGGGCATGAGGTAATCCTCGCTTTTGCCACTCAACGGAATACATATAGCATCGTGTAACTCCAAACGTATGATGTTTGGTAATCAATTGAATGAGGTTTTTTAATTTTTGTCTAAATACACGTGCGACAATGTCATGACGATGTGTGGCGTGTTGGCCAGGAAATAACAGTGATGTAATTTCTTCCCATTTCGGATTACACGTGAACGTGATAAATAAACAGGGTCGTCCATATTCCCGCACGAAAGTCATTGCATCCTGGATGTATTCTTGCATATTTCGTGGACTGCCAATGTGCGATGATGGTAAAATTACAGAGTTACCAATTTCGGTGGCGTCGACATCAGAAGCAACAGCGTCTCGCAAATGAATATATTCCTCCGCACGCAACTTTTGTTGATTATATCGTAAGAATCTTAGTCGTTCGCTCTCTATCTTCACGTACATGTCGACCATGTATTGTTGACAAAGCTCGCGACATCGTAAAATGACGTTATCTTGGCCCCGTCTTATCATTAATTGATATGCATAAAACTGCATCGAGCTTACGTTTTTATTTGTTTCGGCTACAGTAATAATAATTTCATAAATGTTATTTCAAAGAACATGTGTTTTATTTTTAACTAACACTGGACAACAAAATTTGGACGACCTAAAGCATCATTTACGGCAACTATGGTTTTTAGTCAAGTTTTTGGCGCTGATCACGAATATGAAATCAGAATTCACGAATATGAAATCAGAATTTTAGCCAATGCCTCAGATTTTTAGTTATTCGGTGCCGAATTTGGGATTTTTCAATATTTGGGGTATTTTGGGCTTTTATATCATAAAGCCTATGGCTAGTAACAAAAGTTTTAAAATATATTAAGATAACAAAAACATTCATTATTAACGTAAGGGGTTTACATTTTTTTTAATATAATTTTTTTTTATTTTTTAATTTTTGTAAAATTAGTGGTTTTCGTCATAAACTCCGTTTTTTGATCCTAAATAACTTGAAAATAAATTGCTAAAAATTTTATGTAATAACCTTTTTAAGATATGTTTTTATAAGGAATCTGAATATGTCAATAGATTTTTTGTTGAATAAATAGTAAAAGAAATTTTGTGAATTTTTTTCTGAACTTTGGACGCGGTTTAAAAAAAAATGGAGGCATTGGAAAAAAAAACTAAACCCGGGATCGTTATCGCAAAAAAATTCTCTACAAAACCCTCAAAAAATAGCTTATGTTGTTTTTTCTGTTGTTTAGTGTAATTAATAATCAAATTCAAATATACCTTCAGAATCTCGTTGTTTAATATTAATGCAATATCCATCTTGCCCCTTCCAGAAGATCAGAGGGTATTGGAGAGGATCATAAGAACGATGTGTATCAGCAATGAATTGAAGATTATTATTTCTTCTTCGAATTACAATTTCTCGCAAAGTGGAGGGATCGCCGACCACAATTCCAGCAACATCATCAATAATCGGTGCATTAAATCTACGAATGTGGTGTCCGAAAGGTGTTTTATCAGGATTTATGACTATAGCGTGATCGTCGCTTTTTAATTTGTGGATGTGGGATTTAGATATTTTTAACAATTCATTGTACTGATTAAATATGGCATCTAGCTCGCCAATAATGCGTCTTGCAAAAAGAGAATGGAGGTTGTAGTAGTTACATCGTGCTTCTACGCGGGCAAGGGAGCTCCCGAAATCCTCACCACCCATGAAATAAATTTGTAAAAATTTGTGGGGTTTATTTGGCATTGGCAGCATTGACCCCATTTTGTGATAAATCTGTCCTTTGAAATGTTGATTTAAATTGTTGACCATTTGCAGCATTATTCGTTATTATATTCGTGGCTCCAAATGATGTCATTTGGAAACATGAATTGAATGTTCGAATTGACTTTAGGAAAAAGTTTGAATCTGGAACACTCCCAGTAAGTAAGCCCTTTAGGGGTTCAGGTGGATATTCAATTTCAGGAAGTTTCACCTTTCCTAAGGCGCAACACATCCCCGGTGTTTCTAATTTATATTTTAAGGCATGGCAATATTGGCATTGAACATTCATAGAACCTATCAAGTTTAGATTAGCATAATATGTAATATTGGGCTCGTATCGAAATGCTAGACGAAATAATGAATTAGATGCAAAAGTTGAATGATGATCTTGATGCCGTTGTTGATCATGTGTTCGTCGGGCCACTGATCTTTTGTTTTTCATGATTTTTGCTTTTCTAATATGACGGCCCAAATTTTTCTTGCTTGCAACCATTAGTATTATTTAAAGGAGGACTTCTGGCTCATGAGTTGGTCTTAGGAGGCTTATATAATCGGATTATTAAAAAATAGTGGTGCTAGAAGGCTTAAAATTAGTTAAAATTTCATCTAAAAATTAAAAAAGAGCTATAAAACTTAAGTGTAATAGAAATTTTAATATAGAACGCCGTGTTCTATGTAGTGGTGGGGGGGGGGGGGGGGGGACCGTTAGTCAAAGAAACATCAATCAATTAAGGTAATTGCCTGCATACCCTAGAAGCAATGTTAAATTGATAAATCAAATGCTAGAATATATATATAGTCTTTGTTATGTATAATTTAGTTATTGATATATAGTTTTTTGTAAATAAAAGTTAAACATTCGAATCGGTGGCTCAGTAGCCGCCGATCATTATATAGGGTTTCATGTATTTGAGAATGCCAAATCAGATAAAAGCAGAAATGAATAATTTTTCAAAATGATAAAATTTTGAAGAAAAAAAATCCAAATTATTTTAGGCAAGGGATAAAACTTAAGTGTATGAAGAATCAATAACATCCTATTGTTCTTCCTATGGAATTCACATATAAATTTTATGGGTATTTGAGCCATTACGGGAGAATATTTAAAATTTTGCCCAAAAATTAAAAAAAGGCTATAAAATCTTATGGGTTTGGGATAGAAGCGTCAAATATTAAGGTTATATGTAATTTTTTATATTAAATTAGAAAAGCATGAATAAAAAAAATAGCTAAAAATTGGCAAAAAATTCGGAATATAACAATATAAAACGATGAGGGCGGGTGACGCATATGGCCTAGGCGTTTGAAAGTTAAAAAAAATACTATTCTATTTTTTACGGAAAATACATATAAAATTTTGTGGTAATCGGTTCGCTCATTATGGAAAAATAATGGAAATTTCGCCCAAAATATAAAGAAAAGGCTATAAAAACATAAGGGTTATTGGTAGAAGAGTCAAATTTGGGGATTATATGTATTTTTATACACCTAATCAGGTGAAAGCAAAACCAAAAAATTTTGCCTAAAAATGGCAAAAAATTCATAAAAAAACAGTTTGAATTGCTTCTGGCGGGCGACTCATAGGACAATGTGGAAAAATTTTTTATAGCGTTATATGTATTTTTTTATGCCAAATTAGATGAAAAAATAAACAGAAAAGTTGTTCGTGAAAATCCGAAAAATTCATAAAAAAACAACTTCGAATGCTTAGGGCGGGCGAACCATATCACATAGGCGCATGAAACCTAGAATAAACAATCTGCCTCCAAGAGAATGTATATATAAAATTTTATGGGAATCGGTTTAGACGGTAGAAAGTTATCGGGGATCAAAAATAAAAAAAGGCGATTTTTTAAATTGCTTCGGGCGGGCGACCCATAGGACTTAGGCGCATGAAAGATACGTATGAACCGATTCCACCACCTAGAGAATATACATGTAAAATTTCATAGGGATCGGTTTAGCCGTTTTTGAGCTTACCGGTAACAAAAATTTTGATGCTCAAATTTTATATATATAGATGAAATATGGCATGGGAATGCATTCTTTTGTGTTTATTGCAAAATTCATCATTGTGCCATTGATATTTGGTGACCTGTGTAATACCAGTTTAACATGTGAATAAACTTCCATATATCTAATGAGGCAAGGCATAAAAAAAAGAGGCGAGCCTTTATTGGAATCGAAGTTAGAAAAATTAGTTTTTTTAACTACCATTAAATTAGGTTGATTCACTGGACAATAAAATTTGGACGATCTTAAGCATCATTTATAGCAACTATGGTTTTTGGTCAGGTTTTTACCGCTGATCACGAATATGAAATCAGAATTTTAGAAAAGGCAGTTTATTCGGTGTCAAAATTAAGATTTCTCAATTATTGGGGTATCTTGGGCTTCTATATCATAAAACCTATGGGTAGTAACAATAGTTTAAAAATTTATTTAGATAACAAAAACATTAATTATTAACGTAAGGGATTTAAATTCTTTTCAAATATTTAATTTTTTTTTGTTTTTGTAAAATTAGTGGTTTTTGTCATAAACTCCGTTTTTTGATCCTAAATAATTTGAAAGTAAATTGTCAAAAATTTATGTAATAACCTTTTTTTGGTATTTTTTTTATAAGGAATCTAAATATGTCATTAGATTTTTTGTAGAATTAATAGTATAAGAAATTTTTTAAATTTTTTCTGAACTTTGGATATGGTTAAAGAAAAATTGGAGGCATTGGAAAAAAACTAAACCCAGGATCGTTATCGCAAGAAAATTCTCTACCCTTAAAAAATCGTTTATGTTGTTTTTTTTTGTTCTTATAAAAGCTTTATGTCAAGTTTTAGTTACGAGTCATATTTAAATAACCTTACTTTCCTTGGCTATTACATAAACAATCAATTTAAACCGATCCATACATAATTTGCGTAATCAATAAAAGAAAAAATTATTTATGATTATGGTTGCAACACCTTATCTTATATATAAAAGTCCGGAGAACCAACTTTTTTTTTGTTTTTTGATGCTTCATAAAAATCAAGTAAAACCTAATCGAGGTCAGCCTGACTCGAAAGTTTTATCGGTTCTGCCCAAATTTTTACGAATATTGTATTAATACTCTCACCTATCTTATGGTTAATATTTTATTAAAGTCAAAAACAATACACACTAATTACACAAAATCCTTTGGTGATAAACTAACCGTAAGAATAAAAGGTTTTTTTATTTTCGGTCCGCACACGTTTTTCTGTTTATAAGAAAACTTACAAAAAAATGGGGGGGGGGGGAGGGGGGGGGGGGGGGGGGGGGGGGGCGATTTTTATAATTAAAGCATAAATTCCCCACACGCCTTTGGAAACAAATCAGTTTTTTAAAGAAAAATTTTAAAAGGTTTTTTTAAAAAAAGCTTTTACGACGCCATATTTTTTTAGTAATAAGAAGCTCTTCATCTAAACAGGATTTTGGGCTTTTTAATTGTAATGAATTTCATTCCCTATGAGATGAAAAAACTATTTCACCATTTTATATGAAATCTTTTTGCTAAACTTAAAAATGACCGTAAGCTGGTCTTCCTCTTTTTTGTTGTCCTAGAAATAGCCCCTTTCCTCGTTTGGCTTACAATTTTTTCAGCATAAATTCTTACAAAACTCTTTTTTTCTTAATTTGTTTTCTCACAGCAACGGCCCAAACATACATGATAAAAAGGCCTTAAGTGGTAAAAGGCAAGGCCACTCACATTCCTTGAGCCAAAAATCGATTGTCAACGTGCAATGAAAAGCGTGAAATAATTAAATTTTTGGTTAAGAGGCATTGAAATTGCTCTGCTACGACGTACAGAAAACTCCGGGTTTATTGTCTCCTATTTTGCAAAATTCTTTTTTTATATATATTAATTTTTAAAGTTCAAACAGCACGGTGATAGCCAAATTTAGGCTTACACGTACCTATCAAGGCCCAGCCCGGAGTTAAGGGTTTTTAATTTAGTCCAAATTTACAAATATGACTCGAAGAAATATTATAGCTAAAATTTTTGGAAATTATTTTTAAAAAACAGAGCATTCCCGCATCTCAAGGAAATGTGTTCTTTTTAGTCCTTGTTATAAAATGTAACAAAATAAACCATTTTAGGTTTTCGGAGGGGGGGGGGGGGTGCACCAAGTTGGGCTGGCTTTGGGCTCCGACACCAATATCATTTATTAAATCAGGAATGGGCTTTTTCAGTTAATATTCTTTAGTCCTACCACTTTAAACTATAGTCTTTTTAACTTTGCCTTAACTATGCACTTCTAAACAGAACTTACTCCAATTTCAAACTCTATAATTGTTTGTTGGGGTGATTTGAGGTAAGCTCAGACTTCTTATATATAATTCAATCTATTAACATTCTAAATTGTCTCTCGTTTTTTACTCTCAATAAATGAGTCAAATCACTAATGAGCTAAAATAAGGGAACCCGAAGTTACACATGGGAAATTCAACAATATAAATTCCTCACAGGTATTATTTAACATAGGGCAAAAAAAAATTTTTTTATAATATACAAAATTCTTAATATTTCATTTTTATAACAGCACCTCTGGCTACGATTCAAGTGCCACAGGACTACTGCTTTACTAATATAACTAACTATCGACAGAAGTTGAATTGCTATTGTCCTATTTTTTCATTATTCCAACAAATGACTACAAAAACACACGAATCCATGATTGTACAATAGCGTTAAATCGCATTTCGATACATAATTGTTTTAAATTTAACGAACCATTTGTATGACATGGCTCATGACACAATAGCCCTTTGCCTCAAAAATTGAAATTGAGTTTTTTAATTCCATCCTAGGTCTTGTCTTATTTAACCTTAGTTTTTCAAGAAAATTGAAAAATTATGGAAATGGCACTAGCAAAATGCATTTAAATAACCATAAATCATGTTTGCTCGTAATCTTTTTTCTGTAAATATAAAAACGACGCAGCTCTGGACCAAAAAGGTTCATATAGATTGTCAGCTGTTTTTCTTGAAGCAGGCCCGATTCTAGCTTTTTTATTTTAAAGGGGCAAAAAAACTCGTGGGGGGGCAGAAAAAATTTTGCCGCCTTCGGCGGCAAAAGGACAAGACCTTCGGTCCGCAAAATATACATGTACAACAATAGAATCCATGTTCAAAATTTTTTAACAAATTTAATAGTAATTTATTATATTCTAAATAAAAAAAATACTTGCGTTTATAATTTGGATATATGAATTCAATTGTTTTCACTAATATCAATTGCTTAAAAAGATCTGTATTTGGAAATTTATTTTAAGTATTTTATCATTTGGTATTAATGCGCATAAAATTAGAAATATCATATATATGAATGATAAAAATAAATTATATAAAACTTTGGATTTTAGAAAATGAATAGTAAAATAAGATTGATTATCATGAAAACAAATTGTATAAGTATGCTTGGAAAAATATATATTAAAAAAAAACACTGGTTATATATGACTAGTAATTAATATTAGGGTAAAATTAAATAAAACCTGAACATAAACGTTAAATGCGCATAAAAAAATTGAACCATGTTTTAAAATAGTAAATAATTAGCTGATTATGAGCAGTGTTTTTTATTAATCTAACAATTTTATCCTAGAGGTTGTATTAATTAAATTATAAAATTCATCAAAATTCAACGCCCCAGTTAACGATTTTTTGTGTCCTTGAAAAACCAAATCACCTTTACGCAGATCACTACGTAACAGCAAGAAGTTATTATCCTTCTTAAAGAAGAAAATGTGGCCTCATAACTCGACGTTGAAGAGTCAATTAACAAACTTATAGGAAAAATGTTAAATAGATTAGAAAACGCATCTTTGTAATTATATAAAAATTTAACAAAATCAATAGTAACACATTCTTTGTAATTATTAAGTTTCTTATTAAATAAATTTTGGCTACGTCAATTTCTTTAGATAATGAATTTTCATCACTATTACTTTTTTTAAAATAGGCTCTAATTTATTAATATCTAAAATATTAATCAAATTTATAGAGGGAATTTAAAGATTTTAAATAACTATTATCGGTAAAAAATCTATTATCAAAATATAAATAAATCAATAATATTAAAATATATACTTTTTACTTCATCCTTAATATTTAAAATATCTTCAAACTCATGAGTAGAAAATAAATAAAAATCAGAAAAATCTTTAGGTTTAGTTTTTCTTTTATCCAAAGATAAAGTATTGTCATTTAAAAAAGTATTAATATCAAAATAATTTTTGAATAAATCTTCAAATGTATTTTTATTTCTTAATTGTTAAATTTCTAACAAAAATTGGTGTATTAAATCAGAAGAAATATAAATCGTTCTGCATTGAAATTGGTCTATAATTATTTTTAATAAATAAAATAATTTTTCAATTAAATACCAAAAAATAAATAGATGATTATAAACATGGTCTAACCCCAATTCGGCCTTGTGACCTGAAGATATAAAAGTTTTTTTATTTTTATTAAAAGAGTATTAATTTTTGTGTAATTTAAAAAAAAACAATGGGCAGGGAGTGAGCACACCACCAATGGGGCAACAGCCGGGGTATAGTCCCGCATTCACTAACTACCTTGATTGCATCATGTTGAAAAAATTTATGAAGGGAAGAAAAATTATCAAAAAAATCTTTCCCTTACTCAAAATTTCAAGACAATATTTTACAACAAGATGCAATCGGTGGTTAAAGCAGTGATTATACGGGACATGGTGTCCCAGCTATTTTGCTTAGAAATACTTGAACATCACCTTTTCCCCAAGGCATTAGTTCGCCCCATCGTAGCATTGTGCGATCAGGTTCTTTGGTTCTAGATTATATTCTAACAATAGATTGATGACAAATGAAAAAATTTCTTAGGCATCAGGGTTATGAATTGCTTTCACAAACATAAAGCTGTCTGTAAAATCAAATTTTTCTATATATTTCTGTGTTAGTTTGATCTCTCTTGCGGATGAGAAGTATTAATGAATAAAAACACTTTTAAATAAAGTAAATATTTTTAAGATAATATTTTTTAGATATTTTTGACGGAGCAAATTTAATTATATTATTTGAAAGAAATAAAATTACTATATATTTTTTTTTGGGGGAGGGGGCAATTTAATTTGGTGGGGGGGGGGGGGGGGGGGGCAAACATAAAATTGCTATGCATTTTACTTTTGGGGGGGGGAGGGCCTTCCCCCCCCCCAAAAAGGGGTCTAGAATCGTGCCTGACTTGAAGTCCCGTAATTTTGCCCATTTTATATCCATAATAATAAAATAAAAGAAAACTAGTTCCAGTTTTATTAAGGCACGGGCGTCATTCGGTCAACAGTCAAAAATTTTTTTTTTAACTGTTTCGAAATTTTAAAAAAATATATATAAATAGATATTTAGATTGACATTGACCGATAATTTTTCTTTTCTCACGTGAATTTTCGAATTTTTATTCGTCTAAAGGCGACATGTCAAGGCAATGAGAAATTATGTTGAGGTAGATTTTGATAAATGGTTTTTTAATAATATCATTTTTGTGGTTTTTTGGTCAAAAAAAGTAATTTTACACCTCGGGGTCAAACAAATTATGTTTAGACGGAGTAAAAGGGTTGAAAGCCAAGATATTTAATATAACTCGCGCTGGTCTACCTACTATACTTCTCGTTTGCGGCTATAATTAGAAAATCTTTTCATCTTTGAATCAAAACTTTTTATATTTATGAAACCTCAAAGAAATTAATTAATGTACTAATATAAAATGATTATCATTTAAGTTTAGTACAATGCTACCGCCCTAGCTGGAGATAAAAAAGAGCCACAAAGGAAATTTTTAAGGGCTTTGTTTATAAAAAACTTACAATTAAAGGGAATAAAAATATACGATTTTTTGCATAAAAAAGAGCCTTTGAAAAATTTCCACTTTATAACAATAAAGAAGGGGCTTTAAATATGAAGGGTTTTTTGAATTCTACTTAGGTCACGTGCAAAGTGAGTTTTTATTTTCGTAAAATTTTTGTAATAAAACGCAAATTTTTAAAAAATTGCCAATTTGTTTATGCACATAAAATACTACTTCTGGAATAAAAATTTTTCAAGAAAATTTCAAAAAAATAAAATTTTTTAAATTTTCAAAATTTTGCGAAAATATAAACTCATTTTGCACGTGCCCTTACATGTAATAAAAATTTCATATTTGTGTTTTTATAAGATGTAAAGGGTGGTGATCGAGGCAATATTTATTAAATGTAAGATATCTTGATATATTGTAGTTTTTCATAAAATATTTTTCAAATATTTCATAAAATTAAAAAAAAAAAATACGAGTTTCGCTAAATATGGGGATTGGTATAGGCTTTTCTTCATTTTTTTTTAGTGCGTTTTTGTTAAAAATTCGAAATTACTATACGGTTTGCTTGTACGCCCACGATAAGCTTAGACTTAATATTAAAATATAGTCTAGTCTAAGCAGGCCATCAAACTGCTTCAAATTGATTGTACACGTGTATTTCAAAAAGACAAAAGTTGCCTTGCACGAAATCGAACCCAAAACTTCTTCGAGTGGGATATGCGTCTGTAGGGGCACGTGCAAAAAGAATTTTATTTTCGTAAAATTTTTAAAATTTTGAAAAAAAAATTTTGTAATAAAACGCAAATTTTAAAAAGTTCCCAAATTTAGTATATGCACATAAACAATTTTTTTCTGAAATAAAATATTTTTCAAAAATTTTGAAAATTTTTTTAAATTTTTAAAATTTTACGAAAATAAAACTCACTTTGACGTGCCCTAAGTACCAATTCTATATATCAATAAGTTAAATTTTCAGACGAGCAAGTCAGCCAGCTTTGTCTATTTAATTTAATACAGCAAACTTGTTTAAGCGCTATACAATTATATCAACACGTTTATATTTTTGGGGAAAAAAATCGATTGGGCTAATTTAAAGTAAAGTTACAAAAATTAAAACTTTATTTGCAAAAAAAAATTTTTAATTTTTTGTTGGGCACATCCAAAAATGGCCATTTATTCTTATTTTTTTGACATTAGACGTTGAAAAATTTTTATTTTACAATTTTGAATAGTATGACCGCAACTTAAGCAAAACGTTCAAAACGAAAATAGAGAGCTTAGTTACAATACTAGTTCAAATTTACGATTTCATTGTCATTCCGCTAATAAATAATAGAATATATGTTAAAAGGGATAATAAATGTGTCCTCAGATCGTCAAAAATGAAAGATGTCCTTTTGATCAATTCGACCATGGTTACACATTATTATTATGTAATATGCAAAATTTGTCAAAAGGTGATATATTAAATATATATTTAAAGTATATATGTTCAACATATTTTCCTTGAAAAGTTCAGGGCCTAACAGACCATAAAAGACCAAAGGACATAATAGAAACGGCTATAAAAGCGGCCTAATTTGTACATATACCTATCATTCTAAAATTTTAAATCAACCATTTAATAAATTTTGCAATTAGGAGCGACTGAAAAAAAATGTATTTCAAATTCTTAGCTATCTTCGTCGCAGTTTGTGCCTTGAATTCGACGTATGCTCAAGGTATTTAAAACATTATTTTAACCCAATTCAAATTTATTCCTTTTTATGTGAATTTTTTTAAATTAAAAGAAAAATAACGGTGAGAAACGAAATACTTGTTAAGATGTTATAACAATCTTATCTAAATAACTAACATTCTAGAGCAAATGTGAAAATTTTTACATATACAATTTCCTACCTTTCATTTAAACTTAAAGTCACCCAAAATGTTTTCAGAAAATATCCACATAAAAGGTCATCTTTTGGATAGTACTGAAGTACCTGCAAACATATACCCAGCGATGCCAAATTAGCCATTAAAGCCATAAGAAAATAATAAAAGCATATAATTGAAATATTTTTAACTTACTAAAACCAGGGCTGGGAAAACAATGAGCCAAAAAACTTTGGCTTATTTTTTCCCCTAAAAACACAAAAAAAGAAAGGGGGCTACAAATAAAGGACCAAAATAATAATTTAAAAAAAGCCCATACTAAGAAAAGGGGCAAAAAAACCCAGAAAAAGCGGCTCTTAAAAAAAAGCCCCAAAAAACCCATTTTATGTTTTCTTTATAATAATTTCGTAAAAATTTTGATTTTTTCTTTATAACAATGATGGGTAGGTAAGCCTTCGCAATATCTATATAAAAGGGGAAAAATACACTTAACTTTGTTGGCCTAATTTCTTATTATTTAAGATGATTAAAATAAGCTACAAGTGATTTGATTTTTATATCAAAATAAAATTCCTACATTTTTTCTTAAAGCTCCTAGGCATTTTTTTTTTGAAAAAAAGGGTTTTTTTTAAACATGCCCCTTTTCATTAAGCAAGAAAAGGGGCTTTTCTTTTGCCATGCCCACAAGTTTGTGGGCATTTGGGGAAAAAAACTCCAAAACTTGTTGAAAAAAAGACCATTAAGTTTTTTTTCCAGCCTTGATTAAAACATGGCCAAATAATTTTAGATAATCAATTCGTACAGCTTAGTTCAACCTTGGGTTAATTTTGACAAAAATAAAAGATATTACACATTTTAATCTAGGCCTACGATTTCACTACTCAAATCAAAAATATTTGTGTTTTTAACAAAAAATAACTAGTGTCTAAATATCTTAAAATATTAATTCAGATGATGCCGATGTTAGAAGAATAAAAGAATTGCAAGATTCGCTGTACGGTGAACTTAAACCTCAAATTGATTACATTGTCACCTATGGTAAGTGATCAGATATATACTTTATAGCTAAAAAAAATCCTAAAAATTGTTCTGAATTAATAAATATATATATGTGAACGTTAGTATACTTTCAGCTTCACCTATTATTCGCGTAAAAATAAGAAAATCATAAAAAATTCTCAGCCCAAGTTAGCCCTCGTTGCCAACGTTATTACTAAGTAATGAGCGACTATTATAAGCCTTGTAGAAAAAGTCTTATTAAAGTTATAAGAAAACTTATTGTAGAGGTGAATTCCTCAATTGAACAATTAAACCGTTAAGGCTTTGCCCGTTTTACCTCTAAAAGGTGGCCCTATAATGAGATTTAAGACACGCCGGTGACCTAGGTTAAAAAACTTAGGTTGCCAACAGGATGGCGTAATTAGTTGACGGGGATCCAATCACTAATCAGGATTAACCAGAAGCGTTTTGAAGGGGGGTCAAAAGGGGACAATTGCCTCCCTTTAGAATTTTTTTTTTACATTTTAATGATGTAACCAGCGGTTGAATTAGAAAATAAAATATATAAAAGGGAATAGAAATCAATAAATTTGCTATTTTTTTGACAAATATACAGACTTATAAAAAAATTTTGCAAATAAAATATCAATATTAACATTAAATTTGTAGTTCCTTTCCTGTAAAAAAATTTCTTGCCCCTGTTTAAAGTTTCTGCATACGCCAATAAGATCAACCTGAACTTACACAGAGGTCCAACATTAATATAACACTAAATTTGTTTCAAGTTCTAATATGCATCACTCGTTTTTCGACAACTCTATTATAAAATTTATATTTTAGGTCTAGATGCGTTTTGCAGGAACCGTTGTATAACCGAGAATCGACAGCTGAGTCGATGCGCGGAATGCCCCCAAGATATAATTGCACAATTCCAATAATCTCGGCATTTACTTCTACAAAAAATGAATGACATTAGGTCAAGAGCGATCACTGCCATATTTTTTATAAAATTTTTCAAAATAAATTTAATTACTCTCGTGTAATATTGTAAATAAACTGCATCAATAACACTGGTGGTATATTATCTTTTATTTAATATATTTGCTTATCATAACAACGTTAAAAGAAATCTTTACATATTACATAGCACATTTCCATAATTACAATTTTTTTGAGGCACGTTCCGGGTTAAATTTTAAAATTAGTTTTTTTCTCCATTTTCGCATATTTTTTTTTGAAAAATGGCAATTCGTCCAAAAATAATTTAAAAACATACATAATTTAACTGATATTATATCAGTAAACATTTTGTTCTTGCCCCTTAATTTAAGAACAAAATTTATGTCATTATAAAAAGCTAAAATGTTTTATTAAAAAAAATCATTTTAATCTCATTGCGAAAAAGGAAAGTTCAATATAAACGCGCCTTTATAAAAAAACAAGAATAAATAAAAGGCTAAACCAAATGTAATTTAAGATAGCAAAATTAAATTCCATCAAATCATACATACACCGCAGTCAATTTGACCGAACTATTAAAAGTTAAATGACAGCTGTCCTTGGCAAATAATGAGTGAACGATAAGATAAAAGCTATCGTTTCCTATGTTGGCTGCTAATTCCACCTTTACTGCTTGTCTTGTCACCTAACCTTTCCATGGCCCTCCGCTCCCTCCTATTTTTGGGGGCGGCAGATGCTTTAGAACCACCAACACCACCACCCTTAGTGACACCACTGGTAGAGGCCTGATTTGCCCTGAGTATGGCCCCAGGACTGGGGTAAGGCCTCATTTGGAAAAGTGGGCCAGCTGCAGTGCTATCTACACCGGTTACAGTATCGTCACCTTTAAGAAGGCCGGAACTCCAGGTACCCCTATAAAGCGAAATATAAAATTTTTTTAAAAATAATTTGATTTAAATATCATTAACTCTTATTATACAGGTCAACAAATATCATTGTCAGAAACGAGATTGTTATGAAAACATAAAAGAATGCAATTCCATGATGGCCTAATCTCATATATACTTTTCGTTTTTCTTAATTGCTTCCATATTTGGCTCCATAGATCCCTCTATAACAAAAAATGGTTTTTTTTGACCAAAATGACAGATCTAAATATACCCTAAGAGAAAAAAATATAAAAATCTACTTTGAATATAAAAATTCCTTGTGACTTATATTTTTAATAACAAATACCGGAAAAAAAATTTTATCAAGCTCTTACATCAACATTTAGATGATACAAAATATTTCGCGTCCAAACTGACACGATATACTATCGGTTTTCAATACAAATATTATTTGAACAAATTTAACAGTTTACCTAAATATGCAAAAAAAAAAATTTCAATTTATTTTTGTTTTTGAATCTTTTTTGTTTTTGTAACCTTTTTTTCTAAAATTTTCAATGTTTATACCAGAACTAAATTTGATTAGGAAATACGGTAAATGGATTTAATATTTCCTAAGATGCCAGGTTGATCTCTGTAATTTTATGCTTAGGCTATAGCTTGTTGTTTGTCAAAAAAAATAACTTTAAAAAAACGAGCCAATTTTTCAACCAAACATCCATTGATTTAATTATGTGAAAGGCGTGTAATCGTGATAATAATAATGTGTTTCAAGTACAGGTGATGTATATCAATATATTATAAATCATAAGATTATTAATAATGAATAATGATTATAATAACATTAGTAAATACTTTATTAATAGTGTAGAAATATCACATTCGCTCTCCCTCAAGTCTTTCAATGACAACCCGAGCTTCCCGCAATTGGTCCGCATGCTTTCTTTTAAATTTTCCATCTACAAACACGTCGTACGACCAAGCATTTTTTTATTTTAAATTTTGCCTCTCTGCCAACCTTTAGACAATTCGTTTTTTACCCAAACATCATCATTGTTTTCAAAACTTCTATTCATCGTTGATCATGATAGTATTTCTGTCTCCACAAATTATCTTTGATCGTCTGCGAGGTTAATAGATGATCTAAACATGTTTTAAGTTTTCTATACATCATTAATTCAGCCGGTGTTTTCTCAGTTGTATTATGTGCAGTTACACGATAATTATATAGTATTTGATCAATTGTGTTTTTGTCGTTTTTGTTATTATTTGCTGCATAAAATCGAGTTTTGAAAGTTTTAATAAAGCGTTCTACTAAACCGTTTGATTTGGGATGATAGGGTGTTGTCAAAATATGTCCCGTTTGATTTAAGAAACCAAGCAAATTCTTGGCCGGTAAATTGCCCGCCGTTATCGCTTATTAAAACTCTGGGAACTCCCAATCTTGCAAACCAACTTCTGAGCGCTGTTATAACGCCTTGGGCGTTAATAGAATTCAAAATTTCAATTTCCGGCCACTTAGAGTTCGCAACGACTATAACTAAAAAATATTTGTTGTTGAGAGGGCCAGCAAGATCAATATGAACTCTGTCCATCGGTCCTCAATCGGCCATTGAAATAAAGGAGCCTCTGGCAGATTTTGACGATTTTCTTGGCATTAACATAATTTTAGATAATTTTCAATATCTTCATTGATATAAGGCCACCAACAATACGATTTTGCAATATCAATCATCCCAGATATACCTGAATGACCCGTGTGAAGATCAAGGACTTTATTTTTCAATTTTTCCGGAACTATTAAACTATTTTTCCAAAATAATAAATCACTTTCAATTGAGAATTCGTTTTTTTTGTTGTAGTAAAACTTACGAATGTTTGGACTAAATGATAAATCCTTCCACTTGGTTTGTATTAAATTTATAATAGTTTTTAAGTTTGGGTCTTTGGCCGTTTCGTGAATCATCGTCTTCCTGTTAAAATTTAAATTGTCTAACATGTGAACGTGCACTTCCTCCATAGGACACTCTTCTGAAGGTAAACGTGATAAAGCGTCTGCTATACGATTAGTAATGCCTGGTACATATTTTATTTGATAGTCATAAGCCATGAGTTTGTTCGCCCATCTCTGTAATCGTGCATTATATTTATTAATATGACCGTTGCCTCTAAATAAGTATTGTAATGGTTTATGATCAGTCCTCAACTCAAAAGATCTACCACATATATAATGATAAAATTTATCATTTGCAAATATAATGGCCAAGGCTTCTTTATCGATTGTTGAATAATTTTTCTCTGCACTATTTAAAACTCTTGAAGCGTAAGCAATGGGTCGCTCATTACCATCAGATTCTAAATGCATAAGAACTCCGCCAACTCCTATATCACAAGCATCAGTATATAATATTAGAGGCGTGTTCAAAGAATAAGGAACTACGACCATCGATCATGATAGTATTTCTGTCTCCACAAATTATCTTTGATCGTCTGCGAGGTTGATTTTTTTAGATGATCTAAACAAGTTTTAAGTTTTCTATTCATCATTAATTCAGCCGGTGTTTTCTCAGTTGTATTATGTGCAGTTACACGATAATTAAATAGTATTTGATCAATTGTTTTTTTGTCGTTTTTGTTATTATTTGCTGCATAAAATCGAGTTTTGAAAGTTTTAATAAAGCGTTCTACTAAACCGTTTGATTTGGGATGATAGGGTGTTGTCAAAATATGTTAAATCCCGTTTGATTTAAAAAACCAAGCAAATTCTTGGCCGGTAAATTGCCCGCCGTTATCGCTTACTAAAACTCTGGGAACTCCCAATCTTGCAAATCAACTTTTGAGCGCTGTTATAATGCCTTGTGATATAGGAGTTGGCGGAGTTCTTATGCATTTAGAAATGGTAATGAGCGACCCATTGCTTACGCTTCAAGAGTTTTAAATAGCGCAGAAAAAAATTATTCAACAATCGATAAAGAAGCCTTGGCCATTATATTTGCAATAGATAAACTTTCATCATTATATATGAGTAGATTCTTTGAGTTGAGGACTGATCATAAACCATTACAATACTTATTTAGAGGCAACGGTCATATTAATAAATATAATGCACGATTACAGAGATGGGCGAACAAACTCATGGCTTATGACTATCAAATAAAATGTGTACCAGGCATTACTAATCGTATAGCAGACGCTTTATCACGTTTACCTTCAGAAGAGTGTCCTATTGAGGAAGTGCACGTTCACATGTTAGACAATTTAATTTTTAACAGGAAGACGATGATTCACGAAACGGCGGAAGACCCAAACTTAAAAACTATTATTAATTTAATACAAATTAAGTGGAAGGATTTATCATTTAGTCCAAACAATCGGTTGACGAGCTCTCAATTGAAATGGATTTATTATTTTGGAAAAATAGATTAATAGTTTCGGAAAAATTGAAAAATAAAGTCCTTGACGTTCTTCACACGGGTCACCCAGGTATATCTGGGATGATTGACCTTGCAAAATCGTATTGTTGGTGGCCTTATATCAATGAAGATATTGAAAATTATGTAAAATTATGTCAAAGTTGCCAAGAAAATCGTCAAAATCTGCCAGAGGCTCCTCTTGGTCGTACGACGTGTTTGTAGATGGAAAATTTAAAAGAAAGCATGCGGACCCATTGCGGGAAGCTCGGGTTATCATTAAAAGACTTGAGGAAGAGCGAATGTGATATTTCTACACTATTAATAAAGTTATTACTAATGTTATTATAAATTCATTATTATTAATCTTATGATTTATAATATATTGATATACATCATCTGTACTTGAAACACATTATTATTATCATGATTACACAATAAAGAATTATTATAACCTTGGGACATCTGAATATGCTGAGGGATCCATAGGGTCCAATTCGCTGCTTTTTTCTATCAAAACAATACACAAATAAATTAATTTTAATATACAAAGGCACCAAGCTAAAAATAGAAGAGAAAAATACTAATTTGTAAAAAAAAGTTATTTGATATATCCTACATATCTTATTTTAAAATTTGGTAAAGTTGTTTCAAAATTTAAAAGTTAATACGTGCTAATTGAGGCAAAAATTCGGAAAATTTTCAGTCTGATAATAATTATTTAAAATCTCGCTAACAATCTATTGTCCAATAAATATTATCCTACCCTAGGATGCATTTGACCAACACATGCCATCAAGTGGGGGGCAAATATTATATAAATATTTAGCTTTCACAAGTCTCAAATGACTGTGGCCTGAGACATTTTTAAAATTAATACATAAAACAAAAAAAAATTTTATACGCCTTATCAAAAAATTAAGTATTAATATAATTTGCCTGATTAATATTACAAATGCCACTTTAACGTTAATCCATTATTATTCATTAATATATCATGTTTTTAATAACAAGTCACAGCCAAAAAAATTTTGGTGCCCCACCTTTTTACCTATAAAAATGGGTTATCCGTCAAAATTTTTTCTTTTAATATCAGGTAGCCCTTCAGAATATAAACTCATTTTATTTGGACATTTAAGTTTCATGCTTCCAAAAAATTAGACTCTTTAAATTAGGCGGTCCATTTAACTACTAACCAGGCTCAAAGGTGTTTAACTTGAGTGTTTTAAACACAATAAAGTCTATAGGCGCACAAAGCACAGCCCATAACAACGAGTTTGAAGAGAGCATACTTTTTTTCTTGCTCCCATCATTCTTAGGGGGTTTGTAGCGAGGAGCACTTGAGGGAATTTTTGAGGTATATTCGCTAATACGCCGAGTTTTTACAACTTCTTCCTTCCCATCACTTTCATCATCATCGTCCTCCTCATCCCGGTCCTCTATTAATCCACGATCTATACCAGCCTTTTGAAAAAAAAAATAGAAAATACAGAAAAAACACAATGAAAAATCGATATAAAATAATTAAACAGGTCAACTTTTGAGGGATATAAGTAACTTTCAAGGCCAGATTAGATTTTCAAACTTTGCCGTTTTTTTAAAAAAAATTTTATGCCAGTTATAAAAAAAATAAAAAAAACAAAACAAAAAAAATTTAATACATATTTTAAAAAAATTTTTTATATATAAAACGGTTTGAGTCTTAAATTTAAATTTCAAATAATAACTTTATTTTAGAATAGATAATATAGCGTGTCCTATTTAGGTTTGGGTGAAAAATAATTTCTATAATGAATGTTTTTTAAGTGAAAGATAAATTTCAAAGGTTAATAAAAAAAAATTTCATTTTTCTCCCTGCGTATTCTCGAGGTCGCAATATCTGGTATGACCAGATTTGCCCTCGATTTATACCTAAAATGTAGTTTGAACATAATTTGAAAAATATACGCATTATGGCCATTATGTAGATTATATTCCGTATATCATAATTATCAATCATTGATTTAACCATGTGTTATTAGCAATTAAAAAAACTTTGTAAATGTATTTAATTACACAGGTCGACAAAAAATGGCGACCAATTTTAAACATATATATTCTGAAAGTGTTTTTTGAGCACATTCCAAATATCTTTTTTGTTTTTTTTTGAATAGGTCTAATTTTTTACCTAGATGAATTTAAAAGTACCAAAAAACCTCAATATGTCCTATATTTATAGGCACTTTTCGTGCCTTTAAAATAAAAATAAATAATAGAAAAATATATTTTACTATTGAAAAACTCTTATATTGTTATATAACTTTTTTAGAATTTACTTATCTCATTTACTTTTTTAAATATTTGATTTTAAAAAACTCAAAATTCCAAAAAATACGCGTCTCAAAGTCTGTGCTTCAAAATCATAAAAAATTAAAAAATCATTCAGAAGAGTACAAATAACATTTGAGATATGTAATAAATAAATGCGATTCAAGCCAAATAAGTATTATATTTTTCATAAATGATAGAAGATAATGAAATATAAGCACATAAAGTGAAAATACTACCCAAGCAATCTTTTTTGTTTATATTTAACTTATCTAACTACACTACATCGAGATATGTAAGTGAGTGAAGGGGCAGATAATGCCAGTATTAGTAGCAGCATGCACTACAAACTTTAAGAATTTAGTAGCCCCTTTTTTAATATATTAAATTTTAAAGCACAGACTTTCAGACGCGTATTTTTTTGGAAATTTTGAGTTTTTTAAAAATCAAATATTTAAAAAAGTAAATGAAATAAGTAAATTCTAAAAAAGTTATATAACAATATAAGAGTTTTTCAATAATAAAATATATTTTTCTATTATTTTTTTTTATTTTAAAGGCACAAAAAGTGCCTATAAATATAGGGCATATTGAGGTTTTTGGTAATTTTAAACCCATCTAGGTAAAAAATTAGACCTATTCAAAAAAAACGGAAAAGATATTCGGAATGTACTCAAAAAACACTATCAAAATATATATGTTTTTAATTGGTCGCTTACATAAAGTTGTTATTTGTCGACCAGTGTTATTAAAAAAAATTGAGGTTGGAGCAATAAAATAAATATCTTTACATTCGCCTGCTGATCCTTCAATAACAATTCTTCTTGTTTCCGTTTGTCCAAGACCATTTTAAGATTCACTTCGCCTCTATGGATGGCATCTAGATATTTAAAGTGAATTTTCCTTATGTTAAAATATAACATATTATGAATTTTTAAGATAATCAGGGAAAAAGAATAAATTTAATGTATGATATTATCCAATTATATTTTATGGATTACCTTTATATAGTCTGGAAACGGAAATTGTAACTTTGGCTCTAGGGTGAACAGGTGATAGCCATGACATTTTGTCATTTACAACGTTCCAATAGTAATAGCGACCTCTGTATATAAATATTAGATAAGTTAACTATATTGGGTATTTAAGTAAAACATTCAAAACTATATGAACATCTCACACAATTTAACCAAAATATGCTTAAAACAAATTTACAAGATTAATGTATGAGTAAATTCTAATAATGTATCTTAAGTTTGGTTGAACGAAAGATGTGGCAGATTAAGTTTGATATTTTTTAAAATATGTTTGAAGTTTATAAAATGAAAGTTATTTTATGACAGGCATCAAAATGAATTAAATACCATTCTAAATTTTCGTTGATGAATAAGTAATATTTCGTATTTAATGGATTTATAGTTTGCAATGATAGATTTGCAATCGATGTGCGTTTTACATATTACAAAATTTTTTAAATATTTTGGACACATCTTCTGTCGGTCAAATTAATAACTTAATGTTTTAAAAAATTAAACTTGTTAAATAATTTTAATTCATTTGAGTCAAACTTTTAAAACCTTTATCACTGCCGAAAAAGTGTGGGCTAAAGGGGTAAAAATATGCTTTTTTTAGGTTAAAAAGGAGAAAACTAATCTAAGTTTGTAAAAAAGCTAGGTAAACAATAAAAGCCCTTTTTAGTTTTTCATTATTATGAGGTTAAAATGAGATTTATTACTTATATTAAATTACTAAAGGGGGAGGGGGAAGCGAGGAAGAGGAGACTCCCCCAAAAAGTCCATTTTAAGAGCTTTTAATATAAAAAGGTCCCAGAAAATTACATTAGAGAGCGGGTTATTTTTTCCCTATGCCTGAGTTTCAATAATCATACAAAAAGTATAATCATTGTAATTATCCTAATTGCCAGCCAAATAATTGATGCAGATTAAACATTTGCAAACAAACTATAAATACACAGATTATAAATGTCAGAAACGTGAATTTTATATAAAAAAAATGCATCCCCATGATGGCCTAATCTAATATATATTGTTTGTTTTTCTTAGTTTCTTCCATCTTTGGCTCCTTAAATACGTATATAACAAAAAATGGCCTTTATGACTAATTGGCAGATTTAAATATTCCCTATTAAAAATTTAAAAATCTTTTTAGATGTAAAAATCCCTTGTAAATTAATATTATAACAAACAATGAAAAATTGATTTAATATCACGCTCTTACATTGGCATTTAGATAATACAAAATATTTCACGTCCAATGAATATAACTATATTGGTTTTTAATAAAAATATGATTTGAAGTTTGAATTTAACATTTTAACTATTGTGAATATGAAAATAAAAATTTTAATTTATTTTGGTTCATGAATTTTGTTTTTTTTTAATTTTTCTAAAATTTTCAATGTTTATAACTGGCTAACTAAGTTAGATTAGGAAAAACAGTAAAAAGATTTGATATTACCTAAGATGGCAGATTTGAGCTCTAAAGTTAACTCATAACTCTCAAAAAAATGGAGGACCAATGAAATATCAAAATGCAATTGCACTGAACACCTGGACCAATGGGATTGTATCAAACACAAAAAAAATAAAAATTGTTTGCAATAACAATTAAATACCCAAAATAATTTAAAAACCATATATTTTTTAAATGTTCAATAATTGTTTCTAAAAACCATAATATTAATATACATTAAGTAATTTATAGTGAAGAAATTTATTAAAAGTGATAATTTAAATTTGTGCAATAAAAGGTAAAATTAATATTATTTAAACATCCACTTAAATACCATTTATAATTATTAATAAAAGGACAATTATAAAAATTTAATTTAAAACAATAAATTGTTCATATGACATGTATAGGCAATTTTTAGAAATTGAAGATAAATGATATAATGTTGGAGCTAAACTAAATTTAACTTACAGACAAGGATCAAATATTTCTTTCCAATCTTGTGGGAGTGGGTACTTTTTAAGCATATGCAATCTTCTTTTCCTATTTTCTTCAGTTTCTAACTTACCATTTCCATACCTTTTTCTTTATATCATTTATGTACAATTTAAATTATTTTGTTTATTCAAGAATATATAACTAAGCTAAACATATATACAATAATATAATTCTATAGTTGCAATAATAACATAGTTAAATTTACTATAACTATATTCATTGTTTTATAATCTTAATTATTATATAAAATTTTAAGGCAAAGACAATTGCTATATATCTATTCTTTATGGTTTTACGGCAATATAGCTTAATTGATAATGTTTAAATAATTTAGCATAACAGCATTGAAGATATGTCAAGCAGTATCTATAATTAACATTAACAAATAATATTAAAAAATTACAAGCAGTATTCCGTGCAACTGTGATAAGGGTTCCATTTGTTAATACATCCTTGAGCAGTCATACCTTCAAAAAAAGGAGCAGGCATAATTTGAGATTGTAGGTTGTCATCGTCATAACTTTCAGCAATAATTTCTTCTTCTTCTAAACAAAAATAAAATGTTAACAAATTACAAAGCTAGATAGAATGAGGCTATAACTTAAATTTACGTTTATTAGCATCTAAATCTTGTATAAGTCCGCGTTTCGCTAATTTTGCCGCAAGAGCAGGTGGCAGAGGCATTATGTTACACTGGAAAAAATGTATATTCAAACTTAACAATTATATTCTTGAAAAAACCATTAACATCAAATTTTAAAACGCGTCATTTAATAAGAGAGTGAAAATTATCATTACGTTTGTTAAAACTTAAAACAATCAGAGCTGGGAAAATGCCCATTTTTGCATAACCTATTTTTTTATTTTTCGAAATTTAGGAAAAACAAAGGGTTTTAGCTTTAATCAAGAAAATATTTATAAAATTTAAGATTTTCTGCTTATATTCTGTATTTATTAATAATTAATTTTTGTAATCTGTCATGAAATTTAAAAAAAAAAAAATTTGAGTTTAGTCGAAAAATGGGTTTTTTCCGAGCTCTGATAGCAATAATAATTTTTTTTAATTTACAAATTTAAAAAAAAACGATTGGGGAGATGGTCTCATAAAAAAATGGCCGCCAAATGGCTGCCACAAAATGGCCGCCACAATTCAACTGTATAATGTGATAATTTAAATTATTAAAATGTATAAATATCTTAAATTTGTTATTATGCAATGATATAGATATAATTCAAACGTGTGCAAACAATTTAAGGAATTTTAATAAATTTTCATATTTAATAAGTGAATTTAATAATTTTGATTATTTCTATATTATAATATGTTAATTTAGAGAAAATTAGGAATCTTTATACCTAATTTTTGTAAGATCATTGCATTCTTAACCACAAAATCAACCTTGTGATGTTAGCAATGTATGGCTGTAATTTTGCTTTAAATATTTTTATATAAAAGCTTATTTACAATTAATATATTATTTAGCATTATAAAATAATAATCAATAATTATAATATTATAATAATTTTATATAGTAGTAATCATATCTTTTAACGCTTTAAATAAAAATACCAACGCATGGTTTAATATATCAGTTTAGAGTATATAGGAGACATTAAATATATTACGTGCTTTGATCAAATAATTGTTAATAATATTCCCGCAAATGCTAGGAATAAAATTTTATAACGCAAATGCTAGGGTTAAAATTAATGCTACAGTCCAAACTGATGCCAATTTTAAACCTCTATAACTTCAAGAGTTTAAATATGAACATTAGTTTTGATTATTTTTATAAGTGCTCATTATATAAAAATTAATATAAGTTATTAACCGGCTACAACAATTATTCAATTATGATAGCACATCAAACTTAGGTTATATTTATTTTTAAATTAATCAAATGTATATATTTAAAGGTATATAATACATTATTTCAAATCTTTATTTAAAAGAAGTAAAATAATTGAATTTAACAAATTAAAATCTGTTCGATTACGTAAATCTGAAAAAAAATATTTTACAGTGAGAAGGCTCTTTTAACACTTACCTAAAAAATAATATAATTAAATTACTTGAGTAAAAACAACTCTGGATGAGACACACAGAGTTTTCTTTCCAAAATTTTTAAATTGGCTTATCTTTTAAAACTCTTTTAAGTTTTTTAAAATTGTCTAACTCAGCATATATCCCAAAAACATTGGCTTCTTATTTGGATTTCTCTTCTTACTTAATTGACAATTACTTATTTTTTGAGAGATTGACTTTGGGAGTGGTGAACGTCTAAAGGCTATTTGAAAAATATAATTGGGTAAATGAGTTTAGTACTGATGTTAAGCATCTAAAAATTTAGTTGCACGAAATATTAATTTCGGTATGATTAAAATAGTTTTATAGCTGAATCTCTGATAAAAAATGAAACTAAAATTAATAAAATTTTAATATTTATGTATATATTACTTAAATAAATGACTTATTAATATTTTAGCTTAAATATTTTATTTCATAATTAAATTAAATTTGTAAAATTACATATAAGATATATATCTTCAAACCAGTATTATAATAATATTTTGATTAGTGAGCTTAAGCTTAAGATTATATTGCTAATTGATTTAGTGTGGAATGCAATTATCAAACTATTTAGTGTAGATTTCCAGGCACTAGGTTATAATTTAAATATTTTTAAGCTATTAATGTATTTTGGTACCGCGAAACCGTTTTTTTAAATTTAAGAACCGGTACCGAGCGAGCCTCCAAGTACCGCGGTTTTCGGTTCCGGTACCGGTTCCAATCCCTGTTTAAAACTCTTGAAGTATTATGAAGGTCATAATTTGGACCCCACCATAGCATTCGCGTTACATATTCTCATCCTACCATTTGCGGGTTAATGTATATTGTATTTTATGGCAAAGTAAAAAAAATCTAAAAAATAAACATTTCTTTTTCTAAATTCTAAATAAATCTTGACAATAAACTAAATGTAATATTATTGATTCAAGGATGAGAAGTTTGTAACGCTAATGTTAAGGTGGGGTCCATACAGACCCCAATTTTAAATCTCCATAACCTCAAAAGTTTTAAAGCTATTATCTTTAATTTTTATTATTTTGAAGAATGGACTAATATATGTTATCGGACCCTAGTGCTACTCGCTAACTAAACTTCTCTGACAACTTCACAACATTGAAGGGGGAAAAATAAAGCGATTAATAATTAGCTATGACAAGTCACACTTGAAAACTTTACATTGGCATATAGAACATGATAGTATTTTTCCATAAAAGTGTTGATATTTTATCGGGTCTAATTAGTGGCAGAAACCCAAGAGTCAAGCCTTTACCTTGCTGACCTTATAAAGTGGAGGTATTTCCAAAAGAACATTTTTTGGCTGCCCCATTGCAGGCAAATATTATTTGCATGTCAGGTGATTTGTTAATTCCCTGGTTACTGACCCCGGTCTGTTGTTAATAAGTTGGGGTACTCAAATTAAGCCATAGGAAAACTATTGGCACTTAAGTTATATTATAACCCACTACAAGGATAACCTTGACAAACGGAGTTTATGCATGTCTAAATGTTTTTAACTTCACAAAACACAAAAATTAGCAGGAAACGCCCTAATATGTAAAGAAGCTATGCTACGAGCCACGGGGAAAAATTCTTCACCCTTTGCTAGAGGTTAGGAATATACTGGTATCAGTATTAATCAATACCTTAAAAATTTAATATTTAAATCAAAACAAATGTATTTTATTAACATATTTTAATAAAAATAAAATATTCAAAATTAGATTTATAAAAAATAAAACTCATTTTGCACATGCCTTGCAATTTATGATTACATTAAAATCAAAGTCAGGATCAGCTAGGTGTTGGCCAGCCCAAAAAAAGAGCCGGGGTTGGTCTATATTGAGAAGGCCCGGCCTGATTTAAAGAATTACGCACCTTTTTAAAAATTTAAACAAAAAATTCTCGCTTCTAATTTCAGGCAATATTTTTAATGGACCAGGCTTCAAATTAAAAGACATTCCCGGCCCAGGCAATTATAAATATTTTGGGAGTGAGGGCGTTTTAGGAGATGAACTCTAATACGTATTACTACATTAAAAGCTAGCTCAAAAAAAAGAAACTAAAATTTTCATTGATTATTCAATTATTAAAATAAAATATTTTTTCTTAAAGTTTTAATAATGTTTATAGCATTTTTTTTAAATTATTAAATCAACAGGATTAGTTAAAAACTTGTTATGATGTCTAAAAAAATTCACAATTCAATTACAATATATTTTATAAATTTATTCATAAAATGCAACATTTGATCAATAAGAGCATATATAAGGACTGGTGTACAATATTAATTATTTTAACAACATATTTCATAAATTTATTTATATAATGCAACATTTGATTTATAAAAATAAGAATAAGGACTAGAAAAGTAAATTGATTTAAAATTAAATTGCAAAGAATGAAGGAGCATATTAAAATGGAATTTAAATGAATACTTATAAAAATTTACATTTTTTTAGCTAATAAAAAACAAACCATGTTTCTCTGGAGAAGCTATTAAATTTAAGTTGAGATCATTGGTCTGAGATTGACACAGTAAAACACTTTGGTCAGAGATTGCTTCTATTGCACATAGGGGAGGATTTATATGTAATTCTGTAGGTGAGTCTATTACATGCGAGATGAGAATATTATTATCATGAATTTGATGAGGTATGTCCCTGGACATGCCATTTAAACTTATTGCACATATTGGATATGTGATTCAGGAGGTAAGTCTGATAAATGTGATATGAGATCGTTATTATTCTCAAATTGTTAAAATATGTCCCTTTGCAGTTTAAAATTGTTGCACCTTCCTTTGATTTGCAGTTTGATTGCACCTTATAAAAATAATTCACACATACATTAATTTTAAATTGTATCTATACTATGAATTTAATTAATAAAATTAGTACTAAGATTCTTAATTTGTTATGAAAGCCTGTAGCAATGAGCAGAATTTTAGTTGCAAACAATATGTAATTTAAACTAGTGCAAAACAAATTTCGAATATTACTCAATTATAGAAACACATAAGAATAAAAACTTAAAATGATAACAAATATGAGCTAATAAAATCAAATACAAGTTTTTAAACCCTTATTATCTAAATATAAGTTAAATGAATAATTATTTAAGAGGTCCAAAGATTATATTTTACGATTAAGAGATTAAGCTCTAACAAATAGTTTTAATCTAAATAAGATGTATAATAAATAATTAATTGTATAGTTCTTTGATCAAATTCAACTAGTATTGCCGAAATTGATAATATGCGATCCAAAGTATAATAACTCTAAAAATAAACATAAATACAATAAACTGCGCTTGAATAAGTCTGACTTCAATTTAGCTTCAAACATGGACGCCAATTTCGTTAAAAAATTCACCCAATAACGAATTTTGTACAAAAATAAAATCACGATTTTTGTACTTTATGAGAGAGTTCCGAGTACCAAAAAAACATACATCAAATAATTTATTTTTTCAACAAAAAGATTGTAGATGCAAATAATTGACAATTAAATATCAATTTATCAAATTAGCATATAAAGTAATTTTTGTTATATTTTGTTTTGCCTACACACTTTTTTACCCATAATATTTAAAGAAAAGCCTGTCTCTTAGAGTGAAAACTAGCGATTTGTATTACTATTAAGTTTTATTTGGGCTTTACAATAGAATTTTGATGTTAGAATTTTTATTTAAATAATTTCTAAATAAAGTCACATGGCCTTTTAGCAAATTCGTGTTTTCGTCTAGCTCATTTTTAAATTATCTCTTCTAGTGTAATGAGTTCAATGAATATTGGCAAACACGTGCGGGCTTTTTTTTCCTCTGTTTTAGCACCAATGAAAGAGTAAAATCTAATATTGATATCTTTTAATTTTTTGTTTATATTTTAATGTATAATGCTTATTATAGCGATCATCAAGCTTCTGATGTTGTTGATAGCGAAGATCAATATTGGGGAAGAGTTTCGTCATATTCAATATCCTTTTTTATTTTAATTTTTGCATAATATTATTGATTTTACTCGTTTCCTTAACCAGATAAAACGTAATTAAATGGCCAGCTAAACCATCAGAGCTGTCACCACTGATATGTGCCAGGTATGGTTGGGAAAATGTTAAATATAACCTGTTGAAATGTGTAAGCTGCAGGAAAATTATTTTTGCTAATTTGCCTAATGCATGGGAAGATTATTGTATATATATATAATTAATAAATTATTTTAAGATGAAACTGCATTGGTTAAAACAGTCAAGCAATTAATATCAAATCATGATTGTTATTGCCATTGGAAATATAATCCTAGTCCAGGTATATATAATTTTTAAGTTTAAATGTATAATCAAACATTTTTTAAGTAAAATTGCTTTTTTTGCTTGATAATAATGGTTGTAGAATCATTTTACAACCTGCCATTCCAAAATGGTGATGATAATATTATTGTAACTTACATAAGAAGTGCTCTTGATTCTCTCAATATTATGGATCACATTCCAAAACTAGATACTTCCAAAATATATGTAATTATATTCTCTTCTAATTTTTTTTATTTTGACAAATATTTTCTAAGTGTAACATAAGTATTCTCAGTAGAGCATACAATAGTTGATAATATTTTAATGTCATAGCTTTTAATCTTATTAATAATGTACAAGGTTTTTTCCATACCTTTTTCCAATAAGGTTGCCCTACTTTTTCAGGTCTTTGAAACTCATTTGACCTGAGCAAATTATTTTAGACAAGTTAAATAGTAAGATTTGCTTGCACAGCTCTGGCTTAGGTTTTTACCTATGTTTTAAGACATATTGTTTAGAGCCTACTGCATAAGCAGGCCACTTAGGTTCAAAGTGATTGCACATATTAATTTTTTATACAAAAGTGGCCCTTGTTAGGATTATACTCCAACCTTTTGTGTGAATATGAATGTTTATTATTGAGCTATTTGAAGCAATTATTATTTTTTTAATTGTTTTATTAGAATATGCTAATATCTGATTTAAAATTGATATATGCCAAATATTATGAAGAAATTGATGTGGAGCATATATTGCACATAAAATTTGGACCAAGAGAAAAAGCAATTGTTATACTGGCTATAACAGGCTGGTGTAAAAGGTAAATATAATTCTCTGTATATAATTTTTCTAAATATAATGTATTGATTAAGCTTTTTTGCTTTTTAAGGGTCATTTTTGTTTTTTAGTCACATTGTACATTAAAGATAAATCAATTCAAATTGTTTTGTTTGTGTTAAGCAGTTTGTGATCTGTTTACAAATTGATGAACTTAATTATCCAGCTACCAACTTAATATTTGAGTTATATAACAATAAATCATCATATCAGATTAGCATAATGATGCACAGGTCAACAATTGAGAGTTATAAGTTAACTACATCAAACCTGCCATTTTAGAGAATATCAAATCCGTTTACCGTTTTTCCTAATCAAAATTAGCTAGTTATAAACATTGGAAATTTTAGAAAAAAAAGGTAAAAAAACTAACAATTCAAAAACAGAAATAAATTGAAATTTTATTTGGCATATTCACGATAGTTAAACTATTAAATTCAAACTTTAAATAATATTTCCATCAAAAACCTATACTATACTGTGTCGTATTTTAGTTTGGATTTGAAATATTTTGTATTATCTAAATGCTGATGTAAGAGCTTGGTATATTAATAAAATTTATTTTTTGGATTAAAAATAAAGTTACAATATATTTTTATATGCAAAAAAAAATTTTAAATTTTTTAGGGTATATTTAGATCTGTAAACATGGTCATAAAAGGCCATTTTTTGTTATAGATGGATCTAAGGAGCCAAAGACAGAAATTAAGAAAGACAAAAAATATATACAAGATTAGGCCATCATGGGGATGTATTCATTTATGTTTTCATAAAATTCACTTTTCTGACATTGATATTTGTTGACCTGTGTTATTATAAATATTTCAATTCTATTTTTATAAAAGAAAAAAAAAAGATTTTTATAAACCTACTATAAATATTTAATAAATCGTATCTGAGGTTTTAATGTATTTTTTGTTTGCAATTAATACAATGTTTTAGCCTGTTGTGTATGTAGGAAGCAGCTGAATGTGTTATTCCATAGCTGAATTATGCAAAATTGGGTTTTTTCTATATATTTTTCCTTACGCCAAAATCATCCACAATTTTTTTTTATTTATGAATACATAATGCATTGACCCTTTATATTTATAGAGCTATTGCAGCATGATTATATGTTGGGTATTTAATATATATTTGGTGGGTCAAATTTGATATTATAATATATTAATGCTGGAAATCTCATAAATATAATCTTTTTAATATTATTTTAATTAAATACAATGTGGATATTTTTAAACTTATTGTGAATGACTTGGACTAAGGTAATAGAACTGCTAGCTGTTTCTTTATTTTTACTATAAGGTAAAGTTTCAATTAAAAAATTTTTTTACTTTTAGCCCAATCTTTGTCATAAACGTTTAAGCTTATATAGTAGTACTTATTTTCGTATATACCTTGAAAAACTTTTGAATTTGAGTAAAAATGGTGTTCTTGTAAGCTCATATTGACTACTTTACCCACAAATTCGCTTTCTTCTTAAAATTATATGTTTTTACGGGAAGGGGGGGGGAGGCATTTTTTTAGCGGATGAATATGGCATTCGACGTTTGCCTGGATCATAAAGCCTGCATGCTATAAGTTCCAGAGAGTGCGGCGTCGTTTTTATGGATGAATAAATTATAATAAGTTTTCTAAAATGTAAATAAAATATATATTGTGTATTGAGTTAGATTTAAATGTAGGTGTGTGGGTTAGGCCAACTTGGCCTAACCTAGGTTGAATTTGTGTTGTAGTTTGATTCTAGGTCTTTGCAGGAATTGTCAGGATAGATGGTTGATTTGTCCAAAATGTTTTAAATTAAAAAAATTTAATTATGTCTTATTTAAACACCTATCCCTCTAAGAAAAATATTTTTTTTTTGTCATAATTTGTTTGGGTGCACCAATAAGGTGCCAATGATTTACAATCAAAATTAAAGAGGGATAAGTTGATATAAACTTTACAAAATAAAGTGATATAATTTATTTGGTAATATGATATCATTTGTTTGAAATTATATTTGGAAAGGGATATAATTAGTTATAATTTAATAAGGTGGATGTGCTAAGTATTAATATTTAAGGATAATAAAAAGATAAACACCATTTGTAAATTCTTAATAAATTTTAAAAATATAATAGGACCAACTAATCTTTTATATCCTGTACTAAGCGGGTATTCGTGCAAATCTTTTTTTAGGCCATTAGATGCTATATGGGTTTTACCCCCTCCCCTTGCCAAGACCAGGAATTTAAAATCATTTTAATGTTTGTATGTGTCAACTGGATTTAAATGGGGGGGATTAAAAAGGGAACCTTATTTTCAGGGTGACCTTATAACACTTACAAAAACCAGTTTTCTAACTCCGCTATCACATTATTTATACATAAGTACTCTTTTTAATTAAAATTTTTTTTAAGAAAATATATGATGTATACTAGAATAATGAAAAGCTATTTAAATACCTAAAAATTATTTCCTATAAGAAAAATTATGTATCTTGCCTTTCTATGAACAGCAATTGAGCTTTTCCTTCTTAATAAAATAAGTAGATCATGCTTAATAATTTATGTCCTGCCATGTTTAAAACCTAATAACTTAGGCATTTAGTATTCATGGTTAAAGAATTGTATAATAAACTACATTTTGTCAATAGGTTGCAAAATATGTTTATAATATTAGGTAATTCCCAGTTATGTAAAAAATTATACTGTTGGAAGCCCATACAATTATATTGTCCAATTAAATTCTAGTTTTGCCGATGCACCATTGAATAAATTATAATAAGTTTTCTAAAATGTAAATAAAATATATATTGTGTATTGAGTTAGATTTAAATGTAGGTGTGTGGGTTAGGCCAACTTGGCCTAACCTAGGTTGAATTTGTGTTGTAGTTTGATTCTAGGTCTTTGCAGGAATTGTCAGGATAGATGGTTGATTTGTCCAAAATGTTTTAAATTAAAAAAATTTAATTATGTCTTATTTAAACAATGGATAAAGTTATTGTCGGAGAATCGCGCTTAATTTTACTGACACTAGAGGTTATGAACATCGCCACATAGCAATTTCAATGCTCCTCAAAAAAAAATTTGTACAAATGAAAATTATTGTTTAATTATCGTTTTAATTCAAATATCACTTATTTGCATCATATTTAGTTTCATACATTAGAGTGTAATTTATTTTTTTGGAAATTTTCAAAATTTAACACTTTTTTATAGTATGCTTAATGCTCAATTGGGCTATTTAAAAAAATATATTTGTTAAATGAAGTTTATAAAATTCCAAATAAATCGTTTTTAACGTGGCCTTTGGCATTTTTTAAATCACATCTAATTTTCCGACAATCTTTTTAGGGGAACTTACAACGACATAATCGAATGTAAATATTGCCAGAGACACGTTGGGGTTTGGAATTTTGATTGTTTCGTGGTTAAAAAGAGAGTTACCGCAAATCATATAACAGATGATGTAGGTGGCTCTTCAATGTCGAATCAATATTTTTTACGTGAGACTACATCTTGCAACCCATTTGACACTGTCGTCGATCTGCCTTCTAAACATAATAATATCAGTGATATTAGCTGTAATAATACTAATAACAATATTAATAATATGGAAAATATAAATAAAATGACCAAAAAAATCAAAATGTCTCGTGATATGATTAGTAATTCTCGCATACCATCGATTGTGGTCACCCAAAATGGATGTGAACACGATGGTGCTGTTTCAAAAAACGAAAATCATTTTGGGACGTACTTGGTGAATGAAGGCAAAATTGGAATGCCAGATGCTTTGAATCACGTGCCTATTAACGGGAGTGAAATGTTACCTGAAGCTTCATCTTCTGATGTGGAAACCAACGTGAATGAGCACATCAAAGTTAATGGCATTGGTAAATTATACATAATTTATTTAGTTTTTTTTGTTTATATTTTAAATTGTATATTAATTTGTTTTTTGAAGCTGTTTTTGTTTAGGGCACGTGCAAAGTGAGTTTTTATTTTCGCAAAATCATAAAGATTAAGAAATTTTTAGAAATTTTATTTTTTTTGAAAATCTTAAAAAAACTTTTTTTTCAAAATGCATAAACTAACTAAATTTGGCAATATTTATAAAATTTCAGTTTTATTTCTAAAAAAAAATTTTCCAAATTCCTAAATTTTTACAAAAATAAAAACTCACTTTGCACATGCCCTTAGGCAGAATACAATTAAATTTTTCCCATATTTTTTTTATTAATATATCTACAGCTAACTCACCTTTAATTTTTTTTTCAAGGTATTTCTGATTCACTGCAAGAAACTACACTCATTCAAAATATGTGCACCGAAATAGTTTACCAATTGGTGGAAGACGTGGAAAATCAGTAATAATTTGATTATGTATTTGTAATGAAAATATTAATTATTATTTACAAATTATTTGTATATTTTCCTTTTTAAACTTAATAGAGTACGTTTAAAATTATATTTGAAAAAGAGGTTTTTTTTGTTTTTATTTAATTTTTATTTAGACAACTTGTGTATATATAACTACATGTCTAAAATGTTGTAATTTTATTGATCTAAGCGTAATAAAATATTTATGGTATTTTATTAAAACATCAAACGATATTAAACCTTTATTTTTTAATGCAATTGGATAACACAGGTGGATTGAGTTTCATCACATCTTTTACCATATACAAAAGTTTAATTTTATGGCTCCTTTTTAAATGTTTTAAACTGCTGTTTGGTTTTTTTTTTTCAAATATTTAAGATTTTTGTTGGCCTACATTATTTAAATATTATTTACCTATCATACAGCTTTCAAAATCACAGTGAACCAAATTTAAAAGAACCAAATTCATTTTTAAATACGCAAGAGCACATTGAACCGATTCACGAGAAACAAATTAATGGCAATCTTAAACGGAAATTCTCTGAAACAGGTATTAAATTAAAGCTCAAGTTTTTTAAACTCGTAATTATGTAAATTATTTTTAAAATCATAACGTACTTTACTAAACTCTATATTTTTTTCAAATTTGCAAAATTAATTTTTTCTAAAATAATTATAAAATTTCTTGTCTACGCCACTTTTGTTTTTTTTAATTTTTAATTTGTAAAAAAACGCTTTCTTATCGTCAAATTTAATCATGTATTCGTATTTTGAAATTTTTTGAAAATTAAAACTTGAACCTGACCTTAAATAAAAATTTTGCTCAGGGTTTTTCTTACACATAAACCTTTTTCGTGCTTAACGTTGTGTACTTTATTTAGGTAAGGAGGTGGAAAAATTTGTTTGATACCAAAACTAGCCTATAAAAAACTGGGATTGGGATCATTAAATACACCAGTAAATTTAAAAAATTACAGATTGATCAGAAATGAGGTTATGTTAATATGGTAAATTAAATTGTCCGCATTGATGTCCATTTTTGTTGAAAATTCACTGCATGCGTTAGGAGTACTTGCTAAAAAAACCACCCCCCTCCCCCCCACGGCCTTTTCTTTTTTGAAGCCACCGTACTACCCTTTAGGGCTTTGGAATTTTGAAGTTATGTTCTAATTTCATGAAAACCTTTTATTCAAAAAAATTTGCCTGAAAGTTTTGAGGTAAATTTTTTTCTATCTAGATTTAGGCTTAATTTAAATATGTATTATCTAGCTTGATATGGTCCTTAACTATTTAGGGCAAATTTATAATAAAATTTAGGCTAAAATTAAATAAACGATAAAAAGTTTAATTCTTTGGTTAAAACCGCGCTAAGGCAATTTTTATTTAAACAAAAATATAATTATTTCATTTTTTGCCACTTCAAAGACTCCGTAGTAGGCGCTTAACTTCTTGAGTTTAAATTATATATCAATTACTATGAGCAAGTGTAATTATGTAACCCTACTATAATGCTGCTCGGTTCAGGAGATGAGCTGATTAAGTAGGGCTGGGAAAAAAAATATTTGGCCAACAAGTTTTTGAGTTTTTTTCCCAAATACCCACAAACTCGTGGGCATGGAAAAAGAAGAGCCCCTTCTCTTGAGCAAAGTAAAAGGGCATGTTTCAAAAAAGCCCCTGTTTTTAAAAAAAACTCCTAGGAGCTTTAAGAAAAAATAACCCACCCATCATTTTTATAAAGAAAAAATCAAAATTTTTCGAAATTATTATAAAGAAAACATAAAATGGGCTTTTTGGGGCTCTTTTAAAGAGCCACTTTTTGTGGGTTTTTTTTGCCCCTTTTCTTAGTAAGGGCTTTTTCAATTCTTATTTCGGCCCTTTATTTGTAGCCCCCTTTCTTTTTTTTATGTTTTAGGGGATGAAATTAGCCAAAGTTATTTGGCTTATTGTTTTTCCAGCCCTGGTTTTAGGGGCTCTGGCCACAAAAATTGGAAAAGAAGGACTAGGTGGAATTAATCTAAAAATATTTTTTACTAACCTGTTAAAACATTTCTTTAAATTTATAATATTTATTGATATTAAAGAATCAACTGATCAACCGAAAAACACTGTCATATATGATGACGAAAATTGCGAAGAAACGTTGGATAATAACTTAGATGGAGGGGATGGCATAATCAATGGGTTGGACCCTTTAAGTCAACACAGAAGTTGGTGCCCTTGGATAAATAACCAAAGCTATTACACGTTTTTTAAGCATTTACTAATTATGGCCAAGCAATCTCAGTAATTGTTATGAAAAATTAGACAATCTAAAGACCCGAAAGTTTTAAGCCTATTACAAATTTTCTAAAATTTTACTTGTTATTAAATTATAACACAAAATAATTTAAATTTTTTATGGTAAATTTTGCAAAAAAGATATAATACTGTAATAATTTTATTATCGTATCCGAAAAAAAAAGAATTTAATTTTTTATCATCTAAGATTTTAAAGCATTGGAATTTGTAAACCCCCCGTATTTTTATATTGCAATTTAGTTATACATGACCTCAGATATTTTTCTCAATATTTGACCAAAGTTTACATTGTAATATTTTAAATATCATGCCTATTCTTTTTTTTATGTGTTTATGAACTATTTATTCGTTATGTATCTTGATATTTTAATGTATTTTAATTACATTTTAATTATTTCGTTGTACCTGTGATATATTACCCTCTGAAAAGTCAAATAAAACCGTTTATAAGTGTCCTAATTTCTTACATATGGTTTAATATTATCATATAATATATTCGACAAATCGAAATTTAATGTTTTTGAGTAGTGGATAGTTAAGTTAAATAGCAAAACTAAGTTGTCGGGATTATGTTATTTTTTTTTTGGATTTCAAAGTAATTTGTAGAGAATTTTACTTAATAAAATTACGGCTAAGTCAATTTAAAATGGGTGTTTGTCAATCAATGCCATATCATTTTAGGTTCAAAAACTAAAAAATAAGGTAATTTTAACCTAAAACAAACGTTTTTACAAAGGCCTTTTTTATAACACATGTCTACAAATTTTTAAGAGTATTAAGCTAATTACTTACTTTTTTTAATAATTTTCAAATCTGTTTAAAACTTATAAATTCAGCTATAAACATTAAAAATTTATAAAAAAAAAATACCAAAAAAATAAATTAAAAATTTCTTTTGGGCGTATTTAAAAGAGTTAAATTATTAAATTTCAAAATACATTAGTATCAAAAAACGATAATATATCTTGTTGTATTTAAGTTTAGACGCAAACATTGTCTAAATGCGGAGATTTTGATATAAACTAAAAATTTTATTACTCATTATTTGAGGTGATAAATTTAAGTTACAAGAAAACAAACTTTAACTCTTAAATGTTTTTGGGTATTCTTGAGGTAAAAATTTGTCATATCGGTCGAAAAGGTCATTTTTAGTTATGGACTAATCCATGGAGACGAAGGATATTACAAAAAACGGAAAATATAAATGAGATAAGGCCATTATGGGTGTATTTGATGTTTTCATAAACTTATTTTCTGATATTGATATTTGTTGACTCGTGATAATATTAAACTTCATAATTTTTATTGCATAAAAATGTCATATATATCAAATTATATATATGTAAATATAATTAATTTATAGAATATAAAAAAAATTATTTTTTGGCGGCAGGTTCTATAGAATTTTTATAATTTATCGTTGGGCTCCCCAAATCACGGAGTCCTTCATGTATAATGTCTTCAGGGGGTGGTCCGGTTTTGGATTCACATTCTTCGGGGTAATAGGTGGGAAATGGTGGAGCTTCCTAAATATGTTTAATAAAAAAGGATAAATACAATATTAAACTTGGCTTAAATGTTTATAATAGTATTTTTATCACAAACAAAATTACTTGGCGTTTGCTATACAAAATTAAATAAACAAAAAAAAATTTAAATAATTTTCTTCAAAAAAAAAACAACCCAAAAAATTAGCTAAAAATTTGAAAAATACTTCTTTCAAATGTGCAGATTTATTGTAGATTCTAGTGTCAAACACTTTAACGTAAGAATTAATCGGTCCTGGTATAGCATACCCATGAACGTAGAGTACATTATGTTTCGTATTAATCCGCCAAACCTTATGAATTGTATAACATTGCATTGAATTTTATTTCAATATGCATGAAAATTTATCGCGTTTTTAAAAAACAAGGATTGTTAATTTTTGTATATGCAGTAATAAATGAAATTTGCATTTAAAACAATCTAGTCTTTATATGTACTAAATGAAGAACTTTTCATTTAACTAATAACTCTATAAACTACTTAAAAACTTTATTTGCCTTTACTTTTACTGTTTTTAACAAGTTTTTTAAGTCTTGGTTTTAATGTTTTTTCCTATAATTTTAAAATATTAAAAAGATTTTATCTATGAGATTTCCAGCATTAATATATTATAAAATCAAATTAACAATGTTAAATAAAATTAAGAAATTATAAACAGGTAGTATATTAAATGTAATATATGAAAGAAGTTAAAATAAATTTAAAAAAAAATATTATATTTACTAAATTTTAGAGTCTTCCGGCCACGTATTTTTAAAAAGAAAATAATTATTTTTCAAAATTTCTAAGGAAATTTGTTGCCTTATGCTAAAACTCGGTGAAATAAAATTATTTTTAATTAGTTTACCAATTTGTTAGAAAATTTTCAAAGTTCAGGACCAAATGATCCTGAAGTTGTGGCAACAATAGGTATAAAAATATTATCGGAATTTAAAAAACAATATTTTCTTGTCTTTAAAATTTTTATTGCGAGAGGTTAAGTTTTTCGTTTTTTGAACATTCCAACGTTAAGGCAAACAAAATGATGATAATGATTGAAAATTGGGATGACAGTATTATGTAAATTCGTTTATTTCTAAAATTTTGTTTAATTTATTACCCTAAGGCCTCTTTGACATCGTGTGCGATTACCCATAAGACCAGCCATTCTTGTACCCTTATGGACCGTTCCAGGAGACTAAAAAAATGAATAAAAAGCAATATAATAAAAATATGAAAACAGCAAAATACAATTTTTCAATTTTTATAATGTTCAAAGTATCATTAAAAACAAAATAATCATCTAATTTATATATTTTGAAAAATAACATATTTCGCTAAAAAATTATATAAGAGAGAAAACATATAACATTTAATAAAATTATAAATAAATTATATTTATAAACAAAATGCCTTACAACAATATATGCCTTTTTTACAAAAAGGTACATTTATGAATGTTTTCCAAGCATTTTAATTAAGAATTTTAAAAAAATATATACAAAAAAAAATATAAAATAAATTATTAATTGACAGCTTTAAAAGATTAGTTAGCATATTTTAAAAAACCTTTTTATCACCGTATTTACCACCACCAAATGAACCTGGTCTCCTGTGGTTTTTAGTATTACTCTTGCTAGGTCCACCTTTAAAACCCCAGCGTTTCATCACCCCTTGAAAACCATGGAATATTCTATGTAATAAAAATACAATATAATATTAATTTTGAACAATGTTGGTAAAATTATAATGATCTTTTACATTAATAATCCTATATGAAGAAATAAAACTAAAAGATAAAATTATAATTAAGGAGCATAAAAAAACAAACTAATGAGTTTTATTTAAAACATTACTACAATTTATGTTATACAAAAAAGGTATAGTTTTTAGTTATCTTAATGTTTTTTAGAAAACAAAAGAGAATTTTAGGTTTGATTATAATGAAATTAATGCATGTTATGATTAATAAGGGCTTATTTAGATAATTTTTTGGCTTTTGAAATTGGACAAAAGAGTAGAATCATAGGAATATATAAAAGAATAAGTAGTTTTTCTTAAGTCCATCAAATGACTATGTCTTTTATAAAAAAATAATTTGATTAGGACCAGGGCTGGGAAAAAAAACTAAATGGGCTTTTTTAAACAAGTTTTTGGGTTTTTTTTTCCAAATGCCCACAAACTCGTGGGCATGGCAAAAGAAAAGCCCCTTTTCTTGCTTAATGAAAAAGGGCATGTATAAAAAAAGCCCCTTTTTAAAAAAAAACTCCTAGGAGCTTTAAGAAAAATAATCCACCCATCAAAATTTTTGAAATTATTATAGAAAACATAAAATGGGTTTTTTGGGGCTCTTTTTAAGAGCCACTTTTTGTGGGTTTTTTTTGCCCCTTTTCTTAGTAAGGGCTTATTTTGAATTCTTATTTTGGCCCTTTATTTTTGCCCCCCTTTCTTTTTTTATGTTTTAGGGGAAAAAATGAGCCAAAGTTTTTTGGCTCATTGTTTTCCCAGCCCTGATTAGGACAGATTGATGATTTTTCAGATTACAAATGATACATAATATATGTCTAGAAATAGAAGAATATGATAGGTGTGCTATACAATAATTATAGAACAATTCGGCAGTATATTATAATTATTACGTTCTAGCCTCCACATCAACATACTGACCAGCTTTGAAATGCATGGCAGTTAGGGGAGTGCCAGGTTGTATAGCTGCCTCAGGGTGGACTACAAACCTAACCAATTTGGATTTAGGGGCATGAGCCAAACCAGCATCTTCAAATAAGGAATTGTAAGATGGGTTCAACTATACAAAAAATTATATTAATGATTTGATTAATAATTGTTTTATTAAGTATATTTAATAATTAACAAAAGCCTTTCTAATATATTTATATTTAATAATCTTAATTAGCATATTATAAATAATATAGAGTCATAAACTTCTTAATAAACATATTTTATATTGATGTACAATTTGTTTTTGACAAATCTTGCTCTTATTCAAATATAACAAAGCTTTTATTAAGCAGTGACATAAGTTATACCATTAATAAAAAATTTTTAATGAGTGTCAGGGACTAAAAAATAATACCATTCTTGGATCAACAGATGTTGCACCCACTGTAATAGTTCCAAATTTACCTTTCCAATAAGGTTTACAAGTGATTGATTTTGCAAATTCTTCAGGAGGAGTATAATTAATTACATGATTGTCATGAACCTACAAGCCATATTAAACTAAAACAAAATTATTTATAATAGGTAAAATAAATAATACATAACCTGCAAAAGGGTAACAAATAATTTTCTACCACTTGATAACCATTGAGGAAATTGTCCAATCTTCTTTGCTAAAACTCCAGTCCTTTTTACTCTAAAATATTTAATGGATACCAGCATACCCAGAAAACCATTCTCCTTTAGACCAAGGTTTCTCCTTTAGTGGACTTTTAAAATTGGGATCCTTATGCATAACAGTCATTATTTTCTTCAATTTATTTACATCAAAGTATACCTTGAGAAATGCCTCATTTTGAGGTGTTACCTCTCTGTCAGTAACTTTGGTAATTTGCTTTATTCGTATATCAATCCTCTTAGGCTTATAAGGAAAAGATGGTTTTTTACAACCAAAGCGAATTAATAAGTGACTGTTAGGTGTGGATTTAAGAAGGCCTGAAATTAAAGCACAGCCTAAATTCAAATTCATATGCTTAAAATAAAAAAAATGTTAAAATTAAAAAAAATGTAAATTTAAAATTGATCCATATGATTTCGTTTGATGTCTGCCTCACTTGAAACTTTTGTGAACCGTAATTTTTAAAATTTATTTAATTTAGATACCGTCTCAATCGTTACTTCCGATGGCCGAAATATTGTTGGAACCCTAAAAGGGTTTGATCAAACAATCAATGTAATATTAGAAGATAGCCATGAGCGTGTTTATAGTTTAGACCAGGGTATAGAACAAGTCATTTTAGGTCTTTATATTGTCAGAGGAGATAACATGTAAGTTTTTATTAATTTACTTTTTAGCGTTTTAATTGGTGAGGTTGATGACGAAATTGACAAAAATTTAGATCTCTCAAACATCAAGGCACAGCCATTAAATCCAATGGTTCGATAACAATGCATAATTACCCATTTTTATATTCCAATATTGTATAATAAATATTTTTTATATAATAGACGATTTATGTTATGAGTTAGCTATTGATGAATTATCTTGGATATAATTATTAAATCTAAATAAGGCTAAAAAACATTATTGTTTAGAATATCCCTAAGCATTTTTTTATAGTTAGACAATAATTATTATGTTAATATAAACAAAATTTTAATATTCAAACACAAATAATTATTTTAGATTCAATGACCAAATAGATTTTCATTTTTTAGAAATTTATATCAGTATAAAAATTATTTTATGGTTCTAATTACAAAAGTCAACATATTTTTGGTGAAAAAAAATCATTAAATATTTCACATGTACATATATTTTCTTTTACTAATTTTAATATGAATCAATAAAAAGGCCAAAATGACATATTTTATTACTTTGTTGATTAAATTTTTACATCTCTCTGATTTTTTTATAACAAAAAAAAATATTTTAATGTTGCAAAATATATATACTTTTAGGTATAAATTTTACAACCAATTTCCTTAGCTCGTTTACAAAATATGATCAGAAAAAACAGTTAACACAAATTAAAATGGCAATTTGTAAAATTAAAAACTGCGTTATAAACCAAATAATAATTTACTTTCTTTAAAAATAATATTTGTGTTACTGAGCTAAAAAAACGTAAATTATACCCTTTATTAGTAATTATAAATCATAAAATAAAATTGTAATCACAAATGGTGTTGTGTAAGGTATAAAAAGGTGTAAAAGAGTGTCAAAGTTAAAAAATAAGCAATTTACTATAAATGGTAAAAATTACAAACTTGTCCTCTATTACAATTAAAAAAAAAGAAATTTTAAATTTATAGCCAACCATGCATTCAAATATTTTCAATATTTAAAATAAAATTTATTTTGGGCAATACAAAAAAAGGATATACAAAAAAAAATGTATGAATATGAATGCACCCTATTCAAATGTATCTCATTTATGTGATTAAGCATTGAAAGTTGACCCCATATTTTGTTGATATGGGTTAGGTTGGCCTAAAACTGCATTATTAATATGGGCAGGAGGTGGGCCATTTTGAAATTGAATATTCTGCGTTTGAGCCTGGTGTCCAGCCTCCAGCGGCATTTGCGGATAATGAGGCATTCTTGGTGGTCCACTACTTAAATTGATATTAGTATTGGTGTAGGGTGGAGGGCTAGCACCAGGGTTATAAAATGTTGGAATTTGTTGTTGTTGAAGGTTGGAATTAGGTTGACCTAAAACACAAATATTTTTTAATAATTATGAATTGCGACTACATGAAATTTATTTTAAATTTGTCTCCCACTTATTTAAATATCCCTACATCAAGCTATCCATTTATTAAATACTTCATTCATGAAAACCTAAAATAGGTAATACAAATTATAGCCATTTGATTAATACAATAAAATTTTGAAGGTTTCCATATATAAATAAAGTCCTACATAACGTAAAAATTATGTTATAAGAATTCTATTGACAAAAAAATTGTTAGCATAATCACCTTTTCCACTTTTGTAAGGTTACGTTCAAATTTTTAAAAATAACAATTTGCAAATAAACAGATTTTTCTAAAAAATTCAATAAAAAAAAATTTAATTAAAAATAAAATTTTAAAAATACATAAAAAAACTGGTGTCATGCATGTAAATATACCACCTTTAACCCAAAATATTTATCATGATATATTCACTTATAAAAAGCAATATGGATTTATATTTTATTATAAAATTACATATAAAATGTAAAAATTTGTTTATACTAAGAAGAACAACATATCAGTGAAATACAAAATGAAGTCGAATGGAATTTGAATAAATTTTACTTAAAAAATTAATTTTTGGCAAATCTGTAAAACTATAGACAAGTTTGTACGTTACTTGTGGCAAAATATTTATGTAATTAACAGAGCTGGGAAAAAACCCATTTTTCGACTAAACCCAAGTTTTTGTTTTTTTTAAATTTTATGACAGATTAAAAAAATTAATTATTAATAAATATAAAATATAAGCAGAAAATCTTAAATTTTATAAATATTTTTTTGATTAAAGCTAAATATTTCGAAAAATAAAAAAATGAGTTTGACCCGAAAATGGGCATTTTCCCAGCTCTGTAATTAGAAAAAAATTCGGGAAAAATAAGAATTGTTTTATTTTTTGATATCAAAATTTGACTTCGAGCGAACGCTTGGTTAGTATATTTAAAACAAATTCATAAACCTCCCATAAATTGAGGGGATGGTGGCGGTGGTGGTTGGTTCCTAATAGCATTCATTCCTACAACACCACCTGGCATCAGTGGTGGCTGGGACGGCATAGCATTATACGGATTATTACTCGTATACATATTTCCCAAATTACTACCATATTGAGGTATCGGGCCCCCTGGAGAGGATCGGGATGGTACGCCGGGCATAGAGGGTGGAAGGGTCAGGTTAAGAGGCGGAAGGCCGGAAGGAACGTTCATGGATAGAAAATGGGGCCCGGCAGGAGAGAATTTCATATTAGGTGCGGCCGTAGTGTAAATGGAATTATTATTGTTGTTATTATTATTGAATTGTTGAGTGCTATTAAAGGATGAGCCATTATTATTATTATTTATGCTGCTTGATTGACTCAAACTGAGGTTAGCAATATTTCGTTCCAAAGTTTCAGAAGACGAAGTTTGTTTCACAAAAACTAAATTGATAACGATGATATATAGGAAATATGAATCATTAAAGCTTCTAGATTTGAAAATGCAAATGAAAAACTATTTTGAACCCAAAGTCACGTGCAAAATGAATTTTCATATTTGTAAAATTATGCAAATTCCAAAAATTTTATTTTTTTTTAAATTTTATGAAATATTCTTATATTTAGAAAAAAATTAATGTAAACTAAATTTAATAACTTTTAAAAAAATCGCGTAAAAAATAAATTTTTCGAAATTATAAAAATTTCAAGAAAATTAAATATAACTATGTACGTGGCCTAAAGAACAATTGAAAATAATTCATTTTGTAAATATACATATATACAATACATGTCAGCAAACAAGCATAGTAATACTTTTGATCTATAATAATTAATTACCTTCAAAATCGGCTAAAAATAAGGAAATTAAATATAAAACTCGGCCATTTAAATATATTATTAAATTACATAAAACAATTATTATATAGAGCTAAAGTAAAATTTCATAACAATAATAATAATAAGATACCTTGTCCATTAACCATATCATTCTTCACCGGCTCATTGTTGTTCGAAGAAGATTTATTAAGCTTTTCAAATAGGTTTGCAAAAGTGACTCCGTTCGTATTGTTATTTAAAAGATTTAAATTGGCAGCAGAATTAGAATGGATGGGAGTGTTTGTCGGAGTGGGTGTTATACCCTCCTCGGTCATAAGGGGCGTGGAAGAAGGGGGCGGCATAACGATTAAATTTTTACCCATGGCAAGATGATTAGGATTATTGCCTTCAAAAACCTATATCGAATGTATGATCGAAACAACAACTTATATACACAAAAAAATATTATTTTGAACAGGTGTAAAAATAATGTTTTTATTGATATACTTATAAAATATGAATATATAACTTGATATAAAGCCATAAAAAATGTTTAGCAAATATTTCTATAATCATTTTAAAACAAGATCTAAGTTCTCATTTCTCGGTCCTCTTACATTATTTTTATTTTTTTTAAAAGTTTTGCGAAAATGGGCGTGGAACAATTTATTTAGTTATATAAACAATCATTTATAGATCACAAAATCATTTTTGAATATATAATTAATGAGTATTTTTTGGTTATATTTTTGATGCCCAGTTTTCGTATATATATTTTTTTAAAAGTATCTTAAAAATCTATATAATTGTGTATTACAGAGTAGACTTACTGTTTAAGGTTAACATATTTAAACTTCTAGTTGGCTCTTGCAAATAAAATACAAACTTCGTTATTCCTTATTTCGGCCTTTTTCCTTTGCCCGGGTTCGATGGGGTGCCGCTTAATTTCGTGATACGGGATGCGATGTAAATATCCGTAGCCAATGCCACAACCAAGACTAATAAATAGGGTAAAAAATTTACTATATAACATTTTATCTACGGGGAAAAAATATACTTTGGCTATGTCCTCTTTTATATATATTAATTTTCGTAATTATACGAGAAAGTTTTTAACACAGGTCAATACCAATGGCACAATTGTAGATTTATAAAAACGTAAATCAATTTAGTCACTTGGCCTTATCTCATATATATATTTCTTTTTTCTTATTTTCTTCCGGCCTTGGCTCCTCCTTACATCCGTCCATATCGTAAAATTGACCTTTTTTGACCAAATAGACAGATCAAAAATACCCTAAAAAGAAAAAATTTAAGATTTTTTTTCACATAAATATTCCTTGTAACTTATATACAGGGCTGGGAAAAAAACTAAATGGGCTTTTTTTTTAACAAGTTTTTGGGTTTTTTTTCCAAATGCCCACAAACTCGTGGGCATGGCAAAAGAAAAGCCCCTTTTCTTGCTTAAAGAAAAGGGGCATGTTTAAAAAAATCCCATTTTCTTAAAAAAAACTCCTAGGAGCTTTAAGAAAAAATAACCCACCCATCAAAATTTTTTAAAATTATTATAGAAAACATAAAATGGGTTTTTAAGGGCTCTTTTTAAGAGCCACTTTTTGTAAGTTTTTTTTTGCCCCTTTTCTTAGTATAGGCTTTTTTGAATTCTTATTTTGGTCCTTTATATTTGCCCCCCTTTCTTTTTTTATGTTTTAGGGGAAAAAATGAGCCAAAGTTTTTTGGCATTGTTTTCCCAGGCCTGCTTATATATATGATATCAAATAATGAGAAATAAAATTTTTTTTAGTATATCAATCTCTTAAATCAGCATTTAGATAACACAAAACATTTCGTGTCCTAACTTAAACACGACAAGATATATTATCGGTTTTTCATTAAAATTTTGTATGAGTTTGAATTTAGCAGTTTAGCTGTTGTATATATGCAAAAAAAAATTCAATCTAATTTAGTTTTTAAATCTTTTCTAACATTTTTTGTAAAATTTTTAATGTTTATAGCTGACTAAGTTTGATTAGAAAAAACGGTAAACCGATTTTAAATTCTTTAAGATGGCAGGTTTGATCTCCGTAATTAGCTTACTCTCAATAATTTTTGACCTTTGTAACATACTGTTTCTCAATTAACAGATTCTAAAACATATGCTACAACATTAGAGGCAATTAAATTTTTAATCAAACATCTAAATTTTTTTTGACTTTAATGTTAGAGCAATTTAAAAATAGCCTAATTAATTTAGTAAACATGTTGTGTCGCAAATGTTTGATGAAGAAAACAATTTGATGGAATTAACACATCTGTTGTATTAATATAGCACAGAAAAAAGGGACATTTAAACCTTCCTTGACCTCCCCAATTTCGGTCCGGTTTTATTATGACTTCACGACATTCGTCAAACTTTACATTGTAAACATATAACTTGAGCGGCTTTCCTTCATGGTTTTCAATAATGTTGTAGAAATCATCCGCCTGCCATATAAAGATTAGGGAAAAAATTTTACATAACACTACTTTATAACCAAATGTCAATAAAAAAATATTTTATAAAAATAATTTTTATTTTTATATCATTCACAATATAATTTTTAGTAAAAGACTATGGATAAAAGGTTTCCACATCTAAAATAAAATACTTATACAAAAATATAAAAGTTATAATTATTTAAAATTTGTGTAAACTTTGTATTTGAAATATTTTTTTATTTGGCATTCAGGTGCATTATAACTAATCAAAATAAATGTGTTATTTGCATTTCAAGATTTAGAAATAGATTGCTAATAATTTCTTCTAGCATCTTTTTCTTTAAATGAAAAAATGCAAAAAAGATTGCATTCTTTTTGTTGTACCAGACATTCATTAACAAAATTTAAATTTATTTTAAAAAATGAATTAATAAACTTCAACAATAGCCATAATATAAAAATATTAATGCATTGAACCTCATACAGCATGGTGTCTGCCCCAATTATGTAGTCTGTATCTGAAATTAGGCCAGCTCGTTGTGCAGGAGAATTAGGCTGGACATCCTATATAATTTATATATAAACATTAATGATTTAACTCACAAATTTAAACTTATCAAATTGTAAAAATTACATACTTTTAGTTTTACTAGAATGACATTTTCCACATAAAAAAAATAGTGCTGGAAAAAATCAATACTTCAAATCAATTTTAATATATTTGCATTGCAATCAACATCATTCTAATAATCATTTATTTATTAAAAATTTTTTAGTTATATTATTTTTTATAACAAATTTTATATTATTTATACTAAATAACCAACAACAAAAAAGTTTTTACAACATACAATTTAATAAATAATGTACAAATAGTGTAGTAAAATCAAAAATATTTTTAACAATTTACCAATACATGCCAGACATTTTCTGTGGCTCCTTCAAATGAACAAAATCTAATGCTGACTCCAAGCAATCCCTGGCCACCCCAGGTTGTACTGGGTGTTATTTCAACATTCCTTACCTTTTGCATTTTGCTATTATATACAATTAATTCAATGGGCTTTTCTATGTTCATTTTCAAAATTTCTTTGAATGTGTCATCATCTTTATTCTTATATTTTATTAAATGTATAATTATTACATAAATATACAATTTGGCAAAATTGCAAAACAAGAAGCATATTTACAAAAACATTATGCTGGAAATTTTAAGTCCTCAGGTTGGCATAACTTAGAAAAAATAATTATTTGCAAGCAAGCTAAAAAGATACAAGAGAAAATTTAATTTTTAGTATTAATTAATATTAAACCATATATTAATTGTACAATGTGACTTTATTTGCACCTTTATAATTCTTAACCAAATTTTTATTTAAATTAATGAATAAAACTTATAAGCAAAAAAGCGTTTTGTATGTAAATTTTATAAAAATTTAGTTTTTAAGGTGTCAGCAATTTTTTAATATGGTTAGAATGAAATTTATTATATTTCAATTGGCACAAAGAATGTAAAATTCAGTTAAATTGATATTAAATTTTTATAAAAAATAAATTAATTTATAGCTAACGAAAATATAATTTACATTAAAATTTTAGTTGTTGTCATTTTACCAATGCAAATTTACTTCAAGTTCCCAACTTAAAATTAGATAACTTATAGTTTAAAATAAGTATAAATATACCAATCTAGTATTCTCAACAGCAACAATAAAATCAAAAAAAGGATCTAAGCCAGCATAATAACCAGGCGAATTCTCTTGAACCTTGTTTAAAAAAAATAAAATACATATAGTAAAGTAACATATAAAAATTAACAATTAATTATAAAAATGTCAATAAAAAAAATATTCAAATTTTTACATAAGCAGCAATTTTATTTAAAATGGATAAATTTTTTTAAAATATCAAACGGAATCAAAAATACTTTTAAAACATGATATCCCTCAATACCCCCTCCCGGTATTTCAACACTATAAGATGATCCCATATAATTATAATTTATTTATAAAGTGTGTGCGTTGTGAATTTCAAACAGGCTGTTTTTTGTTCTAAAATTTATCATATTCATAGAGAAAGTGTCTTAATACGAAAAAATGGGTTACACCAAATATTTACAAAACTAATTTGATTGGTTAATCAATTAAAAGTTAGCTTAAATATTAATATCATAAAACTAACCCTAAATTAATACGCTTCCGTTATGCTAATCACATTCTACCTTATGCTAAATACATTATTAAAAAAAATTTCGACAATAACATTAAGCTAACCTCACCTATAAAACTAATTTACCCTAACCCTAAGTAAACCTCTCTAAAACCCTATACAGACTTTATACTAAGCATATCTTAATCATAATTATTCTTCAACCAAACGTTGAAAGACCCCTTATCTAATTTTGCCCTAACCTAACCCTAAAATATATCACAATATTAACATATTTTAATTTTTTATTTTATGGATTTTTGTTTAGTCCACCATTAAATACATAAAAGCAATCTAGTAACATAGATAAATTTGCAAATTAATTTGTAAATATAAGTTTTAATTATTTGTGATTATTCTCAAGTATTTTTAAAAATTTTATTTTACATTGCATTTATTTAAAAGATGTTTGAAATAAAAGACTTTTAATGTTTTAAGATAGAGTAAAACGCGCTCAAACTAATAATCCCGCAACCTTAATTTTTATTTTACATTTTAGAATTTATATCATTGTTATTTTGATTAAGCTATATCTTGCCTCGACTACATTATGTCCAAAATTATATACTAAAAAATTAAATTAAAACCAACAAATTGTCAACTGTTTTTTTAAATATAGGCATAATAAAACAGCAGTTATTATAGTTGATGCAGGCCCCAATTTTAATGCAAATACATTATAATAATATAATTTAAAAGAATGTTTTTGTAATAAAATTATTAATTTTTAACAATTATCTAATAACTTTTTGTATAAAATGCTATTTAAAAATCACAGCCGCAAAAAACAAAACAATGTGTTTTTACTAATGTTTTTTATTTATTATATTGAGGTTTTAGTAGATATATATTAAATTTTTATATGATTTGCTATCTTAATACTCAAATGCATGTTAACTTTTTCCTTCTTATTTCCATCCAGTAAAATTTAAATTTTTTTCTGTAAAGGATTTATATCAAATATGTGTTAATCTATAAATGTCACAAAAAATGTAAGACTCATACCTTTGTATAATAAAACAAAATAAGCTATGTCTGCCTCCGGAAGCATGCAGCTGTTCATTGAGCGTTGATCCTTCGTTCATTTAAATTCATTTATTGTTTTATCGGTTTTTTAGAAATGTTTATTCAACCGTTTATAAAAGGTACATTGTATATATTATATGACAATTGTAATACTAAATTATTATATAAATAACTTTGTATTAATCTGTTAATATGCTTTGAATATTTTTTAATATATTGATAATATACTATTTAATTTTTTTTACTTCTAAAATAAGATTTTTAGTTCTATTACTTTTCTCTTTATCTATAAAATCTAATAAACTTGTTAGATTTTTAATTTTTTTAAATAAGCAAAACATATATGTAATTTTTAAATTACAAGTTAGATAAATCTTCCCTTTATAAATATATTTCATATTTTGATATTGTGGTTTTTTTTAATACAATTTTTTTTACTATTGTAGAAATCTTTAACAATTTGTTAATTTAAATATTTTATTTGGACTCTTGTCTCCCCTCTTTTTAATGTTGTTAATTTTGCATAACTGAGCCAGCATGAGACCTGTGGCTATAAGGTTTTATTAAAAAATGAACTTAAGCATACTATGTATCAACAATATGTATAGAGGTAGACGTGCATCAAGCATTGTTATTTTGAGTTTTTAAGAAATTTTATTTTTCTGATTAACATTAATAACTTAATCAAAGTTGTTTTATTGAATTTAGTTTTTTAAGTTAAAAGCAAAATTTTAATAATATTTGTTTTATCTTATTTAATTAATAATCTTTTACTTATGTTTCTGTCATTTGATATGCAAAACATTTTTTTTATAATTATTTAATTTTCAATAGTCAATACAATTTTGTGATTTTTTGTTTCTTAACATATTTTTAGCAAACTTTTAATATTAAAAATTGTATTTATATATATAAATATTCATTCAAGGGTTTAACTATTAAATCTGTGTTTTAAGTTTAAGATTCTATAAAAATACTTGTGATTTAGATTCGTTCATATATGGAAAAGCTTAAAAAAGAAAAATATGACAAGAATCTTAAGCATTATATTAATTCATTTTCCCCTCATTCACTTCTCCATATAGTGTTTTGACTACGTTCCAAGAAAATGTTAATAAAAAGGCGAAATATTAAAGAATTTTACCGTGAGCCATAAAAGCAGGAATGCCTTAATTGTCCCATCGCTTTAGCTCATATCGTATATATAAGGATAATCTCATGTAAAGAATGTTTTGTGTAATTATCATTTTTCATACCTTTAATTAAATGGGGCAGATGGAATTTTTTTTTAAAACTTTCAAACAGAATTATTAACGGTTCTTATAAAGTTTAATATTATTAGTTTTTTAAAAAATTGTGCTTGGCTCGTTAAAATTAGCTCAATGTCATTTACTTCCATTTTATAAAACGTATATTTACAATATAACTGTAATTTTTTAGCACTAGATATACTTTCGATAACAAATAATTTTTAAAATTTTTTTGCGCATTTTTATTAACTTGAGATGTCAGCATAACGGCCCGTAGTTCATTTAATTTGTTTCAATTTAAAAAAATTTTTTTTACTGGAATATGGCTAAAACAATTTCTTCCGGTGCAATTGTTCCTAATAAATATTTAAAAATTTCTAATTTATATTTAAATTCGGCTGATAATTTTCAAAAGTTGTAACGCTAAAGAAGGTTTTTAACTTTAAACCAATTTTTTTTGGTTTTAAGGGCACGTGCAAAGTGAGTTTTTATTTTCGTAAAATTTTGAAAATTCTGAAAATTTTGAAAAAAAAATTTTTTCAATATTTTTTCAAAAAATTTTTATTTCAGAAAAAGCATTTTACGTGTATGTATTAAATTTGACAACTTTTTAAAAATTTGCGTTTTATTACAAAATATTTTTTTTTTTAAATTTTGAAAATTTTACGAAAATAAAAACTCACTTTGCACGTGCCCTAATTACAATTTTTAGAATTTTTTGGAATAATTAATTTTCTTTAATCGTCTCCAATAATCTAAGTGTAACAAGTATATAGTTTTAATAATTACATGGGTATAAGGGCATGTCAAAACTTTGGAATCGGGAAGGAATCCATCAACTCCGGAGTTTTTTTTTATTTGGAATTTGCAAGTTAATACATGTAATTATTACATAATTAGTTGCTCTTTCATTTATTTACAAATTTTATAAAATCAAAATGAGTTTAGACTTTAAAAATACAAATTTCAATATTTAAAATAAGCTAATGTTAACTAGAAAATTTCTTAAAAATAAAACTCCGGAGTTGATGAATTCCTTCCCGATTCCAGAGTTTTAACATGCCCTAATCCCGCACGTATATTATTATTTAATAAACAATTTGAAATATTTTAAAATTTATGTTTCCGATTACTCAAATATTTTTCTTGTAAAATATTAGCTTTTTTTAATGTCTATTGGTCATTTTGACAACCCATTATTTTTTTTTATTATTTGTTATTGTAAAAATTATTTGACCGTGGGCACACTTGCTAAACTTATTTGAATTATTTAGTTTATATTTTGATGAGAATTTTTTAGAGTTGGACATTATATGGTTTCTCAATTTATTTAATGTATTAAAATATTTTTATTTTGATTATAAATTAGCCATCTACATATGACCAATAATCGCGAATTTTTAAGGATAAGTTCAGATCATTTAATTTTTTAAAAAAATTTACAATTTTTTCTTGACATTAAACGCAATTAACATTTAATTTTTAGAATTTAAATAAAAGTTTTTAAGCAATTTAAAAAAAAATTTTCTTGAAATAATTGAATTAAATACAAACGCGCCACCCTAAAATATTTTTTAAAATGATATGTTATATGAATTTTTTATATAGGTTTGTAAAATGATGATGGATTTGCCTGTCTCCCGGCCCGAATCGATTTTGGGCCGGATGCACGACGAAGGCGCGAGGCTCGCTACCTTCCGGACGTGCTCGAACCATCCCATCAAAGCCGAACAAATGGCTCGGGCCGGATTTTTTTACTCAGGTATTTTTTTATTGAATTTTTTGTGTACGAGAAGGCGGGCTTGCTTGTTTATTATGTCTTAACTTATGTCACAGCCAATATCCTTATTAGAAAATTCTTTAATTTAAACATTCATGTGATCAGCTTTGGCCAAATGTCTATGATATGCCGTCCATGTAGCTCAGAAAATTTAAAAAAATATCTTTATTCTTAATTATTCGATACAATTAACATAATGCTGACCTGAAAAATTTTGAATTATTTTCTATAAGACAAACTATTATTTTTGTTAATAGCTAAAGTTTGATATAAATTTTATCAAATGTCTAAGAGGTATAAACCTTATAACAAAAGGTTTTGCCATTCCTATCTTTTTAGATTGCGTCCCGCTAGATATTGATTTTTATTTTACCTGGCCAAGGAATCAATAAATATTAATTCTTTTTTGTGGTTAATAGGAACTCTCGACCGCGTCCAATGTCCATACTGCAAAGGCATCCTCGGCAATTGGGAACCAGGTGACTCCCCTTTGGAAGAGCACCGCCGTAATTTTCCTTATTGCCCGTTCTTGTTGGAATCGGAAGATTACCCCAACCCTATTTACAGTTTCAACCCGCTCCTCAATCCCGAAGACGGGCTGCTCACTCATAACACGAGCAGTAGTACGAGCTCAGAGGAAGCGAGTAATAATAATGCTCTGCTTTCAAGCTCCCCCCTCAGTGAGATGAGTGCCGGGAGCACTGCTGAAAGGAGGTTTGCTCTCATTGAAATTTAATCCTTTATGGTTTATGGAAAATGGAAATGGATAATTTTAATATAAAATTTGACATATAATGTTATAATTTTATTATTGGTAATTATATAATTTTTGGTGAAGTTTTTTTTTTTTGATTTGGATAAAAAATCAATAAAATTTAAATATACCCATATTTTTTGAAGTTAAAACTTCAATAAGATTATTAACTTTATTTGATTATGAGAATGGCTCAAAACATAGGGTATGAAATATATTTAAACATTTACAAAATATAAATTATGTTTATAAAATTTGCGTGCCATGCATTTATTTTTTTTAACTTTCTTTACTTACGGGGAGGTTGCATTCATTTACCTGTGTTCACATACCTTTTTCACACGGAGGTAAATATATACGGCACTCAGCGACCTACATTGGCTTTTGTTCACTTTTATAAACTTACAAATCTAAATCTTTCCTAGATCCATGGGAAAAAGTAGATTTTCAATTTGTTTTTTCTTCGTATTCTACATATGAAACATTGTTTCTTCTGCAATCTTCCATTACTGGATGAATTTGGGATTAGAGAGAAGTTTTTTGGGATAAAATCTGGATTTTAAATCATTATTGATAGCTTTAAAATTATTTTTTTTTCCCGATTTTTTATAAGATTTATCTCGAGCCATGCTTATATCAGAGTAAACTTTCTGGAGATATTTATATATTATTGGCATGTAATGGTTTTTACTTTGTATTCTTTGCTTTCCATAGCAGTAATAACAGTCCATTTAAATTTGTGCGCAATTCACAGACGTAATTAAAATTAGTTATGCCGCCCTAGGTTAATTAAGAAGGGTTTTGGTCCACGACCTCACACCTAGTTGTTGTAAATTATATGCAAAATTTTAAAATTTTTATTGGTTATTGACTCTCACCTTTGTGGTATACCTATACCTGAGCGGTTTATAAAACCTGATTTTTCAGCTATTATTTAATGTTTAACTCGGGCCCGTTAGCTTGATTTTCTATATTTTTTGCTCCACTAGGCCAGATTTTAAAGATGCTTGAGAGCTTATATTGTTTTTGGTGTTACGAAGCGCAGAAATCGGTTTTTTAGATGGGTAATCAAAACCACAAGGAAGTTTTATCGACCGATTTTTTGAGAGCCAAGGATTAGAAGTTCGCGACTAAGGCATCCCTTGGAACCCCATTTGGGCCATATTAAAAATCATTCTGGAGTAAGAAGAAGCGAATTTTGATGGGTAAGCCGTCTTCTATTGAGGGAAGAGGTTTAAGGGGGAAAGGTTTATTTAGATAAATAATGTTATTTTCTTTAAACGCTATAAGTTAGACACTTGGCTCAGTTTTTGTATCTTTATTAAAATAAATTTTATCTAAGGGCACGTGCAAAGTGAGTTTTTATCTTCGTGAAATTAATTTTGAAAAAAAAAAGTTTTGTAATAGCAAATTTTTAATAAGTTGTTAAATTTAGTATGCACCTAAAATGCTTTTTCTGAAATAAAAAATTGTTAAATTTTGAAGAAAAAAATAAATTTTCTCAAAATTTCTAGAAACTTTAACATTTTACGAAAATAAAAACTCACTTTGCACGTGCCCTTAACTAAGAATGCATCCTACAAAAAATTTTATTCTCCATATTTAGTTTATTATTTTTTAATTACATATTTTATTGCAAAATAGGAGCGATATCATGACCAATAACATAATTCCCATACCGGCACACCTCAAAGAACCAGGTGAGGCTTTCAGACTTAGCCAGGTGAAAAATGCTTTTTTTACCTCTTACGATTCGCGGTTTGAAACCTTTGCTTGTTGGCCGCTCAAAGACAAATCCCTCGAACCGACTAAAATGGCCGAAGCTGGATTTTATTACTTGGGTATATTTTTCTTAATTCTAATAAATGTAAAAAAAAATTTATTATTGTATTTTCATAATCATTCTATAATTATTATCTAAAAATTTATCTTAATAATTCATAGCTTTTATTAGTCTCCTCGAATTTTGCCTATTTTTTTTTTGAAAGTTTGGACAAAACTATGTATATAATCCATTTTAAACGTTAAATTATGGAACAAATCTCTTAAATTTTTACACATTTTTTTAAATTTTCATATTTAGGCTACGAAGATTACGTGAAATGTTTCTATTGTGACGGCGGCCTACGGAATTGGCGTTCAGGCGATGAACCATGGATCGAACACGCGAAATGGTTCCCCAAATGTCCCTTCCTCGAGATCGTAAAAGGCGAAAAATTTATTCAGGATAATGTAAACGCCATCTGCCCCGAAAAAAATACCGATAGCGATATTAACATTCGTACAAATAATGATGATATTACATCTCCAAAAACTGGAGATTCGAACCCTACACCCATGCAGGAAATATCTGCTATGAGTGAGCCATCTGACGGATCATCTGATGTTTTTCCTAGTGGTACCTCTCCACCGTCTACGACTGGAATTGAAGTTTAACACTATTATTTAATTTGGGAGAGCCTCATTCAACCTTGAAATTTTTAGCCTCCAAAAAAAAACAATTTTTTTGTACATTTTTATATATTTCAGCGAATTGTAAAATTAAAAAAATATAAGATTATAAATTCGAGAGAGGGCACGAGTTATATGCAAAATATAGGTTATTACTGAAAGTTTATGTCAGTATGTGTTATAACCAGGGCTGGGAAAACAATGAGCCAAAAAACTTTGGCTCATTTTTTCCCCTAAAACATAAAAAAAGAAAGGGGGGCAAAAATAAAGGGCCAAAATAAGAATTCAAAAAAAGCCCTTACTAAGAAAAGGGGCAAAAATAAACCCACAAAAAGTGGCTCTTAAAAAGAGCCCCAAAAAACCCATTTTATGTTTTCTATAATAATTTCAAAAAATTTTGATGGGTGGGTTATTTTATCTTAAAGCTCCTAAGAGTTTTTTTTAAGAAAAGGGGCATGTTTAAACATGCCCCTTTTCTTTATGCAAGAAAAGGGGCTTTTCTTTTGCCATGCCCATGAGTTTGTGGGCATTTGGAAAAAAAACCCAAAAACTTGTTAAAAAAAAGCCCATTTAGTTTTTTTTCCCAGCCCTGGTTATAACAACAGTCTATATAAGAATTATATGGATATTTAAATTATTTTGTTAATTAATTTTTATGTAAAAAGGGCACATGAAAAGTAGTTTTTATTTTTGTAAAATTTTAAAATTAAAAAATTTTATTTTGTACCAAAATGCAAAATTTTAAAAAGTTCTTAAATTTAGTTTATGCACACAATATGCATTATCTGGGATCAAAATTTTACGAAAATAAACACTTTTCAAGTGTCCTAACACGTGGCGCGTTTAATGTCTCGTTTTATTAGTTTTTTATATTTTAGGGCACTTGCAAAGTGAGTTTTTATTTTCGTAAAATTTTTATAATTTTGAAGAAAAAAAATTTTGTAATAAAACGCAAATTTTTTAAAAGTTGCTAAATTTAATATATGCCCATTAAATGCTTTTTATGAAATAAAAAATTTTTTAAAAAAATTTTGAAAAAAAAAATAAATTTTAAAAATTTTCAGAGTTATTAAAATTTTACGAAAATAAAAACTCACTTAGCACGTGTGCCCTTATGCCCGCAAAAGTATTTTCTGTTTTATCAGTTAAGATTTTAACCTTCAATAAATAATTTGGACGAAAAGAATAAATGTGTTTTATAATAGCTTAAAGTTAATCGCACCCTGATAATAACATTTTTTTTGGCTCAAGTAAGTTAGGTTATTTATTGATCACGAAACAATTTGCAAGGTTGAATGTGCGGGCACCTATAAAATGTTTTACCGTTACATTCATTTTGCCTTTATGTTAATTATCTACCAATTTGATTTAATAAGAAGTTTAAATTATTATTTGACTATGTTATTTATAATTATTTTACGTTTTCCTTTAGGCCGTATTCTTCCTATTTGTTTATATTTTTATTTTTATTTTTATTTCCATTATCTCGATTATTTTAGTGCTCCGAAAGGACTACTAGACAGAATGAAAATTCTAAATCTGGTATATATATTTATAAAACCGGTTTTTTGTTTTCTAACTATTCTATGTGTTGTATTCCTTTACTTTTTTTTTCTAATCTCTTATATATCTAAATTATTTTAAAATCTCCTCTTTAACTTAGATTTAAGTGTTAATATATGAGTAATGTTTTTATTTATGAATGTTTTTGCATCAAATGACCATATTTTGGAATTAAAGAACATCCTGTTAAAAGTTCATGATTATTTGCTGGCGTCGTAATTATTAAAATTATAATTAATTATAATTTTTGCTTTTATTATAGGTTAAATGCCAAAAAAAAACTAAAATTGCGTGAGATATCTAAGCTTTAAACATATATAAAATCAATGAATTTGCATATTTTTTAACATTTTGTAAATTTAACTAGCCATAATGTTATTTATTACAATATATTATTTGTAAATAATTCCTTAAATACTAAATTTAATTAAACAAAATTAAGATCACCATTAAACAAGCATTTTTTTATTTAGTTTTTTTTTACAATTTTTTTCAAAAAAAGCCGTGTTTCCTTTTTACTTTCAAGCGAAGTATTATAAAATTTACCCTAGAGTTAAACACCTAAAATATTTGTCATAAAAACATTTGTAAAGGTAATAAATATTCTACATTGTTACAAACTTTACACATAGTGTAAGATTTTCTTTAATAAATTAAAGCTACTCCTCCGCCTTCAACTGTGGCAAATAAATCAACTCTTCAGACCGAAATTGAACAAGAAATGGAGAAGCCGTTTGTCCAAGCCATATTGGCCATCGGTGTTCCTCGTGATACGATTTTCAATGCCATATACACCTATTACAAGAACGGGATTACGTTTGAATCGTCGGAAGCGCTTCTCAAAGCCATATCCCTACAAGTTTTAATTTTTTACGTAACTTAAACCTTGCAAAATTACCTTCTAAATTTTAAATTTTTTAAATAAAATGACCAATAGGTTTTTCCTTTGTTTTATATTACAATATGTACAAAATTATTATATCAAACGTTTTTATATGTGTTGTTTTAAGGGATTTAGAATGAATGAATATTTGCAAAATATCAAGTCTATTGGTTTAGGAGTTTTAAAAATGAACATTTTATTATTTTGCCCTGAAATTCATTTTTAAATGTGATTTTTAACTTAAATATTTTTGATGTGTAATGTTTTGTTTATATTAAAATGATTTAATTATCTTGTACCTTGTTCCTATCAAAACCCCTTCTTTGCCTTTTTACATGTTAGGACCCATATGTATACACAATTAAATGTTATGTAATATAGCTTAAATAAAGATTTGGATTAAATTACTATTTAAAATTGCAAATTTTAAATAATTTTTTTAATATACTTTTTTATATATACAACCTACAGCAAAATAATTCGAATAATTTCGATTTTCCGACTACTCAAACTCGCTCCACCTTTGATTTCGTTTCCCCTGCCCTAAATCCAAATATAGCTACTGTTGATTCAGATTCCTACAATAACACTATTAGTCGTTTTGGTAGCAATATGACTACAAATAACAATAACCTCTATAATCATGATCCAATCAATTGTATTCCAACTATCGGCGACGAGCAAGCCATAACAGACCCTTTAGGACCCATTAACCCTATTTCAAACACTATGAATAATTACTCTCAAACTAGTAGCACATCTAGCGATAGCTCAGCCGAAATGAGATTGAAAAATACGCCCAAATCAAGTTTCAAAAAAATTCTAATTTTTCTCGTTCTTTATTAATTATTTTTGCCGGTAATTTTGATTAATTTTTTTTAGATATATACTGATTTTGCGATTACGTTTATTCGGCTATATATTATGTTTATTTTATATATATTCAATCAGATCAGATATTATGTACGTTTATTATTATTATTGCCATATTATTATATTCTGTTCTACATTGTAAAGAATTTAACTTTTTCATTCACATAAATTTGTTCACTTAGATAAACTCCAACGCCTCGAATCGGAGAATAAGATCCTCAAGGAACAACGGTTCTGCAAAATTTGCCTCGAAACCGAAGTCGAAGTTGTATTCATCAATTGCGGCCATTTCGCGTCTTGTTCGCGCTGCGCGCTCCTGCTTAATAAATGCCCAATTTGTCGTGAAGATATTAGAGGCACCGTGCGCATATACCTTTCCTAAAACAATTGCTTAAGGCCCGTTTTAATTATGTTTGTTAATGTCATATAGTTTGGGAACCCTGCATTAGGATTAAGATACTTTACATTATCGAATTGTGAAATTGTATTATGTCCTGTTAAGACTCGGTTATAAACATTGGGTATCTAGCTTATTGGTTATTATTAGTTTGAAAGTTTTATTTATTATAATAATGTACGCAAGTATTGAAGAGTAAAATTAAAACATTTGATTGTTGTTTAGGGACAAACTTAAAATTACTAGTTTTCTAAGGCTGAATGATGATTTTTATTTTCCATTCAAGCACCTTTTTGATTATTTTGAGATACATTTTACTTATTAATTTTGCCCTTAATATTATTACAATATTCATACATCATAAGTTAGTAATTTACGCATACTGTATTTTTCTTATCGCAGAATTATAAAAAAAACAATCTCAACAAATTCACATTGCATTTCTCTAACGGACTATCGAATTTTTTATAAAACGTATTTTTATGGACACATTTAAAATTATGAAGGCGAGTTTGTTTCAATTGTACTATTGTTAATATTAAAAAGATTAATCTATTTGTTTTTACATATATTTTGTTTAAGCCCAGAGATACATTTTGCTTTAGGCCTCATAGAAAAAAAAACGATTTTACATGCTATTAGCTAAACGCTCTATATTGTAATTTTGCAAAAAAAAGCCCGAAAAATAATTTTTATCATTTTTTAAATTAATAATTTGTGCGCTCCCTACTAAAAATCATTTTATTTCGAGCCTACATCTGACTATAGTTGTTATTTACCTTTTTTATAGCTTCTTATAAAGCGAAACAAAACATCAGCTTAGTTAAAGCCTATTCCTTTCAGATTTTTGTGAAATGTTTATCAAAAAATGTCTTAACTCTTTTTGATATTAATTAAAATTTTGTAAATTTCATATATGATATAATTTTACTCTACCCCACACACCTTAGCCAATTTTATATTATGTTAAATTGGATCAATTACAATTTGCCTACCTTTTTAATATATATTTCTATATACATTCTAAGCTTTTGACATTACAAAAATCGCGGATAAATTAAACCATTACATCTTTAATAGTATATAATCCGTCGTAAATATGTTCTTTTTTGTATACAAGAATTTATAATAACTTTAAATAGACTGCAAAATAAATGTTATTATTTTTTAGATTAATTTTTTATACTATTTTATATTATTTCATGTAGGAGGAGGTTTCAGTTATTTTGTTTTTTGGGGAACTTTGGGCTATATATGTGCCTTTGGGTCATCTTAAGCTTTGATAGCAAATTTTGATTTTCTTCCAGATAATATTAAATGGAATGCCCATGCCAACATTAAAGACACATTTTATAAATCGTGGTATATTATTCAAAGTCAGTAGTTCCATTTGTTTATCTATATTATGTTTTTTTTTTAAATTTTCAAAGAAAAAGTTGTAAGAGAGGCTTTAATGCATGTTAATTGATATTATTAATTCACGTCACGATTTGTGAAATTTGGTAAAACAACTATTCATGTATGTTTTATACAAGAATAGTTATTTAATCACCAAACTTGATATCCTGTTCAATAAATTTTCTCTTATAAGGGCACGTGCAAAGTAAGTTTTTATTTTCGTAAAATTTTCAAAATTTTCAAAAATAATATTTTGTAATAAAACGCAAATTTTTAAAAAGTTGCCAAATTTAATATAGGCACATAAAATGCTTTTTCTGAAATAAAAAATTTTTGAAAGTATTTTGAAAAAAAAAATAAATTTTCAAAATTTTACGAAAATAAAAACGCACTTTGCACGTGCCATAAAATGCATTTTAGTTACATAACCGACCTTTCAATATATCCGTTTTATAAGCGTTTGTCTACCATTTGATTAATTTTTAAAATTCTAATGGGTTTTGCTTATTTGCGAAAAACGAGGTGTGATATAATTAATATCTTTAAAATAAATGTGAGAATATATTTTTAACTGATATATTAGGGCTTATTAATCAGTTACAAATTTTAAGTGTAATTAAATATTGTAATTTATTTGGCCAAAAATTCTTTAGCTCGTGGTCTACGTTAAGTGATTGCCTATTACCCGACAGGGCTAATAGAGGCTATGCCCTGACGGGTTTGCCTCCTACATGGGATGTAGGGCAGGGTGGGCATTATATAAGCAGGTGAATGACTTTGGTTTTCGAATTTTGCCTGGGTTGTAAAGCCTGCATGCTATAATATTCCGGAGAGTGCGGCGTCATTTCGATGGATATTATGGTATTGGCGGAGAGACGCGCTTAATTTTATTGACAGGGGATATGAACACCGCCGCATAGCAATTCCAATGCTCCTCACCCAAGAAATATAAAATAGATAGATTAGTTTTAATAATAAAACAGGTCAACAAATATGAATGTTAGAAGGAACAAGGACACATCCCTATGATGGCCTTAAATTATACATATTTTCCTTTTTCGTAGTTTTTCTGGCTCCTTGAATCCGCCCATACCGAAATATTGGCCTCTATTGACCAAACAGACAGAGTTTGCGACCTCGAATTTACCCAACAAAAAAAATTAAAGATTTTTTTTTCTTAAAAAAATTCATTGTAATTTAAATTTATCATCTTGAACTAAAATTTAGTATACCAAGATCTTACATTAGCATTTAGAAAGTACATATTATTCGCAAAACTTAACGACACTATATATAAGAGTAAAATAAAAATATTATTTGAATTTTAAATTTAACAGTTTAGCTGCGAGTATGCAAAAAAACCTTTCACTTTTTTTATTTTGTTTTTTTTTAATTTATTAAAATTTTAGCTACCTCACTAAGTTTGATCAGAAAAAAGCGAAACGGATTTGTAACCAAAATGGCAGGTTTGAACTCTGTAGTTAGCTCATGACTCTCAAAAATTCGTTACACTGTGTGATACTAGGTTAACTGAACCCATGAATAAAATGTATAAGAGACGACTTTTCCTTTATAGTTTCGCCATTTAATTGTCTTTATTAAGCTCTTTAATTTTTAAAAATGCATAGCAATATTTGCTCGGGGGCTTAACCCGCAATTAGCACTGTGGGGTCCATACGGACCCAGCACGTCTTGAATTTTGAAAATCTTTAAAAATGTTATTAATTATGGGTTAAAATTTTGTTAATAAACAAAATTAGTAATTAAAATAAACAAGATTTTTAAAATTTAGAAATTAAATTGGGGTCTAAATGGACCCCACCCTTTTAATCTTAATGTTAATTATCATGATATTGATTCTAATTAAAATCAAACTTAAATTTTTGTTTATTTCCTTATTTATTTTTACTTTTGTTTGTGTTGTATAATATTCTTATTAAGTTTTTACGGAATATATAATAATTTTTTATATCAAATATATTTTTTTTGCGTGAAACTCTTTAAATATGGTATACTAGACAATACGATTATAATATTATTGATACATTTAATTTAATGAAATGGTTTTTTTAATGTAGTATGGAAAAATAAAAAATTTCAATTTCAGTTTTTTCTCTCCTTCGTGTCAAATCAAATATAAAATATTCATTGATATTAAATTGTATTAGTTTATAATTATATAGCACATATATCTCTCAAAACAATATAAAAAAAATTATACCATTAAAACTTTTGAAGTTAAGGAGGTTTAATATTAGGGTCTATAGACCCCACCACAGCACGCGTGACAGTTTTACCCTACCGTTCCCAGGTTTAATAAGCAGGATCGAAAAATTAAAATCTGTAGGTTATTTTATATATATTGAATAAGATGTTTTTTATTATATTATGAATTAAACTAATATGCTAATCTTGGTGTAAACACCTTCCATATAACTAAGCGTTATCCAGGGGCGTATGCAGAGGCTTCTCTAAAGGGGGGGCAAGAAATTTTTTTGGAGGAAAGGAACTACAAATTGAATTTTAATATTGATATTGCAAAATTATTTTAAACGGTTGTATATTTTCCAAATAGCAATTTTCATGATTTCTATTTACTTTTATATATATAAATTTAACCAATGACTACGTCATAAAAATTAAAAAAAAACTAAAGTGGGGAAATTGCCCCCTCATGACCACTCCTTAATATGCCCCTGGCGTTATCCATATAATTATTCTATAGATGGCATATATTATAAACTAAATAGATTTTCGAAGGCTTAAGATTTGTTTAATTTAAGTTTTATTTTCCCAAAACTCAAAGGAAGCGTCATCCTAAATCTACAAATTTTTTGCTCTATATTTAAATGTTAAGTTGTTTTTTAACAAAGGATATTTGTATTATTTGTTAAAAGTTGCGAAAGGACAAAAGTTGTACTTTCAGACTCGTTCGTTTATTAAATTTTTAAATTTTCTAAGTTTTAAAATTTTCGGGTGTTGATTAAAATACTCACTATTAAAACCTTTGCTTCAAATGTATAAATTCAAATTGCTTAATTTCTCTGATATTTACATTTTTGCTGGCCCATTAATAACATATTATTAATTAATATAACATGTAGTTTTTATATGAATTTTAGGAGAAAATAATAATTTATAGTGCCTAAAATATTAATAGTGATAATTCTGATTTAGCTTAAGGTAAATTTAAACTATGATATTTAAAGGATTTTTTAGATTTACTTTGGCTTTTACACTTCTTAACATTATTGCTATAGGTAATATAAAGTCTTGCTATGCATAAAATCATTTTATTATTGTTAATCATCTTATATGCTATATTTAATATGAATTTTGACAAGGTTATGTTTTGGCCTTATTTATTTACTCAAAACTAATTAAGGTAAATCACTAAATTTTATATTATAAAATAGAGATTTCTCCTATAATATGTGAGATTAAAAAATAGAATGAGGCTGCTAATTGGATTTTAGTCTACGTCATCTAAGAGGGTGATTATAATCTGAATTACAAATGTTGATAATTGTATGTCTCATAACTCGCGTTCCTACGTTGGCAGGGAGTATTTAGGTTGTCAAAGGTGAGCTTTCCCCCATTTAATTTTAAAATAAATATTAAATAGATTTTGCCATTTCTTCATGAATTTTTATATTTTGACTTACAAATATTAAATTGTAGGTTCAAAAACCTATGTAATAGATACCTAACATTGTTGAGGCAAAGTTTGCTATTTAATTATAATATAAATATTAATTGCTTTCTTTGACTATTTTTTCCTGCTTTTATATATTTTTGACTTTTACAAATATTAAATTGTAGGTTCAAAAACCTATGTAATAGATTTAATATTGTTGAGGCTAAGTTTGCTATTTAACCTTATAATATAAATATTAATTTGTTTTTGACTATTTCTTGATGAGTTTTTATATTTTGACTTTTAAATATTAAATTGTAGGTTCAAAAACCTTTGTAATAGATTTAGATATTGTTGAGGCTAAGCTTGCTATTTAATTATAATATAAATCATTAATTAGTTAATTTGAATTTCTTCAATATTTTTATATTTTGACTTACAAATATTAAATTGTAGGTTCAAAAACCTAAGTAATAGATATAATCTGATTAATTGTTTTCTCACAAACTAAACATTTTTAATATTATTAACAAATTTAATATAGTTAATTATTAAAATTTCTACGTAAAGTAAAAATGGTTGTGATTTATTTGATGACTAAGCTCTTAGTATTATGTTTAAATAATAAAAATTTAAAAGTTAATAAGATATTAAGATAATATTTATCATAATTGTTTAGAATTTATTAATAATTCACTATCACAAAACAATAAGAATATTACAAAAGATAATATAAAATATTGCTGCAATTTATTAATGATAAGGTAATTTAATTATTTTACATATTTATCAAATAGTGAAATGAACAAGAATTGTAAATATTATCATAATTTTTGAGAATTTATTGATAATCCACTATCACAAAACAATAAAAATAATACAAAAGATCATATAAAATATTGCTGCTACTAAATTTCTTCATTATGTGTTAGTTTAATTGTTTTATAAATATATAAAAAAGTGTACAAGACTTATAAGCTTTAAATCATTATAATTTGAAAGATGATATTTAAGGGCAAACTCATAATTATTGTATTTAAAAATTCTTTGAAATAAAAAAATGTATAAGATTAAAATAACATAAATTAAAAAAAAATAATATTTTTTAACTAATTAAATTTTTAGCATATTCATTAAATCTGAGTTTCGCATTATTTAATTGTTTTATCTATATAACAAAAAAAGACATGTTGCATTAAAATCTAAAAATTTTATTAAAGATATTATTTAAAAATTTGATAAAAGAATCTACTTGACTAAATATTAAATCAACTAGACTATTTTAAAAATAAATATTGAATTAAAATATGTTACAAAATAAAACACTTCAGAAGCATGGTCATAAAAGGTATATAAAAGAAACTAAACTTAATCAGCTAGTGGTCTCCTTCTTTTTTTTTAATATTCTCATCATATCTAGCTCTTCATTAATTTTATCAATAAATTTATGATCATCGATAACATTGGTTGTATATTCATTTAGAGCCTTTTTTATGTTTATCTCTTTTTGGATTTCTTTTATTTGTGGGTACCTTACACATTTGTTGTAGTCAACTAGATCTTTATCATGTTCATTTCTCAATTGAACTTTATATAAAAAAGCTATCGTTTTTAATAGACTTAAGTGTGACTTTTTTGTTAATTTGTTGTTGAGTAAAAACTCTCATTGTGATTATTTGTTCGCGGGCCATCAACCCCAAAACGGACCCACAAATCTCTCTTAAACCTCGCTAATGGGGACACCCAAGTATTATAAAAATAATTCATAAATCGTTGAATACCAGGTTGACCCATTAACGAGGTATGTTCAGAGTTCCACTCGGGACGAAAGGCCATTTGCGTGTAATATGTCAGTGTAAGAAGAAAAATATGCACCACCAAAAGGTTTTTATTTTGATTTATAATATAATCCGGAGACGATAATGATTCTTCCTGTTCACATACAAACCTTGAGGTTTTTTTCAGAGATATCACTCAATCATTCAATCGATAGTAGCCACGGGGTTATTAATAACAGGGACGTTTTAATGGTCATCTGATGAAAGCGAAATTAAGAATCAGTTAAAAAAAACCGCATTATGACAGAAGTTTAGACGATTGTTCAAAATCAATTTGAATTCGGACATCTAGGGGCAACACAGACCTGTTGTTGCTTTATCTCGTGCAGTTTATAATGCCGCTTGTCCATTTAAGAAGCCTCGCCGACGAAGTGAATCGTCGAAGTTCTAGCAAGTAAGTGTCCGGTAATTTATCAAAATTAACCAGACAAATTATTCTACCAACTAGAAGCGTCCATGCCTTAGCATTCCCTAAATCGAGACAGAGGTAATTATTTGTCAATCTCTACAATGTCCTGGGCGGATAATTTTTTTTTGTTGAATTAATGTGGGCTCCATTTGTAGTTCCCTTGCGTCAATAACACCGCACTTGGGAATGCCACCGACTTAAATCCTTTAATGTTGTACCGACTATCCCCTAAAAGGTTACCTGCCGTTTATAAATAATAACAGCGGGGAGTTGCCGGTCGACATTGTTTATGGTCAGACAAGTCATATCTGATGGTATAAATCGACGTTGGTTCTTTTTTATTATTTTTTCAAATAAATTATTCGCAGTCTTTCTTACTGCGGGCCGAGAATTTAACCTGGCACCGCATTAATTTCCTTGTTGCATTCTCTAATTCATTACATCTAATCCTGAAAACCTAGTTAGGGTGAGGTAGCTAGTATAAAAGTGCATCTAGTTTAGGGTTGGAACGTTAGACGAGTTTAGGGTTTGGTTGATGAACATAATTCCCAAGCTAAGATTGACCTAAACGTTCCGTTTTAATTTGGACATCAAGTTAAGCCAAGACGAATAATAAGTGGAACGAAAAATCGCGATTAAGCGGTCCCCTTCTTGTACCCAAGATCAAATTTTTAATCTAAAACGACTTCAACCCGCAAATGGTAGGATGAAATTTTTGTAGCTGGTGCAGTGGGGTCCATACCCAATTTTGAACTAACTTCAAAAGTCTAAATTATTTCTAAGATTAAACGTATTTATATACCCTTAAAGAATAGTTTTATGAAGAAAATAAAATAGTTCCTAGATATATATAAGTGGTGGGTTGCAATTTATTTTAAAATTTACATTGAGAATATATAATGGTTTTTAACATTGAGATTGAGAGTGTGAGATATATATAACCCCAATAGAATAACAACATTTGCTACGACAGCAAATCAGCATCTGACGAGATATACAACACTGGCTCATATGCCCTAACCGCGTGCCTCCTATCTCTATTATATAACTTTGGATCAATTCATCCTCAGCTGCCCGCTCAATCTCACTACCAACTTCCAACGAATGGGGCAATAAACAACAACAACTAATTTCAAAATATATTTTATTATTAGATTTAGATCAAATTTAAATTACTAGTTTTGTTTATTTATTTTATTTGAGAAAAACGTCACAAAATTTTGGCCAATAATATATATTATATTTAAAGATATTCAATATTTAAAAAGTTCTGGGGTCTGGAAAGCTCCTATAGTCCCAATTGCGGATTAATATAGGCTTTTGAAGCGAGAATTTTTATGGCTGCTGGCAACTTGACTTCCATTAGATTATCTATAAAGGAATTTATTCCAATTAAAGGTCAATTGAGACCTACATTGCTATTAATCGTAACCTTCCCCTTGCCCGAAGTCTTGGATGTGGCCGTTTTAAGCTCCCTTTCCAGAAATTAATAATTTTTTATTCCCAGTTCAAGCACGTAAGGCATGTATCCTACTATCAGTTGAAAGGCAGACGCTAGAGAGATACGTTGTTGATACAAGACCGTAAAGGCACAAAGTTATTCAAGTCAACAAAAAGTATATGATAGCAGAATTAAATAGGTATATTTTTTGGTCGTTTTGACAAAACATGCATTAAGTGCTTGGCAAATGTCAATTAGGTCACCAAAGTTTAAAACGTAACTTTTAAAAAAGCACTCGAAAGGTTTAATAAATTGATCGCCATATACATTTGCTAATCAACCTTATCAAGATGGATTTAAGCGACACATATTTAACGAATATATAACAAGCAAAAATGTCTGTTGAACTTTTACGCCTCGTCTGACTGACACACTATCTTAAACGCACAAACACCTATTTTTAATAATAACATAAATAAGCTTCAAACAATATGATCAAGAACTACAATTGCAAGACACAAAGTAAAAAATATGTTAAACCTTAATGCAAATACTTTTATTATTACAAGTCAAGGTTTAATCAACAAAAAGTGGTATAAAACAAATATACCTTTTTTAATTTAATAAGACATGGACATATAAAATTTTACCATTTTTAATTTAACTTAAATATATAACTGCAAGACACGGTTTAACAAAAAACCACAAATATACTTATATTAAACTAAAAACAATAGTACAATATACTATCATAAATTAAAAGAATAAGCCAAAAATAATATCAAACAATGTAAATAAGAAAAATTTTATATAAAGAAAAACAAAATCAGACGTAAGAAACTAATATTAAAAGATACAAATAATTGCACCGTTTTAAATATTAAATAATATAATAGGACATATAAAAATCACACATGCTTTTGCTACTTTACATTATTTGTAACGTGATATTGTCACGTGAGCCAATCAGAGGAAAACCAATAAGAGTGGTATATCGCAAAATTTTACCCTCC